>OX451741.1:1265281553-1266551386 GCA_948472305.1 Vicia faba | reverse complement strand
CTGTCAATTGACCACAGTTGACTTCTTCCCCAATACAGTTGATTTCTAGGTCAACTGTCCAATTGACTGGGCAAAATTTGGAATCAAGACTTGAAACTTGGTATGGATAAACTTGGGAGTCCAACATGAAGCATGAAAGTCATCTTAGGCATTTTAGGTCAAAACATCTTTGTGCAAACACAAACCCTAATTTGGATCAACAGTGCAAGGAGAAGTCTTGAGCAGAGGAAACCCTAACTGGATCTTGAGCTCCAAGGGTTTTGTGATGAGAAAATGTTGAGGAAATGGGAGGGCAAATTTTGGGGTACAACAATAATCATCGTTGGAGTTGTAAGGGACATTCGAAAGGGATGTATGGTCACAAAAGCAATGTTAGGACACCTTAGTAACCATCCTAGAGTCCTAAAGATCTTTTCCGAGGCAACAGTCGAAAGGGTCATTTTTTGATCTTTTGGGACATGGAGGATAGCCACTAAAACATCCTATGCTTCATGACCGTTTACCGAAGGCAACCAGAGTGAGGGTATACCCTAAGAGTGAGCATGTGCGAGTGATTTGTTTCAGTTATTTTAATCTTTGCACATTAGGGTTTTCTAACTGTTTTAATTTTTCATGGCATTCTTTCTATACAATCCTATTAGCCATACATCTAACAGTTAAAGATTGCGGAAATTAAAAGTGCGAGGAAGTAAAACCTAGCTATTACAAGGCTTCAGGGAGGGGGATTAATTACATAACCAAAAATCGGGGATTTAAAGCAAGAAATAAAACCCTAATTTAACTATTACAAACCCTGAACAATTACAAAATAATGGAAAAAATAATTAACAAGCGCGCAGAAAATTAAATACGAGGACGGTAATTAATAACTTAAAACCCTAATTAAGAGAAAGAAAATTTTGTGGATTTTTATTTGAGAAAACATTAATTGAAAATTAATTAAACCTAATTTCTAATTGTTTTTAAATTATGAAAGAAATTAAATTAACCTAATTTCCTAATTAAATTAATTAATTTATTTATTTAAAAAATGCTTTTTTGTATTTTTGTGATTTGTTGGTTTTATGATAAATTAAAAAAAAATTAATTTTTTGGTGAAAAATAAATAAACAAAAAAAATTAAAACAAAGGAAATAAATAAAGAAGAGAAAAAAGAATGGGCCTGGAGTGATGAAGCAAACTGGGGGGGTATGTTGAACTTCTGAAACCTAGAAGGATGGCCCAGAGTCTGGCGCCTGATCCAATGAGACCATCTTTCTAGGGACTCATGGTGGACCTGTGTATGCTGACATTAGATCTGGCTGGAGATGGATCCAGAGGATGAGATCAGAGGGCGCGTGATGATCCTCAAAAGGTGAGATGCACTGGATCTGGATGGAGATGGATGCAGAGGATGATGATCCTCAGAAGGTGAGGTGCACTGGAGATGGATCCAGAGGATGATGATCCTCAAAAGGTGAGGTGTGCTGGATCTGGATGGAGGTGGATCCAGAGGATGATGATCCTCAGAAAGTGAGGTACGCTGGATCTGGCTGGATCTGGATCCAGAGGATGATATCAGAGGGTGCATGATGATCCTCAGAAGGTGAGGTGTTAGGAATGTGGTACACCTGATCATTTGAGGAAAAAATAATAGAAAGCAAATGTTGGGACCTGGGGATCGAACTCAAGTTCTTATGCTCTCCTCCAGTGATGCTTTTCCAGTTGCGCTACCATGTTATTTTGTTCATATAATAGAAACAAAGCATAATAAGCAAAACAAACAATAGATTCAGAAAATGCACGCAAAATTCAAATCATCCATTCATGGGCTGCCACGCATCATCTTCTTCACTGTAATCGTCGTCTTAGGTGAAGAACTTTTACCTACAGACGTTTGCTGTCACTAAAACCCCTGCAAATTTCAAAAATTCCATACAAGCATAATAAATCAATTGTGATGATACCAATCAACTCGTCTTGACCTCATGAGTATCATGGTATCATTTTCTTGGCCTAATTGTTCTTGTATAACAAAGCCCTAAAAACATCTCAGAAACCCTAGCAATGGCAACTATGGATTCCTGCACAATAAATGCAATTAAAGGGTACAAGTAGCTTTTAAACATTAATACAAACACAATGGTATAATCAAAACATGCTTATGATGCCAAAATCAAAGAAATCAGAATTAAATTTTTGTGCAAACCGTGGTTGATGATGGGCGCGCTTCTGGATGCTTCAGGCCTTGCAAATGAATGGAGAAGCTTCCTGAGATATCCAGGAACGTATGCTAGCCTTGAAACTCCTGGAGGATGGCTCTAAGATGGATTTTGATCTCACACTTTTGTCTAAATTATTGAGTTTTCTTCCTACTATTTCACGCCTCCAATCCTTTCTTTTTTTGATCTGGAATTTTTATGCACTTAAAATAGACTGAATTAGGTCAACAAATTAGTATCAAATCTTTGAGAATTATGAAAATTGGATTTTATTTTCTTCATGTATGATTTCTTTCCAAACTTGCTTCAATCCAATATTTTTCAACCCTAATGAACCTTGCACGAATGGCTGACATGCTAGCTGTACATGGACTCAAAATATGCATAAAAATCTCAAGATTTGATTTGTTTTCATTTTTTGCCATTTAATTTGATTTATTTTGATTTAATTGAATAAAAAATCAAAATAAATGGTAAAAATAAATTTAAAAAAATAGGTGGAAAAGCTCAGGGGTCGTGGGTCCTATTAGAAACATGTTTCAAGCAAGAAAACATGGGCCCCTTTGGAAAAAAAATGCAAATTTGATCAATGTTGACTTTTGACAATTTTCCAAAAATTGCCAACTTTGACAATGCACAACTCTCTCAATTTTGACCCTAGGAAGGTGTTCTTGGACTTTTTAGAGGCTTAGGATGTCCCCTAACCAACCCTTTTAGTCTCATCTCAATTGGATCTTCAATGTTTATGTATGAATCTTTGACCCAAAAGGTGTTATTGTTGACTTTTCAAAATGACCTATAATGTCAAAATTCATATATTTTTGTGAGTGCATATTTTGAACTTGTGAGATGAAGATGAGTTATAGGGACTTGAATCCTCTTCAAAATGAGATTTGGATGAAAAATCTCTGATAAAGTATGAAGAAGTTATGATTGGTCAATGTTAGGTTGACTTTTCCTACAAAACCCTATTTAGCAACTTTTGGGTTTTGATGAATTTGGAGCATCCCTTGAGGAATCATGATCAACCCTTGATAAAATGATGTAAGTTACTTCAAAATATTTTTGTTGACCAAAAATCTTGAAGTTTGACTGTATGTGGGCCACAGTTGACTTTTGACCTAGTATAGTCGATTCTCAAGCATCTGAGCAGTTGACTGGGGAAAACTTCTTGTGCAAGGCATGAAACTTGACATGGATGATCTTGGGAACATATTAGGACCTTGGAAGGAATTTGGGATCCTTTTGACTCAAGCATCTTGATGAAAAATGAAACCCTAATTTGAGGTATACTGCCTTAGGAGAGAGTTGGTCTAGTCAACTCTTGGACTTCCTTGAGCAACTTGGGGACCTCAATTGACATGTATTGAGTAAAATGAGAGGGAAAATTTTAGGGTACAACAGTTTGGAATGATATTGATTGACTTTTAGTCTTCTCATAAAAAAATGTCAAAGTATTATTAAGTTCATTGAAGTTTATTTATGAAAATGTTTTGAAAATGCATGGACCTAAGTCCAAGTTTATTATGAAAGTGGTTCAAGTTTAAAAGCAATAAGAGTTTTCAAAAGGAGGGAGAAGATTTTTGAAATTAAAGAAGCTGGGAGGAGAAGAAGGGACTATCCTAAAGCATAAGGTAAAAGCTAGGGATAAGAATCATCTAACCAACAAGAATCCAATACTTGACACTATGAGCCAAGATAGAATTCTCATTCTTTGGATTGAAACCAAACAAAGCAATGATACTAGACCTCTTGAAAGAACCAAACTTCAAGTGTATTAAGTCTTCACAAAAATTGGACAGAGTAACAACTGTATACGTGTGAATTCTAGATTATAAACAAAGAGTGTAATTACAATAACCTGCACACAAAATAAACAAACAACGCAATACCTTGAGGTAAACCTCAAGAGCTCCATACAAAATAATCAGATAAGGCCACAAGGTCTCCAATCATAGGCCAAGGTTTCTAATCCTAAGTCAAGAAAAGTCCAATGCTCCATAATGCCAAGGATAGTAACCAAATAGTCCAAGTATCATTAAATATTTATAGGGTTTATGTTGATTATTAAGTGTTTAAAAAAAAAGAAAAGTAAAGCTCAAGTGAGCAAAAATAAAAAAAAAGACAAGAAAGTAAATACTCAAATGAGCAAAGATGAAAATGAATGAAATGTAAATGCTAAAAGTAAATAGTGCATAAAAATAAAGGGGTATATAATAAAAATAAAGGATAAAGTCAAATATTAGTGATTAGTGGTTAGTTGGATGATCATCTTGAAACTTGCATTTGGAACTCATTAGAGGATTAGTAGAACCAAAGCCTCCACACAACAAGTTGCATTTGCTTTTTGTCAAGTATATCATCCATTTAGAATCCTCATGAGTACCATTTAATGATCAATGATATTTAAGTGATCCGCGTTGACCAAAGGTGTTGTAGATTCATTAGAGGATTGGTAGAACCAAAGCCTCCACACAATCAATCTCAAGGTTATTGGATCAAGAGATCAAATTAACATACTTGGGCTTGCAAACATAAGTTTGGGCCACGAATGATCATTTATTCGAATCGGGGACAAAATTTAGCGCTATGTTAAATAATCGTAAATAGACTTATATAGAAGTCATACCTATTTTGAGGTCGGTCAATAGCAATCTATGCACCATTTGTTTTGAGACATGATATAGAGATCATGCTCCAATAACACTTAGTGCAATAATAAAAGGGATAAGATGAAGAGGGGTGGGAGAGAATATACAAATCACTTTTGAATTAAATTTAATCAAACTATTATTAAAATGATTCATCCATTTTTGTGGAGTTAGACTCAACACCATGGATCCAATGATGTTAATAAAGTTCATGATCAAAAATTTAACCCAAGATCAGCCAGAAAAATATTCACAAAATAATATTACATTTAATATATGCATAAAAAGGTTTTAAAAAATGTTTTAAAATAGAAATAAAAGAAAAAATATCAACTATGTTCAAATTTATCAAAAAAATAAAAAGTAAGACCATAGGAAAATCAGAAAAGGACTCAAATGATTTTATAATTTTTTTGGTAATTTTTTAATGTCAGAAACTATTTTTAAAATTAAAATAAAAGAGTAAAATATAACAAAAATAATAAAAAATACCAAAGTCAGAAATAAAAAATAAGTGAGGTCACCAATACTTGTCACAATATCATTGGATCATTCCATAATTTTTTCAGAATTTAAAAATACATAAAAGTATTTTTAAACATTTGAAACAATTTAAATAAAGTGAAAATTTATAAAAATTCCCAAAACACAAAATTAAATTGTGAAAAAATAAAAATCAGAAAGAGAATAACCAAAAATATTTTTCATAATTTTTCAGATTTTTTGGACTTAAAATGAATTTTCTATGATTTTTTGAAGTTTAAAACAATTAAATTTAAAAATCATAAAAGAAAATAAAAGTAAAAAATATGTGGACCATTGGATGAGAGTCAAAACGCGTTAGTAATCAAATCCAAGGGATCTGGCGCGCTGTGCATATCATGGTCATTAATGAATAAAGCATATAATCAAAAATAAAATCAGATTTCAAAAAAAACAAGTGGTACACCATCATTGGTTGGAAGATGACACGTTGGTCATCTTCAACCTCCAGCTAACGTGAATTACAGGTCTCTCCAACTGTAAAATCAGAAGCTCAGACCTAATCCATTCGCTTCGTCTCTTCAAGACGAAGACAACCACACTCTAGCGCCAAATTTATATAAACTGTAGCTCAAGCAATTTGGAAGGAAAGTTTTGAAAAGGTATTTGAAATTTCATGGTCAAAACGTGTTTCCAGTAAAAAGCAAGTGTTGCAACTAGAACCAGGGAAATGAGAGCATCACAATAATATCAAAGTTTTGAAGAATTGATGAAGAAATCTAACTATTGAAGTTGAGTTGCATAGCTCTGAAATTGGACTTCTATGGAGCAATATAAGGCACAATTATTGAATGTAACTATATGGTTAGCTTCAGGGAAGATCAAGGAAGGAGAATTGATGGAAAAATTGGATTGAAAAAGGCTTATATATGGATTTCGAAGTTGCTGAATTTTGAGTTATGGAGCAAGTTTGGCTGGGTTATTTTGGCTATCCAAGCTTGAGGAAATGAATGGGAATGACCCTCTATTTATAGGGAATCAAATGGAATGTCCAAGCGTGTGAAATAATGAAGTTTGGAGGGAAATCGTGTGAAGTTGCAAACAAGAAAAGTGTGACTTCTAATTTGATCAAAACTCATCCAAAACGCGCGTTTTGATATGCTAATTACTTCTGGAAGTTCACTAAACATGTTCAGAAGCAAAAACGCATGGAAATTTTTTGATTAGAAGCTAAAAGAAAGACTTCAAACTTCTGACTTGGTGAAAAATTCAGTTTCAAATTGCCAACTTCTGACCAATGGCATTCTGAGCTCAAGGGGTCTTAGGGCATGGTTCTTGATGCTTTGGAAAGATGGGGTTACAAGATTTGTAATGTGAAAAGAATGGAGACAAATGGATGCTTGAAATGAAAGTTATAATGAGTCAAAGTTGAAAAAAAATGTTGACTTTCCATACTTAGAAATATTTCAATATTTTCTTCGAAAATGACTTATAATATCTTGCATCCAAACAAAGCCTTCCACTTGTAATTTTCTCTTGACCAAAAAAGATGGCATGAAGTAGATCTCTTGAATGAAATTTTGAAACTTGAACAATTCAAAATCTCCAAAAATTGAGAGAGTTATGACTTGTTGAAGTTGGCAAAATTTCATAAAATGACCTTTAATCTTTTGTATCCTTGAGGAAACTTCCATCCATTTTCTCACTTTGCACATAAAATAAGGCATAAAGTTCACATCCTCAAGGTATTTTTGGAAAAATAATGGGCTCAATTTTATAAAAATTGACCAAGTTATGACCATTTGAAGTCACACATGGAAAATTTGGGATTCATCTGGAGGACTTGTAATCTTTCTACTTCATCAAGTTTCTTCCACATTAGAACTCCTTGGAACTTTTGAAGTGATTTGTTAATAACACTTTAAATAGAATGATGTCTTTGGAATCATTCAAAAATACCAAAATATGAGCAATATATACTCCCTTGAAGTTCAAAACCCTAGCTCCTAGATTAAGAAACATGCCTTGAGGAACTTTGACAATTTTGAACAAACTTCTTGTACCAACACAAATGCTTTGTAAATATAAGTTGTTGAGGATGATAATGAGAACTCATAGCAACCACAACCACTTCCATATCTTGAGAATTGAGAGAAATATGCATTTTTGACCAATGGGAACAAAGCCTTGTTCAAACATGACAACTTCTCCAATCAATCCCTTGTTCTTTTAAACCAAATTTGATAACCTTGAAATGCGGTGAACCAAAATAACCTTTCCATTCCATTCCTTACAAAACAAATCCAATGGTGAGGTTTGAACTTCTCAAGCTTTATTGACTAGGGCATGGAAATAAACTCATGAACCCATGGAGCAACTTGTTGAATCTTATTGCCTTTACCTACATGAGTAACAAGCAAGGCAAACCAACATTGAATTTTATTAATTAAGTGAAGAAATCAAGACAAAATTATTCATGATCATAAAAGAACACAAGTCAAGGTGCTTGGTGATTCCTCAAAAAGCAAAGCTAAATATAGAGAGGGGAACCAAGAATCCTAATGTGATCTTATTGTGATTGAATCAACATGGTATGATGAAGGGATCTTAGGGGGAAAATTGGGGTACAGCAATTATCTCTTAGGTGCGACCTCTTTACGCTGATTCACTTGTTGATGTTGTTGTGCACGCGTAGGATAAGAGACCAGTATTGCCCCCACATATGGGTTATGGTTACTTCTAGCACGTCCCCCCTGGCCATATACAACATTAGTCTCCTTCTTTCCACCGAATGGCTTCTTCTCAGCATTAGAATGTGCAACCATTGGAATCTTCCCACTCTTAATACCACTTTCGACTCTTTCACTTGTCAGTATCAGCTCGGTGAACCCAGCCGAAGAACTTCCAATCAAGTGGTTGAAGAATGGACCAAACAAAGTACCTAGGAACATGTCTACCAGCTCTCTATCAGATAGAGGAGGCTGGACTCTCCTTGTGAGATCCCTCCATTTCTGGACGTAATCTTTGAAACCCTCGCTGGAACCCATAGACATACTTTGCAATTGCACTCAAGTTGGTACCAGGTCAACATTTTATTGGTACTGCTTGTAGAAAGCAGCAGCCAAGTCCTCCCAGGTATGAACGTCGGTTCCTTCTAATTGATAGAACCATTCCAGTTGAGTACCAGCCAAACTTTCTTGGAAGAAATTGACCCATAGCTTCCGGTCAGCAGTGTGAGGCTGGATCTTTTTGACGTATGATCTCAAGTGAAGTTTAGGACAAGAGGCCCTGACATATTTATCAAATATTGGAACCTTGAATTTTGGTGGGATGACCATTCCAAAAACCATCCCTAACTCTTCAAAGTCCAAGCCAGGTATCTGTTGAATCTCCATAGCATTGAGACAATCCTCCAGCTGTTTGTATTTATCATCAGTAGGAGGATATTGTTCCTCGGAGTATTCATCTTCTTCTTCATCAATCCTCGGGTTATTATCATCTTCATGATTATCCCCCTCATTTGATAGAGTTGTGAGATCTAGAGCCCGTTTGACCGGTCCTCTAAGTCTTCTTCCCATATTCACGATGCCAACCAGTTTCTTTGCCTTCTTCTTCTTCTCTTTGATGATGAGAGCTTTCAGTTCTTCCCGCCCCTTAGCCAGAGCCAAGAACATTTGTTGGAACTGAGCGTTTTGATTTTGAAGGTCCTTTACTATTTGTTCAAGAGCCAATTCTTTTGCTGAAATAAACAGCGAAAAGATAAGAAACCTGTCTTAAGGGTACCTGTTATGCAATGACATGTATGATATGGTTAAGCGATGTTTTCAAGGATATCGCGGGGTAAACACAAGAAGATGTTAGGAGTTGGCTGCAACTTTAATTGAAGAACTTCGTATCATTGAATGTCCTTCTACGAGAATCAAGCTCACCATATCAAGTGGGTCATAGCCCCTAACTCAAGTTGTTGTGTTTTGATATTTTGACGGCATTGGCTAGAGGAAAATAAATCCCCTTGCCCTTTTCTAGACATCTAGTTCATCATAATCTGCATCACAGGCCCTTGAGATCCTTGAAATGGTTAAGGAAATGTTATGGTATGATGTTATGATGTGTATGATATACGTCAAGAAAAAGTGTAAGGTGATGAATACGAGTGAGTCTTGCAAGAAATCCAGGTTATTGGACAATGACTCACATCATCAGATGATAAACAAAACCCTGCAAGGAATTCAAGTTGTTAGATCATTAAAGCAAAAAAGTCACACAAGAAGCCTTAGGTTCAGGCTTGCATGGGGTTTGTAGGTAAGTACCCTCTTGAAGTTTAGTTGGTTCAACCTATCCTATTAATAGTAACTGGGTTCTAAGGAATCTCAATATCACTGGTCTTTCTTCACTGGTCATTATTTCAGTTCAAGCCTCTTTATTGGCGACCGAAATATCCCAGAAGTCAGATCTCAATGAGTGTAGTATCGAGTATCAACCAACTTCGGACTGTACCAAAGTCGGTTATCTCACTACTTCCTAATGGCCAAGTTGGTTCAATTAAAGGTTCTAAAGCTAGTTGATGCTTCATGACACCACACAGCGGCCCCGTGTTCTCCTTGACTACTCAAGGGCTACCGGTACCAACAAATGTGACATATCAATGTAGTTATCGTTTCAACCGTGTCGGTATTCCCCATGATCTATTGCTACTTACCTAAAAGGTGCCCCAGATCCGGGTGTAGGATCTTTAAAAGTAAACCCAAGCAGACCCTCAAAGATAAAGCACACAAAGCATACAAGGAAAGAAAGTTAAAATGAACTAAACTCTAAGGTAAACCCACTTTTTATACTTCTCAGAAGAGTCTCCAGTTTTGTGATACAGTGGCAAAACCGACTATTAACTGGTTTTGTGTTTGTGTTCATAAATGTTGTGGTAAGCAAGAGTCGCCACCGACTTTTCTTTTATCCAAATTAAGGAAAGGGTGAAAAGAATAGAAAAAGACCTTTTCGAGAGTTTTCTGAGTAAGGGGGGTAGATTATGGAAAGGGAAGGTGTTAGTACCCTTTCCATCCGTAATTTTCTATGGGCTCTTAGATGCTTAGCTCATTTTAAAAATACCTTGTGCTTTGTGTTTTTTAAAAGTATTTGAAAATGCCTTAGTGCGGCGATTCGCTTAATGATAAATTTTGTATCAGTCCTCAAGAGTGTTTGTTGTACCCCAAAATTTTCCCTCTCATATTTCTCAAAACATGGCAAGAAAAATCCCCAAGTGGCTCAAGATTACTCAAGAGTTGGACAATCAAGCTATCTCCTAAGGCAGTCAACCTCAAATTGGGGTTTTGTGTTGCATCAAGGTCCTTGCATCCAAATGACCTCAAGTGCTCCCCAATGTCCTAATATATTCTCAAGTTCATCCATGTCAAAATTCAAGCCTTGCAGAGGAAGTTTGGTCAGTCAATTGCTCAAGAGGTCCAAAAATCGACTGTGTTAGGGCAAAAGTCAACTGTGACCTATAAACAGTCAAACTTCAATATTTTTGCCAACATTCTCATTTTGAATTATATTTCATCATTTGATCAAGGGTTGATCATGATTCATCAAGGATTGCTCAAAATTCATCAAGACTCAAAAGTTGCTAAATTAAGGTTTTGTAGGAAAAGTCAATTCAACTTTGACCAAGCATGACTTTCTCATACTTTATGAGAAATGACCCATCCAAATCTCATTTTGAATAGGATGCAATTTCCTACAATCCATCTTCACACCCCAAGATCAGAAAATGCACTCACAAAAAGTTACAAATTTGGACAATATAGGTCATTTTTGAAAGTCAACAAAAACACCTTTTTTTCCAAAGCTTATAACTTGAGCATGGAATATCAAAATGATATGATACCAAAAGGGTTGGTTAGAGGACATCTCAAGATTTCTAAAAAGTCCAAGAACACTTCCAAAAGTTCAAAATTGAAGAAGTTATGCATTGTTGAAGTTGGGCATTTTTGCAAAATTGCCAAACGTCAACTATCCCCAAAACTTCAAATTTGTCAAATGGGCCCATTCCTTTCCACTTGATTTGATCTTGTCACACCCCACACGTGTCCTAGATTCAGCCTTGTGTCAATTTATTAGTTTTTCTATTTTGTTTTATTTTTTATTGAATTAAGTCATTTTAAATCAATTTAAATCAAATAAAATCACAAAACTTGATTACATGAGATCTTTTTCTATTTTCAGGACCTAATCATCAGCAATGACATGATCAAATTCGTATCTCACCATATCATGAACAAAAAGATGGATTTTGGACAAAATTAGAAGGTTTTCAATGGAGGATCAAATCAAATCTCCAAGCCATAATGCATAAGGATTCAGTCCAAAATTGTTGACCTAATACACTCCTTATTACATATACAATGCAAAGGCACGAGTTTGAAAGGTTAGAGGCTGCAAGAACACCAAAAGCAAACTTGAAAAATTGGCAAAAAAGCTTGAAACTAAAATCGTGCATAGAGGTGTTTTCAAGGTCAAATCTCAACATCAATTCATTGTTGGACATCCACTAAAGCGAAGCCAACTCAAAACCAATCCCCATACACGTTCTAAAGCGTTGTAAGTCTCTGAAAATACCGCCTTGCATTTGAAATCGAAACTCCATGTTCTTGCATATTTTTGACAAATTGTTGACATATTCATGATCCTTGTGCAATTTCTAAACTTTCTGCATTATTTGATTGCATTTATATAGCCTGTAACCCCCTAGCCGAATCTAGGGTTCTTGGTTTGTGTTTTTGGGCATTTTATTTTCAGGAAAAATCAGGGCAATTGATGGACATGGACATAATCAGGAGAGGTAGACAAACATGACCATGTTCTTGGAATCAATTTCCATGGCCTAGATTTGATTTTAGGAGACACATACGGATTTAGCTGCGGATACAAATCCGCAGGTAAATATCCAGGTTGAACGAAGAAGATGAAGACGTGCCCCCTCCCATTCGTCCATTCAAACTTGGCGCGTTTTCTTTTTTATTGCTGGCATATTATTTGTTTTCCCCATATTATATCTATTGTCTATTACACTAACAATCAAAATGCGTTGGTTGAGTGGAAGAGACGTTGGCCAATGAATCACAGGACCTGGGTTCGAATCCCAGGTCCACCATATTGCTTTGTGTTATTTTTCAACAGGCAATTCAGTATGAAACCAAGTGCGCGATGCATGATGCTCCCTCACTCAGATGCTTGCCAGATGGCCTCAGGCCAGATCTGGTGGTCCAGAGGGGATGCCCACCATACTCCCAAGTCAATGTGCACACGTGGAATCAGAAAAAGTCATGCAGGCCAACGTTAATAGGCCACAAAATTGCTATCAAGACCCCTCTAATCAGACCCATATATTTCTAAGTCTTTCTCTTTTCTTTTTTTATTTTGCTTAATTGTTTATTATTATTACTTTTACTAATTCACTAACCAATTAAAACTTTTTCTTAATAAAATCAAAAACCAAAAAAATATTTTATTTATTAAAATTAAATTCCAGCATTTTTATTTTTGTTAATAAATACTAATTTAATTTATTTATTTTAATTAGGAAATAACTTTAATATCTTTTGCAATAATTAAAATTAATTTAGACAATTAGGTTTTATTGACTTTGATTAATTTATTTTTATTTCTTTAAATATCCAAAAATCCAAAAACATCATTTTTATTAATTAGTTAATTAATTTATTAATTTAATGCTTAACTTAATTTAATTATTTTTTTTAATTCAAAAAAACAACAAAATTTTTTTTTCTTTAATAATTAAAGGGTCAAAACCCTAGAATGCGCCCGATTTAATTTTCTCGCACGCGATCTATTTTGTTTCAATGTTGTATCTGTTTCCCAGAATGTAATAGTTTAATAGGACTTTAAATATTTTATCGCTTTATTTATTTTCCGCATTTTAATTTCAAGGGTTGTTTTTGGCGATGTAAGTACCCGACGCCTTGTAATAGTTAGTTTTAATTTTCGCAATTTAATTTCCGCAACTTATAAACTGTTAGATGTTTGATAATAGGGAATGCATGACAAGATTGAATGTTAAACCTAAAAGCAACATAGATAACCATTGACATGTACAAAGACAAACTAACTGAAAATGACACACTCGTACATGTGCACTCTTAGGGTACACCTCACTTGGTTGCCTTCTAACGTGGTCATTGAGTATAGGAAGTTTTAGAGGTCGCCCTCTTGTCCAAGATCATAGTTGCCTCGAAACGATTGCCTCGGAAAAATGATCTAAGACACTAGGGTTACCGCTAAGGCGTCCTAACATTGCTTTAGTGACCACACGTCCCTTAATCGAATTGACCCTTAAAACTCCAACGACGACGCTACCTACTCATCAATAGTGGGATAGCATTGTCTAAAGGACATTAGCACAGATTGATTCCTTTTTCGAGTAAGTAGATGGTTCTTAAGTACTTGCTCTTTCAAAACAAAACAAAAACTTTTCACACTTACACTCCTTTTCAAACAAAGACTTTTTCAAACCCATAATCACAAAGAAAGCAAAATTTTGAAAACATTATGAGCAAGTACCTAAGAGCCCGTGGATAACCACGGATAGAAAGGGTGCTAACACCTTCCCTTTCTATAATCTACCCCCCGCACCCGAGAAATAGCTCGAAAAAGGATTTTTTTTTCTGTGCTTTTTTCCTTTCCTTGTTGGATAAAATAAAAGAAGGCAGCGACTCTTGCTTACCGCGACATTTTGCAAAAACAAACGCAAAACGCAAACCAACATTCCAAAAAACAGTCAGTTCTCTCCCACCGTATCACAGTGTTGATAAAGCGAATGTTTTTTAAAGTGTTTTTGAAATGTTTTTTGTGTAGGTGTAAAAGTTTGTTTTGAGCAAGCATCTAACAGCTATCTACTTGTACTCGAAAAGGTTCGTTCTTTTCCTCCTATCCTTTAGACAGTGCTATCCTACTATTAGTGAGTAGGTAGCCTTATCATTGGATGTTTGAGGGACATTTGAAGGGAAGTTTTTATAGTCACAGAGGCAACTTGGCAAGAAGCTTTAGCAACTACCCTAGGATTCTAAGATCATATTTTTACCGAGGCAACATCGAGAGGGTCATCGAGGGACTTATGATCTTTTTGAACCAAAGGGTATCCACTAAAACCTCTCACGTTTCGGGAGTTGTGACTAATTTCGAAGGCAACCGAAATGGGAGTACCATAGAGTTGTATATGTGCAAGGTGTGTTATGTTCAGTTATTTTAGTCTTGTGTTAAGTTTGCTAGCGTTTTGTTGTACCCCAAAATTTTCCCTCTCATTTTCTCAAGATTTCTCTCACATGTGTAACTACAAACGCCTGTTTGAAGAAATAAAGAAAATGTAAAATTTTGAAGATGTTAATGTGCCTTTCGATTAGGTTAAAAAAGAAACAAGTTGGTTTCGATTTAACAAGTTTCAAACTGGCCATATGTTTTCCTTCGAAGTAACCCCCTTCGATCCACAAGCTGGGCAGCATCCTTTGATTTACAAGCTGGGCAGCCTCTTTCAATTTACAAGCTGGGCAGCTTCCTTTGATTTACAAGCTGGGAAGCTTCCTTTGATTTACAAGTTGGGAAGTGTTGTACCCCAAAATTTGCCCTCCTATATTCTTCAAGTTTGACAAGCATCATCTCAATTTGCTCAAGTCTACTCAAGGGTTGCACAGTCAACCACCCTCCTAAGCCAGTCAAAATTAGGGTTTTGGTTCTTGCAAGGAAGTTGAGGTTTTCAAGGGCTCAATCAAGTCCCACATGCCTATAAATATTGTCAAGCATCTACATGCCAAGTTTCAAGGCTCACAAGGTCAAGTTGCACAGTCAAAAACCCTAATTGCTTCACAACCAACTACAGGGGTAAAATGGTCATTTGGCAGTCAAAAGTCAAAATTTTTGGTCAACATCTTATTTTGAGGCCACAATCATCATTTGGTCAAGTCTTGACCATGATTCCACAAGAATGACTCAAAAATCATCAAGATGCAAAAGTTTCCATTTTTGGACAGTTGAAAAGTCAACTGTAACTTGACCAAGGCATAACGTTTTCATGGTTCATCAGAAAAATCCCATCCAATGCTCATTTTGAAGGGGAGGAAATTTCCTACAACTCATCTTCACATTCCAAGTCCAAGAAATGCTCTCACAAAAAGTTATCAATTTCAACATTATAGGTCATTTTCAAAAGTCAACAAAAATGCACTTTAAGTCAAAGACCATAACTTGAGATTGGTAAATTAAAATGACATGGGACCAAAGGCATTGGTTAGAGGACTTCAAGACCTTTCCAAAATGTCCAAGAACATGTTCATATGATCAAAATTGAGAAGATATGCATTGGAGAAGTTGGAAAATTTTTGTGAAATGGCAAAAGTCAACTATCCTTGAAACTTCAAATTTTGACAAAAGGGCCCACTTTCTTCCACTTGATTAGGCCTTGTCATGCCACCCACGTGTCCCATGATTAATTTCAAGACCATATCTTTATTTTTTCATTTTTATTTAATTTTTGTGGATTTAATTCATTTTAATCCATAATAATTTAAATAAAATCAAAAAAGTTAATTAAATGGTATCTGTGGTGTGAATAGCCTTCATGAAGCATTTGCTAGCTGCCAAATTCGTGCAAGCTATTTTTGTACACAAAATCATGGTTGTTGGACCAAGAAAGGAATGTTCTTCAATGGTGGTCAAACAAAATCCAAAACATAATGGCACAAGTTTAAGGCTCCTAATGTGACTTAATTCTCATTGATACATACATATGCAAGCAAGCCATATAGCATTCAGGACCTAGAGCTCATTGAAACGACCTAAACATCTCTAAAACGGCCAAACCAAATTCCAAAAATTCCAAAGAAATTTCAAAACTGAAATCCACCTTTCAGCACGATTCAAAGTGTTTTCTTGATCCAAACACATTGTTAGCCTTCCCAGGGACATTTTGCAATCACAAACAAGCTCCAACACTCAAAGAATCGCTCACCACAACCCCACGGTTTGTCAAACTTGTCCATAATCGAAACTCAAAATATATGCATCATTCATATGATCTTTTGCTATTTTTGTGTTGCTTGAATCCACAGGAACCTTTTGACATAAGTCAATTGCATTAAAACACCCAGAATCAGAAACCACCATTAACGAAACCTAGGTTTTCAAAGCTTCCAATTTGGGGGTTTACAGCATAGGTAAAATTAGGACTAATGGCGCCTATGGTTAAATTCGTCAGGATGAGACGAACACATTGATACCCTCGCGCCCTTTTTATATGTGCTACACAGCTAATCGCTATTTTTGCATTTTGCAGTTTGTGGGGGTTTAAAACCCCCGCTATCTAACTTCTATTTTACAGGAAACGCGAAGAAGATGATGGCGTGTTGATATATGGTTGGCTCATTCAAATGAAACGCGCGTGTTTTTTTATTTCCATTAATATTGCTTGTATTACATATATTAACCACTTCTTATTTTTTATATCAAATGAAGCATGTAGCTCAGCTGGCTAAGGCGTTGGTTTAGGGAGCGCTGGGACCTGGGTTTGAATCCCAGGTCCCCCTAATAATTATTTCATATTTTGCTTAACTTGATCTCATGCAGGCGCTCAAACGTGACCCATCATACACCCTATCTATCCAAACGCCAGGTGGCTGGCAAGGCAAATCCATTGGCCAAAAGGTGGTGACTACCCTATTCCTGGTCAACCAGCGCCCCAGACAACTCCAAAGGTCAAACAAGGCTGGCTTCTCAATGGGCTCAATTTGTCAACAAACTCCCATCCTGGCCCAAACACCCCCTTGGGTTCTTATTTTCTTTTCCTTTTTTTCTCCTTTCCTTTATTTTATTTTCTTTCATAATTTCCCTTTTTATTAATTATTAGTTTTATTAAGTATTTAATTAACCAATTAACATTTTTCACAATAAAATCAAAAAAACATTTTTATTATTTATTAACTTATTTTGTAAATAAATTCTAACTTTAATTAATTAGTTGTGTAATTAGGACAATTTTAACATTTTTTTTAATAAGTAAAATTAATTTAGAATTAGGTCTTTCACTTTCAATTTTTTAATTTCTTTTTTATTTTATTTCCATTAAAAACATAAAAATACAAAAAAAACATTTTTTTTAAATTAATTAATTAGTACTAGGTTTAATTTTAATTTAATTACAAAAAAAAAGGACAAATCTCATTCTTATTCAAAAAAGGGTCAAAACCCTCATGACGTCCCGATTCAATTCTTTCGCGCGCAGTTTATTTTAATTCAATATTTTATATTTTTGTATCAGCTCAGGAAGTGTAATAATTAGAACTTTATCGCTTTCTTTTAAATTCTCGCACTTTATTTTCCAAAACGGGTTTTTTTGTTTTTGGCGATGTATAGACCCGCGCCTTGTAATAGCTAGATTTACATTTTCGCAATTTATTTTCCGCACTCCTAACTGCTAATTTGCCTGCAAGAATGTATGAAAAATAAAATCAATCTGTAGCTCACAAATAACATGTACAAGATAAACATAACATGAAAACAACACACAAGCACATGCCACTCTTAGGGTACGCCTCACTGGTTGCCTCGACGTGGTCATCAAGTATAGGGTGTCTTAGAGGTTGCCCTCCTGTCCAAAAGATCCAGTCGCCTCGAAACGGTTGCCTCGGATAAAAGGATCTAGGACATTAGGGTTACTTCTAAAGTGTCCTACTATTGCTTCAGTGACCATACTGTCCCTAATCATCGAATTGACCCGAATACCTCCAACGACGGTGCTACCTACCTCTCAATGGTGGGATAGCACTATCTAAAGGACTCTTACACAGCCTAATTCCTTAGAGTAGGTAGATTCTCCTGGGTACTTGCTCTTTTCAAACAAACAAAAACAACTTTTCGCACCCACACTTTCTAAAAGTTTTTAAACAAATTTTTCATACACTCTTGAGGACAGATACAAGAGTTACTTAGAAATTTTTTAAACGAAACTTTTTCAAAACCCACACACACTTGAAAAGCAAACATATTTTGAAAACATAAGAGCAAGTACCTAAGAGCCCGTGGATAGCCACGGATAGAAAGGGTGCTAACACCTTCCCTTTCTATAAATCTACCTCCCGAACTGAGAAACATCTCGAATAAGGAATTTTGCTGTGCTTTTGTCCTTTCCATGTTGGAGAACATAAAAGACGGTGGCGACTCTTGCTTACCGTGACATTTCGCGAAACCAGCTAAAAAATAGTCAGTTCTATTTCCACCGATCACAGAACTGGCGACTCTGCTGGGGAAATTAATAAAGTGAGGTGTACCTTAGAAATAGTTCATCATCATGTTTTCACTTGTTTGCTTTGCTTGCTTTAAAATTGTGGGCCTGTTTTGGAGTTTCATAGATCCTAACCCGGATCTGGGGGATACCTTTTAGAAAGTAGCAACAAACTGTGAGGGAACTGTGCGGGGTATACCGACACAGTTGAAGCAGTTTGCTACATTGATGTGGCACTTTGGTGAGTACCAATAACCCTTGAGTCAAGTCAAGGAGAGTACGGGGCCGCCGCGTGGTGTCGTGAAGCATCAACTGACCTTAGGAACCTTACTTGACCATCCTGGCCTCTTTAGGGGTAGTGAGATGACTGACTTTGGTGCAGTCCGAAGTTGGTTGATACTCGATACTACACTCATTGAGGGTTGTTTTCTTGGAATATTTTGATCGCCAGTTCAGTGGCTAAATCAAAACAATGAACACAGAAAACAACCCAATGATAATGAGCTCCTTAGAACCCGGTTACTTTTGATAGGACAGGTTTTTGAGCCCACCAACTTCAAGAGGGTAGTACACCAAACTTCATGCTGGCCTGAACTCTAAGGGCTGTCTTGTGTGACTTGTGTGCTTTCAAACTTGACTACTTGCACGCTTGTTATCTAACACATGAGTTTCTTGCAGGGTTTGTTTACAGTCCTTAACCTGGACTCATAACAGGGTTTACTTACATCACTCCATGCATAGCATAACATCATACCATTGCATGCATCCTGCATAAAGACTAATCCATTTCAAGGATCTCAAGGGCTTGTGATGCAGGTCATGATCAATCAAAGTGTCTAGCAAGGGGAAAAGGGGATTTATTTTCCTCTAGCCGAGGTTGTCAGGAGCTATGACCCACTCGATATGGTAAGCCTTGACTCTTGAAGAAGGACTCTCAGCAACATGAAGTTCCTTCAATCAAGCTACCCGAATTCAAATTCTAACAAGTTTCTTTGTTTACCCCGCGAGATCCTTGAAAACATCGCATGCATACATACATATCATTGCGTTACAGGTACTCTGTTCTACAGGTTGCTTAATCTTCTTCGCTGTTTATTTCAGCCATCATCATGAATCCTGAATCATCCAATGAACAAGCTATCAAGGCCCTCCAGGCCCAGAACGCCCAGTTCTAGGAGCTGGTCATGAGCTTAGCCCAAGGACAACAGGAATTGAAGACTTTGCTTTTGAAGAAGAAGAAGAAAAGGACTGTTTTGTTCAACCCTAGACGCAGATCTGGGAATGGATCACAAAATGAGGCTGAGCTGACCACCCCATCTGCTGGGAAAGACAACCCACAAGGGAGAGAGGTTCCTAGTCCTGTGGTCTCCGACAGCGAGACAGATTTCAATGATGAACAGTACCCTCCTACTGAGGACCGGTACAAACAGCTAGAAGACCGGTTAAATGCTATGGAGATTCAACAAGTGCCCGGGTTGGACTTTGGAGACCTAGGCTTATCTTCTGGGGTGGTGATCCCTCACAAGTTCAAGGCACCGGCCTTTGCGAAGTACGACGGGGCTTCCTGTCCTAAGTTGCACCTCCGTTCATACGCAAGGAAGATCCAGCCCTTCACGGCAGACAAGAATCTATGGATCCATTTCTTCCAGGAAAGTCTTTCAGGGACTCAGCTCGAATGGTTCTATCAGCTGGATGTAACCAGTATTCGTAACTGGGAAGACTTGGCAACTGCTTTTTATAAGCAGTATCAGTATAATGCCGACCTCGCTCCTACACGTACCCAACTCCAGGGTATGTCACTGGGGACGGGTGAAGGTTTTAAGGAGTACGTGCAAAAATGGAGAGACCTGGCTGGCAGGGTGCAGCCACCGTTGACTGACCGTGAGCTCGTTGACATGTTCTTAGGGACCCTGTCTGGTCCGTTCATCAACCATCTGATTGGGAATTCTTCTGCTGGGTTCACAGATCTGATCTTGACTGGTGAGAGGATAGATGCTGGTATCAAGTCTGGGAAGATACAAAAGGGGGACTCCTCGAACCCTGAGAAGAAACCGTTCAAGAAAGAGTCCAATGATGCGTACAGTCAGAAGGATCGTCGTGACCAACACGTAGGGGCAGTCATGATCTCAGGTTCTGCGTCACGCCGACAACCGCCAAAGGGAAATCAGCGAAGGCCAGACGAGCCCAAAAGACAGTTCACCAACATCAACATGCCATTGTCACAAGCATTGCGGCACATGTTTAAAATGAATCTGATTGTGGTGATCAACCCTCCTGCAAATCCCAAGACCTCTTCTCTAAACTACAACCCAGATGCGAGGTGTGCTTATCATTCCGGAAGCCCGGTGCACGATACTGAGGATTGTTGGGCGCTGAAATACAAGATTCAGAACATGATTGACGCCAAGGAGATCGAATTCGAGCCTGCTGAGACTCCCGATGTGATCACTGCTCCCTTGCCAAAACATGGCTAGGATTGAGAGACTCTTGTTCATTTAAATTCTGATATTGTATTTTTCTATGCTTATTCAAACAATTATTATGTTAAACTCTATTATTTCATTAATGCATTACACGTGTCTGTTTTGAAGTAATTGTGTTCTCTATATTCAAAATTTCTTTTATTTTTTCTTGATGTTCAACTCTCGATTGAAAATTCTAAGCCTCTTGAGGGAGGATGACGAAAACGATACCACAATCTACAGTATGCTTTTGAAAAGACCCCGCTGATGAGGTACAGGCATTGTTTCCAATCCTAAACAGTGGAGTAATAAGGAAGATAATCCCTAGTCAACCCCTTTGAGCCAAAGAAGTAGGAGTTTTCTTTTCGAAAATTAAAACCCTTAATCATAACCTGGGGCAGGGTAGTCCTCTCAGCTGATCCAAGTGCACAATGAATGACACCAAAGGAATCCTTACAAAACAAAAGACAGTGATGGTTTCGTATAATCATAAGGACAGGCAGTCATTATTTCTCAAAATAAAAGCCCAATAAGTCAAAACCTATGAAGGAGACTTACAAAACTGGGGCATCCCGCTGACTGTAATCATAAAAAGAAACAGTTCAGGCAAAAAACAGGGATAATGAAATCAAAAAGAAAGAGGTCACACAAACCCTCGACAAAAAGAAATGACTGCCTATTCAAAATAAATTGTCAACATTCGAACCATCACCGGAACATCATAGAAAAGACTCAAACAAGGTCTAACGCACGATCAACTGAGTTTAGGTTTGAAGAACATCACGAAGAGCGGGTGGGTACAGATAAATTTGAGCCTTTATCCTTTGTTTCTTAAACCGTGAACCAGACCACGTTATAACCCTCAAAAGTCCTAGCTGAAGCATGGGTTAATTTGAAAGCATAATGTTACAACGGTACCCTGACTCCTTAAGGCTCGCTGTAAAATCTTGAGGTAACATCACATGTTACATAATTTGCTTGTTTTACTGAAAAAATGCATGTTCAAAAACTTCAAGACAAACATAAGTTTTGCATTTTTAATATAACATTGCTTGCATATGACTATTTGTTTGAACAGCATAGAAGTTCGCACGAAGAATATCTGATGAACAAAAGCACTCCCAACCAAGGGGCATGGCATGATCATTGTCCATCATCTGGGGCAGTTAAGTCAAGATTCGGAGAATCTCTCAAAAGGCCAACCAGCTTGGGGCAAATCTCTACCTGGATCACTTGGGGCATTGGACGATCAAACGAAGATCTTCTGGTAGTAGGGCAACGCAACACTACTGACAGGGGCACCTCCCTACATCCTGAGAGCACGGACATAGTCGAAAAAATACTACGCATAATCAAAGACCCGCTAGGTCGACACACCTAGGCAAAAATAAGGGCTTCCCGGCGAACCAAAAGGGTTCGGGCAAAATAAGGGATGAAATAGAAAAATCTGTACACCCGGCAAGTCGAAAACCTGAAAAGGCGGCTTGGGCAAAAATGGGTATCCCGATAGACTGAAAACCCGAAAGGGCGATCCAGGCAAAAGTTGGGGATCAAAAGCGTATGACTATGTCCCGTCATCTCGTCACTTGCTTACCAGAAGAAGATTTGTCAATCGGCAGTTATCAAGCACCTCCACAAGGTATCGTCTTCTCACACATCAGAAACAGGGGCAATAATGAGTTGTCCAAGCAATCTAGTTGCTCTGTCCACCAAGGTACCAAGGTAGGTTCGGCTGAAGAACGCAACCAGGATACCTCCACTCCCCGCAGAGTAAGACAGGGTTCAACAGTACTCTCCCCCGAGCAAAGTTGGTCTCCCAATCAGTCCTGAAAAGGCACGGTATCTCCAGCAAGTCAACACTCTCCCCAAGCAGAGTTAGCCTACAGTCAGCCTTATGGAAGTTGGATATCTCCAGAAGATCTCAACATTCCCCAGCGGAGTATGAAGATATTCCTTAGCAAGCATCCCCAGCAGTCTTAATCTAAGATTGTTCCCCGGCGAAACACCAGACATCCCGGTGGAGCCATTCCCCAGTACAGTTCAAAAGTTTCTCCAGGAGAGTTGAATCAATCTCCCCAGTAGATTCTTGAAGCTTATCCCCTGCAGAGCACGAACGCGTCTCCCCGGCTTTATTCAAAGGTTATTCCCCACCAGGGTATAACTGGGTTATCCTCAGCTAATTGCCACGGAAAGATCGTCCTCGGCGAAGTTCTTCCTATCCCCGAAGGAGTTCATCAATTCCTCAACAAGCTTATCAACGGTATCCCCAACGGAGTGATTATCAAACCTCAGCGAAGTATCTCTTCCCACAGAGCAATTCCCCGCAGAGTAATCTCTCCAACAAGTTTACTCCCCAACGGAGTCATCTTCTCCTATCGGTTTATTCTTGCAATCCTCATCCCCAGCGGAAACGAAGAACTTTATTCTTCAAACATCAGCCCAGGATTCAACAAATTCCCAGCATTCGTTAAGAATTTATTTTCCTAGACGAAAATACATTCATAAACATCACATTATCATACACCATTATAGCATGCATACGCATCATACAACACAAATCTCATTTATTTTTGAGAACATCTTAAAATCATGCAGTTCATGCATCATGACATTGCATACGACTAATACTTTGCCTTTTCAGAAAAAAGTCAATCAAAAGATTATTACCATCTACCTTTACAGTTCCAGATCAACACCGGTAACAAGCCAGGAAAATTCTGTGGACGACTGATCGTGGGTTAATATCCGAAACCAAACAGGACAATTATCTACTTGATCATCAAGAGGCAACCCTACACCGGTTCCTTCTCAACCTCAGATGTAGTTTTACACTAACTCATTATCAGGCAACCCTACACCGGTTCCTTCTCAATTTTCAGACGAAGTCTTACACGGACTTATCATCAAAGTAACCCTACACCGGTTCCTTTTCTTTCAGAAGAAGTCTTACACGGACTTATCTCATGATGACCTTACCCCGGTTCATCCAGAAGTTTTACACGGACTTATCCTGCAGTAACCTTACCCCGGTTCCTCCAAAAGTCTTACACGGACTTATCTCAAGATGACCTTACCCCGGTTCATCAAGAAGTTTTACACGAACTTATCCTGCAGTAACCTTACCCCGGTTCCTCCAAAAGTCTTACACGGACTTATCTCAAGATGACCTTACCCAGGTTCATCAAGAAGTTTTACACGAACTTATCCTGCAGTAACCTTACCCCGGTTCCTCCAGAAGTCTTACACGGACTTATCTCAAGATGACCTTACCCCGGTTCATCAAGAAGTTTTACACGAACTTATCCTGCAGTAACCTTACCCCGGTTCCTCCAGAAGTCTTACACGGACTTATCTCAAGATGACCTTACCCCGGTTCATCCAGAAGTTTTACACGTACTTATCCCGAAGTAACCTTACCCCGGTTCCTCCAGAAGTTTTACACGAACTTATCCCGAAGAAACCCTACACAGGTTCTCTCTCTCCAGACGTAGTTTTACACGGGCTCGTCGTCAAAGAAACCCGACACAGGTTCTCTCTTCCCAAAGATGCAGTTTTACACGGACTCGTCATCAGAAACCCTACCCAGGTTTTACTTCTTCCAGGATGCAGTTTTACACGGGCTCATCATCAAAGTAACCCCACACAGGTTCCCTTCTCAAACTCCATACATAGTTTTACACGGACTCGTCATCAGTAAACCCTACACAGGTTTCCTTCTCAGCTCTAGATGCGGTTTTACACAGACTCGTCATCAAAGTAACCCTACATAGGTTCCTTCTCCATTTCAGATGCAGTCTTATACGGACTCATTATCAGTAAACCCTACACAAGTTTCCTTCCTCCAAAGATGCAGTTTTACACGAGTTCATCATCAGTCAACCCTACACAGGTGTCCTTCTTTCCAAGATGCAGTTTTACACGAGCTCATTATTAGGCAACCCTACACAGGTTCCCTCTTTCAACTTACAAAAATTACAATTCAATAGACCACCTCCAGATGGAATCTGTTGTACCCCAAAATTTGCCCTCCCATATTCTTCAGGATTTGCCAAGATCATGGTTCAAAATCTCTCAAGGGTTGCACAGTCCAATTGCCTCCTAACACAGTCAAAATTAGGGTTTTGGTTCTAGCAAAGAAATTGAGGTTTTCAAGGGTCCAATCAAGTCCCACATGCCCATATACATTGTCAAGCATCCCTATGTCAAGTTTCAAGACTCACAGCATCAAGTTGCACAGTCAAAAACCCTAAATGCTCTACAGTCAACTGCAGGGGCAAAATGGTCATTTGACAGTCAAAAGTCAAAAATTTTGGTCAACATCTTATTTTGAAGCTACAAACATCATTTGATCAATTCTTGATCATGATTCTCAAAGTATGGCTCAAAAAGTCTCAAGATGCAAAAGTTTCTATTTTTGGACAGTTGAAAAAGTCAACTACAAATTGACTAGGGCATAACTTCTTCATGGTTTATCAGAAAAATTTCATCCAAAGCTCATTTTGAAGAGGATGATATTTCCTACAACTCATCTTCACACTTCAAGTTCAAGAAATGCTCTAGCAAAAAATTATCAATTTCAACATTATAGGTCATTTTCAAAAGTCAACAAAAAGGCATTTTAAGTCAAAGACCATAACTTGAGATTGGTAAATCAAAATGACATGGGACCAAAGGCATTGGTTAGAGGACTTCAAGACCTTTCCAAAATGTCAAAGAACATGATCATAGCTTCAAAATTGAGCAAGATATGCATTGGAGAAGTTGAGAAATTTTTGGGAATTTTGAAAAGTCAACTTTGCTTCAAAAGCTTCAAAAATGCTAATGGGCCTCAATTTCTTTCTTGAATCATTACCCAAAGCATATGCACGACCCATTAAGCTCAAAGGGATTTATTTTCTTATTTTTAATTAATTAATTGAATTTTTATTCTTATTAATTCATTTAATTAAATTTAATTATGAGAAAAATATCAAATAATGGTTTTAAATCTTTTTGGTGCAGCAAATATGTTCATTATATGCAAGAGATTTTGTGCACCATCTCAAGGTGACAATATCATCCATATTTGGCAAGATTGGCATGGAAAAAAGATTGAAAAAGATATGAGAAAATCAAATCTTCAAATCATCAATTCATGGACCTTGGGCTTGTTTTCTTGACCTAATTTCGTTCACTTACATATGCACAACTCAACCCTATTCAAAGATACACGAAAAAGCTGCCAGAAAGACATAACCAAATTGCAAAATTTTGACCAAAAACTTGAAATCTAAAATCAGTTAGAGCATGTTTCAAAGCATAACAAGCATTCCAATACGTTCCTGACATTGCTAGGAGTCGATTGCAATCAAGGACCAGTCCCCATACTCCAAGAATTGGTAGAACAACATTGCGCTTTTCATGAATATGTCCTTAATCGATTTTTGATTTCCATGCATTATTCATATGTTTTAATTATTGATTCTTGCTACTAATGATCTTCTGAAACTTTTGGCATAGTTTAATTGTCCTAAAAATGCCTGAAACGAAATTCACCATTGATGAAACCTAGGGTTTCAGAAGCTCCAAATTAGGGGTTCTCACATATGGAAAAATCAGACCACCAAACCTGTATGAACACGTTCGTGACAACAACGGTTCCAATCTGAAGGCTGCAGGATGAGGTCCATGGTACACTCAGTCAACCATCCCATACGTGATCCCAAAAGGTCAAACGAGGCTCTATGCAAATGGGCCAAAATTACTGCAAGCACCTCCAAAATGGGTCTGAAACCCCCCATGGTTTGCATCATTTTTTAATTTTTATTTGATTTTCTTTTCTAATTCTTTTTAATATTTTAATTATTTCTTTTTTTACCACAAAATAATTTTCACAATAATAAATCAGAAACTAAAAAATGTTTATTTTTTATTAATATTTAATTCACCATTAATTTATTTTGTAAATAAACTCTAACCATTAATTTAGTAAATTAGGTTTTAAAACTTTAATATTTTTCTTAATAAATTAAAATAGGTAGAATTAGGGTTTTTTAACATCCTCGTCTTTTTCTTAAATAAATTTCTCTCATTATTATTATTATTAATTACCAAATATTTTTGTAAATAAACATGTAATTTAATTAATTAGTGTAAATTAGATTAACTTGTATATTTTTTCATTAATAATTAAAAATAACTTAGAACTAGGGTTTCCTTCTAATTTTAATTCTTTTCTTTAATTTCATAAATACAAAAATATAAAAAGCAATTTCTTTTTTATTAAATAGTAATTAGACTTTAATTCCAATTTAATTTCAAAAGGGTCAAAACCCTCGGACGTCCTAACTTTTATTCTTTCGCGCATTATTTTCTTTCAAATATTATGTAACTGCTCAAGGCTTGTAATAGTAATTAGGTCTTTTACTTTCTGCATCTTTTATTAAAACGGGTCTTTGTAATTTGGCGATGTATAGACCCGCGCCTTGTAATAGCGTAGGATTTTAATTTCCGCATTTAAATTTCCGCACTTTTAAATTCTAATTGCATGAAATAATGTATGGTTAATTAAAAACAAGCATAGCTCACAAATACCATGATCAAAGATAAAACTTAATTGAAAACAACACACAAATTCACACACCACTTCTAGGGTACGCCTCACCTGTTGCCTTCGAAACGTGGTCGTCAAGTATGGGACGTCTTAGTAAGTCCTTATGTCCATGATCCGGTTGCCTCAAAACAAGTTGCCTCGAAACGGTTGCCTCGGAATAAAAAATGATCAATGGCATAAGGGTAGCTTCTAAGGTGTCCTAACTGTTGCTTCGGTGGCCACACTGTCCCTAACACTCGAATTGACCCGAACACCTCCAACGGTGGTGCTACCTACCTCTCAATGGTGGGATGGCATTACCTTAAGGACATTTACATAGCCTAATTCCTTAGGGTAGGTAGATGACTCATAGATACTTGCTCTATTCAAAAAACAAATCAAAAATCTTTTCACACCGACACTTTCAAAAAGCTTTCAAAACAATTTTTCAAACACTCTTGAGGACAGATACAAGAGTTATTCAGAAATCTTTAAACGAAACTTTTTCAAACCCACTCACACTTTGAAAAGCAAACATTTTTGAAAACACAATGAGCAAGTATCTAAGAGCCCATGGATAACCATGGATTGAAAGGGTGCTAACACCTTCCCTTTCTATAAATCTACCTCCCGAACCGAGAAACTATCTCATAAGGAATTTTGTTGTGCTTTTGTCCTGTCCATGTTGGAGAAAATAAAAGACGGTGGCGACTCTTGCTTACCGCGACATTTCGCGAACCAGCGTTAAACAGTCAGTTCTAAATCCACCGATCACAGAACTGGCGACTCTGCTGGGGATACTTAAAGTGAGGTGTACCTTAGGATAGCTCATACTTGTGTTTTCAATTGCTGTGTTTTGTTTGCTTTATTATTGTGGGAAATGTCTTGGGAGTTCTATAGATCCTAACCCGGATCTGGGGATACCTTCTTAGAAAGTAGCAACAAGACTGTGAGGGAACTGTGTGGGGTATACCGACATGGTTGAAGCAGTCTGCTATGTTGATGTGGCACTTTGGTGAGTACCGGTAACCCTTGAGTTCAGTCAAGGAGAGTACGGGGCCGCCGCGTGGTGTCGTGAAGCATCAACTGACCTTAGGAACCTTAATTGAACCATCTTGGCCTCTTTAGGGTAGTGAGATAACTGACTTTGGTGCAGTCCGAGGTTGGTTGATACTCGATACTACACTCAGTTGAAGGTTGTTTTCTTGGAATATTTTGGTCGCCAGTTCAGTGGCTAAATCGAAACGATGAACAATGAAAGCAATCCAATGATATTGGGACCCTTAGAACCCGGTGACTTCTGATAGGACAGGTTTTGAGCCCACCAACTTCAAGAGGGTAGTACCCCAAACTTCATGCTGGCCTAAACTCTAAGGGCTGTCTTGTGTGACTTGTGTGCTTTCAAACTTGACTACTTGCATGCTTGTTATCTGACACTTGAGTTTCTTGCAGGTTTTGTTTATAGTCCTTAGTTTGGACTCATAACAGGGTTACTCACATCACTACATGCATAGCATAACATCATATCATTGCATACATCCTGCATAAAGATTAACCCATTTCAAGGATCTCAAGGGCTTGTGATGAAGGTCATGATGAACAAAATGTCTAGCAAGGGGCAAAGGGGATTTATTTTCCCCTAGCCAAGGTTGTCAGGGGATATGACCCACTCGGTATGGTGAGCCTTGACTCTTGAAAGAAGGACTCTCAACAATATGCAGTGCCTTCCATCAAGCTACCGTATTCAACTTCTAACAATTTTCTTGTTTACCCCGCGAGATCCTTGAAAACATTGCATGCATACATACATATCATTGCATTACAGGTACTCCTTTGACATGTCACTTACCTTCTTCGCTGTTTATTTCAGCAGTCATCATGAATCCTGAATCATCCAATGAGCAAGCTATCAAGGCCCTCTAGGCCCAGAATGCCCAGTTTCAAGAGTTGGTAATGAGCCTAGCCCAGGGTCAACAGGACTTGAAAGCTCTGATGCTGAAAGAGAGGAAGAAGAAAAAGAGGACTGTGTTGTTCAACCCTAGACGCAGATCTGGGAATGGGTCACTAAATGAAGTTGAGCAGGCTACCCCGTCTGTTGGGAAAGACAATCCTCATGAAAGAGAGGTTCCTAGTCCAGTGGTCTCCGACAACGAGACAGAGTTCAATGATGAACAGTACCCTCCAGCCAAGGACAGGTATAAACAGTTGGAAGACCGGCTAAGTGTTATGGAGATACAAAAAGTGCCCGGCTTGGACTTCGAAGATCTAGGTCTGTCTTCTGGGGTGGTAATCCCTCATAAATTCAAAGCACCTTCTTTTGCAAAATACGACGGGGCATCCTGTCCTAAGCTGCATCTCAGATCATATATAAGGAGGATCCAGCCCTACACGGCTGACAAGAATTTATGGATTCACTTCTTTCAGGATAGTTTGTCAGGAACTCAACTCGACTGGTTCTATCAACTGAATGGAGCCAACATCTGCAGCTGGGAGGACTTGGCCACTGCATTCTACAAGAAGTACCAGTACAATGCCGACCTAGCTCCCACGCGCACTCAGCTTCAGGGAATGTCTATGGGTGCAGGTGAAGGCTTTAAAGAATATGCTCAAAAATGGAGGGACCTTGCTGGAAGGGTACAACCACCTCTGACAGATCGGGAACTTGTCGATATGTTCTTAGGGACCCTGTCTGGGCCGTTCTTCAACCATCTGATTGGCAATTCTTCTGTTGGGTTTACATATTTGATCTTGACTGGGGAAAGAATCGAAGCTGGTATCAAGGCTGGAAAGATTCAAGAGGCCGCACCTTCTGATACTCACAAAAAGCCTTACATGGGGAAGAAAGAGTCTAATGCTGCATACAGTCAAAAGAGTCGTCATGACCAACATGCAGGGGCAGTCATAATCTCTGGTTCTGCACCATGCCGACAACCACAAAAGGGAAATCAGCGAAGGCCGGGCGAGCCTAAAAGACAGCTCACCAACATCAATATGTCGTTGTCACAAGCACTACAACACATGTTGAAGATGAATCTGATTGCGGTGATCAACCCTCCTGCAAACCCCAAGACCTCTTCTCCAAACTACAACCCAGAAGCGAGGTGTGCTTATCATTCTGATAGCCCGGGGCACGATACTGAGGATTGTTGGGCGCTAAAATACAAGATCCAGAATATGATCGACGCCAAGGAGATCAAATTCGAGCCTGCTGAGACTCCCAGTGTGATCACTGCTCCATTGCCAAAACATGGCTAGGATTGGAAATTTTTTGTTCATTCGAATGTTCAAGTTGTAATTTTCTTTGACTATTCAAACATTTTATTTCATGTCAAACTTGATTATTTCATTAATGCATTACACGTGTCTGTTTTGAAGTAATTGTGTTCACTATATTTGATATTGATTTTATTTTTGATGTTCAACTCTCGATTTTAAAATTCTAAGCCTCTTGAGGGAGGATGACAAAAACGATACCACAATCTACAGTATGCTTTTGAATAAGACCCCGCTGATGAGGTACAGACATTTTTTCAATTCCTAAACACTGGAGTAATAAGGAAGATAATCCCTCGTCAACCCCTTTGAGCCAAAGAAGTAGGATTTTTTCTTTTCGAAAATTAAAACCCTTAATCATAACCTGGGGCAGGGTAGTTCTCTCAGCTGATCCAAATGCACAAAATGGCATCAAAAGAGTCCTTACGAAACAAAGACAGTGATGGCTCCGAATAATCATAAAGGCACGCAGTCATTATCTTTCAAAAAAAAAATAAAAGCCAAAAAGTCAAAACCTATGAAGGAGACTTACAAAACTGGGGCATCCCGCTGACTGTAATTCCAAAAGAAACAGTTCAGGCAAAAAACAGGGATAATGAAATAAAAAAGAAAGAGGTCCAACAAATCCTCAACAAAAGGAAAGGACTGCCTATTCAAATGAATTGTCAACATCCGAACCATCATTGGAATATCAGGACAAAGACCCAAACAAGGTCAAACGCACGATCAGCTGAGTTTAGGTTTGAAGAACATTACGAAGAGCGGGTGGGTACAAATAAAATTTGAGCCTTTACCCTTTGTTTCTTAAACCGTGAACCAGGCCACGCTACAACCCTTAAAAGTCCTAGCTGAAGCATGGGTTAGTTCGAAAGCATATTGTTACAAAGGTATCCTGACTCCTTAAGGCTTGCTGTAAAATACTGAGTTGACACCACAGTTTACAAAAAATTCACTTGTTTTTAGGGAAAAAATGCATTTTCAAAAACTTCAAGACAGACATAAGCTTTGCATTTCTGATATAACATTGCTTGCATATGACTATTTGTTTGAACATCATAGAAGTTCGTACGAAGAATATCTAGTGAACAAAAGAACCTCCAATCAAGGGGCAAGGCATGATCACTGTCCATCATCTGGGGCAGTTAAGTCAAGATTCGGAGAATCTCTCAAATGCCAAATACTAGGGGCAAGTCTCCATCTGAATCACTTGGGGCATTAGACGTGAATTCCAACGACGAATCTTGCCTGCTCAAACATCTTCTGGTTACGTGGCAACACAACAATGGGGGCACCTCCCTACATCCTGAGCAAGGACATAGTCGAAAAATACTACGCATAATAAAAGACCCGCTAGGTCAACCGGCCTAGGCAAAAATAAGGGCTTCCCGGCAAACCAAAAGGGTTCGGGCAAAAATAAGGGATGAAGTGAAAAAAAATCTGTACACCCGGCAAGTCGAAAACCTAAAAAGGCGGCTTGGGAAAAAAAGGGTATCCCGATGGACTGAAAACCCGAAAAGGCGGTCCAGGCAAAAATTAGGGATTAAAGCGTATGACTATGTCCCGTTATCTCGTCACTTGCCTACCAGAAGAAGATTTGTCAATCGGCAGTTGTCAAGCACCTCCACAGGTATCTGCTCCCATAGAAACAGGGGCAATGAGAATTGTCTGAACGATCTAGTTACTCTGTCCATCGAGGTGCCAAGGTATGTTCAGCTGAAAAGTGTAACCAAGATACCTTAATTCCCCAGAGAGTAAGACAAGATTCAATGATTTCCCCCCAAGCAGTTGGTCTCTCATCAACCCTAACAAGGCACAATATCTCCAGCAAGTCAGCGACACTCTCCCCAAGCAGAGTTAGCCTGCAGTCAGCCTTAAGGAAGTTGGATTATCCCCCAAAGATCTCAACATTCCCCAACGGAGTATACAGACATTCTTAACAAGCATCCCCGACAGTCTTGGTCTAAGATTGTTCCCCGACAGTATACAGAATAACCAATGGAGCCATTTCCCCAGTCCAATCTGAAAAGTTTCCCCAGGAAAGTTGAATCATCCTCCCCAGCAGGTCTTGAAGCTTATCCCCAGTAGACTTTGGAAGCTTGTCACCCGCATAGCACGAACGCTCTCCCCCGGCTATATTCAAAGGTTATTTCCCCACCAAGATATAACTGGGTTATCCTCAGCCAAAAACCACGGAAAGATCGTCCCCGGCGAAGTCTTCCTATCCCCAGTGGAGTTCATCAATTCCTTCAACATAACTCAATAATGGTGTCCCCAGTGGAGTTATCGTCAACCTCAGTAAAGTATCTCTCTCTCCCCACAGAGTTCACTCTCCGCAGAGTAATCTATTCGCCAAGTTTATTTCCCAACGGAGTCATCTTCTCCTACCAGTATTCTTGCAACCATCACCCCCAGCGGAAACGAAGAACACTACTCTTCAACATCAGCCCGGGATTCAACTTCCCGGCACCCGTCAAGGATTTATTTTCCTAGACGATAATACATTCATAAACATCACACCTTCATACATTATAGCATGCACATACGCATCATAAACATACAAACCTCATTTATTTTTGAGAACATCTTAAAATCATGCAGTTCATGCATCATGAAATTGCATACAACTAACGTTTTGTCTTTTCAGGACCAAGATCAATACAAAGATGATTACCATCTACCTTTACAAGTTCCAGATCAACACCGGTAACAAGCCAGGAAAATTCTATGGACGACTGATCGTGGGTTAATATCCGAAACCAGACAGGATAATCATCCACTTGATCATCATGAAGCAACCCCACACTGGTTCCTTCTCAACTTCAGATGCAGTTTTATACGAACTCATCATCAGGCAACCCTACCCCGATTCCTTCTCAATTTTCAGACAAAGTCTTACACGGACTTATCATCAAATTAACCCTACACCGGTTCCTTTTCTTTCAGAAAAAGTCTTACACGGACTTATGTCAAGATAACCTTACCCCGGTTCCTCCATAAGTCTTACACGGACTTATCTCAAGATAACCTTACCACGGTTCCTCCATAAGTCTTACACGGACTTATCTCAAGATAACCTTACCCCGGTTCCTCCATAAGTCTTACACGGGCTTATCTCAAGATAACCTTACTCCGGTTCATCAAGAAGTTTTACACGAACTTACCCTGCAGTAACCTTACCCTGGTTCCTCCAGAAGTCTTACACGGACTTATCCCGAAGTAACCTTACCTCGGTTCCACCAGAAGTTTTACACGAACTTATCCCGAAGAAACCCTACACAAGTTCTCTCTCTCCAGATGTAGTTTTACACGGACTCATCGTCAAAGAAACCCTACACAGGTTCTCTCTTTCTAAAGACGCAGTTTTACACGGACTCGTCATCAGAAACCCTATACAAGTTTTATTTCTTCCAGGATGCAATTTTACACGGACTCATCACGAGGCGACCCTACACCCGTTCCCTTTCTCTTTTCAGATGCAGTTTTACACGGGCTCATCATCAAAGTAACCCTACACAGGTTCCTTCCCCATTTCAAATGCAGTTTTACACGGACTCGTCGTCAAGAAACCCTACACAGGTTTCCCTCCTCCAAAGATGCAGTTTTACACGGACTCGTCGTCAAGAAACCCTACACAGGTTCCTTCTTCCCAAGATGCAGTTTTACACGAGCTCATCACCAGGAAACCCTACACAGGTCCCCTCTTTCAACTTACAAAAATTACCTATCAACTGTCGCAACTCCAAATTCGATTCCTGTATCCAGCCAGGGCACATCTACACAAAGAGTTTGAAGGTCAACCCCTGTAACAGGCCAGGTAATTATCTTTCTTTCTCAGGTACGCAAGTTCTCGCTAAGGAATCTCTTACGCGATCGACACCTAGATGGCATCTATAAGCCCATCCACATACCAACAATCTCCAAATGGCATCTATAAGCCCATTCCCGACAAGGTTCTGTCACATTTCCAGATGGCATATATAAGCCCATCTTCCTATCCATCAGTCTCCAAATGGCATCTGTAAGCCCATTCCCTCTATCACACTGCTGATACTCTACTATGTGAGTGCAAATTTCTGGGCACTCTAGTGTTCAATCATCTTCCACCTTCGGATTACGAAAGGCACGTCAGCCAATCTACATCCTCAGGTCTAAGAAGATTGAATAGGGGCAACTGTTGTACCCCAAAATTTTCCCTCCCATATTCTTTAGGATTTGCCAAGATCATGGTTCAAAATCTCTCAAGGGTTGCACAGACCAATTGCCTCCTAACACAGTCAAAATTAGGGTTTTGGTTCTAGCAAAGAAATTGTGGTTTTCAAGGGTCCAATCAAGTCCCACATGCCCATATACATTGTCAAGCATCCCTATGTCAAGTTTCAAGACTCACAGCATCAATTTGCACAGTCAAAAACCCTAAATGCTCTACAGTCAACTGCAGGGGCAAAATGGTCATTTGACAGTCAAAAGTCAAAATTTTTGGTCAACATCTTATTTTGAAGCCACAAACATCATTTGATCAATTCTTGATCATGATTCTCAAAGTATGGCTCAAAAAGTCTCAAGATGCAAAAGTTTCTATTTTTGGACAGTTGAAAAAGTCAACTACAAATTGACTAGGGCATAACTTCTTCATGGTTTATCAGAAAAATTCCATCCAAATCTCATTTTGAAGAGGATGACATTTTCTACAACTCATCTTCACACTTCAAGTTCAAGAAATGCTCTCACAAAAAATTATCAATTTCAACATTATAGGTCATTTTCAAAAGTCAACAAAAAGGCATTTTAAGTCAAAGACCATAACTTGAGATTGGTAAATCAAAATGACATGGGACCGAAGGCATTGGTTAGAGGACTTCAAGACCTTTCCAAAATGTCCAAGAACATGATCATAGCTTCAAAATTGAGCAAGATATGCATTGGAGAAGTTGGGAAATTTTTGGGAATTTTGAAAAGTCAACTTTGCTTCAAAAGCTTCAAAAATGCTAATGGGCCTCAATTTCTTTCTTGAATCATTACCCAAAGCATATGCACGACCCATTAAACTCAAATGGAATTATTTTCTTATTTTTAATTAATTAATTGAATTTTTATTCTTATTAATTCATTTAATTAAATTTAATTATGAGAAAAATATCAAACAATGGTTTTAAATCTTTTTGGTGCAGCAAATATGTTCATTATATGCAAGAGATTTCGTGCACCATCTCAAGGGGACAATATCATCCATATTTGGCAAGATTGGCATGGAAAAAAGATTGAAAAAGATATGAGAAAATCAAATCTTTAAATCAGCAATTCATGGACCTTGGGCTTGTTTTCTTGACCTAATTTCATTCACTTACATATGCACAACTCAACCCTATTCAAAGATACACGAAAAAGCTGCCAGAAAGACATAACCAAATTGCAAAATTTTGACCAAAAACTTGAAATCTGAAATCACAGTTAGAGCACGTTTCAAAGCATAACAAGCATTCCAATACGTTCCTGAAATTGCTAGGAGTCGATTGCAATCAAGGACCAGTCCCCATACTCCAAGAATTGGTAGAACAGCATTGCGCTTTTCATGAATATGTCCTTAATCGATTTTTGATTTCCATGCATTATTCATATGTTTTAATTATTGATTCTTGCTACTAATGATCTTCTGAAACTTTTGGCATAATTTAATTGTCCTAAAAATGCCTGAAACGAAATTCACCATTGATGAAACCTAGGGTTTCAGAAGCTCCAAATTAGGGGTTCTCACATATGGAAAAATCAGACCAGCAAACCTGTATGAACACGTTCGTGACAACAAGACGAATCCATTGATGACATCGCGCCCTTTTTATATTGAAGCATGTTCTATTCGCTATTTTTACAGGTTGCACTTAGTGGGGGTTTAAAACCCCCGCTATTTGTTTTATATTTTTCAGGAAGATGAAGAAGAAAGCTAGCGTGTCCAGGCCTGGTTGGGCAATTCAAAAGTTGGCGCGTTTTTCTATCATTAACGTTGTTTTCTTTTATATTATTTATTTTCCACTAACATTACAAACGCGCTTCACAGCTCACTTGGCAAGGGATGTACTTGGTAAACGTTGGGACCTGGGTTCGATTCCCAGGTCCCCCCACATATTGCATAATTTTTGTCTCAATATATTCCTATGCAGCGTCCAACCAAAGGTTCACCATACACGCATATGCCAAGGCATGACAAGTGGCTTCAAAGTCCAATCTGAAGGCTGCAGGATGAGGTCCATGGTACACTCAGTCAACCATCCCATACGTGATCCCAAAAGGTCAAACGAGGCTCTATGCAAATGGGCTAAAATTACTACAAGCACCTCCAAAATGGGCCTGAAACCCCCCATGGTTTGCATCATTTTTTAATTTTTATTTGATTTTCTTTTCTAATTCTTTTTAATATTTTAATTATTTCTTTTTTTACCACAAAATAATTTTCACAATAATAAATCAGAAACTAAAAAATGTTTATTTTTTATTAATATTTAATTCACCATTAATTTATTTTGTAAATAAACTCTAACCATTAATTTAGTAAATTAGGTTTTAAAACTTTAATATTTTTCTTAATAAATTAAAATAGGTAGAATTAGGGTTTTTTAACATCCTCGTCTTTTTCTTAAATAAATTTCTCTCATTATTATTATTATTTATTACCAAATATTTTTGTAAATAAATATGTAATTTAATTAATTAGTGTAAATTAGATTAACTTGTATATTTTTTCATTAATAATTAAAAATAACTTAGAACTAGGGTTTCCTTCTAATTTTAATTCTTTTCTTTAATTTCATAAATACAAAAATATAAAAAACAATTTCTTTTTTATTAAATAGTAATTAGACTTTAATTCCAATTTAATTTCAAAAGGGTCAAAACCCTCGGACGTCCTAACTTTTATTCTTTCGCGCATTATTTTCTTTCGAATATTATGTAACTGCTCAAGGCTTGTAATAGTAATTAGGTCTTTTACTTTCCGCATCTTTTATTAAAACGGTTCTTTGTAATTTGGCGATGTATAGACCCGCGCCTTGTAATAGCGTAGGATTTTACTTTCCGCATTTAAATTTCCGCACTTTTAAATTCTAATTGCATGAAATAATGTATGGTTAATTAAAAACAAGCGTAGCTCACAAATACCATGATCAAAGATAAAACTTAATTGAAAATAACACACAAATTCACACACCACTTCTAGGGTACGCCTCACCTGTTGCCTTCGAAACGTGGTCGTCAAGTATGGGACGTCTTAGTAAGTCCTTATGTCCATGATCCGGTTGCCTCAAAACAAGTTGCCTCAAAACGGTTGCCTCGGAATAGTTGCCTCGAAACGGTTGCCTCGGAATAAAAAATGATCAATGGCATAAGGGTAGCTTCTAAGGTGTCCTAACTGTTGCTTCGGTGGCCACACTGTCCCTAACACTCGAATTGACCCGAACACCTCCAACGGTGGTGCTACCTACCTCTCAATGGTGGGATGGCATTACCTTAAGGACATTTACACAGCCTAATTCCTTAGGGTAGGTAGATGACTCATAGATACTTGCTCTATTCAAAAAACAAATCAAAAATCTTTTCACACCGACACTCTCAAAAAGCTTTCAAAACAATTTTTCAAACACTCTTGAGGACAGATACAAGAGTTATTCAGAAATCTTTAAACGAAACTTTTTCAAACCCACTCACACTTTGAAAAGCAAACATTTTTGAAAACACAATGAGCAAGTATCTAAGAGCCCATGGATAACCATGGATAGAAAGGGTTCTAACACCTTCCCTTTCTATAAATCTACCTCCCGAACCGAGAAACTATCTCATAAGGAATTTTGTTGTGCTTTTGTCCTGTCCATGTTGGAGAAAATAAAAGACGGTGGCGACTCTTGCTTACCGCGACATTTCGCGAACCAGCGTTAAACAGTCAGTTCTAAATCCACCGATCACAGCATCTATAAGCCCATCCACCTATCAACAGTCTCCAAACGGCATCTATAAGCCCATTCCCGACATCACATTGCTGATATTCTACTAGGTGAGTGCAAATTTCTGGGCACTCTAGTGTTCAATCATCTTCCACCTTCGGATCACGAAAGGCACGCTAGCCAATCTACATCCTCAGGTCTAAGAAGATTGAACAGGGGCAACTGTTGTACCCAAAAATTTGCCCTCCCATATTCTTCAAGTTTGACAAGCATCATCTCAATTTGCTCAAGTCTACTCAAGGGTTGCACAGTCAACCACCCTCCTAAGCCAGTCAAAATTAGGGTTTTGGTTCTTGCAAGGAAGTTGAGGTTTTCAAGGGCTCAATCAAATCCCACATGCCTATAAACATTGTCAAGCATCTACATGCCAAGTTTTAAGGCTCACAAGGTCAAGTTGCACAGTCAAAAACCCTAATTGCTTCACAACCAACTGCAGGGGTAAAATGGTCATTTGGCAGTCAAAAGTCAAAATTTTTGGTCAACATCTTATTTTGAGGCCACAATCATTGGTCAAGTCTTGACCATGATTCCACAAGAATGACTCAAAAATCATCAAGATGCAAAAGTTTCCATTTTTGGACAGTTGAAAAGTCAACTGTAACTTGACCAAGGCATAACTTTTTCATGGTTCATCATAAAAATCCCATCCAATGCTCATTTTGAAGGGGAGGACATTTCCTACAACTCATCTTCACATTCCAAGTCCAAGAAATGCTCTCACAAAAAGTTATCAATTTCAACATTATAGGTCATTTTCAAAAGTCAACAAAAATGCACTTTAAGTCAAAGACCATAACTTGAGATTGGTAAATCAAAATGACATGGGACAAAAGGCATTGGTTAGAGGACTTCAAGACCTTTCCAAAATGTCCAAGAACATGTTCATATGATCAAAATTAAGCAAGATATGCATTGGAGAAGTTGGAAAATTTTTGTGAAATGGCAAAAGTCAACTATCCTTGAAACTTCAAATTTTGACAAAAGGGCCCACTTTCTTCCACTTGATTCGGCCCTGTCATGCCACCCACGTGTTCCATGATTAATTTCAAGACCATATCTTTATTTTTTCATTTTTATTTAATTTTTGTGGATTTAATTCATTTTAATCCATAATAATTTAAATAAAATCAAAAAAGTTAATTAAATGGTATCTTGTGGTTTGAATAGCCTTCATGAAGCATTTGCTAGCTGCCAAATTCGTGCAAGCTATTTTTGTACACAAAATCATGGTTGTTGGACCAAGAAAGGAATGTTCTTCAATGGTGGTCAAACAAAATCCAAAACATAATGGCACAAGTTTAAGGCTCCTAATGTGACTTAATTCTCATTGATACATACATATGCAAGCAAGCCATATAGCATTCAGGACCTAGAGCTCATTGAAACGACCTAAACATCTCTAAAACGGCCAAACCAAATTCCAAAAATTCCAAAGAAATTTCAAAACTGAAATCCACCTTTCAGCACGATTCAAAGTGTTTTCTTGATCCAAACACATTGTTAGCCTTCCCAGGGACATTTTGCAATCACAAACAAGCTCCAACACTCAAAGAATCGCTCACCATAGCCCCACGGTTTGTCAAACTTGTCCATAATCGAAACTCAAAATATATGCATCATTCATATGATCTTTTCCTATTTTTGTGTTGCTTGAATCCACAGGAACCTTTTGGCATAAGTCAATTGCATTAAAACACCCAGAATAAGAAACCACCATTAACGAAACCTAGGTTTTCAAAGCTTCCAATATGGGGGTTTACAGCATAGGTAAAATTAGGACTAATGGCGCCCATGGATAAATTCGTCAGGATGAGACGAACACATTGATACCCTCGCGCCCTTTTTATATGTGCTACACAGCTAATCACTATTTTTGCATTTTGCAGTTTGTGGGGGTTTAAAACCCCCGCTATCTAAGTTCTATTTTACAGGAAACGCGAAGAAGATGATGGCGTGTTGATATATGGTTGGCTCATTCAAATGAAACGCGCGTGTTTTTTATTTCCAGGAATATTGCTTGTATTACATATATTAACCACTTCTTATTTTTTATATCAAATGAAGCATGTAGCTCAGCTGGCTAAGGCGTTGGTGTAGGGAGCGCTGGGACCTGGGTTCGAATCCCAGGTCCCCCTAATAATTATTTCATATTTTGCTTAACTTGATCTCATGCAGGCGCTCAAACGTGACCCATCATACACCCTATCTATCCAAACGCCAGGTGGCTGGCAAGGCAAATCCATTGGCCAAAAGGTGGTGACTACCCTATTCCTGGTCAACCAGCGCCCCAGATAACTCCAAAGGTCAAACAAGGTTGGCTTCTCAATGGGCTCAAATTGTCAACAAACTCCCATCCTGGCCCAAACACCCCCCTGGGTTCTTATTTTCTTTTCCTTTTTTTCTCCTTTCCTTTATTTTATTTTCTTACATAATTTCCCTTTTTATTAATTATTTGTTTTATTAAGTATTTAATTAACCAATTAACATTTTTCACAATAAAACCAAAAAACATTTTTATTATTTATTAACTTATTTTGTAAATAAATTCTAACTTTAATTAATTAGTTGTGTAATTAGGACAATTTTAACATTTTTTTTAATAAGTAAAATTAATTTAGAATTAGGTCTTTCACTTTCAATTTTTTAATTTCTTTTTTATTTTATTTCCATTAAAAACATAAAAATACAAAAAAACATTTTTTTTTAAAATTAATTAATTAGTACTAGGTTTAATTTTAATTTAATTACAAAAAAAAAAAGAAGGACAAATCTCATTCTTATTCAAAAAAGGGTCAAAACCCTCATGACGTCCCGATTCAATTCTTTCGGGTGCAGTTTATTTTAATTCAATATTTTATATTTTTGTATCTGCTCAGGAAGTGTAATAATTAGAACTTTATCGCTTTCTTTTAAATTCTCGCACTTTATTTTCCAAAATGGGTTTTTTGTTTTTGGCGATGTATAGACCCGCGCCTTGTAATAGCTAGATTTACATTTTCGCAATTTATTTTCCGCACTCCTAACTGCTAATTTGCCTGCAAGAATGTATGAAAAATAAAATCAATCCGTAGCTCACAAATAACATGTACAAGATAAACATAACATGAAAACAACACACAAGCACATGCCACTCTTAGGGTACGCCTCACTGGTTGCCTCGACGTGGTCATCAAGTATAGGGTTTCTTAGAGGTCGCCCTCCTGTCCAAAAGATCCAGTCGCCTCGAAACGGTTGCCTCGGATAAAAGGATCTAGGACATTAGGGTTACTTCTAAAGTGTCCTACTATTGCTTCGGTGACCACACTGTCCCTAATCATCGAATTGACCCGAATACCTCCAACGACGGTGCTACCTATCTCTCAATGGTGGGATAGCACTATCTAAAGGACTCTTACACAGCCTAATTCCTTAGAGTAGGTAGATTCTCCTGGGTACTTTCTCTTTTCAAACAAACAAAAACAACTTTTCGCACCCACACTTTCTAAAAGTTTTTAAACAAATTTTTCATACACTCTTGAGGACAGATACGAGAGTTACTTAGAAATTTTTTAAACGAAACTTTTTTAAAACCCACACACACTTGAAAAGCAAACATCTTTTGAAAACATAAGAGCAAGTACCTAAGAGCCCGTGGATAACCACGGATAGAAAGGGTGCTAACACCTTCCCTTTCTATAAATCTACCTCCCGAACTGAGAAACATCTCGAATAAGGAATTTTGCTGTGCTTTTGTCCTTTCCATGTTGGAGAACATAAAAGACGGTGGCGACTCTTGCTTACCGCGACATTTCGCGAAACCAGCTAAAAAACAGTCAGTTCTATTTCCACCGATCACAGGCAGCCTCTTTCGATTTATAAGCTGGGCAGCTTCCTTTGATTTACAAGCTGGGAAGCCTCTTTAGATTTACAAGTTGGGAAATTAAACCCTTTGAAGCAACGTACTTAGATTACACCTCTAAAACTCTTCAACACTTTGGATCATAGTTGGTGGATTCGAAGGACCTATAATGGGTCCATTCGAAGAACACTTATGTTGGAAACGGACGTTGTTGTATGATGATGAGTCTATTCGAAGTGATCAAAACTAAAGGGTGGAGTATTCAAGGTGTTTGTTGACCAAAGTCCTATATACTTCCAAACCCAAGCCAGTTGTGCTGCTATGTAACAGTCCTGCACCAACCCGCCACATCACTCTAAATATTGTTGAGCCTACATTGTCTCAGTCCCATACTTACACAAAAAAGGGTACATAAGAGCTGCATTAAAGAAAACAAGGGGACAATATACCCAAACAGTTCAAATGTTATTTGATTTCCCTCCATAACTAGATCAAAGCTCTTCTATAAATAAACCTTTCTTTATAACATCAAGGGGGCTTGAGACGCTGAAAGGAGAGAAAAGGGATCTGGGAAACAAAACAGAAACCTTTGTAATTTTTTATCACTCAAAAATCAACTCTACTTTCACCAACAAACAGAAAATCAAAAACCATTATCTCATCTTTGCAACTCTCATAAATCAACTATCCAGAACACCCCACACATAGAAGTTTGTTCAAACTCAAGGATAACCTTTTGTGGCAACTCTTCGAACCAAAAGTAAACCCCCTGTGACAACTCTTCAAATTCCAAAACCGTCCAGGCAGCAGTTCAAGTTCGAAAACCTCCACACTAGCTTTGAGGTAAGCCTTTCTGACTTTAACTCTTCCATTGCAAGCATCTTATTCGATTCATCTTCGAGGCCAACATGTAATAACCATGGCCTTCGATGTTAATCTTTTGTGTTTTCCTTTAAGAACTAATCTGTACAGCCCCCTAAAAATGTTGGAATAAAAATATGCATGCTTCGATATACCTGCTTCAATGCACACACATGCTTAGACACAAACATGTTCATCATACACACTTGCTTCGAACACACTGACCCGCAGGCCCAGTCGAAAGGGACAACATGCTGGCCTTCATGCCCCAATTGAAAGACACGTCTACACTAGTGCCAGACCTCATTTGAACAAGGCAGAAAGGCAAATCGAAGGGCATGACTTCACTGACTCCAGGCCCAAATCGAAGAGAGCTAGAAAGTACAGAATTAAAGGGTTTTCTGCCTCAATCAAAAGACCTTCATTTTTCTTGCTTTTATCTTTTTTTCCTTTATATTTTCATGCAATTCAATATGGTTGTAATAGTGTAGGATTTTATCTTTCTGCATTTTATTACTTTTGTATGCTTGCTATTAAATAGGGCATGTATGGCAAGATAAAAACAACAAGTAAACAATCCCTAATCAAAGACTAAATGCATCCAAATCAAACACACTATTCACATATGCACCCTTAGGGTAATTCCACTTGTTGCCTCGGAAAATAGTCATGTCCCTCGAACATGGGCGTTTTAGCAAAGACCCTCGATAAAAGATCGTAGTCCCTTGATGACCCTCAATGTTGCCTTCGGTAAACGATCTAGTCCCTAAATGACAATTGATAAAACGTCCCATAAGTTGCCTTCTATGACTATACAAACGTCCAACGCCCGTTGTGATCGGTGGATCTGGAACTGACTGTTTAACGCTGGTTCGCGAAATGTCGCGGAAGCAAGAGTCGCCACCGTCTTTTATTTTCTCCAACATGGACAGGACAAAAGCACAACAAAATTCCTTATGAGATTGTTTCTCGGTTCGGGAGGTAGATTTATAGAAAGGGAAGGTGTTAGCACCCTTTCTATCCATGGTTATCCATGGGCTCTTAGATACTTGCTCATTTATGTTTTCAAAAGTGTTTGCTTTTCAATTGTGAGTGAGTTTGAAAAAGTTTCGTTTAAAGATTTCAGATCGACTCTTGTATCAGTCCTCAAGAGTGTTTGAAAAAATTGTTTTAAAAGCTTTTTGAAAGTGTCGGTGTGAAAAGAGTTTTGTTTGTTTTTGAATTAGAGCAAGTATCTACGAGTCATCCACCTACCCTAAGGAATTAGGCTGTGTAAATGTCCTTAAGGTAGTGCCATCCCACCATTGAGAGGTAGGTAGCACCACCGTTGGAGGTATTCAGGTCAATTCGAGGATTAGGGACAGTGTGGTCACCAGAGCAACAGTAAGACACCTTAGAAGCTACCCTTATGCCATGGGTCATGGACATAAGGACTTACTAAAACGTCCTATACTCGACGACCACGTTTCGAGGGGCAAGGCAACAGTGAGGCGTACCCTGAGAGTGGTGTGTGAATTTGTGTATTGTTTTCAGTTATGTTTTATCTTGTCATGCATTATGGTGATCTACGCTTGCTTTTAATTTAGGCCATTCATTCTTTCATGCAAAGTTTAGCAGTTTTAAGGGTGCGGAAATTAAAGTGCGGAAAATAAAGTCCTACGCTATTACAAGGCGCGGGTCTATACATCGCCAAATTAACAAAGACCCGTTTTGAATAAAAATGCGGAAAGTAAATAAATCCCTAATTACTATTACAAGGCTTGAGCAATTACATAATATTTACAAAGAAATCTAAGAATAAACGTGCGAAAAGAAATTAGAATCGAATGTTCGAGGGCGTTGGACCCTTTAAAGAAATTAAATGAAATTAAAAATTAATTAATTGTTTAATAAAGAAAAGAAATTATTTTTTATGGTTTTTGGTATTTATGAAATAAAGAAAATTAATTAAAATTAAAAGTTAAATGAAACCCTAGTTCTAAATTATTTTTTTATTGTTAAAGAAAATATTCAAGTTTTAACCTAATTTACACTAGTTTATTAATTACATGGGTATTTACAAAATAATTAATAATTGATAATAATGATAATAAGAAAAATTTATTTATTACAAAAAAATGATGGAAAGTTAAAAACCCTAGTTTCTAAATATTTTAGTTTGTTAAGAAAAAAAGATTTAAGTTTTTAAACCTAATTTAACTAAATTTATGATTTAAAGATTTATTTACAAAAATATAATAATGAATTAAATGTTAATAACAATAAACATGTTTTTTTGATTTTTTTGTATTTTTATTTTATTATGAAAATTAATTTTGTGAATTAACTAAAATAATTAAAACAAATTAAAAAGATTGAAAAGAAAGAAGAAAATTAGGAAGAAGAATAGAGTACAAACAAAGGGGGGGTATTTGACCTAATTTGGAGGTCTTTGTAGAGTAATTTGGCCCATTGAATCAGGCCTTTTTTGACTTTCCAGCGTTTGCGTGCAGATCCATTGACTGGCGTGCATGGTGGAATTCACGTGATGGCCATCAGATTGAGTCTCCTGGACACTTGGCAGGCACAGGCGTTGGGATGCATGGTGCTCCTTTGAATGAGTGCTACGCTGGAACATATTAATGGAAAAATTATGAAATATATAAGGGGACCTGGGAATCGAACCCAGGTCCCAGTACCTGCAAGCCAGCGCATCAACCATCCAGGCCATTGAGTCTCTTTGTTATTATAGTAGAACGTAAATAATATACATGAAAACAAGCGCTAGTGGCCTAAAGCAAGAAATCACGCGCCAATATTTGAATCATCCAGTCAGGCTTGGACACGCTAGCATCGTCTTCCTTTTGTTCCTGCAAATAATACCAAATAGCGGGGGTTTTAAACCCCCACTAACTGCAATGCATAAAAATAGCGATTAGCATATGAGTAAACATAAAAAGGGCGCGAGGTGGTTGTTCAGTTCGTCTTGATGTCCTGATTTCAACGGTACCAGTTTGGTTGTCCAATTGTTCCATATATGTAAAGCCCCAAAATTGAAGCTTCTGAAACCCTAATATGCATTCATGGTGAATTCTTGTACAGGCAATATTAGTTCAATTCAAGGGCACCATTAGCTTCAGCACATTCATATTAGTATAAATCAATAGTTAAAAATCACGAATGATGCATGGAAACTGAAACACGATTATGGAGAATTTCAAGAAAAGTAAGACTTTGTTATACCAATTCCTTGAGTATGGAGGGTTGGTGTTGATTGGAATCGTTTCCTGGATGTCTTGGCAAGGTTTTGGAACCCTTTTCAAGCCTTGAATTGCACTCTAGGTCTGAAAACAGTTTCAAGGTTTTTAGGCCAAAATTGCAAGTTTGTTATTGATTCTCTGGGCAGCTTCTTGTGTATCTGAGCATTAGGTTAGCTTGTGCATAAGTAAGTGAATAGAATTAGGTCAAAAAGCCAGCCCAAAATCCATCCATTTATGATTTTGAATATTTGATTTCCCATATCTTTTTTCAAATCTTTTTGCCATGGAAACTTGCCAATTGTGGAAGATTTTGTCTCTTGAGAAGGCACACGAAATCTTGAGCTCATAATGGACATATTTGCTGCATAAAAGGATTTAAAAAACATGATTTAGTATTTTTCTCTTAATTAATTTTAATTGAATGAATTAATAAGATTAAAAATTCAATTAATTAATTAAAAATAAGAAAATAACTCCCTTTTAGCTTAATGGGTCGTGCATGGCCTTTGGGTAATGATTCATGGAAGAAATTGAGGCCCATTAGCATTTTTGAACCCTTTTATGCAAAGTTGACTTTTCAAAATTCCCAAAAATTTCCCAACTTCTACAAGGCATATCTTGCTCAATTCTTAAGCTTTGATCATGTTCTTGGACAGTTTGGAAAGGTCTTGAAGTCCTCTAACCAATGTCTTTGGTACCATGTCATTTTGATTTACCAATCTCAAGTTATGGTCTTTGACTTAAAGTGCCTTTTTGTTGACTTTTGAAAATGACCTATAATGTTGAAATTGATAACTTTTTGTGAGAGCCTTTCTTGGACTTGGAGTGTGAAGATGAGTTGTAGTAAATTTCATTCTCTTCAAAACGAGCTTTGGATGGGATTTTTCTGATGAACCATGAAGAAGTTATTCCCTGGTCAATTTGCAGTTGACTTTTTCAACTGTCCAAAAATAGAAACTTTTGCATCTTGAGACTTTTTGAGCCATGCTTTGAGAATCATGATCAAGAATTGATCAAATGATGTTTGTGGCTTCAAAATAAGATGTTGACCAAAAATTTTGACTTTTGACTGTGAAATGACCATTTTGCCCCTGCAGTTGACTGTGAAGCATTTAGGGTTTTTGACTGTGCAATTTGATGCTGCGAGTCTTGAAACTTGACATAAGGATGCTTGACAATGTTTATAGGTATGTGGGACTTGATTGGACCCTTGGAAACCTCAACTTCTTTGCCAGAACCAAAACCCTAATTTTGACTGTGTTAGGAGGCAATTGGACTGTGCAACCCTGGAGAGATTTTGAACCTTGATCTTGGCAAACCTTGAAGAATATGGGAGGGAAAATTTTAGGGTACAACACCCGTCCCTTCACATCCAACGATGGGGCTTCTTACCAAATCAATGGTAAGATAGCAACATCTAAAGGAGGAGGAAAAGAACATTTAAGACCTTTTGAGTAGGTAGGTTTCTCCTAGTTGCTCGCTTGCTCATAATAAAAACATTTTATACATCAACACTCTCATTTTGAAACATTTTCAAAAGACAACACTTTGTACGCGTTCTTATAGAAACGAGAGCCATTACAAAGACACCTTTTCAAAATCACTTTCAAAAACACATTCCACAAATACTTCTTTAAACTATTTTTGAAACCAAAACTTTGTACGCGTTCTTATAGAAACGAGAACTATTACAAAGACGTTTTTCAAAATACTTTCAAAAAATACACCACAAGCACATTTCCAAAGAAAAGAAACTGATCTAGCAAGAAACTAAGATCCCGTAGATAACTACGGATGAAAAAGGTGCTAACACCTTCCTTTCTCATAACCTACCCCTCGAACTCAAGAAATAATCTCGAAAGGTCTTTCCTATTCTTTTCAACCTTTCCTTATTGGATAAAAGAAAAGTCGATGGCGACTCTTGCTATCCGCAACAATTGCGATCAAACACAAAACATCCCAAGTTAGTTCTACCACCGCGTTACACGTTTGATTATTAATCTCGTCATACAATCCTATTAGTCTAGCAGTTAATATGTACAATAATTTAAAGTGCAGGAATTTAAAGTGTAGAAATGTAAGTCCTACGCTATTACATGGCTTTGAGGATTAATTACATGTCCAAGAATGGGGGGAAAATAAAGAAAGCGATAAAGTAAATCCTAAATTAAGCTATTACATTCCATCAAGAGATACAATAATAGGAAAAGTGCGAAAAAATAAATGAATGCGCGCAAATTGAAAATTACGTCTAAGAATCCTAAGGAAAAGAAAATATTTTGGTTGTTTTTGTTTAAGAAAGAAAATAAAGTCTAAGTCTATTTAATTTTAATTTAAAGAAAAGGTTAAAATGATTAATTAATTAATTTAAATAACTTAATTAAAAAATACTAACCTCATTTTTATTTTATTTTATTCAATTGTTAATTTAAAAGGGAAACTATCAAAAGAAATAAGTGAAAAAATGAAAGAGGAAAGGTCTTTCGATCTAAAGAAGAAAATGGCCTTCAATCCAAACGAAAGGGCGGATTTCGACCCAATCAAAGGGTGATTGTTTTTTGATCCAGGGGGAAAGCTACTTTATGATCCATATCTTCAAGACAAGCATTAGAAAAAATAAAGATGCAGGACCTGGGTGTCGAACCCAGGTCCTTCGATCCTGTGCACATTGGACTGCTCAGGCTTGATCTGCATACACACATTAGAAGAAAAAAACAAATACAAACCTGGGTGTCGAACCCAAGTCCTTAGTCCTAAATACAAATTTAACTATAAATGTTAATATGCCATGCAATAATCAGAATTGACTTAGGATCGAAGGTTCGTTACCAATGGGGTGCTTTGCTTTGGATGAAGATGGACTGCAAAGTGCTTCGGAATACCTCCTGCAAACTTCAAGGAGTGAATGGAGTGTTGTTGAAGATTCCTTTGCTTTGGATTACTTAGGATGTTTTTGATAACTTTGGTGTGGCTTATGAGGCAGTGTGTGCGTGTAAGGTAATATATGTGTGTAGTTTCTAGGCGTGTGTATCTCTGTCTCCTGACCAATTTCATTTGTGTAAGTGTCTGGCTTTGTATTTATAGGGACGTGAGGGTGCATGGAAATGGAAAGAGACAACCATTAACTGGGTTTTGAAGGCAAAAATCAGACACATTAAAAGATTGCCTTTTTTGGATTATCCATGCCATTTTGAAATGTTGAGTGAACCTGGACATGTTTCACCTTTGAATGCCCTCAAGTCTTGCCCTTCGATTGACTCTGAGTTACTTCCTTCGAACGGCTCCAAGCCTTTCTCTTCGACTGGCCTTGAGTTACTTCCTTCGAATGGCTTAAGTCTTGCCCTTCGATTGACTCTGAGTTACTTCCTTCGAATGGCTCTAATTCTCATCATTGGAGCCTCTTCGATTGAGCCCCTACTCAGCTAGCCCAAATGAAAGCTATTTTCTGGCCAATTGAAGCTTCCTTTGGAATGAATGTGCTTGTGCAGGAATCTTGAGTATGGAAATATGTGGGATTTTGGGCCAACATGCATCTTTGCACATTTCTCTTTCGTTTTGACCAACTAGATCCATCCTTTGACCATACACCTTTTCAGATAACAATATGTGTCCTTCGAATGAGCCTTTGAATGCTTCTTCGAATGGATCATTTACATGTCTTTCGAATGGGCCTTTTGCCTGGTGTGATGGCAAGTTGAGAGGCCTTTGCTTTATGAATCTAAGGCAAGCGTGAGGAAGCTTTGTGAATTAAACTTGGTCAAAGAAGACCCAACACCCAATAGAAGCTTGTTGACATGCCAATCGAAGGACACTTTACTTTGATATGCCAATTGAAGGACACTGTTCAGATGCCGATCGAAAGACACTGTTGACATGCCAATCGAAGGACATTTGGTTGACATGCCAATCGAAGGACACTGTTCAGATGCCTATCTAAGGACACTGTTGACATGCCAATCAAAAGACACTTGACAATCATTCAAAAAATTTCATTTTCTTTAGGCAAGTGTTTGTAACCACCCATGTAAGAGGAGATCTTGGAAAATATGAGAGGGAAAATTTTGGGGTACAACAGGAGGTATCACTTATAATACTTCTTTGGCTCTATGTTAATTTGGTTATGCTCGAAGGGATGGTCCCCATGATATGCTTATCTGGGGCATTATTTTCAACTACGAGGATAATGTTGAAGGGTATCGTCGAAGGTTCGTACGAGCTTGGGGCATGGTAAACAAGGTTAATATCAAGACTTTGGGGCATAGGAATTCCATTCCTATGGAACCTTATCTCAAATGGGTACGAGCTTGCACCCAAACCTTATGATGCCATATACAGCTATCTTGCCAATAGTCATGGAACCTATTGCCGAAGGAGATACTCCTTATACAGTTCTCCATCCTTACATGCTCACTGATCTTGAAGAGTTGCAGAGGTCCTGAATTCAGCTGAAGGAAGAACGAGATACCTTTGAAACTCAATTCTATGCCAACAAAAAGAAAGTGTTGGAGCTCAAAAAGGAACTTCACAAAGAAAATAGTCTTAATGCCTACCTCGGCACAAAGAAGAAGCACCTATGGGAGACTTGATTCTTAGATTTTAAAGGTTTTTAATTTTTAATTGTAAGCCTAAAAGGCAGTTGTAATTTGAATTTTGCTAATAAAGTCTTTGTTTCATTTTGGTTCACAAATTTAAATTTCCCGAAGTCCTTGAAAACATTTGCATCTACATATCATGCATCATTTCACAAACAGGTTTCTGGTATAGGTTTCTCATTTTTTTCGCTGTTTATTTCAGCAGAAAAAATGGATCTTGAACAGACTGTTAAAGATCTTCAGGCTCAACATGCTCAGTTCCAGAAGACTCTTCTGAATTTGGCTAAGGGGCAATAAGATCTGCTGGCACTCCTTGCTAAGAAAAAGAAGACCAAGAAGCCTGTTGTCCTCAACTTGGGAAGGAGATTCAAGGGTCCCGCTCAACCAGTTCATATAGAAGATGACTCCTCTGAAGAAGATGATAATAATGATGAGGATGACAAAGACAAGCAGGATTATGAGAACACTCCTGAAGAAGAAGACTTTGCTAATGAACAATATCCTCTTGCAGATGACCGATATAAACAGTTGGAGGATAGGCTCAATGCAATGGAAGTCCAGAAGGTGCCTGGACTATATTTTTGTGATTTAGGTCTGGTTCTGGGGGTGGTCATCCCACCTAAGTTCAAGATCCCTGTTTTTGCTAAGTACGATGGGATCTCTTATCCTAAGCTCCACTTGAGGTCGTACATTCAGAAGATACAGCCTCACACTGCTGACTGGAAGTTATGGGTCCATTTCTTCCAAGAGAGTTTAGTCGGCACACAACTGGAATGGTTCTACCAGCTGGAGGGAACCAATATTTATACCTGGGAGGACTTGGTTGCTGCTTTCTACAAGCAGTACCAATACAACACTGACCTGGAACCAACCAAAGTGCAATTACAAAACATGTCCATGGGCTCAAGAGAAGGATTCAAAGAATATGCGCAGAAATAGAGGGATCTAGCTGGTAGAGTGCAACCTCCTCTGAATGATCAGGAAATGATAGACATGTTTATGGGCACTCTGATAGGACCGTTCTTCAACTTATTGATTGGGAGCTCCTCATTTGGTTTCACAAAGATGATTTTGACTGGTGAAAGATTGAGAGCAGTGTAAAAAGTGGAAGGATCTCGGTGGCCGCATCTTCTAGTGCTGTGAAGAAGCCATACAAAGGTAAGAAAGAAGTTGATGCTGTCTATGTCCAGAAAGGCCATAGCAAAGTTAATCATTGTGAGTCTGTGGGAGCAGTTTTGATTTCAAATCCGACACCTACCTAACAACAACGACAAGGTAACCGTCAAAGGCTGGACGTTCTAAGAAGACAGTTCACTAAGCTCAGTGTGCCTTGGTCTCAAGCACTGCAGCATTTACCTAAATCTGAACTCATTTCTCCGTGGGATCCTCCTCAAAATCCCAACACATAGTCTCCTAAATACAATCCAAACCCGAAGTGTGCCTTCCACTCCAACAGTTCGGGGCACGACACCAACAACTGTTGGGCCTTGAATAATAAAATTCAATATATGATTGACAACAAGGAGATCGAGTTCGATCCTCCAGAGACTCTGAATGTGATTACAACACCTATGCTTAAACATGATAAAGGCATAAATGTTGTTGAAGATATTCTGTATGTTTCTTCTGTGGATGACGTGGTTACTCCGCTTTCTACAATAAATAAGAATTTGCTGTAAGCTGGTTTATTTCCAGGTTGTGTTGAAGGTTTTTATTGCTGTGTGGCTGAACCCAATGGTTGCGGGTTGCTGAAGAAGGGTGTTTAAAGCTTGATGAATGAACATATTATTCTGATTGAGAATGTTCCGTCCACCAACAATTTCTGCCAAGATTTGTCTATTATCTCCGGTACTCCTTTTAGGATCCGTTCAAAAGGTCCTATAAGTATTATTGCCAATCCGAAAGCTGCTCCTCTGATTATTACAACACCTGGGCCCATTCTGTATTCCTCGGAGAAGGTCGTTCCTCAAAACTATGGGGATGGCGTCTATTACCATGGCGTCAAGCAAGAGTTGTCCGACAAAGAAGATAAAGAGGTTGATCCCAGTGTCGTCAATATATCCGGGACTAGCAAAATCACCAGAAGTGGAAGGATTTTCTCTCCATAAATCTCTCCACCAGTTCAAATCACTGCTGCTAAGACTCGGGGAAAAGAGCCGATGATAGAGCCTGCCCAAGCGGAGGCACCAAAAGAAGATACTGCCAGAGATATCCCTGAATAAGACTTGGAAGAAGTGTTGAAGATCATCCGTATGAGTGATTACTAGATCGTCGAACAACTGGGGAAAACCCCATTAAAGATCTCCATGTTGTCTCTATTGTTGTGTTATGAGGCCCATGCAAAGGCTTTAGTTAAGTTCTTGAAGACCGCCCATGTGCCGCAAGAGATTTCGGCAGAGCAATTTGGAAGCTATGTGGCCAACCTGACAACTGAAAATGGTCTGGGTTTCTCCGATGCTGATCTGACTCCTGAAGGGAGAAACCACAATAGGGCCCTGTATGTCTCCATTGAATGCAGGGGAACTACATTGGCCCATGTTCTGATTGATACTGGCTCTTCCCTAAATGTTCTTCCAAAGGGTGCTCTCGATAGACTAGACTGCAGAGGGGTTGTGTTGAGGCCTAGTAACATCATAGTCCAAGCCTTCAATGGATATAAGAGAATGGTACATGGAGAAGTGGACCTCCCGATCAAAGTGGGTTCACAGATATTTGAATCTACCTTTTACGTGATGGACATTCGACCAGCATATTCTTGTCTATTGGGACATCCTTGGATCCATAAGGCAGGCGCTGTCACTTCCACCTTGCACCAGAAACAGAAGTATCCAGTAAAAGGGAGAGTTGTTACTATTTGTGGGGAGTAGGAATACATGGTCAGCCACCTCAACTCGTTCCGGTATGTAGAAATGGACGAAGAATTCATTGAGACACCCTGCCAGACATTTGAAGTGATTTTCCCTGCTGCCATCGAGGATGTTTCAGCCATTCCCAAGATCACTAAAACTCCACATAAGATGGCCTCCTTGAAAGATGCTAAGGCTGCTATTGGAGAATATGATAATACAATTTGGGGTTAGCTTCTAGACATCCCTTATAAATCTAACAAGTTTGGTCTGGGTTTCACTGCAGAAGGTCAGAAGGCTATTCGACACGCTCGTGCTGGGAGACCTCCATTCCACATCAACAACAATGGGGTTAATTCCATAGAGGATGCAAACAGTGATTGTGACTTCAACAACTAGATTTTTCCTGCTATTGGTGACAGACTGGATAATTGGAGAGCGGAAGATGTGTTCCCTATCTCTTTCAGTCAGGAGTAATGGCTATTTTCCTGTTTTTATTGTTTAAAAAGTTTTGGTTATGTAAAAATTTGAACAATGACTGTTAAAACCTTGTGCCTTACCCGGGGTACAATGGTTCATTTGTTAAGAGTTAATTGATCAATAAACATTTTCTCATTTCAATAAAAACATTGGACATTTTGCATACAAGTTTTGTGATCTTTGTATTTCTTCTTATCTTATTGCATTTTCTTTCAAATAGCTATGTGTTCTCACACACACCCACACACTACATTGCATATCCTCATCCACTATGGATCTCGTTGATAATGATTCTGCTATTTCCATATATGACTTTGATAATCCAATCTACCAAGCTGAAGACGAAGGTGAGGAAGATTGTGAAATACCTTGAGAGCTTGCCAAACTCTTGATACAGGAGGAGAAGGTTATCCAACCACATGAAGAGCCATTCGAAGTCATAAATATGGGTACAGAGGCAGACAAGAAAGATGTCAAGATAGGTGCAAATTTAGAGGATAGTCTCAAGAGAAGATTGATTCAGATGCTACATGAATATGTTAAGATCTTTGCTTGGTCATACGAAGACATTCCAGGGCTCAATACCGATATCGTGGTTCACCGTCTAATGATGAAAGAGGGTTATGCTCCAATAAAGCAGAAGGTTCGTCGCATGCATCCTGAAATGTTAGAAAAGATCAAAGTTGAAGTAATGAAAGAGTTCAATGCATGGTTATTGGTGGTGACCTCATATCCTCAGTGGATTGCTAATGTTGCTCCGGCGCCAAAGAAAGACGGTAAGGTCTGTATGTGTGTAGACTACATGGATCTGAACAGGAGAAGTCCCAAAGATGACTTCCCACTGCCACATATTGATGTTTTGGTCGACAACACCTCTCAGTGCAAGGTATTCTCCTTCATGGATGGTTTCTCAGGTTATAATCATATTAAGATGGCGCCTAAAGACATGGAAAAGACTACCTTCGTCACACAGTGGGGAACTTTCTGTTACAAAGTCATTCCTTTTCGGTTGAAAAACAATGGGGCAACATATCAACGTGCCATGGTAGCCTTATTTCATGATATGATTCATCACGAGATTGAGGTCTACTGAAATTCTGGTACAACAGACTCAGATGTCCTATAAGGATGTCGAGACATCTGATCTGACATAAATACACAAGCAAGATAAAATAGTACTGAAAAGATAAAGAACACACCATAATTGTTTACCCAGTTCGGTATACAACAACACCTAATTTGGGGGCTACCAAGCCAGGAATGAAGTTCACTATCAGTAGTATCAATTTTCAGACCCTACAGCCAACACACCCGTTGACGATCTACGCACTTAATCACTACCCAATGACCCTTCTACCTAGGTCCTCCCTAGATATGGAATATCCCTATTCTACTTCCAATCATCATAATGATGTCTAGCAGTGAACACCTTAGTCACTGCATCGACGACCCTTCACCAAGATTCTGATCACACAGATAGACATTTCAGAAGACACACTTCCAGGACAACCTAGATAAATCTACAAGCCAAACTCCACTATTTGTTAGCTTTGCTCCTAACACATCTTGGAGTTGCTTCAAAGCTTCCTCCAATAATAATACACCTCTTACCTACAAGCTTCGAGGTGAACAGGGTAACCTTCCCACAACCCGGGAAGTTTACCTTCACAAAACCCTAGACTTCTACATCTTGAGCCATGTGTTTTCTAGGTTACAAAACCTTCTATTTATAACCTGTTACCCAACTGGTTTTGGGCCTTCAATCACAGTAAGTCAACTATAATAAACTGCGAAAACTTCTACCCCAAGAAAGGTATTCAATCTTTAGATTCCTAAATAATCTCCTTATTTAAAAAGTCTTCATTCTCCTTGATTTATGATTGAATTTTCTATACCTTTAAATATGCATCACATAGGATGCATAAATATTCTCCTGAATATTCTGCCTCTGTTAAGAATAAACTGAATCTCATTAATCTAACTCAGCAGGCGCGATGTCGAAGACATCTTCTACGACATGTTGTTCCAGTTGTTAAAAAAGTTCAACACAACATGTTCTGACATTGTAATAGGACTTCTTGTTGTACCTGTTCTTCTTAGCAGGTTTATACATACTATTCTACATTACATGATTGCTGCTATTATTTGTTTTACAAAAATTAAGCCAATCCTAAAATAAGAGAACTAACAATCTCCCCCTTTGGAAAATTTTGGCTAAAACAAATAATCTAAAAACAATTTCCATCTAGGAGATTTCAACAATACAAAAATATAACCCTCGGCAATAGAGTTCAGAAGCTACTGCACATAACAATAAATCTTTAGTTGAAAATAATGTCTCAACATCTTGTTTGACATCTTCTTTGCAGCACTCTAAAGAACTCAATTGCATCAGCACCAACGAACAACAACTTCAGGATAAAAGGAAGGAAAGTCCTGAAGTTTGGTTGATACACACGAGGAAGAAGATAGCAGAAGACAACTTGTAATCCCCCTTAATCTAGGAGCATCTTCTAAAATAAAAGACCAATGGTGGAATAAGAGAACTCTTAATAAGATCACATGTCACAAAGGACATATCCAAACAAATACATGATAGAACATTTGGTTCCACATGTTTGGACACTATCTCCTATATAAGCAAAAGCTTTCTCCCCATTTTAGGCCAAAACTTGACAAAGGAGGCATTCACAGAACCAGACCCAGGCACAACTTACCTAGAACTGATTAAAAGCCATTGTGGTGATGAGAATAACACTCACTTGGTATTTAAAGGATATGAGAAGCCTCTATAAATAGCAGAGCAGTTTCTTAGAAATTAACAATCTTTAATTCTTGGTCAAATAAGCGTTAATTGAGGATGAAAAAACTGCTGCACAAATCAATATGCACTATTCAACCTGACTTTGAACACCTTTAATAGCTCTAGACAGTTTCTGCTGAAAGAACCAGTCCCAATAGATGCACATTCGTGGTCAACAACAATTTCTAGACTTCCTTCTTACATGAGGTTGGATGCACAATCTAGAATATTCTTTAGTTGGTCTTCACATAAACATGTCCTGAATAATGTTCAAACATCCTATCAGACATTGTCTCCAACTTCAAGCAAACAAACCTTCAGTAATTTAGTCAAGGATGTTTTCCAGACTTCTTCATATGGTCATAGGCATGACCATAATGCCTTCATCTGAATTCTCCAAGTGCATTCCTTTCACTTAGAATTAGTGTCACACGTCACAAAATGACAGAAATAATCATCTCCAAAAATAAGATGTTAGAACATCTTCTGGGACATGAATCTTCCCCTCAACCTATTAAGCTTCCCCTCAACCTCACTGTGATACAGTGGAAGAACCGACTGTTTTGACGCTGGTTTGCGTTTTGCATTTTTTGTTTTCAAAATGTCACGGTAAGTAAGAGTCGCCACCGAATTTTATTTCATCCAACCGGAAAGGAAAAAAGTACATAAAAAATCCTTTTTCGAGATATTCTGAGTACGGGGGGTAGATTATAGAAAGGGAAGGTGTTAGCACCCTTTCTATCCATGGTTTTCCATGGGCTCTTAGGTACTTGCTCATCTTTAAATTGCTTATGTTTGTGTCCTTTGTTTTGAAAATGTTTTACTTTGTGATAACCCTTGTATCAGTCCTCAAGGATGTGACAAAGTTGTTTTGAAAATTGTTTTGAAAAGTCTAAGTGTGAAAAGTTTTCATTTGAGCAAGTACCTACTAGCATCTACCTACTCGAAAAATGATTGTTTCTATTCTTGTTTCCTTTAGACAGCGCTATCCTACTATTGAGAAATAGGTAGCATCGTCGTTGGAGTTGTAAGTGTCAATTCGGAAGGGACGTACGATCACTAAAGCAATGTTAGGACACCTTAGTAGTAACCCTAGAGTCTTAAGATCATATTTGAGGCAACATTTTTGAGGCAACATTTCCGAGGCAACATTTCCGAGGCAACATTCGAACGGGACGTTTGATCTTTTAGACAGGAGGGCAACCACTAAGACACCCTATACTTAATAATCGTTTACCGAAGGCAACCGAAGTGAGAGTATACCCTATGAGTGATATGTGCGATTGATCTGTTTTCAGTTATTTAATCTTTGCACATTTAGGGTTTTCTAACCGTATTAATTTGTCATGCTTTCTTGCCATACGATCCTATTAGCATACATCTAAACAGTTAAGTATTTGCGGGAATAAAAAATGCGAGAAAGTAAATCTACGTTATTACACGGCTTCGGGGAGGGGGATTAATTACATAGCCAAAAAAAATTGGGGAAAAACCATAAGTAAAAAGCCCTAAATTAAACTATTACAAACCAGTGAACAGTTACAAAAATATTGTAAAATAAATAATAAGCGCGCGATGAATTAAATACGAAACAATCTAGGGTTTTGACCCTTGCCTAAACCTAATTGCGATTGATTTAAAAAACTTTTTGTCATGTTTTGTTATTTTAGAAAATAAATAAATCATTAAATTAAAAAAAGAAAATCCTTATTCTAATTAATTTTAAAAATAAGAAAAATAAATTAATTTATTCTAAAACCTATTTTTTTTGTATTTTTATTTGTTTGAGAAAAAGAGAAAATTAAATTAAATCAAGTGATAACCTAATTTTCTATTTGATTTTATTTATGAAAACAAATTACAATTTCCTAAGTTAAACTAAATTAAATTAGTTTTGATAATAATTTTAAAAAAACTAATCCTAATTTTTTGTGAATTATTGATTTTATGACTTTACAAAAAAAGATTAATTTGTGAATTAAAAAATAAAAATAAGTATTGAAAGATTTAAATAAAATAAAAGAAAAAGAAAGGAATAATGGGTTTGTGCTTTAGCAATTAGGGGGTGCCAACTGAATTTCTGGGCCCAAGGTTGATGGCCTGTTTTGACTTTGTTGGATTCAGTGCATATGTTGACTGGAGGCGCATGATGGACCTTCAAGAGAGAAGCCTTGGATCTGGGCTAGAGACATGATTGATGGTTGGATATTGATGGCACATGGTGGATGTACACTAATTCAACACGCCTGATTACCTGTTAAAAAACAATATGAAACAAATATGGACCTGGGGATCGAACCCAGGTCCTTATGCCTAATTCCAATGCACGCTTGCCAACTGAGCTATTTGATTTGTTTGTATATATGATAAAAACAAAATATAATATATGAAAACTAATGGTTAATGGACAAAAACACGCTAAAGTTCAAACTACCCAACCAGGGAGTGCCACGCATCATCTTCTTCCTCCCAACCGTCGTTTTAGCCCAGGGTATTTTTACCTACGGACACTGCGTTGTAGCTACAAACCTGTATATCTCAAAAATTATCCACAAGCAGGATAAATGACAATGGCTGGTACTAATCAACTCGTCTCATCCTCATGAGTATCATGGTACCAGAATCAACATTCAATTTAACCTGTATTGCAAAGCCCTAAAACTAAACAAGAAACCTTAGCCATGGCAGTTTTACATACAGTCATCAAAAATGCAATTGAATAGAATGATTAGCTTGCAAACTCAATAAGGAACAAGAATATGTAATCAAAACTTACAAATGATGTATAAATCAATGAAAACAAAAACGAGTTTTTTAAGCTAACCGTGTGACTGCTGCAACATGTTTCAGGATGTGGGGAGGCTTGCTAGTGATTGGAACACGTTCCTGAGGCGCCCAGCAATCGATAGGTAAGGTCAGGATGGCTTGAGATGGCCTGTAACTTGGAATTCAATCTGCACTTTTTCTTGAAATTTTTTAGTTTTTGTTCTTGCTCTGTATGACTGTTCAACCTCTTTTCTTTCCTTAGACACCTTCTGTATATGTAGTGCAACATATTAGGTCAACAAAAACGACTTGAATCTTGTCCATTATGAAGATTTGATTTGGTCATTCATGGCATATGATATCTTTCCAAATTGGCTTCAATCCAATCTTTTTCAACCCAAATCAGTCTTGCACGAATTGGTTCTCATTTGACAGCACATAAGTTCTTCCTTCAATGCAAAAATCATCCCTAAAACACATTATATGATTTATTTGGATTTATTTGAATTTATTTGAATTTTAAATGAATAAAAATCAAAATAAATTAAATAAATAAATAAATAAAGCATGGAGGGTCCCATAGGTCGTGGACTATGCTAGGAATGAGATGCAATCTTGAAAAGATGGGCCCATGTGGAAAAAATGCAATTTTGACCAATGTTGACTTTTGGCAATTTTACAAAAAAGGTCAACTTGTACAATGCATAACTCTCTCAATTTTGACCCTAGAGAGGTGTTCTTTGACTTTTTATAAAGATTAGGATGTCATCTTAGAAACCCTTTTGGTCTGATCTCAATTGAGTCTTCCATGTTCATGTATGAAGCTTTGACCCAAAAGGTGTTTTTGTTGACTTTCCAAAATGACCTATAATGTTAAAATTCATATCTTTTTTTGAGTGCATATTCTGAACTTTGGAGATGAAGATAAATTATAGGTAATTTCATCCTCTTCAAAATGATATTTGGATGGGTCATTTCTGATAAAGTATGAGAAAGTTATGCTTGGTTAAATTTGAGTTGACTTTTCCTGTAAAACCCTAATTTAGCAACTTTTGGGTTTTGATGAATTGTGAGCAATCCTTGATGAATCATGATCAAACCTTGATCAAATGATAAATGATAATTCAAAATTAGTATGTTGACCAAAAATCTTGAGGTTTGACTGTATGTGGGCCACAGTTGACTTTTGACCTAGTATAGTCGATTTTTAGGCCTTTGAGCAATTGACTGAGCAAACTTCTTCTGTAATGCTTGAAACTTGACCTGGATGATCTTGAGAACATATTAGGACAATGTTGATCATTTGGGACCCTTTGTACTCAAGCATCTTTATGGAAAATAAAACCGTAATTTGAAGTAGACTGCCTTAGGAGAAAGTTTGTTTGGTCAACTTTTTGAACTTCCTTGAGAAATTTGAGGACCTCACTTGACATGTATTGAGAAATACGGGAGGGAAAATTTTGGGGTACAATAGCTGCCCCTGTTCAATCTTCTTAAACCTGAGGATATAGATTGACTCGTCTGCCTTTCGTGATCTGAAGGTGGAAGATGATTGAACACTAGAGTGCCAAGAAATTTGCACTCACATGAAGTGATACTTGATTTATGACATCGGGAATGGCCTTATAGATTCCATTTGGAAGTTGCTAGAGAAGTGTCGGAGATGGGCTTAAAGATGCCATCCGAGGAAGCGTCGTTCGCATAAGAGATTCCTTTGCGAGATCCTGTATACCTGTTGTTGAGGAGGACTTCGTTGGGGAATGCTGGTCTCTGTCTTGAGAGAAATAGAGTTTTAGGAGCTTCATTTATCCGTTACTCTACTGAGGACTAATTCCGGTTTGGGAAGCAGAAGTGAACTGTGTGTTTGGTCGGGGTATATGTTGCACCGCGACTTTCTAGGGAAATATGAAATCAATTGTGTTAGATCGGGTCTTGGTCTTATAGTGTTTTGGACTGATGCTTGGGGATAAGAGAGGGGGAACCTGGATAGTAAGGTTATGAAACTGAACCTGGATAGTAGGGTTGTTTTGATATGAAAGCCTGGATAGTAGGACTGTGATAAGGAACCTGGATAGTATGGTTACATCGATATGAAAGCCTGGATAGTAGGGCTGCTGAGAAGGAACCTGGATAGTAGAGTTACTTCGATATGAAAGCCTGGATAGTAGGGCTGCTGAGAAGGAACCTGGATAGTAGGGTTACTTTGATATGAAATCCTGGATAATAGGGTTGTGAGAAGGAACCTGGATAGTAGGGTTACTTCGATACGAAAAGCCGGGATAGTAGGGTTGTGAGAAGGAACCTGGATAGTAGGGTTACTTCGAAATGAAAGCCAAGATAGTAGGGCTGTGAGAAGGAACCTGGATAGTAAGGTTACTTCGATATGAAAGCCTGGATAGTAGGGCTGCTGAGAAGGAACCTGGATAGTAGGGCTGTGAGAAGGAACCTGGATAGTAGGGTTGTTTCGGAATGAGTTTGGGTAAAACTACAGAGGGAACCTGGGTAAGGTTGTTCTTGTCGCGTCGATGATTACTCTGTTTAGCTTCGAGTGTTGATAATGGACCTGATGGAAGTTGTTGATAATAACCGTCTTTCCTGAAAGAAATACAGGGTTAGTTATATGTGATGCATGAGATGCATTATATAATGATGTTCTCAAAATAAACGAGACTATGTTATATGTGGTGTATGCACATGTCATGATGTATGAACATGAAATGCCGTCATAATAATCTGAGTCTGGGAAAATAAATCCATGACTATTGTTTGGAGGATATGATAAATGGTATTCTTGAATGCTTGTAAAGAACCATAGTTCCTATGCTTCTGTTGGGGGATGGTGAACAAAGATGACTGTGCTAGGGATTTTCCCCTTGTTTATGGATGTTCTGCCAAGGAGACCCTGTCTGAGGATAACTCTGCGGGGAATAACTCTGTTGGAAAGGAGATACTTTGTTGATAGATCTGCTGATTTGGAGAAACAACTCAACTGGGGATGACTTACCGTTGCTGGTGATAATGAATTATGTCGGGGATTGAATTTCTGCCTGTGAGAGACAAACTCTGCTTGGGGGAAAATTTACCGACTCACTTGTGATTGTAAACCTCAGTCGGGGAGAGTTATGTCCTGTTCGGGAAAGCTAACATCATTGTCTTTGGGTACCTTTTACTATGTGGGGAGTGTATGTATCACTACTCATGTTCTCGAGATGGCTCTATCCCGATACTTGATGGGTAGAATAACTGTAAGGGGTGGGCACTTCTTGTTTGTCCCTGTTCCTAGAATTACGAGTAATTGTCTTTTGTTTCTTATGTAAATATTTATGAGCAACAATTATTTTCAAATGCATATATAAAAAATGAATCATTGGACGTTCTTGCAAAACAAAACAGAAAAAGAAAAACAATTTGGAATTTCTTGTGAAAATGAATTGTATTGATTTTTGAAGTTGACCTATAATAGGCGTTTTGTACAAAGAAGCTGACGCTCTAGTAAGAGAACACCGCCGAAAGATAGAAATTACAATTTATGTAAAAGAAAGAAAAACAGTTATGTGGAACGATCCCATCGGGTTTCAACTCTGCTATTGCCTTTATATCTTCAAGCGTCTCATCACTTTGCTGCTTGGTCGAAGATGGATCAGATTGATTGGCACCATCTGAGCTTGATAGTCGATACCGAAGCCTGGTTTTAAGATGATCCAATGAGACATAGTGTTACGCTTTGATCCCTAATTTTTTCCTGGATCTCCCTTTCGGGTTTTCAGTCCACTGGGATACCCTTTTTTGCCCAAGTCGCCTTTTCAGGTTTTCGACTTGCCAAGTGTACAGTTTTTTCCATTTCATCCCTTACTTTTTCCCGAACCGTTTTGGTTCGCGGGGAAGCCCTTATTTTTGCCTAGGCCAGTCAACCTAGTGGGTGTTTGATTATGCGTAGTATCTTTTCACTATGTCTGCATTGACGGGGTGAGGAAGGTCGTCACCATCCATGGTGGTTAGAATCATAGCTCCTCCCGAGAAAATTTTCTTAACCACAAATGGCCCTTCATATGTGGGGGTCCATTTGCCCCTGGGATCACCCTGTGGTAGTATGATGCGCTTGATTACTAGATCCCCGAATCGATATTCTTGACGTCTGAATTTCTTGTTAAAGGCCTTGATCATTCGCTTTTGATACGTCTGACCATGACAGATAACAGTAAGTCTCTTTTCATCGATTATATTCAGCTGATCAAGTCGGGTTTGGATCCAGTCGTCTTCGTTCAAACCCGCATCCTTCATAATCCTGAGAGAGGGTATCTAGACTTTGATGGCTAGGACTTCCTCCATGCCATATACCAGAGATTAGGGTGTTGCCCCTGTCGACGTACGTGCTGAGGTACGGTACTCATGAAGAGCGAATGGTAACATCTCGTACCAGTCTTTATATGTCACCATCATATTTTGTATAATCTTCTTGATGTTCTTATTAGCCGCTTCAACAACCCCATTCATCTTCGGCCGGTAGGGAGAAGAGTTAGGATGCTGAATCTTGAACTGCTTGCAAAGCTCGGTGATCATTGTGTTATTGAGATTTGTACCATTGTCAGTAATAATCCTCTTTGGTACACCATATCGACAAATCAGATTGTGTCTGATGAACCGCGCTACGACGTTCTTGGTTACTGTAGCAAAGGAAGCTGCCTCAACCCACTTTGTAAAGTAATCAATGGCTACCAGAATGAAATGATGCCCGTTAGATGCAGTAGGTCTAATCTCGCCGATCATGTCGATGCCCCACATTTCAAAGGGCCGAGGAACTGTCAAAGCATTCAGGGGAACTGGAGGTACATGCACCTTATCAGCAGAGACTTGGCATTTATGACAGGTTTGAGAATGCTGATAACAATCGGCTTCCATAGTGGACCAGTAATATCCTGCCCGTAGGATTTTCTTCGCCGTGGTGTGTCCACTAGAATGGGTTCCGAAGACACCTTCATGTAACTCTACCATGATTCTTTTTGCCTCGCTCTTGTCTATACACCGCAGTAAGGTTGAATCATGGTTACGCTTATAGAGGATTCCATTACTGATGAAGAACTTCGCAGCGAACCTTCCCATAAACTTCTTATCATTAATAGATGCCCCCTCGGGGTATTCTTGAGCCTCAAGATACCTCTTTACCTCGTGAAACCAGGGTTTATCTGCTACCTCTCCATTCTCAATGTCACATCAATGTGTGGGTTCGTCCAACCTCTCAATGGTAATATGGGGAGCTTCATTGTCCCACCTAACTTTGAACATAGAAGACATGGTAGCTAGCGCGTCCGCCAACAGATTCTCCTCTCTTGGGAGGTTCTCAAAGGTTATCTCCTCAAAGTGTGGGAGCAATGTCAGTACATACTCTCGGTAAGGAATAAGATTCAGGTGCTTCGTATCCCACTCGCCTTTGATCTGACTTATCACCAGAGCGGAATCTCTGAATACACTCAAGAACTTAATCCTAAGGTCAATAGCAGCTTGAAGACCCATGATACACGCCTCATACTCTGCCATATTGTTGGTGCAGTTGAAACATAATCGGGCGGTAAACGGAGTATGACAGCCCTTAGGAGATATAATTACAGCGCCAATGCCATTACCTAATGCGTTCGAGGCTCCATGAAAATACATAGACCATCGGGATCCCTCCTTGGGTCCTTCATTCGGTCCAGGTTCTTCGCAGTCGGTTACCAACATGATATTCTCATCCGGGAACTCGAAATTCATGGACTGGTAGTCATCCACGGCCTGATGTGCCAAATGACCCGCCAACACACTCCCCTTGATTTCTTTTGAGGTTGTGTATTGGATGTCGTACTCAGTTAAGATCATCTGCCATCTTGCTATCCTTTTGGAGAGAGCGGGCTTCTCTAAAATATACTTGATCAGATCCATCTTTGATATCAACAAAGTAGTGTGAGTCAGCATATACTATCTCAATCGGCGAGCAGCCCATGCCAAAGCGCAGCAAGTTTTCTCGAGCAATGAGTATCGGGTCTCACAGTCGGTAAATTTTTTGCTAAGGTAGTAAATTGCATGCTCTTTTCGACCAGACTAGTCATGCTGCCCTAGCACACACCCCATTGTCTAGCAACGTCAAGTATAATATCAAAGGTCTTCCTTCAACTGGAGGCATCAAAATTGGTGGTTCTTGAAGGTATTCCTTGATTCTTTCGAAAGTAATCTGGCATTCATCATTCCACTTCACCACTTGATCTTTCTTCAGCAGCTTAAAGATTGGCTCACAAGTAGCAGTCAGATGTGAGATGAACCTGGCGATGTAATTCAGACGTCCCAAGAAACCTCTAACTTCTTTCTCTGTGCGCGGGACCGACATATCTTATATGGCCTTTACCTTTACAGGGTCCACCTGAATACCCTTATCACTGACAACGAAACCCAGAAGCTTACCAGACCATACCCCGAAGGTACACTTGTTCGGATTCAACCTCAGCTTGTACGTCTTTAACCTGTCAAACAGTTTCTGGAGATGGTCAAGGTGCCCTTCCTCAGTCTGGGATCTAGCTATCATGTCATCAACATACACCTCAATCTCGTGGTGAATCATATCGTGGAACAAAGCGACCATGGCGCGCTGATAAGTTTCCCCAACATTCTTCAACCCAAAAGGAATTACCTTGTAACAAAAGGTGCCCCACTATGTAATGAAGGTATTCTTCTCCGTGTCTTCAGGATCCATCTTGATATGGTTGTAGCCAGAAAAACCATCCATGAAGGAGAAGATCTTATGTTGTACGGTGTTGTCGACTAGAACATCTATGTGAGGAAGCGGGAAGTCATCCTTGGGGCTTGCCCTGTTCAGATCTCTATAATCCACACACATCCGTACCTTACCGTCCTTTTTAGGTACCAGAACAACGTTGGCAACCCATTGTGGATAAGAAGTGATAGCTAAGAATCCTGTGTCGAACTGTTTCATGACCTCTGCTTTAATTTTCTCTGACATTTCGGGGCACATACGGCGGACCTTCTGCTTTACTGGAGGGCAGTCTTCTTTAGTTGGCAGACGATGTACCACAATATCAGTGTCCAAACCATGCATGTCTTCATAGGACCAGCCAAAGATCTCAACATATTCGTGTAGCATCTGTATTAACCGTTGTTTGACACTAGGCTCCAGATTCGCACCTATTTAAACCTCTTTCCTGTCTTCCTATGTACCCAAATTCACTGACTCAACTGGCTCTTCATGAGACTGTATGGCCCTTTCTTCCTGCTGTAATAGTCTAGCAAGTTCTCCAGGCACCTCACAATCATCCTCACCTTCGTCCTCGGCTTGGTTGATCGGATTTTCAAAGTCATAACTGGCAGTAGAAAAGTTGTTATCGATGGGATCTAGAGTGGATATGGATCTACATTATGATACGTGAGTGTGTGTAAGAGCATAGCTGTTTTGATAAAGTGAGAGACAAAAAAGAAAAGCAAAGAGAGAAAAAATTTGTAATGCAAGAAATGTCCAATGCTTTATTAATGATATATGAAATGACAAATAATAAGCCCTCACAAGCGAAACCGAGGTGCCCCGGGTAAGGCACCGGGCCATAAAGTTTTCAAACTATTTATTACAAAATCTTAAAACAAAAGTCAATTACCGCGGAATAAAAGAAATAGGTATGAAGTCCTTCGCCGTCCAGTTACTCAGTCCTCCGTTGGTTGTTGGGTAGATCCAGCTGTCGATGTCTGAATCTTCTTCATTGTCCTTAATTGCGTTAACTCCCTGATTTCCGATGTGTAGCGGAGGTCTTCCAACCCGAGCATGCCTAACAGCCCTTTGAGCCCCTGTAGTAAATCCCAAACCAAATTTGTCAGTTTTGTGAGTGAAATCAGGGAGCTGACCCCAATTGGTACAACCACCTTCTTCAACTACAGCCCTGGCGTCCTTGAGAGAAGCCATCTTCGGTGGAGGTTTGTTGGTAGTAACTTCAGTTGATGCCGAGAATTAAGGGACCTCTTCGAAATTCTAACAAGGAGTTTATATGAATTCCTCGTCCATCTCTACATAACGGAAGGAATTGAGATGACTTACCATATACTCTTCTTCACCTCGCACCGTGACAATCTTCCCCTTCACCGGATATTTCAGCATTTGATGGAGCGTGGAAGTAATTGCCCCAGCCCTATGGATCCAAGGACGACCTACCAAGCAAGAATATGATGGTCTGATATCCATTACATAGAAGGTGGACGCAAAAGTCTGAGAACCCACTTTGATAGGGATATCCACCTCCCCGTGCATCATTCTTTTTGATCCGTCAAAAGCCCTTACCACAATGTTACTAGGCTTTAGAGCCAAACCCTCACAATCCAAACGGTCTAATGCTTTCTTTGGCAGAACATTCAATAAGGACCCGATATCTACCAGCACATGGGCCATAGTGGTGCCCCTGCACTCGATCGAGACACGCAAAGAATCATTATGATTCCTTCCTTTCGGCGTCAGATCCGCATCTGAGAAACCCAGCCCATTGTCAGCAGTCAAGTTGGCCACACAATCTTTGAACTGATCTGCTGAAGTTTTCTGTGGCACATGCGCAGTTTTAAGAAATGCAATCAAAGCCTTCGCGTGGGCTTCAGAACACAGCAACAGAGATAACATGGATATCTTTGATGGGGTCTATCCCAGCTGCTTGACCATATTGCAGTCGCTCTTCTTGATAATTTTCAGTATTTCCTCTATTTCTTGTTTAGAGGCTTCCACAACGATTTTCTTAGGTACCTCCGTCAGGGCAGGCTCACCTATAATTTCTTTGCCCCGAGTCCCAGATGGATCAACAGCAGGGGTGATAGCTATAGTAAGAACGAGAATAGTTGCAGGTGTAATAATTGGAGTAGGAACATGAGAAATGTCAGGAGTGCTGGTTGGAGCAGCTGTTGGAATAACGGTAGGCTTGATAATAGTCTTCGGGGAAATCTCTGGAGAGAAGACCCTTCCACTTCGGGTAACTTTACTAGTCCCGACAATATTACTGACATCAGTATCAGCTTCTTCATTCTTCAGATCTTGCTTAACACCATGGTAATATACATCAGCACCATAATGCCATGGGACAACCTTGTATGAGGTGTACGGAATGGGACTAGGAACAATGATTATTAGCGGAGAAACTCTTGGAACAAATGTAATCCTAACTGGTCTTCTCGAGGATACCTTGGAAGGATTGGCGGAAATGGTTATAATGGCAACGTCTTCATTTGGAACAAACAAAATCATAGTCTTCTCAAACAAAATTTATTTATTATCCATCAGGCGCTGAACACCTGACTTTAACAAATAGCAACCAGTAGGTATAATCGAACACATGTGGCAACCTTCACCATAACCCGGAAATAAACCGTCCAACAGTAAATTCTTCTTAACCGTCAACAGAGGAGTAGAAATTTCTTCAACAGAGGTCACAAATAAATCGGTGTCAACAACATTAACTCCACGACCATGTTTGGGAATGGGAGTAGTTATAACATTCGGCTTTTCTGGAGCGTCAAACTCTATCTCCTTGGCTTCGAGCAAGTCTTGCACTTTGTTTCTCAGAGCTCAACAATCGTTTGTATCGTGGCCTAGACTCTCAGAATGGTAGGCGCACCGCGCGTTAGGATTGTATCTGGGAGAAGTAGTGTTTGGATTCTTGGGAGCCTCTCTAAAGGTCGCCAAGTTAGATTTTAACAAATGAGGCAGAACTTCAGCCAAAGTCATATTGATGTGGGTAAATTGTCGTTGTGGTCTTTCCACCCTTTGTTGATTGTTGCATTGTGGAGCAACTGTGGGTCTTGGTATTACTACAGAATTTACCGTTTGACGGTGTTCATATCTTCTTTGGCCCCTCGGGCTATAAACTGCATTGGCTTCCTTCTTACCAGTGAAAGGCTTCTTTACCGAACTCGAAGAGGCATCCTTCTGTATTTTACCACTCCGAATGCCAACCTCCACTCTTTCTCCAATCAAAATCAACTTAGTGAAACCAGATGACGAGCTGCCGATCAAGTGATTGAAAAATGGACCAGATAGTGTCCCAAGGAACATATCCACCAACTCCCGATCAGACAAAGGGGGTTGAACTCTTCCATCCAAGTCTCTCCACTTTTGAGCATAGTCCTTAAAACCTTCACCTGCACCCATGGACATACCTTGGAGCTGAGTACGAGTGGGAGCAAGGTCGATGTTATACTAATACTGCTTGTAAAAAGCAGCAGCAAGGTCTTCCCAGTTTCGGATACTGGACCCCTCCAACTGATAGAACCATTCAAGTTAAGTCCCTAACAGACTATCTTGAAAGAAATGCACCCACAAATTTCTATCCGCAATGTGGGGTTGGATTTTCCTGACATACGAGCGGAGATGGAGTTTTGGACAGGATACTCCATCGTACTTGGCAAAAACTGGAGCTTTGAACTTATGAGGGATGACCACTCCCGATACCAGTCCTAATTCTCCAAAGTCCAAACCAGGTATCTTCTGAATCTCTATACACTCAGACGGTCTTCTAACTACTTGTACATATCCTCAGTAGGAGGATATTGCTCATCCTCGTAATCCGTATCATTATCAGAAACTGCAGGACTAGGGTCCTTTGCCCTTTCTTGGTTATCCCCATCCTTGGATGAGGAGGTCAGATCTGCTGGTTGTCTCAACCTTTCTCCGAATCTTCTACCCATGTTCAGAATTTTGACCTTCTTCTTCTTCTTCTCTTTCAGAATAAGGGTCTTCAGATCCTCTTGCCCTTTAGCCAGACTTATGAACATCTGTTGGAATTGGGTGTTCTGTGCCTGAAGATCTTTGATGGCTTGATCGAAAGACATTTCTGCTTAAATAAACAGCGAAGAAGATAAAAAACCTGTAAGGGTACCTGTAATGATGTGCATGATAATGGGATGCACATGTAATGATTTCAAAGACTTTGGGAGATTTAAATTTGTAAACCAAAAATGAACAAAAAATTTATTAGCTTTAAATTTGAAAGGTTCAACAATGCCTTTAAGGCGTTACAAAGAAGTAAATAAAACAAAACTAAAACTAGCAGAATCAAAAATCCCATGGACGCTTCCTCTTTGTGCTGATATAGTCATTGATCACTCATTCTTCCTCGAGCTTCCTGGTGAGCTTCAGAATCTTCCTTTCCTTCTCATGGTACTGTTCCCGGTAAGTATCCCGCTCATTCTTCAGCTGAATCCAAGACCTTTGCAGCTCCCCAGGATCAGTGGGCATGTAAGGATAGAGAACCGTGTAAGGAATGCCTTCTTAATTAATGGGCTCCACAATCACTGGTAACACGGCCTCATAGGGCATCCCAAGCTTCTGGGCACGAGCTCGGACCCATTGGAGGTAAGGCTGCATAGGAAGGGAAGTCTTTGGTCCTAACTCTTGGGGGTCAGATCTGTCCACCATGCCCTAAGCTCGTATAAACCTCCAGTGATGCTCCTTAATGTCCTCCTTATAGTCAAATGCAATGTCCTCAAGAAGTAACTCATGGGGACCATCTCTTCGAGCACGACCAAATTTTCACAAGGCTAGACAAGGATTATAAGTTATACCTCCTCTGATTCCAAGTAGTGGGACATTAGGGTATCCCCCACAACGGTCAATAATAGCAGTGTCTTCCATAGCCCAGGAACACCAAAGAATATATGTATGAGCAAGGGACATTATTCTGTAGGACCAACCCAAACCTTCTTCGTTCTTCAGCACAGACTTAGGGAGGTGAGAAATAAACCACCTCGACAGCAACGACATGCAGCGCATAAGAGTCCCTCTTCTCCTCATAGTATGAGTATAGAGAGCATGAGAGATATCCCCAAGCAAGGTAGGCACAGGGTTGCGAGAAAGGAAAATCTTGATAGCATTCACATCTACGAAGGAATCCGGATTCGGGAAGAGAACCAAACCATATATAAGAAGAGCCAAGACATCTTCAAAAGCTTGAAAATCCAAATCATCCCAGAATAGCTAAGCCTGGTTGTGATACGGTGGCAGAATCAGAACTGTTTTAGGAAAATGCTGGTTTGCGTTTTGCGTTTGTGTTTGCAAAATGTCACGGTAAGCAAGAGTCACCATCGACTTTTATTTTATCCAACTGGAAAGGAAAAAAGCACAGAAAAATTCCTTTTTTCGAGATTTTGAGTACGTGGGGTAGATTATAGAAAGGGAAGGTATTAGCACCCTTTCTATCCGTAGTTTTCTACGGGCTCTTAGGTACTTTCTCATCATTTTAAAATTGCTTCTGTGTTTGTGTGATTTGAATTTTTTTTGTTTTACTTTACTTTAACCCTTGCTTATGTCTTCAAGAGTGTTACGAAGTCGTTTTGAAAAAAACTTTGTTTGAAAAGAGTGTAAGTGTGAAAAGTTTATTTTGAGCAAGTACCTACTACCATCTACCTACTCGAAAAAAGAATTGTTCTATGTTTGTTTCCTTTAGACAGCGATATCCTACTATTAGTGAGTAGGTAGCACCGTCATTGGAGCTTTAAGGGTCAATTCGAAAAGGGACGTACGATCACTAAAGGAATGTTAGGACATCTTTTCCGAACGGGACTTTGATCTTTTGTTTAGACAAGAGAGCGACCACTAAAATATCCTATACTTAATGATCGTTTACCGAAGGCAACCGAAGTGGGAGTATACCCTAGGAGTGCGTATGTGCGAGTGATTCAATTTCAAGTTTATTATCTTTGCACATTTAGGGTTTGCTAACTGTTTTAATTTTAACATACATTCTTGTCATGCAACCCTAATATCATACATCTAACAGTTAATATTTTGCGGAAATTAAAATGCGGAAAATAAAGCTACACTATTACAAGGCTTCGGGTATTAATTACATAGCCAAAAAAAACCGTCAAAATGATAAAGGAAAGTAAAAAGTCCTAATTAATCTATTACATCCCAGGAGCAATTACATCAATATTGTAAAATAAATAAACGCGCGACGAATAAAGAACGAAAGGAAACTAGGGTTTTGACCCTGTCTAACCTAATTAAAAGAAAAGTTATTTTTGTTGTTTTTGATTATTTTAAGAAAATAAGGGTTTGAATTAAATATGTACAAAATTAATTACTGATTAATTTTAATTAAGAAAAATAATTATTTGACCTATTTTTATATTTTTTGTTTTTTTTAAGAAAAAGAAAATAGGAATTAAATTAAACTAAAACCCTAATTTCCTAATTGTTTTTAATTTATTTACAAAAGGAATTAAAGTTACCTAATAAATTAAATAAACTAATTAAATTAATTTTTGTATAAAAAATAATTTCTAAATCTAATTGGATGAAAATTGATTTTATGGTTTTTTATATAAAAAAAGAATTAATTTGGTGTTAGTAAAAATAAATTAAATGAATTAATAAAGAAAATATAAGGAGAAAAAAGAAAAGGAAATTAGGCCTGTAATCAGCAAAGTGGAGGGTGTGTCAATAGTAATCTGGGCCCGAGCAATTTTGAACCATATTGACTTCCTGGATTCCATGTTGTGCGTTGACTGGGCTTTTGGTGGACCATCACATGATAGCCTTCAGATCTGGCCTGTGGACATCTGGTTGGTTGGATGATGATGGTCCATGGTGGACTTCATGCAATGTGGGATATGGAATCTGTAAAGAAAATTCAAGAAAAATTGCAAACGTTGGAGGCAGGGGTCGAACCCCTGACCTCATGCCCTCTAATGCCTTAGCGCTTCCTTGGCCACCACTGGGCCATTTGGTTCAATTTGTTAGTATATGAAACAAAAACAATAAAATGAATAAAACGACGCTAGCTGTAAAACACGTGCCAGAATTTAAATGGGCGAGTAGGGTGATGCCACACGTGTCATCTTCTTCCTCTCTTCGTTGGTAAAAGTCAGAGACTTTTACCTACGGACACAAGTCCGTCACTAGAAACCCTGCATATCTCAAAATCACACACAGGCATAAAAAATGAAATCTAAGCCATGAATCGAATCGCCTTGGCCTGCTGAGCATTATGGTGCCCTTCTCGTGGACCAATTTTTCCTGTATAGAAAGACCCTAAAACGAGACACAAAACCCTAATAATGGCAAATCTCTATAGAGTTAGAAAAAATGCAATTAATTGTTATGAACAGCTTGCAAATGCTTCAAGGAACAAGAATATGTAAGTATTTCATGCTACAAGTGCCAAAATCACGTGATTCGATTTCAAGAAAAAGCCATGGTCGTGGATCACTTACAGTGAGTTCTAACGCAGGAAAATCCTTGTTCTTGATTGGTATAGCTTCCTTGTATTTCCAGGATGCAAATGGGATGGCTTAGGGATCTTGAAAACGTCTGGAAGTGCAAAATCAGATTATCACTTTCTTTGAATTTTTTCAAGTTTGGTTATGCCTTTTCACGCCTCAAAACCTCGTTGTTTTTGGCTGCAATTGTACACTATATACCACTGATTGAATTAGGGTTGCAATTGTGATCTCAATCTTTGCCAATTATGATTTGTGATCTTGATTTGATCTTCATGAAAACCTTTCCAAAATAGGCCAAAACCAATCTTTTCATGCACATATAGGCCTTGCACGATTTGATTTTTTTGCTAGCTGTATAAGGAACCTGAAACATGCACCAAATCTCAAGACTTAAATGGTTTGGATATTTTCATGATTTAATTTGATTTTAATTGATTTAATTGAAATAAAAAATCAAAATAAATAGCAAAAATAAGATAAAGACAAGTGGGAAGAGATAGGGCTCGTGGACCATGCTACCAACTCAAAACAAGTGCAAAAAGTTAGGCCCATTTAGCAAAAATTGCAATTTGAGGCACTTTTGACTTTTGGCAATTTTGCAAAAAAGGTCAACTTCACCAATGCATAACTTCCTCAATTTTGACTCTTTGAAGGTGTTATTGGACTTTTTAGAAAGCTCAAGATGTTATCTAAGCAACCATTTTGGTCTCATCTCAATTGAGTCTTCCCTGTTCATGTATGAAGCTTTGACAAAAAAGGTGTTTTTGTTGACTTTTCAAAATGACCTATAATGTCCAAATTCATAACTTCTTGTGAGTGAATATTTTGAACTTTGGAGATGAAGATTAATTGTATAGAACTGCATCCTCTTCAAAATTAGCTTTGGATGGGTCATTTCTCATAAAGTATGAGAAAGTTATGCTTGGTCAAAGTTGAGTTGACTTTTCCTACAAAACCCTAATTTAGCAACTTTTGGGTTTTGATGAATTTTGAGAAATCCTTGATGAATCATGATCAACCCTTGATAAAATGATGAATAATACTTCAAAATGAGGATGATGACCAAAAATATTGAAGTTTGACTGTATGTAGGCCACAGTTGACTTTTGCCATAGCACAGTCGATTTTTCAGGCCTTTGAGCAATTGACTGAGCAAACTTCCTCTGCAAGGCTTGAAAGTTGACATGGATGATCTTGAGAACATATTAGGAAAATGGTGAGAATTTGGAATCCCTTGGACTCAAGTATCTTGATGTAACATGAAACCCTAATTTGTTGTAGATTGCCTTAGGAGAGAGCTTGTCTGGTCAACCCTTGGACTTCCTTGAGCAATTTGAGGACCTCACTTGAAATGTATTGAGAAATATGGGAGGGAAAATTTTTGGGTACAACACTGGTCTATCAGAAATTTGGATAGAAAACCTTCGTCCCTGCTTCGTGTTTCCCAATTGGATACTACATCAGCCTGTTTCAAATGCAAAGCTGAGGCAATGTCTTCTGGTTTAGGAACTTCTTCCATACTTGTGAAGGGTACCTGTTCAAGGATGGATATGCTCAATAGATGAGAGAACTCTTCCAAGGTGGGTACCAACTGGTAATCTAGAAAGGTGAAGCAATGATGCACGGGATCGAAGAACTGAAATAGTACGCTCATTATCTGCTCATCAAGATTTGAGGTAACCAGGCTGAGAAGTTGATCGTGTCTCTTAATGAACATAGAAGTCTCAGAAACTCTTGAGGCTAGCTCTTTAAGTTGGGCAGGTATCTGCACAAAGTTGACTCGGATGGTATTTCTACGCACTGAAGTCATGACCTGCAAAACAGAACAAAGATAAATTCCCTTGGTCTTTGAAATGGTTAGTGTAATGAAGTATGAATGCCATGTTATGATGCATGATGTCATGATAAACCACAAGTATAGCAAACAACAGGTATTGCAAACACAGTCAAATCACACAAAACCCTTAGGTTTAAGGCTTGCATGAGGTCAAAGGTAATACCCTCTTGAAGTTAAGTTGGTTCAAACCTATCCTAGAAAAAGTAACCGGGTTCTAGAGGATCTCAATATCACTGACCATCCTCCATCGATCATGGTTTCAGCTCACGCAATCTTTTCTTGCAGCCGGAACTATCTTGAGAGTATGGTCTCATTGAGCGTAGCATCGAGTATCAACCAGTTCTCAGCTTTACACCGAGGCCGACTATCTCACTACTTTCTAATGGCCAAGTTGGGTGATTAAAGGTTATAAGGTCAGTTGATGCTTAACGATACCGTGCAGCGGCCCCGTATTCTCCTTGTTTCTCCATAAGGGATACCAGTACCAACCAATATGCCACATCAACGTAGCTACTGCTTCAACCGTATCGGTCTATGCCATACAGTACCCTCACAGTCTATTGCTACTTACCTAAAAGGTATCCCCAGATCCAGGTTAGGGTCTATAATAACTCCAAACAAAACCCTTAAAGGTAAAGCAAACAAAGTAATCAAGAGAAGAAATTATGATGAACTAGATCCTAAGTTATACCCCACTTATAAATACTCCCCAGCAGAGTCGCCAATTCTATGATACGGTGGAAGAACCGACTGTTTTGACACTGGTTTGCGTTTTGCGTTTTTTGTTCGCAAAATGTCGCGGTAAGCAAGAGTCGCCACCGACTTTTATTTTATCCAACCGGAAAGGAAAAAAGTACAGAAAAAATCCTTTTTCGAGATATTCTGAGTACGAGGGGTAGATTATAGAAAGGGAAGGTGTTAGGACCCTTTCTATCCATGGTTTTCCATGGGCTCTTAGGTACTTTCTCATCTTTAAATTGCTTGTGTTTGTGTTCTTTGTTTTGAAAATGTTTTACTTCGTGATAACCCTTGTATCAGTCCTCAAGGATGTGACGAAGTTGTTTTGAAAATTGTTTTGAAAAGTGTAAGTGTGAAAAGTTTTGATTTGAGCAAGTACCTACTAGCATCTACCTACTCGAAAAATGATCGTTTCTATTCTTGTTTCCTTTAGACAGCGCTATCCTACTATTGAGAAATAGGTAGCACCATCGTTGGAGTTGTAAGGGTCAATTCGAAAGGGACGTACGATCACTAAAGCAATGTTAGGACACCTTAGTAGTAACTCTAGAGTCTTAAGATCATATTCAAGGCAACATTTCCTAGGCAACATTTTCGAGGCAACATTCGAACGGGACATTTGATCTTTTAGACATGAGGGCAACCACTAAGACACCCTATACTTAATTATCGTTTACCGAAGGCAACCGAAGTGATAGTATACCCTAGGAGTGATATGTGTGAGTGATCTGTTTTCAGTTATTTAATCTTTGCACATTTAGGGTTTTCTAACCGTATTAATTTGTCATGCATTCTTGCCATACGATCCTATTAGCATACATCTAAACAGTTAAGTATTTGCGGGAATAAAAAATGTGAGAAAGTAAATCTATGCTATTACAAGGCTTCGGGGAGGGGGATTAATTACATAGCCAAAAAAAACCGGGGAAAAACGATAAGTAAAAAGCCCTAAATTAAACTATTACAAACCAGTGAACAGTTACAAAAATATTGTAAAATAAATAATAAGTGCGCGATGAATTAAATATGAAACAATCTAGGGTTTTGACCCTTGCCTAAACCTAATTGTGATTGATTTAAAAAAACGTTTTTGTCATGTTTTGTTATTTTAGAAAATAAAGAAATCATTAAATTAAAAAAAAGAAAATCCTAATTCTAATTAATTTTAAAATTAAGAAAAATAAATTAATTTATTCTAAAACCTATTTTTTGTATTTTTATTTGTTTGAGAAAAAAGAGAAAATAAAATTAAATCAAGTGATAACCTAATTTTCTATTTGATTTTATTTATGAAAACAAATTACAATTTCCTAAGTTAAACTAAATTAAATTAGTTTTGATAATAATTATTAAAAAAAACTAATCCTAATTTTTTGTTAATTATTGATTTTATGACTTTATAAAAAAAGATTAATTTGTGAATTAAAAAATAAAAATAAGTATTGAAAGATTTAAATAAAATAAAATAAAATGAAAGGAATAATGGGTCTGTGCTTTAGCAATTAGGGGGGTGCCAACTGAATTTCTGGGCCCAAGGTTGATGGCCTATTTTGACTTTGCTGAATTCAATGCATATGTTGACTGGGGGCGCATGATGGACCTTCAAGGGATAAGCCTTGGATCTGGGCTAGAGACATGATTGATGGTTGGATCTTGATGGCACATGGTGGATGTACACTAATGCAACATGCCTGATTACATGTTAAAAAACAATATGAAACAAATATGGGACCTATGGATCGAACTCAGGTCCTTATGGCTAATTCCAATGCACGCTTGCCAATTGAGCTATTTGACTTGTTTGTATATATGATAAAAACAAAATATAATATAGGAAAACAAATGGTTAATGGACAAAAACGCGCTAAAGTTCAAACTGCCCAACCAGGGAGTGTCGCGCATCATCTTCTTCCTCCCAACCATCGTTTTAGCCCAGGGTATTTTTACCTACGGACACTGCGTTGTAGCTACAAACCTGTGTATCTCCAAAATTATCCACAAGCAAGATAAATAACCATGGCTGGTACCAATCAACTCGTCTCATCCTCACGAGTATCATGGTACCAGAATCAACGTTCAATTTAACCTGTATTGCAAAGCCCTAAAACTAAACAAGAAACCCTAGCCATGGCAGTTTTACATACAATCATCAAAAATGCAATTGAATAGAATGATTAGCTTGCAAACTCAATAAGGAACAATAACATGTAATCAAAACTTGCAAATGATGTATAAATCAATGAAAACAAAAACGAGTTTTTTAAGCTAAGCGTGTGACTGCTGCAACGTGTTTCAGGATGTGGGGAGGCTTGCTAGTGATTGAAACACGTTTCTGAGGCGCCCAGCAATCAATTGGTAAGGTCAAGATGGCTTGAGATGGCATGTAACTTGGAATTCGATCTGCACTTTTTCTTGAAATTTTTTAGTTTTTGTTCTTGCTCTGTACGACTGTTCAACCTCTTTTCTTGCCTTGGGCGCCTTCTGTATATGTAGTGCAACATATTAGGTCAACAAAAATGACTTGAATCTTGTCCATTATGAAGATTTGATTTGGTCTTTCATGGCATATGATATCTTTCCAAATTTGCTTCAATCCAATCTTTTTCAACCCAAATCAGTCTTGCACGAATTGGTTCTCATTTGACAGCACATAAGATCTTCCTTCAATGCAAAAAACATCCCTAAAACACATTATATGATTTATTTGGATTTATTTGATTTTATTTGAATTTTAAATGAATAAAAATCAAAATAAAATAAATAAATAAATAAATAAAGCATGGAGGGTCCCATAGGTCGTGAACTATGCTAGGAATGAGATGCAATCTTGAAAAGATGGGCCCATATGGAAAAAATGCAATTTTGACCAATGTTGACTTTTGGCAATTTTGCAAAAAAGGTCAACTTGGTCAATGCATAACTCTCTCAATTTTGACCCTAGAGAGGTGTTCTTGGACTTTTTAGAAAGCTTAGTATGTCCTATAAGCAACCCTTTGGGTCTCATCTCAATTGAGTCTTCCATGTTCATGTATGAAGCTTTGACCCAAAAGGTGTTTTTGTTGACTTTCCAAAATGACCTATAATGTCAAAATTCATATATTTTTGTGAGTAAATATTCTTAACTTGGGATATGAAGATGAATTTTAGGGAATTGTATCCTATTCAAAATGAGCTTTGGATGGGTCATTTCTGATAAAGTATAAGAAAGTTATGCTTGGTCAAAATTGAGTTGACTTTTCCTACAAAACCCTAATTTAGCAACTTTTGGGTTTTAATGAATTGTGAGCAATCCTTGATGAATCATGATCAACCCTCGATCAAATTATGAATGATACTTCAAAATTAGGATGTTGACCAAAAATCTTGAGGTTTGACTGTATGTGGGCCACCGTTGACTTTTGACCTAGTATAGTCGATTTTTAGGCCTTTGAGCAATTGAGTGAGCAAACTTCTTCTGCAATGCTTGAAACTTGACTTGGATGATCTTGAGAAAATATTAGGACAATGGTGATCATTTGGGATCCTTTGGACTCAAGCATCTTGATGGAAAATGAAACCCTAATTTGAAGTAGAATGCCTTAGGAGAGAGTTTGTCTGGTCAACTTTTTGAACTTCCTTGAGCAATTTGAGGACCTCACTTGACATGTATTGAGAAATATGGGAGGGAAAATTTTGGGGCACAACACTCACCAGTCAAATTCTCCCCCTTAGTTCGGGATTTAATGACTCTGTAAGCTCTGTTATTTGTAGAGTAACCCAAGAGTATTCCCTCATCACTCTTGGGATCCATCTTCCTTCTATGTTCACAATCAGCTAAGATGTAACATTTACTTCCAAAAACATGAAAGATTTGATAGTAGGTTTTATTCCCTTCCATATTTAATACAAGGTGGCTAAGGTGCTTTTTCTTAGACTGACTCTATTATGGATATAGCATGCATTATTCATAGCTTCAGCCCAAAAGTGGTAAGGGTAACTGCTAAGCATGAATCATAGCTCTTGCAGATTCTTGAAGAGTTCTGTTTTTGCATTCTACAATCCAATTTTGCTGAGGAGTAATGGGAGAGGAAAATTCATGACTGATTCCTTCAGAAGAACAAAAATCGGTAAATTTATTGTTCTCAAATTCCTTTCCATGATCACTTCTGGTTCTGATGACATGACTATCCTTTTCTCTTTGAAGTTTTTGACAGAGTTCTTTAAAGACTTCAAAAGTTTCTGATTTTTCTCTGATAAAACTTATCCATGTGTACCTACAGAAGTTATCTACAACAACATAGGCATACTTCTTTCCACCAAGACTTTCAACCTGCATAGGTCCTATCAAGTGCATGTGAAGAAGTTCCAAAACTTTTGATGTGGTGAGATGTTGGATCTTCTGATGTGACATATTAGTTTGCTTTCCAATCTGGCATTCACCATATATTCTCCCTTCTTCTATCTTGATCTTAAGAATTGTAGCGGTAGAAATGTTTAAGACTAAGCCAATGGATTGACTTGACTCATACATATCAAAATAAGAATCGCTACTGCGCTTTATTATTTCCAAAGGAATGGGAAAAGGGAGAATAACCCAAAAAGAGGGGGAAGATTCAAGGTAACGGGGTTGGTTATGAAAAGGGAAGGTATTAACACCCTAAACATCTACGGTACTCCGCATGAACCTCTTTGTAAAATCTGTATATTTTGGCTATAAAATGTTGTATAAAAATGGATGGTGGAGGTGAGAAAAGAAATATATATTTTTATGGTTTTTTCACTCGACGCGGTTGCGAACCTTTAGTGCCTATGTACCACCTTTTGTGCAATAGGGGATCAGGGTACACGTAGTTCCTCTTTTAAAAAAATTTAAAACACAAGTGTGTTGGTTAATTTTATGAGATAAGACATCATCGTCATTGTCTGTGTGGAAAACATACTTACTACCCACAATCATGAGAAAGGAGAATTTGCATCATCTCAAAGTGGATGATATGGCTTGGATTTTAAAATCAACAATGCCTCACTCAACACCCAAGTGGAAAATATCTCTCTTTACTACATATTGTAGAAGCATAGTTGTTTGTATCACTACAAGGATTGACAAGAGTCTAATCTTTTGAGAAAGGTTTTAAAATAAAAAGCCAAAGTGGCATAATGGTTTGAAATGAGATTGATTGACTTTTAGTCTTCTCACAAAAAAAAAAGCCAAAGTATTATTAAGTTGATTGAAGTTTATTTATGAAAAGGTTTTGAAAATGCATGGACTTAGGTCCAAGTTTATTATGAAAGTGGTTCAAGTTTAAAAAATAAGAAGAGTTTTCAAAAAGGAGGGAGAAATTTTTTGAAATTAAAGAAGATGGGAGGAGAAGAAGAGACTATCCTAAAGCATAAGGTAAAAGCTAAGGAGAAGAACCATCTAACAAATAAGAAGCCAATACTTGACATTATGAGTCAAGATAGAATTCCCATTCTTTGGATTGAAACCAAGCAAGCAAAGATATTAGACCTCTTGAGGGAACCAAACTTCAAATGTATTAAGTTTTCACAAAAATTGGGCAGAGTAACGGCTGTATACGGGTGAATTCCAGATTACAAACAAAGTATGTAATCACAATAACCTGCACACAAAACAAACAAATAACCCAATGTCTTGAGGTAAACCTCAAGAACTCTAAAAAATATCAATTAAGGTCATAAGGTCTCCAACATAGGCCAAGGTCTCTAATCCTAAGTCCAAGAAGTCCAATACTCCATAATGCCAAGGATAGTAACCAAATAGTCCAAGTATCATTAAAGGTTTTTATGGTTCATATTGATTATTAGGTGTCTTAGAAGAGAAAAGAAAAGCTCAAGTGAGCAAAATAAAAATGAGATGAAATGTAATGCTCAAAGTAAATGGTACATAAAGCATAAAAAATAAAAGGGCATAAAGTAAAAACAAACTAATAACTAGTGGTTAGTTGGATGACCATCTTGAAACTTGCATTTGGAACTCATTAGAGGATTGGTAGAACCAAAGCCTCCACACAACAAGGTGAATTTTCTTTTTGTCAAGTATACCATCCATTTGGAATCCTCACAAATACCATTTAATGATCAATGATGTTTAAGTGATCCGCGTTGACCAAAAGTGTTGTAGATCCATTAGAGGATTGGTAGAACCAAAGCCTCCACACAATGAATCTCAAAGTTATTGGATCAAAGATATCAAATTAGAATACTTGGGCTTGTAAACATAGGTTTGGGCCACGAATGATCATTTATTTGAATCAGGATAAAATTTAGCGCTATGTTAAGTAATCGTAAGTGGACTTATGTAGAAGTCGCACCTATTTTGAGGCTGGTCAATAGCAATCTATGCACCATTTGTTTTGAGATATGATATAGAGATCATGCTCCAATAACACTTAGTGCAATGAGAAAGGGATGAGATGAAGAGGGATTGAGAGAATATACAAACCACATTTGAATTAAATATAAATCAAACTATTATTAAAATCATTCATCCATTTTTGTGGAGTTAGACTCAACACCATGGATCCAATGATGTTAACAAAGTTCATCACCAAAAATTTAATCCAAGATCAGCCAGAAAATAATCATAAAATAATATTGTATTTAATATATACATAAAAAAGGTTTTAAAAATGTTTTAAAATAGAAATAAAAGAGAAAAATATCAAATATATTCAAATTAATCAAGAAAATAAAAGTAAGACTATATAAAAATCATAAATGAACTAAAATGATTTTATAAAAATTTTGGTAATTTTTAAAAGTCAGAAACTATTTTTAAAATTAAAAGAAATGAGTCAAATAAACCAAAAATGATAAAAAATAACAAAATCAGAAATAAAAAATAAATGAAGTCAGCAATATTTGTCATAATATCATTGGATCATTCCATAATTTTTTCAGAATTTAAAAATGCATAAAAGTATTTTTAAACATTTAAAATAATTCAAATAAAGTGAAAATTTATAAAAAATATCAAAACACAAAATAAAATTGTGAAAAAAAATAAAGATTAGAAAGAGAATAATCAAAAATATTTTTCATAATTTTTTCAGATTTTTTGGACTAAAAATGAATTTTCTATGATTTTTTGAAGTTTAAAACAATTTAATATAAAAATCAGAAAATAAAATAAAAACCAAAAAAAATGTGAACCAATGGATGAGAGTCAAAACGAATTAGTAATCAAATCCAAGGGATCTAGCACGCTGTGCATATCATGGTCATTATTGAATAAAGTATAGGATCATTAATTAAATAAGATTTTTAAAAAACAGATGGCACGCCTTCATTGGTTGGAAGATGACACTTTGGTCATCTTCAACCTCTATCCAACGTGAATTACAGATCTCTCAAAATGTAAAATTAGAAGCTCGCTTCGTCTCTTCAAGACGAAGACAACCGCACCCTCGCGACAAATTTATATAAACTGTAACTCAAGCAATTTGGAAGGAAAGTTTTGAAAAGTGATTTGAAATGTCATGGTCAAAACATGTTTCCAGATAAAGGTAAGTGTTGCGGCTAGAACCAGGGTAATGAGAGCATCACAATGATATCAAAGTTTTGAAGAATTGATGAAGGAATCTACCTATTAAAGTTGAGTTGCAGAGCTCTGAAACTGGACTTCTATGGAGTGATATAGGGCACGATTCTTGAATGTAATTATATGGTTAGCTTCAGGGAAGATCAAGGAAGGTGAATTGATGGAAAATGGATTAAAAAATGCTTGAGAATAGATTTTTGAAGTTACAAAATTTTGAGTTATGGAACAAGTTTGGCAGGGTGATTCTGGCTATCCAAGCTTGAGGAAATGAATGGGGGATGACCCTCTATTTATAGGGAATCAAATGTAATGTCCAAGCGTGTGAAATGATAAAGTTTGGAGGGAAGTTGTGTGAAGTTTCAAACAAGAAAAGTGTGACTTCTAATTTGATTAAAACTCGTCCAAAATGCACGTTTTGTTGTGCTAATCAATTCTGGAAGTTCACTAAACATGTTTAGAGGCAAAAACGCGTGGAAAACTTGTGATTAGAAGCCAAAACAAAGACTTCAAATTCTGACTTTTGGAGAAACTTCAGTTCTAAGTTACCAAGTTCAATCCAATGGCATTCTCAGCTCAACGGGTCTTAATGCATTATTCTTGATGCTTTAGAAAGATGAGGTTACAAGCTTTGCAATGGAGAAAGAATGGAATCAAATGAATGCTTGAGCTAAAATTTGCATTGAGTCAAAGTTGGGAAAAAGAAGTTGACTTTCCATACTTAGAAATATTTCAATTTTTCCTTCAAAAGTGACCTATAATGTTTTGCATCTAAACATGGCTTTCCACTTGGAATTTTCTCTTGACCAAAAAATATGGAATGAAATAGACCTCTTGAATGATATTTTGAAACCTGAACCATTCAAAATCTCCAAAAATTGAGAGAGTTATGAGTTGTTGAAGTTGGCAAAAAATCATGAAATGACCTATAATCTTTTGTATCCTTGGGGCATCTTCCATCCATTTTCTCACTTTGCATATAAAATAAGGCATAAATTTCACATCCTCAAGAGCATTGTGGAAATAGAATGGGCTCAAGGTGATAAAAATTGACCAAGTTATGATCATTTGAAGTCACACATGGGAAATTGGGGATTCATCTGTAGGACTTGTAATCTTTCTTCATCATCAAGTTTCTTCCACATGAAAACTCCTTGAAACTTTTGAAGTGATTTGTTAATAACCCTTTGAAGAGAAGGATGTTTTTTGAATCAATCAAAAATACAAAAAGATGAGCAAGATATACTTATTTGAAGTTCAAAACCCTAGCTCCTAGATTAAGAAAATGCGTTGAGGGACTTTGACAATTTTGAACAAACTTCTTGTACCAACACAAATTCTTTGTAAATAGAAGTTGTTGAGGATGAAAATGATAATTCATAGCCACCAAAACCACTTCCATATCTTAATATTTGAGAGAAATATACACTTGTGACCAATGGGAACAAAGCCTTGTCCAAGTCATGACAACCTCTCCAATCAACCCCCTTGTACTTTTGAATCAAATTTGATAACCTTGAAATGTGGTGAACCAAAATAACCTTGCCATGCCATTTCTTCCAAAAAAACTGCAATGGTGAGGTTTGAACTTCTCAAGTTTATTGACTAGGGCATGGAAATAAACTCATGAACCCATGGAGCAACCTGCTAAACCTCATTGCCTTTACCTACATTAGCAACAAGGAAAACCAACATTGAATTTTATTAATTAAAAGGAAAAATCAAGACAAAATATGCATGACCACAAAAGAAAAAAAAACAAGTCAAGGTGCTTGGTGATTCCTCAAAGAGCAAGACTAGAGATAGGGAGGACAAACAAAATCCCTAGTGTTATCTTGTTGTGATTGAATCAATATGGTAATGAAGGGATCTTAGGGGGAAAAATTGGGGTACAACAGGAATCCCTCTCACGACTTCTATAAATATGATTCTTTTCATTCCTTTCAGATGCAAGTGTCCCAGTTTTTTATGCCATAGTTCAACTTAATTTTCTTTGGCTAAAGCACATGTCGAGGAGAAGTTCAACTCTTGAGGACTTTCCTTCATTATCATAATCTCCTCCTTTAGTACCCACTTTTTCACCAAGGCTATCATCCCTCTTCAGATCCTTGATCATCTTTTCATATTTCAGCTTCCTCGCTGAGCTAACTCTGATTGCCTCATCAAGTTCTTTGTAGGCATCTATTAACTCAAAAATCATATCATCCTTACTTGAGGTCTTGTTTTCAGAGGATGCAGATGTCAAGACAATGTCTGGGACATGTTTGCCTGAAAACAGCTTGAAGTGAAGAGACAGAGCAGACTCCCTTTTGCATACCATATCAGTACCACAAAGAATCCCAAGGAGTTGATTGAGAATAATGCCACAAATAAGAGAGGGAAAGGCACTAGGCATCTTTATTGCACAAGTTCCTGCATGCTTTACAGTCTGTTGAAAAATGTAAGCACCATAATCAAACATCTTCTTATTTCCAACAACATAAATGAATTTTTCTAAACCCTTTGTAATGGTTGAGGTATGATTGGTAGAGACCCAGTTAATCACTCCAATTCTATGCAGGATAACATATTTGATACTTAACTTACTAACAGGGAGCTTATTCTTCATAGGCCATACATTCACCTGGTTTGTAGTAATGGATTTGCACACCTGATTATCAGTTACTTGTCAAATAAGTGTGACATCTCCTAACAAACAGCAGGATAGTCTTCTTTATCCCATTCACTATTGCAGAGAAAAATAAATTCTCGGGGAACCAGCACATCCTCTTAGAGAAGGATTGTATACTCTAGCAACATCTGGCTAGAGTCTTCAGATACTCATAAGGACATAAACAACTACATCTTGTAGCAACATGTCTCACCATGTTATCCAACATCATCCTCATAGGAGGGCAATAACTCTATACACTTGAACACCATAAACTCCAAACAAACCAATTACTCCACTGACTCCTCCTGTCATGGAAAATAAAAAACTTCATTATGGAGAAAACACAACACTAAACACCCACTAGTTCACTGGGAATAACTCCAAGTACTCTGAACTAGTCACATAACAAGGACACCTCTGATTCATGCCCTTGCACCTCCACACATATTGTCATGACTCTTTGGATGGCTAAGATGTCATGCAACCATAGTCTGACACCAACTTCCAAACATTTCTTAGTGTGCTTAAAATCTTTACTAAGATTCAGACTCTTCAATAAAAGGAATACCCCTTAACGAACACGCTGATTAAATCCTCCTTCTGCATATTACTAGTATTTGCTGACACTAGTAAAGTCTTTAAACCAAGATAGAAGTTATGCATTACTTGAGCATACTTCTCTAAACAAACTCATAATCTTCTTATTCTAAACCAAGGATAGAACTTCCACTTCTGAATGAGGTGGTGGAATATTTAAGATTCACAGTCCCAAGTCTCTCCCACAGACTATCATCAACAATGATGTTACAACATCATTTGGGGCATTAACAACTTTACTACAAAACCTATCAGCTTTCATTCTGGAATCACCATCCAAGGGACTTATTTACATACATTCCCTTTACAAACCTCCCAATATACACAATAGGATCCCAATAGATCTCATCTTTAGTATCTACCACAAATCATAACATAATTTAAGAGACATAAGCTCTCAAATATTTTCTAAAAGACATGTTCAGAAATTAGATTTTCACTCAATCATCAGACAAACACTAAGCTCCCATCAAGGTATTTGTAGTCAACTTGCATGCATAATCCTAATAAATACTCAGTCTCCCGTCAAAGTACTTATCAGTTAGCCAGATAGGATTACCTTCTCACACTAGGTAGGACTTTAATATGACATCCTTCTTCTTCACACCTATGATATTTTCTGAATCTTTGACATGACATCCAATCATGGCAGCCAAAACATTCCAGATTAGGTTAGTGGCTTGAACTTAAACTCAACTTTGGAGAACATGCAATTTTGCTTCTTACTGAACCATGATGTAAGATAATTCCCCAAAAAGAAACATCCTCCTGGTGTACTTTTTCTATCATCATCACTTCCTGCCCAATCAACATCACAATATCCATTTAATGAAGAGCTAGATCCATGAGAATACAACGTACCATAGTCACTTGTCCCATTCACATACTTTAGTATTCTCTTCACATGGCTGGCATGGCTAACTTTTGGATTAGCTTGATATCTAGCACATACCCCTTTTTCATCTTTAGACAACTTCAGATGTGTGGGAGAAGGTGTTCTCTTGTGATTGGAATTTTCCATCCCAAATTTATTTACTATATTCTTTGCATATTTGCTCTGAGATAAGAATATGGAATCTTCCATTTGTTTAATTTGCAGACCAAGAAAGTAGGTTAACTTACCAACAAGGCTCATCTCAAATTCTGACTGCATTTTCTTGACAAAATGTTAAACCATCTCATTTGACATCCCACATAAATCTGTGCAATCATGATCTTCCCTTGTTCTTCCTTGACAAAAAGAGTTTTGTCCATGCCGCCTTTTCTATATCCATTCTCACCAAGAAATTCTGTCAATTCTCATACCAAGCTCTTGGAGCCTGCTTTAAACCATATAGAGCTTTCTTCAGTTTATACACATGGTTGGGAAAGCTTGGATCAACAAATCCCTTAGGTTGTTCCATATAAACTTCCTCATTCAGATATTCACTTAAGAAGGAACTCTTTAAATCCATTTGAAACAACTTAAATCTCATAATGCAAGCAACTCCTAAGAGTAGTCTGATTGATTCAAGTCTGGCCACATGGGCAAAGGTTTCTTAAAAGCAACTCCTTCAATTTGAGTGTATCCTTGAGCAAAGGTCACTTTTATTGCTGAAAAAACTGAAATGTTGTTCCAACATCTGGTACGACATCATCCATTGTTACTATGGTTCTAGGAGAAACATCCATAGTAACTCATACTCAACTCTTGTGGGGGAAACACGAGGAAACATACCAACAACAACTGATCAATCTTCAGGATTAGACTACTAACATATGCAAGGGATTTCACGATCCACGTATCAATAAGCTTTTCTTTAGACCTCATGTCTGACTTTGAGATGATGGATGCCATTATCTATACCTACATAGGAGATTTCCTCTATTAGGTATCTATACAGACTTTTCAAAGAATTCGGTTTCCCCTGATTCTTCAAAAATAGTGCCCTTCGAATTTTAATATCTTTAAATATGTCACGACATTCTGTCTGACATCATATCAACCCATCAACCCTTGACAAGGGGATCTTCTTCAACAACTTCTGAGGGTACATAAAGAGAATCACAAATTCTCTTCCTCAAGGGCAATCAAAACAATACTCAGGAAAATCAAACATTATGGTTGGATCACAATACTCCTCTTCAAACATAATATGTTTTATGGCCACAAATAGGATTCCATGAATCTGGTTCCTTTGATCAGAAGGATCTTCCAGATACGAGCTCATCTCATAAAGGGCCTGGTAGAGATTCCTTTATGAGTTCTTCTCAAGAACATGGAGCTCACCTTCTATACTCCCATAAGCCTTGGTCAGAAATAAACTGATACATGGAGTAAATAAATTGTTGACTGTGTCCTGATCAACCTGCACAAACCAGATTCCTCCTCTTCCAGATCAGGAGTAGGTTCCAAACAAAAAGTATTCATAAATTTTTTTCAGCACCCAAGGAATCTGTTCTTCAACTGGTAGTTGCATACCTGCTGAAAAAAGGTTCTAACATGCCATGAACATTAATTCCTTCTTCTTGGAACACACCACCCTTGACAGTCTTCAAGGTCAATATGCAGATGTATATGAGCATCATTGATCAATTAATTCTCATCAACCTTATTGATAAATGTATTTATGAGTAGACTTGAGGAAGACCTTAAGTATCTTTGACACTTTTAATACGGTTGAAAATGTCAACATATATTCTATTGAGGGTAACAACCCTAGTACCCTTCCCATACTTTCAGGGTTATATCAGATACCATGCGGCGGAATACAAAAAACTCCTCAACAATATTCAGACACAACTCTTACACCATTGTCCAAGTATAAGCATGGAAACTTAGGATTGAAATTAAATCAACCCTACGTGCATCAACTTCCCACCAAGCTACATTCCTGAAGGCAACAGACATGATTAATACCTGTCATAGATAACCAATGATCCTTGCCACGATATCATCCGTACAATAGTATGAATTTTCCAAGTTCATACCTCTTTTCAGTAAATAATTTCTTCCTTTCCCATGACCAGAAAGTACCTTCCCAGGATCTCACCTAAAATAGAACAAGATGCCAACTCTGATACCAATTGAAATTCTAGTACAACAGACTCAGATATCCTATAAGAATGTTAAGACATCTGATCTGACACAAACACATAGGCAAGATAAAACAATACTGAAAAGATAAAGAACACACCAAAATTGTTTACCCAGTTTAGTGTACAACAACACCTAATCTGGGGGCTACAAAGCCAGGAATGAAGTCCACTATCAGTAGTATCAATTTGCAGACCCTACAGCACACATACCCGTTGACGATCTACACACTTAATCACTACCCAATTACCCTTCTACCTAGGTCCTCACTAGATATGGAATATCCCTATCCCACTTCCAATCATCACAATGATGTTTAGCAGTCAATACCTCAGTCACTGCATCGACGACCCTTCACCAAGATTCTGATCACACAGATAGACAGTTTGGAAGACACACTTCCAAGACAACCTAGCTAAGTCTACAAGCCAAACTCCACTATTTGTTAGCTTTTCTCCTAACACATCCTGAAGTTGCTTCAAAGCTTCCTCCAAGAATAATAGACCTCTTACCTACAGGCTTCGAGGTGAACATGGTAACCTTCCCATAACCCGAGAAGTTTACCTTGAAAAAACCCTAGACTTCTACATCTTGAGCCGTGTGTTTTCTAGGTTACAAACCCTTCTATTTATAACATGTTACCCAACTGGTTTTGGTCCTTCAATCACAACAAGTCAGCTATAACAAACTGTAGAAACTTCTGCCCCAAGAAAATTCTTCAATCTTTAGTTTCCTAAATAATCTCCTTATTTAGAAAGTCTTCATTCTCCTTGATTTCTGATTGAATTTTCTAGACCTTTAAATATGCGCCACATAGGATGCATAATATTCTCTGAATATTCTGCCTCTATTAAGAATAAACTGAATCTCATTAATCCAGCTCAGCAGGCGCGATACCGAAGACATCTTCTATGTCATTTTGTTTGAGTTGTTGAAAAAGTTCAACACAACATGTTCTGACATTGTAATAGAATTTATTGTTGTATATGTTCTTCTTAGCCGTTTTATACATCCTATTCTACATTACACGATTTCTGCTATTATTTGTTTTACAAAAATTAAGCCAATCCTAAAACAAGAGAACTAACATCTACGTTGATGACATGATAGCCAGGTCACAGACTGAGGAAGAGCATATTGATCATCTGCACAAATTATTTGAGAGACTAAAGAAATAAAAGTTGAGGTTGAATCCAAACAAGTGAACCTTTGGGGTGAGGCCTGGAAAGCTTCTGGGTTTCGTCGTCAACAATAAAGGTACTGAAGTTGATCCCGCAAAGGTCAAAGTTATTCAAGAGATGCCATCTCCCTGTACTGAGAAAGAAGTTAGAGGTTTTTTGGGACATTTGAATTACATCACCCGTTTCATCTCTCATCTAACTACTACTTGTGAACCAATCTTTAAGCTGTTAAAGAAAGATCAAGTAGTAAGATGGAATGATGATTGTCAAGTAGATTTCGACAAGATTAAAGAGTACCTGCAAGAACCACCTATTCTGATGCCACCAGTTTATTAACGACCTCTGATCATGTACTTAACGGTGCTAGAGAACTCAATAGGATATGTACTGGGGCAGCATGATGAGTCTGGTCAAAAAGAGCATGCAATATACTACCTTAGCAAAACTTTTACCGACTATGAAGCAAGATATTCACTGCTCGAGAAAACTTGATGCGCTTTGGCATGGGCTGCTCGCCGACTAAGACAGTATATGTTGACCCATACCACTTTATTGATCTCTAAAACGGATCCCATCAAACATATCTTTGAGAAGCCAGATCTCTCCGAAAGAATAGCTCGATGGCAGATAGTCTTAACATAATATGATATCCAGTACACCACTCAAAAAGCCATAAAAAAGTGTACTGGCGGACCATTTGGCACACTAAGTTGTAGATGACTATCAGTCTATGAACTTTGAATTCCCGAACAAGAACATTATGCAAGTAACAGATTTTGAGGAGCCTAGACCGTATGAAGGACATGAACCAGGATTCTGATGGACAATGGTTTTTGATGGGGCTTCTAATGCACTTGGCAACAGAATTGGTGTTGTGATCATTTCTCCCGCAGGTTGTCGTACACCCTTCACTGCTAGGTTGTGCTTTGACTGTACCAACAATATGGATGAATATGATGTGTGCATCATGGGTCTTAAAGCTGCTATCGACTTGAAGATCAATTCTTAAGCATATATGGAGATTCGTCCCTGGTAATAGGTCAGGTCAAAGGAGAATGGGATATGAAGCATATGAATTTGGTCCTTTACCGAGAGAATATGCTAATGTTGATCCCGCATTTCGAAGAGATTACCTTTGAGTATATACCGAGAGATGAGAATCAGCTGGAAGACGCTTTGGCTACCATGTCCTACATGTTCAAGGTCGGATGGGACAATGAGGTGCCTAGAATAACCATTGAAAGATTCGACGAACCAGTACATTGTTATGGGATTGATACTGACGGTGTAGATGAAAAACCTTGGTTTCATGAAGTCAAGAGATGCCTTGAAACTCAAGAATACTCTGAAGGGGCATCCATTAATGACAAGAAGTTCCTATGAAGGTTCTCGGCCAAATTCTTCTTGAGTAATGGAATTTTGTACAAACGTAATCACGATCCGACACTGCTTCGTTGCATGGACAAGAAGGAAGCAGAAGAAATTATGCAAGACATGCAAGAAGGTGTCTTTGGTACTCACTCTAGTGGGCATACTATGGCTAAGAAAATTTTGAGAGCTGGTTACTATTGGTCAACTATGGAAACTGACTGTCACCATCACTCGTGAACTTATAAGTATCAAATTTACGCTGATAAAGTCCATGTACCTCCAGTACCTCTAAATATCATGACTGATCCTTGGCCATTCGCAATGTGGGGCATTGATATGATTGGAGAAATTAAGCCTACAACCTCTAACGGACATCACTTCATACTCGTCGCCATTGATTATTTTACAAAATGGGTTGAAGCAGCTTCGTTCGCCTCTGTCACCAAAAATGTTGTTTCCCGGTTCATTAAGCACAACTTGATCCGTCAGTATGGCATTCCCGAGAGGATTATCACAGAAAATGGTACCAATCTTAACAATACCATGATCACTTAACTTTGCATGCAGTTCAAGATCAAACATCACAACTCTTCTCTGTATCGTCCAAAGATGAATGGCACGGTGGAAGCCACCAATAAGAATATAAAGAAGATCATACAGAAGATGGTTATGACATACAAAGATTGGCACGAGATGTTACCATTCACTCTCCACGGCTACCACACTTCAACTAGAACATCAACCGGGGCAACCCCATTCTCTCTGGTCTATGGTATGGAAGTTGTCCTACCTATCGAAGTTCAAATTCCCTCTTTGAGAATTATGAAAGAAGCAGGACTGGACGAAGATGAGTGGATTCAGACCAGGTTGGATTAGCTAAATCTAATTGACGAGAAAAGGCTTGCAGCTATCTGCCACGGGCAAATATATCATAAACACACGATCAAGGCATTCAACAAAAAGATCAAGCATTGGGTATATCGGGCTGGTGATTTGGTAATAAAGCGCATTACTCTACCGCAAGGTGATCCCAGGGGAAAATGTACTCCCACTTACGAAGGGCCATTTGTAATTAAGAAAATATTCTCTGGTGGTGCTATGATATTGACCACCATGGACGATGAGGATTTCCCGCACCCTGTGAATGCGGACATAGTCAAAAGATATTGCGCCTAAAAATGACCCGCTAGGTTGACTGGACTAGGCAAAAATAAGGGCGTCCCGGCGAACCAAAAGGGTTCGGGAAAAAATTAGGGATATATATCAAAATATTGTACACCTAGCAAGTCGAAAACCTGAAAAGGCGGCTTGGGCAAAAAAGGGTATCCTGGTGGACTGAAAAACCGAAAGGGAGGTCCAGGAAAAAATTAGGGATTAAATCGTATGACTATGTCCTCATCGGATCACTACAGCGAGCTTTATTACCAACACCGAAAGTTCAAACGATACAGATTAGTTCATTCACCTTCTTCCGACAGCAAGGGATGAGATATTTAAAGGCATAAGGGCAATGGCAGGGTTGGAACCCAACGAGATTATTTCCACATAGCTATATGTTTTGTTTTCACTTTGTAATATTTTCTTCGATGATTTCCTCTTACTAGGATTTTCGTCTCTTTGTACAAGATCGCCTGTTTCTGGGAAAAATTATCAAATACAAGAAACAATTTCAAAGCTAAATTCTGTTTTTTTTTTCTGTTTTGTTCGCAAAATGTCCAAAAACTAAAATTGGACGAGCATATGCATATGAATACAATTGATTGTTAACAAATATGTGCATAAGAAACAAGAATGAGCATTTACTCAAAACTGTAGGAGTTGGGATGACGTCCAAGCCACCCATGAACCCCCATAGAGAAACTTCCATAAGATTGTCTCTACATGGTAATCTTCATAAATTCATACATTTCCCCACAATCTTCCCAGCAGAGCACTTTGGCAGATAAAGGAGTGCAGGCTCCCTCCCAGTAATATGCCTATCTACAGGATCCCAATCATTACAGCTTATGGGAATTCTTCTCCCCAGCTGAGTTTTCAAAACTACAAAAGCCCCTGCGGACTACTTCTCTCCAACATAGCTCATTCCTCCATCACCAAGGTTTATTTACCCAACAGGGTTATCTCCCTATTGAGGTCCAATCTCCCAGCTTGAGTCTATTACTCAGATGACATTGAGTCACCAATAAAACACCCTTTCCAAGTGAAGTCATCACTATCCCCAAAGAGTGGCTACTGAATCTAAAATTGGATCAAATGTCAGATGAGCCAGAAAGTTATCCATTGATGTTATCCCTAGTCAGGGTATACAAGGAATTATAACTCCCCAGTGGAGAAAAGAATGACCAAAGTTTTGAACTCTTCTCCCTCAAGCAGGAATTAACACTCTCTAGCAGAGTTTCCTTAGAAAGTAGAAATCAATGTTTCTCAGCAGAGTTATCCTCAAACAGCAAGCAAGAGTCCCCATCAGGAAACATCTCCCAGAAGATTTAAGATTACACATACTCTTCATCCCTAGCGACAATCGAGGATTTATTTTCCCCAGACTAAGAAGCAGCTCAAATTCCAAAAACATTGCACATTCATACCTTATTTATCATAGCATATACATATGAAACACATACAACACAGTCTCATTTATTTTGAGATCATCATTATGCAGTGCATTTCATACATCATGATAGTGCATACAACTAACTCTTTATCTTTACACATGAAATTCACAGACCAAAGAATATCATCAACTACTTATACGACCTGGCAATCTTCCCAAAGACTATATCTGGCAAAGAGCTATTTCAATATTTTCCTCAAAATATTTCTTTCTTTGGTTCAGCTAAATCGACTCAAAGATTTTACTTATTTGTTTTCCAATTAAAGATAATTCAAGACCTCTGCTAGTTCACTTTAAATAGATCAACAATTTATCCTGATTTGTTTTTCGGTAGACTTCTTTATCTAGTTTAGCTAAATCGACTAGAAGATTTTACTGATTTGTTTTCCAGTTAAAGATAATTCAAGACCTCTGTTGGTTCAGTTTAAATTGATCAATGATTTATCCTGATTTGTTTTCTGGTGGACTTCTTTCTCTGGTTCAGCTAAATCGACTCGAAGATTTTACTGATTTGTTTTCCAGTTAAAGATAATTCAAGACCTCTGCCGGTTCAGTTTAAACTGATCAATGATTTATCCTGATTTGTTTTCGGTGGACTTCTTTGTCTTGTTCAGCTAAATCAACTCGAAGATTTTATTAATTTGTTTTCCAGTTAAAGATATTTCAAGACCTCTACTGGTTCAGTTTAAATCGATCAATGATTTATCCTGATTTGTTTTCCGGTAGACTTCTTTCTCTTGTTCAGCTGAATCGGCCCTAAGACTTTACTGATTTATCTCCAGTTAAAGATAATTCAAGACCTCTTTTGGCTCAGTTTAAATCAATCAACAATTTATCCTAATTTGTTTTCCGGTAGACTTCTTTCTCTAGTTCAGTTAAATTAACCCTAAGATTTTGCTGATTTGTCTCCAGTCAAAGATAATTCAAGACCTCTGCTGGTTCAGTTTAAATCGATCAACGATTTATCTTGATTTGTTTTCCAATAGACTTCTTTCTTTGGTTTAGTTAAATCGACCCTAAGATTTTGTTGATTTGTCTCCAGTTAAAGATAATTCAAGACCTCTACTAGTTCAGTTTAAATTGATCAACGATTTATCCTAATTTATTTTCCGGTAGACTTCTTTCTCTGGTTCAGCTAAATCGACTAGAAGATTTTGCTGATTTGTTTCCAGTTAAAGATAATTCAATATATTTTCTGGTTCAGTTTAAATTGATCAACGATTTATCCTAATTTTATTTCTGATAAAGGTAATTCACGACCTCTGTTGGTTCTGTTTAAATCAATCAACGATTTATCCTGATTTGTTTTCCGGTAGACTTCTTTCTGTAGTTCAGCTTAATCGACCCTAAATTTTGCTGATTTTTCTCCAGTTAAATTCGATACATCTGTTGGTTTAACTTAAATCGATCAATGATTTATCCTGATTTGTTTTCTGGTGGAAGCTTCCTCTGGTTCAATTAAAGTCGCCCAAAGATTTTTCTGATATTTCTTCCAATTGAAGTCAACAGTTATTTAGGATGGAATCTATAAGCCTATCTCTGACGATTCTCCTTCACCCCTAAAAATGGAATCTCTAAACCCATTCCCTTTACCAATAGCGTTACCTCTTGCACAGGCGAGTGCAAATTTCTGGGCACTTAAGTGTTCAATCATCTTCTACCTTTGAGTCACGAATGGTTGACAGGCCAATCAAACTCTCCAGGATTGAGAAGATTGAACTGTTGGAAGCTGTTGTACCCCAAAATTTTCCCTCTCACTTTTCTCAAAGCATTCTTTCAAGGCTCTTCAAATGTTCAAGACACTCAAGGGTTGACTAGTCAAGATGCACCTCCTAGACCAAAGGCCCACAACTAGGGTTTGGAGTTTCTAAAGGAAATTTAATTTGAAAAGATCACAAGTGGCTTCCATTGTTCTTCACAGGTCCTCAATAAGGTTCATGACAAGTTTCAATCCCTACACCATAATTTTTTCAGTCAATGGTTCAAATGCTTGAAAATCAACTATATTGGTCAAAAAGTCAATTGTGGTCAATATACAGTCAAACTTCACGATTTTTGGTCAACATCAATATTTAGAAGTGATATTCATAATTTGATCAATGGTTGATCATGTTTCCTCAAGGAAAGTCCTCAGATCATCAAAAGTCAAGAATTGTCAAATTAGGGTTCCCTTAGGAGAAGTCAACTGAACTTTGACCAAGCATAACTTCTATATGCTTCATCAACATTTCCCCAACCAAATACTATTTTGAATAAAATTCAAATCCCTACAACTTTTATTTTATTCTCAAGTCCAAAAGATGCTTCATTTGGAAGATATGATCTCATAAATTATAGGTCATTTTCAAAAAGTCAACAAAAGACACTTTTTGTCAAGGAAACTTACATCAAGATAATATCTCCAAATGCAAAAATGATTAAAATAGGAGGTGTGTAGGACATCTTGGGCTTCCCAAAAAGTCCAAGATCACCTTCAAAAGATGAAAAATGAGAAAGTTATGAGTTGCATAAGTTGGGGAATTTTGAGGAATTTCAAGAGGTACACCTTGAGCAAAATTGTATTTTTAGACCAATGGGCCTACTTTTTAGACTTCAAGCATGTCCATAATGTCTTATAGGACCTCTAAGTCCATTTTTGTATGGCCTTGATTTTATTTTCATTTATTTTGATTTTATTTAATTTAAAATTAAATAAATTAAGATAAAAACGCAAGAAATAGTGGGCCACAGAATTTGAGCTTGGTTTAATCCATTGAGGGACCCATATTTTTATGTAAGATACATCAAAAAAGACCTGGTTCATTACATGTCAAGAATGGAAAGAAAATTATCAAATATGGAAATTATTCAAAGTCTTGATTTTTTCTTTCAAAACCATGGTTAACATTGGGATTCTTGCCATGTTTATAAACCTTTACATCCCTCTATAAATAAAAGACAAGATGGCAAGCAAAAGACACGGAAAATCATTGCCTAAGAGAGAGCTCAAATTTCACAAAAAAAAAATAATGTTATAAAACTCATAAACTAAGTTTCAGCTTCTTTCAATCAAAGCCAAGGATCCAAACGTGCTCTTGAGGTCCACAAGATACATTCCCAGTCCTTGCACTAGCCTGAAGCACGCCTGGATCGTCCATACAAGTTGCACCGGTTGGTAAGTATTGAATCCTTAATTCTATGCAGTTTCAATGATTACCGACATGCTAAATCAATTCATATACATCATTTAAGCATGATCAACGTATTACATGTATGATTTGATGCAGGAATTAGATTGCACCATTGTTAGGGCATATGGAGTTGTTTGCTTAGTATCTCTGAATACAGATACGTTCAAGCCAAACAGCCACCACCACTGAATTCGCAGCCTCGGATTTAGGGGGGTAGGCTTAACTGCTGGTCTTGAATCACTATATTTCGTAGGTTAGGGTTTTGAGGTGGCCAGAGAAGAAAGAGGTCAACCACCGTGGATGGTGGTTTGACTCTCTCAGAGACAACATGTCAAGATCCATGCAACTGATTCGTCCGTTCAAAACAAGCATGGCCCACTTGGGCACACATTTTTATTTTAAATAATTTCTGTGTGATTTTCATATATAATAATATCTTGTTGTTTTAAATAGCGAATGAACAGTTGGCTCAGTGGTAGAATACGTGCACTTAAGGCATACCTCCCTCATGTCCTGGGTTTGATCCAAGCGTGAGGGATTTTTATTTTTCTGATGTTTCATTTCAGATTCTGTACAGCGCATACCATCCAGCAACCATGCACCTTCAGCTACAACTCTTGGGAGCACGTAAACCTCAGCAAGCGCCTAGGCCTCCTTTCATTGGGCCTATTGATTCTGCAAGCTGCACCCCCCCAATTGTTGTTGTTACAACATCTGGGTTTAGGACATTGGGCCTAATGTTGAACTTTTTTTCTCACCCCCATTTTCTTTTTTCCAGTACGGCCCATTAGTATTTTTTTACTATTTCATTCTTATTTTGTTCTTTTTCTTTTAAATAACTATTTTTCTTTTTAATAAAAAAACCATAAAATCAAACAAAAATTAGATTTAGGTTTTAATTAGTTAACTTTGTTTTTTATAAATAAATTAATTAATTTAAATCATTGTTGAACTTATTTTGTAATTAAAATTTGTTAGAATTAGGTTTTTTTAAAATTTAATTTAAGTATTTTCCTAAAATCATAAAAACAACAAAAAATATTTTCTTAAATGTTTAGGAGTTTTTAGGGTTTTTACCTCGCTTCCATCTTCGCACGCTTATTTAAATTTCGCATTTTTTTCTTTCATAATTATGTAACTGCAAAAGGATGTAATAGTTTTAGGTAAGACCTTTGCAGTTTTATTTCCCCGTTTTAGTTTATAATTTCCCTCACCCCGAAGCCTTATAATAGCGTAGATTTAAATTCTGCACTCTATCTTTCGTACTTATATTAATTGTTAGATGAATGCTAATAGGATTGTATGATAAGACTAAAAATAAACCCTAGCAAAGCTAACATCCGAAGATAAATAACTAAAACAAAACACACTTGCACATGCACACCTCTAGGATACCTCCACTTGTTGTCTTCGGAACAAGACGACTCTCAAACGTAAGAGATTTTAGTGGCGACCCTTTATTTTAAAGATCATAAGTCCCTCAATGACCATTTCGATGTTGCCTCGATATATGATCTTAAAACCTTAGGGTAATTACTAAATTATCTTATGAGTTGCTTTCGTGACTATATGATGACCCTCTCTTGTCCCTCAAAACATCCAACAATAGGGCTACATACTCACTAATAGTAGGATAGCACTGTCTAAAGGAAAAGAGGAAAAGAACAAATATTTCGAGTAGGTAGATAGTTCATAGTTGCTTGCTCATAAAAACAAACAAAACAATTTCTCACACATACACAAACTCTTTTCTAAATATTTTCAAAAGCAAAAAACACTTTGTATACGCTTACCAAAATATCTTTAAAATACACTTACAAAAAAAAAGCATTTTCAAAATGAGCTAGCAACTAAGAGCCCGTAGATAACTACAGATGGAAAGGGTGCTAACACCTTCCATTTCCATAACTTACCCCCGGAACTCAAAATCTTTAAAAAGGTCTTTCCTATTCTTTTCACCCTTTCCTTTGTTGGATAAAAGAAAAGTCGGTGGAGACTCTTAATAAACACAACATTTGCGATAAAACGCAAAACCAGTAAAGTCAGTTCTCCCACCGTATTACACCTGGACAAATCCTTTTTGAATTTGACTTTGAAGTCCAGCGAGATACCCTGACTTTTGCCTAAGCGACTTGTTTTTTCAAGTTTCAACTTAGTGAGGCTATTTGTCTCTTTCTATCATCATTTAATTTTGTTTGAACCAGTCATGTGACCTCAAGTTGTTCTTTGAGTTATTGAAAATGAGTAATTTCCTTGTTGTTTGGTTGACGAGGAATAACCATTGTGGTATCGTCATCTATTGATCTCCTGATATGTGAGAGATACCCATTGGAATATTGTTCTCTTTGATGCACACTGTTGATAGATGAGAGTTAACCATTGCGGTTTTGACTTTCCTCATCCTTTTGAAGGATAACCATTGTTGTATCCATAGATGCGCACTACTGATGAGTTCTAAATGCTCGATCAGGTTAACTGAACTCTACCCTGCCCCGGGTTAAATGTGGGGTTTGTTTTCTTGACTAGAAAAGAAACTCCTACTTCAAGGCTCAAATGGGTTGACGAGGGTTTCACTTCCTTATATCTCTAGTGTTTGGGAATTTGAAACAATACTTGTACATCGTTAGTTGGGTTTTACTGAAAAGCACACCATTTGAGATTCTTGGTATATTTCTCATCATCCTCCCTCCAGGGGTATTTTTATTTATTTAACAAGAGTTAAGTATCAAAAAGCAAAAAACATTTAAGAGTGAATAAGAATAGATTGATTCAAGACAAACACATTCAATGCATTATGATTAGTATTAAAAAATAAGCAAGTTTTGCATACATGTAAGTACTGAACAAAACAAGAAAGGTTACAAATGAGAATGCAAATGTATTTTGAAATTTCTATATTGAGGAGACTAGTCTCCGTATGTACTTTTTGCTTTAGATGATGCTCTGGCAGTCTTGACATTCACTGAGTCAAAGGAAACTTCAAATCTGCCAGTTGGTGCGAAATTGATGACTTTTGCATCAAGGAGTCTTGCACTTCATCTCTGAATGGTTTACAATCTTCAGTTGAACGGCCAGGTGCCCCAGCATGGTAGTCACGTTTCACATTAGGATCAAAATCTACATGATACAAAGGAATGATAGACTTCAATGGCTTAGGTTCCATCAAGAAAAGCTAAGCAACTGAGGGGACAACTGGCCATAAGTCATAGGAATAATGTCGAACACTCTTTTTGACTTCCTATCCCTTTGCTTACCTTGTTGCACACCTCTATATCGATAGGTTTGCTGCTGAGGAGCATACTGAACTGGATGGACATAAGGAACATGCTGATTTTGATTAACCAACTGATTTCCACAACTTATAAATGGTTGTCGGTGAGAACTTTCTGGGAGTATAGGTTGTGGATGATGTGATTCAGGTCGTGAGATAGAAATTTGAAAAGGAGAAGGCGTAACCCTATTTTCTGTAGCAGTTGGCATAGGATTGATTTACATGCTCAGACCTTCGGGAGTGAAGAGAATTGTCCCTGCATCATGCAAATTCTAGACTTGGTGCTTAAAAGCTATGCAATCTTCAGTATCATGACTAGGTGCCCCATAATGGAATTCGCACTTAGAAATGTTTCCAAAGCCATGCGAGAGCCTTTCGCGTGTAGCGAATATTCAGAGTTTAACCAAATGAAATCCTAGAATGTGAGGAAGCAATTATGCATACATCACTGGAATATGATCAAATTGTCGTTCGAGCTGTTTTGGTCTTTGTTGACGGACTTTACCCCTTGGGTCCTCTTGGGAAACAAAAACTGGTTGTGGATGGGAAAATACTGGAACGCAAGGATGTGGAGGAGATACTCCCTGATTTGAAAGAGTCCCCAGATTATAGGGAGAAATGGTAACTCCTATTGCAGCAGGTATAAAACCATCTTCTTTCCTCAACACTGTCCCTAAAATCTACATAACCAAACTCAACCGAGCCTTCAACTGAGTGTTCTCCTCTCTCAAGAGTTCTTGATCGCGACCTAAATCCTGCATGTCTAGCATCAAAAACCCTATATGCTGTTTCATCTCATCCAATTTCACACGAAGTTGTTGTTCCATATCTTGAATCTGATCACAGAGCGGCGAGAAGTCAAGATTTTCAATTAGCTGAGCCCTGACTTCTGCAAGCTCTGCTTGTACAACTTCCATCTAACGTGGAAAGTTTCTTCTAGTAGAATATTGGTGAGAGACTGTATTTGCAATTTCTTCTAAATAAAAGCAGAAACAAGATAAGAATTCTAGCCTGAGAAACCTGTAATGCATGGTATGTTATGATATGCAGGATATGTTAAACATTCCCAAGGTAGTCGATAGTATTGTTAGGCCACCTGAAATGACAAGCCAGGATAACAACAATAAAGTGACTGGCACAAGAGGTATAACCAAAACAGTGTTTCATTAAATGGAAAACTTCAAATACAAGAGTTTATACAAACAAACAGCGAGAAGCATCATGAGATATAAAGGACCTTGACCAACAAGTCTGGTGGTGATCACGAAAGTGAAAGGAAGTATAATAATCAAATAGGAGGATCTTTCATCTCTGCACTAAACAACGGCCCCGAACGTCCGGAATATCCAGCGCTCCAATTTTTAGTTTCCTCAAACAATTCTTTGGTCTTTTCCCAATCTTATCCTTCCACAAAGCTTTTGATGACAATATCTTTCTTGTACAGAGCCTTCTTGAGATATTGGCATTCAATGATAAACACGCCACATTCTTTACATTCGGGCGGTGGAACTGGAACAGAAGAACTTTCCACATCTTCCGACTGAGCTTGGTTTGATCTGGCACTTCTAAGTTGTCTTTTTAGGTGTTTAATTTCCTCTTTGTATTTAACTTCAGCTGCTTGAAGCTTCACACATTCTTTTCAGCTCTTCTCGATGTCCTTGACGACTCTTCTGTGAACCTCTTCAGAAACAAAGACATCCTTTTCTACTCCAGGTCGTTTCTTAGCTCTTCTGACCTCAGGAATCCCCTCACTAGTCTTCTTGAGCTTATGAACGAAATCCAACTTGTTTGCTCTGGCCACAAAAGGTTTCATGTTCAACTCCTGATCTTTTTGATGAAGTTCTTTATTCTCAACTCGAACCAGATCATACTCTTCAGTAGTCACTGATGCTGACAAGATAACTGGTGGTTGCTCGCATGATGGAGCTCTCCTTTTTAAAGGAAACAAAATATTCTTAACTTTTTCCTTGACCCACTCGATATAAGAAGGTCTAGAAAGAGCAAGTTTTCTTCCCATGAACTCTTTGGTTCTCCTACAAATTTGTATCCACGCTTTCTTTATTTCTAGCAGCAATTCTGGATTCACTCCCTTCTCAAAATACGTCGTCTCTTCAATTTCCAAATCATTGGGTCGATCATTCATGATGTATCCCAATTGTCAGAATGCTAGAACAGGGTTATGGTTGATACACCCTTGAGTTCCTATGAGAGGTACATTGGGAAATTTCCCCATCGAATTATGACATATGGACCTCTATCTGAGATAAAACACCAACGGATGTCATTGGAAGTGAGTGCAACCATTCTCTCTCCCCATTGCAGAGAGTTCCTAGTATCCATAAATGGACCTTTCTTAGGAAGATGAAGCATGAACCAACAATACAACATTGGTACACAAATGTTAATAATCTCCTTTTTCGTATGCCTTGAATGGATATCATAATAAGTATCTGCTAACAGTGTTGGCACCTGATTTTTGGTCTTGAAGAGACAAATGGTAGCTAGATAAAAATACTCCTTCTTGTTCAGAAAAAGGATTATACCATAGATCATGATGGCTAGTTGTGCGTTGAAAGCGACCCAGTTCTTCTTATCAGCACTGTCTTGAGTCTTTCTCTTCAAGAAAGCCAAATCAAAATCATAAACATCCCCATTCAGCTTCCAATTATCCTTTACTTCCTTCAATCTCAAATAAAGAGCACCGACAATGAAACTCTCCTTTACCTTCTCAGGAGTACAGACGAACGACATACAATCATTAACTTCCAAACCCAACAGATGGGCGTATTCTTCCAAAATGGGAGCTAACTTATAATCTTGAAATGTAAAACATGTCAATCTTGAATCATATAACTGTAAGAGTGTCACCAAAGCATTCTGATCGACATCAACATCGAGTAATTGCAACAAACTTCCATAAACTATAATGAACTCGCTTTGATTATCATCAATCAGCAGTGTACTCGACCCCTTCAGAAGTGAAGTTTGGAAACTAGAGAACTTGTAACCATAGGTATGCCTGATGGCTTCCTTGCCATTATCACCGGTGTCATCCATTTGGTGAAGACAAAAACTCTTGAAATACCTTGGAATGATCATGCACATGGTAGTTAGGCATTTATTATTTGCATTTCTTTTGGAAAAAATGAATATGCTATGATACAAGTGCGACAGTCATGGGATCAAGGTTTCCATGATATTGTTGTTGTGTTATATGGTCTCTTGAACACACTGAGAAAATCAAGATCAAAGGTCTGAAACATAACTAGAAATACTTTGGAATGTCAAACCAGAAACTCAAAATAAATCTGAGAGCCACATAGTCACCAACAAGATCACAACGATCACCAACCGAACATAGTCACCAACAAGATCACAACGATCACTAACTGAACATAGTCACTAACATGTACATTTAAAAATCAATCATCCCACCCACTCATGGGTATAACTAGGTCAAGGTAGGTCATGGGTAGTGTTGTACCCCAAAATTTGCCCTCCCATATTCTTCAAGATTTGGCAAGATCATGCTTCAAAATCTCCCAAGGGTTGCACAGTCCAATGGCCTCCTAACAGTAAAAAATTAGGGTTTTGGTTCTGGCAAAGAAGTTGAAGTTTCCAAGGGTCCAATCAAGTCCCCACATGCCTATAAACATTTTCAAGCATCCATATGCCAAGTTTCAAGACTCACAGCACAAAATTGCACAGTCAAAAACCCTAAATGCCTCACAGTCAACTGTAGGGGCAAAATGGTCATTTGATAGTCAAAAGTCAAAATTTATGGTCAACATCTTATTTTGAAGCCACAAACATCATTTCATCAATTCTTGATCATGATTCTCAAGGCATGGCTCAAAAAGTCTCAAGATGCAAAAGCTTCTATATTTGGACAGCTGAAAAAGTCAACTGCAAATTGACCAAGGCATAACTTCCACATGGTTTATCAGAAAAATTCCATCCAAAGCTCATTTTGAAGAGAATGACATTTCCTACAACTCATCTTCACACTTCAAGTCCAAGAAATGCTCTCACAAAAAGTTATCAATTTCAACATTATAGGTCATTTTCAAAAGTCAACAAAAAGGCACTTTAAGTCAAAGACCATAACTTGATATTGGTAAATCAAAATGACATGGGACCAAAGAAATTTGTTAGAGGACTTCAAGACCTTTCCAAAATGTCCAAGAACAGGATCAAAGCTTAAAAATTGAGCAAGATATGCCTTGTGGAAGTTGGGAAATATTTGGGAATTTTGAAAAGTCAACTTTGCTTCAAATGCCTCAAAATTGCTAATGGGCCTCAATTTCTTCCATGAATCATTACCCAAAAGCTATGCACGACCCATTAAGCTAAAAGGGAGTTATTTTCTTATTTTTAATCAATTAATTGAATTTTTAATCCTATTAATTCATTTAATTAAAATTAATTATGAGAAAAATACTAAAACATGTTTTCCAAATCTTTTTGTGCAGCATATTCTCCCATTAAGACCTAAATATTTCGTGTACCACATCAAGGGACAAAATCTTCCACAATTGGCAATGATTGGCATGAAAAAGATTTGGAAAAAGATGCTTGAAAATCAAATATCAAAAACATCAATGCATGGATTATGGGCCAGTTTTCTTGACCTAATTCACTCACATACATATGCACATTGAAAACCTAATGCATTAGACAAGCAAGCTGCGCAGAAACTCATAGAACAAGGTTGCACTTTTTTCACAAAATATCAAAAAAAAATTTCATAGTTGCAGTGTGATTCAAAGCTCAAAAAGTATTCCAAACGCTTGTTGGGACCTTCCTGAACGTGTCTCAATACCTTTCCAGCCTCCATACTCAAGGAATTGGTATAACCGAGTCACCCTGTTCATAAAATATTTCATATTCGTATTTGAATTTACATGCATTGTTTATACGTTTTTAATGTTGATTTACACCAACATGGACCTTCTGAAGCTAATGACATAACTCAATTGGATTAATATTGCCTGTATCACGATTCACCATTAACGATTGCTAGGGTTGCAGAAGCTTTGAATTGGGGCTTTCCTCATCTGGAAAAATTGGCCATCCAAACTAGTACCAATAGAATCAGGACGTCCAGACGAAACAATTGGACTACTCGCGCCCTTTTTATAATTAACCATGCTCTAATCGTTATTTTTGTGCATTGTAGTTAGTGGGGGTTTAAAACCCCCGCTATTTGCTTTCTATTTACAGGAAATATGAGGAAGAAGATGGACGTGTCCTCAGGTGATAGGAGGGTTCAAATAATTGGCGCGATTTTTCTTTTGTTCCAGAATAATTGCACTTTTCACATATAATGATCATGTTCCATTATAATAACGAATAGACGCGCTGGCTCAGTTGGTGGAAAGGGATAGTTGCAAGCATTGGGACTTGGGTTCGATTCCCAGGTCCCCCATTTATTCCATATTTTTTTCTCTAACATGATTCTATGCAGTATGCTGTCCAAGGACCATCATGCGTCCTCACCATCTAGCTTGCCACGCGCCCAGAAGCCCCAATCCAAAGGCCAGAACGTGCAGCTCAACATACGCATTAGTCAATGGCTCCTCACATGATCACTAAAAGTCAAAAAGGCCTGGAATTATTGGGCCAAAATTCTCACAATTGACCTCTAAAAGGATCAGAACACCCCCATGGTTTGATTTTTTATTTTATTTTTATTTTTTCCTTTTAGTCTTTTAATTATTCCTTTTAAATTAATTATTTTCTTTTAATTCCACAAAATTAATTTTCATAATAATAAAACCAAAAAAATCATAAAAATATGTTATTTAATATTTAAGTCACTAATTTTTTGTAAATAAATCTTTTAATAATTAACTAAGTAACATTAGGTTAAAATTTTAATGTTTTTTTCTTAAATAACTAAAAAAGGGTAGAAATTAGGTTTAGCATTTTTATTTTTTTCTCTCAACAAATAACTATTTTTTTTCTTATTATCATTATTAACTATTAATTATCTTGTAAATAAATATGTCATTAAATAATTAGTAAAAATTAGGTCAAAACTTAAATATTTTCCTTTAACAAATAAAAATAATTTAGAACTAGGGTTTTATTCAATTTCTAATTTCAATTAACTCTCTTTATTTCCATTAAATACAAAAAAACATAAGAAATCATTTCTTTTCTTTATTTAATAATTAATTAACCTTCAATTTCAATTTAATTTCTTTCAAGGGTCCAACGCCCTCGCGTATTCGATTCTAATTTCTTTTCGCGCGCTTGTTCTTATGCTTCTTTTAAATCTTATGTAATTGCCCCAAAGCCTTGTAATAGTAATTAGGACATTTACTTTTCGCACTTTTATTCAAAATCGGGTCTTTGTTAATTTGGCGATGTATAGACCCGCGCCTTGTAATAGCGTAGGACCTTTATTTTCCGCATTTTAATTTCCGCACCTTTTAACTGCTAATCACATGAAAGAATGAATGGCCAAAATAAAATCAAAGCGTAGCTCACCCAATGCATGATCAAGATAAAACATAAACTGAAAATGACACAATTCACACACCACTCTTAGGGTACGCTTCACTGTTGCCTTGCCCCTCGAAACGTGGTCGTCGAGTATAGGACGTCTTAGTGAGTCCTTATGTCCATTGATCTAGTTGCCTCGAAACAAGTTGCCTCGAAACGGTTGCCTCGGAATAGTTGCCTCGGAATAAAAAGATCAATGGCATAAGGGTAGCTTCTAAGGTGTCCTACCGTTGCTCGGGTGACCACACTGTCCCTTGACGAATTGACCCGAACACCTCCAACGGTGGTGCTACCTACCTCTCAATGGTGGGATGGCACTACCTTAAGGACATTTGCACAGCCTAATTCCTTAGGGTAGGTAGACGACTCATAGATACTTGCTCTAATTCAAAACAAATCAAAAAACTTCTTTTCACACCGACACTTTTCAAAAAGCTTTCAAAAAACAACTTTTCAAACACTCTTGAGGACTGATACAAGAGTCGATCTGAAACTTTAAACGAAACTTTTTCAAACCCACTCACACTTGAAAAGCAAACAAACATTTTGAAAACACAAATGAGCAAGTATCTAAGAGCCCATGGATAACCATGGATAGAAAGGGTGCTAACACCTTCCCTTTCTATAAATCTACCTCCCGAACCGAGAGATAATCTCATAAGGAATTTTTCTGTGCTTTTGTCCTTTCCTTGTTGGAGAAAATAAAAGACGGTGGCGACTCTTGCTTCTGCGACATTACGCGATCCAGCTTTAAAGAGTCAGTTCCAGATCCACCGATCACAGAACTGGCGACTCTGCTGGGGAAAATCTTAAAGTGAGGTGTACCTTAGGACTAGGATCACTTGTGTTTTCAATTGCTTTGACTTGCTTGCTTTATTATTGTGGGTACTGTCTTGGGAGTTCTATAGATCCTAACCCGGATCTGGGGATACCTTCTTAGAAAGTAGCAACAAGGTTGTGAGGGAACTGTGCGGGGTATACCGACATGGTTGAAACAGTCTGCTATGTTGATGTGGCACTTTGGTGTGTACCGGTAACCCTTGAGTTCAGTCAAGGAGAGTACGGGGCCTCCGCGTGGTGTCGTTGTTGTACCCCAAAATTTGCCCTCGCATTTTTCCACAAGAAAACACAGCTTCAGGCGTTTCCTGATTTTTCAAACTGGCTCAAGAATCGGTCAAACTGACTTTTCTCGTCAGTCAGACAAAATTAGGGTTTTTATTGGTTTTCACGACTCTAGGAACAGTTCATACAGTTTATTGAAGGTTTAGTTGATTTTGGGCTCAGTTTTGATCAGGCGAATGTTCTTTGGCATTTAATCAGGAATTAGGGTTTTTGTGCGCGCGTTCTCAGAAAGATTTAAATTCTACAGCACCTTTCAAGTTATGCTGAGATATGGATTGAAACATTTGGATTGAGTTCGCACTGTGTGATTAAATCAGTGAAAGGATACATTCAGTTTGAATTTGCAGTGTTTGGTAAAAATCAGTAAAAAGGGGAATGTGTCTGATCAGTTGTTGTGATTAACTGTTGTTTTACTTTGAATGTTGGAAATGCCAGGTTTAACTGATCAAATGCTAAAGCATTGTTTATTTAAATTATTTATTATTCTAAGATTAAATGATTGGAATTTATTTTCAATTATTATAATTAAAGAATTATAAATAATAAATAAACAAAAGGAGGAAAAATAATTAATTGGATAAAGAAACTTTTATTGATTTTTAAATTAATTGTACAATTGTCTTATTGTTTACAACAATGATTTTACATTTATTTAAACTTAAATAAAAAAAAGCTATTCTAAACATTTTTCTAATCTTCAATTCTTCATCTGCCATCCCTTGCTCCAGTGCTCCATTCAATTTTTTATCTGCAAATGAAAAAAAGAAAAGTCAGTAGCAGATAAATAAATAAAAGAGAGATAAAATTACAGTTCATCATTAAGGGCCACTAATTGGGATCAGTTAGCCCTCTCTGCAAATCACGGGATTTCTCCCGGTTCACAAAGAGGGACGAATATTTATTTGTTAAACTTTGAAAGAATGCACAAGTCAAATTGTCAAACTGCATAGTTCAAATCTCAAACAGCATGATGCAAAGTCCAAATCAAACTACAAAGTCCAAACTAAAAGTCCAAATTCAAACTTTCTGTCAAAGATGTCAAACTGTACAAGGCTACTCAAAACTGCCAAAAGAAGATATCAAATATACAAAAAGTACAAGAAGCTGTCAAAAGAAGATTTGGAAAGATATCAAAGATACAAAAAGTACAAGAAGCTGTCAAAAGAAGATTTGGAAAGATATCAAAGATAAGAAGCTGTCAAAAGAAGAGATAAAAAATGCAGAGAAAGCATGATATGCAAGCAACATAATTGTTCATCATTTCCTAAGTGTGGCCCTTTCAGAAAAAAAGTACAAGCACAAACATATTTTAGTATATTGATTGTACTGGAGAGAGAAGAAAAAGAGAGCAAAGAAAGCAGGCTTAGGCTTTAGGCATGAAGATAAATATAAAACAAACTGAACACAGTACAGTAAAGGGGGAAATCAAAAGAAAAGGAAACAATACAAACTGAGAGAAAACCAGTAAGAGCTGCCTCCAAACCTGACCAAAAGGCAAGACCTGCATAAGCTTTACCAACAAGCATTAAAACCTGTCAAAAACCAGTTTCAAACCCAAAACAAACTGTGTTCAAGCTTAACACAAGACATGCCTATCATCAAAGCATAAGCCTGTACCACCAGTTCTCATACCTGCCTAAGCATAAACCTGTCAAATAATCCAGGCCACAACCTAAAAACCTGTAAAACACAAACCTCTACAAGACCCGCATAAGCTTGTACCACCAGTAAACTCACCCAACCCATTAACCTGCTAAAACCTGTCCAACTCAAAACAAAAACAAAATTATCCAAACGCGAAAGCCAACACAAACTTGTAAGCTCCCAAACCATAAGCCAGTGGAAACCTGCAATAAGCTTGCCTAAAGCCTTAAACCAGTAAAGCTCAAACCTTGTACCAGAAAACAAACAAAATCGCCAAAGCCTTAAACCAGTCAAGCTACAAAGCCTGATATCCAAGCCTAAACAAAACTCACCATTCCAAAAGCAAACCCTGTCAAAACTCAAACCTGCCTGAAGCCTTAACCAACTCAAGCAAAGAAGCCAACAACTCAAAACATACATCACAAGCCCTCAGTAAACACCATCATTGGGCAAACGCATTAACAGGCCAAAGAAGCATTTCAAGGCAAATCAATAAGGCAAAGCAGGAAATGAGACAGTTGAAGAAGAAAGTGTTCCAAGAGGCAACTCAAAGCAAGGCAAAGGGAGAAGAGAAAAAAGAAGCGTATCAATACGAGAAGCCCTCAGAAAGACATCATCCCTGGGCGTAAAAATCAACATTCAAGGCAACCAAACAGAAACATTCAAGGCAACCAGAAGGAGATAAAGAAGTCTACTCAGAAACATAAAGATTCCATCACGAGGGCCCTCAGAAAGTTTTCCTCAATGGGCAAAAGACATCCAGCATATAGCAACTCAAAGGCAACATAAGCATGTAAACAGGGCGATAAGAAGAAGAAAAAAAGCTTTCAGATATATTGTCATCATCACCAAGCAAAGAGTAAGACACAAAATACCAGGAGTCCAGCCAAAGCTCACATCACATTTCACTCCGCCCTTGGCCTCCTGAGCGCCTCCACCTTCATTCCTCCTCCGTCTCCTCAGAAAGGTATAATTTCTCTCCTTCTTCACGCACCTCGAACCAAAGAAACATATAATTTGAATCAATAAACGAAGAAACTAAGCATGCAAAATATAAAACCCCTAATGCGTTTGAAAGAATTTGTAACTCTTTTTTTACTGCCGTTGGAATGAGTGTAAGGAGGAGGAAGAATGGTGGCGCCGGTGGCCTTGAACTAGAAGAACTCAGAAGCATTCATGAGAGTGAACGAAGATGAAGAGGAACGCGTGAAGTGAATAAAATGGCGCCGTTTCTGCAAACCCTAAGCAATTCCCTAATGGAAACAAATTCTCATAACCCTAAAGCGTTCGTTTTAACAGCTGGGCCTTGCCCATTTCAACCACTGAGCCCAAGCGTTCCAAGTTAACACACCCCCCTTTTTTCTTTGTTCTTTTTTATTTTTGCTTGGGCCCAAGCCCATTTATTCCTTCTTTTCACTTCTTTTTTACAAACTAAAATTTTGTTTATTTTCTTTTAACTTAACTCTTTTGAAATAATACACTAGCTTTGTATAAAAAAAATACTAACATAATTAAATAAAATACAAAACATGACATTAATACATTAATACAAAAATACAATGTAATTAAAATGAAAACCTTTTTTTTCTTTTAAGTAAAATTCTTTTTGTACATAAATTCTTTTTAAGTTAGTACCCTTTCTTTTCTTAGAAATTTTTGTACATAATCAAGACAAAATACATTTTTTAATATACATAATTCAATTAAAATTTAAAACATTTAATTAAAACATTCTTTTTGTACATATTAAGGAAAAATACAAGATTACAAAGACTAATTAAATAAACATTTAATTCTTTTCATTTAAGTTAAACAATCCTTAATAACACATTAAATTCACATCTTAACTTGTAAATAAACAATACACTTACACCTACACGATACATTTCACATTATACGCTTGATACAAATACATTTACATTGCTCCTATACACTTTTGCTTATCTTATACATTGCTATACGTTACATTTACGTTTGATCGATTCGATTTGGTTGTAATCTATTGGACACTACATTCCTAAAGTCTCATCCCCATTTGTGAATTTGTACCCCCACTCCCGGATACTATTTGTAATAGCGTAGACTTTAAATTCTTGCAATTTATCGCTTTCCAATTATACCATGGTTAGACCTAGGGTTTGCATGTACATAAAATCAAACGCTAGATAACCTAATACAAGACAAATACATGAAATCAATACACAATCACACTTGCACCCCATAGGGTAATCCCACATGTTGCCTTCCAAAATGGGCCATGCTTGCACGTCGAGTTTCTTTGGCAAAACGAATTCAAATGATCATAAGTCCCCCGATGACGCCTTCGAAAGTTGCCTAAATGGAATGATCATAGTCCCTTCAAAGCAAATTGCCAAATACACTTGGCACCATTGTATTCATGCTCCATACGATGACCCGCGCCCGTCCCGTTAAACATCCTAAACGCAAGATTGTCCACCAAATTCAATGGTGGAACAAAATTGTTAAAAAGGGTTAAAAACATAGAGAAAACCTTTGAGTACAATAGGGTAGACAAAACTCTTAGTTACTTGAGATCAACTTGCAAAAACACTTGCCTTCTTTTCAAAAACCACACTTCATGCACACTTTCAAAACAAACTCTCAAACAAACATTTGAAACATCTTTTCGAAAAGATACACACTTTTGTAAAACACTCAAACACGAGTCGAATACATTGGTTGTCTAAAACAAGGCATCTTCTTCAAAAATGTTTTCAAAAACACACACACACACCACAATTTCAAGAAATCGAAAATCAAGGCAAGTGATCTAAAACCAAGTAACTAAGAGCCCATGGATAACCATGGATGAAAGGGTGCTAATACCTTCCCTTTTCATAATCTACCCCCCGGACCCACGAAATATCTCAAAAGGTTTTTGCTGTGCTTTTTCAACCTTTCCTTTAGGATAAAATTAAAAGTCGGTGGCGACTCTTGCTCAACCGAACAAGTGCGAATACAAATGCAAAACCATAGTCAGTTCTCCCACCGTATCACAGAACTGGCGACTCTGCTGGGGAGTAACTTAAAAGTGGGGTTACCTTAGGGTTTAGATCACCTTTACTTTCTTGCTTTGATTGACTTGTTTGCTTTATCTTTTGGGTTCTTGTTTGGGTTTGTTGTAAATCCTACACCCGGATTTGGGGCACCTTCTTAGGTAAATAGCAAAAAAACTGCGAGGGAACTGTGCGGGGTATATCGACATGGTTGAAGCAGTAAGCTATGCTAGTGTGACATATTTGTGAGTACCGGTAACCCTTGAGTTCAGTCAAGGAGAGTACGGGGCCGCTGAGTGATGTCGTGAAGCACTAACGAACTCTTAGAACCTTAATTGACCATCTTAGCCTTTTTATGGGTAGTGAGATGACCGACTTTGGTGCAGTCCGAAGTTGGTAGATACTCGATACTACACTCATTTGAGGGTTGTTTTCTTGGAATATTTTGGTCTCCAGTAAATGGCTAAACCGAAACAATGAACACAGAAAACAATCCAATGATATTGAGCTCCTTAGAACCCGGTTTCTATCTTAGGACAGGATGAGCCAACTAACTTCAAGAGGGTACTTACCTAAACCCCATGCAAGCCTAAACCTAAGGACTTGTTTGCTTTGTGTGAATATATACACTCACTTGCTTCTTTGCATACATGTACATAACATCATGACATCATACCATAGCATTTTCAATAACCATTTCAAGGATCTCGAGGGTTCTTTTGATGCAGGGTTACGTTGAACCAGACGTCTACCAAGGGGAAAGAGGTTTCTCCTCTAAACAAATGACATCAAAGTTCAAGTGCAACAACTTGAATCAGTGGCTATGACCCACTCGACATGGTGAGCTTGATTCTTGTGGAAAGACATCCACCGATACAAATTCTCCAAATCAAAGATCAAGTGCAACAACTTGAATCAGTGGCTATGACCCACTCGACATGGTGAGCTTGATTCTTGTGGAAAGACATCCACCGATACAAAGTTCTCCAAATCAAAGATCAAGTGCAACAACTTGAATCAATGGCTATGACCCACTTGACATGGTGAGCTTGATTCTAGTGGAAAGACATCCACCGGTGCAAAGTTCTCCAATCAAAGACCCAAGTTCAACCTCTAACATTTTCTTGTGTTTACCCCAAGAGATCCTTGAAAGCATGCATCCACATATCATGCATTGCCTTTTGACAGTTTTTCCTTTTTCAGGTTTCCTTACTCTCCTGCTGTTTATTTCAGTAAGAGATGGCTCTAGAAAGGTCTGTCAAAGATATCCAAGACCAGACTGCTCAACTGCAGGAGATGTTCCTGAACTTGTCTCTGGGGCAAGAAGAAATGAAAGCTCTCCTCACCAAGAGCTTGGAGAATTCAAACAACACCAGGAGTGATCAGCTTGCAGAGCTGCAGTTTGATCTGACAACATTGAGGACCCAAGTGATGGGACAGTTGGTGGGCCAGATGGCTCTCATCCAAGACCTATCTCAAAGACAAGAGGAACTCAGAGTTCTTGTCCGCCAACTGCTTCCAAACAACCGGTTGGGGCAAACATCCGAGGTTGAAGAGCAAGTCACCGCTCAGCCTCCATCCACTCAAGAAGACAAGGGGAAAGCTCCTTCGCTTGCTTCAGGGTCACAAGCCCATCAACAACCTCGCCAGCGTCAACGGGGTAATCGGCGTAAGCAAGAAACATCGGGAAGGCAGTTCACGGAGACTGAGATACCATCCTTCTTCATACTGAAGCGCCTGTTGGAGGTCAACCTGCTTACCTTAAGGGATCCTCCTCAGAAGCTCAATACCTCCTCTCCTAACTATCATCCCGACGCATTTTGTGTTTACCACTCCTACAGCCCGGGACACGATACCAACGACTATTGGGCCTTGAAGAACAAGATTCAAGATCTGATCGACATTGGGGTGCTGGAATTCATGCCAGACGGCGAGATGAAAATCTTCCGTTAAAGGGTTCTCCACCTGAAGTGACGAAACTCAAGCTGAAAGACTTTTGCTTCATTTTGAATTTTCAAAGTTGTAATTTCTTTTGCTGTCAAACAATTATCTGTTGATGTTAAACTCTGTTTTCATTAATGCATTGCATATGTTTGTCTTGAATTCATCCATTCGTTTCACTAATCTTATGCTTTCTTTATGATATTTAACTCTTGATAAAAAGCTGCAAGCCTTTAGAGGGAGGATGACGAAACAATACCATGATCTTATACAGTATGCTTTTGAACAGACCTTGCTGATGATGTACAGGCAGTTCTTTCAATTCCCAAACACTGGAGTTATAAGGAAGATAATCCCTAGTCAACCCCTTCGAGCCAAAGAAGTAGGAGTTTTCTGTTCTAAACGATCAAAACCTTTGATATAAACCCGGGGCAGGGTAGTACCTCAGTTAATTCAAGAGAAACGCGCATTGAAGTCGCAAACTCTCAGTTCGTAATACAACGAACGACGTCAAAAAAAAAAGCATTCCTTAGGAATCAAAAGACAAGGGTGGTTCCCTATCACATAGACAGTCAAATCTCTCAAAAGAGAAAAGCCCACCAAGCCAAAACCTGTAAAGGAGGCTTAAGAAAGCTGGGGCATCCCGCTGACTGTAATCTCGAAAAACGGGAACAGTCAGGCAAAAGTTAGGGATGACAAATCAAAATCAAAATAGTGAGGTCATTACAAAATCCTCGACAACATGAAAAAATGTTGAAAAAGAAAAAAGGAGATGATGACTGTTCCCCAAATTCAACTGATGAACCATCGCCCAAAAAGTCGTTCCAAACTCAAAACAGAGTGTGACGCACAATTAACTGAGCTTAGGTATGAAGAATATCACGAAGAGCGGGTGGGTACAAATATACTTTGAGCCTTTATCCTTTGTTTCTTAAACCGTGAACCAAGCCACGTTACAACCCTTCAAAAGTCCTAATTGAAGGATGGGTTAGTTCGAAAGCATACTGTTACAAAAGGTATCCTGACTCCTGTAAGGCTTTGCTCTAAATCTTGTGTTGATCTGTCTTATAAAAAAAGTTTTCTGACGCATTTTGCAAAACTTCGAGACAAACATAAACTCTGCATTGCTTGAATATCACTGTCTGCATTTGGCTTTTTGTTTGACAACAAAGAATTTCATACAGCGAATGTTCGGAGGAACGAAAACTCTCTCAGTGAGCAAAATCACTTCAAAAGGATAACACTTCCAACGACAAATCTCCTATCAGCAAGGGGCATGACATGTCACCATCCAATTAACCTGGGGCAGTCCAGTCAAGGTCCAACAGATCTTCCAAAGTTCAGTTAACCTGGGGCAGTCCAGTCAAGATTTCAAGAAATCTCTCAATATGCAGAGTAATCTGATTCAAGACTCCTTCATCACCACTTGGGGCATTCGAATGTCAAAAGTGTTCAACAAATCAACTATCACATTTCCAGACTCGATTCCTGTATCTAGCCAGGGCACGTCTAAAGAGTTTGAGGATTCGATTCCTGTATCCAGCCAGGGCATATCTGTTGACGACTATTTCCAGACTCGATTCCTGTATCTAGCCAGGGCACGTCTGAAGAGTTTGAGGATTCGATTCCTGTATCCAGCCAGGGCATATCTGTTGACGACTATTTACAGACTCGATTCCTGTATCTAGCCAGGGCACGTCTGAAGAGTTTGAGGATTCGATTCCTATATCCAGCCAGGGCATATCTGTTGACGACTATTTCCAGACTCGATTCCTATATCTAGCTAGGGCACGTCTGAAGAGTTTGAGGATTCGATTCCTGTATCCAGCCAGGGCATATCTGTTGACGACTATTTCCAGACTCGATTCCTGTATCTAGCCAGGGCACGCCTGAAGAGTTTGAGGATTCGATTCCTGTATCCAGCCAGGGCATATCTGTTGACGACTATTTCCAGATTCGATTCCTGTATCCAGCCAGGGCATATCTGTTGACGACTATTTCCAGATTCGATTCGTGTATCCAGCCAGGGCATATCTGTTGACGACTATTTCCAGACTCGATTCTTGTATCTAGCCAGGGCACGTCTGAAGAATTCCAGATCAACACCTGTAACAAGCCAGGAAATTATCTACGTCGCCACTTGGGGCATTCGAATGTCAAAAGTGTTCAAAAATCCGATGCAGTTTTACACGGGCTCATCATCAGGAAATCCTACACAGATCTCCTCAAAACAGGAAGACCCCAGTAGTTTGGCATACAACCCAAGCTTCTGATTTCCCCAACAGTGGTCCCAAGACTTCTCATTTTTAACAATTGAAGATTCTTGCCCTCCACAGTAGCAGCCAAGGAATTATTTTCCCCGGCAGCAGTCAAGACTCTTTTATCTTCAGCCATCCAGGGTTCATTTATCCTCAGCAAGATAACTCATCAGCTTACATGCGCATTCATCACATTCATGTCATGAACATTGATGTCACATACATTGCATCATGCATCATAACATTGCATGCAACTAACCCTTTACCTTTTCAGGTAAGATCAGTCGACAGACACAGATCATCTTCCGAGATTCATCCAGAAATAGTTCAGATGTGACCCGGACACGGCGACATTCTGATACTTATTCCAGATTCACTCAGATGCAGTTTTACACGGACTCACCATCAGGAAACCCTACACCGGTTCCTATTCAACTTCAAGACTTCTGAAAATAGTTCACGGGTTCTCCAGTAACGGATGTTAACCTATCGCTTGTTCAGATTCTTCTCAAGACTTCTGAAAACAGTTTATGGATTCTTCCCAACAACGGATGTTAATCTATCACTTATTCAGATGCAATTTTTGAAAACAGTTTACGGACGCTTCCCAACAACGGATGCTGCTCTATTGCTTATTCAACTTCAAGACTTCTGAAAACAGTTCACGGGTTCTCCAGTAACGGATGTTAACCTATCGCTTGTTCAGATTCTTCTCAAGACTTCTGAAAACAGTTCACGGGTTCTCCAGTAACGGATGTTAACCTATCACTTGTTCAGGCTCTTCTCAACTTTTGAAAATAGTTTACGGACGCTTCCCAACAACGGATGTGGCTCTATTGCTTATTCAATCTCAACTTCAAAAATAGTTTACGGATTCTCCAAACATGGATGACAATCTATTGCTTGCTCGGACCCCCAATTCAGAGATGTTCCAAAACATGGGTGCCTTTCTGATACTCGTCCACTCACCATTGACATACAGTTCAACATTTCCAGATGGCATCTATAAGCCCATCCTCCTACCAGCAGTCACCAAATGGCATCTTTAAGCCCATTTCCAGATGGCATCTATAAGCCCATCCTCCTACCAGCAGTCACCAAATGGCATCTTTAAGCCCATTTCCAGATGGCATCTATAAGCCCATCCTCCTACCAGCAGTCACCAAATGGCATCTTTTAAGCCCATTTCCAGATGGCATCTCTAAGCCCGTCCCCCGACAAGATTCTATCGCATCAAATGGCATCTTTAAGCCCATCACCAAATGGCATCTTTAAGCCCATTCACCTCTACCACCACATTGCCGAGTGAAAATTTTCTGGGCACTTTAGTGTCCAATCTTCTTTTACCTTCAAGTCGCGAAAGGCAAACTTGCCAATCTAACTCTTCAGGTTCAAGAAGATTGAACAGGGGCAACTGTTGTACCCCAAAATTTGCCCTCGCATTTTTCCACAAGAAAACATAGCTTCAAGCATTTCCTGATTTTTCAAACTGGCTCAAGAATCGGTCAAACAGACTTTTCTCGCCAGTCAGACAAAATTAGGGTTTTTATTGGTTTTCACGACTCTAGGAACAGTTCATACAGTTTGTTGAAGGTTTGGTTGATTTTGGGCTCAGTTTTGATCAGGCGAACGTTCTTTGGCATTTAATCAGGAATTAGGGTTTTTGTGCGCGCGTTCTCAGAAAGATTTAAATTCTACAGCACCTTTCAAGTTATGCTGAGATATGGATTGAAACATTTGGATTGAGTTCGCACTGTGTGATTAAATCAGTGAAAGGATACATTCAGTTTGAATTTGCAGTGTTTGGTAAAAATCAGTAAAAAGGGGAATGCGTCTGATCAGTTGTTGTGATTAACTGTTGTTTTGCTTTGAATGTTGGAAATGCCAGGTTTAACTGATCAAATGCTAAAGCATTGTTTATTTAAATTATTTATTATTCTAAGATTAAATGATTGGAATTTATTTTCAATTATTATAATTAAAGAATTATAAATAATAAATAAACAAAAGGAGGAAAAATAATTAATTGGATAAAGAAACTTTTATTGATTTTTAAATTAATTGTACAATTGTCTTGTTGTTTACAACAATGATTTTACATTTATTTAAACTTAAATAAAAAAAAGCTATCCTAAACATTTTTCTAATCTTCAATTCTTCATCTGCCATCCCTTGCTCCAGTGCTCCATTCAATTTTTTATCTGCAAATGAAAAAAAGAAAAGTCAGTAGCAGATAAATAAATAAAAGAGACAAATAAAATTACAGTTCATCATTAAGGGCCAGTGATTGGGATCAGTTAGCCCTCTCTGCAAATCACGGGATTTCTCCCGGTTCACAAAGAGGGACGAATATTTATTTGTTAAACTTTGAAAGAATGCACAAGTCAAATTGTCAAACTGCATAGTTCAAATCTCAAACAGCATGATGCAAAGTCCAAATCAAACTACAAAGTCCAAACTAAAAGTCCAAATTCAAACTTTCTGTCAAAGATGTCAAACTGTACAAGGCTACTCAAAACTGCCAAAAGAAGATATCAAAGATACAAAAAGTACAAGAAGCTGTCAAAAGAAGATTTGGAAAGATATCAAAGATACAAAAAGTACAAGAAGCTGTCAAAACAAGATTTGGAAAGATATCAAAGATAAGAAGTTGTCAAAAGAAGAGATAAAAAATGCAGAGAAAGCATGATATGCAAGCAACATAATTCTTCATCATTTCCCAAGTGTGGCCCTTTCAGAAAAAAAAGTACAAGGACAAACATATTTTAATATATTGACTGTACTGGAGAGAGAAGAAAAAGAGAGCAAAGAAAGCAGGCTTAGGCTTTAAGCATGAAGAGAAATATAAAACAAACTGAACACAGTACAGTAAAGGGGGAAATCAAAAGAAAAGGAAACAATATAAACTGAGAGAAAACCAGTAAGAGCTGCCTCCAAACCTGACCAAAAGGCAAGACCTGCATAAGCCTTACCAACAAGCATTAAAACCTGTCAAAAACCAGTTTCAAACCCAAAACAAACTGTGTTCAAGCTTAACACAAGACATGCCTATCATCAAAGCATAAGCCTGTACCACCAGTTCTCATACCTGCCTAAGCATAAACCTGTCAAATAATCCAGGCCACAACCTAAAAACCTGTAAAACACAAACCTCTACAAGACCTGCATAAGCTTGTACCACCAGTAAACTCACCCAACCCATTAACCTGCTAAAACCTGTCCAGCTCAAAACAAAAACAAAATTATCCAAACGCGAAAGCCAACACAAACTTGTAAGCTCCCAAACCATAAGCCAGTGGAAACCTGCATTAAGCTTGCCTAAAGCCTTAAACCAGTAAAGCTCAAACCTTGTACCAGAAAACAAACAAAATCGCCAAAGCCTTAAACCAGTCAAGCTACAAAGCCTGATATCCAAGCCTAAACAAAACTCACCATTCCAAAAGCAAACCCTGTCAAGACTCAAACCTTCCTGAAGCCTTAACCAACTCAAGCAAAGAAGCCAACAACTCAAAACATACATCACAAGCCCTCAGTAAACACCATCATTGGGCAAACGCATTAACAGGCCAAAGAAGCATTTCAAGGCAAATCAATAAGGCAAAGCAGGCAACGAGACAGTTGAAGAAGAAAGTGTTCCAAGAAGCAACTCAAAGCAAGGCAAAGGGAGAAGAGAAAAAAGAAGCGTATCAATACGAGAAGTCCTCAGAAAGACATCATCCCTGGGCGTAAAAATCAACATTCAAGGCAACCAAACAGAAACATTCAAGGGAACCAGAAGGAGATAAAGAAGTCTACTCAGAAACATAAAGATTCCATCACGAGGGCCCTCAGAAAGTTTTCCTCACTGAGCAAAAGACATCCAGCATATAGCAACTCAAAGGCAACATAAGCATGTAAACAGGGCGACAAGAAGAAGAAAAAAAGCTTTCAGATATATTGTCATCATCACCAAGCAAAGAGTAAGACACAAAATACCAGGAGTCCAGCCAAAGCTCGCATCACATTTCACTCTGCCCTTGGCCGCCTGAGCGCCTCCACCTTCATTCCTCCTCCGTCTCCTCAGAAAGGTATAATTTCTCTCCTTCTTCACGCACCTCGAACCAAAGAAACATATAATCTGAATCAATAAACGAAGAAACTAAGCATGCAAAATATAAAACCCCTAATGCGTTTGAAAGAATTTGTACCTCTTTTTTTACTGTCGTTGGAATGAGTGTAAGGAGGAGGAAGAATGGTGGCGCCGGTGGCCTTGAACTAGAAGAACTCAGAAGCATTCATGAGAGTGAACGAAGATGAAGAGGAACGCGTGAAGTGAATAAAATGGCGCCGTTTCTGCAAACCCTAAGCAATTCCCTAATGGAAACAAATTCTCATAACCCTAAAGCGTTCGTTTCAACAGCTGGGCCTTGCCCGTTTCAACCACTGAGCCCAAGCGTTCCAAGTTAACACACCCCCCCTTTTTTCTTTGTTCTTTTTTATTTTTTCTTGGGCCCAAGCCCATTTATTCCTTCTTTTCACTTCTTTTTTACAAACTAAAATTTTGTTTATTTTCTTTTAACTTAACTCTTTTGAAATAATACACTAGCTTTGTATAAAAAAAATACTAACATAATTAAATAAAATACAAAACATGACATTAATACATTAATACAAAAATACAATGTAATTAAAATGAAAACCTTTTTTTTATTTTAAGTAACATTCTTTTTGTACATAAATTCTTTTTAAGTTAGTACCCTTTCTTTTCTTAGAAATTTTTGTACATAATCAAGACAAAAGACATTTTTTAATATACATAATTCAATTAAAATTTAAAACATTTAATTAAAACATTCTTTTTGTACATATTAAGGAAAAATACAAGATTACAAAGACTAATTAAATAAACATTTAATTCTTTTCATTTAAGTTAAACAATCCTTAATAACACATTAAATTCACATCTTAACTTGTAAATAAACAATACACTTACACCTACATGATACATTTCACATTATACGCTTGATACAAATATATTTACATTGCTCCTATACACTTTTGCTTATCTTATACATTGCTATACGTTACATTTACGTTTGATCGATTCGATTTGGTTGTAATCTATTGGACACTACATTCCTAAAGTCTCATCCCCATTTGTGAATTTGTACCCCCACTCCCGGATACTATTTGTAATAGCATAGACTTTAAATTCTTGCAATTTATCGCTTTCCAATTATACCATGGTTATACCTAGGGTTTGCATGTACATAAAATCAAACGCTAGATAACCTAATACAAGACAAATACATGAAATCAATACACAATCACACTTGCACCCCCTAGGGTAATCCCACATGTTGCCTTCCAAAATGGGCCATGCTTGCACGTCGAGTTTCTTTGGCAAAACGAATTCAAATGATTATAAGTCCCCCGATGACGCCTTCGAAAGTTTCCTAAATGGAATGATCGTAGTCCCTTCAAAGAAAATTGCCAAAGACACTTGGCACCATTGCATTCATGGTCCATACGATGACCCGCGCCCGTCTCGTTAAACATCCTAAACGCAAGATTGTCCACCAAATTCAATGGTGGAACAAAATTGTTAAAAAGGGTTGAAAACATAGAGAAAACCTTTGAGTACAATAGGGTAGACAAAACTCTTAGTTACTTGAGATCAACTTGCAAAAACACTTGCCTTCTTTTCAAAAACCACACTTCATGAACACTTTCAAAACAAACTCTCAAAAAAACATTTGAAACATCTTTTCGAAAAGATACACACTTTTGTAAAACACTCAAACACGAGTCAAATACATTGGTTGTCTAAAACAAGGCATCTTCTTCAAAAACGTTTTCAAAAACACACACACACCACAATTTCAAGAAATCGAAAATCAAGGCAAGTGATCTAAAACCAAGTAACTAAGAGCCCATGGATAACCATGGATGAAAAGGGTGCTAATACCTTCCCTTTTCATAATCTACCCCCCGGACCCACGAAATATCTCAAAAGGTTTTTGCTGTGCTTTTTCAACCTTTCCTTTAGGATAAAATAAAAAGTCGGTGGTGACTCTTGCTCAACCGAATAAGTGCGAATACAAACGCAAAACCATAGTCAGTTCTCCCACCGTATCACAGTCGTAAAGCATCAACTGACCTTAGGAACCTTAATTGAACCATCTTGGCCTCTTTAGGGTAGTGAGATAACTGACTTTGGTGCAATCTGAGGTTGGTTGATACTCGATACTACACTCAATTGAGGGTTGCTTTCCTGGAATATTTCGGTCTCCAGTTCTGTGGCTAAATCGAAACGATGAACAATGAAAGCAATCCAGTGATATTGGGACCCTTAGAACCCGGTTACTTCTGATAGGACAGGTTGAGCCCACCAACTTCAAGAGGGTAATACCCAGACCCCATGCAGGCCTAAACTCTAAGGGCTTGTCTTGTGTGACTTGTGTGCCTTATCATGTTTGCCTTTGTGAATATTTGTGGTGTGTTTAATCATAGCATCATGACATCATACAGCATCATATGCATTGGCTAACCATTTTAGGGGTTCGAATCTTCATCTTTGTTCTTGTTTTGTAGGACATGGAAACTGTTCGCAGAAAGACAATTCAGATCAGCCTTGTAAGGATCCCTCCTCAGCTTAAGGAGCTTATATCCAGGATTCCCGAGAGCTCTTCATTCAGTGAGAGACATGGAAGACTCATCAGCTTGGTCAACACCAACATTGAGGAAGATATGATAAAGGTCCTGTTCCAGTTCTTTGACCCTCTGCATCAGTGTTTCACTTTCCTGGATTATCAACTGGTGCCTACATTGGAAGAGTTCTCCCGGCTTCTGAAGATCCCTATCCTTGATCAACTACCCTACAATGGTACGGAAAAGGAGCCCAAGCTTGAAGAGATTGCTAAAGCCTTACACCTACAACCATCTGACCTCAAGGGACATTGGGAAGTTAGGAGTGGTATCAAAGGGTTCTTAGCCAAGTTTCTGTTTGAAAAGGCCCAAGAATGTTGGAACTCCCTTGACCTACAAGCTTTTGAAGAAGTTGTGGCCCTCCTTGTCTATGGTTTGGTGTTGTTCCCTAATCCAGATCAGCTTATAGATATCAGTGCTGTCCAGATCTTCATGTCCCGGGATCCTATACCTACGTTGCTTGGGGACATCCTTCACTCATGTTACACTCGAACCATGAGAAAAAGAGGTGTTCTTATGTGCTGCACTCCTCTCCTGGGAAGGTGGTTTATTTCGCACCTTCCACAATCAGTTTTGAAGAACGAGCGGGGTTTGAGATGGTCACAACGATTGATGACTCTTACACATGCAGATATACATTGGTGCTCTCGGTCCAGAGAGGATGTCACTATCATTGATCGTTGCGGGGAGTATCCTAATGTTCCTTTACTTGGAATCAGGGGAGGTATTACTTACAACTCGTGCCTGGCTTTGAGACAGTTTGGTTATGCTCGGAGGGACGGCCCTCATGACATATTAATTCCTGACATAGTTTTTGACTTCGACAACGATGCACAAGGACTTCGCCAGAGATTTATCAGAGCTTGGAGGATGCCAAGTAGGATAGACAGCAAGACCCTGGGGCACAGGAATTCCATCCCGTTGGAGCCTTATCTCAAGTGGGTACGAGCCCGCTCCCAGAAGTTAGTAATGCCTTATCCTCATGTTCTCCCTGTGATCAAAGAGCCAGTCTTGGAAGGAGAGGTGTCCTACACCATTTAACATCCTGACATGCCCACGTCCTGGGAAGAGATGCAGAAGAGCTGGATCCAGCTTAAGGAAGAACGGAATTCTCTTGAGACCAGTCTACATGCTAGTGAAAAGAAGGTCTTGGAGCTCACCCGCCTACTGCACGAGGAAAGGAATCTCAACACCTACATTGCTCCGAAGAGGATGCGTAGTGTCTTTTGGGATTGATTTGCTTTGTAATGTGTGCCCATGAGGCTTTGATGTACTGAACAATTATTTCCTTAATGATAACGTGTGTTCCTTTTTGTCTACAACAAATTTGAATTTTCGAACCCTTGAATGCATTGCATAAACACATATCATTCATCATGTGCATAGCAGGTACTCTTCTTTTCAGGTTGCTTACTGTTCTTCGCTGTTTATTTCAACATCATGAACCCCGAATCATCTACCGAGCTGTCTATCAAGGCCCTTCAGGCGCAGAACGCACAATTTCAAGAGCTGATCATGGGTTTGGCTCAAGGTCAAGAGGAGCTGAAGGCTCTGCTGGTTAAGAAGAAGAAGAAGAAGAGAACTGTTCTATTCAACTCAGGCCGGAGGTTTGGTAACACACTGCAGAATGAGGAAGCTGGTTCTTCTGTAGGCAAAGACAGTCCCCAGGGGGGAAGGGCTCCAAGTCCGGTGGTCTCTGACAACGAGACTGATTTTAATGAGGAGCAGTATCCTCCAGCTGAAGACAGATACAAGCAGTTGGACGACCGTCTGAACGCCATGGAAATTCAACAAGTGCCTGGCTTGGATTTCGGAGACTTGGGTTTATCTTCTGGTGTGATCATCCCTCATAAGTTCAAAGCACCATCCTTCTCCAAGTATGACGGGGCGTCCTGCCCTAAATTACATCTCAGATCTTATGTGCGGAAGATTCAGCCGTATATAGTGGACAAGAACTTGTGGATCCACTTCTTCCAGAAGAGTCTTTCAGGGACTCATCTCGAATGGTTCTATCAGTTGGATGGAACCAAGGTTCATAACTGGGAGGAGTTGGCTACTGCTTTTTACAAGCAGTATCAATATAATGCCGACCTTGCTCCTACACGTACCCAACTCCAGGGTATGTCGCTAGGATCAGGCGAAGGTTTTAAGGAGTATGCACAAAAGTGGAGGGATCTGGCTGGCAGGGTGCAGCCTCCGTTAACAGACCGTGAGCTAGTGGATATGTTCTTGGGGACCCTCTCCGGGCCATTCTTCAATCATCTTATCGGTAATTCGTCTGTAGGGTTTACTGACCTCATTCTGACAGGGGAAAGGATAGAGGCTGGTATGAAGTCAGGAAAGATTCAGAAAGGTGCATCTTCTAGTGCTGAGAAGAAACCCTTTAAAAAGGAGGTCAGTGCTGTGTATGGGCCTAGAAGGCAAGATAAACCAGAGCGCCGCCAATCTGTCAACGCGGTGGTGATTGCTAAACCTGCTGCCGCTCCTCGGCAAACCAATCAACCAAGGGGTGAGAGACCCAGAAGAGAATTTACCCGACTGAGTATGACCTTGTCACAAATCTTGCCGCAGCTGCTATCAACCAACTTGGTGACTGTTAGAGAGGCCCCGAAGGTTGTGAACACTACCTCTCCCAAGTATAATCCAAATGCCCGCTGTGCTTATCACTCCGATAGCCTGGGGCATTCTACTGATGACTGTTGGGCCCTGAGGAATAAGGTGCAGGACCTTATTGATGCAAAGGAGATACAATTTGAGGCGCCTGAGAGGCCAAATGTTGTGACTGCTCCTATGCCCCAGCATGGAGTGAATGCCATTGATGAAGATTTGTATGTCGTTTCTGTGAATGATGTAGCTACTCCTCTGTTGACTGTTAAGAGGAACATGTTGCTAGCCGGTTTATTTCCGGGTTGTAGCGAGGGTTGCCTTTTGTGTGTTGTTTCCCTTACTGGTTGTCCGTTGCTGAAGTTAGGCATCCAAAGCCTGATGGACAGCAAAGAGATTCTGTTCAAGAAGACCGCTGTTCCTTTTGTTCCTGTGGAAGAAGTATCCGTCGTTACAATTTTCAACAATCCAATCAAGGCTCCCCCGAGGAAGCCAGTTAAAATCATGACTGTTGCACCCATTGTTATTACTGTTCCGGGGCCCCTCCCCTATGAATCTGATAAGGCTGTCCCATGGCACTATGGGGCAGATGCATATGTACTCGGAATCAAGCAAGAGTTCAACACCGGTACCAGCATCAGTAATATCACCGGTCCAGCCAAAGTAACCCGTAGTGGCAGGCTCTTCTCGCCTGACATTGCGCCACCAGCTACTCGAAGACCTCTCATAATAACGCCTGCAAGTGCGCCTGTTGCTACTTCTGATCCAATTGCTTCCCCTGCTGCCGAGTCATCTAATGCTCGGGGCAAAGGGATTGAAGATGAGCCTGCCCGGATGGAGGCACCAAAGTCTGTGAATGTTGAAGCCTCCCAGCAAGAGATGGAGGAAATTCTTAAAATAATCAAGAAGAGTGATTTTAATGTTGTTGAACAGTTGGGGCATACCCCCTCCAAGATCTCTATGCTCTCATTACGGCTGTGCTCAGAGGCCCATGCTAAGGCCCTGATTTCATTTCTGAAGACGGCCCATGTGCCACAAGAGACCTCTGTAGACCAGTTTACTGATTGCGTAGCCAATTTGACAGCTGACAATGGCTTGGGTTTCTCGGATGCTGATCTTACCGCTAAGGGAAAGAACCATAATGATGCCCTGCATGTCTCTATAGAATGCAGGGGCACTACTCTTGCTCACGTGTTGGTGGATATCGGTTCTTCCCTGAATGTGTTGCCCAAAAAGGCCTTAGACTGGTTGGATTGTGAGGGCCTGGAGCTGAAACCCATCAACATCATTGTCAGAGCCTTTGACGGTTCTAAGAGGATGGTTCATGGAGAGGTAGATATTCCAATTCGTGTTGGTTCCCAAGTATTCGACTCAACGTTCTATGTGATGGATATTCGTCCATCTTATTCCTGTTTATTGGGTCGACCTTAGATTCACAAAGCTGGGGCAGTGACCTCCACCCTACACCAAAAGCTCAAGTATCCTGTCAGAGGGAAGATCGTCACTGTGCAGGGGGAGGAAGAGTATATGGTTAGTCACTTGAATTCCTTCTGGTATATTGAGATGGACGGGGAGTTTATTGAAACCCCTTTTCAGCATTTTGAAGAGGTACCTCCAACATTGGCAGCAGCAGAAACAGTGGTTGAAGAGGACTTTCCTTTGAAGATGGCTTCCTTGAAGGACGCCCGGGCTGTAATCGAGAAAGGTGAATGTGCTAACTGGGGCAGGCTCCCTGATTTCACTCCTAAAACTAACAAGTTTGGACTGGGTTTTACTGCAGAGGCTCAGAGGGTTGTGCGCAAAGCTAGAATCGGAAGACCTCATGTGCTCATCACCAACCCAGGAGTGAATGTTGTTGGGGATGAAGATGAAGCGGACGAATCGGAGTTCGATAGCTGGATCTACCCGACGACTGACGGTGGATTGAACAATTGGACCGCAAAAGATCATACACCTGTTACTTTTGTTACGCATTAATGAATTCCTTTGTTTTTGTTATTTGTAATAAATAATGAATTGAAACTTTATGGCCCGGTGTCTTACCCGGGGCACCGTGGCTTCATTTGTGAGGGCTTATAACTGTCATTTCCATATATCATGAATAAAGATCTTGGACTTTTTTCGCATTTCAAATCTTGTGCTCCTTTTCTTTCTTTCCTTTCTTTATATTGCAAAGCAGTTGTATTTACACACACTCACTTATACAGGTTTCAATCCACTCTGGATCTCACTGGTAACGACTCTGCTACTACCAGTTATGACTTCGAAAATCCGATCAACTTAGCCGAAGACGAAGGTGAAGATGATTGCGAAGTGCCTGGTGAGCTTGCAAGACTGTTACTCCAGGAAGAGAGGGCAATTCAACCACATGAAGAGCCAGTGGAAACGATAAATCTGGGTGCTGAGGCAGACAGAAAGGAAGTCAAGATTGGTGCCAACCTAGAGCTCAGCGTGAAGCAACGGTTGATTCAGATGTTACATGATTATGTGGAGATCTTTGCCTGGTCTTACGAAGACATGCCCGGGCTGGATACCGACATCGTGGTCCATCATTTGCCTACCAAGGAAGACTGCCCTCCGGTTAAGCAAAAGGTCCGCCGTATGCGTCCAGAGATGTCTGAGAAGATCAAAGCTGAGGTTATGAAGCAATTCGATGCCGGGTTTCTTGCAGTGACTTCTTACCCTCAGTGGGTTGCCAACGTGGTGTCGGTGCCGAAGAAGGATGGTAAGGTCAGAATGTGTGTCGATTACAGGGATCTGAACAGGGCAAGCCCCAAGGATGACTTCCCCTACCTCACATTGACGTTCTGGTTGACAATACTGCTCAGCACAAGGTATTCTCCTTCATGGATGGCTTTTCAGGTTATAATCAGATCAAGATGGCTCCTGAAGACATGGAAAAGACTACCTTTGTTACTCAATGGGGCACTTTCTGCTACAAGGTCATGCCATTCGGGTTGAAGAATGCTGGGGCAACCTACCAACGTGCCATGGTTGCTTTATTTCATGATATGATCCATCATGAGATTGAAGTGTATGTCGATGACATGATTGCAAGGTCCCAAACTGAGGAGGAACACCTTGACCATCTACAGAAGCTGTTTGACCGTCTGAAGTTGTACAAGCTGAGGTTGAACCCGAACAAGTGCACCTTCGGGGTAAGGTCTGGAATGTTGCTGGGCTTCGTCGTAAGTGATAAGGGTATTCAAGTGGACCCTGCCAAGGTTAAAGCCATTCAAGAGATGCCAGTCCCTAAGACAGAGAAAGAGGTCAGGGGCTTTCTGGGACATCTGAATTACATTGCTCGATTCATCTCGCATCTAACTGCTACCTGTGAGCCAATCTTCAAGCTGCTGAAGAAAGATCAGGTAGTACGTTGGAATGATGAATGTCAGGCTGCTTTTGAGAGAATCAAAGAGTATCTCCAAGAACCACCCATCCTTATGCCACCGGTTGAAGGGAGACCTCTGATACTATACCTTACAGTACTTGACAGCTCAATGGGGTGTGTGCTGGGGCAGCATGACGAGTCTGGCCGAAAAGAGCATGCCATTTATTACCTTAGCAAAAAGTTTACCGACTGTGAGACCCGATACTCACTGCTCGAGAAAACTTGCTGCGCTTTGGTATGGGCTGCTCGCCGGCTGAGACAGTATATGCTGACTCACACTACCTTGTTGATCTCAAAGATGGGTCCTATAAAGTACATATTTGAAAATCCTGCTCTATCTGGGAGAATAGCAAGATGGCAAATGATCTTGACAGAATACGACATCCAGTACAGGACTCAGAAAGCTATCAAAGGAAGTGTATTGGCAGACCATTTGGCACATCAGGCAGTAGACGACTATCAGTCAATGAACTTTGAATTTCCTGACGAGAGCATCATGATAGTGACTGATTGTGAAGTACCTGGACCGGATGAAGGACCTGAGGAAGGATCCCTATGGTCTATGCACTTTGAAGGAGCCTCCAATGCTTTGGGTAACGGTATCGGCACTGTGATCATATCCCCTCAAGGCACTCATACTCCACTCACTGCCCGATTATGTTTCAACTGCACCAACAACATGGCGGAGTATGAGGCATGCATCATGGGTTTTCAAGCTGCGATTGACTTGAGGATTAAGTTTCTGAGTGTCTTCGGAGATTCCGCTCTCGTGATCAATCAGATCAAAGGCGAGTGGGATACGAAACATCCGAACCTTATTCCTTACAAAGAATGTGTGTTGACATTGATCCCCCATTTCACAGGGATAACTTTTGAACATTTCCCAAGAGAGGAGAATCAGTTGGCGGACGCGTTGGCTACGATGTCTTCCATGTTCAAAGTCAAATGGGATAATAAGGCTCCCCTGGTCATCATCTGGAAACTGGACGAACCGGCATACTGTTGTGATCTTGAGGCTGAAACAGTGACTGAGAAACCCTGGTACCATGAGGTGAAGAGATACTTGGAAGCTCAGGAGTATCCTGAAGGTGCATCTGTCAACGATAAGAAATTTCTGGGAAGGTTCGCAGCAAAGTTCTTCCTCAGCAATGGCATTCTGTACAAGCGAAACCATGATTCGACCTTACTGCGTTGTATGGATAAGACTGAAGCAGAAAGGATCATGGCGGAGCTGCACGAAGGTACCTTCGGAACGCATTCTAGTGGACATACCATGGCAAAGAAGATCCTTCGGGCAGGATATTTCTGGTCCACCATGGAAGCCGACTGTTACCAACATTCTCGGACATGTCATAAATGCCAGATATATGCTGATAAGGTGCACGTTCCTCCAGTTCCTTTGAATGTCCTGACTGCACCTTGGCCTTTCGCAATGTGGTGAATTGACATGATCGGCGAGATTAAACCCACGGCATCCAATGGGCATCGCTTCATTCTAGTAGCGATCGATTACTTCACAAAGTGGGTTGAAGCAACTTCCTACGCCACTGTAACCAAGAATGTTGTGGCACGGTTCATTCGGCACAATCTGATCTATCGATACGGCGTCCCAGAAAGGATCATTACGGACAATGGTACCAATCTTAACAACAAGATGATCACTGAGCTCTGCGAGCAATTTAAGATACAGCACCACAACTCTTCTCCTTACCGACCGAAGATGAATGGGGCTGTAGAGGCAGCGAATAAGAATATCAAGAAAATTGTGCAGAAGATGACAGTGACCTATAAAGATTGGCACGAGATGTTACCGTTTGCTCTACATGGGTACCGTACCTCAGCAAGGACGTCAACCGGGGCAACTCCTTTCTCCTTGGTCTACGTCATGGAGGCACTCTTACCGATCGAAGTGCAGATACCCTCTCTCCGGATAATGAAGGATGCAGATCTGAGCGAAGATGATTGGATCCAGACACGACTTGATCAGTTAAATCTAATTGACGAAAAGAGACTCACTGCTATTTGTCATGGTCAGATGTACCAAAAACGAATGATCAGGGCGTTTAACAAGAAGGTCAGACCACAAGAGTATCAAGTTGGGGATCTGGTAATTAAACGTATCATCCTTCCTCAGAGTGATCCAAGGGGAAAATGGACCCCTATGTGCGAAGGGCCATTTGTGGTTAAACATGTGTTCTCAGGAGGAGCCATGATTCTGACCACCATGGACGGTGACGACCTTCCTCACCCCGCCAATGCAGACATAGTAAAAAGATACTACGCATGATAAAAGACCCGCTAGGTTGACATACCTAGGCAAAAATTAGGGCTTCCCGGAGAACCAAAAGGGTTTGGGCAAAATGAGGGATGAAATGAAAAAATCTGTACACCCGACAAGTCGAAAACCTAAAAAGGCGGCTTGGGCAAAAATGGGTATCCAGGTGGACTGAAAACCCGAAAGGGCGGTCCAGGCAAAAGTTAGGGATAAAGCGTAATACTATGTCTCATTGGATCACCTTGCATCCAGAATCCGGTATCAACTGTCGAGTTCAAAAGGCATCGATCAATCAGTTTCATCTTCAGCTAGGTCATCAAGTGATGAGACGCTCGAAGATATAAAGGCGATAGCAGAGTTGGAACCCAGTGGGATTATTCTTTTCACATAGCTGTTTTGTTTTCCCTTTGTACAAATTTGTATAAACTCTTTTGTTCGGCGGCGTTCTCTTACTAGGACGTCAGCCTCTTGTACATAAAACGCCTATTTACAGGCAAATTCAAAAAATCAATACAAATTCACTTTTCAGCTAAAATTGCCAATTGTTTTTCCTTTTTCTGTTTTGTTTTGCGAAGAACGTCCAAGGTTCAATTTGTGATATATGCATTTGACAATAATTGCTAACTCATAAATGTTTGCATACGAAACAAAGGATTAATTACAGGTAACATTAGAAACAGAGGCAATAATGAGTTGTCTAAGCGATCTCATGGCTCTGTCCACCAAGGTACCAAGGTAAGTTCAGCTGAAGAATGTAACCAAGATATCTTAAATCCCCAGAGAGTGAGCCAGCAAGTCAATGCACTCTCCCCAAGCTGAGTTATACTGTCAGCCTTAAGGAAGTTGGGTATCCTCCAGCAGATCTCAACATTCCCCAGCAATACACAACGTTCTTAACAAGCCTCCCCGGCAGTCTTGATCTAAGATTGTTCCCCAGCGGTATACCAGACATTCAGCGGAGCCACTTCCCTAATATATCTCAAAAATTTCCCCAGGAGAGTCCAATCAAGATTTCCCTAGGAAAGTTTGAATCATCTCCCCAACAGGAAGCTTATCCCCAGTAGATTCTGGAAACTTCCTCCCTGCAGAACACGAACGCGACTCCCGGCTTTATTCAAAGGTTATTTCCCTACTAGGATATAACTGGGTTATCCTCAGCCAAAAGCCACGGAAAGATTGTCCTCGGCGAAATCTTCCTATCCCCAGCGGAGTCTATTAACACTTCCAACATAACAATGGTATCCCCAGCGAAGTTATCTACCAACATCTCAACAGAATACCTCTCTTCCCACAAAGTTTTGTTCCCCAGCAAGATCGCTAGAGTAATTTTCTCCCCGCAGAGTAATCCATTCGCCAAGTTTATTCCCCAACGAAGTCATCTTCTCCTACCGGTATTCTTGCAACCATCACTCCCCAGTGGAAACAAAAGCTCTACATCAGCCCAGGATTTAACTTCCCGGCACCCGTCAAGGATTTATTTTCCTAAGACGAAAACATACATTCATAAACATCACATTTTCATACATTACAACATGCATATACGCATCATGAACATACAATCTCATCTCGCATGTCATACATCATGACATTACGCATAACTAACGTTTTGTCTTTTCAGGACAAAGGTTAATACAAAGATAATTACTATCAACAGTCGCAACTGAAGATCCGATTCCTGTATCTTGCCAGGGTGTATCTGTTGACGACTGATTCCAGACCCGATTCCTGTATCTTGCCAGGGTGCGTCTGAAGAGTTTGAGGATCCGATTCATGTATCTTGCCATGGTGTATCTGTTGACGACTGATTTCAGACCCGATTCCTGTATCTTGCCAGGGTGCGTTTGAAGAGTTTGAGGATCCGATTCCTGTATCTTGCCAGGGTGTATCCGTTGAAGACTAACAATACCAGATCCGATTCCTGTATCTTGCCAGGGTGCGTCTGAAGAGTTCGAGGATCTGATGCCTGTATCTTGCCAGGGTGTATCCGTTGACGACTAACAATACCAGATCCGATTCCTGTATCTTGCCAGGGTGTGTCTAAAGAGTTCAAGGATCCGATGCCTGTATCTTGCCAGGGTGTATCCGTTGACGACTAACAATACCAGATCCGATTCCTGTATCTTGCCAGGGTGCATCTGAAGAGTTCGAGGATCCGATACCTGTATCTTGCCAGGGTGTATCCGTTGACTACTAACAATACCAGATCTGATTCCTGTATCTTGCCAGGGTGTGTCTGAAGAGTTCGAGGATCCGATGCCTGTATCTTGCCAGGGTGTATCTGTTGACAACTAGCATTACCAGACCCGATTCGTGTATCTTGCCAGGGTGCGTCTGAAAGATTCTCTCATCATCCCGTTGAGGTAGTAATCGTCCCAAGGTTCTCTCATCGTCCCGTTGAGGTAGTGATCGCCCAAAGGTTCTCTCATCGTCCTGTGGAGGGCACGTCTGAAGAGTTCAAAGATTCGATACCTGTATCCAGCCAGGGCGCGTCTATATAAAGAATTTTAAGGTCAACTCCTGTAACAGGCCAGGTAATTATCTTTCTTTTTTCAGGTACGCAAGTTCTCGCTAAGGAATCTCTTACGCGATCGACACCCAGATGGCATCTATAAGCCCATCCACCTATCCATCACCTCTCAACATGGCATCTGTAAGCCCATCTTCCTATCCATCAATCTCCAAATGGCATCTGTAAGCCTATTCCCCACATCACATTGCTGATACGTCACTATGTGAGCGCAAATTTCTGGGCACTCTAGTGTTCAATCATCTTCCACCTTCGGATTACGAAAGGCACGCCAGCCAATCTACATCCTCAGGTCTAAGAAGATTGAACAGGGGCAACTGTTGTACCCCAAAATTTGCCCTCCCATATTCTTCAAGATTTGGCAAGATCATGCTTCAAAATCTCCCAAGGGTTGCACAGTCCAATGGCCTCCTAACAGTCAAAAATTAGGGTTTTGGTTCTGGCAAAGAAGTTGAAGTTTCCAAGGGTCCAATCAAGTCCCCACATGCCTATAAACATTGTCAAGCATCCATATGCCAAGTTTCAAGACTCACAGCACAAAATTGCACAGTCAAAAACCCTAAATGCCTCACAGTCAACTGCAGGGGCAAAATGGTCATTTGATAGTCAAAAGTCAAAAAATTTGGTCAACATCTTATTTTGAAGCCACAAACATCATTTGATCAATTCTTGATCATGATTCTCAAGGCATGGCTCAAAAAGTCTCAAGATGCAAAAGCTTCTATATTTGGACAGTTGAAAAAGTCAACTGCAAATTGACCAAGGCATAACTTCCACATGGTTTATCAGAAAAATTCCATCCAAAGCTCATTTTGAAGAGAATGACATTTCCTACAACTCATCTTCACACTTCAAGTCCAATAAATGCTCTCACAAAAAGTTATCAATTTCAACATTATAGGTCATTTTCAAAAGTCAACAAAAAGGCACTTTAAGTCAAAGACCATAACTTGAGATTGGTAAATCAAAATGACATGGGACCAAATACATTGGTTAGAGGACTTCAAGACCTTTCCAAAATGTCCAAGAACATGATCAAAGCTTAAAAATTGAGCAAGATATGCCTTGTGGAAGTTGGGAAATTTTTGGGAATTTTGAAAAGTCAACTTTGCTTCAAATGCCTCAAAATTGCTAATGGGCCTCAATTTCTTCCATGAATCATTACCCAAAAGCTATGCACGACCCATTAAGCTAAAAGGGAGTTATTTTCTTATTTTTAATCAATTAATTGAATTTTTAATCCTATTAATTCATTTAATTAAAATTAATTATGAGAAAAATACTAAAACATGTTTTCCAAATCTTTTTGTGCAGCATATTCTCCCATTAAGACCTAAATATTTCGTGTACCACATCAAGGGACAAAATCTTCCACAATTGGCAATGATTGGCATGAAAAAGATTTGGAAAAAGATGCTTGAAAATCAAATATCAAAAACATCAATGCATGGATTATGGGCCAGTTTTCTTGACCTAATTCACTCACATACATATGCACATTGAAAACCTAATGCATTAGACAAGCAAGCTGCGCAGAAACTCATAGAACAAGGTTGCACTTTTTTCACAAAATATCAAAAACTGTTTTCATAGTTGCAGTGTGATTCAAAGCTCAAAAAGTATTCCAAACGCTTGCTGGGACCTTCCTGAACGTGTCTCAATACCTTTCCAGCCTCCATACTCAAGGAATTGGTATAACCGAGTCACCCTGTTCATAAAATATTTCATATTCGTATTTAAATTTACATGCATTGTTCATACGTTTTTAATGTTGATTTACACCAACATGGACCTTCTGAAGCTAATGACATAACTCAATTGGATTAATATTTCCTGTATCACGATTCACCATTAACGATTGCTAGGGTTGCAGAAGCTTTGAATTGGGCTTTCCCCATCTGGAAAAATTGGCCATCCAAACTAGTACCAATAGAATCAGGACGTCCAGACGAAACAATTGGACTACTCGCGCCCTTTTTATAATTAACCATGCTCTAATCATTATTTTTGTGCATTGTAGTTAGTGGGGGTTTAAAACCCCCGCTATTTGCTTTCTATTTAAAGGAAATATGAGGAAGAAGATGGACGTGTCCTCAGGTGATAGGAGGGTTCAAATAATTGGCGCGATTTTTCTTTTGTTCCAGAATAATTCCACTTTTCACATATAATGATCACGTTCCATTATAATAACGAATAGACGCGCTGGCTCAGTTGGTGGAAAGGGATAGTTGCAAGCATTGGGACCTGGGTTCGATTCCCAGGTCCCCCATTTATTCCATATTTTTTTCTCTAACATGATTCTATGCAGTATGCTGTCCAAGGACCATCATGCGTCCTCACCATCTAGCTTGCCACGCGCCCAGAAGCCCCAATCCAAAGGCCAGAACGTGCAGCTCAACATACGCATTAGTCAATGGCTCCTCACATGATCACTAAAAGTCAAAAAGGCCTGGAATTATTGGGCCAAAATTCTCACAATTGACCTCCAAAAGGGTCAGAACACCCCCATGGTTTGATTTTTAATTTTTTGTTATTTTTTCCTTTTACTCTTTTAATTATTCCTTTTAAATTAATTATTTTCTTTTAATTCCACAAAATTAATTTTCATAATAATAAAACCAAAAAAATCATAAAAATATGTTATTTAATATTTAAGTCACTAATTTTTTGTAAATAAATCTTTTAATAATTAACTTAGTAACATTAGGTTAAAATTTTAATGTTTTTTTCTTAAATAACTAAAAAAGGGTAGAAATTAGGTTTAGCATTTTTATTTTTTTCTCTCAATAAATAACTATTTTTTTTCTTATTATCATTATTAACTATTAATTATCTTGTAAATAAATATGTCATTAAATAATTAGTAAAAATTAGGTCAAAACTTAAATATTTTCCTTTAACAAATAAAAATAATTTAGAACTAGGGTTTTATTCAATTTCTAATTTCAATTAACTCTCTTTATTTCCATTAAATACAAAAAAACATAAAAAATCATTTCTTTTCTTTATTTAATAATTAATTAACCTTCAATTTCAATTTAATTTCTTTCAAGGGTCCAACGCCCTCACGTATTCGATTCTAATTTCTTTTCGCGCACTTGTTCTTATGCTTCTTTTAAATCTTATGTAATTGCCCCAAAGCCTTGTAATAGTAATTAGGACATTTACTTTCCGCACTTTTATTCAAAATCGGGTCTTTGTTAATTTGGCGATGTATAGACCCGCGCCTTGTAATAGCGTAGGACCTTTATTTTCCGTATTTTAATTTCCGCACCTTTTAACTGCTAATCACATGAAAGAATGAATGGCCCAAATAAAATCAAAGCGTAGCTCACCCAATGCATGATCAAGATAAAACATAAACTGAAAATGACACAATTCACACACCACTCTTAGGGTACGCTTCACTGTTGCCTTGCCCCTCGAAACGTGGTCGTCGAGTATAGGACGTCTTAGTGAGTCCTTATGTCCATTGATCTAGTTGCCTCGAAACAAGTTGCCTCGAAACGGTTGCCTCGGAATAGTTGCCTCGGAATAAAAAGATCAATGGCATAAGGGTAGCTTCTAAGGTGTCCTACCGTTGCTCTGGTGACCACACTGTCCCTTAACGAATTGACCCGAACACCTCCAACGGTGGTGCTACCTACCTCTCAATGGTGGGATGGCACTACCTTAAGGACATTTGCACAGCCTAATTCCTTAGGGTAGGTAGACGACTCATAGATACTTGCTCTAATTCAAAACAAATCAAAAAACTTCTTTTCACACCGACACTTTTCAAAAAGCTTTCAAAAAACAACTTTTCAAACACTCTTGAGGACTGATACAAGAGTCGATCTGAAACTTTAAACGAAACTTTTTCAAACCCACTCACACTTAAAAAGCAAACAAACATTTTGAAAACACAAATGAGCAAGTATCTAAGAGCCCATGGATAACCATGGATAGAAAGGGTGCTAACACCTTCCCTTTCTATAAATCTACCTCCCGAACCGAGAGATAATCTCATAAGGAATTTTTCTGTGCTTTTGTCCTTTCCTTGTTGGAGAAAATAAAAGACGGTGGCGACTCTTGCTTCCGCGACATTACGCGATCCAGCTTTAAACAGTCAGTTCCAGATCCATCGATCACAGGTAGTCATATCATTGGTCACCTGAAAGTATTATCATCACGCACATCCGTGATGCTGATAATACCTCATTGAACCTTACTGACTGTGGCTTTTATGATCGGATGGTGACAGGGCATACGCCTATCATCTGTCATGACTATCCACTCTATTCCTAGTGTTCCTAATGGTATACACTCTGGGATGGGTACTGGGCCTTTTACCTCTTGTAACACCCACCCATCAAAGAACATAGATCCAACATAACAGTAGTATATGAAAAGCGATAAAATGCATGCACGAACATATGCAAGCAATGTATATAAAGCTGTAAATAACTGGTAATAAGTGAACAACCAAAGCAGTAAACAAACAAGATCTAGGATCGACTCCGGGATGGACCAGCAATAGGTCTATCTGTCACTAGTGAATTCACCAGCTGAAGGAACTGGACAAAACTCATCGGATAAAAATTAATGAAGTCGCCACAGAACATCTATTCATCTCACGAAGGAGAAAGGGAAATATCAAAGAAAACCCGAAAGGGAGAAATCATGGTCTTTCGAGCAAGAAATCGGGTAAGGGAGTCGGTTATGCGAGGGGAAGGTATTAGCACCCCACACGTTCATAGTACTCTATGATATCCTCTCTTGTTGTTTAGCTAATGGGTGTAAAAGAATCTATATCTAAGTTGTATAAGGTATGTATGCAAAAGAAAGAAGAAAAAGTGTGGGGAAAAGAAATAAGTATTTACAAATTGTGCTTGATTAGGCCCCACAAAATCCTCCGCCTACGTATCCCTTTTATGGAGCGACATCAATTTCGCATTCAACCTGCAGCTCGACCTTTGAAGACTTACGCATCTGGAGTAGGAAGGAATTATAGTGCTAAAAAAGTGCCTGAAGGTGAATAATGCTATCGTCGCGACTCGTAGCAAGTAGATATAATACAACCTAACCCTTGGGGAATTACGCATCGTATTGCATAGAGCGGAAAACAACACATCCAATTTGAAATTGAAAATCTAAAAGGAAAGAAAAATGTTTGAATTTGTTTGTGTCTTTTACCTTTGCGAAAGGGTTTTGAGTTTATTAGAGGCATTTTAAAGATTTTCCAAGAAAGAGTGTATTTTATGCACATGCAAAGTGGGGAAAAAGGAAAAGTCTACGGGGGACTAACCTATTTCTAACCATGAGTTATCATATAAACATCGCCTTAAGGTTCAGATTAAGGTTTACTAGGAACCAACTCATCCGAGAAAGAACCATCCTAATTGTTATTCGGAATAAACTCATCCTCGAGAATAAGTCCTATGAGAGCATGGAAAATGTAAGAAAGAAAGTACAAAATGTACAAAGAGATAAGGGCGTGAGAAAATGACAAATGGAACAAAACTCATCATCGAGAGTGAACCAACACAAAAGAGGGAACAAACTCATCATCAAGAGTGAAACGCGACACATAATATCCAAGTATTTATTTTCTTTTTATACTTGTGCAACATGTAAAATAAAGAAGGAGAAAACTCATCATCGAGAATGAACAAAATCAAGCCTCAAAGGGAACATCCCATCCGGGTATGAACTAGGTGCATAACATTATTATTCTTTTCTTTGTATTTCTGACATAATTGTAAATGACAAAAAGTAATGTAAACCGAATCCACTTGGAACAAACTCATCATAGAGAATGAATCCAAGACCAAGTACCAAACTCATCATGAGAACAATACCAAACAAGACATGCGAGAAAAATAAATACACGTGCATAATTGCCTATTCAAAGATAGGACTTTAAAAAAACACATTTAGCATATAGAAAGCGGTGCCGACTACAGGACTTTAAACAGATACTTCGAGCGCACGCTCTTTATTTCCTACTTCCTACTTCCCATGATTTCTAGAAAGCGATAAATGCCTCTACTATACATGATTTCTAGAAAGTGGTAAATGCAATATTACAACAAACCGCCTAAAATCGTACCAAACAAATAATAAAAATCGGCAAAGCAAACTCAATGTGTGGTGAAAGCTCAGAGGGCGCCGAAAGCTAGTATCAACAATAAATAGCGCCAAAAGTGTGAACAATATGTGCGAGCAAAACATATCCATCACTAAAGCAATTGGTATCCAACTTACTCCTTAAAATATGCACATCTCACAAAATTTATTAGTAAATAACAACAAAATCAAATGTGATAGTAACAATTGACAAGATACATAAGAATGCAACTTAAATATATACAATGCAAAGTAAACATGCCATATGAGCATGATGTTACAATCCGGGCAGCAACTCATTAGCACATGAAAGTGCATCAAAAATACAAAAATGTGCCACAAGTCAAAAGCAATGCACAAAAACTTGAATTGGCAAGTCGAAAACTAAACAAAGAGTGATCGGAATTAACCACAAAAATTAAGGTGATCTAGAAACATGCCAACGGTTCTAAAAATCAACTTGTTTCGGCTAAATTTCGATCCGAGGTACAAAATCCGAAACAGATACAGTGGCGCAAAAATGGATCAAAATTTATTCGAATCGCAAAAGTAATCGCGCAAGGAGCTTCGGATGGCTCAAGAAACTCGGTTTTCATTATAAAAAATCTGGAAAAAAACTCATCATGAATCAAAAGTTATGGTAAAAACAACAATTATGTCAAGAATTTGTCAATGTTCAAGTGTTGAGGTATTTTCCACCAAACTCAATCAAACTTGTTTTTAATATCTTTAATGATGTCATTTGAGTCTATTGAAATTTATCTCGACACATGTAAATGACAAACAACAAGTACCAATCAACAAATTTACAAAAATTAATTTATATCAAAAATCAAACAACTTGAAATTATATACAAAAAATACATTTTAAATACACAAAAACCACAATGATCAACAACCAAATGGTTAGAAACAATTGATATCAACCTAGACATCGTGTCAAAATAGCGTTGGCTGTAATGTGTCTAGCAGATTGATTGTCGCAGTATAAGATAATGATCTGACCTGATCAGAAGGTTTGGACCGTCACGGCTGCTCCGAGCTGAAGGCTTTTTGAACGAGGAGGGGGGGGGGTACCTGCAAGGCACTCCGATGCTTAAGTCAGTGGGAGTACTAGCAGATAATAGAGTTGAGGTTAGAATTGATGATTACCTGACCCTCTGGAAGCAGAGGGTATTTATAGCCCCCAGCGCTGGGCCAAGGTTCCTTCACTGGGCCGGGCGGATTTGGCCCAATGGAGGAACTGCCAGGTCCTACGTGGGTAGTGGGGATCAGCACGTGGTCCCCTCCCTGGATGTGGTGCGTGAAGTGCGGGCGGACAGAGACGCGGTCTTTACGGAGTATCGTTGGGGCAATGGTGACTGAGTCTGCCCTAGCAAGGTAGCTTGAGTCCATGTCGAGCAGTGCAGCGTGATGTCGAGCTCGGTGCCAAGACCCCGAGCTGGACAGCGAATGTCGAGCTGGAAACCAGGGCATAGAGCTGGACGGCAGTCTGTCGAGCGTGACTTCGTCGCGTGGGCTGGCACACTGGGATGTCGAGGTGGACATCAGGGTGTCGGGCATAGACGTTGTGGTCCTTAGCGAGTCCCATTGGACTGGGCCTTAGTAATGCTTTTGGGCCTGTCGGGCCCAGTCCAGAACAGGAGCCCCCCAAGTCGTGGTTCCTTTGCGAGGAGCCATGACTTGAAACCTTGTTCAGTCGCTGAGGTCTCGTGCCCAGAATGGAGGCGCGGCCCCTCGAGGAGCCTCCTCGTGTCGTGCTCGGGAACGTCCTCGGTGGTGGATGCGTGGAGGATCCGTACCGAGCACGTTGGTCGGGCACGCGAGGCATCTTTTGGGAATTGTGCCGCCACCCTAGGGGGGTAGGGCCATCATTGCGTTGGGTGCAGTGCGTCGAGGAGACGGAGTCCGTGGCTAAACGAGGTGACGTTTGGTATTCCATGTCATCACTATAAATAGGGTCCTTGGGCCCCATAATACGCTTTCCGTTCTTCGTGCTCTCTTCGTTGCAACTCTCAACACTCTCTCCAACCGTGACTTCCCGTCCCAGATTCTTCTTTTCCTAGCCGAATCCCATCTTTGATCCAAGTAAGTGATCCACTCTCTTTATTTTCTTGTTTTAGAATGCATGATTCTAGGACCGTTAATGTGGGATTAGCCCGGTAAACTCGTGTTTTGCCCGACAGATTTACGTCTAGGACCGGCAAACGCATACTTGTGGCCGACGCGTTCATAGTTTTAGGTGAAAAACTTCAGGGCTGCCCGGGGTATTCATGATCCTGGGCGCCTGATTCATGCCGGTGCCCGGTATGTTTATGGTCGTGGCCGTGGGCTTCATAATGCAGCTCGCCATGTTCATACCCCGGACCGACATGCTTGAAGAGTGGCCGTGCAGTTGGTTTGTGGAGGAACACTGGATTCAGGAGAGTCGGGGAGGCATCCACTTGTGAAAGTGGACTTGCGGTAGTGTATGGATGACATGATTATGTCGAGCATAGGGCTTCATGCTCAATCTGATTGGTTTCCCGTGCTCTGCAGGTAACCATGGCGGATGAGCCGAGCTCCTCAGGTCGTCATGACAGCGAAGAACAAAGTGCCGACGAGTCGGCCAACCTTATCGACACTGTGAGCGACCCGTCGCTGGAATGGGTGGGCGCCGAGCCTCGGGGGACGGCGTCGATATACGGTCGGGATGACCGACACCCGTTCATCGCCATTGAAGGGGGGCAGGACCAGCCCGACTTTCAACCGAATTTCGAGGTCATGCTGCCTGCGACCACTGCCAGAATCTGCTCGATGTACCCGGATTACAGTTTTGCGATGTACGAGATCGCCTTTAAGGACTTGGGTTTGCGGCTGCCCTTCACAGACTTTGAGACCGGGGTTTTTACGCATTTGGAGCTGGCCCCGTCCCAGCTGCACCCTAACTCTCTCGCCTTCATCCGGGCGTTTGAGCTGACGTGCCGCTACTTAAGGATAGGGGCGACCATACCCCTCTTCTTTAGGGTCTTCCACCTACAGCGCCAGTCCCGGGGAGGGAAGCACAGCTGGGTGTCCTTGAAGCAGTCGAGGAGACTGTTTAGGATGTACATGGATTCTGTGAGGGGGTTCAAGGATAAGTGGTATGTGGTACACCCTATCACTGATTCTGCTGTGGATTCCCTCTACGAGGAGGAAGGGCCGGTCAGCGATGACGACGGGGAAGCATTGTTGAACGATGACGGGAGCCCCGTGCTAGGACGTCGGGCTAAGTTCCCGGTGTATTGGATGCCCCGACACTTCGAGCACGGAACAGGCTATTTCCACACTGCAGTCGGGGACATGTGCACGGAGGATCAACGGGCGTATGCGGCTCTCTGTAACTTTGTCGACGGTTTTCATCCCGCCCAGTGGGTTACACGGGAGGGGAATGACATCCTCGACAAGGACGGTTACCCGATATTCGAGGCTCGCCCGATTGATACCAAGGCGTTGGTGGAATGCTCGACCTATAGGGAGGCAGCCCGCCTGTTAGGTTGTTTGTTTGAAATTCTTGACTCGTCATTTATTTACGCGTTTTGCTCGATACTGACTTTTCTTTTACTTCGTGCAGGTACGATGGCCAGCCGACATGAAAGGCTCCTGAAACTGTCGACCGGCCATAGGCGAAACAAGAAGGTCGTGCCGGGCCCTCAGATGACGAGAATGGGTCCACCGACAAATCTGAACGCTTCTCAGCCTGTGAGGGTGGATTCGACCTCGAGCTCGGGGGCGGCGTCAGATCCAGATGTCGAAGTCATTGATGCCGAAGCCGTTCTGACACAAAGGAAGAGGACCCGCGTGGAAGGCGGTCCAACTGTCGGGGAAGATACCGGTCCCGTTCAATCCTTTGCCTTTCCCCCCTGCATCGAGGAGGAGGGTTTTTTCGATCGGTTTCCCCCGACCGTGGTCGCGCATGAAGCTGAGGCCATAAAAAGGATGACCAAAGAGGAGAGGCGGTCGCGGCTGGTCGCCAGCGTGGACGGGCTGGTTAAAATGGCTGAAATGGCTCTGGTATTGTCTGAAGACGCAGGGGACGCTGCTCGTGTTGAAGAGCTCGAGCGGGAGAAGGCAGCCTTGACGGCGAGCTCAAGGAAGTTGAAGGTCGCTCTGGAACGCTCCGAGGGGATGTTCCAAGAGCAGACCGTGATACTTGACGCCGAGAGGGAGGCGCTGACCTTGGAGAAAGAGAAGTCGGGGCGGTTGACCGAGGAAGGGGAGTTGCTCCGGGCCGATAGGGATCGTTTGGCTGCTGAAGTCGAACGCATGGGCAAGCAGGTCGAGGAACTGAATGCTGCTCAACAACCCGCCGAAGATGAGCCCGAGGACTTAATGGCTTTGAAGAGTCGGGCTGAGTTTATTGCTCATATTCGGAACCTCGAGGAGGACGCAGTCGGTGCCCTGGAAGACGGGTTCAATTCTGCCGTCGACCAGCTCTCGTTGCTAAATCCCGGCTTGGTCACCGAGGGTATCGGGCACACTCATCGGGTTGTCGGTGGCGCGATCATTCCCCCGCCCGACTCTCCCTGCGTCGACAGTGGTGATAATGCGGAAGTTTGATTTGTATTTTTTGGTTGGTGGGCCTGCGTGCCTGATATTTGAATTTGCACCCTTTGGGCCTGCGTGCCCGTTTATTTCATGTATGAACATCGCCGGCCTTCTTGGTCGGTTTAATATTACTTTGTTGCCCACGGGCGTTTATACCTTGTTTATCTTGTTTTCTGCCCTTGTATGAACTGACATGCTTGTATGAATTTAGCTCGTCCCGGGCCCGACGAGTGCCCGTAGGTGGCTTTAATTTGGCGAGCGACTATGCTCGACTCTGTTTATGCGCAACCTCGACCTAATTTCGGTTGGCAGGGGTTGCTTGAGTGTTTCGCTCGAGAGGAGAGAATTTGTTTTGACCCTTGTAGATGTCCCGTTATTCTTGATGGAATGTCGGGTATTTCGGAGCGAGGTTGCTCAGTCGGGCGTGGAGCCCGTAGGGACGATTTGCCCTTGGCGTGAACTGCCCATCGCGAGCTGGGTGTTCTGCCTCATGGGTACGACGACGGTGGTGCTCGGTATAGCCGTCCACGTCGGGCACTATAGATCGTCAACGTCTACCGCGCGATGCCGTGCCATTTTTGTCGTGTGTCGGCCTGTACCTTAGCCTTAAACGAAGTGGGACGTTTTTCCTCGTTGCCCGAGCATGGTTGCTTCTGGTCGAGGGTCCTAGGTGTTGTCAGTTTTTAACTGTAGTACTGCTTCAACTTAGCAGCATTCCAGGGTCTTGGTAAAGGCTCTCCGTCTAACTGTTCGAGGTAGTACGCCCCGGTACCCGTGGTGCCGTGGACGCGGTAAGGTCCTTCCCAGTTCGCGGCCAACTTCCCCTCGCGGGAGTCTTTCTGGTTTCTGCGTAGTACCAGGCTGCCTATTTCGAACTCGCGCTTGATGACCTTGTCGTTGTGGCGTAGAGCCACTCGCTGTTTTAGGGTTGCTTCGCGCAGGGCAGCCCCCGATCGGATTTCCTCGACTAGGTCGAGTTCGTCCCTTAGTGCTTCGTCATTCATTTCTTCGTCGAGGGGTTCCTCCGTTCGTCGGGATGGTTCCATGATTTCGACTGGGATGACAGCTTCGGTGCCGTACGTTAGTCGGAATGGTGTTTCACCCGTCGTTGAATGGGGTGTGGTGCGGTATGCCCACAGGACGCTGTGGAGCTCCTCGACCCATCCTCTTTTGGCTTCGCCGAGTCGACGTTTGAGCCCTCTTAGGATGACTCTGTTCGCAGCTTCGGCTTGCCCGTTGGTCTGAGGGTGCTCGACCGATGTGAAGTGGTGTTTGGTCCCCAGTTTGGTGACGAAGTCTCGGAATCCGTGGTCGGTGAACTGGGTGCCGTTGTCGGTCACCAGTGCCTGTGGAATTCCGAACCTGGCGAGCACGTTTCTCTTGTAGAAACGGAGGATGTTATGTGAGGTGATTTTCGCGAGGGCCTCGGCCTCGATCCATTTTGTGAAGTAATCCACGGCGACGATTAGGAACTTGTTCTGATAGGTCCCTTGCACGAAGGGTCCGAGGATGTCCATGCCCCACCAGGCGAACGGCCATGGGGATGACAATGTGGTCAGCTCGTGTGGGGGAGCGAGGTGCATATCCCCGTGCTTCTGGCACTTGTCACATTTTTTTACGTGTTCCTTGGCGTCCTGTTGCATCGTCGGCCAGTAGTATCCCGCGCGGAGGGCTTTCCTCGCCAAGGATTTGCCGCCCATGTGCTGGGCGTTGATGCCTTCGTGTATCTCCCGCAGTACGTCGGGGATGGAGGACCCGTCAATGCATTTCAGGAGGGGAATGGAGAATCCCCTTCTGTACAGTTTCTGTTCGAGGACAACGTAAGAACATGCTCGACGCTTTATTGTGGCTGCGTCGGCCTGGTTCGTCGGGAGTTCTCCCTTTGTAAGGAAATTATAGACCGGGGTCATCCAAGACGTGGCGTCCCCGATAGCATGAACCTCTACCGTAGTCGAGGGTGATTCGATGCTCGGCCGTGCCAGAGATTCCTGGATGACGGATTTGTTCCCGCCTTTTTTTCGTGTGCTCGCGAGTTTGGACAATAGGTCCGCCCTCGTGTTCTGCTCGCGGGGAACATGAGAGATTTCTGCTCGTACGAATTTTGCCATGTGTTTTTTGACTAGGTTCAAGTACTCAATGAGGTTGTCATTCTTGGCCTGGTAGCTTCCTTGTACTTGGGAAGCGACGAGCTGGGAGTCGGTGTAAATTTGAACTTCGCGGGCTCCTAAGTCCTCGGCCAATCTCAGTCCCGCGAGCAGTGCTTCATATTCTGCCTGGTTATTTGATGTCGGGAAGGAGAGAACCAAGGAGTGCTCGATCACCACCCCTTCCTCGTTTTCCAGGAGAATCCCTGCGCCGCTTCCGGACGAGCTGGAGGCTCCGTCGACGAAGATGGTCCACTTGTGTTCCTTTCCCGGGGGAATGTCGTTAGAGGTCATTTCGGCGACGAAGTCGGCCAGGGCTTGTGCTTTTAGGGCTTTCCTGCTCTCGTATTGAATGTCGAATTCAGAGAGTTCTAGGGACCACTTCAGCATTCTGCCCGCCATATCTGGCCGACCCAAGAGTTGTCTCACAGGTTGATCAGTTCGCACAATGATGGTGTGCGCCAGAAAGTAGTGTCTGAGCCTCCTCGCAGCATTGACGAGGGCCAGTGCAACCTTTTCTATCTGTTGATACCTGCTCTCGGGGCCTTGTAGGGCTTTGCTCGTGAAGTAGACAGGTTTCTGCCCGTCGGGAGACTCGCGGACAAGAGCTGCGCTGATGGCTTCGTTTGAAACAGCCAAGTATAAGTAAAGCGGCTCGTTGTCATCAGGTCGAGACAGCACGGGCGGTTGAGACAGGCTCTGTTTCAGGTGGCGAAGTGCGTGTTCGCATTCCTCGGTCCATTCGAAAGCTGCTTCCTTTCGAAGGAGTTTGAAAAAGGGAAGGGCGTGCTGAGCGGATTTTGCGACGAAGCGCGAAAGCGATGTCAACATGCCGTTCATTATCTGTATCGACTTCTTCGACGTTGGAGTCGGGAGGTCGGCAAACGCTCGGCACTTGTCGGGGTTGGCTTCGATGCCTCGTTCTGTTAGATAGAATCCGAGGAACTTTCCTGCCTTAACCCCAAATGTGCACTTCTCGGGGTTGAACCTCATTTTGCATTGTCTTGCTTGGGCGAAGACAGTCTTGAGATGAGCTGCATGATCGGTGTCTGCCCGGGATTTAACGATCATGTCGTCCATGTATACCTCGAGCATGTCTCCGATCTGTTTGTTGAACACCTTGTTCATCATGCGTTGGTATGTCGCGCCGGCATTCTTCAGTCCGAAGGGCATTACGTTGTAGTAATAGTTGCCCGAGCTGGTCATGAATGCCGTGCAGCGTTTGTCGCCCGGAGCCATTGGGATTTGATTGTATCCCGAGTAAGCGTCCATGAACGACAAAGTTTTGTAGCCGGCCGAGTTGTCGACCAGCATATCAATGTTCGGTAGAGGAAAAGCATCCTTCGGGCAAGCCCGATTGAGATCGGTATAATCAACACACATACGCCACTTTCCATTATTCTTTTTGACAAGTACAACATTTGACAGCCAGGTGGAATACCGGGCTTCAGAAATAAAATTTGCCTCTAGGAGGTCTTTTACAGCTTTTTCAGCAGCCTCCGTTTTTTCTGGAGACTGCCTACGCCTACGTTGTACTACTGCCTTGGCGGCCGGATCAATGGCGAGGTGATGACAGGCGACCTCAGGGTCGAGTCCGGGCATCTCTGCAGCGCTCCAGGCGAAGAGATCAGCATTCTCGCGCAGACAGGCCTTGATCTGCTTCCTGGCCAAGTCGGGGAGGTCCTTGCCAATCTTCACTCCTTTGGTCGGGTCTGCTCCAAGGGGAACGAGTTCGAAATCACCGTCCGGAATAGGTCGGAGGGGGATTTGCTCGCTGCTGGCCGGCTCATCTTCGTCAAAACGTGCGTCGAGCGCAATGGAGTCGACCTTTGGTGGAGCCTTCTGAGTTTCTACCTCAGGAGATGCTGTGTCGGGCTCTTGCTTTGTCTTCTTGACGGGCCTAGTGCTGGGACCCACGTCGACAGTATCCCGACCCCTTGAAGCGGCGTTGAAGCACCGGCGGGCAGCAGCGAGGTCGCCCTGGATGGTGGCTACCCTCCCCCTTTTGGTATAGAACTTCATCTTTAGGTGGACAGTTGAAGGGACCGCTGTCAGTTCCGCCAGTGTCGGCCTCCCCAGGATGCAATGGTACAGGGATGGGCAGTCAATGACGAGGAAGCGGACCTTCACCTGTCTTGTAGCAGTATCTTCCCCGAATGTCACGAGGAGCTCGACATATCCCCAAGGTTTGGACGTCGAGCCGTTGAAGCCTTGAAGGTCCGAACCTATGTATGGAGACAGATGGGATTCGTCCAGTTGTAAGGTCCGGAACAGCTGGGTGTACATCACGTCGACGGAACTCCCCTCGTCGACCAGGATGCGATGCACATCAAAATTAGCCATCTTCGCCCTTATCAGCAAGGGGATGACTGCGTTCGGTGCTCCGCCGGGGAGCTCTTCCAAGTAGAATGTGATGGGTTCTGACCTGCCCCTCACCATTTCAAAAGTCACAGTTTGAGGAGGAGCTTTGTCGACCAGTTCGTCCAACTTTCTCTTGGCTGAGTTGATGGTGAGGTCGCTGAACCCGCCCCCGTTGATGACCATGGCGGAGGGGAAGTATTCCCACCTGCTGTGAGTAGTCAGGGGCTCCTGCAGGAGCTCGGGAAGTTCGAAATCCTCGGGCCTGGTTATTGCGTAGGCGGTCTGGATTGGCACCGACTCGTCAGATGGTCGGGCATCTTCTTCAGGCTCTTTTGCCTCACGGGCTTCACGACGGGGAGCGTCGTTTTTCCTGTACTGCGCAAGTCTCCCTCCTTTGATGAGGGTTTCAATAGCATCCTTCAGGTGGACGCAGTCCTCTGTCAAGTGACCATGACTCCTATGGTACTGACAGTACTTGTTTTTATCTACTCCTGGCTTGGCAGGAGCTGGTCGGGGACGCTTGACGCCACCGTCCTTGAAATCTGTGCTTGCACACTCCGCCAGAATACGCTCGCGGGAAGCCGTGAGCGGAGTGTACTCAGTAAACCTGCCCGAGGGGCCCCTTTGTTCCCGGACCTCCCGGGGTCTGTCTTCCTTCCTCTTCTCTCCGGTGCGTCGGGGAGGAGGGTCTTGTCTTGAGCTGCTTCCATGGTTGCGGACTCTGGAGTCCCGTGCCCTGTTGGCAGCTTCTCTCTCCTCGTAATCCATATATGCTCGAGCTTTGTCGAGGAGAGCATCAAAAGTTGCAGGTGGCTCGATGCCTACAGCTTTCCTGAATTCGGTGCCGGGGAGGAGGCCCCTCTCCAGCAAATACCTCTTCATGTGGTCCGCGCAGGGGACCTGGATTGCTTCCCGGTTGAAGCGGTTGATGAATTCCCTCAAGGTCTCATCATGTCTCTGGATGATGGCCTCGAGGGCTGCCTCTGTCTTTGGGTGGCGACGAGAGGCTGTAAAGGAACTGATGAACTGGTTCTTCAAGTTCCGCCACGAGGTGATGGAGCCCGGGGCAAGTCCTTTGTACCAGTCCATGGCCGCCTTCCTGAGAGTCGTTGGAAAGAGACGGCACTTGATTGGCCCCCCGACATTGTGATAGTGGAGCATGGCTTCAAACCCGTCAATATGGTCGACTGGGTCTGCCACCCCATCGTACTCCTTTAGGTGTGGGGGCTTCTCCATGCCCGGGGGGATAGGTGCGTCCATGATTGCCTGCGACAGGGGACCGCGGGGGTCGTCCTCGTCGCTCCTTTCTGGAGAAAGAGAAAGGGTCCTGTAGTTGTGTCGGGCACGATGCTCGTGCTGGGACTCCCTTGAACGTGACGTTCGGTGGGCGAAGGTCACATGTCCGTCTCTGTTGTGCCTCCGTTCGTGCCTTGAGGCGTCGCGGACAGGCTCTTCGGCAGGGATGACGGGCTGTCTTTCGTATTGGGGCCGCCTCTGCCTTGGTGCGGGAGAGGGGCTCCTAGAGATTTCCCTGTAATGTCTCCGCGGGGGAGTAGGGTGTCGAGCTTCTTCGACCCGAGGAAGTGGAGATGGTGGCCTTTGATGTCTCCTCGGGGGGCGTCGATCATTTTCCAGTGCCCTAAGTCTTTCTCCTTGTGCGAACAGGAGATAGTTCGTCTGGTTGATGGCAGCGAACAGTGCCTGAGCAGTGGCATCTGCTCCGACAGGGGCCTGGACTTCATAGAACCGGGCAGCCTGGCGATAGGCGAGAGCTTCCGGATCGTCCTCGAGTTCTGGGGGAGTTGTCGAGGAGGACGCAGTGTTACCGTCCCTGCGGGTGGAAGGTCCAGGGGCGGTTGTCAGGGGGGCGGCATTGTGGCCGGCACCACTGGGATTGTCCAGGTGCCCATTCTTGTCCGCGGGACCGTTGTTGACGTCGAGGACGCGAGTGTGTTGCTCTTCACGAGTTGGAGAGGCCATGACAGTGAATGGATTGAGCTTTGGTCTTTGAAAACTGTTCGTTAGACGGGGAAGCTGTTTCCCACAGACGGCGCCACTGATCTGACCTGATCAGAAGGTTTGGACCGTCACGGCTGCTCCGAGCTGAAGGCTTTTTGAACGAGGAAGGGGGGGGGGGTACCTGCAAGGCACTCCGATGCTTAAGTCAGTGGGAGTACTAGCAGATAATAGAGTTGAGGTTAGAATTGATGATTACCTGACCCTCTGGAAGCAGAGGGTATTTATAGCCCCCAGCGCTGGGCCAAGGTTCCTTCACTGGGCCGGGCGGATTTGGCCCAATGGAGGAACTGCCAGGTCCTACGTGGGTAGTGGGGATCAGCACGTGGTCCCCTCCCTGGATGTGGTGCGTGAAGTGCGGGCGGACAGAGACGCGGTCTTTACGGAGTATCGTTGGGGCAATGGTGACTGAGTCTGCCCTAGCAAGGTAGCTTGAGTCCATGTCGAGCAGTGCAGCGTGATGTCGAGCTCGGTGCCAAGACCCCGAGCTGGACAGCGAATGTCGAGCTGGAAACCAGGGCATAGAGCTGGACGGCAGTCTGTCGAGCGTGACTTCGTCGCGTGGGCTGGCACACTGGGATGTCGAGGTGGACATCAGGGTGTCGGGCATAGACGTTGTGGTCCTTAGCGAGTCCCATTGGACTGGGCCTTAGTAATGCTTTTGGGCCTGTCGGGCCCAGTCCAGAACAGATAACATGAGAGATAAAGTTAACGTTGAGATCTTTGAGAAGAAATGTTGGCCATTGTAATTCGCAAACCGTGGAAGCAAGAGCACGATATTCTGCCTCAGATGAAGATCGCAATAGATTTTGTTTCATTTTGGACTTCCATAAGATGAGGGAATCTCTGAGAAAAAATGCAGAAGCTCGTGATAAAGCGTCTTCTATTATTTCACGAGGCTCAATCTGAATCACTGAAAGCTTTGAGCTGCAATATGGAAGAAGAGAAGTAGAACAGTCACTGGGAAACTGACTGTTTGATGTAGCGCAGTATTCTATGAGTAGCGTGAATGTGAAGAGACGTAGGAGAGGACATGAATTGACTGATTTGTTAAACATTGAAACTCAAATCATGGCGAGTGGTACAAATATAAATATGGCGACCAATGAGTCTGCGAAATGAGGTTGCATCAGTGGGTGGGGAGTTATCATGCATCGTGTATTTATGAGTTTTTGTCATAGAAGTGGGACAAGGTTTAGCAGAAAAGAGACCAATGTCCTGATCACTCACAATTAAATTTGGATGATTATTAGCCGATTTTAATAAATTAAAACACCTTTTTAAAACTTAATTGACATTATCTTTCTTCTTGACCTCCTTATAAGAAAATGCAATTGCATATATCATCTAAAGAGAAGTGACACTAATAAACTCAAACAAAAATATATGATATATAATATGAGATAAATTTATTTCTATTAATGAAATTTAATTATAGAAGAAAAGTACAACCATAAATATACATGATATGGCTTGTGATACACGCAAGAGAAAATAACAAACTATCATACAAAGTAGCAACAAACACTAACAAACCCCAACGACTAGAAACTGACATGCTATATCAAGAAATATGGCTCAATACCCCCCTCAAGATGGAGTGAAGTTTAACGATATGCCAAGCTTGAAAATAATATCGTTGAAAGGATATAGTTCAAGAGGTTTTATGAATATATCTTCAAGTTGAGCAGAGCTGGGTACAGGTAAAAGTGTGAACAATTTGTCGAGCAATTTTTTCGAACTACAAGGCAATCGATCTTAATATGTTTCGTGCATTCATGGAAAATATAGTTGGCTGCATTGTGTCTAGTAAATTGATTATCGCAGTATAGGACAATGGGAGAGATGAAGTTAACATTGGGATGTTTGAGAAGAAACGTTAGCCATTGTAAAGGAAGCAAGAGCATGATATTCTATCTCAGATGAAGATTACGATACAATTTTTTGCTTTTTGGACTTCCATGAGATGAGAGAATCTCAGAGAAAAATGAAGAAGCCGGTGATAGAGCTTCTTGTAACATTGCACGGGGCCCAATCTGAATCATTGAAAGCTTTGAGCTGCAATGAGGAAGAATAGAAGTAGATGTACGAGAATTTCTAAAATAATATTAAATAGAATAGTTGTATTATTTAAGTTAATAATATAAATATTATGTGTGGATTTTTTCATCTCTATATTGAATGCTACATGCTGAATATTATTAGTATATTCCATGTCATTGGTTGTCATTTAATTAGGAACAATTGCAACCTATAAACAACTATTGCTAGTTTTTAGCAAAGCATTGTTACTGTTCGATGTAACCAAAACGGTGCATTATAATATTTTAAGAGATGCTTCTGTTCCCAAAGAGAATGTAGCATCATTATAAATTGATTTTTTTTTTGCACAAAGAAAAGTAGTGAAGACACATGAAAATAAACCAATCTCAAAATTATTTTCAGATTTTGAATCATCCTTTTCTTCTCTAATGCATGAGAGCAATAAAAGAATTATTCTTCTGTAAAATACTATCAAATATACGCTTAGAGAGATTGTGCAATTCTCTTTAAGGATTCCAAAGTATCCTGTAGGGAATTTGCCGGTAAACCCTTTTGCATCCAAAATACAAATATTGGTGGGGGCGAATTGTTCCTTAAGCTTAGTGTGAAAACATACGCTTTGGAATTCATCAAGCAAATTTATTTCTTTATTTTCATATCTAATTATTCTTAGTTTTGAAGCAGCCCCAAAACAATATATCTAACATCCTTAAGGAACAATTTTCTTATTCAATGGCTGCCTCACTAAAAGAGATAACTTCTGACTTTGTGAAATTAGATAAGTTCAATGGAGGGAATTTTATTCGCTGGAAGAAAAAAAAATGAAATTCCTTCTCACAAGTTTGAAAGTGGTGCATGTCCTTAACATTCCAAAACCGGAAGAAAAAGAAGATGAAACAATTGCTGAAACCAGAGAGAGACAGAAGTGGGAAAATGGTGATTATATATGCATGGGACACATCCTCAACGGAATATGCGATTCATTGTTCGATATTTATCAAAGCAGTAACTCCGCAAAAGACTTATGGGAGAAATTGGAATCAAGATACATGCAAGAAGACGCTACAAGTAAGAAGTTTCTTGTTTCTCAATTTAATAATTATAAAATGATAGATGGTAGGTCTGTTATGGAACAAATGCATGAAATTGAACGTATTCTCAATAATTACAAACAACACAATATGCACATGGATGAAACTATAATTGTATCCTCCATAATAGATAAACTTCCTCCCTCTTGGAAAGATTTTAAAAGAACCATGAAGCATAAGAAGGAGGATGTGTCTCTTGAACAATTGGGTAATCACCTTCGTTTAGAAGAAGAGTATCGAAAACAAGATGATACTAAAAGCCAATTTACTCAAGAGAAGGTTCGTGTGATTGAGGATGAAAAGTCTAGTAAAACTTCCATGAAAAGGAAACGGGATTTTGGAAAATCTCATGAAAATCAGAATGGTAAAGGCAATAACAACTATAGAAAGAAAAATAAAGGAAGTTGTTATCATTGTGGAAAACCGGGACACTTTAAAAGTGAGTGCAGGTTCTTAAAAAGAGAGAATAAAGAAAAGAATTCAAAAGCAATAAAAGATAATCTTGTTGCTGTCATTTCTGAAATCAACATGATACAAGATGTTAATTCTTGGTGGATAGAGTCTGGTGCCACCCGTCATGTGTGCAAAAGTAAAGAATTATTCAAGACCATCAATGAAGAAGATGGTAGTGTTTTGTAAATGGGAAATGCTTCTACGGTTCAAGTCAAAGGAAAAGGATCAGTAGAGATTGAATTCACGTCTGGAAAATTACTCACTCTTAAAGATGTACTTTATGTACCTGAAGTTAGGAAGAACTTGATTTATGTACCTTTACTTAATAAGTATGGTTTCAAATCTGTATTTGAGAGAGATAAATTTATTCTCTCCAAGGGGGGAATGTTTGTAGGGAAAGGTTATCTTTGTGAGAATATGTTCAAGTGTAATGTTGTTAATATCAATAATAATAATAATGTGATTTCTGCTTATATTGTTGATTCTTATGATTTATGGCATATGCGACTAGGACATGTTAATTTTAGAAAATTAAATGATATGATGAAATCAAATTTAATTCCAACTATTGACAAAAATTCAAATTCATGCACTACTTGCATGTTAACTAAAATAACAAGACAACCTTTTAAAACAGTTGAAAGAAGTTCTAAAGTGCTAGATTTAATTCATTCTGATGTATGTGATTTACATGGTTGGCCCACAATTGGTGGTAAAAAATATTTTGTCACTTTCATTGATGATTGCACTAGATTTTGTTAAGTTTATTTAATGCACTCTAAGGATGAAGTCTTAGTAAAATTTAAAAAATTTAAAGCACAAGTAGAACTTCAACATGAAACTTTCATTAAATGTTTTATGAGTGATAGAGGGGGAGAGTTCTATCATCCTAATTATTTTGAGTCCACTGGTATTATACATCAAATAACTGCACCATATTCCCCACAAAAAATGGAATAGAAGAAAGGAAAAATAGAGTGTTGGAAGAAATGGTAAATGCCATGTTATCTTATTCTGGTTTATCTAAAGGATATTGGGGTGAAGCCATGCTAACTTCATGTTACATTTTGAATAGAGTTCCTAATAAAAGGAATAAGATAACCCCGTATAAACTCTGGAACAAAAGAAAACCCAATCTTAACTATTTAAAAGTTTGGGGTTGTAGAGAAATTGTAAAGGTGCCTGAACCAAAAAGAAAGAAATTGGGAGAAAAAGGAATTAAATGTGTATTTCTAGCCTATGCTGAAAATAGCAAAGCATATAGATTCCTTGTTATTGAATCCAATGACTCATATCCTATTAATATTGTGATTGTGTCAAGAGATGCAATTTTTCAAGAAAGTAGATTTACCTCAATTCAATACCCCAAAGACAATGTTCATTATGATGTTCCAAGTCTAGAAAGTAATGTATCTAATAATGATATGTTGGGATGTTCAGAACCTCGAAGAAGTAAAAGAATCTGAAAAGTGAAAAACTATGGATCAGACTTCTTTATGTTCCTTGTAGAAGGAAATAATTACTCTATAAATCGTTATGGACCAATTTTCTATAACCTAGAGAATGATCCAGAAACATTTGAAGAGGCAATAAAATCTCAAGATTCTGATTTTTGGAAAGAAGCTATCCAAGAGGAAATGGACTCAATCATGGGTAATAAAACCTGGAAACTAGTAGATCTCCAACCGGGATCAAAACCAATAGGTTGTAAATGGATCTTTAAAAGGAAAATGAAAGTTGATGGTACCATTGAAAAATTCAAAGCAAGACGTGTCGCTAAAGGATTTACACAAAAGGAAGGAATTGATCATTTTGATACATATGCACCTGTTGCGAGAATTTCATCAATTAGAGTGCTTTTGGCACTTGCTTCCATCTATAAATTTGTCATTCATCAAATGGATGTTAAAACCGCTTTCCTAAATGGAGATTTGGATGAAGAGGTGTATATGAAATAACCTGAAGGGTTTATTATCAAAGGTCAAGAACATAAAGTGTGTAAATTAACTAAGTCTTTATATGGGTTAAAACAATCACCCAAACAATGGCATCAAAAATTTGACCAAGTTATGTTGGCCAATGGATACAAAATAAATAAATCTGACAAGTGTATTTATAGTAAATTTAACAATGAAAACGGGGTTATGATTTTTTTATATGTGGATGATATGTTAATCTTTTGTATTAATCTAAAAGAGGTAGAAAAAACTGAAGCTTTCTTATCTAAAAATTTTGATATGAAAGACTTAGGTGAAGCGAATGTGATTTTAGGGATTAAAATCATAAGAGATGGGGAACATATTAGTTTATCCCAATCTCACTATATCAAAAAGGTGCTTAAGAAATTTGATTATTTCAATTGCAAATCCATTTCTACCCCATTTGATCAAAATGTGAATTTGCAACCACATAAAGGGTGTCCAGTGGCACAACTTGAATATTCAAAGGTAATCGGATGCTTGATGTATGCTATGACGTGTACCAGACCTGATATAGCATATGTTGTTTGTAGATTAAGTCGGTATACAAGTCATCCAAGTAAAGACCATTGGAATGCTATTAATAGAGTATTAAAATACTTGAGAGGGTTGATTAATTATACTTTAACATATAGTGGATATCATTGGAATGCCATTGAAGTACTTAACAGTAGAAACATCCCAAGGTGCAAAAGTACTTAGACCATAAAAGTAAAGTGATAGGATGAGATTATTCTCTTAATATATATATATATATATATATATATATATATATATATATATATATATATATATATATATATATATATATATATATATATATATATATATATATATATATATATATATATATATATATATATATAGCATATGTTTGCTGGAATGCTCATTAGGGGAGCCTTTCTGATATAGTCTACCTATATGAGAATGAAGTAGGTCGCTTTATAGAGTTCAAAGGCTTGACTCTTAAATTCTCATGAAAATGATACATGACATAGGGCCTTATCAAATGTGTCATATTTACAATTCTTTTGATAGTATCGAGATTTCATGTGTAAGTTTTGCGCACTTGTTCTAATAAGTAGTTGGTTCAAAGCTTGTCTACCAACGTATGTTCGGGATGAGTGAAACCCATAGCTTACTAAGTATTGGTTCAAATTGTAAGATACCAATATCTAAAACCATGATATTTCCAGAATTATGAGATTTAATTATTTTGAAAATGGTGGGGGATTGTAAGAGAATTTTCAAAATAATATTAAATAGAATACTTGTATTATTTGAGTTAATAATATAAATATTATGTGTGGATTTTTTTCATCTCTACATTGAATGCTACATGCTGAATATTATTGGTATATGCCATGTCATTGGTTGTCATTTAATTAGGAACATTTGCAACGTATAAACAACTATTTCTAGTTTTTAGAAAAGCATTATTACTGTTCGATGTAACCAAAACGGTGCATTACAATATTTTAAGAGATGCCTCTGTTCCCAAACAGAATGTAGCATCATTATAAATTGATTTTTTTTAGCACAAAGAAAAGTAGTGAAGACACATGAAAATAAACCAATCTCAAAATTATTTTCAGATTTTAAATCATCCTTTTCTTCTCTAATGCATGCGAGTAATAAAAGAATTATTCTTCTGTAAAATACTATCAAAGATACACTTAAAGAGATTATGCAATTCTCTTTAAGGATTCCAAAGTATCCTGCAGGGAATTCGCCGGTAAACCCTTTTGCATCCAAAATACAAAGATTGGTGGGGAAGAATTGTTCCTTAAGCTTAGTGTGAAAACATATACTTTGGAATTTATCAAGCAAATTTATTTCTCTATTTTCATCTCCAATTATTCTTAGTTTTGCAGCAGCCCCAAAACAATATATCTAACAGTAGAACAGTCCTTAGGAAGCTGTTTGATGTAGCGCATGATTCTATGAGCAACATGAAGGTGAAGAGACATAGGAAAGGACATGAATTGAATGATTTATTGAACACTGAAGCTCAAATCAGGGTGAGTGGTACAAAGATAAGTAAGGCGACCAATGAGTCTGCAAAAAGAGGTTGCATTAGTGGGTGGGGAGTTATCATGCATTATGTATTTATGATTTTTTCTCAGAGGAGTGGGACAAGGTTTAGTAATAAAGATAATAGTGTCATGGAGTAACTCAATGGCATATTTGCATTGACAAATAGTTATGCCACCATGGGAACGAATGACTTCGAGGCCAAGGAAAAATGAAGGTTTCAAAGGTTTTTGATTTTGAAATGGTTGTCGAGGATGTGTTTGAGTTTATGTATGGCATAAATATCATTGTCAAAGAGAATGAGATCATCAACATAAATGAGGAGGATAACACATTTACCAGCATGAAAATGAGTGAGCAGAGAACGATCAGAGGTATATTGCTTATAATGCAAGGAAAATATTAGAGAAGGTAATTTAGAGAATCATTGTCTACTAGCCTGTTTTAACCCTTAAAGGGGCTTTTAATGTTTTCAAACAAGGGTAGGATCTGAAGGGGTTAAGCCATGAGGAGGTGTCATGTAAACATCTTCATCGAGCTCCCCATGTAAGAAGGCGTTGTTAATGTCAAGTTGAATGAGATGCCAATTCTGAGATGCAGTTATGGCCAATAGGAGACAAATATATGTCATTTTGTCAACGGGTGAACAAGTGTCGATATAGTTAATTACTTCAGTCTGCGTGTATCCTTTAGCCACGAGCTATGCTTTATGTCTTTCTATAGTTTCATTGGCCGCCTAAGGTTTTCTTATTAGGAGGTAAAGGCATCATGGTGAAAGTGTTATTTTTTTGAAGGGCTTGAAGTTCGAGAAACATAGCTTGGTTCCAACAATCATGTTGGGAAGCTTGCTTGAATATGGTTGGTTCAGTTTCAATGATGATATATTTAAGGAAACGGGAGGAATCAGGATGTAGGTGGTTGGTGTTTGTGTAATTTTGTATAGGATACAGTGTAGAGGGCATAAATATGTGTGGAGAAGAAGACAAGGTGTTGCATAGGAAATCTGAAAGGTGCTTTGGTTTGTGAATAATGCGTTAGGATACATGAGAAGGGACATATGGTGTGGGGGGGAGGAATGTTGTTTGCAAGAGGTGGTGATTTAGCAGGAGATGTTATGTCAGGAGGCGTGGGAGGAGGAAAGGGATTTGATGGTGTATTAGCTGAGGAAATGTCAGTTTGAGATGGGGACGAGTTATATATGTGATCAAAAAAGGGAGGTTGTAATCAAGGATCTTGGGTTGTGTAGGAGTTTTAATGTTTGAAGGTGTGAAAAAAGGAAACATGTGTTCATAGAAGGATGAATTACAGTTTATGGAGATTTCTTGTGTGGCAAGATTCATCATAACAAATCCTTTGATACCATGTTTGTACCCAAGGAAGATACATTTAGAAGCACGAGGGTCCAAATTTTATCTTCCCTGCATGATTGTAGATGCAAAAACAAGGTAGCCAAAAACTTTTATGTTGTTATATTCAGGTGTAATTCCATGTAGAAGTTCATAGGGAGATTTTGCATGAGTGACTAGAGAAGGAAGCATGTTGATAATAAAAACGACATGGTTTACTGTGAAATTCCAGGAAATTTTTGGCAGATGTAAATGAAACATGATGGCGCAAGCAACATTCAAAACGTGTATGTGTTTGCGTTCAGCCACATCATTTTGTTGTGGTGTTTCAATGCATGCGCGTTGATGGGGGATTATTTTATTCTTGTAGTAGTCATGCATGAGAAACTCTTTTCCATTGTCAAATCGAATTTATTTGACATAAGTGTTGAATTGGAGTTGCACCATGTTGATGAATTGCATAATGAGAGGTCTTGCCTGATCAGTTTTGGATTTCATAAGAAAAATCCAAGTATGTCTTGAGTAGTCATCTACAATAGTTAGAAAATAAGCATGACCATGGATAGTTGAAGGAGAGAAGGGTCCCCATATATCCATGTGGATTATTTCAAAAATAGTAGAAGATTTAATAGTGCTTAAAGGAATTGATAATTTGGTTTGTTTAGCATAGTGGCAACAATCACATATAAAATTTGAATTGTCGTTAACATAAGGAAAGCTTTGTTGAATGACTTTTAATACATTGTTTGATGGGTGGCCTAGCCTATGGTGTCAAATACTAATCTTGCTAGAGACATTATTATTACAAATAACAAGAGATGTTTCAGTGTGGTAAGCAAGGGGGATGCTAGGACTCTGTCAGGATATACAAGTGGTTATACACTTTAGCCAGCCCAATCATCTTCACCGAAGGTAGTGCCCGATGGTGCAAGAACACTGATAAAAAACAAGATGACAAGTATTGTTAGCAGATAATTAATGAGCAGATATCAGATTGCATGTAAATGTAGGAACATACAAGACATGAGGCAATGTTAAATTCTTATTTAATGTAACAGTGCCACAAATTGTAGAAATAATGTTAGAGCCATTAGGTAATTTGATTGTGATGTGATTGATAGCATGCTATGAGTAATAGAGAATTAGAGAAAATAAAATATGATCGGTTGCACCTGTGTCAATTATCCAAGTATTGTGAGGGGAACCTACATTACTTTGGACAAAATTTTGGTGCAAACATAAAGATGATATGTTAATGGCATGAGAATCAGAAGGAGTTGAGGTATCAACTTTATTTAAGAGAGCCACTAATTTGTTGTACATTGTGGAAGAGATCTCGACTTTGTCTTCTTGAGGAGAGGCATCGGGGGAGGGTGGTTGGTGTTGTGGAGAATCAGTGGCAACATTATTTATGAATCCAACTTTGTTTTTGAATCGAAAACTTGGTGGGAAATCATGCTTGAAATAACAGATATCAACAATAAGACCTATATTGTCGCAGAAGGAACACACTTTAATATTATTCGGAGATTTCGTGTAGAGAGATGATTTGTCACGTCCTTTTCTTTGTTTGGGGTTAAATCTGTTTGGATTCGTGTTTTGAGATTGAGCCAAAAGAATGTTAGAATTATCAGAAAAAGAAGAAGCTGAGATTTGACGTTCTTGTTGTAAGATCGATGAGAAAACTTTTGAAACATCAGGAATAGGCTCTATCATAAGGCATTTGAGACTTGATGGTGTTGTAGTTTTCATTCAAACCTTTCAAGAAACACATCATGTATCATGTCACATTGTTTCTTGATGGTAGCATGAGCACCACAGGTGCAAGGAGGAAGAACTCTTAGGGTTTCAAGGTCTTCCCAATGTGTTTTAAGTCCATTGAAGTATTCCGTGAATGATTTCTCACCTTGGCGCATAGAATGAATGTGTTGGAGAAGATCAGATAATCGAAAATGATATGTTTTTGAAAAACAATGTTGGAGATCTGTCTAAAGTTAAGCAGCATTGTCGACATAGATGATGCTTTGCGTGACGTCAGGAGAAATAAATGTTGTAATCCATGCAAGAACGATGTTGTTGCAACGTTCCCACGTATCGAATAATGGATCGTTTTCATATGGAGCCGTTATCTTTCCATCGGTGAATTTGATCTTGTTTTTGCTGAGGAGAGTCCATTTCATGAGATGAATATATTTGCATTAATGAATTTGAATTATAGAAAAAAGGTACAACCATATATATATATATATATATATATATATATATATATATATATATATATATATATATAAAAGATGACTTGTGATACAAGGAAGAGAAAATAACAAACTATCCTACAAAATAGCAACAAACACTAACAAATCCTAACGCTAGAAACTGACATGCTGTATCGAGAAATATGGTTCAATAATATATGTTGATTTTATAAGTGAAATCTATCACCATCATAGTTGAAAAAATGTTAAGTAATTTGATGGAATCTATCTGAACCAATAAAATATTTTGGGTGATTTCATAATTACCAACCTTTTTATATATATGTAGACATACTTATCATTTACTAAATATTTTATTAGATGTTGGATTTATTAAATCTTAAACATCTTATATAATTTTTTTATATTCTTGGTATGCATTATAAATATGATAGATAATGGTCACATTGTTGACATTTATTTTCTTAAAAAGTCATAAGAATACCTTTTAGAAGAATCGCATTACTTGCATATCTTTTGAATGTGTTTTTAGCACACAACCTAACTATAAATGCACCATTACATAACAAATAACCCTTCAATCTAAATGGACACTCATATTTTTTTTTTATCTTGTCTCTTAATATTTGAACCACTTCTTATATTAATTATATACATAACTTCTTTTGCATCCGGATACAAAATATCATTTTCTTTTATTTCCCCAAGACATAACTGTAATAAAAAAATCCTAACTTCAGAGCTTCACCTCAAACCCATGTCAAAAGATCATCCCCAAAAGTAATTTTTTTTTTATCAATAATGATCTATTTAATAAAATCAATTAAGTCACCAACTCGATGAATAATGTTAAATTTCAAATCATTAGTAGGAGTATGAGAATCAGCCATACCTAAACTAACATCATTAACATGAGAAGAAAAAACTTTTGACATGAATTTTAGAATTGTTACAATTGTACGATGTAGACAACGGTAATACACGTGTAAGAAAAATTTTAAAGTCTCAAATTGATTGGAGATGATATTAAAAGAGTTTATATAGAGTGACACTTTTCACTTTATCAACTGATTTTATAAAGTTAAATTAAGTCAAACTCTAAGATAATATCAGAGTCTATCGATCGGACCATGGACGTCCACTATTAATATTCACGCTTCAAACCCAAAAAAAAGAGTGCAGTCAAATTCTATGAATAAGTGTATTATGCGAAAGAAAAAAATCAAAAGAAAAAACATCTTTATTTTTTTGTTAACATTTTTAAGAATAAAGTCAATAAATGATAAAATTGTGTAATAAAATAAAGATTTCGATGAAATTAAATTTTGTTTAGTGATTTTTAGTGAAAGAGTTAAAGAAAATAATGAATAGATAGATAGATTATTGAATATTAGAGATTTTAGAGGGAATTTTGGCAAGAGAAATTATAGTATGATATAATAGTATAGATAGATTATAAAGTATAGATAGATATAATAGTATACATAAATTAGTTATTTCTTTTTCTTTTTTTACTAAATATAAATTTCTTATACATCATTATTGGTTAGAAACGTGAGTTTTTTTAATTAGTGAGAGAAATATTTTATAAAATAATAATTAATTTTTTATATTATTATTATTATTATTATTATTAATTATTGAATATTAGAGATTTTGGAGGAAAATTTGGTAAGAGAAGTTATAGGATTATATAATAGTATAGATAGATATAATATTATAGATAAATTAGTTATTCTTTTTTTTTTTTTTTTTGTTGCTTAATATAATTTTCTTCTACATCATTATTGCTTAGAAACGTGAGTTTTTTTAATTAGTTGGAGAAATATTTTATAAAAAAAAACAATTTATTAATTTTTTGAAAAATGATAACTTTATTCAAAAATAAAAAACAATACAAAGGCGATTCACATATTCATTCCATCAACAAGACAAAAACAACAACACTATGACATCATTAGCCTAACTACAAATTATCTTAAGTTGTGTTTCATCCAACACCAATAAATCACACAATAAATGATCTTAGAATCTATAATATTACTATCAATGGAAGTACCAAAACAATGCTTGTTACTAAAGCTCCAAATCTCATACACCGCTTTTGTAAATGCACATTTGAACACTTCAGTTTGTGACCTTTTTCTTTGATAGAATTCAACACCCACTTTATCTCATCCACCCAACATAGAGGAATGTTGTCAATTTTGAGCCAACCGAGAACATATTTTCAAATACTTGCTAACCTGTTACAACGGAACAATAAGTGATCTAGTGTTTATTGTTGTCTGCAGAAGCATCAACTCTCATTGTCAATAAGTTTAAATTGATGTAATATCTCCTTGGTGGAAAGTTTTTTATGACAAGCCAACCATAAAATGAATCTCGCTCGGGGACACACAAGATTATTGAAGAAGAGCTTCTTCCAATTAACTGTTGACAAGCAATTTTTGATTAAGATAAGAAGCCTTAAATTGTGGGATTTATTTGGCTGAAAAGGCGTAAATTTATTGTAAACAACAAAATGTGTTGATCAAAGCGAAAGGTATCGATCGAAAGGAGCTAGTCTATGAAAGGCTTAAGATTCAGATGCGGTCATCGACAGGTGAAGGTGTCGACGAGCAAGGATTTATGATGGCGGGAACGGTTATCAACATACAAGCCCGTAAGGACGTGGGAGATGTTCAATAGCAGTTTGGAACGGTTCTCCACAAGGCCCAACGTGGGCTAGTAACCGTCGACGGTTACCTATTTAGGATTTCTATTTAAGAAAATGTTTGTATTCATGTCAGTGGTCGCATTTATTCGCATTTAAGAGCAATACACTCAAAGTACCAACATCTAAGAGAGAAACGAGTTTCAGGCTTGACAATGTATGAATGTTTCCACTTTTAAATTCATAGCAATATCCAGTTCTTTTTCACTTTAAATTACAAGTCTTGACTTTAATTTATTCACTTTGCAATTGTCTTTATCTTTTGCCCTTTTACCTTTTATAAATCAATTTCAACCCAAAAATACTCAAAACACTAAGTTTAGGATTATTGTAGCCGATCCTGCAAGTAACCTTTAATATGAGGCTAATGGTTATTTTATGGAGAAACAAATTGGCACACTTGGTGGGAAACGTTTGTGTTTGAGTCTTCTTGTTTCGTGCATGAAATTGAGAAGTGGTAGAAAAATGGTAGATCCTAGAACTCCTGAAAGAGATCAGAATTTAGGAGGAAATACCAGCACGATGGTGAGTGTGGATTCTAGTATAGCGGTCATATCTTCGACAATGCCAAATATAGTTACCACAACACAACCAATAACTACAAGACCACTAATGGTTACAAATTCAGGGCATTATGCACCTAGCTTCATCAGAGAAATACACGATGGCGTGGTTCAAACTTCTGGGCAGTATGTGCCTAGTTTTGCAAGAAACATACATGAGTATGTAACACCCACAACAATGATGGCAGGACCGCATACTAGCAATCCGAAATTTGGCGAAAATTCTGAATTTTCTCCATATCGTGCTCCGGGGCTGTCGGGAAACCAATTTGGGCATTTGACTGGGTTGGGATTTTCCAACCAAATTATGCCAACTTTCACCCCCAAGTACCGTTGCTGTCATGAGGCAATAGATGGATGAAAGTAACCATGAAATGGTCAATATGCTCACTCAACAAATGAGTCTCATATTAAAACCTTTAAATGAAAATTTGATGCAGAGTTATCAGACTTTAGAGACTCAAATAACTCGTGTAGGAGATTTTCTTGGTGTTCCAAGAGCGCTAGTTCGACAGGCTGCACCTCCAGCATGTGAGGAACCAGTGCAGTATGAGGAGGTGGTCGAAGAGACAGTCGGGAAATATACACCGACTCCTCAGCCTGTCGATCCTATACTTAGTTTAATACAACAACAACCCCCAATAATAATAGCGAATTGAAACCAGGATGCTTACCAATTGGTCAGACTTGTTCGACGAGAAATAATGGTTGGGGAACAAAAACTAGAAGCCATTGTTGAACGAATAATGGTTAGGAATAGGATGAACACTGGCTGTCAGAGGACTATGTATGTTTCTCTATTTCTCGATTTCGTACTACAAAAGGAGTTACCAAGAGGTTGGAAACTCCCAAAGTTCACTAAGTTTGTAGGGGATGTCGAAGAATCCATTATCGAACATGTTTCCAGATACTAAACAGAACTTTTTGACTTAATAGTGAATGAGGATTGAGGATTAAGTACTTCCTCAATTCCCTTACAAATAATGTGTTCACTTGGCTTACAACACTTTCCCCACAGTCAGTCCAAACGTGGATCCAGTTAGAGAAATTGTTTCATGAACAATTCCACATAGGGCAATAAAAAATAAGCCTAATAGAATTGTCCAGTGTCAAACGAAATAGCACTGAGTCAATAGACCAATACCTTAACAGGTTTAGACTTCTGAAAGTGCGGTGCTTTACACAAGTCCCTAAATATTAGTTGGTTGAAATGGCTGCAAATAGGTTAGAGTATTCCATTAGGAAGAAGTTGTTAGATACTACATCTTTGAAAGATATGGCTCAGTTGGCTATCAAAGTTCGACTGATCGAACGGTTGAAAGCTGAAAGAACCAAGCCAAACAAGTACCACAAGAAAGGAAAAGTTGCTTATGTAGCAACTGGTGAATATTCTCCTAACGAATATGAATTTGGGGAAGAAACAGAGGTTAATGTGGCTAAACTCCAGCATGGACCTCCTTATGCGTGTAAACTTTTGAAACTGTTGAACGGGAAAAACCTCGTCGAAACCGAAAAGAATGGCAAAGCCATCACCAAGACCTATAATATTGATATAACCAAATGTGATGAAATATTTTATTTATTAGTATCTGATGGTGAAATTGTGGTCCCTCGGGGCCTGAAGAATCCCCCACTTGAACAAAATAAGAAAATGGGATTCTTCAAATTTTATGATTTTCTTTGTCATAAAACTTCTCAATGTGTGCTTTTCATGGATTTGGTGCAGAAAGCTTTAAAAGATGGAAGACTTCAGTTTAGCGAAAATCCAAAGATGCAAGTTGACATTGATCCTTTGAAGGTGGAGGAGGCTTTTATACTCAGAACCTCTGGATTGCATGATGGTCGAAGCTATTGAGGGCCTCAATAGAGAAGTTATAATGATTGGTGACATATAAGTCATGATGGTTGGAACTAATGATAGTTTCGGCCTAAAGATGGAAGAGGGATTAAAGGAAGTGAACCCTCATCCTAAAGAGAGCTTAGCTGACTTTCAAGAGAATCGAGAGTGAAAGGGTCAAAGGAAAAATTATACCCAAGATGCAACGTTGTGTATGATGAAGAAGCAGATGAGAAATATGAAGCTGTCAAAAAAGAGGCACTTAAGCAAGAGAAGCCTCAAGTTCCAAGATTTGTTTTTGACAAGGAATGAGTTCCTCGATGCAATGAGGAATAAAAAATATTGTTCCAACCACCTCATCCAAAAAACTTTCGCCCCCATCGAATATTCCACAAGAAAAATGGGTGGAACTAGTAAGCCAAAAGGGGGGGAAAGACCAAAACAGAAAGTGATTGTACATGAAGCTAAGGCCTAACACAAGAATGATGTGTCTAAGGTTTATTAAGTTTCTCCTAATTACAAGGGAAAAAACCAATGACAAGGATGTAGTGGAGGCATTATGAGAGGAACAAAAAGGCTGCAAAGGAGGCTTCGACTTCCCAGTCGAAACCTGTCGAGAATATTAGGCATGTCGAAAACACGCATCCAGCTGAAGTTTCAAAACTTGATGAGGCTCTAGTATAGAAAGAATTTTATCCAAAGTCAAGATTGACTAATAAAGAAAAGACCACAGCTAATCAAAGATTGTCTATGGGGTTAGACCCTCAAGGTAGCAAAGAAGTGGTGGCAACACAAAGTGTTGGATATACTCCTACACCTGAGTATACTCCTACATCTGAAGGTGAAGGAGAGGAAGAACCTGACTATGAATCGTCGCCAGAAGATGATATGGTGGACAATGAGTATGATTATGGTGAATACTTCATCATTAATTGTGGAATTGTGTCAATTCTGCCTGCAGAATATGACAGGGTCTCAAAGGTATAAGAAAATGAGGAAGATTTTACCATCGACGAAGCGGCTGATGAAAAGCCTCTATGTTACTATGTGATAAACAGTGGAGTGGTCGAAGAACAAAAGGCAGTGTTTAAAAAACCAAGCCCATAGATGATGTATCATCTCAAGCCTTTATTTATAAGGGCGAAGATAGATGGCATGCCGGTGAACAAAGTGTTTGTCGATGGTGGGGAAGTTGTAAATTCAATGCCACATGCTCTACTTAAGAAGATGTGGAAGTGTGGGTCATATCTTAGACCTCACAACATGGTTTTATCAATCTATGAAGAAAAAAACAGTAGCATACTGGGTATCATTCAGGTCAATTGGCTGTCGGAACAACAACCAGGTCGACTCTATTCATGGTCATAAATTCCAAAGCCAACTTCAATTTATTACTGGGTCGTGAGTGGATCCATGGAATAGGTGCAGTTCCGTCAACTTTGCACCAAAGGATTTCCATTTGGAAAAAAGATGGCGTAGTGGAGAACTTAGAAGCTGATCAGAGCTACTACAAAGTCGACGAGGTTAAAAATGGAAAGAAGTCTTTCGACCAACATTTGGCGAATGTAGCGCCCCGTGATGATGGAATTACACTCCTAATGAAAAATCAAATCATTTTTTAAGTTTGGATCCTGATCATGGGTTTATGTGGGATTCTACAAAGGCGGAAATGCCTAGGGAGTCGATTCCACCTATGGGGTTTCTTGTAGTCAAACGCGATGACCAGTGAGTCAAAAAGTTTGGTTTGAATTTCGACTTATGTGGCTGAAAACAAAAGGAAATCGGATTTGGAAGTTGAGAAGCTACAAGACATGGATGTTGAAGCCAAAACAAAAAATCCAGAAAGAGGCCAATAGGTCCTAAAACAACAACTTCAGAAAGCTAGAGGCTAGAATAGGCCTTTGGGGTGTTAACAGGCGTGGAAACAAGGTATAAAATGATAGAAAAATTATGCATATGATAATACGGTGGGAGAATTGACTTGGGTATTTTATGTTTTATCGCAAATATTACGGATAGCAAAAGTCGCCACCGACTTTTCTTTTATCCAATAAAGGAATGGATGAAAAGAACAGGAAAGACCTTTCGATATATTTTCTTGAGTTTGGGGGGTAGGTTATGAAAAGGGAAGGTGTTAGCACCCTTTCATCCGTAGTTATCTATAGGCTCTTAGTTGCTTACTAAATTACTTTTGAAATTGCTTTGTTTGAAATGTGTTTGTGGTGAGTTTTGAAAGTATTTTGAAAATGCCTTTATTGCGGCAAACTTTGTATTGATTCTCATCTCTATAAGAATGTTTACAAAGTGTTGGTTTTGAAAATATTTCAAAGAGATGTTTGTTTTTTGAAGATGTTTTGAAAGTATAAGTGTGGAAATGTTTTAGTTTGTTCTGAAGATGTTTTAGATGTGGATAACTTACCATTGATTGGTAAGAAACCCTATCGTTAGATGTGAAAGGAGGTGCATGGGTCAATCGTATAGTCATATAAGGCAACTTATGAGATGTTTTAGCAATTTTTGCAAGGGAATGAATTGTTTACCAAAGGCAACATCGAGGGACATCGAGGGACTACGATCTTTTTTTATCGAGGGTCTTTGCAAAAACACCCACATTGGAGGGACATGACTATTTTACGAGGCAACAAGCGAGGTTACCCTAGAGGTGCACGTGTGAATAGTGTGTTTGATTGCATGCATTTTTGTCTTTGAGATTAGGGTTTCCTAACGGTTGATTTTATCTTTCCATACACACCCTAATTACTAACAATTTATTTTAAAGCGGTAAATTGAGGAAATTAAAATCCTACGCTATTACATCATTAGAGGGATGAGGGTACATTTTACAAATGGGGATGAAGTAGAAACTTAAATATTATAACCATATCGAATAACAATAAAGGAAATGTAAAAATAGTGTAAAATAAAGGCAAAATTGCATTTTGAACTATTATGTGTCGACACATGTTGCTATGCATCGAAACATAACTTTCCTTGCCCCTGTAAAACCAAATCAACTCAGTATGATTCGATGCATAATGGGATGTATCGACTCATTCCACTTCCTGTTTCTGAAAAATCCTAAATCAACTCAGTATGAGTCAATGTATAATAGGATGTATCGACTCATGCACCTGTTTGTGTAGACACATACGCATTTTGTGTCGACTCATGCACCTTTCATCCTTCTGTTTTGGGGCCTGGATAACAGTATGAGTCGATGCATAAGGCCTTGTGTCGACTCATAACCTATTTTCTCACTAGAATGAGTCGACCCATGTGGATATGTGTCGACTCATGCTGCAGTTTTTTGCCTCTACTATCATTCTTTTGCATGTATCGGTCGGTTTTCAACATATATTTGATAAAAATGAAAAGCAAGTAAATGGTTAACTTCAAAGGGAAGTGATTACTACATTCTATCTTCACAAATGAACCAAAGATGATGTATGGAAAATGCGGAGTCAAGAAGACTTATCTTGAAACTGAACTTTATGTTTTAAGTATGAACACTTTTTAAGATGCTGTGTGGACTTCAATGAACCTCCAAGAAGTTGTTGAACCTCCTTCTGTATTGAAAGTTGCTGAAGCAAACTACAATTTGTCAAGTTGTACAATACTGTCTTTTGTTTAGAAGGTGAAGATAAGGGCACTACAGAAAATGTTCTTGTGCTTGAACAATCTCTATGTGATATGAAATGTTTAGTTAGTTTATGAGAGTGTTTGCAAGGTGAAACAGTGAGTTGAGTATTTTCTGTTTAGTGAATGAAAATAGAGCAGAGTTTTTTGAATGAACAAAGTTACAAAGACTTCTGTTTTTTTCTCTTTTCTCTATCAATAAAAACCACCCCTTGTGTGTTATGAAAACAATCTATTTTTAGATGAAGTTGGATGAAGTTTGGGAGGGAAACAAAATGAATTTTGAACTTTTTGGGTATGTTGTTTCATAGCCTTTTTGGGTGCAGCTCTTTATGTGCTAACTTGGTTCTCTCATTTATCTTACAGCTTCAAGGCCTGATATTTTATCCAGCATTTATTTATGTGTTAGATTCCAATCAGATCCTAGAGAATCTCACTTAACAGCAGTTAAGGGAATTTTAAAGTATCTGAAAGGTACTACTAACCTGGGTTTATTTTATAGAAAATCCAACGAATACAACTTAGTAGGATACTGTGATGCTGATTTTGCTGGAGACAGAGTAGAGCGTAAAAGTACTTCTGGAAGCTGCCAGTTTCTGGGAGACAATCTGATCTCATGGACCAGTAAGAGGCAGTCCACAATTGCATTGTCAACAACAGAAGTTGAATACATAGCAGCTGCTGGATGTAGCACACATATGCTCTAGATGAAAAGTCAGCTTGAATACTTCAACATATTTCAGAGTAACATCCCTATTTTCTGTGATAATACTTCTGTTATCTGCTTATCCAGAAATCCCATCTTGTATTCTAGGGCTAAGCATATAGAAATAAAACATCATTTTATTAGGGACTATATTCAGAAAGGAATTCTCTCTTTAAAATTTATTGACACAAACCATCAATGAGCTGATGTGTTTACAAAACCCCATTCTGAAGATAGATTTAATTTCATTCTGAAACATCTCAGCATGAAATTATGTCCAGAATAAGAAGTTTTATTTTCATATTCTAACTCTTAGAATTTTATTTTTTTCTATGAACATCTGATCAACTTATCTTTAGAAATTAGGAGTACAGTTGATTCAGAATCTATCTGTGAAGATCTAAACCTTTCATTTCAAAGATAGAGGCGTGTAGTTCACACCATCAAACATTTGTCATCCTCTCACAAGCTACCTTCTGAGGCTGAACACGCGTTCAAATTCTGAAGGGTCCAGGGCTCTGATTGGATGCATTGAGACACTTGTCAGTGGTAACTGTTCAGTATCTATACGCAATCCCCTAATTTTAAGTTTCATTAATTCAGTATAATCATTACTCATTTTCTCTTTCTTACTGATTAAGTTTTCAAAAGTGTTTATAAACTCAAAATTTACTATTTCATTCACTTCTTAGTGCTTTCACTATTCTCTCTCGCTCTAGTTTTTAAAAAACCCATTTTCTCAGTTTTCTTCAGCAAATCCGTGTGAACAATGGCATCCTAATCAAGCATCAAAAATCTCAATACTGCTCCTGGTTCTTCTTCAACAGAACAGTATGAGGAACCCATTAGAACACTGCTCACTCCGGTCAATAACCTTGAAGTTCTATGTGAATTGATCATTGATTTTGAGAGTTTAAAGGAAAATGGATTTGATCTGTATGAAGATATGATGGCACATGGATGGAACATATACTTTGATCGTCTGTTGGGTCTAACATTTCCTATTCTTGTTAAGGAATTCTAGATTCATGCTACTTCATCCAACCATCAGGTTACGTCATATGTTATGGGGAAGAAGATAGTGATTACATAAGACTTGATTGGGGAACTTATTGGGTACAATGGCAGTAGAGTCAGATGCATTGACATGTCTGACAAGTGTTCTGACCTAAAATCTATTGCTAGGGTCATTTTCACTTCTGGACAGCCATCCAGCAAGATAAGAGACTTGAAAGATTATTACAGAATCTGGGCTAGGATCATTCTGGGATATATCAATCACAGGAAGCCTACAAGCTCTCCTGATTACATCAACATTGATCAGCAGTTTCTGTTATACTTCATTGTAAAGAAGACCAAAATAAATCTTCCACATTTGCTTTTCAACCATCTAAGAACAATTGTGAAAGAGACAATAGAAGAAGAAATAACAAAGAGGGATTGGATTCCTCTGGGAAGATTGATTTCAGATATTCTGACAGAAAACAGGCTGATAGAACATCTGACAGAGGCTCAGGAGATCAGCACTCTGGAAGCAACTGCTGGGAAACCACTAAATTCTAAGAATCTGAAGAAAATGAAGATTATTGAAAGCATTAAGAAGGAACCAACAATTGCTTCTCATGAGGTCATCCCGTCTAGGAGAATCCCTCTGAAGGATTTTCCACTATTTTCTGAGATAAATGCTTCTCCAGAGATTGTGGTCAAATACCTTGAAGCTTGGAAAGAAGATGGAACTATTCCAGAACTGGACATTCGTGACCTGCACAAGCCAGCTCGAGAGGTTGTGCTGAAGAAATCCAGAAAGAGGAAGGCAGCAGGAGAAGGATCCTCTCAGAGGACACCCAAAGCTGCGAAAAAGAAAGGTAACACATCTTTTGTTTCTGTTGTAGAATCTATAGTTTTTCCAATATCTGAAACCATTCCCCCTCAACCAACAGAAAATCCCTCACCACAAACATTTAAGGATTTTGACATAGAGTTTGATCCATCTGTAACTCTTGGCAGTTTCTTAAATGAACCTCACTCCCCCAATCGAAATCCAGAACAAAATCAACCAGAACTTGGAAGAGTTCTCTCTGATATTGAACTGTTTGATCAAGACTTTCACTCACCAATCCCAGAAAATCCAAACATCCAGTCTCAACAACCAAAAAATCCACACCTACATTCTCCTCAACCAGAAAATGAAAACCCTCTCACTCCTCAATCTAAAAATCCAAATTCTGAAACACCTGAACCAGAAAATTAACACGCTACGGCAAACCAATCAGAAGACTCCCTTACAGACTCTGATTCCACTACCCCAATTCCTGGAATAACAGAACCTCTCATGGTTCGTTTACCTCTCTCCATCCATGAAATTCCAGAAATACCTTCACCATATGATTCCACACCACCAAACACTCCTCACACACCGATCCTGATTTCTGATTCTCCTACTCCCTCACCAATTAACCGTCCAGCTGATCATCTCAGAACTGTCATTGATTGATCTAGAAGCGTTAGACCATCTAGCTTCAACCTCAAATAAAATTATCATTCCCAAACCCAAACCAACCTTAACCAAATCAGATGTTGGTAAAAACTTGCTGATTTTTAATATAGAAATACAGGAATAGGTTACTTCTTTAACGCAAGCAAGTCAAGAGAATTCTAATCCTGCTGCTTCTGATTCTCTGTGGGATAGATTCAGAAAATGGTTCAACTCTGAATCCCAAAGGCTGAAAGAATTGAGTTATGAGATGGCTCAACAGAACTTCAGTGATCAGCTGAAAGCCTTCAAAGACCAAGTTTAGAGTCACTGGGACAAGAAAGAAATTCTTCTGCTAGAAAATGCTCCCTGGAAAGAGCACCAACCTTCAGAAGCCACTGAACCAAGTTCTGATAGTCACCCTCTGACTACTGCTCCAGAAAAGGAAATTGCAACAGAAGAAGTAGTTGAATCAGAAGAGGATGTAGAGTGTTCTGAACGACATGCAACTTCTGAGGATACACCAGCTACGTCTCTAGTCATGCAAACTCTAGAAGAGTTGAAGGAGAATGCTTTAATCCAGACAAGGTTGGATAATCAAGAAGACACAAACAAAGAGATCAAGGATATATTGGATAAGCAAGAATATACAACAAAAGAAATCAAGGATATTCTGGGAAAGCATGAAGAATTAAGCACTCTGATTAAGAGCTTGCTGGAAGTGTTGTTCACACGACTTCCCCCTCTATCTTAGATTTTCTTTAACTTATATTCTGTATTCTTCATCTTATCTTCTTTGTTTTTGAAAAATGTCATTGCAATCTGTTTTCAATACAAATCATCATCTTTTTTACTCTGATTATATTGCTTTTTGATACCTAACAAAAAGGGGGAGAACGTAAGATATTTTCAATAACAGTATACCGGGGAAAAGTCTCAAACATTCTGAATATCTTAACTTCTATTTTTTCCTAAAAGCATGAACAGGAACATATTCTAATAAAGACAGAAGGAGATGCATCAAAGTATCTGATGAGAAGGAACTTTGGGGAAGTAATTCATCTATATCTGAGTACTCAACTCAGGGGGAGACTCTCTTAAGCTTTTTGTTTTGTATTTTTTTTAAAAGTCCTAGTTTTTGTCATCATAAAAAAGGGGGAGATTGTTAGAACATAGTTTGATTCTACAACCCTTATAAGAATTTTGATGATAAGAAACACAAAGAACAAATATGCACTCTAAGTTTTTGTTTCATGTTATACATAAGTTCTGACTAAAACGGCATCAGAAGTTAAGCCACAGAAGCATTCAAGCTGGGTAATCAAAATGTTATGAAGTATGATGATCAGAATCTGCGCTAAAGTAAAAGATATTTTGATTCTGAACAGAAGTCTAACGCGCCAACAGATCCTCATGTATGACTTATCAAAGTTATGAAGTAAAGCAGCATGCAAGATTCCTAAGTTCTGAAGCGATACTTTTCCATTAAGGCAGTATCATGTGCAACAGATTCATTCCGACAAGAATCTTCTCAATATGGAAAGTGCATTAAGTGTCCATTATCACGTTTCAATTTGGACAGATTTTCATGCCTATATAAACAAGTTCAAAGGGTAAATCGTTCACGATTTTCTAACTACTGCTCTCTACATTCTCAAAAAGGCGGCAAAAATTCATATTCATTCTACTCTCAATTTGTGTAATACATCATAGTAGTGATATAGTTTTTGTAACGAAAAACAAATAGTACACCATAAACTTTTCTTTGAAATAGTACACAGTAAACAAAGTAGATTTGTAATCTGTTTGATTATTGAATTAAGTCCTCGTTGGAGAGAGAAGAAATCACTTTGGCGGGTGGACTGGAGTAGTTTGAGATCAAGCGAACCAGGATAAAAATCTCAAGTCTATTGCTTTTGATTTTTAAGTTTCAATTCAACCCCCCCTTCTTGTTTTTTTCCATTCTTCACTTAGGCCTTGCTCGTTCTTCATAATAGATCGGGGTAGGTGAGAAATAAACCACCTAGTCAACAGAGGAATGCAACACATAAGAAGTCCTCTTCTCTTCATGGTGAGAGAGTGAAGAGAATGCAAGATGTCCCCAAGTAAAGTATGTACCTAATTACGAGATATAAATTTTTTTATTGTGTTCACATCTTTGAGTTGGTCAGGATTGGGGAATAGAACCATCCCATAGATAAGAAGAGCCAACACTTCTTCAAAGGCTTGTAAATCTAGAGCATCCCAAAAATATTGAGCCCTCTCAAACCAAAACTTGGCTAGAAACCCTTTGACACCACTTCTTGTTTCCCAATTGGCTACAATGTTAGACTGAGGTAAATGTAGAGCTCGAGCAATCTGTTCAGGTCTCAGGTCTCTTTCAATACCATTGAAGGGTAGTTGATCAATAATAGGAGTTCCCAAGAGATGAGAGAATTCTTCCGTAGTAGGCATAAGTTGGTAATCATGAAAGGTAAAGCAATGGTGTTTAGGGTCAAAGAATTGGAATATCACTTTCACCATATCCTCTTCAAAGCTTATTATAACCAAGTTGAGGAGACGACCATATTTGTTGGTGAAGGGAGAATCATTGGGGACCCTTGATGCCAATTCCTTAAGTTGAGGAGACATTTTGACGAGGTTGATTTAGACAGTATTCTTGTGAGTGGGAGCCATGTCCTACAAAACAAGACAAAGATAAATCTCTACGTCCTTGAAATGGTTAGTGCAAAATACCATGGTATGATGTCGTGATGTTATGTACAAACAAACATATACACACAAAGAAAACAAGTCCTTAGGTTTAGGCTTGCATGAGGTTCATAGGTAAGTACCCTCTTGATGTTTAGTTGGTTCAACCTATCCTAGGAAGTAATCGGGTTCTAAGGGAATCTCAATATCACTGATTTTTCTTCATCGGGAATTGTTTCAGCGCAAGCCTCTTTATTGGTGACCGAAATATCCTTAAATTCCAATCTCAATGAGCATAGTATCGAGTATCAACCAACTTCGGACTGCACCAAAGTCGACTATCTCACTACCTTCTAATGGAAAAGTTATTAAATTAAAGGTTCTAAGGTCAGTTAATGCTTCATGACACCACACAACGGCCTCGTATTCTCCTTGACTAGACTCAAGGGCTACCGGTACCAACAAATGTGTCACACTAACATACCCATCGCTTCAACCATATCGGTATACCCCGCACACTCTCCACGATCTATTGCTACTTACCTAATAATGTTCTCTGATCTGGGTAGAGGATCAATACAAACCCAAACAAGGACGCATAATGTAAAGCAAGCAAGTCAAACAATGAATACATTTAAATGTGATCTATCTCTAAGGTAACCCCACTTTTAAGTTCATCCCCAGCAGTGTCGCCAGTCCTGTAATACAGTGGAAGAACTGACTTGGGTGTTTTTCATTTTATCGCAAATGTTGCGGATAGCAAGAGTCGCCGCCGACTTTTCTTTTATCCAATAAAGGAAAGGGTGAAAAGAACAAGAAAGAACTTTCGATATATTTTCTTGAGTTCGGGGGATAGGTTATAAAAAGGGAAGGTGTTAGCACCCTTTTCATATGTAGTTATCTACGCGCTCTTAGTTGCTTGCTAGATCACTTTTGAAATTCCTTTGTTTAAAATGTGTTTGTGGTGGGTTTTGAAAGTATTTTGAAAACGTCTTTGTTGCCGCAAAATTTGTAATGATTCTCGTCTCTATAAGAATGTATACAAAGTTTTGGTTTTGAAAATATTTCAAAGAGATGTTTGTTTTTTGAAGATGTTTTGAAAGTGTAAGTGTGGAAATGGTTTTAGTTTGTGAGCAAGCAACTACAAGCGTCCTACCTACTCAAAAGGTCTTTGTTCTTTTCCTCCTCCTTTAGATGTGGCTATCTTACCACTAATTGGTAAGAAACCCTATCGTTGGATGTGAAGGGACGGGCATGGGTCAATTGTATAGTCATATAAGGCAACTTATGAGACATTTTAGCAATTTTCGTAAGGGGCTAGATCATTTACCGAAGGCAGCATCGAGGGACATTGAGGGACTATGATCTTTTTTTATCGAGGGTCTTTACTAAAATTCCCATATTCGAGGGACATGACTATTTTATGAGGCAACAAGAGAGGTTACCCTAGAGGTGCATGTGTGAATAGTGTGCTTGATTGCATGCATTTTTGTCTTTGAGATTAGGGTTTTCTAACGGTTGATTTTGTCTTTCCATACACACTCTAATTACTAACAATTTATATTAAAGCGGTAAACTGCGAAAATTAAAATCCTACGCTATTACATCATTAGAGGGGTGGGGGTACAATTTACAAATGGGGATTAAGTAGAAACTTAAATATTACAATCATATCGAATAACAATGAAGAAAATGTAAAAACAGTGTAAAATAAAGGAAAAATTGCATTTTGAACTATTATGTGTAGACACGTTCTGCTATGCATCGACACATAACTTTCCTTGCCCCTGTAAAACCAAATCAACTCAGTATGATTCGATATATAATGGGATGTGTCGACTCATTCCACTTCCTGTTTCTGAAAAATCCCAAATCAACTCAGTATGAGTCGATACATAATAGGATGTATCGACTCATGCACGTGTTTATGTTGACACATACGCGTTTTGTGTCGACTCATGCACCTTTCATCCTTTAGTTTTGGGGCCTGGATAACAGTATGAGTCGATTCATAAGGCTATATGTCGACTCATACCCTATTTTGTCACTAGAATAAGTTGACCCGTGTGGGTATGTGTCGACTCATGCTGCAGTTTTTTGCCTCTACCATCATTCTTTTGCATGTATCAGTCAGTTTTTAACATATATTTGATAAAAACGAAAAGCAAGTAAATGGTTAACTTCAAAGGGCAGTGATTACTACATTCTATCTTCACAAATGAACCAAACATGATGTATGGAAAATGTGGAGTCAAGAAGACTTACCTTGAAACTGTACTTTATGTTTTGAGTCTGAACACTTTTCAAGATGCTATGTGGACTTCAATGAACCTCCAAAAAGTTGTTGAACCTTCTTCATGTATTGAAAGTTTCTGAACCAAACTCCAAACTGTCAAGTTGCACAATACTGTCTTTTGTTTAGAAGGTGAAGATAAGGGCACTACCGAAACTGTTCTTGTGCTTGAACAGTCTCTATGTGATATGAAATGTTCAGTTGGTTTATGAGAGTGTTTGCAAGGTGAAACAGTGAGTTGAGGATTTTTTGTTTAGTGAATGAAAATAGAGCATAGTTTTTTGAATGAACAAGGTTACAAAGACTTCTGTTTTTTTTCTCTTTTCTCTCTCAATAAAAACCACCCCTTGTATGTTATGAAAACAATCTATTTGTAGATGAAGTTGGCTGAAGTTTGGGAGGGAAACAAAATGAATTTTGAACTTTTTGGGTATGTTGTTTCATAGCCTTTTTGGGTGTAGCTCTTTATATGCTAATTTGGTGCAACCATGGGACTGATATGATGCAGATTTTCAGGGCATCATTGCAGGTTTTGGAGCAGACTATGACAGCATAACAGGGTTGTTTTTATGGATTTGAGTCAAAGAGAAAAGTTCAAACAAGACAAGGCTTTAGGATTTGTAACAACAATTTCTAACTTAAAAAAATGCAGCCTTGTAATAACTTGAATTATTTGTAACATCTTGAATTATTTGTAACATCTTGAATTATTTATAACATCTTTAATTATTTTGAATTGTAGTGAAGAAAGATGTCATGAGGTAATGAAGTTAATCATGTATGGAAAATACTTAGAAATTTTTTTCAAGTCTTGCCAAGTTTGATTTTTGACCTTCTCGATTTTTGATGATCAAATTTCATGTTTTTAATGCCTTTATGACATGTGATTTTCAAAACTCAAATTTGACCAAAAAAGTTAAAGTTTGACTTTTCAGTGTACAATTGACTTTTTCATTAGTTGACCAAATTTCATCTATCAATCCACTGACCTCGGGAGGTGAATTGAAATATGCGATTAGGTCGAAATGATGAACTTAAATCCTTGAGATCATATTTCCAACCAATAAGTGATGTACTACGTCAAAAATCAAAGATTTGTCACTCTCAGTCAAAACCCTAATTTGTAGTCCTAGTGCTTCGGAGATGATTTTGTCTGATCAATTCCTTGAGAATCCTTGAGAAGTAGAGATCATTTGTGAGGAATGTCTTGAAAAAGGAGAGGGAAAATTTTTGGGTACAACACATATGTTTGTATTTCTCATGTATTAAATTTAAGTAATATATTAAACCAGTTGATGTTTATGTTTCATCTCACTGTGATATCATCAAACAGATGTTGTCTAAACCAATGTTGCATAGTTGAATTGGAAATTGGCCACTAGATTTAACTAAGTTTTCATTGTTTTATATGCCTTTGAAGGCCATGAAAGGCCATATTGTGGCATACTTCATAGTTGATCATGCTATAGTTGAGCCATCAGTAAATCTGATAGCCACTAACCCTTGGAAATTATAATTTGACGGGTCAAGGCATAAGAGTGGAACTGGTGTCGGAGTTCTAATTATCTCTCCAAAAGGAGTACCAAAAAAATTCAAATGTAGGGTAGATGGAAAATGCTCCAACAACGACGCAGGGTATGAGCCTTTGATCACTGGGCATACACTTTTAAAGGATTAGGTGCAAAGAGGGTCAAAATCAAAGGTGATTCAGAGCTAGTGATCAAGCAAATAACTCGAGAATATAAGTGCATTAAAGAACACATATTTCTATATTTTGTGGTGGTTAATCAATTGTTGGAATATTTTGAAGTTGTAAGCATCGCACATGTGCCCAGATTAGAGAATCAAGTGGCTAATGATTTGACACAAATTGCTTCTGGGTACAAAGTATCAACTGACAAGCTGAAAAGTTTTGTTGAGGTAAGGGAAAAGTGGTGACGAAACCATTATCAACATTGTCAATCCCAAAATCTAGGGGGACACGTGACCTGGAAAAATTATAAAATTCTGAAAATTTTGAAGTTTTTGCCATTGATAATTTTTCAGACACGGATTGGCGAAAGCCAATTATGTATTATTTGGAAAATCCTGTTGGAAATGTCGATAGAAAGATAAAGTACAAGGCTTTGAGATACGTGTGCATGGGTAATGTATTGTTTAAAAAGACTCCCGAAGGGGTTTTGCTCAATTTCTTAGGAGATACTGAAGCGTATTTGGCAATAGTCAAAGTCCACAGTGGAGCTTGTGGTGCCCACCAAGCCGGCCATAAAATGAAATGGTTGTTATTCCGACAGGGTGTCTATTGGCTAAGTATGCTGAAAGATTGTATTGAGTTTGCTAAAGGGTGTCAAGAATGCTAAAAACATGCTGGTGTTCAACATGTACCTACAAGCGAATAGCACACAATTATTAATCCATGGTCGTTCCGAGGATGGGCGCTGTATATCACAGGAGAAATTTCACCATCCTCATCGAAGCAACAAAATTTCATCCTGGTGGGGATAGACTACTTCACTAAATGGATAAAAGCTATACCATTAGTCAATTTCGACCAAGAAGAAGTGATTGGCTTCATTCAAAAGCACATCATTTATAAATTTGGAGTTCCTAAGACAATCACTATAGACCAAGGGTCAATTTACATTGGGCGTAAGATGCAAGAATTTACGTCTGAATAAGCTTCAAGTTGGTAACTCCATTCCCCATTACGCTCAAGCCAAAAGCTAGGTCGAAGCTTCCATAAAGTAATAATTGGATTAATTAAGAAACACGTATCTAGAAAATCTAAGAACTGGCATAAGACGTTGGATCAAGCTTTATGGGCTTGTCGAACGTCTCCCAAAGAAGCAACTGGATCAACACCTTTTTGTCTGGTATTTAGACACAATGTGGTCTTGCTAGTTGAAATATACTTGCAGTCAGTGAGAGTACAACACCAACACGAACTTTTGTTAGAATAATATAGAAATATGATGTTTGACGAAATAGCGGATCTGGATGAAGAACTATTATCTAAGCTAGATATGTTAATTCGACAAAAAGAGCGGGTGTGATACGGTGGGAGAACTGACTTGGGATTTTGCGTTTGTGTTCACAAATTTTTCGGTTTAGCAAGAGTCGCCACCGAATTTTTATTTTATCCTAAGGAAAGGTCAAAAAGCACAGGAAAGATCTTTGAGATGTTTTCTTGAGTTTGGGGAGTAGATTATAGAAAGGGAAGGTATTATCACCCTTTCTATCCATGGTTATCCATGGGCTCTTAGTTACTTGTTTATATCACTTTCTTTGCTTTTCAATTGTTTGAAATGGTGCTTTTCAATTGTTTGAAATGGTGCTTTGTGTATGATTTTGAAAGATGTTTTGAAAAGAGGTCATTGTTGTGGCAACCTTTGTAATGATTCTTGTTTGAATGTATACAAAGGTGTTTTTGTCTTTTGAAAAGTTTCCAATGTTTGAAGGTGGGGTTTTGAAATTGTGTTGTGAAGTGTGTTTGAAAATAGCAAGGATGTTTTTACAAGCTTTTGATCAAGTAACTAAGAGCTATCTACCCTATTTTACTCAAAGATCTTTCTTATGTTTTTAACCCTTTTAACAGTGTTGTTTCACCATTGTATTTGGTGAACAAACTTGTGTTAGGATGTTAAACGGGACAGGCACGGGTCAACATATAGACCATGATAGCAATTGTGTCAAGTAGTTTTGGCAATTTTCTTGAGGGACTTGATCATTTTTGTTTAGGAAACCCAGATAGCGTCATCGAGGGACTATGATCTTTTGTTTTGTTTTTGTTTTGCCAAAGTACTTGACATGCATACCATGACCCATTTTTGAAGGCAACAAGTGGATTGTAACCCTAGGGGTGCAAGTGTGCATTGTGTTTGTTTTTCATGCATTTTTGTCTTTGATTAGGTCAAACTATTTGTTGGTTTTGATTTTGCATACAAACCCTAATTCTCTAATCATGGCATAATTGAAAGCGTTTAAGTGCGTAAAAATAAATCTAAGCTATTACAACTTTGATATAGGGAGGGGGTACAAGTTTTGAATAGGGGATAATTGACAAGAAATATAAACCCTAAGTTATTACAACCAAATTGAATCTCAAATGCAATCAATATTTAAATGTACAATATTTAAATAAACAAGATAAATAAATATTAGAATAAAATGTATTATGCACAAGAAGTTTTTATTTATTTATGTATGTAAAGTATTTTTATTGTGAAAAAGGTGTAAAGAATAAATAAGAGATTAATTTTGTTTGTTTCTAGGGCAAAAACTCTAATTTCTTAAGAAAATAAATATGATGTATTATTTATATACAAAAATATGTATGAAAGTGAAATATATCTAAAAAGGTATTTTTAGTATAAATAATAATAAAAATAAAAAAGTAATATTTTTGTATTTTTTATTTCTAAGTATTTAATAAAATAAAAGTATATATATATATATATATATATATATATATATATATATATATATATATATATATATATATATATATATATATATATATATATATATATATATATATATATATATATATATATATATATATATATATATATATATATATATATATATATATATATATATATATATATATATATATATTTATTAAATATGTTAAGTAAAAAAATAAAATAAAATATTTACAAAAATACACCATATTCAAGAAAATATTTTTGGTGTGAATAAAAAATAGAAATGAAAAATAGAAGTATTATTTGCATTATTTTCAAGTTTAAACAAAACAATATAAGTATTTAAATTGTTTTTTATATTAGAAAAAATCAAATAAATATCTAATAAATTAAAAAAATGTGAAAATATTTTTAGAGTATTTTTTATATTTGAAAATAAAATATCAAAGTCAGAAAAGAAATTAAAATGCAAAAATAATAAAAATACAAAGAAATGGGCCAGGGGGTGTTGAAAGTAAACTGGGAGGTGTTGGAAGCAAAAAATCCAGGCCAAGCCCAGACTTCATCTTCTTCCTTGTGACAAACAGAAAAACGTGTAAGATTAAGATTGCGCCTAAGAGGGGGGGTGAATTAGGTGATGGTCGATTTTTGACTTATTTTATACTTTCTGGTTTTGATTTAGTGCTTTGAAAACTGTAAAGTGCAGAAAGTAAAGAGACACGGAGAATTATCCTGGTTCCTCCCACACCCCGGAAGTACGTCCAGTCCCCTTGCAAACACGCAAGAGATTTTACTATATTGTTAGAACTTTTACAAGACTCTTCCTAGTCTTATCCACTAAAGAACCTAACAAATAACCAAGAACACCCTCTTGGATTTCCAATAAGTCTAATGAGAACAATCCTCTCAAAAGATACCTCTTGTTTCCAATAATGGACAACAAGGAACAAAAGTAATCTAATACTTAATTCCAACAATCCTGGAAATAAGTTACACTTTGTATGTTTTTATGAAGTATGATTTCTTGAAAGATGTTGATCACATAGAGTGACTTCTTTGAAGTTTCTTCTTTCTTCTCTTGTAAGCAATTCAAACTGTAACACAATGGTTAGATAATGCTCAAAGATTTCTGTTCTTTATATATGTGAAAGTGCAGAAAATCTTTGTTCTTAAAAGTTAAGAAATATGAAGTTTGAATATTTTACAAAGTTCAGATTTTATTACAAGAGAAGAGTTGTTTATGATTTGAAATATTTTGCAATATATAGTAATCAAGATACCTTTCCAAAAGGACACTTTTCTGTTTGAAAAACTTGACAAGATGCAATGTTTGATCATGCAACTATTGGAGAAAAGGTATGAAGGATATCTTGAAACCAGTTCAGATTTTTCAAAATTTTCAATGTGCAAATCGATTAACATAACATGTAAATCGATTGCACGAGTTTGTAACGTTCAGAATTTCAAAAAATTTGAAGTGTAAATCGATTAGCATGTTGTGTCAATCGATTTACAAGAGTTAAAAAATCAGTTTGTTCTGTGATCAATCGATTTACACAACCTGTAAATCGATTGCTGGCAGGAGCAAACAGTTTTTTGAAAAAGCATGTGTAAATCGATTTACACAAGATGTTAATCGATTTACAGTAGAGAAAAACTTAAAAATTGTTTTGAAATATAATTTAAGAGATGTGGCAAGTGTGTATATCATTTTTGAGCATTTCTAATCAATGTAGTTTAATTGAGAATTGATATACTTGATTGCTTGCCAAGTTCCTTGAAGCTTTGAGTGAATGATGCTTTAAGATGATTTCCACTTCTTTTCCTTCTTTCCATAATGCTTGTTTGTCTTTCATCAAACTAGCTTGTTTGTCTTTCATCAAAACTAAAGTTGAGTTGAGGCTTGAGATTACATTCTCCCCCTTTTTGATGATGACAAACCATTTTCCTTTATGTGTTGATCAGAATTTTAGCAGAATGTGTTTTCTCCCCCTGAGAAGATTTCTCCCCCTATGGAGAAAAAGATTTGAAAGCTTGCTCTGTAGAGACAATGAAAACAAACAACCATAAAGTGCTATTACATCCTTCTCCCCCTTTGACATTATCAAAAAGAAGGGAAAGATGCAACAAGAAATTATACCAGAAAGAAATGTATAGGAACATGAATGAAAAGCACAAAACTTTCAAAATTATCGAACAAAGTTTTAAAACACAATACATAAAATGAACACTTGAAATAAAACAAGACAAAAAAACCATAATGATACTTATAATAAGAATTTAATAACATTGATCAGGAACATTTTAGAAAGGTCCTTGATATGGAAATTGTTGTTGAAGAGGTGGTTCGGTGTATTGAGGAGGCGGAGGTGCAGGATTGGTTGGGACGTATGGAGGGATATGAAGATGTGAATAAAGATATGAAAATTGTTGGTTCACATCATTCTGAAAAGCATCTATTCGAGATGAGGTAGAGTCATTTATCTCAGTCCATCGAGCATTGATGTTAGAATTGAGAGAAGCAAACTTTTGCGTCATGAAATCCATAACATCTTGATTTGTTGGACCAGAAGAAGCAGCAGGAGGAGGAACTTCATGGTCTTCTTCATCTGCATTATTACTTTCATCGTCGACAACATCTTCTCCAATGTAAGTGATGGTTTTTGCTTCAGCATTGAAATGAACACCCATCCTTGAATCAACATTTTTGATGGAGATCCTAGTGGTGATTGGATCCATTTCAATCCGCTCAAATCCAGTGAAATCTATATCAAAAGCTGCCATAATCCTTGTAATGAAATATGCATATGGTAGAAAGGTGGCCCTTGCGGCAACTTTTAGCATATGCACCACAATCAATTTTGCCCAATTAACCGGGATTCCATTTTTCCTTGCATAGATGATTTGCAATTCTAGGTCGGTCACTGTACAATGATTCCCTGCTCTAGGAAACAGAATATACACCAGAAAATAGTGAAACAACCTATCATCAATATGAAAATTTCCAGCACTCCATGTGTCCCTAGCTGGAATAACCCCGCCAAGACTTCGAATCCGCTTGGCATGGTATTCAGATTCTGATAACCTTCCAATGCTATAGAAAAATTCTCGCTTCTGATAGTTTTCCCAAGCAGCATCTTCTGGATCATAGAGGGTACTTCCAGAATATGGAATGTTCAAAATTCTGCCAATAGTTTTGGAATACAGAGGGATTCTTTTTCCAAGGACATATGTATAACATTTGTTGTCGTCATAGCACATATTGCTGTAGAAAATTCTAACCAGATCCGGGTAATAGAAACCATGTGAAGATATTAATGGTTCTAAACCATAAGCAATGAAATCTCTTTGAAACGAGAAGCATTCATCTGGAAAAGTAGATAACATACCAAACTTTGGAGTAGAGATGATTTTCTTTTGAAAATGCTTGATAAATCTGTCCCGCTGTGGATCCGAGAGGTACTCGAGCACATAGTTTTCAGATGTTGATGAAGCTTGCTTCTTTCCTTTCTCTGAGGCAGAGGCTTTTCTCTTGGGAGCCATGGATCTTGTTAGGGTTTTGAAAAGAGAGATATAGAGTTCTTTGTGTTGTTATGTGAGAGAGTGTGTTGGTGTTATGAGATAGTTTTGGTGAGTTTAAATAATTTAGAGAGTAAGTGAGGTCTTTATGAGGTTTTAATTTGGTGATTTGGTCAAGGTGTTGTACCCCAAATTTTGACCTAAGATACCGTCTCCCATCTGCATTATTCGCATTGCAAGGGTTTTCACATATTTTATCAAATTTTCAAAGCAGTTTAAAAATTCATAACTTTTTCGAGTCGGAAGCTGTTTATTTGTTGAACGCTAAATTCATTAACTGATCAAGACTTAAACAATGTTCATTGATTATTTATTATCGTAAATTCAAATAATTGGAATTTATTTTCGATTATTATGTAATTTAAAGATTTATAAATAATAAAATAAATTATTGAGAAGAGGTTTATTAATTGATCAAATAATGTTTATTAATTATTCATTATCCTAAATTTAAATAATGGGAACCTGTTTTCCGTTATTATATAATTTAAAGGTTTACGAATAATGAAATAAACATTTGAAAAGGAGTCTATTAATTGATCAAGCAATGTTTATTTGATTATTTATTGTTCTAAATTTAAATAGCTGAAATTCTATTTTTCAAGTTATTATAATTTAGAAGAATTAAAAATAATAATAAAGTAAATGATTGAAGTTATTAATTGATCAATGATATTTATTTATTTGTTTATCATTCTGAATTTAAATGATTGGATTTGATTTTCAGTCATTATATAATTTAAAGAATTATAAACAATAAATAAATAATTGGAAAGAAAAAGAATTAATTGAGAAATAATAGAATTTTTATTCACTTTATTCTATTTATTACAATTGTCATTTAAATGTTGTGTTATTACAAAATATTTATAAAGACAATTACACGAATGCTTAAAGTAAAATAAAAAGCTATTTTTCTAAATTCTAATTCTAATCTTCTATCCAATGCTCTTGTCTGCTCATTTAAATTTTACCTGCAAAAAACGATTAAAAGAAAAGTCAGAATTGAATAAATAATTAAAATGCAGAAAATAAATTTAATGTTCATCATTAAAAGCAATGGCCGGAATCAGTTACTCTTTTTTGCAAATCACGGGATTTCTCCCGGTTCACAAAAAAGAGAGGAATTTTTAAATGAATGCACAATTAAAAAATAGCACATTTCAAAATCAATTGCATTTTTATCAAAAAGCCCACTGCATATTTCACATATGTATAAATTCAATTTTTTGGTCAAAACTGCATAAGCATAAATCAACAGCATGTGTAAGTTCATAACACAAGCCAACGTAACCTATTACAACTTAAGAAGAAAGATAGCATAGGCTCCTCTAATGTACAAATGCAGTGGACAGAGATGTGCAGTCTTAAAACAATGTATGCAAGCAATATATGTTTCCATTTTTCATCATATTCCAGCCTGTTTGCTTTTTCAGAACAGCAGTACAGGATATCATTTATGTATCATTTCTGTACTTGAGAGAGAGAGAGGAAGAGGTTTAGTTTTGCAGTTTTGGTTTAAGCATGAAATAGGAATAAAGTCAACCATATGTAGCAGCATATATGCAGAGCATCAGAAAATATATTAAGATACTCAAACCTGAGCCATCAAAAAAGGAAGCAACGGATATGAGAAGAAAATCCCTTCAAAAGGAAGTCTTAACTTGCATAGTATCTCTACACAACCAGATCACTGAAAAAACTATTCAAAAAAACCATAGTCCATGGCATAACCTGCATACTGCATCTACACTATTCCAAAACCATAGCATATGGTTAAATCACATAACCTATTGCCAAATCATTTTTCATAGCATAAAAACCATTAAACCTGCATACTGTATCAAAACCATAGATAAAACAGTATAATCCAAATCCATTCAAAAAAACCAATTATTCAATATTCCAACCAGTTTTTAGACGAAGAAGAAGAGAAGAATTAGTAGCAGAAAGCAAAGAGCGAGGAATCTTCGGAGCTTACCTGACTTCGCTGGAATCGTATCGTCGGACTAGCTCCGACCATGTGAGTTTCTTCAGTTTTTCGCATAAATCTTTATACCGTTGTGTTGCCTTTGTCTCACTGGATAATAGTCCTCTCTTAATTTCTTGAAATCATGTTAAATGGCCATTTAAAATCATTGCTGGTCTTAACGTCATTGCCTTCGTCAATCTTACCCCTGTCCTGTTACAGCAACACATCAATCCCTATTCTAACGCCGACAATAACTCAATCAATAATTTTCAAGATTCATAAATGTTGCAAGACCGATACACAATCACATAAGCACTGTTAATTAAAAATCAACTTGTAAATAATATAGAAAATTCTCAAACCTCTTTTTAATTACCAATTCGACTTTACGATTCATCACTATCTTCTTGCGATGGAAAAGGTGATGTTCCTGGTGAGAATTCACTATTAAGGCAAGTGTCGAGTCTCATGAGAAGATTACCTGCTTTTGAATCTGGGAAATTTCAAGATGATTTCTTGATGGAATACAATGACACCTTGTTGATTAGTTACCTTGCCATGCTGACCAACTGCTCAAGTGCAATGAATGATTTGGTGGACAAGTTCGGTACTGCATATGATAGACATACCAGAAGAGGTGGACGAACCGCTTTCATGTGAATGTCGCCTCGTTACTCATATCTTGTCCTGCTGTGGACAAGCCTTGAAGCACTTTTCCAACTCTTTAGGCACATATTTTTGTCTTCATTCTTCTCTTGCTGCTTAGGCATTGGTTTTTAAGTATTACTTGGATTTGAAGAGCTCAAGGAGAGAAGCAAATATTCATGGAAAGTCACCAATGAAAAATAGGAAACGTATTGTTAGCTTTTGCAAATCAGTGACAAAATTTTCTTTTACTAAAAAAAACAATAACAACAACTAACCGCGCTAGCAGTATCCATCGTTTTCCTCTTCCTCTTCATGCAGCTTCTTCTTCTCGCCCCAACAACCTCGCCAATTCCCCAAAACACCGCATTTCGTTCCTTTCCATGATTCATTCCATCACCATCATACGAACCCAAAATCAATCCATTTGTAAATATCACAAACATCTAACTCTGTTTTTTCAAACAAATCCATTAACACAACACAATTTCAAGCATCATGCGAACAAAACATCACTCAAAACAAAAACAAAAATACATCTGTCTTGTTGTTATCTTTGATTGTTGTGCAGGGAAACAAGGAAGCAATATCACAATACCAAAATCAAGTTCTTGGGTTCAAGGAAACGAAAAAACAAGAGTAAGGATGAAGAGGAGACAAAGCAGATCTGATGACACACCACCGTTAATCTTTCAATCTCAGCTCTGGTTCAACACCACTTCCAATCTTTTCCCGCCGGTGTTCAGTCGCAACAGCTATAATTCCCTGCCGTCCACCATGAACCAACTCGACTGCAACCCAATCACTCTCCACGACCGCAACTCACCGCGACCTAACAAATCGACCTCCAAAATCTCCTCCGCGCAAGCCTCTCTTCGATTCCTTCATAAACAGCGAAACCCCTTTTTTTCATTGTATACGCTCCGCCGCAATTTCTTTCGTCAAATTGATAACCTTTCCGTGAAACTCCTCCTCCATATCTCCCTACTACTCAGACTCTCCGTACTTCTCTTCTATTATCTTTCTGAAAGCATTTGAGATGGTTGATAGCAATGCTTCCTCTGGGTCGCCTGAAGAGACTCAAAATCCGATTCCAGATGGGAATGTGCTTGCTGAAAGTGATCTTGCATTGGATAATCTAGCACAAAAAGTTCAAGAATCTCTATCTCTTGACCAAAGACTTAAATTTTGGGAAACGCTACCAATCCCCCAGAACTCACGTCGCTGCAGATCGCCGGCCGCACCTCCCTGACTTTCTTTCTTTTTCCTAATCGTATTATTATTTTCCTCTTAACTTTCTTATTTTCTTTTTTAATAATCAGATTAATATCAAGAGTTGGTGGTCTGAGTTGTAATTGTTACTGGGCCTTGCGCCTCTGTTTTCTGATCATACCCCCTGACCTAAATTCACACCCCATCTTTTATTTGCTCTTTAGTTTAATTCTATTCATTTTCTTAAGCTAAACTTATTTAATTTAGACTAATTAGTTTCTTAGAAATAACATATAGTTTTAATTAGACAATTTTTAATATTTTACCCAAATCTTATTTAATTTAAGTTTAGGTTTATTTAATAATTTTAGTCTTCCTTATTTCTAATTAAATTAAAATTCATGGCTTGTAAGTTTTATTTAATTTGAAAAATATTTAATATCTCTAAAAAACATATGAAAGTAAAAATGAGAAAACTAAAAAACATGCTATTTTTCTTTAATTTACTCCCCTCATTTTGGTTAAATACCAATATAAAAAAGGACATAAAAATAGAAACTTAAAAACTTAAAAAACATTTCTATTAATTCTCATTACCTTTTTATCCATGTTAAAATGCGTAACCAATTAAAACATTTTTCTCTTCACATATTAAACAAAATCATATAAAAATGCATGTTCACACTTAATTGTTGTATGTCATTATCCGCATAATTTTCTGTCAATTATTTCATCGTACTTGATTATCCTGTTTGCACCAATCCAAAGGGAATTGTCTAAATTTTGTTGACTTCATGTCCTCAAAAACGATCGAGCGAATACTCTCATTCATTAAAAGTTTAGGGTAATTTTTCCTCAAATATTCAACCTTTTCAAATTTACGCCCTTTAAGCAAAAACTTCGACATTAGGTCGTCGCAACTTCAAAAAACCACCTGTATCCCTTTTCGGCCAAAACGATTTATTTTCAATCAAGCAATCAATTTTAAATAAAGCATATATTTCAAAAGGTTCCTATAGAGTACTATAGATGCATTGGGTGCTAATACCTTCCCATTGTATAACCAACCCCCGAACCATAGATCTTTTCAAAAACGCCTTGTATCTTTATTACTTTTAAAAAAGTATTATTTACATTGCATATTTAGGGTTTTATTTCGCTCTTTTCCCTTTTCCTTTGGAAACAATAAAGCGCGGTGGCGACTCTTGCTTTTTGTGAGACGAATTAATCAATAATTCGATCTCCGATTTACCCCGCTACATTTTTTATCGCTACAGAATTGGCGACTCTGCTGGGGATGAATTGACCTCTTGCTGGTCATCCCTAAGTGGGTTAAGCCTAATTTGTTTTATCTGTTTACTATTATTTGATTTGCTTGATTATATGTTTAAATTGGGGTGTTTGGGTTTTTTGCAAAGGACGAATCCTATACCCGGATTAAGTGACACTTAAAGAATAGGACGGGCGGTATAGTCATGTTAACTTTGAGGGAGTAATTCCGAAGAAGGAGGCATGAGATCCCCCACTCAATGGAAGGCCCTCTTGAACTTAATATTTATTTACCGAGTAATCGGGAAGACATTATTACTTTTGACCTAGGAGCCCGAGAAGTTGAGGACCGTAGAACCCTAACCCATCTTGGCCTTTTTAGGTGTAGCGCGGAGACTATAACGGAGTAATTCGAAAGTAGTTGTTACGCGATGCTACGCTCGGACGAGTTTCTCTTGAGAATATTGCTAATTATCGAGTAATCCAGACGTTGGCAATATCCGAAGGAGGAATGTAGACTCTGGGAACTCTTAGAACCTTGTCTTACAGGTGTGATTAAACCCTTAGTACATACCTTGGGGATGTTTTTACCCTTGACTCCATGCTCGTGACGTTGAACCTTTTAACCCCATGTTTGTGACCTTGCTTGTGGTTGTTGCATCGCCATGCATTCATGCATCCATAAAACTCTTTTCACTTGACTTTGAAGGAGTTTGGAGGTCTTTCTTTGTAAACATCACTAGTTTCGTCAAACTCAATGGATCTTGGGTGTCGATAGGGCGAAAACCCTAATCCACCAAAATGGATGATTGATCTTGACGATAACTTGATCAATGTTTGGAGCCAATTTAAAATTCATCTGTTATCTTCATACTTGGATGTTTATAACTTGATATCTTGAGTTCCTTGAAAGTCAAATAAAACTCTCTTTTGCATATCATACATCATTCTACATTTTTTCTTTGTCTCACTTTCAAAGGTCTTTTTCCGAGTCTTATTTTTTTTTCCCTTGGTCTCACTAGTACAACACTCGCGCTAAGAGAACAATGGAGAATATCAAGCAAGAGATTTCTGAACTCCGCAGAGAGGTGATTGTTTTGAAAGCTAGTGTGGAGCACTTAACTGGTTTGGTTGAAATTCTGATCTCCGCCCAAGTCAATCCTTCTAGGAGGGAGGAAGCAAGGATAAAAGTCTTCACGGAGACTCTAAAATCTTTTTCTCATGAAAAGGTGACGGTTAATGCACCTGACGACTTTCCTGACAAGGTGAATGTGGGAGTGCGTCTAGAAGAAGATGTCGGAAAGGGATGTTTATATGAAGTGGGTAGCTCAGTTAATGGTGTGAAGAAGTTTGATAATGGCTTTTCCAAGAAGAGAACCAGAGGAAGGAATAATCATCAACAGAATTATCACGTTCATCAACAGAATCAGCAAGTTCCTAATCAGAGGAAAACCCAGTTTGATTCAATCCCAATCACCTATACAGAGTTGTTCCCTATCCTGTTGCAGAGGAATTTGGTTCAGACCCGACCTCCACCGAAGGTCCCTAAGAAGATACATTGGAACTACAAAGCTGATTTGGCTTGTACTTTTCATCAAGGTGCTCCTGGGCATGACTTGGAGGGTTGCTTTGCTTTGAAGATTGAGGTTCAGAAGTTGGTCCGAAGTGGTATCTTGTCATTCAAGGACGTTGGTTTTGAAGTTCAAATCAAACAGGCGCCGAAGAGTAAACACGACTGAGGGTGACTTTGAGTTTTGAAGATATTTTCGATAGTTCAAAGTGGAAAGCCTTCCCAGATTATTAACTTGTTTCTGCTTTTGTAGCTTTTCTTATTTATCGAAACATTGTTTGCATGTAAGAACTTGTTTGTATCTGAATGATCATTTTAATACAATGAGTATGTTTGTCTTGAAGAAATTCATTCGTCTCACTCATATTTGTTTTCAAATTTTAAATTTCTTTTTGCATTATGATGCCAACTTGCTAACCATTCTCTTGCCTAGGCAGAGATTGAAGGGGGGATGATGATCTAAAGAACACAAAATCTTTGGTTGCATGCTTTTGAATAAGATCTTGTTGATGATGTACAGGCATTGTTTCAAATCCCTAAACACCGGAGATATAAGGAAGATAATCCCTTGCTAACCCCTTTTGAGCCTTTGAAGCAGAAGTTTCTTTTCTATACGAAAAAACCTTGAATTTTAACCTGGGGCGGGGTAGTTTTCAGTTAATTTGATTGAGCGTTCAAAATTCGCAAGGAAAATGTTACCGTCACAAAATCCTTTGAGAGATGAACACTCATGTTGAATTAACCGAACATAGAGTTGGAGAACATCATGAAGAATGGGTGGGCACCAAATATTTTGAGCCTTAAAATCTTTTTCTAAAAAACCCACGAACTGGACCACCTTACAACCTTTGAAAGTCCTGATTGAAGCAAGGTCATTCTGAAAGCATACTTCAATGAGATAGTGTTCCTGACTCCCATGAATGTTCTAAATAGTTATGTTGGTATCATATGTTTTTCCTATACAAAAATAAATGGCGCTTTAACTCGCAAAATTTGTGCGATGTCTTTCAAAAATCTTCAAGACTTATATAACTGTTGCATTAGAATTCTCATTCTCATTGTAAACTTTTTCTAACTGCAAAACATTTGTTTGATATCAAGGAAGCTCACATAAACACCAGTGATGAGTTTATTCTTTTAAGGCTTGAAACTATGTGGAGTAATTGGAGAATCAATTCAAGAAATCATATCCAGGGGCATGTCAGTTGAAGACCTTAAGCATGGACAGGTTGCTTCTCCTAGTTATGCTTTTCCCAATTTGTTTGCTCGTTTGGGGCAAAATAATTCGAAGACTTTGTTGTGCCGACTACAGTCAATCCGGGGCAATCACGTCAAGATTGGATGATTTCCTCTAAAAGTTTGAAGACACCAGAGCATGGTGAATGCCAGGTCTTTTTGTAAACCCTCTTGAGACATTTTCTCCTCATCAACCTTTTAGCTTGGGGCATTTTAGAAGTGAAGTTATTCGCAAGAATCGTCATGCATCATGCAGCTCATCAGCAGTAAATTTGGGGCATCCAATTTGGTCCCAGGGGCAATCTAGACTTGTCAGAATGTGTGTTATGTATCGCACACTTTATCAGAGGGTGGTATTCCCGGTATCTCCAGCTAGGCATTGACTCCTTCCAGCTGAGGCTTTGGTTTGTGTTGTTATCCTTTCATTGGGTTGTCGATGATAGAGGACTGGACTTTGGGTTTTCTACTCAAAATATCTTCCTCTCCAAGAGATTTAAGCCTTGTAGAAGGATTTTACAGCATTGTTGGCTTTTGTCTTCTATCTCCAGTGATGTTCCCCTCCTTTTGAGATTAGCCGAGTACCGGGTTGTACTGTGATGTCTTATCATCTTCTGTCCATCTCCCCTGTCGTTTTTGTCAGCATACACGTGACATTCATTCACACTTGCATCATGCACGCACAGTTGTATTTGTTGATGTCTCTGAGTTCGTACACCTTGGTTGTGTCTATTCAAATAGCACATTTGATCTTTCCAAATAGAGTGCCAACTTAAGCATAAAATGCGCCTCCTTTCTAATTCCCCAACTGAGCTAATCCTCGTGGATGATTTTTGATTTAGCTTACCTTGTCCATTTCTGGATAGGATAATTTCCCCAATCGAGTTACTTTCTCATTGGGAGGAGTCTTGTTTGACTGTTTTCTCTTTGGTTATTCCTGGATGAAGTTGTTGCCTCTTGCATAGGCTATCTCATTGATTTCCCCCAGTGAAATTGCGACCTAGACGGTTGGTGCATTTATTTCGCACGTTAAAATATATGATCTCCTCGGGAAGGATTGATTCAGGGTTCTCTTTGATGAAGATTTTATTCTCTGCCAATATCATCGCAGTTTCCTTCTGAATTATTTTGGAAAACGACAAGTGTTAGCTCTTCATGAGCAACTTGTATGTTATAGACACCGTTGGAAAACGACAAGCGGCAGCTCTTCACGAGCAACTTGTACGTTACTTTTTTGAAGGCGCCGAGCAGCAGTTCTTCATGAGCTACTAGTGCGTCATTTCTTCTTTTTGAAAGCGCCGAGCAGCAGTTCTTCATGAGCTACTAGTGCGTCATTTTATCTTTTCGAAAGCGCCGAGCAGCAGTTCTTCATGAGCTACTAGTGCATCATTTTATCTTTTTGAAAGCGCCGAGCAGCAGTTCTTCATGAGCTACTAGTGCGTCATTTTATCTTTTCGAAAGCGCCGAGCAGAAGTTCTTCATGAGCTACTAGTGCGTCATTTATTCTTTTTGAAAGCGCCGAGCAACAGTTCTTCATGGGCTACTAGTGCGTTATTTACTTCTTTTTTGAAAGCGCCGAGCAGCAGTTCTTCATGAGCTACTAGTGCGTCATTTTATCTTTTCGAAAGCGACAAGCAGCAAACTCTTCATGAGTTACCGGTACGTTATTACTTTTCTGGAATACAACAAGTGGTAGCTTCTTTATTTGAGCAACTTGTTTGTTATTGGTATTTTCTTTGGACGGCAAGCGGTGGTCTCTTTATTTGAGCAACTTGTACGTTATTTCTTTTCTGGACGACAACAAGTGGCAGCCTCTTTATTTGAGCAACTTGTATGTTATTGGTATTTTCTTTGGACGACAACAAGCGGCAACTTCTTTATTTGAGCAACTTGTTTGTTATCGGTATTTTCTCTGGACAACAACAACTGGCAATTTTCTTTATTTGAACAACCTTCGTATCTACAATCTTATTACCTCAGCATTAATGAGTATACTTCTGAAAATCTAGCAGAGAAGTCTGTTACGAATCGATACCTCCAGAAGTCGGTAATCAGTTATCGGCATTTTGTTACTCTCTGTCCGCCATCGACCTTGAGTTGCGAACTCACTGTTTTGGGTTAATAATCTGTTATGGCCTATGCAAGATGCTCTCTTTGTTAGGATTAGAGGTTGTTTTCCCTCGATTTTATTCGCTGTCAGGAGTCTGTCGTTTGAAGTCGATAGCTCGTTTTCCCAGTGGCGTATAATTCATGTCTCTGTGTTTTGTTGGTGTTCGATTCCTCCAGCATTGTCTTGTTTCATACAATATCTTTCCCTGTAAATTCATGCACTACATTCATATTACTGCATGATGACGGCATCTTAGGACAAAATTTGCGTAATTATGTATTTAAGTACCTTCAATCTCGTCGAGACGAAGACTTTAATCTTCATATCTCCGGATAGAAGGAACTTAAATAGGGGCAGCTGTTGTACCCAAAATTTTGACCTAAGATACCGTCTCCCATCTGCATTATTCGCATTGCAAGGGTTTTCACATATTTTATCAAATTTTCAAAGCAGTTTAAAAATTCATAACTTTTTCGAGTCGGAAGCTGTTTATTTGTTGAACGCTAAATTCATTAACTGATCAAGACTTAAACAATGTTCATTGATTATTTATTATCGTAAATTCAAATAATTGGAATTTATTTTCGATTATTATGTAATTTAAAGATTTATAAATAATAAAATAAATTATTGAGAAGAGGTTTATTAATTGATCAAATAATGTTTATTAATTATTCATTATCCTAAATTTAAATAATGGGAACCTGTTTTCCGTTATTATATAATTTAAAGGTTTACGAATAATGAAATAAACATTTGAAAAGGAGTCTATTAATTGATCAAGCAATGTTTATTTGATTATTTATTGTTCTAAATTTAAATAGCTGAAATTCTATTTTTCAAGTTATTATAATTTAGAAGAATTAAAAATAATAATAAAGTAAATGATTGAAGTTATTAATTGATCAATGATATTTATTTATTTGTTTATCATTCTGAATTTAAATGATTGGATTTGATTTTCAGTCATTATATAATTTAAAGAATTATAAACAATAAATAAATAATTGGAAAGAAAAAGAATTAATTGAGAAATAATAGAATTTTTATTCACTTTATTCTATTTATTACAATTGTCATTTAAATGTTGTGTTATTACAAAATATTTATAAAGACAATTACACGAATGCTTAAAGTAAAATAAAAAGCTATTTTTCTAAATTCTAATTCTAATCTTCTATCCAATGCTCTTGTCTGCTCATTTAAATTTTACCTGCAAAAAACGATTAAAAGAAAAGTCAGAATTGAATAAATAATTAAAATGCAGAAAATAAATTTAATGTTCATCATTAAAAGCAATGGCCGGAATCAGTTACTCTTTTTTGCAAATCACGGGATTTCTCCCGGTTCACAAAAAAGAGAGGAATTTTTAAATGAATGCACAATTAAAAAATAGCACATTTCAAAATCAATTGCATTTTTATCAAAAAGCCCACTGCATATTTCACATATGTATAAATTCAATTTTTTGGTCAAAACTGCATAAGCATAAATCAACAGCATGTGTAAGTTCATAACACAAGCCAACGTAACCTATTACAACTTAAGAAGAAAGATAGCATAGGCTCCTCTAATGTACAAATGCAGTGGACAGAGATGTGCAGTCTTAAAACAATGTATGCAAACAATATATGTTTCCATTTTTCATCATATTCCAGCCTGTTTGCTTTTTCAGAACAGCAGTACAGGATATCATTTATGTATCATTTCTGTACTTGAGAGAGAGAGAGAGGAAGAGGTTTAGTTTTGCAGTTTTGGTTTAAGCATGAAATAGGAATAAAGTCAACCATATGTAGCAGTATATATGCAGAGCATCAGAAAATATATTAAGATACTCAAACCTGAGCCATCAAAAAAGGAAGCAACGGATATGAGAAGAAAATCCCTTCAAAAGGAAGTCTTAACTTGCATAGTATCTCTACACAACCAGATCACTGAAAAAACTATTCAAAAAAACCATAGTCCATGGCATAACCTGCATACTGCATCTACACTATTCCAAAACCATAGCATATGGTTAAATCACATAACCTATTGCCAAATCATTTTTCATAGCATAAAAACCATTAAACCTGCATACTGTATCAAAACCATAGATAAAACAGTATAATCCAAATCCATTCAAAAAAACCAATTATTCAATATTCCAACCAGTTTTTAGACGAAGAAGAAGAGAAGAATTAGTAGCAGAAAGCAAAGAGCGAGGAATCTTCGGAGCTTACCTGACTTCGCTGGAATCGTACCGTCGGACTAGCTCCGACCATGTGAGTTTCTTCAGTTTTTCGCATAAATCTTTATACCGTTGTGTTGCCTTTGTCTCACTGGATAATAGTCCTCTCTTAATTTCTTGAAATCATGTTAAATGGCCATTTAAAATCATTGCTGGTCTTAACGTCATTGCCTTCGTCAATCTTACCCCTGTCCTGTTACAGCAACACATCAATCCCTATTCTAACGCCGACAATAACTTAATCAATAATTTTCAAGATTCATAAATGTTGCAAGACCGATACACAATCACATAAGCACTGTTAATTAAAAATCAACTTGTAAATAATATAGAAAATTCTCAAACCTCTTTTTAATTACCAATTCGACTTTACGATTCATCACTATCTTCTTGCGATGGAAAAGGTGATGTTCCTGGTGAGAATTCACTATTAAGGCAAGTGTCGAGTCTCATGAGAAGATTACCTGCTTTTGAATCTGGGAAATTTCAAGATGATTTCTTGATGGAATACAATGACACCTTGTTGATTAGTTACCTTGCCATGCTGACCAACTGCTCAAGTGCAATGAATGATTTGGTGGACAAGTTCGGTACTGCATATGATAGACATACCAGAAGAGGTGGACGAACCGCTTTCATGTGAATGTCGCCTCGTTACTCATATCTTGTCCTGCTGTGGACAAGCCTTGAAGCACTTTTCCAACTCTTTAGGCACATATTTTTGTCTTCATTCTTCTCTTGCTGCTTAGGCATTGGTTTTTAAGTATTACTTGGATTTGAAGAGCTCAAGGAGAGAAGCAAATATTCATGGAAAGTCACCAATGAAAAATAGGAAACGTATTGTTAGCTTTTGCAAATCAGTGACAAAATTTTCTTTTACTAAAAAAAACAATAACAACAACTAACCGCGCTAGCAGTATCCATCGTTTTCCTCTTCCTCTTCATGCAGCTTCTTCTTCTCGCCCCAACAACCTCGCCAATTCCCCAAAACACCGCGTTTCGTTCCTTTCCATGATTCATTCCATCACCATCATACGAACCCAAAATCAATCCATTTGTAAATATCACAAACATCTAACTCTGTTTTTTCAAACAAATCCATTAACACAACACAATTTCAAGCATCATGCGAACAAAACATCACTCAAAACAAAAACAAAAATACATTTGTCTTGTTGTTATCTTTGATTGTTGTGCAGGGAAACAAGGAAGCAATATCACAATACCAAAATCAAGTTCTTGGGTTCAAGGAAACGAAAAAACAAGAGTAAGGATGAAGAGGAGACAAAGCAGATCTGATGACACACCACCGTTAATCTTTCAATCTCAGCTCTGGTTCAACACCACTTCCAATCTTTTCCCGCTGGTGTTCAGTCGCAACAGCTATAATTCCCTGCCGTCCACCATGAACCAACTCGACTGCAACCCAATCACTCTCCACGACCGCAACTCGCCGCGACCTAACAAATCGACCTCCAAAATCTCCTCCGTGCAAGCCTCTCTTTGATTCCTTCATAAACAGCGAAACCCCTTTTTTTCATTGTATACGCTCCGCCGCAATTTCTTTCGTCAAATTGATAACCTTTCCGTGAAACTCCTCCTCCATATCTCCCTACTACTCAGACTCTCCGTACTTCTCTTCTATTATCTTTCTGAAAGCATTTGAGATGGTTGATAGCAATGCTTCCTCTGGGTCGCCTGAAGAGACTCAAAATCCGATTCCAGATGGGAATGTGCTTGCTGAAAGTGATCTTGCATTGGATAATCTAGCACAAAAAGTTCAAGAATCTCTATCTCTTGACCAAAGACTTAAATTTTGGGAAACGCTACCAATCCCCCAGAACTCACGTCGCTGCAGATCGCCGGCCGCACCTCCCTGACTTTCTTTCTTTTTCCTAATCCTATTATTATTTTCCTCTTAACTTTCTTATTTTCTTTTTTAATAATCAGATTAATATCAAGAGTTGGTGGTCTGAGTTGTAATTGTTACTGGGCCTTGCGCCTCTGTTTTCTGATCATACCCCCTGACCTAAATTCACACCCCATCTTTTATTTGCTCTTTAGTTTAATTCTATTCATTTTCTTATGCTAAACTTATTTAATTTAGACTAATTAGTTTCTTAGAAATAACATATAGTTTTAATTAGACAATTTTTAATATTTTACCCAAATCTTATTTAATTTAAGTTTAGGTTTATTTAATAATTTTAGTCTTCCTTATTTCTAATTAAATTAAAATTCATGGCTTGTAAGTTTTATTTAATTTGAAAAATATTTAATATCTCTAAAAAACATATGAAAGTAAAAATGAGAAAACTAAAAAACATGCTATTTTTCTTTAATTTACTCCCCTCATTTTGGTTAAATACCAATATAAAAAAGGGCATAAAAATAGAAACTTAAAAACTTAAAAAACATTTCTATTAATTCTCATTACCTTTTTATCCATGTTAAAATGCGTAACCAATTAAAACATTTTTCTCTTCACATATTAAACAAAATCATATAAAAATGCATGTTCACACTTAATTGTTGTATGTCATTATCCGCATAATTTTCTGTCAATTATTTCATCGTACTTGATTATCCTGTTTGCACCAATCCAAAGGGAATTGTCTAAATTTTGTTGACTTCATGTCCTCAAAAACGATCGAGCGAATACTCTCATTCATTAAAAGCTTAGGGTAATTTTTCCTCAAATATTCAACCTTTTCAAATTTACGCCCTTTAAGCAAAAACTTCGACATTAGGTCGTCGCAACTTCAAAAAACCACCTGTATCCCTTTTCGGCCAAAACGATTTATTTTCAATCAAGCAATCAATTTTAAATAAAGCAGATATTTCAAAAGGTTCCTATAGAGTACTATAGATGCATTGGGTGCTAATACCTTCCCATTGTATAACCAACCCCCGAACCATAGATCTTTTCAAAAACACCTTGTATCTTTATTACTTTTAAAAAAGTATTATTTACATTGCATATTTAGGGTTTTATTTCGCTCTTTTCCCTTTTCCTTTGGAAACAATAAAGCGCGGTGGCGACTCTTGCTTTTTGTGAGACAAATTAATCAATAATTCGATCTCCGATTTACCCCGCTACATTTTTTATCGCTACACAAGGTTTCATTGATTGGGCAATAGTAAGATGGGGGGTTGAGAGACAATGAATGTTTGACCAATATATTAAAATCTCATACAAGTATCACATGATAAACAATAAATTTCATAGAGAAAATACACAAAAAATGCTTCAGATTCTGTGGTAAATCGATTTGCCCCTTGGTTAAATCGATTTACACAGAAAATTTTCATAAAAAATAATTTTCGTTCAGTGGTAAATCGATTTACATATTGTGTAAATCGATTTACACAAAAGATTTTATATAAAAAAAGATTTGCTTCAGTGGTAAATCGATTGACATATGGTGTAAATCGATTTACTTAAAGAAAAATTTTTAAAAATCATTATTTTTAACATTTGACACAATGTCTAACCACATATATATGTACATTAAGGTATAGTTAAGGATTGAGTGCACCTTAAATATCTTGTTCATCGAGGATTCCAAGTTCACGACGAATTTTGAAAAAAGCATCCTTTGCAAGTGGTTTTGTGAAGATGTCCGCGAGTTGATTTTGAGTGTCCACGAATGTGATCTCGACATCTCCTTTGAGTACATGGTCTCGGATGAAATGATGTCTGATGTCAATGTGTTTCGTCCGGGAATGCATAACTGGATTTTTTGTAATATTGATCGCGCTTGTGTTATCACATTGAAGAGGAATGCATCCAAGGTTTACTCCATAGTCAAGTAATTGTTGTTTTAGCCAAAGAATTTGAGCGCATCCACTTCCAGCCGCAATGTATTCTGCTTCAGCAGTGCTGAGAGCTACGCTTGCTTGCTTTTTGCATGACCATGAAACCAAGGCATTCCCAAGAATGTGACATGTTCCACTTGTACTTTTGCGATCAGTTTTGCAACCTGCATAGTCAGCATCAGAATAACCAACTAGATTGCACATACTACCTTTTGGATACCATAATCCGACGTTGGTTGTTCCTTTGAGATATTTTATTATGCGCTTGACTGCTGCAAGGTGAGACTCTTTAGGATTGGCTTGATATCTTGCACATAGGCAAACGCTGAACATAATGTCAGGTCTACTTGCTGTTAAATAAAGGAGTGAGCCAATCATTCCACGATACTTAGTTATGTCAATAGAATTTCCTGATTCATCTGGATCAAGATAGGTGCCGGATCCCATAGGTATTGCACTTTCTTTGCTACTTTCCATCTCAAACTTCTTTATAAGGTCTTTGCAATATTTTGATTGGTTTACGAAAATACCATGTTTGAGTTGCTTAATTTGAAGACCGAGAAAGAAATTCAATCTTCCCATCATAGACATCTCAAACTCTCCTTGCATCATAGACGAAAATTCCTTGCACATATTTTGGTTAGTTGAACCGAAAACAATATCATCTACATAGATTTGTACAAGTAAGGTATGATGATTAACATTTTTTATGAAGAGAGTGGTATCAACTTTACCCTTTACAAACCCTTTTTCACATAGGAATGTGCTTAGTCTATCATACCAAGCCCTTGGTGCTTGCTTCAGCCCATAGAGAGCTTTCTTCAGTTTGAAGACATGATTAGGATGTTTGAAGTCTTCAAATCCGGGAGGTTGCTTTACATAGACTTCTTCATTTATGAATCCGTTGAGAAATGCGCTTTTTACATCCATTTGAAAAAGTTCAAAGTCCAATGAGCATGCATATGCAAGTAATAGTCTTATTGCTTCCAAACGTGCTACCGGAGCAAAAGTTTCTTCAAAATCAATTCCTTCCTCTTGGTTGTATCCTTGAGCAACTAGTCTTGCCTTGTTTCGAGTGATTATACCATTTTCATCCATCTTGTTTTTGAAAACCCATTTGGTTCTAATGATACGTTTATTTCCTGGATTAGGAACAAGTTCCCAAACTTCGTTCCGCTCGAATTGGTTTAACTCCTCTTGCATGGCAAGGATCCATTGATCATCTTCTAGTGCTTGAGCCACTTTAGTAGGTTCAACTTGAGATACAAACGCCATATTTAAGCATGCATCCTTAAGATTTAGCCGAGTAGATACTCCTTTGCTAATATCTCCAATTATATTGTCAATTGGATGATCACGATGAGTTCTCCATTCTTGAGGAAGATCATCATCATTTTCATTTTGATGTGAAAGTTCATGTGTTTGTTCCGGATTGACAATTTTTCCATCTCCGTAGGAAATCTCATGAGATAGATCTATAGAATCATCATCATCACAAATAACAACTTCCTCCTTGGAGGTGTTAGATTCATCAAAAGAAACATGCATTGATTCTTCTATAGTTAAAGTTCTTTTATTGTAAATTCTAAAAGCTTTGCTAGAAAGGGAGTAACCAAGAAAGATACCTTCATCCGATTTTTCATCGAACTTACCGAGATTGTCTTTGTCGTTGTTAAGGACAAAACATTTGCACCCGAAAATATGAAAGTGAGAGATATTTGGTTTTCTTCCTTTGTAAATCTCATATGGAGTTTTCTTTAGTATAGGTCTTATGATCACGCGATTGCTTACATAACATGCCGTGCTTACCGCATCCGCCCAAAAATATTTAGGCAAACTTGAGTCACTTAGCATGGTTCTAGCAAGTTCCACCAAAGACCTATTTTTCCTTTCAACTACTCCATTTTGTTGTGGAGTTCTTGGTGCTGAAAAATTGTGGAAGATCCCATTTTCTTCACAAAATTCTTCAAATAGACTGTTTTGGAACTCTCCACCATGATCACTTCGGATTGATGTTATCTTTAATGACTTCTCATTTTGAACTTGTTTTGCATATCTCTTGAATGCCTTGAATGCTTCATTCTTGTGTACTAAAAACAAAGTCCAAGTGAAACGGGAAAAATCATCTACAATAACTAATGCATAAATGTTACCTCCGAAGCTTCTTGTTCTAGATGGACCAAAAAGATCCATGTGCAACAATTGAAGTGGTCTTGTTGTTGAAACCACATTCTTTGGTTTGAAAGTTGATTTGGTCTGTTTGCCCTTTTGGCATGCACTACATAATTTGTCTTTGATGAACTTCATCTTTGGTAGACCAATAACTAAGTCATGCTTAACCAATTTGTTCAAGTGCTCCATGTGAATGTGAGCAATCCTCTTATGCCATAACCAAGCGTCATTGTTGTTTACCATAAGACATTGTACCTTCATAGACAAATCATCTAGAGTAATCACAAAAATATTGTTAGATCTTATACCTTTGAGTTTTACCTCATTGGTTGCCTCATCCATAATAAGGCATTCTTCTTTGTTGAATTTGATCTTGAACCCTCTATTGCAAAGTTGACTTATGCTAAGAAGGTTGTGCTTTAATCCTTCAACATAGAGAACATCCTCAATTTGAATGGATGGAGGTGTGCCAACTATTCCAACGCCAAGAATCTTTCCTTTGGTGTTGTCTCCATAGGTGACATACCCTTTGGCTTTATGTACTAGATATGAAAATTGGTGTACATCTCCTGTCATATGCTTTGAACATCCACTGTCAAGATACCAAACATTTGAAGTGGATTTCAAGCATACCTACAAAAACAAATTATTTCTTGTTAGGTACCCAAGTTGCCTTGGGTCCTTCATAGTTAGTTCCCTTTTTCACCCATGCATAATGTCCACTAGCCATACTGAAATTTCTAATATAGCATGCATTTAGTGTGTGTCCAATAATACCACAGTAAAAACAGTTTGGAACAAATTTACTCTTGTATCTAGGCATTTGTTTTCTTTTAGATACATTAGCCTTTTTCTTTTGATGATTATGAACAACTTGCTTCTTTTCTACTTTCTTGGGATTGGAACTATTACTAGCCTTTACAAAAACAGTGGGATTGTTACTTGGTTTCTTAGTATTCACATAACCAAGACCTCTTTTATCATTAGGATAACGTTGTTGGCTTAGTAATCCTTCCAATCCTATTTGTCCTTTTTCATATCGTTCAATGACTCTTTTCAATTGAACAATTTGAAAGACATTTGATTCACACTTGGAGCATGCAAAGTTTTCCTTTTCTTTTATAAAATTCTGTTTTTGAAGATCAAAATCTTTAGTCATGGTGTCAATTTTTTCTAGACAACTTAGAAGTTCTTTTTCTTGTTTTGACACCTTTTTGTATAAACTTTTGCATTCTTTCAAGAGTTCATCAATTGCACCTTGAACATCATCATCAAAAAGATTAAATTCATTACTAACCTCTTCTTCATTGTCGGAGTGATGCGATGCCATTAAGGCTAAGTTTGCACATTCGTCGCTTTCCGATTCCGATGAACTACTCATATCATTATCTTCCCATGCTATGTAGGCTTTCTTTTGTTTTGAGTCCTTTCCTTTGAATCCATTTTTCTTTGGGAGATTTGGACAGTTTGGCCTGATGTGTCCTTTCTTTCCACATTCATAACATGAGACATCTTGAGTTGATGAGGAGGCTTCTCTTTTCTTGAAGTGCTTTCTCTTATGTGCATGAGATCCGCCTTTGTCATTTCTGCCAAAAAACTTCCCAAGTCTTTTCACTAGAAGCATGAAATTTTCATCTTCTTCCGGATTGTCTTCTTTTACCACTTCTTTTGAATCAATTTTTAAAGCAATGTTTTTGGACTTCTTTTCTAGATTCTCATGTTTTTCAAGTCTACCGAGTTCCGTTTCGTATTCTTGAAGTTTGCCAAATAATGTAGCGGAAGTCATTGCGGAGAGACTCTTCTTTTCCGAGATTGCCGTTACCTTTGGTTGCCATTCCCTAGTCAATGATCTAAGGATTTTCAAGTTGAGTTCATCATTTGACAGGGTTTTACCAAGAGCAATTAAGTGATTTGTCAAATGCACAAATCTCTTTTGTAAGTCAAGAATGGATTCTCCGGGCTGCATTCGAAATAGTTCATATTCTTGACTCAAGGTATTTAGCCTTGATCTTTTCACTTCAGCCGTTCCTTCATGAGTTTGAACCAAGGTATCCCAAATTTCCTTTGCTGTTTTGCAGTTTGAGACACGGAAAAATTCGTCCATACTGAGTGCACCTTGAAAAAGGTTTATTGCCTTTTTGTCATAGAGAACTTTCTTTTTATCATCGTCGTCCCATGCAGTTTTGGGCTTTGCAGACCCAACGCCATTGATTACCGTTATCGGGATAAATGGACCATTTTCAACAGCATCCCATACTTCCTCTCCTTGTGCTTCTAAATGCGCCTTCATGCGTATTTTCCAAAAGTCAAAATATTCACCACAAAATAGAGGAGGCTTGTTGTTACTACCACCATCTCTGAAAACTGGTTGATGATTTGCGGAAGCCATTCTGGATCTCTAGGAGCAGGTTACCTATAACCTGCTCTGATACCAATTGTAAGATTAAGATTGCGCCTAAGAGGGGGGGTGAATTAGGTGATGGTCGATTTTTGACTTATTTTATACTTTCTGGTTTTGATTTAGTGCTTTGAAAACTGTAAAGTGCAGAAAGTAAAGAGACACGGAGAATTATCCTGGTTCCTTCCACACCCCGGAAGTACGTCCAGTCCCCTTGCAAACACGCAAGAGATTTTACTATATTGTTAGAACTTTTACAAGACTCTTCCTAGTCTTATCCACTAAAGAACCTAACAAATAACCAAGAACACCCTCTTGGATTTCCAATAAGTCTAATGAGAACAATCCTCTCAAAAGATACCTCTTGTTTCCAATAATGGACAACAAGGAACAAAAGTAATCTAATACTTAATTCCAACAATCCTGGAAATAAGTTACACTTTGTATGTTTTTATGAAGTATGATTTCTTGAAAGATGTTGATCACATAGAGTGACTTCTTTGAAGTTTCTTCTTTCTTCTCTTGTAAGCAATTCAAACTGTAACACAATGGTTAGATAATGCTCAAAGATTTCTGTTCTTTATATATGTGAAAGTGCAGAAAATCTTTGTTCTTAAAAGTTAAGAAATATGAAGTTTGAATATTTTACAAAGTTCAGATTTTATTGCAAGAGAAGAGTTGTTTATGATTTGAAATATTTTGCAATATATAGTAATCAAGATACCTTTCCAAAAGGACACTTTTCTGTTTGAAAAACTTGACAAGATGCAATGTTTGATCATGCAACTATTGGAGAAAAGGTATGAAGGATATCTTGAAACCAGTTCAGATTTTTCAAAATTTTCAATGTGCAAATCGATTAACATAACATGTAAATCGATTGCACGAGTTTGTAACGTTCAGAATTTCAAAAAATTTAAAGTGTAAATCGATTAGCATGTTGTGTCAATCGATTTACAAGAGTTAAAAAATCAGTTTGTTCTGTGATCAATCGATTTACACAACCTGTAAATCGATTGCTGGCAGGAGCAAACAGTTTTTTGAAAAAGCATGTGTAAATCGATTTACACAAGATGTTAATCAATTTACAGCAGAGAAAAACTTAAAAATTGTTTTGAAATATAATTTAAGAGATGTGGCAAGTGTGTATATCATTTTTGAGCATTTCTAATCAATGTAGTTTAATTGAGAATTGATATACTTGATTGCTTGCCAAGTTCCTTGAAGCTTTGAGTGAATGATGCTTTAAGATGATTTCCACTTCTTTTCCTTCTTTCCATAATGCTTGTTTGTCTTTCATCAAACTAGCTTGTTTGTCTTTCATCAAAACTAAAGTTGAGTTGAGGCTTGAGATTACAAAACGCGCGTGGCTAGTTCAAACCTGTATCTCCTGTTTTAGTGCTTTTTTGACAAAACCCAAAACATGAAACTTGTAGAGCATCAAACAACGATTTCAACCATATAAAACATTAAATCTAACTCTCAAAGACCAGAGAGAATTTCTCTGGCCCTAATTTCTAACCTAGATTTTTCAGAAAGTTCATGGATGAAATTCTCCTAGCACGATTAATATAAATGAAAACTAAGCATATGTATGGTTTCAGGGCAATGAGTACAACATCTTTTATTCACAAACCTAAGGTTAAATGTTCCTAAATAGAGAGATAGAAGTTCATGAAATACCTGCTTCAGCTGAGTTCGAGTTGGACAATGCAACAACTTTCGATGAGGCCTGAGGTTCTTTTGAGCTTGCTTGATGTTCCTTGAACCTTTCCCAATGCTTGGTTTGTTTTGAACTGGCCTAAATCTCTCCATAGAACTCAACCTGCAAAGCTTCAAATCAAAAATGGTGATGTGTGTTAATGGAGTTACAGTAGCTTATGAATGGTCCGGACAGCTTAGGTGTATTGTTTAGAATGTGTTTGAAGTGATTTGGGACAAAACGCACGAGGGGATTTGATTGTGGCTTGTGATTTGCAGAACTGGCCCTGTTTTGGGCAGAAATGAAGATTTTGTGCTTAAGGGTGTTTGAGGGAGGAAGGACTCGTGTTTTTGGTTTACTAGGATGTGTCAAACTTGTTTGAAAACTTTTCTTGAGTTCAATATATCAGATATGTGTGTTCTTGACTTTTTGCATAATGCCTTGGTTTTGAAGCAAAGATGTGAAGTGACCAAGCTATGGCCTGTACAGGCTAGCTCCAAGCATGCTTAAGTTGGTGTACTATGCCTGAGATTAGGGAACTTTTTTTCTGCAAGGAAAGAAGTCCAGGGCTCAAGAAAATGCAAATTGACATAAAGTTGCCTTTATGAAAATGGAAGTGCCATCTTTATGCTTAAAATGGAAATGTTCAATGTACAATGCTCCCTTGATCAGAATAATGCCAATGTCCAATGTATTTGCATTAAATTTTTTAGTGTAAATTGGTTTAGAGGCCTGTAATTATGTACTAAGCTAGTTTGGTCAGATTTGCAACTTGGTATGAACATGTATTGGCCATGGTTACAAAGTGAGTTTTTGCCAACTTCAAGCATTCGATTCTCCCTAACCACAAATGTGTTTGAGGAGTTCTTGGACAATTTGGAAAGCTTGCAACATGTACTATAATCCATATTTGAAATGCAACTTGAGACTCCAAGTGGAACCATGTGAAAAATGGCCAAGAAGATGGGTCAAAATCCTGCCTAAACTAGGGCAAAATTTTTCTAAGTTAAAAGTTTTAGGGGCCCTTGTTCCAAAAATCATAACTTGAGATCCAAGCTTCTTTTGAGAAAACTTTGTGAATCAAAGTTGTAGACTTTGTGATGGAATACAACTTTAATATTGTAAGTTTTGTTTAAATCCATTTTCATCTTGGTGAAAATGTGAGGCAAAGTTAGGAAAAATTAAGAAAATTTTGTAACTTAGAAAATTTCTAAGTTATGAAAATTTTCCATTTTAAACCCTAATTTGCAATTTTAGGTTTCTTGATGAATGAGTTTCATAATTTGACATGTCTTGATGAAAAATGACCCTTGGCACTTGATTTTGACCAAAAAGTCAAAGTTTGACTTTTCAGTGTACAATCAAATTTTGATCAGCTGATTGAAAAATTCATCTGTCAATCCTATGCATTTGAGATCTTTTGAACTTGTTGAATGGGTAAAGATAATGTCATTGAGTCCTTGATTCCATGGTGGAGCTTGATTTGCCATTGGCTAGGTCAAACAGTCAAAAATTGCCTTTGTACAGTCAAAACCCTAAAAATGACCATTTTTCCCTTTTGGTGATCTGATCAAATTTCTTGTGGAATTGTGATCCAAACTTAATCAAATGGTTAATATGAGTTCATAATGTTGATGTGGGTCAAAATTCATGAGGTTTGACTGTCAATTGGCCACAGTTGACTTTTTCCCCAATACAGCTGATTTCTAGGTCACCTGTCCAATTGACTGGGCAAAAATTTGATTCAAGGCTTGAAACTTGGTATGGACAAACTTGTGAGTCCAACATGAAGTATTAAAGTCACATTTGGCATTGTAGGTAAAAACATCCCTGTGAAAACTCAAACCCTAATTTGAGGTAGACAGTGCAAGGAGGTGTCTTGAGCAGAGCAAACCCTAGCTTGATCTTGAGTTCCAAGAGCCTTGTGATGAGAAATGTTGATAAAATGAGAGGGCAAATTTTGGGGTACAACAGTGGGTTTCAAGGGCCTACAATAAAAAGACCAAGATAAATAGAGCATACAAAATATCGTTGGCTAAAATGGACAAGTGCCAAGATGGCTATTAAATTCCCCAATGGGGTTACATATGTAAAAAATAAATCCTAGTTGAAACATGGGCAACAAGGAAATTATAAAGGAGATCGAGATTTGAGGTTTTCCAATTGGGATCTTTCATAAGTAATATTTTGGCCAAGACGAATCCTTTTAGATGTTAGGTGATTAATCTTGCTCCTGAGCTGAAGGGCTTTCTCGCCATGAGTTATTCCCTGAAGAGTAGATTGTTGAACTTCGTTGGGTGAAGGACCATCTGATGAATCTGATAAAGCCTTCTGACGCTCATTGTGACAATTTTCTAATTGAGCGTTTCGATTTGGTTTTGACAACCCAGGATTTCTTGGTCAAGAGCAGAATGCTACTCCAGATGGTCCTTTATCTTAGCCTCGAGGTCATTAGCCTTTTGCACACAAATTTCAATTAAGTCCCACTCACCTCTCATCTCATTTGCATCGTTCTTAAGTTGGAGGTTAATCTGTCAGTGGAATGAGAGATATTTTGCAAATTGGTTGAAGAAAGCCTCAAAATCGATTAAGTACTAAGCCAAGGAATCACGAAGAGGATATTGAGAGATAGTGTCAAGAAGTTTAAAAATCGAAGTCGCCATGAAATTGTCCTCCTCGACAACAACTAAAAACTCACTTTCAAACAGATAAGACCTCAGTTCATGAATGTTGTACCCCAAAATTTTTCCTCCCATTTTCTTTAAAGCATTCTTTCAAGGCTCCTCAAATACTCAAGAATCTCAAAGGTTGACTAGTCAAGAGACTCCTCCTAAGTCAAAGGTCTACAACTAGGGTTTGGTCGTTATCAAGGAAATTTGGGTTGCAAAAGTCTCAAGTGACTTCCATGGTTCCTCATAGGTGCTCATTAAGGTTCATGTCAAGTTTCAAGTTCTACATCACAAGTTTGCACAGTCAATGGCTCAGATGATTGAAAATCAATTGTATTGGGTAAAAAGTCAACTATGGTCAATATACAATCAAACTTCAAGATTTTTGGTCAACATCAACATTTTGAAGTGATATTCATCGTTTTATCAAGAGTTGATCATGATTCCCCAAGTAAACCCCTCAAATCATCAAAAGTCAAGAATTGTCAAATTAGGGTTTCCTTAGGAGAAGTCAACCAAACTTTGACCAAGCAAAACTTCCACATGCTTCATGAACTCTTCCCCAATTAAAGCCCATTTTGAAGAAAATTCAATTCTCTACAAATATGTTTTTATGCTCAAGTCCAAAAAATGCTTCATTTGAATGATATGAGCTAATATATTATAGGTCATTTTCAAAAGTCAACAAAAGACACTTTTTTGTCAATGCAACTTACATCAAGATAACGTCTCCAAATGCAAAAATGATCAAAAGAGAAAGTGTAGAGGACATCTTGAGATTTTAAAAAAGTCTAAGATCATATTCAAAATATGAAAATTGAGCAAGTTATGAGTTGTACAAGTTGGGAAATTTTGAGGAAATTTATGAAATGCAAAATGAACAAGCTTGAGATTTTGAACTTCTGGCCTAACTTTTTTAGCTTCATACATTCTCATAACCTTAAGAGAGACTCTTAAACTCACTCACACCTTACCTATATTTTCTCATTATTTTATTTTAATTTTATTTTGTTTTTATTCAAATAAACTCAAAATAAATAAATAAAATAGGAAAAAAATGGGCCAAGCATGTGGTTTGATTTCTTAAGACCCATACAACATATTATAGCCTATAAAACATGACAAATTCGTGCAGCTTAAAAAATGGCAAGGGATATTAAAAAAATGGAAGATTTTCAATGTGTTTTATCATGTTTTGGTAAGACCATCATGGCTTGGTTTTATACCATATTTGTTAGCTCTAAATCATATCTCTCTCTCTCTCTCTCTCTCTCTATATATATATATATATATATATATATATATATATATATATATATATATATATATATATATATATATATATATATATATATATATATATATATATATATATATATATATATATATATATATATATATATATATATATATATATATGTAAGCCAAGCCATGCTAAAACATACGGAAACCACTGCATAAGAAGGCTCTCCAAAAATTATCAAAATTCCAAAAAGTTGTAAAATCCATAGCTGCACTTCCAGCCTATATAAATCCAGACAAAAACAATCAACTCACTCATGAGTTCCCCAGGAGTCCTCCAGAGCCCAGATTCATGCCCTACGCATCCCAGATCCTTCCCATAATCATCCCACCGTTTTGGTAAAAGTTTTAATTTAAAACTCTTTGATCATGTGATTTAAATAAGTATTATTCATGTATTCATGTTATTAGTAATATCTGGAATGAATCTAACACGGTACATGTGAGCTAGGTTTCCTGAATCTAAAAATGCCATAGTTAGGGAAAGAAGCTTCTTAAGCTTCGAATTTCACGTTACAAGGACTTTCAGCCCAAACGGACCCCAGATTCAGGCTCAGGGGGAATTTTTAAGGGAGTTAGGGTTAATTTGGGGTCTTAAATCTTGGTTTTTTGCTGGTTTGATTTGAAGGCAATCGGAGAAGAAGGAGTTGACCACCGTGAGGGGTGGTCTGACTCGCCAGAGCAATCGCGTGATAAAACGAAATAATATGATTGGTTCGTTTAAATAATCAGGGACCACTACAAGCATGCATGTTTGCTGATCTAGAACTAGCTTGTAGTTTTATATTATATTGTTTTGTTTTAATTAATGTACCGGATGAACACGCCATCCCCGTGGCAACACACTTGCACATAAGACCTTTATGCGCCTTGTCCTGGGTTCGATCCAGGCGCGAGGTGTTTTTATTTTTCCATGTCTCTCTTGCAGATCAAGTGTAAACCAGGCCAACGCGCGCATGATACAACCCACATCTGGGCCATCCAATCTCATAAACTCCAGATCCAACGCTTCAAAGCAATCATGACCATGGTGCACCCTAAGGAGCTGCCTTCTCCGATTCTCCAGGCGCCTGGGCCCTCTTGCTAATGGGCTTGGGATGTTTTTTGAAATGCACCCCCCATTTACTTTAAGTCTTGCCCATTTGTATTTTTTTGTTTAATCATTTATTTCTTTGTTTTAATTTATTTTTAAAAAAAAAAAAATAATAATAATAATAATAAAATCATAAAATCAAATAAAAAAAGAGATTAGATTTAGGTTTTTTTGAATAAATTAATTTTCACAAATAAAATTAATTAATTTTATCACTTTATTTTTTTTTAAAAATTAGGTTTCATAATTAAATCATTTTTCTAAATAAAACCAAAAAAAAAACATTTTCTAACACTTAGAATTTTTTAGGGTTTTCTTAGATATCCTTTCCCTCTTCCATATTTGCGCGCTCGTTTATTGTTTGCATGTTTATCAATATTGTAACTGTAAAAAGGAATGTAATAGTTTAAACTAGGTCTCTTTACATTTTTCCTCCATTTGAGGTTTTGTAATCCCCATTCCCGAAGCAATGTAATAGCGTATATCACTTTCCTGCATTTTTACTTTCCACACTATTGTATGAATGCATGTATATATTTAACGGTTAGCTTAATAGGATTGCATGATAAGACGTAAAAGCAAACGATAGAAAACCTAACGTCCAAGATAAACATAACTGAAACACAACACGCTTCAGACACGCGCACCTCTAAGGTACCCCCACTTGTTATCTTCGGAAAACAACAGTCACGTCTCTCGAACATGGGATGTTTTAGCAAAGATCCTTTGATTAAAAGATCATAGTCCCTCTATGACCCTTCGATGATGCCTCGGTAAATTATTTTAATACCTTAGGGTAATTGTTAAAGTGTCCTATGAGTTGCTTTCACGAGTGTACGATGACCCCCGTTTGTCCCTCAAAACATCCAATGATAGGGCTACCTACCAAACTAATGGTGGGATAGCACTATCTAAAGGAAAAGGGTAAAAGAACAAAGACCTTTTGAGTAGGTAGATAGCTTATTGTTGCTTGCTCATAAAACAAGAAAATTTCTCACACATACACTCTCTTTTCTAAATATTTTCAAAGACAAAACACTTAGTATGCATTCTCAACGATATGAGAATCATTACAAAAGTTTGTCGTACTAAGGCATCTTTTCAAAATATTTTCAAGATACACTTACACAAAAAAGAATTTTCAAAGTGAGCTATAAACTAAGAACCCATAGATAACTACAGATGAAAAGGGTGGTAACACCTTCCCTTTTCATAACCTACCCCCCTTACTCAGAAAAATTCTCGAAAGGTCTTTCTTATTCTTTTCACCCTTTCCTTTATTGGGTAAAAGAAAAGTCGGTGGCGACTCTTTCTAACTATAACATTTGTGATAAAACTCAAAACCAGTAAAGTCAACTCTCCCACCATATTATAGAACTGACGAATCTGCTAGGGAAAACACTAAAGTGGGGTTACCTTAGAGATAGTTCATATTTAAATGCTTTAATTGTTTAACTTGTCTGACTTATTCTTAAAGGGTTGCTTGGGTTATTCTTGTATAGATCCTATACCTGGATCAGGGGCATTTAGGTAAGTAGCAATAGATCGTGAAAATTGTACGACGTACACCAATACGGTTGAAGCGGTGGCTACGTTAGTTCGACACATTGGTTGGTGTTGGTGTCCCTTGAGTTAAGTCAATGAGAATGCTAGGTTGTCGCGTGGTATCATAAAGCACTAACTGACCGTAGAACCTTAGTTGATACAACTTATCCATTAGAAGGTAGTGAGATGGTCGACATTGGTGCAGAATGAAGTTGGTTGATACTCAACACTACACTCATTGAGGTCGGACTCTCGGGATATTTTGGTCGCAAATAGGATGCTTGAGCTGAATCAATACCCGAGAGAAAGATCAGTGATATTGAGACTCCTAGAATCTGGTTACTTTCTTTTAGGACAGGTTGAGCCAACTAAAACTTCAAGAGGGCACTTACATATAACTCCATGCAATCCTTAACCTAAGGCCTTGTGTGTTTTGCTTGTGTATGATTAAATTGTTCGAACATAACATCATGTATCATAACATTCATACCATTACATTTCTACTAACCATTTCAAGGACCAGGGAATTTATCTTTGTTCTATTTTACACACTATGATCTCTACTCGTAGAAACACTATTTGGGCCAGCTTTGTAAGAGTACCCCCTCAACTTAAAGAGTTAGCCTTAAGGGTTCCCGAAAGTTCTTCATTTATCAAAAGGCATGGCGACTGCTCAGTTTGGTTACTCCATGTTTTGAGGAAGACATGATTGTGATACGGTGGCAGAATCGTCTGTTATACTAGTTTTGCATTTGTATTCACAAATGTTGCGGTAAGCAAGAGTCCCCACCGACTTTTCTTTTATCCAAATTAAGGAAAGGGTGAAAAGAACAGAAAAAGACCTTTTCGAGAATTTTCTGAGTAAGGGGGGTAGATTATGGAAAGGGAAGGTGTTAGCACCCTTTCCATCCATGGTTTTCTACAGGCTCTTAGATGCTTAGCTCATTTCATAAATACCTTGTGCTTTGTGTTTTTGAAAAATGTTTTGGAAATGCCTTAGTGCGGCGATTTGCTCTATGATAACTCTTGTGTCAGTCCTCAAGAGTGTTAATAAAGCAAATATTTTTGAAAGTTGTTTTTTTTTAAATGTGTATGTGAAAAAATGGTTTAGTTTTGAGAAAGCATCTATGAACTATCTAATTTACTCGAAAGGTCATTCTTTTCCTCTTTTCCTTTAGACAGTACTATCCTACTATTAGAGTAGGTAGCCATAGTCGTTGGATGTTTGAGGGACAGGCGTAGGATCATCGTTATGGTCATTGAAGGCAACATGTAGGGATACCTTTAGAAATTTGAAGGGACGTCATCATATATTTGTAGGTAACATCGAAGGACAAGATCATATACCATAGGCAACCTCGAGGGACATCGAGGGACTATGATATTTTATGATGATTTATATCGAGGGTCTTTGCTAATGGTATCCCTACTGTTGTACCCCAAAATTTTCCCTCCCTTTTTCACAATAAAATCACAACCCTAGGGTTTTCTCTGATTTTTTAAGATTGGCTCAGGAATCGATCAAACAGACTTTTCTTTGGCAGTAAATCAAGAATCAGGGTTTCTCTCGTATTTCTCAGAGGAAATTGAATCCATAGAAATTCAGTTTCATGTTACATTGTTTTCACGCTTTTTAAGCCTACTGAAAGATTGTTGTTTGTCCTCAAGTTTTGTTTATCTGGGATAAGAGATAGGAGCTGAAACTGTCTAATCCAGATTAACCAGATGATGTGTGTCTATTCAAACTTCTGCTTGTTAACGGAATAAAATGTTTGCCAGTTAATGGAAATGCTTGTTTGTTTGGAATGTACAACGCGTATGTTGATTGGAATACTGATGCAAAGAAATTGCAGAGTTTTTATGGATTACTTGGATTTTAAGTTATCTGTATTGGAAATGGTGGAATGCAATTTCAGTCATTTTTAATCAGAAATCTTAAATAAAAAAGTGAAGAGGCAAAGGGAAAGATTAAAAGATATTTGACAGTAGAAAATTCTTGGATAAAGACTTTTTATTCATTTTCAAATATTGCTACAAAAGAATAATTTATTATTTTTAAATATTGTAAGTTTTTACAACTTATAGTATTTTAAAAGAAATAAATATTTACAATAAATGAAAAAAAGAGCCTATCTAATCTAAGCCTAAATCTTCTAAAGCTTCAGTGCTCCCATGCTTAAGATCTTTGGTTTCTACTGCTTCCTATATCGTCCAATTAGTACGCACCTGCAAAAGGAGAAGGAAAAGAAAATTAGTACAAGAATTTTCAAATGAAAAGAAAGAAAAGAAAATCATCATTAAAGTTTGCCGGCCGGAATCAGAATGCTATTTGTTCATCATGTTTTTATTATTCTCTTTGCAAATCACAAGAAGATCGCTCTTCTTGGTTCACAAAGAGAAAAGTAAAAAATAAAATGCAAAGCATACAATTGGTTCAAATGCAAAAACATGGGCCATGCTATACAAGGCTGCATTACAAAGCAAACTGTACTGCAAACTGAATACCAACTGCAGTGACCAAACTAAAGGCAAAACCAATAAGCCAAAATCCAAACTAAGTTGCAAAACAAGTCAAGAAGCATAGCAACTAGCAAAAGCATACAAGTACAGAAGGTACAACATAAAATGCAGCATGGTAAATCAAATAGCAGGTAAATGCAGAGGAAAACTTGTTGGCAAGCAAGAGGCTTGTAATAGCCATCATCATTTTCCAGCCTAGACAAACTTTTCATAAAAATATAATAAACAAAGCAAAAGTGCTTATTGGAGAGAGAGAGAAAGAGAGGACCTTTAATGAAAAGTTTTGCAGTTTGGCTAAAGCAGGTTGTCTCAAGTTAACAAAAAAACAAAAGATATATAACAGTCTAGCATCAGACACAGAAAAAAGATAGAAAATACTTTGTGAAAAAAACCACAAAGCCCTTTAAAGTTCCAAGCTTGCCCAAACCTGTAAAACCAAACTGTGAAACCACAGCCAAGCTTGCCCAAAACCTATCAAGCCAAAATCAACAAAACACACAGCCTGTAACCAAAACTGCAAGCTACAGCAAGCAAACCACAAGCTTGCTCAAAACACAAGCAACCTGCTAGCCAAACCTACAAAACAGGCATGCTATCAATCATAAACCAGCAACCTGCATAAGCCTAAGCTACACAAGCTCAACACAAACAGCCAAGCTTGCCCAAAAACCTGTAAAACCAAATTGTTAAACAAAACTACAATTCCACAAACTACAGCAAAACTGTTAAACCAACTAGCTCAAACTCCAAACCTGTCAAAATACACACCATAAACCTGCAGTTTCAAAACTGCAAAACCAAATCATCAAGCCTGCAGTTCAAACTACAAACTTAAAAACACCACAACCAAACAAATTCCAAAACAGTACAAACTAACCACAAGCTGGCCAAAACTGCAGAAAACCAACAAACTTGTGAAGACTCTCAAACCACAAGCCTAAACAAACTCAGCAAGCCAACCAAGCTTCAACAAGAAGAAACCCCAAAAAATACAGTTTCAGAATTATTTCATCACCAACCTTTCAAAAGCCAAAAAGAGAGAAAGAAAGAGTTTTGGAAGAAAAAAGCACAAGTTCTCAGAATCACTCATCATTAACATAGAAAAACACCAGAGTTTCAAAAGCTTCAACAATAAAGTTTCAGAACTTCTGTCAATCATCATTCAAAAACAACAGTTTCAGAGTGGTGCTCATCATTAACATACAAGAGAGAGGAAGAGAAAATCAGAAGCAAAACATTGTTTCAGAAATTTGTCATCATCAACAATAAACCAACAACAGGTTTTCAGAAATCAAATTTGTCATCATCAACAATAAGCCAAAGAGTTTCAGAAATTAAATTTGTCATCATCAACAATAAGCCAACAAGCTTCAGAAATCAAATTTGTCATCATCAACAATAAGCAAACAAGTTTCAGAAATCAAGTTCATCATTAACCAGTCAAGAAAAGAAATACCAGAAGCGAAAACATCATCTTTTCCCTTCTTGCGCCGCTAAGCCACCAAGGAGCACCGGCCGGTCCAACCTCTCTCTCCTTCCATTTTTACAGAAAAAATGCTCAAGGTAAGCTTTTCTCAACCCCTTTTACTGCATATCAAACACATAAAAGCCATGGATTAAAAAATGCAAGCAAGAATCAAGCAAAACGAACTAAAACTGTAAAACGTAAGTAAAATACTGTTCAAACAAATGCCTTGGACCGTCGTGAAGAGGAGAGATTTAGGGTAGCGCTCCGACGACCTAGGGCATAGAGTATAAGATCAGCGCTTATGGCCTGAGATAGATGAAACGAAGAAGAAGAACGAGAGAAGAAGAACGGCGCCGCTGTAACCCTAACGAAGCAAACACTAACCCTAAATTTACAAACCCTAACAAATTATGATAACTGGATAATGGGCCTTCGCCCCAAACAAATGTGCCAAGCCCACTTAGTTTCCTAAGCGCACCCCCCCCCCCCATTTTCATCCATTCTGGCTTTTTGATTCTTCTTCCATTTGGGCCTAACCCCCAACTAAACCTTAAGCCCACATTTTAATTCATTTTTATTTTATTTTTGTCTAAAATACTCTTTTTAATTTTAATTAATTTGTTTTATTTCTTTAATTTATTTTATTTTGTTAATAATAATATTAGTAAGATTTATTAAAAATTAATTTTTATTGTCATTCTTTTATTAATTGATTTTTGTTACATAATAAAAATACAAAAAATGCTAGAATCTTTGTTTAATTAATCTTTTCTTTTAAACTTTTCTTTACATAATTCCTAAAAAACATTAAAAAATAATAATAATACTTAATCTTTCTTAGGTTAAATTTTATTTGTTTATTTGTAAATAAATACATGCATCTCATAATATTTTTGATTTTCTTTATCTTATAAATTGTTATAATTTTATGTTGAATTGCGACGATTCGATTTGGTTGTAACACATAATATTTGGACTTTATTATTCTTGAGAGACTCATCCCCATTTGTAAATAATTGTACCCCCATCCCCGGATACTTTTTTGTAATAACTTAGACTTTAAATTCCCGCAATTTATTACTTTCAATATACTGTATAGTAATTAGGCGTGTATGGCAAGATTCAAAATCAATCGCTAGATAACCTAATACAAGACAAATGCATGAAAATGACAAACACAATTCACACTTGCACCTCTAGGGTAACCTCGCTTGTTGCCTCAGAAAATGCAATCATGTCCCTCGAATATGAGACACTCTAGCAAATGCCCCTTCGATAAACAAAGATCGTAGTCCCTCGATGACCCTTGATGTTGCCTTCGATAAAACGATCTCGTCCCTTACAAAATTGCTAGAGCTTCTCACAAGTTGCTTTCAATGATTATATGCGATGACCCGCGCCTGTCCCGTTTAACATCCTAACACAAGGTTATTCACCAAATACAATGGTGAAATAACACTGTCAAAAGGGTTAAAAACATAAGAAAAATCTTTTGAGTAAAATAGGGTAGACAACTCTTAGTTACTTGATCAAAAGATTGCAAAACATCCTTGCCATTTTCAAACACACTCCACAACACAATTTCAAAACAAACTTTCAAAACATTGAAATATCTTTACAAAAAGACACACACCTTTGTATATATTCAAACAAGAATTATTACAAAGGTTGCCTAAACAAGGCCTCTTTTTCAAAGCATTTTCAAAACCACACACACAAAGCACCATTTCAAACAATTGAAAAGCAAAGGCAAGTGATCTAAACAAGTAACTAAGAGCCCATGGAAAACCATGGATGAAAAGGGTGCTAGCACCTTCCCTTTTCATAATCTACCCCTCGAACCCAAGAAAACATCTCAAAGGTCTTTCTTGTGCTTTTTGACCTTTCCTTAGGATAAAATAAAAAGTCGGTGGCGACTCTTGCTAAACCGAAACATTTGCAAACACAAACACAAAACCTCAAGTCAGTTCTCCCACCGTATAATAGAACTGGCGACTCTACTGGGGATCTTTCTAAAAAGTGGGGTTACCTTAGGGTTTTAGATCACCTTTACATGCTTACCTTAATTTCTTTGATTGCTTTACTTTTCGGGTTCCTTGTTTGGGTTTGTTTTAAATCCTACACCCGGATTTGGGGACACCTTTTATGTAAGTAGCAATAAACTGTGAGGGAAATGTGCGAGGTATACCGGCATGGTTGAAGCAGTGGCTACGTTGGTGCGACATATTTGTGGGTACCGGTAGCCTTTGAGTTAATCAAAGAGAATACGGGGCCGCTGAGTGATGTCATGAAGCACTAATGAACTCTTAGAACCTTACTTGACCATCTTGGCCTTTTTTAGGGGTAGTGAGATGATCGGCTTTGGTGCAGTCCGAAGTTGGTAGATACTCGATACTACACTCATTGAGGGTTATTTTCTTGGAATATTTCGGTCGCCAGTAAAGTGGCTAAACTGAAACAATGAACACAGAAAATAATCCAGTGATATTAAGCTCCTTAGAACCCGGTTACTATTTATAGGACAGGTTGAGCCAACTAACTTCAAGAGGGTACTTACCTGCTCCATGCGAGCATAAACCTAAGGACTTGTTAGCTTTGTGTGAATGTGATTATCTGTATATACACTTTCTTACTTTTGCATACCTGTACATGACATCATAACATCATACCATAGCATTTTCAATGACCATTTCAAGGATCTCAAAGGGTCTTTGATGCAGGGTCACGTTGAACCAGACGTCTACCAAAGGGAAAGAGGATTCATTTTCCTCTAAACAAACGCCTTCAAAGATCAAGTACAACAACTTGAATCGAGGGCTATGACCCACTCGACATGGTGAGCTTGATTCTCGTGGAAAGACATCCACCGATACAAAGTTCTCCAATCAAAGATGTTGATCGAAGTTCAATCTCTAACATTTTCTTGTGTTTACCCCGCGAGATTCTTGAAAACATGCATCCACATATCATGCATCGTATCATGACAGGTTTTCCCTTTCAGGTTTCCTTATTCTCCTACTCTTTATTTCAGTAGAGATGGCTCTAGAGATTACTGTCGAAGATATCCAGGCTCAAAACGCTCAACTTCAAGAAATGTTCTTGAACCTGTCCCAGGGGCAAGAAGAAGTGAAAGCTCTCCTCACAAGGGGCATGGTCCTAGGAAATCTAGGCGGCATCAGGAATGATCAATTGGAAGGGCTACAGATTGAGTTGGCAATAATGAAGATCCAGATGACGGGACAACTGGTGGGCCAGATGTCTCTCATTCAAGACCTGGCTCAAAGACAAGAGGAGCTCAGGGTCCTCATCAACAAACTTCTTCAAGATAACCAAGTGGGGCAAACAACTAGGGTTGAAGATCAAGTCATCATTCAACCTCCTTTGAGACAAGAAGACAAGGGAAAGGCTCCCCAGCTTGCTTCAGGGTCACAGGCCCAACAACAACCTCGCCAACGTCAACGGGGTAATCGGCGTAAGCAAAATATATCTGGAAGAAATTTCACTGAGACTGACATACCATTATCCCTAATACTGGAACGCTTGTTGGAGGTCAATCTGACTGCTTTAAAGGATCCTATTCGGAATCCCAATACCTCTGCTCTTGGCTATCACCCCGGTGCATTTTGTGTATACCACTCCTATAGTCCTAGACATGACACCAACGACTGTTGGGCTTTGAAAAACAAAATCCAAGATTTGATTGACAGATGAGTGCTGAAATTCATGCCAGATGGCGAGATGAAAATCTTCCGCTGAGGGTTCTCCACCTGAAATGACAAGTTCGAACTAAGAGACTTTTGTTTCTGATAACGATACGGATTACGATGATGAGCAATATCCTCCTACTGAGGATAGGTACAAGCAGCTAGAAGATCATCTGAGTGCTATGGAGATTCAGAAGATCCTTGGTTTGGATTTCGGAGAGCTGGGATTGGTATCAGGAGTGGTGATCCCTCATAAGTTCAAAGCTCCGATTTTTGCCAAGTACGACGGGGTATCCTGTCCAAAACTCCATCTCTGCTCGTACGTCAGAAAAATCCAACCTCGCACTGCTGATAAAAACTTGTGGGTGCATTTCTTTCAAGATAGTCTGTCAGGGACTCAGCTTGAATGGTTTTATCAATTGGAAGGAGCCAGTGTCCGAAACTGGGAAGACCTTGCTGCTGATTTTTACAGGCAGTATCAGTATAACACCGACCTTGCTCCCACTCGTACTCAGCTCCAGGGTATGTCTATGGGTGCAAGTGAAGGTTTTAAGGACTATGCTCAAAAGTGGAGAGACTTGGATGGAAGGGTCCAACCCCCTTTTTCTGATAGGGAGTTGGTTGACATGTTTCTAGGGACGCTATCTGGTCCATTTTTCAATCATCTGATCTGAAGTTCGTCGTCTGGGTTTACTGAGTTGATTTTGACTGGAGAGAGAGAGTAGAAGCTGGCATTCGAAGTGGTAAGATACAGAAGGATACTTCATCAAGTGCAGTAAAGAAGCATTTCACCGGTAAGAAAGAAGCTAGTGCAGTCTAAGGCCCGAGGGGCCAAAGCAGACCTGAACACCGTTAAGCAGTAAATGCGGTAGTGATATCAAGACTCACAGTTGCTCCACAACGCAACAATCAACAAAGGGTGGAAAGACCACAAAGGCAGTTCACCCTACTCAATATGACTTTGTCTCAAATTCTACCATAATTATTGAAGACCAATCTGGTAACTCTGAGGGAAGCCCCGAAGAACCCCAACACCACATCTCCCCACTATAACCCGAATGCCCGCTGCGCCTATCACTCCGAAAGTCTAGGTCATGATACAAACAACTGTTGGGCCTTGAAAAACAAAGTGCAAGACTTGATCGAAGCCAAAGAGATTGAGTTTGACGCTCCGAAGAAGCCCAACGTCATAACTGCTCCCATGCCCAAACATGGTCATGGAGTAAATGTTGTAGGTGATGATTTATTTGTGACCTCCGTGGAAGAAATTTCTACTCCTTTGATGACAGTAAAGAAGAATTTGCTATTGGCCAGTTTATTTTCGGGTTGTGGTGAAGGTTGCCACATGTGCTCGATTCTACCTACTAGTTGGTGCTTATTGAAATCAGGTGTTCAGCGCCTGATGGATAACAAAGAGATCCTGTTCGAAAAGACTATAATTTTGTTGGTTCCAGTTGAAGATGTTGCCATCATAACCATTTCCGACAATCCTTCCAAGGTTTCCTTGAGAAAACCTGTTAGTATTACACCTGTACCAAGAATTGCTCTGTTAATAATTACTGTCCCTGGTCCTATCTCATACACTTAGGATAAGGCTATCCCTTGGCACTATGGTGCTGACGTGTATTACCATGGAGTTAAAGAAGACTTAAAGAGTGAAGAAGCTGATGTTGATGTCAGCAATATTGTCGGGACAAGCAAGGTCACCAGAAGTGGAAGACTCTTTTCTCCCGAGATTTCCCCTCCGACTGTTCACAAACCTGTTATCATTCCGTCTGCTATTACAGCAACTACTGTCCTGGTTCCTACTCCAGTGGTCACCCCTGTCGTCGAGCCATCTGGGACTCGGGGAAAAGAAATCATAGGTAAGCCTGCCCGGACGGAGGCACATAAGAAGATCATTGTAGAAACCTCTAAGCAAGAGATAGAAGAAATTTTGAAGATTATCAAGAAGAGCGATTACAACGTAGTCGAGCAGCTGGGGCAGATCCCGTAAAAAATATCCATGTTGTCCTTGTTGTTGTGTTCTGAAGGCCATGCAAAGGCTCTAATTGCATTCCTCAAGACTGCGCATGTGCCGCAGGAAACTTCAGCTGATCAATTCAAAGATTGCGTAGCTAGCCTGACTGCCGACAATGGGTTGGGTTTCTCAGATGCATATATAACTACTAAAGGAAGGAATCATAATGATGTTATGCACGTCTCGATCAAGTGCAGGGGCACCACTATGGCCCATGTACTAGTGGATACCGGGTCCTCATTGAATGTTCTGCCAAAGAAAGCATTAGACCGTCTGGACTGTGAAGGTTTGATTCTAAAGCCGAGAAATATTGTGGTCAGGGCTTTCGACGGATCAAAAGGGATGGTGCACGGGGAGGTGGACACCCCTGTTAAAGTTGGCTCTCAGACTTTTGCATCCACCTTTTATGTGATGGATATCAGACCATCATATTCTTACTTGATGGGTCGCCCTTGGATTCATAAGGCTGGGGCAGTGACTTCCATGCTCCATCAAATGTTGAAATATCCGGTAAAGGGGAAGATTGTCACGGTACAGGGTGAAGAGGAGTATATGGTGAGTCATCTCAATTCCTTCCGCTACATAGAGATGGATGGGGAGTTCATTGAAACCCCTTGTCAGAACTTTGAAGAGGTCCCTCATACTTTGGCGTCAACTGAAATTGTTGTCAACAAACCTCCGCTAAAGATGGTTTCTCTCAAGGATTCCAGGACTGTAATTGAAGAAGGGGCTCAAAGGGCTGTTAGGCATGCACGGATTGGAAGACCTCCTCTGCACAACAACAATCATGGAGTTAATGCAATTGAGGACAGTGAAGAAGATTCAGACATCGACAGCTGGATCTACCCTACAACCAATGATGGATTGAACAACTGGACCGCGAAGGACTTCATACATGTTTCTTTTATTCCACAGTAATTGACTTTTGTTTTAAGATTTGTAATAAACAGTTTGAAACTTTACGGCCCGGTGCCTTGCCCCAGGAACCTTGGCTTTGCTTGTGAGGGCTTATTATTTGTCATTTCATATATCATTAATAAAACATTGGACGTTTCTTGCATTACAAATCTTGCGCTCTTTGTTTTTCTTTTCTGTCTCCCACTCTATTAAAACAACTATTCTCTTACACACACTCACGTATCATAATGCAGATCCATATCCACTCTGGATCCCATTGATAACGACTCTGCTACTGCCAGTTATGACTTCAAAAATCTGATCAACCAAGTCGAGGACGAAGGTGAAGATGATTGTGAGGTGCCTGGAGAACTTGCTAGACTATTACAATAGGAAGAGAGGGCCATACAGCCTCATGAAGAGACAGTTGATTCAATGAATTTGGGTACAGAGGAAGACAGGAAAGAGGTTAAGATAGGAGAAAATCTGGAGCCTAGTGTCAAGTAACGGTTGATACAAATGTTACGTAACTATGTTGAGATCTTCGCTTGGTCTTATGAAGATATGCCTGGTTTGGACACCGATATTGTGGTTCATCGCATGCCAACTAAAGAAGACTGACCTCCGGTAAAACAGAAGGTTCGCCGTATGCGCCCTGATATGTCTGAGAAAATCAAAGTTGAGGTCATGAAACAGTTCGACACAGGATTTTTAGCTGTCACTTCTTATCCGCAATGGGTTGCCAACGTTGTTCCAGTGCCTAAGAAGGATGGTAAGGTACGGATGTGTGTGGACTATAGAGATCTGAATAGGGCAAGCCCCAAGGATGATTTCCCACTTCCACACATTGATGTTCTGGTCGACAACACTGCACAACATAAGATCTTCTCCTTCATGGATGGTTTTTCTGGTTACAACCAGATCAAAATGGCTCATGAAGACATGGAGAAGACAACCTTTGTTACACAGTGGGGCACCTTCTGTTACAAAGTAATTCCTTTCGGGTTGAAGAATGTTGGGGCAACTTATCAGCGTGCCATGGTCGCTTTGTTCCACGACATGATTCACCATGAGATCGAAGTTTATGTTGATGACATGATAGCAAGGTCCCAGACTGAGGAAGAGCACGTTGACCATATCCAGAGACTGTTTGACAGGTTGAAGATGTACAAGCTGAGATTGAACCCGAACAAGTGTACCTTCGGAGTAAGGTCTGGTAAGCTGCTAGGTTTCGTCGCCAGTGACAAGGGTATTCAGGTGGACCCTGCCAAGGTAAAAGCCATACAGGAGATGCCGGCTCCCCGCATATAAAAGGATGTTAGAGGCTTTTTGGGACGTCTGAATTACATCGTAAGGTTCATTTCACATCTGACTGCTACTTGTGAGCTAATCTTCAAGCTGCTGAAGAAAGATCAAGTGGTAAAGTGAAATGATGAATTCCAGACCGCTTTTGAAAGAATCAAAGAATATATTTAAGAATCGCCAATTTTGATGCCTCCAGTTGAAGGAAGACCCTTGATTTTATACTTGACAGTGCTAGACAATTCAATGGGGTGTGTGTTGGGGCAGCATGACGAGTCTGGCCGAAAAGAGCACGCTATTTACTACCTTAGGAAAAAGTTTACCGACTGTGAGACTCGATACTCATTGCTCAAGAAAACTTGATGCGCTTTGGCATGGGCTGCTCGCCGGCTGAGACAGTATATGCTGACTCACACCACCTTATTGATATCAAAGATGGATCCAATCAAGTATATTTTCAAGAAGCCCGCTCTCTCAGGAAGGATAGCAAGATGGCAGATGATCTTAACTGAGTATGACATCCAATACACAACCCAAAAAGCAATCAAGGGGAGTGTATTGGAAGATCATTTGGCGCATCAAGCCGTGGATGAATACCAATCCATGAATTTCGAGTTCCCAGATGAGAATATCATGTTGGTGACCGACTGTGAAGAACCTGGACTGGATGAAGGACCCGAGGAAGGATCCCGATGGTCTATGTATTTTGATGGAGCATCAAACTCATTGGGTAATGGAATTGGCGCTATAATTATATCTCCTGAGGGCTGTCATACTCCATTCATCGCCCGACTATTTTTCAACTGCACCAACAATATGGCGGAGTATGAAGCGTGTATCCTGGGTCTTCGAGCTGCCATTGACTTGAGGATTACGTTCTTGAGTGTATTCGGAGATTTTGCTCTGGTGATCAGTCAGATCAAAGGAGAGTGGGATACGAAGCACCCAAATCTTGTCCCTTACAGAGAATATGTACTGACATTGCTCCCACACTTTGAGGAGATAACCTTTGAACACTTCCCAAGAGAGGAGAACCAGTTAGCGGACGCGCTAGCTACCATGTCTTCTATGTTCAATGTAAGGTGGGACAATGAAGCTCCCCTGATTACTATCGAGAGGTTGGACGAACCCGCACATTGCTGTGACATTGAGTATGAAGAGGTAGCAGATAAACCCTGGTTTCATGAGGTAAAGAGGTATCTTAAAGCTCAAGAATACCCCGAGGGGGCATCTGTTAATGAAAATAAGTTTGAGAAGGTTCGCTACGAAGTTCTTCTTCAGTAATGGAATCCTTTATAAGTGCAACCATGATTCAACCTTACTGCGGTGCATAGACAAGAGCGAGGCAGAAAGGATCATGGCAGAGTTACATGAAGGTACCTTCAGAACTCATTCCAGTGGACATACCATGGCAAAGAAAATCCTACAAGCAGGATATTACTGGTCCACTATTGAAGCCGACTGTTATCAGCATTCTCGAACCTGTCATAAGTGCCAAGTCTATGCATATAAGGTGCATGTACCTCTGGTTCCCCTGAATGTTTTGACGGCTCCTTGGCCCTTTGCAATGTGGGGCATCGACATGATCGGCGAGATCATACCTACTGCATCCAATGGGCATTATTTCATTCTGGTGGCAATTGATTATTTCACGAAGTTGGTTGAGGCAGCTTCCTTTGCTACAGTAACCAAGAACGTCGTGGCGCGATTTATCCGACATAATTTGATCTGTCGATATGGTGTACCAGAGAGAATCATTACAGACAATGGTATAAATCTCAACAATACGATGATCACCGAGCTCTGCAAACAGTTCAAGATACAACATCATAACTCTTCACCCTACCGGCCGAAGATGAATGGGGCCGTTGAAGCAGCTAATAAGAACATCAAAAAGATTGTGCAGAAGATGACGGTGACATACAAAGATTGGCACGAGATGTTACCATTCGCTCTTCATGGGTACCGTACCTCAGCACAAACATCAACAGGGGAAACACTCTACTCCTTGGTGTATGGCATGGAGGTAGTCTTACCCATCGAAGTCCAGATACCCTCTCTCAGGATCATGAAGGATGCGGGTTTGAACGAGGACGGCTGGATCCAAACTCGGCTTGATCAACTGAATCTAATCGACAAAAAAGGCTTACTACTATCTGTCATGGTCAGACGTATCAGAAGCGAATGATTAAGGCATTTAACAAGAAAGTCAGACATCAAGAATATCAAGTCGGGGATCTGGTGATCAAACGCATCATACTACCGCAAGGTGATCCCAGGGGCAAATGGACCCCCACATACGAAGGGCCATTTGTGGTTAAGAATATTTTCTCGGGAGGAGCTATGATTCTAACCACCATGGATGGTGACGACCTTCCTCACCCCGTCAATGCAGACATAGTGAAAAAATACTACACCTAATCAAAGACCCGCTAGGTTGACTGGCCTAGGCAAAAATAAGGGCTTCCCGGCGAACCAAAAGGGTTTGGGAAAAAGTAAGGGATGAAAATAAATAAAAACTGTACACCCGACAAGTCAAAAACCTGAAAAGGCGACTTGGGCAAAAAAGGGTATCCCGGTGGACTGAAAACCCGAAAGGGCAGTCCAGGAAAAAATTAGGGATCAAAGCGTAACACTATGTCTCATTGGATCATCTTGTGACCAGACTTTGGTATCGACTATCAAGCTCGGACGGCGCCAATCAATCTGTTCCACCTTCGACCAAGTAGCAAAGTGATGAGACGCTTGAAGATATAAAGGCAATAGCAGAGTTGGAACCCGGTGGGATTGTTCCACATAGCTGTTTTTCTTTCTTTTACACAAATTGTACAATTTCTGTTCCCTCAGCGACATTCTCTTACTAAGACGTCAGCCTCTTTGTTCAAAATGCCTGTTACGGGCCAATGTCAAAAATCAATACAATTCATTTCCACAAGAAATTTCGACTTGTTTTTTTTTCTTTTTCTGTTTTGTTTTGCAAGAACGTCCAATGATTCATTTTTGATATATGCATTTGAAAATAATTGTTGCTCATAAATATTTACATAAGAAACAAAAGACAATTACTCGTAATTCCAGGAACAGGGGCAAACAAGAAGTGTACAAACCTTACAGTTGCTCTACCCACCAGGTACAGGGATAGAGCCAGCTTGAGAATATGACTAAAGGTACATACACTCCCTGCAGAGTAGGAAGTATCCAAAGACAGTGGTGTTAGCTCTCCCCAGCCGAGGTTCATAATCGCGAATGAGTCGGCAAAATTCTCCCCAAGCAGAATTTATCTATCACCAGCAATAAAAGCTCACCACCAGCTGAGTTTATTTCTCCAAATCAGCAGATCCTCCAACAGAGTATCTCTCTTCCCCACAAAGTCATTCTCCCACAGGATTATTCTTAAACAGAGTCTCTCCCGGCAGAATATTCTCGAGCAGAACGGATGCAAGTCTCCAGCTAATCATCTTCGGTCACTATCCCCAGCGAGAACGAAGAACTCAACTCCTTATACTCTCCAACAACAATCCAGGATTTATTCTCCCCATCCAGAGAACATCACAAGAAAATTGCATATCCATACATCATGGCATGCGCATATGCATCATACAGCACAATCTCATTTATTTTGAGAACATCATCACTCAATACATTTCATACATCATGACATTACATACGACTAACTCTTTACCTTTCAGGGAAAGATGCAATCAAGTTCTGACAAGTTTTCTCTAGTTCAGTCAAACCGACACTAAGGTTTCTATTCTAGTTGAAGACATTTTAAGACTTTCGTTTGGGTCAGCCGAATCGCCGCTAAGATTCTCCTGATTTCTATGCCAGTCAAAGTTAATCTGAGACCTCTCCCGGGATCAGTCAAATTGACACTAAGATTTCTCTCCCAGTTGAAGTTCCCACAAGTTTTTCCTTGGTTTAGTCAAATAGATACTAAGATTTCTATTCCAGTTCAAGCTTCGAAGCCCGAAAATCAACCGGAAAATAACTTAACCCTCAGTAAGTTATTGTGAAGCCTGGAAGTCGACCAGATAGCAGTACAAGATACCATGAAGCCTGGAATCAACCAGACAGTGGTATAAGACACCGTGAAGCCTGGCGCACGACCAGATAACGGTATAAGACGTTGTGAATACTGGAGCACGACCAGATAGTGGCAAAGGACACTGAAACCTGAGACACGACCAGATAACAGTATAAGGTATTGTGAAGCTTGGAATTCAACCAAATAGTAGTTTACTCGGCCAATTACTATGAAGCCCGGAAATCGACTGGATATTAGTATACCTTAAATTCAAGTTGAAACCCGGATGCGACCGGATAACCACCTAATTCCTTCTGAAGCCTAGAGCACGACCAGATAAGAATTGAGAAATTGCAAAGCCTGGAGGACGACCAGATAGCAAGTTTAATCTCATCTCCCCAGTAAGTCACTCTAAAACCTGGAGCACGACCAGATAGCAATCATTCTTATTTTCCTCTGGAAATCAGTGTAAGGCCTAGAGCACGACCAGATAGCAGTTCATTGTCATCTCCTCAACTAAGAGATGATTCCCCATTAGAGTAACGGACAACTGAAGTTCCTAAAATTTTATTTCTCCCAAGATAGAGACCAGCGTGTCCCCAGCGAAATCCTCCTCAACAACAGGTATACAGGTCCTCGCAAAGGAATCTCTTATGCGATCAACACTTCTTCGGATGTCATCTTTAAGCCCATCTTCCGCCATTAACTTCCAAATGGCATCTATAAGCCCATTCTCGATATCGCAAGACAAGTACCACTTCATGCGAGTGAAAATTTCTGGGCACTCTAGTGTTCAATCATCTTCCACCTTCAGATCACGAAAGGCGGACAAGCCAATCTACATCCTCAAGTTTAAGAAGATTGAACAGGGGCAGCTGTTGTACCACAAAATTTTCCCTCCCATATTTCTCAATACATGTCAAGTAAGGTCTTCAAATTGCTCAAGGAAGTCCAAGAGTTGACCAGACAAACCCTCTCCTAAGGCAGTCTACCCCAAATTAGGGTTTCATTTTGCATCAAGATGCTTGAGTCCAAAGGATCCGAAATGCTCACCATTGTCCTAATATGTTCTCAAGATCATCCATGTCAAGTTTCAAGCCTTGCAGAGAAATTTTGCTCAGTCAACTGCTCTGGGGGAATTGAAGAGATCTTGGATCCAGTTGAAGGAAGAAAGGGATACCTACAGAGAGAAGTATCATGAGCAGGAGAGGAAGATCTTGAAGCTTACAAGGCAGCTTGAGAATGAGAGGACAATCAACAATTATGTCAGCACGAAAGGAAAACGACCATGGGACTACTGATGTCTTTTATTGTTTCTAGTTTAGATTTGCTTTTCAGTATTTCTTTTGTAACGCCTTAAAGGCATTTGTTAAACATTGTTTCCAGTTTTAATCTAATAAAGTGTGTTTTATTTTGGTTTACAAATTTGAATCTCCCTAAGTATTTGAAATCATTTCATACACATTCCATTACCATGCACCTCATCACAGGTACCATTACAGGTTTCTTATCTTCTTCGCTGTTTATTTCAGCACAACATGTCTTCTGAAACACCTACTGACCAAGCTATTAAGGCTCTTCAAGCTCAGAATGCTCAGTTCCAGGAGATGTTCTTGAACTTAGCCAAAGGGCAGCAAGATTTGAAGACTCTCATCTTGAAGGACAAGAAGAAGAAGAAGAGGGTGGTTCTACTGAATATGGGTCACAGATTCGGGAACAATTTGCGATAGGAAGTTGATATGTCCCATTCATCTGGAGGAGGAGAGAATCAAGAGGAAAGGAAGGGTCATAACCCTATGGTTTCTGACAATGACACTGATTTTGATGAAGACCAGTACCCTCATACTGAGGATAGGTACAAGCAACTTGAAGACTGTCTGAGTGCCATGGAGATTCAGAAGGTTCCCGGTTTGGATTTTGGAGATTTGGGGCTGGCATCAGGGATGGTGATCCCTCGCAAGTTTAAAGCTCATGTCTTTGCTAAGTATGATAGGGTATCTTGTCCAAAGCTCCACCTCCACTCATACGTCATAAAGATTCAACCATATACTACTGATAGGAATCTCTGGGTTCATTTCTTTCAAGATAGTCTGTCAGGGACTCAGCTTGAATGGTTCTATCAACTGGAAGGATCTAATATCCGTAACTGGGAGGACCTTGCTGCTTCCTTTTACAAGAAATACCAGTATAATGCCGACCTTGCTCCCACGCGTACTCAACTTCAGGGTATGTCCATGGGTGCGAGCGAAGGTTTTAAAGACTATGCTCAGAAGTGGAGAGATCTGGCTGGAAGAGTACAACCCCCGTTGTCTGATAGGGAGTTGGTGGATATGTTTCTTGGGACCTTGTCTGGTCCATATTTCAATCATTTGATCGGTAGTTCATCGTCTGGGTTCACTGAATTGATTATGACTGGGGAGAGAGTAGAGGCTGGTATCAGAAGTGGCAAGATATAGAAAGGTGCTTCATCAAGTTCAGGAAAGAAGCCTTTCAAGAAAGAATCTAGTGCAGTTTACAGCTCAAGGAGCCAAAATCGACCTGAGTGCCGCCAAGCAGTCAATGCGGTGGTAATATCAAGACCTATTGTTTCCCCATAACGCAACAATCAACAAAGAGTAGAGAGACCGCAAAGACAGTATACTCGGCTCAGTATGACTTTATCTCAAATTTTACCGCAATTGTTGAAGACCAACCTGGTAACTCTGAGGGAAGCCCCGAAGAATCCCAGTACCACCTCTCCGCTGTATAATCTGAATGCCCGTTGTGCCTATCACTCTGATAGCCCAGGGCATGATACCAACAACTGCTGGGCTTTGAAGAATAAGGTGCAGGATCTAATTGAAGCTAAGGAGATTGAGTTTGAAGCTCCGGAGAAACCCAATGTCATAACTGCTCCTATGCCGAAACATGATCAGGGAGTGAATGCAATTGAAGATGATGATGAAGAGTCAGATTTCGACAGCTGGATTTACCCGAATACCAGCGGTGGCTTGAACAATTGGACGGAGAATGACTTCGTGCCAGTTTCTTTTATTACATAGTAATAGACTTTTGTTTTGAGATTTGTAACAGACAATTTGAAACTTTGACGGCCCGGTGCCTTGCCTGAGACACCGTGGCTTTGTTTGTGAGGGCTCATTATGTGTCATTTCCATATATCATCAATAAAGAATTGGATGCTTTCTTGCATTACAAATTTTGCGCTCCCTACTTTTCTTTTTTATCTTTCAAAACAACTATTTGTCTTACACACACTCACATATCATAATACAGGTCCACATCCACTCTGGATCCTACTGATAACGACTCTGCTACTTCCAGTTATGACTTCGAAAGTCCGATCAACCATGTCGAGGACAAAGGTAAGGGTGATTGTGAAGTGCCTGGGGAACTTGCTAGACTGTTACTTCAGGAAGAGAGGGCCATACAGCCGCATGAAGAGCCAGTGGAAACAGTGAATCTGGGTACAGAGGAAGACAAGAAAGAGGTCAAGATAGGTGCAAATATGGATCCTAGTGTTAAGCAACGGTTAATACAGATGCTGCGTGACTATGTTGAGACTTTGCCTAGTCTTATGAAGATATGCCTGGGTTGGATACCGATATTGTGGTATAGCACTTGCCAACCAAAGAAGACTGTCCTCCAGTGAAACAGAAAGTTCTCCAAATGCACCCAGAGATGTCTGAGAAAATCAATGTTGAGGTTATGAAACAGTTTGATGCCGGTTTTCTAGCAGTTACTTCTTACCAACAGTGGGTTGCCAACGTGGTTCCGGTGCCGAAGAAAGATGTTAAAGTCTGTATGTGTGTAGACTATAGAGATATGAATATGGAAAGCCCCAAAGATGATTTTCCTCTGCCTCATATCGATGTTCTGGTTGACAACACCGCACAGCATAAGGTCTTCTCCTTTATGGATGGTTTTTCTGGTTACAATCAGATTAAGATGGCTCCCAAATACATGGAGAAGACAACCTTCATTACGCAGTGGGGTACTTTTTGCTTCAAAGTCATGCCATTAGGATTGAAGAATGCTAGGGCAACTTATCAGCGTGCCATGGTCGCTTTGTTCCACGACATGATTCACCATTAGATTGAGGTATACGTTGACGACATGATTACGAGGTCCCAGACTGAGGAAGAACACCTTGACCATCTTCAGAAGCTATTTGACAGGTTGAAGTTGTACAAGCTGAGGTTAAACCCGAACAAGTGCACCTTCGGGGTGAGGTCTGGTAAGCTGTTGGGTTTCGTCATTAGTGATAAAGGTATTCAAGTGGATCCTGCAAAGGTGAAGGCTATACAGGAGATGCCAGCTCCCCGAACAGAAAAAGAAGTCAGAGGCTTTTTGGGACGGTTGAATTACATTGCCCGATTCATTTCGCGTTTGACTGCTACTTGTGAGCCAATCTTCAAGCTGCTGAAGAAAGATCAAGTGGTAAAGTGGAATGATGAGTGTCAGGACGCTTTCGAAAGGATCAAAGAATATCTCCAAGAGCCACCTATTCTGATGCCTCCAGTTGAAGGAAGACCTTTGATCTTATACTTGACAGTACTCGACAATTCAATGGGGTGCGTGCTGGGTCAGCATGAAGAGTCTGGCCGAAAAGGGCATGCTATTTACTACCTTAGCAAAAAGTTTACCGACTGTGAGACCCGATACTCACTGCTTGAGAAAACTTGCTACGCTTTGGCATGGGCTGCTCGCCGGCAGAGACAGTATATGCTAACTCACACTACTCTGTTGATATCAAAGATGGATCCAATCAAGTATATCTTCGAAAATCCTGCCTTGTCCAGAAGTATAGTAAGATGGAAGATGATCTTGACTGAGTATGACAACCAATACACGACCCAAAAAGCAATCAAGGGAAGTGTGTTGGCATATCATTTGGCGCATCAGGCAGTGGATGATTACCAGTCTATGAACTTCGAATTCCCTGATGAAAACATCATGTTGGTGACCGACTGTGAGAAACCTGGACCGGATAAAGGACCTGAGGAAGGATCCCGATGGTCTATGTACTTTGATGGAGCTTCAAACGCTTTGGGTAATGACATCGGCACTGTGATTATATCTCCTGAAGGCTGCCATACTCCATTTACTGCCCGGCTATGTTTTAACTGCAACAACAATATGGCGGAGTATGAAGCATGCATCATGGGCCTTCGAGCAGCTATTGACCTAAGGATTAAGTTATTGAGTGTGTTCGGAGATTCCGCTCTCGTGATCAGTCAGATCAAAGGCAAGTGGGATACCAAACACTCAAATCTTATTCCTTACAAAGAGTATGTACTGATGTTGCTTCCACATTTCGAGGAGATAACCTTTTAACACTTCCCCAGAGAGGAGAATTAGTTAGCGGACGCGCTAGCTACAATGTCTTCTATGTTCAAGGTCAGGTGGGACAATAAGGCTCCCCAGATTACTATTGAGAGGTTGGATGAACCTGCACATTGATGTTACATCGAGACTGAAGAGGTAACAGATAAACCCTGGTTTCACGAAGTAAAGAAGTATCTTGAGGCTCAGGAATACCCCGAGGGTTCATCTGTTAATGATAAGAAGTTCTTGAGGAGGTTTGCCGCGAAGTTCTTCATTAGTAATGGTATCCTTTACAAACGTAACCATCACTCAACCTTACTGCGATGTGTGGATAAGAACGAGGCAGAAAGGATCATGGTAGAATTACATGAAGGTACTTTCGGGACTCATTCCAGTGGACACACCATGGCGAAGAAAATCCTACGGGCAGGATATTATTGGTCTACCATGGAAGCTGATTGTTATCAGCATTCTTGGACCTGTCATAAGTTCCAAGTCTATGCTGATAAGGTGCATGTACCTCCAGTTGCTCTGAATGTCTTGACAACACCTTGGCCTTTTGCAATGTGGGGCATCGATATGATTGGCGAGATCAGACCTATTGCGTCTAACGGATATCGTTTCATTCTGGTGGCTATTGATTACTTTACAAAGTGGGTTGAAGTAGCTTCCTTCACTACTGTAACCAAGAACGTTGTGGCACGGTTTATTTGGAATAATCTGATCTGTCGATACGGTGTACCAGAGAGGATCATCACAGACAATGGTATAAATCTCAACAATACAATGATCACCGAGCTCTGCAAGAAGTTCAAGATACAGCATCACAACTCTTCTCCCTACCGGCCGAAGATGAATGGGGTTGTTGAAGCGGCTAATAAGAACATCAAGAAGATTATGCAGAAGATGACGGTGACATACAAAGACTGGCATGAGATGTTACCATTCGCTCTTCATGGGTAACGTACCTCAACGCGGACGTCAACAGGGGCAACACCCTATTCCTTGGTATATGGCATGGAGGCAGTCTTGCCCATTGAAGTTCAGATACCCTCTCTTCAGATTATGAGAGATGCAGGTTTGAGTGAAAATAACTAGATTCAGACCCGGCTTGATCACCTTAACTTAATGGACAAAAAGAGGCTTACTGCTATTTGTCATGGTCAGACGTATCAAAAGCGAATGATTAAGGCGTTTAACAAGAAAGTCAGATGACAAGAATATCAAGTCGGGGATCTGGTCATCAAGCGCATTATCCTACCTCAAGGTGATCCCAGGGGCAAATGGACCCCTACATACGAAGGGCCATTTGTGGTTAAGAACATTTTCTCAGGAGAAGCTATGATTCTAACCACCATGGATGGTGACGACCTTCCTCACCCCGTCAATGCAGACATAGTGAAAAAATACTATGCATAATCAAAGACCCGCTAGGTTGACTGGCCTAGGCAAAAATAAGGGCTTCCCGGCGAACCAAAAGGGTTCGGGCAAAAATAAGGGATGAAAATGAAAAAATCTGTACACCCGGCAAGTCGAAAACCTGAAAAGGCGGCTTGAGCAAAAAAGGGTATCCCGATGGACTGAAAACCCAAAAGGGAGGTCCAGGAAAAAATTAGGGATCAAAGCGTAACACTATGTCTCATTGGATCACCTTGCAACCAGACCTCGATATCGACTGTCAAGCTCGGACGACACCAATCAATCTGATCTACCTTCAATCAAGTAGTAAAGTGATGAGATGCTCGAGGACATAAAGGCAATAGCAGAGTTGGAACTCAGTGGGATTGTTCACATAGCTGTTTTTTTTCTCTGTTTTTTGCAAACTGTGTAAATTCTAATCATTCGGCGGCGTTCTCTTACTAGGACGTCAGTCTCTTCTACAAAAACGCCTATTTGCAGGCCAAACTTCAAAATCAATATGATTTATTTTCACAAAGAAATTTCAAATTGTTTTCCTTTTTTATGTTTTGTTTTGCAAGAACGTCCAATGTTCATTTTTGATATATCCATTTGACATTAATTGTTGCTCATAAGTATTTACATACGAAACAAAAGACGATTACTTGTAATATCTGAAACAGGGGCAAACAAGAAATGGCCAAGCCTTACAGTTGCTCTATTCACCAGGTACAGGGATAGATCTAGCTGAAGAATATGACTAAGGTACATTCACTCCCTGTAGAGTAAGAAAAATACAATATTATCAACTCTCCCCAACTGAGACTCGCAGCCGCAAATGAGTCGATAAGATTCTCCCCAACCAGAGTTTATCTATCACTAGCACTGGAATATTATCCCCAGTAGAGTCTGGAAGAGTATCCCCAGTGAAGTCGCCACTAAAAGATTATCCCCAACAGAGTTCATTTCTTTCACAAATAGGAAAATTTATGCCCAACAAAATTTATCATCGCCAGCAACAGTAATTCATCCACAGCCGAGGGTATTTCTCCAAGAATCAGCAAATCCTCAGCAGAGTATTTCTTCCCCACATAGTCATTCTCTCACCAGTTTATTCTCCAGCAGAATTATTCTCCCAATCATCTTCGGTCGTTATCCCCAGCGAGCGAAACTCTTCATATTCTCTAGCAGCAATCCAGGATTTATTTTCCCCAACTAGGGAACATCATAAAAACATTGCATCGTGACATATGCATACACATCATACAGCACAATCTCATTTATTTTGAGAACATCATTGCCTGATACATATCATGCATTACATACGGCTAACCTTTACCTCTCAGGAAAGATACAATCGAATTCTCACAAAACTCAAGCAATGAAGCCCGGGTACGACCGGATAGTATCTTGATCTCTACAGCATATTGTGAAGCCCAGAGAATGACCGAATAACAGTATCAGACTACCGCGAAGCTTGGATCACGACCAGATAGCGGTATATCATAAACACAAGCCGTGAAGCCCGGATTACAACCGGATAACAGCTCAGCAAGTTATTGTGAAGCCTGGATTACGACCAGGTAGCAATACAATACCATGAAGCCTGGATTACGACCAGATAATGGTAGAAGATGTTGTGAAGCCTGGATTACGACCAGATAGCAACCAAGAATACTACGAAGCCTGGATTACGACCAGATAGTGGTATATCTTTAATACAAGTTATGAAGCCCAGATTCGACCGGATAGTATCTTGATTTCTCCAAACACCATGAAGCCTGGATTTCGACCAGATAGTGGTATGATACATCGTGAAGCCTGGATTACGACCATATAGCGGTAAGGAACAATGTGAAGCTTGGATTTCGACCAAATAGCAGTTTACCCAGCTAATTACTATGAAGCCCGGATTCGACCGGATATTAGTAGGCCCAACAGTCAAAGGGAAGCCCGGATGCGACCGGATAACCACTTGATTTCTTCTGAAGCCTGGATTTCGACCAGATAAGAAGTAAGGTATTATGAAGCCTGGATCACGACCAGATAGCAGTACAGAACACCATGAAGCCTGGATTCGACCAGATAATGGTATAACACATCATGAAGCCTGTATTACGACCAGATAGCGGTATAAGATATTGCGAAGCTTGGATTTCGACCAAATAGCAATTTTACCTGGACAAATACTAAGAAGCTCGGAGTCGAATGGATATTAGTGTGCCCTAAGGACAAGTTGAAGCCCGGAGGCGACCGGATAACAACTAAATTCATTCTGAAGCCTGGATTACGACCAGATAAGAATCGAGGAATTGCGAAGCCCAGATTACGACCAGATAGCAAGTTTAATCTCATCTCCCTAGTAAGTCATTGTGAAGCCTGGATTACGACCAAATAGCAGTTGATCTTATCACTATGAAGCCTGGATTACGACCAGATAGTAGTTTATTCTCACCTCTTCAACTAAGAGATGATTCCTCAGTAGAATAACGGACGACCGAAGCTCCTAAAATTCTATTCCTCTCAACAAAGAACAGTATTCCCCAGCGGAATCTTCCTCAACGACAAGTATACAAGCTCTCGCTAAGGAATCTCTTATGCGATCGACACTCCTTCGGATGGCATCTTTAAGCCCATCTCCCGTCATCAATTTCCAAATGGAATCTGTAAGCCCATTCCCGACATCACAAGACAACTACCACTTCATGCGAGTGCAAATTTCTGGGCACTCTAGTGTTCAATCATCTTCCACCTTCAGATCACGAAAGGCAGACAAGCCAATCTAAATCTTCAGGTTTAAGAAGATTGAACAGGGGAAGCTATTGTACCCCAATATTTTCCCTCCCATATTTCTCAAAACATTTCAATAAAAATTCTCAAGTTGCTCAAGGTAGCCCAAGGGTTGATCAGACAAGCTCCCTCCTAAGGCAGTTTACCTCAAATTAGGATTTTATGTTGCATCAAGATACTTGAGTCCAAGAGATCTCAAATTCTCACCATTGTCCTAATATATTCTCAAGATCATTCGTGTCAAGTTTCAAGCCTTGCAGAGAAAATTTGCTCAGTCAATTGCTCAAATGCTTGGAAATCGACTGTGCTAGGGCAAAAGTCAATTGTGACCCACATACAGTCAAACTTCAAGATTTTTGGTCAACATCCTCATTTTGAAGTATATTTCATCATTTTATCATGGGTTGGTCATGATTCATCAAGGATTTATCATAATTCATCAAGAACCAAAAGTTGCTAAATTAGGGTTTTGCAGGAAAAGTCAACTCAACTTTGACCAAGCATAACTTTATCATACTTTATGAGAAATGAACTATCCAAAGCTCATTTTGAAGAGGATGCAATTACCTACAATCCATCTTCAGCTCCCAAGTTCAAGATATGCACTCACAAGAAGTTATGAATTTGGACATTATAGGTCATTTTGAAAAGTCAACAAAAACACATTTTTGTCAAAGCTTCATACATGAGCACGGAATGTCTAATTGAGATGAGACCAAATGTGTTGCTTAGATTACATCTCAAGATTTCTAAAAAGTCCAAGAACACCTCCAAAGAGTTAAAATTGAGGAAGTTATGTATTGGTGAAGTTGACCTTTTTTGCAAAATTGCCAAAAGTCAACTATGTCCAAAAATTCAATTTTTGCCAAATGGGCCCAATCTTTTTCACTTGTTTTAAGTTGGCAACATGGTCCACGAGCCCTAGCCCTTTCCACTTGTCATTATCTTGTTTTTATTATTTATTTTGATTTTTATTTAAATTAAATCAATTTAAATCAAAACAAATCATAGAAAATCCAAAATATTGAAATTCAAAGATTTTATGCTTGTTTCAGGTCCTACATACAGCTAGCATGAGATCAAATTCGTGTAAAGGCATGAGGTGCACGAAAAGATTGGATTTGGACTATTTTTGGAATGATTTTAAAGTGAATAAAATCAAGATCAAAGACATTGATGGAGGAAGATTGAACACACATTGACAACCCTAATTCACTCCTCAATACATATAGAAGGAATGCAGACCTAAAACTAGGTTAGAAAGAGGCATATGAACCAGAACAAAAACTTGAAAAACAAGAAAAAGTGCAAATATGAATTCCTACTTAGAGGCAATTTCAAGATCCTTGGACCATCTCAATCGCTTCCTGGGATCCCCAGCAAGCAAAAGCAATCCAGAACAAGCACTTTCAGGCCCTATATCCCGCTGTAAGTCAGTCACGACATGGCTTCTTTCTTGAATTCGAATTTCATGATTTAGACATTGATAGCATGAATTAATCATATATTAATGATCCTTAGAACATTTGCAAGCTTTCTATAAAGTTTAATTGCATTTATATGGCTTGTATAAGATTTCACCATGGCTAGGGTTTGTAGTTTCGATTTAGGAGTTTTGTTTACAGGAAAAATTGGGCCATGAAAGGGCCATCATTGAACTCAGCAGGTCCAAACGAAGCCATTCATGGCTTTAGTTTTGATTTATCTTGCCTAATTTATTTTGAGAATGTGCAGGCTTATAGCGACGGACCAACATACGTAGGTAAAAGTATGGGACTTTTTACCAACGGACCAAGGACAGAGATGATGGCGTGGCATCACCTCACTCGTCCGTTTGAAAATTCGCGCGCATTATTTCTTTGATTCGCTTGATTATTTTATAATAATTCTTGTTTACGTTATGTACAAACAAAAGCAAATGGCGCAGTGGTAGTGGAGTGGTTGTAAAGCGCTTTAGGACCTGGGTTCGAATCCCAGTTCTCCCATTTATTTCATGCATTTTTTCTTTCAGTGATCAGACATTCTACAAGGCATGAAGACTACCATGCTCCCTCAAAATCCAACCATCCAGGTGCCCCAGAAGCCAGATCTGATGGCCATGATGTGGTGACCATGGTATGCCTCAGTCAAAGCAACGCACTGGATGCAAAAAGTCAAACATGGACCTCCATCTTTTGGGCCAAGACTTGGCTATCTGCACCACCCCCCCCCCCCAAGTTGCTATTTTCAGGCCCAATTTCTTATTCCTTTTCTTTTTATATTTTACTTAATTAATTAATTAATTTTATTTACTAACACAATTAATTATTTTCTTTTATCAAAAAATCATAAAAAATAATACTTTTCACAAATTAGGTTTGGATTTTATTTTTTATCAAAAAATTAATTAATTTAATTAGATTTTAATTTTTAGGTAAACTTTAATTTCTTTTTGCAAATAATTTAAATAATTAGAAAATTAGGGTTTTGTCTAAACTTAATTATATTTTATTTTTCTTAAAATAACCAAAAACATAAAAATGGGCTATTTATTTATTTTCATTAATTAATTTAATTAGCTAATTAATTTTGTACTTAATTTAAAAACCTAATTCTTTTCTTAAAAAAATAATAATTAAAAACAACAAAAAATAATTTTTCTTTAAATTAGGTTAGAAGGGTCAAAACCCTAGTTCTCTCCCGATCTAAATTTCATCGCGCGCTTTATTATTTTTATTTTTATCCATATTAATGTAATTGTTCACAAGTTGTAATAGTTATGTAGTTGTTTAGTTATTGGCATGCATTTTTGGTAAAACCAGGTGTGTGTGTGTGTGTGAATGTCATGACTGATGTCATAACATTCTAGTTTATTAGGTACTGATTCATTAGGTACCTTTGCAGAAAAATATTGTCATACAGGTGCTGATGTTTATAAGTGTGTATCTGAGCATTTTGCAAAAAGATCACATTTTCCTAAATCAGTATACAGGTTTTCAGATGTCATAACAAATGTTAAGACATCCTGTTCTGAACTAACAGTTATGCAGTTTGGGTAATTCTGAGTTTTTTCAGGAAAATGACTCAGTCTTTCCAGAACAGAAAATCTCGTGGACTTGGGGTTAACCTAGCTCAACCCTAACCTGGTTGATAAAGTCCTGTGACCTAGTCTTAAGGTCAAACGGAATTAACCCTAGCTTTTTGTGGAAACCCTAACTGATGATGCAGCTGCTATATATTCAACAGAGCTGCTGTTTTGGAAGACATCCCTTTTTGACAGAAGATCATTTAGAAGCTGTATAGTTTTAACTATTGTAATCCAAGCAAGTATCATTGTGATAAGTGACTTGGAATAGGTTTTAATTGTAAGGGTTGTGTACCACTCAAAGCTTTGAAGCAAGAGTGTTTTTGTGTCTCTTGACTAAAGCTTTGAAGCAAAGTCAAGTTAGATTTGTGTATCACTCAAAGTTGTGAAGCAAGAGTGTTTGTGTTGCTTGATTAAAAAGCTGTGAAGCATAATCAAGTGTATGTTTTGAAGAGTGTCTTCATCAATTCATTAGTCAAATTGTTTTAAGTATCACTGCTGTGATTGAGGGGGAGTGAGTAGGAACTCAGGTTTAAGTTGTACTTAGATTGAAGTTGCATTGGGTAGGTCTTAAGTGAAGGAGATAAACTGGTTGGTTTATTCCTGAATTAATATCTCTTATAGTGGATTTCCTCCCTGGCTTGGTAGCCCCCAGAGTAGGTGTTGTTGCACACTGAACTGGGTAAACAATTGACTGTGTTCTTTACTGTTTTTGTAATTACTGTCTTATAGAAAGTCAGATACGGTGTCATAACATTGAACGTGACATTGAGTATCTGCAGCCAGAATTTCAATTGGCATCAGAGCAGGCACCCTGCCTGTATTACTGGGTGAGATCTAGGGATATCACTTTCTGGCACTATGGACAAAGAAGGAGTTTTTGGAAATAGACCACCCATTCTGGATGGAACTAATTATGACTACTGGAAACCTCGTATGATTGCCTTCTTAAAATCTCTGGACAAAAAGGCTTGGAGAGCTGCTGACAAAGGATGGAACCATCCCACCATAACTGAGAAAGATGGGACAATCAGTCTGAAGCCTGAGGAAGATTGGAGTAAAGAAGAAGATGAGTTAGCCCTGGGAAATTCCAAAGCTTTAAATGCCTTGTTCAATGGAATTGATAGAAACATTTTCAGACTAGTACATCAATATGAACTGGCCAAGGAAGTTTGGGACACTCTCAAAACTACCCATGAGGGCACTTCCAAAGTAAAAATGTCAAGGCTTCAGATGTTGACTACCAAGTTTGAGAATCTAAAAATGATGGAAGATGAAACCATTCATGAGTTTCACATGAACATCTTGGAGATTGCCAACACCTCAGGAGCACTGGGAGAAAAGATGTCAGAAGAAAAATTGGTGAGAAAGATTCTCAGATCCTTGCCTAAAAGATTTGCAATGAAGGTAACTGCCATAGAAGAAGCCCAGGACATCAGCAAGTTGAAAGTGGATGAACTTATTGGGTCTCTTCAGACTTTTGAGATGGGGATCACTGATAATGGTAACAAGAAGAACAAGAGCATAGCACTTGTATCCAACACTGATGTTGAAAACAAGGAGGATGAAGAAGAAAATATTTCAGAAGTTATAGCCATGCTTGGAAGACAATTCAACAAACTCATCAAAAGAATAGATCCAAAGTCAAGGTCTAATGTTCATAACATTCCCTCTGACATTGACAGTTCCAGTAGAAGACCAAGGTCAGAAGAGAAGGGAAATCAAGGCATAGGAATTCAATGCCATGGTTGTGAAGGATTTGGGCATATTCGAGCTGAATGTCCTACCTTTCTTAAGAAACAAAAGAAAGGAATGGCTGTTACTTGGTCTGACTGTGATTCAGAAAGTAATTCTGAAGAAGAATCTGCCAAACTAGTTACTGCTCTAACTGGTGTTTGTACCTCTGAAAGTGACACTAGTGATGAAGAAGTGACATTTGAAGAACTGGCTGATACTTACAAGAAATTGTGTATCAGAAGTGCTGAAGTCTGTGTGCAGAATGAGAAATAATCAAAACTCATCATAAAGCTGGAGGCTGAAAAAAGGGCAGACCTTGAAACTATAAGTCATCTAGAAGGGGAAGTTCAATTGCTGAACTCACAACTGAACCAAATAACCAAATCTGACAAGATGCTGACTAATGGAACGGACAAATTGGAAGAGATTCTTCAAGTTGGACAAAATGTGGGAAACAAATCTGGACTAGGATTTGTGGAAGCTAAGAAATCTGGTGCAGACAAGAAGATCAGGCCTGTTAAACAAATGTCAAAGCAGATGTCTCAACACAACTCTCAACATCAGAAACAGAGATATATGAAGAAAAAGTACCAAAGATGGAGATGTCATCATTGTGGGAGGTATGGCCACATAAAGCCTTTCTACTTCAAATTGCATGGATACCCTAATCAAAACTCAGGTGTTAAACTTAAATCAAAAAGGGTACCACATACTCCTCAATGGAAGAAAAAGGCTACTGCCCTGATAGCCCACACTTCCCTGAGAGTCTCTGCAAGGGAAGGCTGGTACTTTGACAGTGGGTGCTCTAAGCACATGACTGGAATAAAGAACATTCTCAATCATGTTAAACCTCACACCACTAGTTATGTGACCTTTGGAGATGGTGCTAAAGGTGAAATCAAAGGAGTTGGTAATTTGGACTGCCCTGAAGTTCCAAATCTAAATGAAGTTCTATTGGTAAAAGGCCTGACTACTAATCTCATTAGTATCAGTCAATTGTGTGATCTAGGATTCAAGATCAACTTCTCAAAATTTGAATGTCTAGTAATTAATGAAAAACTAGAAGTGGTAATGAAAGGAATCATATCTAAAGATAACTGTTACTTGTGGCAGCCTGAGAACACTAATAACTCAACTATGTGTTCCATTACCAAAGAAGAAAAAGAGATGAAACTGTGGCACCATAAGCATGGCCATCTTCATCTAAGAAGATTGAAAAGAACTATCTCTATGGAAGCAGTCAGAAGGATTCCAAGACTGCAAATAGATAAAAGGAGGGTTTGTGGTGAACTTGAAAGGCTTGGTAAAAAGAGACATGTCTATGATGTGGTGAATAAACTTGAAGAAGGATGTGCTGTCAGAACCAGAAGTAATCATGACAAGGAATTTGGAAACAACAAGTCTAATAAATTCTGTTTCCCAGAAGAAATGAGTCATGAAGTCTCTTCTCCTATATCTCACCATCAAAATGGAGTTGACAAAAAGAAAAATAAGATCATACAAGAATCTGCCAGAGCTGTGATTCATGTCAAAAGAATGCCTTCCCAACTCTGTGCTGAAATAGTTGCAGCTGGTAGTAGCTGTTCTCAAAACATCTGGACAAAACAGATGCTCACTGAGTATAATGTCTCACAAGATGTTGTGACATTGTATTGTGACAATCTGAATACAATCAATATTTCCATGAACCCTATTCAGCATAGCAGGACCAAGCACATTGACCTTGTAGAGAAGAAGTCAATTAAACTGGAACATGGTATCATTAAGCTTCAGCTGGCTGATTCTTCTACCAAGGCTCTTGTTGGAAATCATCTTGAAAACTTGAGGGGCAAGATGGGTATTTGCCAACGTGAGAAATTATAGCAATTAATTTTGCTTAAAACAAGGGTTGAAGGAGTTATTTGTGTTAAGTCTATTTTTAGTGGGTTAATCATTTGTCTTTCCAATTCTTTCAAAATTATTAAGAAGTTGAATAAACTCTCATTTGCCTCCTACCTCTCTCGTCTTTGCAACCTATTACTTTCTCTTAATCAAAGTTTTCTCTCAAATTGCTACTGGTGCTCTAAGTCAATCAAAATGTCTCAAACATCATCTTCAACCAAGGCGACCAATTCATCTTCATCATCTGACTAAGATTCTCGAGCAATCACCACATGCATAGATTCTGATGTCCTGGAGATCACTCCTCTCGGAGAAATGGCAACTGACCCCACCAAAGTCAAAAAGCTGAGAACTAGGCATGCAGGAAGAGCTCAAGCTACTGCTTCTGGTAATCCTTCTCATCCTTCTTCCTCTGTTCCAAATAGGGAAGGATCAGCTCAAGTTCATCAAGCAATTGCTAGGCTTGTGACAAGAATACTAAGCAAAAACCAATCTGTACCGAGGATTTCTGTCCCATTAAATCAAGAATCTGCAAGCCCAAATGTGGATGTCTTTGAGAATGTAGATGTCTCTGAGAATGTTGTGACACAAAATGACAACATTCAGAACCCTTCAGAAAAGACTGTTGATCCACCTATCATTGATGTGGATGAGGAATACTCAGACAATGATCTGATTGCCAATGTAAACCCTAGCATAGCTAGGAGAATGATGAAAAGAAAGGGTAATCAGAATGATGCAAAATGTATGACCAAAGATAAACCTGCTGCTAAGAAATCCAAGGCTGAAGGCAAGGCTGGGGGAGAATCTGTGAAAATTGGTCAGTCCAAAGGGAAGGTGAAAGCCCAGGTGTATACTGGTAGACAACCAATTTCAAAGAAGAGAAAAGAACCTGAATCTTATGATTCTGATGAGGAATCAGAGTTTTAGATTGATGCTGAAGAAATTCCTATCAGAAGGAAACTCCCCTCCAGCAAAATTGCTAGAGTTCCTGAAGTCCCAACAGATAACATCTCTTTTCACCATCCTGACAATGCAAACAGATGGAAGTATGTTTGCTTGAAGAGAATAGCTTTAGAAAGAGAGCTAAACAATGATGCAATGGAGTGCAAGGACATCATGGACCTGATTAAGAATGCTGGACTGATGAAGACAGTGGTAAAATTTACCAAGTGTTATGAAAATCTGGTCAAGGAGTTCATAGTTAACTTGTCTAATGAATGTGCTGATGGGAGGTCAGCTGACTTTGAAAGTGTTTATGTTAGAGGAAGAAGGGTTAATTTCTCTCCATCAGAAATTAACAAATTTCTTGAAAGATCAAATGAGGATTATCCTGAACTGGAAGTCACTGACAATGAAGTTTGTCAAACCATCACAACAAGACAAGTGAAGTGTTGGCCCTTGAAAGGCAAGCTGAATGCCAGCAAACTTAGCATGAAATTTGCCATCCTGCACAAGATTGGTGCAGCCAACTGGGTCCCTACAAACCATAAATCAACTATCTCCACAGGATTGGGGAGATTTATTTATGCTGTGGGAACCAAGACAGTTTTTGACTATGGCAGGTATATTTTTGAACAAACTTTAAAACATGCTGGTAGTTATGCTGTCAAAGGCCCAATTGCCTTTCCCTCCCTCCTTTGTGGAATTATCCTTGCACAATACCCTGATATCCTGGTGGCAAGAGATACTGCTTGCAAAAGAGCTCCTGCTCTTGGGTTACACTACAAGCTGTTTCAGGGATCTCATGCTCCTGATATTGTCATAACATCAGCTGAGACATCTTCTGTGAAGACTCAGTCCAAAACATTTGATGTTATAGCTGTATTGAAAGAGACCTGCAAAGAGCTGGAAGCTAGGAAAAAGACCCTAGAAAACCTAATTGCCAGGTTAGAAAAGGAGGAAGCTGAAGGAAACAGAAGGGAAGAGGGTGTAGAAGCTGAAGATCATCTCAATACTGAAGAAACTAGCTCCTCTGAGTCTGATGACAGTGCTTAAAGGTTGGTGGAGTTGCTGATTGGTGGAGTTGATGCTGTTCCCTGGTGGAGTTTGGAAGTGTGTTCAGATTTTAGTTGCTGTTCTTATTACTTTTTCTGGATGACTGTATAAATTTTAAGAACATGTTTCTTTGGCCCATTTGTGGCTAAAGAGGGGGAGATTTATTTTGGTAGACTTTATTAGACATTCTATTTTTCTGTAGTCTTTTTTTCTGCTGCTATCTATCTCTAATTGCTTAGGGTCTTTAGCCAAAAATCTGCCAAAGGGGGAGTTTGTAGTTGTTTAGTTATTGGCATGCATTTTTGGTAAAACCATGTGTGTGTGTGTGTGAATGTCATGACTGATGTCATAACATTCTAGTTTATTAGGTACTAGTTCATTAGGTACCTTTGCAGAAAAATATTGTCATACAGGTGCTGCTGTTTATAAGTGTGTATCTGAGCATTTTGCAAAAAGATCACATTTTCCTAAATCAGTAGACAGGTTTTCAGATGTCATAACAAATGTTAAGACATCCTGTTCTGAACTAACAGTTATGCAGTTTGGGTAATTCTGAGTTTTTTCAGGAAAATGACTTAGTCTTTCCAGAAAAGAAAATCTCGTGGACTTGGGGTTAACCTAGCTCAACCCTAACCTGGTTGATAAAGTCCTGTGACCTAGTCTTAAGGTCAAACGGAATTAACCCTAGCTTTTTGTGGAAACCCTAACTGAAGATGCAGCTGCTATATATTCAACAGAGCTGCTGTTTTGGAAGACATCCCTTTTTGACAGAAGATCATTTAGAAGCTGTATAGTTTTAACTATTGTAATCCAAGCAAGTATCATTGTGATAAGTGACTTGGAATAGGTTTTAATTGTAAGGGTTGTGTACCACTCAAAGCTTTGAAGCAAGAGTGTTTTTGTGTCTCTTGACTAAAGCTTTGAAGCAAAGTCAAGTTAGATTTGTGTATCACTCAAAGCTGTGAAGCAAGAGTGTTTGTGTTGCTTGATTAAAAAGCTGTGAAGCATAATCAAGTGTATGTTTTGAAGAGTGTCTTCATCAATTCATTAGTCAAATTGTTTTAAGTATCACTGCTGTGATTGAGGGGGAGTGAGTAGGAACTCAGGTTTAAGTTGTACTTAGATTGAAGTTGCATTGGGTAGGTCTTAAGTGAAGGAGATAAACTGGTTGGTTTATTCCTGAATTAATATCTCTTATAGTGGATTTCCTCCCTGGCTTGGTAGCCCCCAGAGTAGGTGTTGTTGCACACTGAACTGGGTAAACAATTGACTGTGTTCTTTACTGTTTTTGTATTTACTGTCTTATAGAAAGTCAGATACGGTGTCATAACATTGAACGTGACATTGAGTATCTGCAGCCAGAATTTCAAGTTAATTAGGACGTTTATTTTCATTTATCGCTTTATTATTTAAGGGTTTGTTTTTGGTTATGTAAATACCTGAAGCCTTTTAATAGCTTAGTTTAATTTCCACACTTTAAATTCCGCAAAATATTAACTGTTAGATGTATGAATAATAGGGATGCATGAAAAGAATGTATGATTAACTTTAAAACAGTTAGCTAACCCTAAATGTGCAAAGATAATAAACTTGAAATTGAATCACTCGCACATGCGCACTCCTAGGGTACACTCCCACTTGGTTTCCTTCGGTAAACGGTCATTGAGTATAGGATGCTTTAGTGGTCGTCCTTTTGTCCAAAGATCAAAGTTGCCTCGAAAGGTCGCCTCGGAATTGTTGCCTCGGATAATTGATCTAAGACATTAGGGTTATTACTAAGACATCCTAACATTGCTTTGGTGACCGTACGTCCCTTTCGAATTGACCCTCAAAACTCCAACGACGGTACTACGTACTCACTAATAGTGGGATAGCGCTGTCTAAAGGAAACAAACATAGAACAATTATTTTTTTGAGTAGGTATATTAGTTCTTAAGTACTTGCTCAATCAAAACAAATCTTCCACACTTACACTCCTTTACAAACAAAGTTTTCAAAAACACTTCATTACACTCTTGAAGACAGAAGCAAGAGTTAAATCGAAGTCAAAACAAAAACTTTTCAAACACACAAGCACACAAAGAAGCAATTTTGAAAATGATGAGCAAGTATATAAGAGCCAGTAGATAACTACGGATAGAAAGGATGCTAATACCTTCCCTTCCTATAATCTACCCCCCGTACTCAGAAATATCTCGAAAAAGGAATTTTTCTGTGCTTTTTTCCTTTCCTTGTTGGATAAAATAAAAGACGATGGCGACTCTTGCTTACCGCGACCTTTTGCAAACACAAACGCAAAATGCAAACCAGCATTCCTAAAAAACAGTCTCGGTTCTGGCCACCATATCACACTGTGCTTTGGCATTGGCTACTCGCCGACTAAGACAGTATATGTTGACCCATACTACCATGTTGATTTCTAAAATGGATCCCATCAAGTACATGTTCGAGAAGCTAACTCTCTCCAGAAGAATAGCTCGATGGCAGATGTCTTAACAGAATATGATATCCAGTACACCACTCAAAAGACAATCAAAGAAAGTCTATTGGCCGACCATTTGGCACATCAGGATGTGGTTGAATGTCAGTCTATGAACTTCAAATCTCGGACGAGAAAATTATGCTAGTAACATATTATGAAGAACCTAGACCGTATGAAGGACCTGAGCCTGGATCTCGATGAACTATGGTTTTTGATAGAGATTCTAATGCACTCGGCAACATAATTGGTGCTATGATAATCTCCCTGCAGGTTTCTATACGCCTTTCATTTCCAGATTATGCTTTGACTGCACCAACAATATGGCTGAATATGAAGCGTGCATCATGGGTCTTAGGGCTGCTATTGACATGAGAATCAAGTTCTTAAGTGTGTATGGAGACTCATCCTTGGTGATCAGTCAGGTTAAGGGAGACTGGGATACAAAACACCTAAATCCAATTCCTTATAAAGAGAATATGTTAACCTTGATCCCGTATTTCAAAGATATTACCTTTGAGCACATACCAAGAGAAGAGAATCAGCTGGCGGATGCATTGGCTACCATGTCGTCCTTGTTCAAGGTCAGATGGGACAATGAGGCTCCCAGAATTATCATTGAAAGATTCGATGAATCGGCGCACTGCTATGAAATTGACACTGATGAAGTAGAGGAAAAACCTTGGTTTCATGAAGTGAAAAGGTACCTTGAAGCTCAAGAATACCCTGAAGGGGCATCCATCAATGACAAGAAATTCCTATGGAGGTTCTCAACTAAGTTCTTCCTAAGCAATGGGATTTTATACAAGTGGAATCATGATTAGACTCTGTTTCATTGTGTGGACAAAAAGGAAGCAGAGGAAATTATGCAAGATATGCATGAAGGTGTCTTTGGTACTCACTCTAGTGGGCATACTATGGCTAAAAATATTTTGAGAGCTGGTTACTGTTGGTCGACTATGGAAACTGATTGTCACCACCACTCGAGAACTTGTCATAAGTGCCAAATTTACGCTGATAAAGTTCATGTGCCTCCAGTACCTTTGAATGTCATGACTTCTCCTTGGCCATTCACAATGTGGGGCATTGATATGATCGGAGAAATCAAGCCTACTTCCTCTAACGAACATCGCTTCATCCTTGTCGCCATTGATTACTCTATGAAATGGGTAGAAGTAGCTTCATTCTCCTTTGTTACCAAGAATGTGGCCGCCCAGTTTATCAAACATAACCTTATCTATCGGTATGGCATCCCTGAGAGAATTATCACAGACAATGACATTAATCTCAATAACACGATGATCACTGAACTCTGCATGCAGTTCAAGATCAAGCATCATAACTCTTCTCTGTATCGACCTAAGATGAATGCCACAGTGGAAGCCACCAATAAGAACATAAAGAAGATCATACAGAAGATAGTTGTGACATACAAAGATTGACACGAGATTTTACCTTTCGCTTTTCATGGCTACCGCACCTTGGCAAGGACATCAACTGGGGCAACCCCATTCTCTCTGATCTATGGTATGGAAGTTGTCCTACCTGTCGAAGTTCAAATTCCTTCTCTAAGGATTATGAAAGATGCAGACTTAGACGAAGACGAGTGGATTCAGACCAGGTTGGATCAGTTAAATCCAATTGACGAGAAAAGGCTTGCGGCTGTCTGTCATGGTCAGATGTACCATAAATGCATGATCAAGGCATTCAACGAGAAGGTCAAGCATCAGGTATATCAAGATGGTGACTTGGTAATAAAGTGAATCATTCTTCCACAGGGTGATCCCAAGGGCAAATGGACTCCCACTTACGAAGGGCCATTTGTAATCAAGAAAATATTTTCTGGCGGAGCTATGATACTGACCATCATGGACGGTGAATATTTCCCGCACCCTGTGAATGCAGACATAGTCAAAAGATACTATGCATAAAATGACCCGCTAGGTTGGCCGGCCTAGGAAAAAATAAGTGCATCCCGGCGAACCAAAAGGGTTCGGGAAAAAATCAGGGATATATACGAAAAGATTATACACCCGGTAAGTCGAAAACTTGACAAGGCGGCTTGGGAAAAAAAGGGTATCTCGGTGGACTGAAAACCCAAAAGGGTGATCCTGGAAAAAATTAGGGATTAAAGCGTATGACTATGTCCCCATTGGATCACTTACATCAAGCTTTATCACCAAAGTCAAAGTTCAGACGATACAGATCAATTCACCCACTTTCTTCCGACAACAAGGGATGAGATGCTTGAAGACATAGAGGCAATAGCAGAGTTGGAACCCAAAAAGATTATTTCCACATATCTATTATCTTATTTACACTTTGTTTCTTTTCATTTCATGACGATTTCCCCTTATTGGGATCTCTGTCTCTTTGTACAAAATCGTCTGTTTATGGGAAAACTATCAATGAAATACAAATTCAAAATTCAAACTCTTTGTTTTTACTTTTTCTATTTTGTTTGCAAGACGTCCAATGACTAAAATTGAATGAGAATATGCATATGAATACAATTGACTGTTGACAAATATATGCGCAAAAATAGGAATAAGCGTTTACTAAAAGACTCTAGGAATTGGGATAATGTTTGAGATGTCCACAAATCCCCACAGAGCCACTTCCATGAGATTATCCTTACAAAGTAATCTTCGCAAGTTCATATATTCCCCACAATCTCCCCGACAGATTGCTTTGGCAGATAAAGGAGTATAGTCTTCTTCCCAGTGATATCACTCATCTACAGAGTCCCAATCATTACAGTTTATGGAAATTATCTTCCCCAGCTGAGTTTTCAAAACTGTAAAATCCCCTGCATACTACTTCTCTCTAGCATAGCTCATTCTCCTCAGCAAGGGTTTTCCCTCAGCAGACTATTCCTCTATCAACGGGATTTACTTCCCCAACGAAGTTCAGATTTCTGTCAACATGGCTTATTTCCCTAGCGAAGTTCAATCTCCCCAGCTTGTGTCTACTTCTACCATAGATTACCGGCAGGATTCCGGCCTCCAACAAAGGACAACCCGAATTTCTATCCCCGAAGATTTGCTGCTAAATCTGAAACCAAACCAGATATCATTCAACCTTAGTCTCACCAGACGATTTGGTATCAGGAACTCGATCAAACAACACCTCGGAGGAATATCCATCTTCTTTTATCCCCAGTCAGGATATACAAGAATTACAATCCCCAGTAGAGCAAAGAATACCAATGTCGTTGAACTCTTCCTCCCAAGCAGAAATCAACATTCCCTAGCGGAGTTTCCTCAAACAGAGAGTAGGAATCCCCAGCAGAAATAATCCCCACGAGACCAAAGATACACATGCTCTTCATCTCTAGTAACAGTCATGGATTCATACTCCTCAGACAAAAATGTTGTCAAATTTACAAACACATTTCAACAACATTTCGTATCCATACATCATTTACAAATGTCATGGCATATGCATACAAAACGCATATAACACAGTCTCATTTATTTTGAGAACGTCATTACGCAATGCATTTCATACATCATGACATTGCATACAACTAATTCTTTACCTTTTCAGGAAAGATTAATCAACAGACAAATATCACCAATTACTTGTATAACCAAACAGTCTTCTCAAAGACATCATCTTTTGGCTCATTTTAGATCGAGCATAGATCTATTCTGATACGTCTCCCAGTTGAAGACGAGCGTGGGTATCTCTTGGCTTAGATCAAATCAACCATAGATTTATTCTGATACTTCTTCCAGTTGAGGACGGTCGTCGACATTTTCTGGATCAGATTAAATCAAGCATGGATTTATTCTGATACTTCTTCCAGTCAAAATCAAGCATAAATATCTGTTGGCTCAGATTAAATCAAGCATGAATTTATTCTAATACTTCTTCCAGTAGACATTCTTCTGGATCAGTTTAAATCAAGCATGTATTTTATTCTGATACTTCTTCCAGTCGAAAACATTTTCTAGCTCAGTTTAGATCAATCTAGATTTATTCTGATACTTCTTCCAAATAAAAACGAGCACAAATATCTGCTGGCTCAGATTAAATTGACCAAAGATTTATTCTGATACTTCTTCCAGTAGACCTTTTTCTGTCTCAAATTAAATCGACCAAAGATTTATTCTGATACTTCTTCCAGTTGAAGACAAAAATGGACCTTTCTTGGCTCAGATTAAATCGACCAAAGAGTTATTTTGATACTTATTCCAGTTGAAGACGATCACATATAGCTTATGGCTCAGATTAAATCAAGCATGGATTTATTCTGATACTTCTTCCAGTAAAAATCAATCATAAATATCCGTCGGCTCGATTTAAATCGACCGAATATTTATTCTAATACTTCTACCAGTAGATCTTTTTCTGGCTCAGATTAAATCGACCAAAGATTTACTCTGGTACTTCTTCCAGTTAAAGACAAAGAGACCTCTTCTGGCTCAGATTAAATCGACCAAATATTTATACTTCTTCTAGTTGCAGACAAGCATAGACATCTTCTGGCTCATATTAAATCAACCATAAGATTTATTCTGATACTTCTTCTAGTTGAAGTCAACAGTTATTTCAGATGGAATCTCTAAGCCCATATCTGACGACTCTCCATCACCTCTCCAAATGGAATCCATAAGCCCGTTCCCAGTACAACCAACCAGCAACATCACTTCTTGCACAAGCGAGTGCAAAATTTTAGGCACTTAAGTGTTCAATCCTCTTCGACCTTCAAGTCACAAAAAGAGAATAAGCCAATCTAACTCTTCAGGGTTTGAGAAGATTGAACAGGGGAAGCTGTTGTACCCCAAAATTTTCCCTCCCATTTTCTTCAAATCATTCTTTCAAGGCTCCTCAAATACTCAAGAATCTCAAAGGTTGACTAGTTAAGAGACTCCTCATAAGTCAAAGGTCTACAACTAGGGTTTGGTCTTTATCAAGTAAATTTTGGTTTCAAAAGTCTCAAATGACTTCCATGGTTCCTCATAGGTCCTCATTAAGGTTCATGTCAAGTTTCAAGTCCTAGATCACAAGTTTGCTCATCAATGGCTCAGATGATTGAAAATCAACTATATTAAGTAAAAAGTCAACTATGGTCAACATACAGTCAAACTTCAATATTTTTGGTCAACATCAACATTTTAAAGTGATATTCATCATTTGATCAAGGGTTGATCATGATTCCCTAAGAAAAGCCATCAAATAATCAAAAGTCAAGAATTGTCAAATTAGGGTTTCCTTAGGAGAAGTCAACCAAACTTTGACCAAGCATAACTTTCACATGATTCATAAACTTTTCCCCAACCAAAGCCCATTTTGAAGAAAATTCAATTCTCTATAACTTTGTTTTTATTTTCAAGTCCATAAAATTCTTCATTTGAAAGATATGAGCTAATACATTATAGGTCATTTTCAAAAGTCAACAAAAGACACTTTTTGTCAAGGCAACTTACATCAAGATAATATCTCCAAATGAAAAAATGTTTAACATAGAAAGTGTAGAGGACATCTTGAGCTTTTCAAAAAGTCCAATATCATCTTTAAAAGATGAAAATTGAGAAAGTTATGAGTTGTACATGTTGGGAAATTTTGAGGGAATTTATGAAATGCAAAATAAACAAGCTTGAGATTTTGAACTTATGGCCTAACTTTTTGAGCTTAATACATGCTCATGACCTTAAGAGAGACTCTTAAACTCACTCACACCTAGACCTATATTTTCTCATTATTTTATTTTTATTTTATTTTGTTTTTATTCAAATAAACTCAAAATAAATAAATAAAATAGGAAACAAATGGGCCAGGCATGTGGTTTCATTTCTTAAGGCCCATACAACATATTATAACGTGTAAAACATGCCAAATTCATGCAGCTTCAAAAATAGCAAGGGATATTACAAAAATGGAAGATTTTTAATGTGTTTTATCATGTTTTGGTAAGGCCATCATGGCTTGGTTTTATACCATATTTGTTAGCTCCAAATCATATCTCTATAAAAGTTCTCAAAAAATTCTCAAAATTCCAAAAAGTTGTAAAATTTGTAGTTGCACTTCCAGCCCATATCAATCTAAATAAAAAAATCAAACCACTCTTGAGTTCCCCAGGAGTCCTCCAAAGCCCATATTCAAGCCATACGCATCGCAGATCCTCCCCATAATCATCCCACGATTTTGGTAAAAGTTTTGATTTCAAACTCTCTGGTCATGCGATTTAAATTAGTATTATGCATGCATTCATGTTATTAGTAATATCTGGAATGAATCTAACGTGGTACATGTGAGCTAGGTTGCTTGAATCTGAAAATGCCATAGTTAGGGCAAGGAGCTTCTTAAGCTTCAGATTTCGCGTTACAAGGACTTTCAACCTAAACGGACCCCAGATTCAGACACAGGGGAAATTGATAAGGGGGTTAGGGTTAATTTGAGGTCTTAAATCTTGTTGTTTTGCAGGTTTAATTTTAAGGCAATCAGAGAAGAAGGAGTTGACCACCGTGAGGGGTGGTCCGACTCGCCTGAGCAATCACGTGGTAAAACTAAATAATATGATTGGTCCGTTCAAACAATCAGGGCCCACTACAAGCGCACATGTATGCTGATCTAGAACTAGCTTGCAGTTTCATATTATATTGTTTTGTTTTGATTAATGAACCAGATGAACACGCCACCCCAATGGCAACACACTTGCACATAAGACCTTCATGCGCCTTGTCCTGGGTTTGATCCAGGCGTGAGGCATTTTTATTTTTCCATGTTTCTCTTACATATCAAGTATAAATCAGGCCAGCGCGCGCATGATGCAACCCACATCTGGGCCATCCAATCTCAAAAACTTCAGATCCAACGCTTCAAAGCAATCATGACAACGGTGCACCCTAAGAAGCTGCCTTCACCAGATCTCCAGGCGCTTGGGCCCTCTTGCTAATGGGCTTGGGATTTTTTTTGAAACGTATCCCCCATTTTCTTAAGTCTGGCCCATTTGTATTTTTTTGTTTTATCATTTATTTCTTTGTTTTAATTTATTTTAAAAAAAACAGAAAAAATAATAATAATAATAAAATCATAAAATCAAATAAAAAATAGATTAAATTTAGGTTTTTTTATTAAATTAATTTTCACAAATAAAATTAATTAATTTTATCACTTTGTTTTTTTTTAATTAGGTTTCATAATCAAATCATTTTTCTAAAAAAAAACAAAAAAAAACATTTTCTAACACTTAGAATTTTTAGGGTTTTCTTAGATATCCTTTCCCTCTTCCATATCCGTGCGCTCGTTTATTGTTTGCATCTTTATGAATATTGTAACTGTCAAAAGGAATGTAATAGTTTAAACTAGGTCTCTTTACATTTTTCCCCATTTAAGGTTTTGTAATCCCCATTCCCGAAGCAATGTAATAGTGTAGATTACTTTCCCGCATTTTTACTTTCCGCACTATTGTATGAATGCATGTATATATTTAACTGTTAGCTTAATAAGATTGTATGATAAGACTTAAAAGAAAACGGTAGAAAACCTAACATCCAAGATAAACATAACTGAAACACGACACACTTTACACACGCGCACCTATAAGGTACCCCCACTTGTTGCCTTCGAAAAACAATAGTCACGTCTCTCGAACGTGGGATGTTTTAGCAAATACCCTTTGGTTAAAAGATCATAGTCCCTCAATGATCCTTCGATTCTACCTCGGTAAATGATCTTAATACCTTAGGGTAATTTCTAAAGTGTCCTATGAGTTGCCTTTGTCACTGTATGATGGCCCGCGTTTGTCCCTCGAAACATCCAATGATAAGGCTACCTACCAAACTAATGGTGGGATAGGACTATCTAAAGGAAAAGTGGAAAAGAACAAAGACCTTTTGAGTAGGTAGATAACTTATAGTTGCTTTCTCATAAAACAAAATAATTTCTCACACATACACTCTCTTTTCTAAATATTTTCAATGACAAAACACTTAGTATGCATTCTCAATGATACGAGAATCATTACAAAAGTTCACCGTACTAAGGCATCTTTTCAAAATATTTTCAAGATACACTTACACAAAAAATAATTTTCAAAGTGAGCTAGAAACTAAGAGCCCATAGATAACTACACATGAAAAGGGTGCTAACAACTTCCCTTTTCATAACCTACCCCCCTTACTCAGAAAAATTCTCGAAAGGTCTTTCTTGTTCTTTTCACCCTTTCCTTTATTGGATAAAAGATAAGTCGGTGGCGACTCTTGATAACTGCAACATTTGCGATAAAATGTAAAACCAGTAAAGTCAGTTCTCCCACGTATTATAGTGAAGCGCGTGGATTACTTCAGCATCCAGTTCAGCGATGGGTAGAGACGTCGAACCAAGGTTTGGTGAAGCAATTGGGGTATGTCGGAGAAGGTGAATCCTCATAAATGCTTCCATTGGATATTTTTTCTTCAACCCTTTGATCTTATTCTGGGTGGCAGAGTCGAGGGACGGAGCATCATTCAAAATGTGATAGGTAGGTTTGATGAAAGCTGGATGACTTGACCATGCAATGTTGTCACCAACAATGGCATTTCTAGTTAGATTCAGCTCGACATCGCCTGCACAAGGTAGCCCCAAGGGAGGATTTCCAAGTTATCATAAATAATAAGATTAGAAGCTAAAAATAAAAGAGAAAAAGAAATACCTCCAAGTGTGGTGACACAACATTATGCTTTTGTGAGACTGAGCCTACAAAGAAGGTGGGTGTCATTTCCTGCACTTTTCAGAAGGTGAAGTTTGGTTCAATTTGACCGGCGAAGGGCACTCCTATTCCTAAGGGATCAACGACGCAGGAGGTTGTCGAGTTTCCAGAGCACTAAAAGCATCAATGAGCCTTTGAAGTAAGTTGGTTTCATACCCCAAAATTACCCTATCATTACAATAGTCATATTGTTATTAGGTTTCTAAATAAGTAAATCATATTGTGTAAGTTTTATTTCTACGGGGGTTTAAAACAGGGAAGAGAGGTGAATTAATCTAAAATGGACCATCAATATTTGATGGCCCATTAAGGTTTCATTCATTTTTTGAGAGGGGTGCATTTTTAAAAAGAGAGGTGCACGTTTTGAATCAATTGAGGCCCATATAGGGTCACATTTTTGAAGGCCCGACTTTTTGTATGATTAGTAGTTAATTTCTAACTCCTTATTATTCAATTATGCTAATTACTATTGTTAGTAATATAATTATTATTATTATTACTATTATTTTATTATAATAATTATTATTAATTATTATTATTATACTGATATTTATTATAATTAAACATTACTTTTAAACTTAATTAAAAAAAGATATTTGTTTTAGTATTTGAAAAACATTGACTCATAAGCAAAAGAAAACGCACGGTCCAATCTTTTTTAAAAACCCAAGTCAAAGAAAACACTTGTCTCAAGAAAACGTGTATTGCTCAGATTGGAAAGAAATAACGTTTGTTTAAAGCCAAAAAATGATTACTGCTTGAATCAGAAATAAAACAGAAACAAATCTTTTGAATTGAATCATCCAGTCTTACATACAAAAACAAATCTTTACATAAATCAAATCCAGAGCGCATAACATAACTTATACAAAACTGAATCAAATATTTACACAATCATAATCAATTACAACAGAATAAAAAAATCCCTAATCTAACCTAATTTCCCTAATTCTCTAATTAATCAAGAGAGTAACGAAAATTACAAATATATTTCCTAATATACCTAAACCTAAAACACTATAAAAACCTAAAACTAAGACAGAAAAGAGGAGGAAAAAATTTTACAAAAAGAAAAAATGAGACAGAGAAGAAGGGGTCTCCGATTGCACCGCTGTCAACTCCCGTGTATCGTCGCTTCGTTGGGTTTAAACATCAAAAACCCTAGATTAGCTTTTCGCACCGCCTCCATGTCTTCATCACCACCATCCAAGCGCCTGTAAAACAGAAAGAGATAAGAAGAGATCAGAATGATTCAGACCCAAATCTGGAGAATTACAAAGATCTACGGCAAAGAAGGTAAGCCTCGTTTACTTATATTAAGGAATTTTGCATGATTATTTGGTGATATGGGGTTATCTGGGATCTAAATCATGGGGTTTAGGTTTGATCGCTGTCGATTAGGGTTCGTGGGGGAGCGACGGTGATCTAGGGTTTTTTGGTGTTTCAGTTGTTGTATGGGTGAGAGAAGAGAACGAAGATGGTTCAGAGAGAGAGAGAGAGAGAGAGAGAGAGAGAAAAAGGGAGTAACATAAATGAAATGTTGTTTTGTAAAACGAAAATATAATATGTTTTATAATCAAGTGCTTGTCCCCCCACGATCGTTATCACGCATCCTTCATCACGTGCACATGATCTCAATCAAGCGTTCCAAGAAAGCGCACCCACGATATTACCATATGTCCTCTGCACACTGTCTAAACGGATCCCACACCCTTTGGGCTAGGCCCAATTACCATTCACACCCACCTTCCATTTGGTTCTACTAAGACACGCGCATTCAAACCCCTAGCCTAATAGGCCAAGTCCAAAATATGGACTTGGGGCCCTACTGCTCACACCCCCCAGTTTTAATGCGCTACTCAAAAACATACCTCCCCTGCGTTGGGCATGAATTCAATATCTGAATTCAGGGCCCTACTACACACATACCCCTATTTTACTAGCCCAACTTTATTTACACCCCCCGTGCATATTTTTATTTTTAACTTTTATATTTTATATTTTTTAATATATTTATAAATTCTATTATTATTATTATTATTAAACCAAATAATATTTTTCTAAACTCATCTAATATTTATTTATTTGTATTGAAATATTTGTTTATCATGCATTAATAAAGACATTTTTACAATAAATACATTAAAACATATTTAACCAACAATAAATCATTTTCATAATCAAATTAAATTCCACAATCAATTTTCAAAAAGGGTTACAAATATATTTAAAATGAATTCACGCTCATCTAACAAACTCATCTATTCACACACCTAGACTAAGTACACGGGAAATTCAAATATCTTCGTAAACCATAAAAAACACCAACCAATTGCGAACTACGAATTGAGACTCTGATTCCTCCTAAGAGGATATGTAGGCATACGACTAAAATCGTGGCTAGTTCCCTTAATAAAACATTAAAACCCTATTTCTTAAAAAATCGCGCTTATAACCCCTAATATCCTTGCAAACAAGGTAGATGAGGGGTGCCTAACACCTTTTCTTTGTCTAAGAACGAGTCCAAAAAACATAGAATCTCTAACTTTTTAGGGTTAACCTTTATATTCCTTTCCTTAGGATAAAAATTGAGGGTGACGACTCTTATTTTAAAGTCAGTTACAAGAGCTGGCGACCCTGCTGGAGACTCAACCCTAGGTTTAGCAGCATTGTCTTTTGGTTTTAGGGTTTTTAAGGTTTTTTTGTTTTTTTTCTTTTCATATTTTCTTATTTAATTACTTATTTATTTTTGCTCATTATACTGCTTATTATTTTTATTCATTATATTATATCCATATGTGGTGGGACTTTATTTGTTTCAAAAATTATTTTCGAAAACCCTTAGAAAGAAAGTTCGTCTATTAGCCAAGCGGATACATCTACCCTATGAGTTTATGTGACAACTTAACCTAGAGTCAGTGGAATTCCACGAAAGGAATACGTCTCAAGAGACATCCTCTTGGGAAGTAGTACTTTGGAATGACACCTATGACTCTTTATACAACCCTTAAACCAAAATCTTATGATGAGACCTTTCATGACCTAGAGACGAGAGTTTCGGTCTGTAGAGAGGCTCCACTTAAGGGAGGACCTTGTGCCCTTCCCTCTAGTATTATTCATGATACCCTTAAGGAAACCACCTTATGGAGAGGGTAGACTATACATAGGTCAAAACTAGGAGCTTACCTTCTAAGGGTACCATTCATAAAATCCCATCACTAAGCCCTACATCCATGCATTCATACATTTTGCATTTCATATATTCATTATCCTCCATTTATTTTTTGTTTGTCTTATTCACCGGGTTAAAAAAGTAATAACAAAAGGTTTTTTGGTGAAGTATCTTGAAAATGAATACCAAAGGGAAACAACTTGTCCGTATCAATACCGTCAAGCCAGATATGTCAAAAATCAAGGCCATAAAGGGGAAATTGTCTGAAAGAGCTTTAAATATGTTCACTCATTGCTATGGGGATACCCTTGACTTAACCAAAGTAGAGATACAATTGGATGTTGTTTCTGCCCTAATTCAGCTCTACAATCATCCACTGAGATGTTTCACCTTTCAAGACTTTCAGCTAGCACCGACCCTAGAGGAATTTGATAGAATTCTAAACTTTTCTAAAGAAAAAGATTATGTGGGTATCGGGAAGACTATCAACGTCAAAATCTTGGCAGAAGGTTTAGGTATCCCTTATCCTGAATTGTCACTTAATTATAAAAAAGAAGGTGACGTACGAGGGGTTAAGAGATGCTACTTGGAGACTAAGGCTTTTGATTTTGCTAATAACAAAGAATGGGAGTCTTGTATTGATTGTTTAGGACTGCTTGTATTTGGTGTAATCTTATTTCCACGGACTTTGAACTATATTGACCCTGCGGGTATTAGCCTGTTTTGGGGCGCAAAAGCTTTTAATACAAATCCAACCCCTATTTTGCTTGCTAACACTTATTATACACTTCATACGTGGCACAAAAAAATAAAGGGTACTCTAAATTGTTGCATTCCACTATTGTATTCTTGGTTTATGACTCATCTCTACAAGGAAGATTACATGATTCCGAATCTGACAAGGTATGAGTGGCCTCAAAAATTAAGGTCTTTTACTGCTAATTCTATGTTATGGTATGCAAGGAAACTAGACATTAGAGACATCATCTATAGTTGCGGAGACTTCACTAATGTCTTATTGATCAGATCACGATGCTGTATTAATTACAACCCTACTTTAGCCCTACGACAACTAGGGTATCCTTTGGAGGATAAACCCTCAGATGAGTAACTCCAACAATTAATCATTCATGATATGGGAAAAAACTACCAAGAGTTGCTCAATAAGATCATTCGGGTTTAAATAGGGTTAATAAAAGGAAGGCTGAAAGAAAGAACGTTGTGGCAAAAGAACCCTACATTTGATGGGTTTTGGATAGGGTGCAGGTTATCAAGTTACCATTTGATGTAGATCCGGAGTACAAGCCAGATGTCCCATAGTCTCCACCTATGTCCTTATAAGAAAAAGACGATTTGAAGAATGCTTTGAAACAAGATCAGAGGAAGAAAGAAGAATTGGAGCTTAACCTCCATAACTTAACCAAAGAAAAAATACAACTGCAGCGTATACTTGAATCAAAATACCAATAGATTTGGAGATATTGTTGTACCCCAAATTTTTCCCTCTCTTTTCTCAAGACATTTCTCACAAAGATCTTCAAAAGTTCAAGCTTGCACAAGTATTGACTAGGTCAAGCCATCTACTCCACACTGATACCTCAAACTAGGGTTTGAGTTTGCACAAGAACAATTGGACTCCAAATACTTCAAATTACTTTCATGTATCATTATGGACCCTCAATATTGCTCATATCAAGTTTCAAGTCTTGGATCACAAAATTGCTTTGTCAATTAATCAGATCACCTAAAATCAACTATATTAGGTAAAAAGTCAACTATGGTCAACCTACAGTCAAACTTCAAGATTTTGGACCAATATCAACATTTTGAAGTCATATGTATCAATTGATCAAGTTTGGATCACAATTCCCCAAGAAAATTGTTCAAATCGCCAAAAGGGTAAAATGGTCAAAATTAGGGTTTTGATTGTATTTGACTGATCAAGGGTTTTTGACCTAATACATGATCCAATGGTTCGAAGCACAATCCCAAGGATTCAAATAAAATATATTGAACTAATTCCATGGCTCACTACATTTCTCAAGATCATTTGATTGATAGTTGAAATTCAGTCAACTGATGAAAAGTCAACTGATACACCAAAAGTTAAACTTTGACTTTTTGATTAAAATTGAGTTTCAAAGATCACATTTCATCAAGACATTCAAAAATATGAAACTTGATCATCAAGAAACCAAGAAAGTCAAAAGTCATTTTGAAAAGTCAAAGTTTTCAAGACTTAGAAAATTTTCTAAGAATTTTTAAGTCTTATTTTTTCATGACTTCATGCCAAAATTTCACCAAAAGTCAAAGAAAACTTCCAACATGAAAGTTGTAGACCTTGATGAGATCTATAAATTTTATTTATTTATCAAGTTTTATAAGTTCATAAATTTTTAGTTATGAATTCACAAAGTCATGCACTTTGTATAAAAACACTTAGAGAAAATTTGACCTAGTTAGGCAGATTTTTGGTACCAACTTCATGGAAAGTTTTCACATAGTTCCAATTGGATTCTTCAAAAGTGAAAAACATGAAGGTTGTAGAGGATTTTACAAGCTTTCCAAAATGTCCAATAACTCAATGATATCATTTTTGTTCTAAGATAATTGAAGAGATGAAGTCAGGGTTTCAAACTTAAACTACAAGTCAAATTGGTGATAAACATTTGATCAAATCTCAAACCATGCTACACCAATCTTTCTTTACAGGCTTATAACTTTCTAATCACTCCATAATTTAATGTTTACACAACTGTTAGAGCTTTTATCCAAGCATTTGAACCATTGTCTAAGAGATTTATTCATTTTGGCACAAAGTAACATTGTTATTCTTGTAAAATGACTTTAATCACAAAGTCCACTCTCCTTGAGATTTGCACTTGTTCCTTCTGCACACACTCCGTCTACAAGCCAGAAGCAACATGTTTAAATCTTTTAGCCACTCTAGATAGCCTTGTACCATGTCTTGGAAATATGTTTGTCAACTTTGCTTCAAAATCAAGTAACCTAGCCATAACATGTGATCCTTTGAATCTGATTGTTCAAACATCCAAAACCTCTTGCCTATAAATAGAAGCACTATTTGCAAGCCATAACACGAGGACACAAACCTGAAAACTCCCTAAAACTCCCTCAAGTTAGAAATTTCTCCAAAACACTATTGTTGTGCAGATTTTGACTTTACACATCAAACTTCCATTTCACTCATGCGTTTCTTGCCCAAACCATTTCAAAAGCTTCCCTATCTCAAATATAAGCCATCCCAATACCTGTTTTCAAACTGTAACACCATTTTCACTATCCTCCATTTTCAAAAATAGAGGTATACACATGGACTTCTCTAGAACAGTTCAGGCACTCCCAGCTCAAAGTAACCATTGGAATAGCTTCCTGGAGGTTTAAGAAAGCTAACCAGGCCATTAAAACATCTTGAAGTGAGCTCTAACTCAATACACGAAATCCAGTTTTGAGGTAACTTTTCTGATTTTCAATCTCTTCATATAGGCATTGTTAGCTTTCCATTTTCAAAGATAAAATGTTGACATCATTGCCCTGAAGATGACCATGTCCTTAGAATTCATTTATGTTGTTTGAGTAGTGAGAATTTTGAACCTGGACTTTCTGAAAAAATTAGGTTAGAATTGGTACTAGTTAAAATTCATGCTCATCTTTGAGCCATTGTTTAAGTTATTTACATTTCTGGAATCGTGGTGAAATTTCTAACAAGTTTGATGTTCATACTTTTGAGAATGGTTGAGAAATGAATGAGTTGTAGAGGCTCTTGCTGGCGCGAGGAAGAAGATGAAGTTTATCATTAGAACTGGTTCTGTAATATATATTTATGGTTTGATATAAGACCCTGGATATATAGCCACCCCAGTGGTAGAGAGCATGCGCGTTATTGCCAATGGCCTGGGTTCGAGCCCCAATGTTGCCCTTCTGTTTTATTTTTCTAACATTTTTGTCCCATCTTTGTCAAACAGCGCGCCTGGGCCTCATCCATTGGGCCTTCATCATATTTTCTCAGCTTCACCCCCATTTCCTTTTTTACTACGCAGCCCAATTGCTTGTTTTTATTTTATTTCTTTCTGATTATAAAAAATGCTAATGGGCCCAACACTAAACAAATATGCTTTTTCTACTAAACCACCCAATTCAATTTTACACCCTCCTGACTTTTATTTTATTTTTCTATTTTTATTTTCTTTTCTTTATTTTTAATATTATTATTTTTATTAATAAAAAAAACAAAAAATATATATCTTTATTTACTATTTATATATTAATATACTTGTATTTTACTTCTTTTAAGACAAAAGATCAAAAATATTTTCTAACAAATTTAATTTATTTTCTTAAATTTAAATAAATATTAGACTTAGATTTTGTTTATTTTCTTTTAATTACAATTAATTAGAAGTTAGGAATTTAATTAATTTTTTTCTATTCACTTTAGTTTGATTAATTAAATTAAAACCTTTTCATAAAGCCTCTAAAAAAACTTGTTTTCTTAATCAAATCTAATTTTTTTTCTAACTTAGGTTTAATTTTCTTAAATTAATTATCTTCTTTTAATTTAACTAAGTTTAAAAACCTTTCATAAAATTTAAACAAAAACAATTCAATTCTCTTTTCTTTCCACATCACCTTCATATCCTTGTACATTATCTTTACATTTTGGTACATTATTTATTCATTCAATATGGTTGTAATAGTTTAGGGTTTAATTTCTTATCTCCCCATTTGTAAATTTGTACCCCCATCCCCAAATAATGTAATATCGTAGATTTTTACATTTCCACAATTTATTGTTTATAATATAAATGCTAGTAATTAGAGTTTGTATGGAAAGACATGAAATCAATAAGTAGAAAACCCTAATTCAAAGACAAAGAGCATGAAAACAAACACTTTGCACACTTGCACCTCTAGGGTTAACCTCACTTGTTGCCTTTAGAATAAATATTCATGTTACGCAAATGTGGGATACTTTAGTAAAAACAATAAAAAACAAGATCATAGTCCCTTGATGACCCTTCAAATGTTGCCTTCATAAATGATCTTAGGCCCTTACAAAAATTGTTAAGGTATCCTATAATGTTGCTTTCTATGACTATGCGATGACCCACGTCCGTCCCTTCACATCCAATGATAGGGCTTATTATCAATCAATGGTAAGATAGCAATATCTAAAGGAGGAGGAAATGAACAAAGACTTTTTGAGTAGGTAGAACGCTCGTAGTTGCTTGCTCACAACCATTTCCAAAACATCTCTCAAATCACACCAACACTTTCAAATGAAATATTTTCAAATGTCAACACTTTGTATACATTATTATAGAAACGTTAATCATTACAAAGTTCGCCTAAACGAAGGAACTTTTCAAAAATACTTTCAAAAACATCACAAAACACATTTCAAATAAAGCATTTCAAAGTGAGCTAGCAACTAAGAGCCCATAGATAAATACTGATGAAAAGGGTCCTAACACCTTCCCTTTTCATAACCTACCCCTTGAACTCAAGAAAATTCACAAAAGGTCTTTTATGTTCTTTTCAACCTTTCCTTTATTAGATAAAAGAAAAGTCAGTGGTGACTCTTGCTATCCGCAACAATTGCGATAAAACGCAAAACATCCAAGTCGATTCTCCCATAGTATTACAGAGATCAAGAGGCATTTGAAAAAGAGAGTCTTAAATGGAAGCGTTCGACTGGAGGGATATTAAGTGCTACTTTCAATTTGGACTCCCAGAACGAGAGGTTAGAGGATGCTGCTAGTGAAATTGGGAGATTAAACAGATGGTATGAAAAGGCGATACAAGACAAGAAGGTGGTAGAAGAAGATCTAAGGACCCGAATCCAAAGTTTGGCGCAAGCTTATTTAGATCAAGAAGAGAAAATGAAGTATCTTACCACCAGACTCCAGGATAGCCAAGAATTGGAGATAAGGGAACACCTTGAAAGGATGAGGGCAGAAATACTTCTTGCCAGAAAACTGAAAAATACGAGCAAGTATGGCTTGAGTTAGAAGGCCTCCGAAAGGATTTCCTGATACAAAAGAGACTCTATACGGAGATGAGGGCTGAAAATTTGTATTGGGAAGAGCAGTATGTGAAGATCGCCCAAGCAGAAAGGGATAATCACAAGATAATTTATGATCTCTACCGAGAATACTGATACTACAAGGACATGCATGAAAGACTCACCTTCTTAGCCAACAATCTCATTGAAGACATCCCTAGAAGGTCGAGAGAGGCGGAAAATGTGATGGTTCCTATCTCAAAATACATTGAAGACTTCCTCAAGCTTTGCAGAACAATGGTCAATCGTTTTAGAGCAGACATCTGCAGGCGCGCTTAGAAGATTGTTTCCCTTTGTTTATTTCTTTAAGCAAGTTTAATGTTTAAAGTTGGAATATCTTTCAATATCTGAATTGTATTCTTTTTCAAAACAATTTTTATTTTCAATAAAGGCATTTTGCTTCCGTATCTCGTTTGCGTATTTATTTTAAAGATACTCACCAATAAAAAAGCAAAACCTATATATATATATATATATATATATATATAATATGTATCCAAGTGAATAAGACATTCAAAAATAAATTCTTAGCATATTCATATGCATTCGTACATTCATAAACATTTGCATCTCATAAATTCATAACACAATAACTCATTTTTCAAAACCTTCTCCAGTTAAATCATTGGTAGAAGAAAATCACCACCTCTCCGACCACCATATCAGACAAGAGCCCATCAACAAAAAGTGATAGAAAAATTGAGGAGAACCAAGCAACATTCAAAGAAGATCTTGAGCAAGTCAAAAGCAACGTCGACTAAATGAGAGGGGACCCGAGTCAAGTTCTTCTATCCTTGAAGAACATCATTGAAAGGAAAGATAAAATTCCTAGGGTAGCCTTTGAAGAAATAGCCCATACCATTGGTGCATCGAGCGGCCACCAACCAAGGAGAGAACCTGATTCAGGACCCTAAAAGTCCGCCATGGCCCAACAAGAGAGGAGACAAGCTGATACTAAAGGGTTTATCCCACCTCCACCAAAGGTAGGGGCATCTCATACCCTGCATATTCCGATTAAAAATGTGGGCAACTACTTAGACTTGTAATATGGAAACCATGACTTATAGGATGTCAATCAAGAACCTCAAAGAACAACCCATACTCATAATACTGAGAATCAAATGGTTCTTAACCAATACAAAGCTCTTGAGGAAATATTGAAAGTTGTGGAGGGTTACAATGATTTTAATGTCGATGGTCTCGAAATGGGTCTAGTTCCTAATATGGTGATCCTGTCGAAATTAAAAGTACCTGATTTTTGGAAATACAATGGGCTCACATGTCCGAGGAACCATCTGCACATGTATTTCACAAAGATGCATGCTTATGCTCAAGACCAGAAGCTGATGATTCATTGTTTTCAAGACATTTTAAGTGGGGCATCCTTGGATTGGTACATGCAGTTGGAACGAGTTCATGTTCAGACATGGGCAGATCTTGCTAATGCCTTCTTGAAACAGTATAAATATAACTTGGACATGGCGCCTACCCTCATGCAGCTCCAGAACCTGTCTTAGAAAAAGGACGAGTATTTCAAGAAATATTCCCAAATATGGAGAGAAATGGAATCCCGTGTATAACCACCACTTCTGGAGAAAGAACTAGTCGATATGTTCATGGGAATATTGCAATATACTGTGAAAAGATGGTAGGAAGCATCTCTTCCAGATTTTCTGTTTTAGTAACTATTGGAGAAAGGATTGAAGCTGGAATAAAGAGCGAAAAGATACAAGAGGTATAATCAAATACCCCTTACAATGAAAAAAGACATGCTCCTAACTTCACAAAAAGGAAGGAGGAAGAAATTAATGTTGTAGCCTCACAACCAAGGGCACAACAACCATTAATAATTCCACGAGGACAACAACAGAACAAATTTGAAAGGCTACTAAGAAAGTTTAATCCACTCCTTATGTCACCCAGATAATTATTACAACACTTGGTCAAGGCATCTTTGGTAGAGCTAAGACTTTAGCTCCTCCAGTCGGGCCACCCCCACCAAGATACAATGCCAATGCCAAATGCGAGTATCATGCCAATTCTCCAGGGCATACCATAGAGCAATGTTGTGCCTTCAAACATAAAGTTCAAGATTTGTTAGATTCTTAGGATATAACTTTTGATAAACCGAATATCAAATCAAACCCCAAGCCCCTGCATGGTGGACCAACAATAAATGCAATTGAAGTAGTTGCTGACTTTGGGGCAGCCAGATGAGTAAAGGCCTCAATAAATCTATTGAAGGAATATTTGTTGGAGTGTGGGTTCCTTATGGAACATAATAAAGCTTTTGAGGAAACATTACAAAAATTGGTGGACCATGGGATAGTCCAATTCGGATCATACCCTGAAGGAGAACATGTAGCTGCAATTGAAGGAGGTACGAAGAAGCCATTGGTAGTCCCTTGCTAAGGGCCAAAACTTAATAAAAAGACTCTTGTGATTTCATGAGAGGAATCAATAGAAACACATGCAATAACAATAAGACAAACTCTAAGGATAAAAGTAGTTCCAAAGACTACGATGGTACTTAGGGGGGCATCTCCTACCCCTTACGAAAATGACAAAGCAGTACCATGGAGTTATAATTCGACTGTATACGTCAATGGCTTAAAACAAGAATGTGAGCCATCATCAAGTCAAGGATATACAATCTTAAACATAGCAGGGACAGAGGGCGTGACTCATAGTGGTCGAATCTTTGGCTTCGAACCGCAAAAGAAGAATGATGTTGTGATGGAAAATAAAAATGATACGTTGGTAAAAGATAAAGGAAAAGCAGTGGTGGAAATAAGTCAAGAACTAGAGCCTCAGAGCAAGAACTTTACTGATCAAAGGGTTGATGAATTTCTGAAGATAATCAAGAGGAGTAATTATAGGGTGGTGGATCAGCTTCACCAAATCCCAGCCAAAATTTCCATACTCTCGTTGCTCATCAATTCAGAAGCGCATCGAGACTCACTAATGAAAGTTCTAAGTTCTGCTAATGTCGTAGAGGAAATTACTGTAAACCAATTTGATAATGTTATGGAAAATCTGACATCTGGATCATATCTGGGTTTCAATAACGGTGAGTTACCTCCACAAGGTCGAGCTCATAACAAGGCATTACACATCTCTATTCAGACAGGAACTACAAACCTGTCCAGGGTACTCACCGATATTGGTTCTACCCTCAATGTGTTACTAAAATCTAGCTTGATGAAGTTAACACTAGATGGTGTTGTGATAAGACCAAGTTCTACAATAGTTAAAGCTTTTGACAATTCTCAAAGTTCAGTATTTGGAGAAGTGGACCTTCCTGTCAAGATCGGCCCTCACATGTTCCATATCACTTTTCGAGTAATGGATATAGAACAACCATATACATGTTTACTCGGGCGACCTTGGATTTATGCAGCAGGGGCATTCACTTTAACTTTACATCAGAAGTTCAAGTTCTTCATTGAAGGAATATTGGTCATAATCGATGGTGAAGAGGACATCTTTGTAAGTCACATAGAATCCTACAGGTATTTCAGTGTTGATGAAAACTGTATGGCCACACCATTTCAAGTTCTAGAGGTTGCCTCAATGGTAACCTTACCGGTGGAAAAAAAATCAAGAAACCTACCATGACATCGTGGAGAGATTTACAGATAGCAGTGGAAAGTGGTGCCTCAAAGGGTTGGGGAAAGCTCCCAAAAATACCTGAGAAGAAGAATCATTTTGGTTTAGGCTACGAATTATCAAAGGCTACTCTGAAAGGCAAAGCACGATTTCCTCCAATCCAGGCGACTTTTTATCAACAAAGAAGTAGAGCATGGTGGACAGGTTGCAATGATGTCTAACAAAGATAACATCAAAAGGGCATTTGATTTCATCCATGAATGCATCCCAGGCGAAGAACTCAAGAATTGGACAACTATGGAAATTCCTGAGATCTTTTTCTTTCCAAAGTAGTTTTTCTTGTTTTTGAAAGAACCTATGTCAATCCCGAGGCATAAGGGTTGCTTTTAAGGGTCCCCCATTTTGTTTCAGACAGTATTCATGATTTATAAAAGTTATATTTCACATTCAATTAAGATCCTTGTCTTTATCTTGCATTTATCTCTCACATTTAAAAATTGCAATACTTTTCTTCATATGCATTTTCTAAAATTCACATACTAAAAATTGCACCAAAATATGATAAATGTGCATATCCATGCCCAAAATTACTGATGATGTTACTGCTGCTATCCGATATAATTTTGATGCACCGATCAACCAATCTGAAGAGGAAGATGATGAGGATCTTGAACTTTATGAAGAATTAGAGAGGGAGACAGAGCAAAAAGCTGACAGTATACAACCATACCAGGAATCTATCAAGACCATTAACCTTGGCACGGAGGAAGATTCGAAAGAAATCAAGCTAGGGGCAACATTGTAGAAAAGCGTCAAGGAGAGGCTGATCAAGTTGTTACATGAATATATGGATATATTTTCCTGGTCTTACAGAGATATGTCAGGATTGGATACAGACATTATGGTGCACTGACTACCTCTCAAGGAAGGTTTCTCTCCGGTTAGACAGAAACTCAGGAGAACTCGTCCAGACATGTTAAATAAGATTTGAGAATAGGTCCTTAAACAATTTGACGCATGGTTCTTAGTGGTGGTAGATTATCTATCTTGGATAGCTAACATTGTGCCAATATCCAAGAAGGATGGTAAAGTGTGCATGTGTGTAGGTTATCGGGATCTAAACAAAGCAAGTCCCAAAGACGATTTCCCGTTACCTCACATAGATGTTTTGGTGGAAAATATAACTCAAGCTTCGGTATTCTCATTCATGGACAGTTTCTCAGGCTATAACCAAATCAAAATGGCACCCGAAGATATGGAAAAGACTACTTTTATGACACCTTGGGGGACTTTCTGCTATAAGGTAATGTCTTTCAATCTGAAGAATGCAGGGGCAACTTATCAACAGGCTATGGTCACACTATTCCACGATATGATTCACAAAGAGGTTGAGGTGTACCTAGATGATATAATTGCTAAATCTCATACGGGGGAGGATCACATCATACATTTACAAAATTTATTCGAGCGTCTATGAAGGTTCAAACTAAGGTTGAATCCAAACAACTATATATTTGGTGTCAGATCAGGAAAGTTACTAGGTTTCATTGTAAGTCAGCATGGTATTGAGGTATATCTCAACAAGGTAAAAGCCATACAAGAAATTCCAACTCCGAGGATAGAGAAAGAGGTATGTGGTTTCTTTGGACGATTGAATTACATTTCAATGTTCATATCGCACCTAACTGCTACGTGTGAGCCTATATTCAAATTACTGCGAAAAGATCAAATGGTGGTATGGAATAATGATTGTCAAACAGCCTCCGAGACAATAAATCAATATTTACAAGAGCCGTCGATCTTAATGCCACCAGTTCCTGAAAGACCGCTCATCATGTATCTAATTGAAATTTTAGTACAGCAGACTCAGATGTTTTCCAAAGATGTCGAGACATCTGATCTGACATAAACACATAGGCAAAACAATACTTAAAATATAAAGAACACACCAGAATTTTTCACCCAGTTCAATGTACAACAACACCTACTTTTGGAGCTACCAACCCAGGAATGAAGTCCACTATCAGCAGTATCAATTTGCAGACCCTACAGCCAACACTCCCGTTGACGATCTACACACTTAATCACTACCTAATGACCCTTCTACCTAGGTCCTCCCTAGATATGGAATATCCCTATCCCACTTCCAATCATCACAATGATGTCTAGCAGTCAACACCTCAGGTACTACATCAACGACCCTTCACCAAGATTCTGATCACACAGATAGAAGTTTACAAGACACACTTCCATAACAACCTAGATAAGTCTCCAAGCCACACTCCACTTTTTTTTAGCTTTGCTTCTAACTAAGAACGAATCCTAGAGTTGCTTTAAAGCTTCCCCCAAAAACAATACACCTCTTACCTACAGGCTTCGAGGTGAACATGGTAACCTTCCCACACCCCGGGAGGTTTACCTTGACAAAACCCTAGACTTCTACATCTTGAGCCTTGTATTTTCTAGGTTACAAAACCTTCTATTTATAACTTGTTACCAAACTGGTTTTGGGCCTTCAATCATAGAAAATTAGTTGTAAAAAACTGCAGAAACTTCTTCCCCAAGAAAGGTCTTCAATCTTTACTTTCTTAAATAATCTACTTATTTAGAAATTCTTCATTCTCCTTGATTTCTGATTGAATTTTCTGGACCTTTAAATATGCTCCACATAGGATGCATAATATTCTCCTGAGTATCCTGCCAATGTTGAGAATAAACTGAATCTCATTAATCCAGCTCAGCAGGCGCGATGTCAAGACATCTTCTTCGATATGTTGTTCTAGTTGTTGAAAAAGTTCAACACAACATGTTCTGACATTGTAATAGGACTTATTGTTGTACATGTTCTTCTTATCCTATTATTTGTTGTTGCTATTATTTGTTTTACAAAAAAAAATTAACCCATTCCTAAAACAAGAGAACTAACAATCTCCCCCTTTGGAAAATTTTGTCTAAAACAAATAATCTAAAAAAATTGCAATTTAGGAGATTACAGCAACAATAGATCTCCAGTTGAAAATAATGTCTCAACATCTTGTTAAACATCTTTTTGCAGCACTCTGAAGAACTCAATTGCATCAACACAAACGAACATCAGTTTCAGGATAAAAGGAAGAAAGGTCCTGAAGTTTGGTTGATGCACATGAGAAAGAAGATAGCAGAAGACAACTTGTACTCCCCCTCAATGCAGGAACATCTTCTAAACATAGAAGACCAATGGTGGAATAATAGAACTCTCAATAACACCTTAAGACCAAATTAACCACCGCCCCTAATAACTCAGAACACATGTTACAACTGTATTCATAACTCAGATCACATGTCACAAACATATGTCACAGAAATAGGATCGAACATCTTATTTTGACATCTGTGAACATTAATAACATTAATAATAACCACTTGTGGAATCAGCAACATCTGAGCTAATTCACCTTTCTCCCTCTTTTTAGCCAAAACTTGGCAAAGGAGACCTTCACAATAACATACCCAAGCACAACTTACCCAAACTCGAATAAAAGCCATAAGAATTATAGACTCAAGAAGCTCATGGGGTTACAGAGATGTGGAGAACTCTATATAAATATCTGGGACTTTTACTTGGAAAATAATGATCCTAGATTGTAGCATCAATCTTGGTCAAAAGGAAACGATATTTGAGGAGAAAACTTCAAGTATCAATGTGCACCGTTCATAATGGCTTTGAATGCTATAGCTACTTCTTGTAAATACACATGCATAGCCAGACAAATTTTTCTCTCCCTGTTTACAGCCACGTGTTTGAACACATAGTCCACTCCACCCTATGTTGACCATGCAAGAACATCTTCTGTATAATGTCCTGACACTTAGTCATACATTGTCTTCTTATTTCAGTGATCAACACATCTTCTACCATCAATCAGGGATGCTTCACCAGATTATCCACTTGTTCATACTGGATTCTAAGTGTTCTTCTTTCACTTAGGCTTAGTGACATATACTAAGATATCAAAATATCACATTTGTGACACCTCTTCATAATATAGACCCTCAAGGAGTCTTTTTGAAATAAATTCTCCCAGACTTCCCATTAAAATTCTAAGAGATATGTGAACTTCTGATCTTCACCAAGCTTCTCATAGTTAGAAACAACCATGTCTTGTTAAGTTTATCCATAACTTCATAATGTCACAACATGTTGTTTCGACATTATTTCCTCATAGAACCTTTACAAAAGTGAACAGTATTCTGGCTTGATAATACTTGTATCATTGCAGCAACAATTTATAGATATCCACATGACTCCCTTTGTCATGAGTAACTAATGCTCCAGTTGAAGATGAATACTTGTGTACTAGATGAGAAACTTTAGCACTTCCTGCATATGCTGAACCTTGACTCCCATAGTAGAGTCAAACCAGAGTCAGATATTCTCACTTCTTGAGAATACTTCCAGGAACCCTGACTTCTTCACAACACAAGGACACATTCGATCAATGTATTTTCATAACCACACTCTGTATCATGTCTTTTAAATAGGCAATATGTCATGCATACTAGGTGTGAAGTCACTCACAAACTCCAAAAACTCTTAGTTTTCTTAAAAGCTTTACTAATATCCAGATCACCAAACCTTTTCTGGAGTGACTTGCAGCAAAAAAATACCACTTCAAGATGCTCTGCTCAGACCTCAATATCTGTCAACAGCCTTCTGCCTTTATATCCACTAGTAGTTGTTGATACTAGTAGAGTCTTCAACAAGGTAGTAATGCATTCATCAAACATGCTACTGTAGACAGGATTAGACTCTCCATATTCTAATCCACATAGTCAGAAATGCCACTTCTCACAATAATGCTTAAGCATCCAACTTCACATGAACAATCCCAAGCATTAAACAAAACAGCCATCAACAATCATGATGTTAAGACATCATGTGGTACATCAACTCCATAATAGAGAACCTAATCAAACTGTTTCTCAATCATTTAAAGGACTCGTTATGCATAGAAATCCTTTAAGAAGCTCCCATTAGAACACACAGTCGGTGCTTAGGTTCCTGCATGTTTTACAGTCTGGTTTGCAATAATGCCTTTACACACCTGATTTTCAGTCACATCCAACTCACAGTAATCATCTTCAGACCTACCTAGATAACTATTAATGAAAGCAAGGGAAAGTTCAACACAAACACCTTCCTATATTCCTTACTTTTGTGATCAACATAAGCCATCAAAAGAAATCAGCTCCATAATCTATTTCAAGGGAAATTCTTTTTTGAGACACATATTTCCACTTTTCAGCATTGCCAATAGAATGGAAGGAAATGTTGTCAAGAGGAGCATCAGGCACCCAGAAAGCTTCTTGCTTGCAGACTACTTCAAAGGAGAGATGTCCTGGACATCATCCTCGAAATTATAACCAGAGTCAACATCTTCTAACAACCAGCAAGATAGTCTTTTTTATCCCATTCACTACTGCAGAGAAAAATAAATTCTCGCAGAACCATCACATCCTCTTGGAGAAGAATGGTATACTCTAGCAACATTTGGATAGAGTCTTCAAAGACTCGTAAGGACATAAACAACTACATCTTGTAGCAACATGTCTCAGCATGTTATCCAAAATCATCCTCATTGTAGGGTAATAACTCTATATGCTTGAACATCACTACCTCCAAACAAACCAATTAGTCCACTGACTCCTCCTGTGATGGACAATCAAAACTTCATTATGGAGGAAACACAACACTAAACACCCACTAGTTCACTGGGAATAACTCCAAGTACCCTGAACTAGTCACATAACAAGCACACCTCTGATTCAAGCCCTTGCATCTTCACATATATTATCGTGACTCTTTGGATGGCTAAGATGTCATGCAACCATAGTCTGAAACCAACTTCCAACCATTTCTTAGTGTGCTTAAAAGCTTTACTAAGATTTTGACTCTCCAACAGAAGGAGTACCCCTTAACCAAGATGCTGATTAAATCCTCCTTCTGTACATTAATAGTATTTGCTGACACTAGTAAAGTCTTCAAACCAATATAGTAGTTATACATTACTTGAGCATACTTCTCTTTCAACCAGAATCTCCTTATTCAACGCCATAAACAGAACTGCCACTAATGAGTGTGGAGTTTGAATATTGAGATTCATAGTTCCAAGTATCTTTAATAGACTATCATCAAAAATGATGTTCCAACATCATTTGAGACATCAGCAACATTACCACAGAGTTTATCTGCTTTGGTTCTAGAATCATCATCCAAGGGACTTATTTCTATCCATGCCCTTTAACAAACTCCTCATTCTCACAAGAGGATCTCACAAGGTCTCACAACAGAAATATTCTCTCACTATATTATGTAGTAAGCTTCTCACACTAGGTAAAACTGACAGCTTTCTTCTTCGCGCATGTGATACTTGTTGAATCTTCGACAAGACATCCAATCATGGAAGCCAAAACATTCCAGGTTAGGTTAGTGACTTGACCTTAAGCTCAACCCTTGGAGAACACAGAATATACTAGCTTCTCCTGACTAGAACCACATAGACCCAACAGGGGCACATACAGCTACACCTAGTAGCCATAGGTCACAACATGTTGCCTGTAATCTTCATAAGCTTAAATTACACGCAAGCTCCACTACTAAAACAATAACCATATATAGGTTCTAAGATCCCCCTATCATGGACAAATAAGGCTTCTAATGAACACTTGGACATCAGAAGACAAAAAAGAGACTTCACGCACTCATTGAAACATATCAACACTCTTGTGGAAATAACTCATCCTGAATCTAATATACCAACTCCAGGTCTTCAGACTTTTACAAGGTCATGTCTGATACATGGCCCTACATAACCATACAAATATCCATACCTCTTTGGATAGCCAAGATATCGTGAACACATACTTGGACATCATACAAACATAAGCCCTCAAATATCTTGTTTTAAGCATACTTGCAACAGAGGAAAACCACCTTCTTCATATTCCTTTGCTATAACAATCACTAGCAAGTGTTGGCACTAGTGAAGTCTTCAACATAGTAGTTATGAAGTCACCAAACATACTACTAATGACAGGATCTGCATCTTCTAATCCACAAAGTATGAACTCCTTCTTTTGACAATTGTGTTGATCCTCAATCTTCCATAATCATAATCACAAACCTTCCTTTACAAAATGATGTTACAACATCATTTAGGACATCAACCTTTCTTAACATATCCTAATAATTCAATTCTTGATTTATCAACGAAAGAGATTATTAAGCTTGATAGTCTTTTTAGGAGAAGATCACAAAATATTACATCTTTTGCGACTCATTCAGGTTGATACAACCACTTGATGACCATGGAGAGAAATAAACTCTAAACAATATCTGAATCATCAGTTCAGATAGTAGATTTGCATCCATACCTCAGATAAGTGCTCAGCTCCCCACAAGGTATTTGTCATCAGAGGAAAAACTTCCCCACACAACTGCAGATGATACTCCTTTTCAACAGATGTTAGAGCAATTGAATTGACATCCTTCTTCTTCATCGTTCAACATAAGAGGATCCTTTCAACATTCCAGACTTGGTTAGAGACTGGTCTTCAGCTCCATCATGATCAAACATTCCAACTTTGAACTCCACAATACTTACCTCATGATTTACACAACATGTTCTTTTTAAAGGAAACACACACCTAGAGATGATGTCCCGACATTGGATACGACATCATCCATTCTTACTATGGTTTTCGGGGTAACCTTCATAGTAACTTATAATCAACTCTTATGGGGGTTAACACAAGGAAACAAACCAATAACAACTGATCAATCTTCAGGATCAGACTATCAACATATGCAAGGGATTGCAAGATTCACATCTCAATAATATTTTAATTGGACCTCATGTATGACTTTGAGATGATGGATGCCATTGTCTGTACCTTCAGAGGAAATTCCCTCTATTAGGTCTCTGGAATAGATTTTGCTAGGCTTGACACTAAAAAATACAGACTTTTCAAAAGCATTTGTTTCCCTTGATTCTTCAAAAACAATGCCCTTCAAACATTAACATTTTCAAAGATGTTACGACATTCTGTCTGATATCATATCAACCCTTGACAAGGGGACCTTTTTCAACAACTTCTAAGCGTACATAAAGAGAATCACCAACTCTCTTCCTCAAGGGCAATCAAAACAATATTCAGGAGCATCAAACACTGTGGTTGGATCACAATACTCCTCTTCAAACATAATATGTTTTATGGACACAAACAGGATTCCATGAATCTGGTTCCTTTGATCAGAAGGATCTTCCAGATACGAGCTTATCTCATATACATAAATAATCTGGTGGAGATTCCTTTATGAGTTCTTCTCAAGAGACTGGAGCTCAACCTTTATACTCCTATAGGCCTTAAACTGACATGTGGAGTAGATAAACTGTTGATCGTGTCCTAATCAACCTGGAAAAACTAGATGCCTCCTCTTCCAGATCAGGAGTAGGTTCCAAGCAAAAAGTATTAACATTTTTGGTCAGCACCCAAAGCACCTGTTCTTTAAACGGTAGTTGCATGTCTGCTGAAATAATGTTCTAACATCCCATAGAACATTCGTTCCTTCTTCTTGGAACACACCATCCTTAACAGTCTCCAAAGTCAATATATAGATGTATATGAGTATCATTTATTAATCAATCTTATTGATAAATGTCTTTATGAGTGGACTTGAGGAAAATCTCAAGTATCTTTGACACTTTTAATACGGTTGAAAATGTCAGCATATATTTTGTTGAGGGTAACAACCCTAGTATCCTTCCCATACTTTCAGGGTTATATCAGAAACCATGCAGTAGAATATAACGAACTCCTCAACAATATTCAGACACAATGCTTAAACCACTATCCAAGTACAGGCATGGCAACCTAGGATTGAAGAAATAATCCCTGCATAAAGCAGCTTCCCACTAAGCTACAGGCCTAATGGCAATAACCAGGAACAATATTTGTCACATATAACCAATACTCCTTGCCAAGAGATCATCCATACAGTAGTATGAATTATCCAAGTTCATACCTCTTTTAAGTAAATACTTTCTTCCTTTCCCATGACCAGAAAGTACCTTCCCAGGATCTCACCCAGAATAGAACAGGATGCCTGCTCTGATACCAATTGAAACTCTGGTACAACAGACTCAAACGTTTTACAAGGATATCGAGACATCTGATCTGACATAAATACAAAGGAAAAACGGTACTGAAAAGATAAAGAACACACTAGAGTTTTTCACCCAGTTCAGTGTATAACAACACCTACTCTGGGGGCTACCAAGCCAGGAATGAAGTACAATATCAACAGTATCAATTTGCAAACTCTACAGCCAACACTCTCGTTGATGATCTGCGCACTTAATCACTACCTAATGAACCTTCTACCTAGATCATCCCTATATATGGAATATCCCTATCCCGCTTACAATCATCGCAATAATGTCTAGCAGTCAACACCTCAGTCACTGCATCAACGGCCCTTCACCAAGATTATGATCAAACATATAGAAGTTTGGAAGACACACTTCCATGACAACCTAGCTAAGTCTCCAAGCCACACTCCACTACTTGTTAGCTTTGCTCATAACTAAGAACGCATCCTGGAGTTGCTTCGAAGCTTCCTCCAAGAACAATACACCTCTTACCTACAGGCTTCAAGGTGAAAATGGTAACCTTCCCATAACCCGGGAGGTTTACCTTGACAAAAACCTAGACTTCTATATCTTGAGCCTTGTATTTTCTAGGTTACAAACCCTTATATTTATAACCTATTACCCAAATGGTTTTGGGCCTCTAATCACATCAGATCAGCTGTAACAAACTGTAGAAACTTCTTCCCCAAGAAAGTTATTCAATCTTTACTTTCTCAAATAATCTACTTATTTAGAAAGTATTCATTCTCCTTGATTTCTGATTGAATTTTCTGGACCTTTAAATATGCGCCACATAGGATGCATAATATTCTCCTGAATATTCTGCCAATATTGAGAACAAACTGAATCTCATTAATCTAGCTCAGCAGGCGTGATGTCAAGATATCTTCTTCGATATGTTGTTCTAGTTATTGAAAAAGTTCAACACAGCATGTTCTGACACTGTAATAGGACTTCTTGTTGTACCTGTTCTTCTTATCCTATTCTTCATTGCTGCTATTATTTGTTTTACAAAAAAAATTAAGCCAATCCTAAAATAAGAGAACTAACACTAACAATGCTTAAAGGATCAATGGGATATGTATTAGGACAACATGATGAAATAGGTAGAAAAGAGCATGCAATCTACTATCTCAGTAAGAAATTTACTGACTACGAAACCAGGTACTCACTTCTCGATAAAACTTGTTGTGCATTAGCTTTGGCTACTAAAAGATTGAGGCAAAAACATCAAGAAAATCATTCAGAAAATGGTGAAGACATATAAAGATTGGCATGAAATGCTTCCCTTTGCTCTACATGGCTATCGTACTTTCGTACGCACATCAACAGGTGTAACTCCTTTCTCTCTCGTATATGGCATGGAGGCAGTACTCCTAGTTGAAATAGAAATTGTTAGAACAATGTTTGAATCTAGTACCCTATATTTGAGTTTTGATGATAACAAAGTGAAAAGATATAGTATTTATATGTTTCATGTTTGAACTATATGCTGCCTAAAATTACTATGCTCTGACTTGCAGATACGCTAATTAAAATAAGCAAGATCACTTATTCAGCATCAGAATTTGATTTGATACACCAGCATCGGAAGTTGCTGAATCAGAACGTCAAGATCAGATGATCAACTCTTGTACATGCTGAAGCTTGATGAACAGAACTGCGCGTAAAACACTCTGATACAGAAACACATTAGTTCATCAGCAGCGAAGCAGAATCAGAATGAGCCAAGCCAGAACGTGCATTGAAGAAGCAACGGTACTGTGCATTGAAAGCTAATCAATTCCAACGGCCGCATTCTAGACAAGATCTGCTCAAAAAGGAAAGCTTGTTATTAGCATTGAATCAAAGATATTGCATTCAACGTTCATCTTCTCAAGTGCTATATAAACAAGGCTTCGAAGATTATAATGGCTAATGCTCTCCAATTCTCTACACGCACAAAGCTGAACCATTATCTTCACTCTACCAGTTTTGCTAAACCAAACTCTGATATTCATTATTGTTTAGCAATCTAGTTTCTAAGCTTAATTTGTGTATACATCACAGTTGTGATAAAGTTTTGTAGAAAACATTCACACACATTGTTTTATACCTTTGTAAGAAAGTGTTGCCTTGACAAACCGGATTGTGGTTTGAATCAAGAAGGCTTTAGCAGTTGTTAAAGCAGATTTGTATTCAGTTGAATATAGTGAATTAAGACCTCGTTGGAGAGAGGCGAAATCACCTTGACGGGTGGACTGGAGTAGTTTGAGATCAAACGAACCAGGATAAAAATATCTTGTCATTTGCTTTAAGATTTCAGTTTTACAATTCAACCCCCCCTTCTTGTGTTTTTCACCCCTTCAATTGGTATCAGAGCGCCTGGTTCTGAGCTAAAACACTTAACCGTGTCAGTACAAGATCCAGCGTCAGAAAAACACAATGGCAGGAAACAACTCTCATTTCAGCAATGACAACAATGAGGACAGAGACAGATTCAGCGGCAAACCTCCAGTTTTTGATGGAGAAAACTTTGATTACTGGAAAGACAGAATTGAAAGCTTCTTTCTAGCACATGATGATGATCTGTGGGATATGGTGACAGATGGATACACGCACCCTGTGAATGCAACTGGTCAGAAGATTGATAGAAAATCAATGACTGATCAACAAAAGCGTGACTTCAAGAATCACCATAAGGCCAGAACCATCCTCCTCAGTGCCATCTCCTATACTGAGTATGAAAAGATCTCCAACAGAGACACAGCTAAGAACATCTTTGATTCTCTCAGAATGATGCATGAGGGCAACGTTCAAGTCAAAGAAACAAAAGCTCTGGCGCTCATTCAGAAGTATGAGGCGTTTAAAATGGAAGAATCTGAATCCATTGAAACTATGTTCTCTAGATTCCAGATTCTGGTAGCTGGTCTCAAAGTTCTGGACAAAGGATACTCTACTGCTGACCATGTCAAGAAGATAATCAGAAGTTTACCCAAGCAGTGGAGGCCTATGGTTACTGCTCTAAAGCTAGCAAAGGATCTCAACAAAATCACTCTGGAGGAACTTATAAGCTCCCTCAGAAGTCATGAGATAGAGCTAGAAGCTGACGAGCCTCAGAAGCAAGGTAAGCCTTTAGCTTTAAAATCTAACAGAAAATCTGAGTCTAAAGTTTTGCAGGCAGTTGAAGAAACATCTGATGGATCCTCATCAGAAGAAGACGAACTTTCCCTTCTCTCCAGAAGAGTAAATCAACTGTGGAAGCAAAGACAAAGGAAGTTCAGGAATCCCAGAAGATCTGATCAGAACGAGTCTTCTTCCAGATTCAGAAGGACAGATTCTTCCTCTGGATACAGAAGATCTGAAGGCTCCTCCAGTAGCAAGAAGCCAAACACCAAAGACATCATCTGCTACGAGTGCAATGAGCAAGGACACTACAAGAGTGACTGTCCAAAGCTTCAAAGGGAAAAGCCCAAAAAGAAGTTTGGAAGAGAGAAGAAGAAAAGTCTCATGGCCACATGGGATGACTCTGACTCGTCTGAAGCTGACTCAGAATCAGATGATGAAAGGGCAAACATAGCGCTCATGGCTAACATTCCAGATGACAGTGAAGCTTCTGAATCAGACTCAGAATCAGACACAGAAGAGGTATTCCCTAACTTTGCTGTTAATTTTACAAAGGCTGAACTTGCTGAAAGCCTCAATGAAATTCTGGAACGTTATCAGCAGATTAGAGCTAAATTCAGAGACCTGAAAAGGACTCTTGAATCTGACTCTAATAAGTCTGAGAGTCTCAAATTGGAAAACTCTGAGCTGAGAGATAAAATTTCAAAATTAGAAAACTCTTTACAAAACTCTCAGAAGGAACCAATTACTGAAACTCCCAGCAACGCTGATGAGATCATCAAGGAGTATGATCACAGTTTCCAGAAGTTCCTTGCTAAAAGCATAGATAGAAGCAGAATGGCTTCAATGATCTATGGAGTTAGCAGAAACGGCAGGAAAGGAATAGGATACCTAGGTAAGGTTCCTACACCTAAGAATGTCATGGATTTAACCATTAAACACACTCCTTTAAATTCACACTTTGTGTATGGTCACACACATGACATCAAATATACTAGTAGTAAGCTCTCTGTGAAACCAAAATTCAACCAGAGTTTTGGTAAAACTAACAAATCAGGACCCAAGAAGATCTGGGTACCTAAGGATAAAATAATACATGTTGCAGATATCTTTAGCAGCAAGTCAGAAACACCAGTCATGGTACCTAGACTCTGGCTGCTCACGACACATGACGGGAAGAAGGCATATGTTCCAAAGCCTGGAACTTAAGCCTGGAGGCCACGTTGGCTTTGGAGGCAATCAGAGGGGAAAGATTATTGGCTCTAGAACTGTAGGTAATGGAAATCTTCCCTCTATTAATAATGTTCTGCTAGTTGATGGATTGATGCATAATCTGTTATCCATAAGTCAATTAAGTGATAACGGTTATGATATAATCTTTAATCAAAAATCATGTAAAGCTGTTAGTCAGAAAGATGGGACTATCCTGTTTAATGGTAAGAGGAAAAACAACATTTACAAAATCAAACTTTCTGAACTAAAGAGTCAGAACGTAAAATGTCTTCTGTCTGTTAACAACGAGCAGTGGATCTGGCACAGAAGATTGGGGCATGTTAGTATGAGAAGAATATCTCATATTAACAAACTCAATCTGGTCAGAGGACTTCCTAATTTGAAGTTCAATTCAGATGCTCTGTGTGAAGCATGTCAGAAAGGCAAATTTGCAAAACCTTCTTTTAAATCCAAAAATGTTGTTTCTACCTCTAAGCCATTAGAACTTCTGCACATTGACTTATTTGGACCAGTTAAAACTGCTTCAGTCAGTGGTAAGAAGTATGGGTTAGTAATCGTAGATGACTATAGCAGATGGACATGGGTAAAGTTCTTAAGACACAAGGACGAGTCACACTCTGTGTTTGTTACCTTCTGTAACCAAGTTCAGAATGAAAAAGATCTTAGAATCGTTAAAGTCAGAAGTGATCATGGTGGAGAATTTGAAAATAAAGATTTTGAGTCATTCTTTAATGACAAAGGCATTCTGCATGATTTCTCTTGTCCTAGAACTCCCCAACAAAATGGAGTTGTAGAACGAAAGAACAGGACATTGCAAGAAATGGCCAGAACCATGATCAATGAGACAAACGTTGCTAAGACTTTCTGGGCAGAGGCAATAAACACAGCGTGCTACATTCAGAATAGAATCTCAATTAGACCTATTCTGGAAAAGACTCCATATGAATTGTGGAAGAACAGAAAGCCCAACATTTCGTATTTTCATCCATTTGGATGTACTTGCTTTATATTGAATACAAAGAATTATTTGAACAAGTTTGATTCTAAGGCACAGAAGTGTATTATGTTAGGATACTCTGAACGCTCAAGAGGGTACAAAGTATACAATACAGAAACACAGATTGTGGAAGAATCAATCAGTGTTCGTTTTGATGATAAGCTTGACTCTGAAAAGTCAAAGCAGAATGAAATTTTTGCAGGTATAGAAATTGAATTTGCAGGTTCTGAAGACAAGTCATCAGAAGCTCTCAACACAGACATTCCTTCAACGTCTGAAAGAAGCAATGCTAGAAATCCTACAACTGCTGCTGATCAACCTCAGAAGAGATTACCCAGAAGCAGTTTGGATCACCCAGAAGAGACTATCCTAGGAAGAAAGGAAGATCCAATCAGAACAAGAGCAAGCTTCAGAAACTCTGAAGAAACTCTGATGGGACTTGTGTCTCTGATTGAACCTTCTTCTATTGATGAAGCACTTCTGGATAATGACTGGATTCTGGCAATGCAAGAAGAGCTGAATCAATTCACCAGAAACGACGTATGGGATCTCGTTCCCAGACCAAAAGGATTCAACGTCATTGGAACAAGATGGGTGTTCAGAAACAAGTTAAATGAACAAGGTGAAGTCGTCAGAAACAAGGCACGACTGGTTGCACAAGGTTATAGTCAGCAAGAGGGGATAGACTATACAGAAACCTTTGCCCCAGTCGCCAGGTTAGAATCTATCAGACTTTTAATCTCATTTGCTGTTAATAGAGGCATCACTCTGTATCAGATGGATGTCAAAAGTGCATTCTTAAATGGTTATATAGAAGAAGAAGTTTATGTTCACCAACCCCCAGGTTTTGAAAATACAAAACATCCAGAACATGTTTTCAAACTAAAGAAGTCACTGTATGGTCCGAAACAAGCTCCCAGAGCTTGGTATGAAAGGCTAAGTAACTTTCTGCTTGAAAATGAATTCACCAGAGGGAAAGTGGACACTACTCTATTCTGTAAAACAGTTAAAAGTGACATTTTAGTCTGTCAAATTTATGTTGATGATATTATTTTTGGTTCTACTAATCCTTCTCTTGGAAGAAAATTTGCTAAGTGTATGCAGGCAGAATTTGAGATGAGCCTCATGGGGGAACTGAAATTCTTTCTAGGAATTCAGATCAATCAAACTCCAGAAGGAACTTACATTCATCAGAGCAAATACATCAGAGATCTTCTGAAGAAATTTGACCTCTCAGAATGTAAGCCATCAAAGATTCCAATGCATCCCACGTGCATTCTGGAAAGAGAAGAGGTAAGCAAAAGTGTAGAACAGAAAGTCCACAGAGGTATGATTGGTTCTCTCCTTTATCTGACAGCTTCAAGACCTGATATCTTATTCAGCGTATGTATTTGTGCTAGATTCCAATCAGATCCTAGAGAATCTCACTTAACAGCTGTTAAGCGAATTTTCAAGTATCTGAAAGGTACTACTAATCTGGGTTTGTTTTATAGAAAATCTAGTGATTACAGCTTAGTAGGCTACTGTGATGCTGATTTTGCTGGAGACAGAGTGGAACGTAAAAGTACTTCTGGAAGCTGCCAGTTTCTGGGAGAAAATCTGATCTCGTGGTCCAGCAAAAGGCAATCAACAATTGCTCTGTCAACAGCAGAAGCTGAGTACATAGCAGCAGCAGGATGTAGCACACAAATGCTCTGGATGAAAAGTCAGCTTGAAGACTTCCAGATTTTTGAGAGTAACATTCCTATTCTTTGTGATAATACTTCTGCTATTTGCTTAAGTAAGAATCCTATTTTACATTCTAGAGCTAAGCATATAGAAATAAAACATCATTTCATTAGGGACTATATTCAGAAAGGTATTTTAAACTTAAAATTTATAGATACAGACCATCAATGGGCTGATATCTTTACTAAACCCCTTTCAGAAGATAGGTTCAATTTCATTCTGAAACATCTCAGCATGAAAGTATGCCCAGAGTGAAAATGTTTTAATTCCATATATTTACTTTCAGAATGTAATTATATTACTGTGAACTTCTGATCAATCTCCTTTCAAAAAGATAGAACATGCAGATTGTATCAGATGCAAGTCTAAAGATCTGAGAGTCTAAACTCAAAGACAGACGTGCTGATCTCTACATCAAACAAGTGTCATCCAATCATCAGCAAATCTCTGAAGCAGAACGCATGCACGCTTCTGAGAAGGCAAAGTGCTGATTGGGTGCATTGAGACACATGTCTGGTAACCGTTCTTAAGTATCTTTCTCAAATCCCCCAAAATCAGCAAGCATTTAATGAAAAGTAATCACGCTTGTTAATGGCAATCATTATTTTTTTCTCTCTCTTAAAAACGTTCAATTTTTCAAAATAATTTTTGAAAACTCTATTTAAGCACACTAATTCCTCATTCTTATTCTTTACGCTTTCTCATAATCACTCAAGTATTCTCTGCATATTTCTGAGTTTATCTCCTTCAAACCTTTTTTTTCTCTCAAATCATTCTCAAGCTTTTTTAGTGAGAACAATGGCATCCTCCAGCATTTCTGCAGGCAATCAGAAGAAAGAAACTTCTGAGCAATATCAGGTGCCCCTCAGAACTCTTCTCACACCGGTAAAGAATCTTGAAGTTCTCTCTGAGTTAATCATCGATTTCGAAAGTTTGAAGGATAATGGATTTGACCTAACTGAGGAAATTAGGGCTCAAAAGTGGGAGAGGTACTTTGATAGGTTGGTTGGACCAACCTTCCCAGAGCTTGTCAAGGAATTTTGGATTCACGCCAAGGTTTCCAAATATCTAGTCATCTCTTCTGTCATGGGAAAGAAGATTGTAATTTCTGAAGACCTCATTGCTAGATTAATCGGTCAAAGTGGTGGTGGAGTCCGTTGTGTGGACATGGCTGAAAGATGCCCTGATATAGGTGTGGTAGCCAACAGAATTTTCACTCTTGGAATGCCCAGCAGCAAAATTAAGGATCTGAAGGATCACTGCAGAGTGTGGGCCAAGATTGTTCTGGGCTGCTTCAATCACAGGAAGCCAACAAGCTCTCCTGACTATATAAACGTGGATCAGCAATTTCTGATCTACTTTATTGATCAGAGGGTGAAGATCAATCTGGCACACTTCCTGTTCAACCATCTCAAGACCAGTGTGAAAGAGACTAGAGAAGAAGAAAGGACCAAAAGGGACTGGATACCATTTGGAAGGCTCATATCAGATATTCTGACAGAGAATAAGCTGATAGAGTATCTGAGCGAAGCTCAAGTGCTGAGCACTATGGAACCAACTGTTGGAAAACCGCTGAACGCTAAGAATCTGAAAAAGATGAAGCTGATAGAAAATATTAAGAAGGAACCCAGAGCTGCTTCAACTGCTGATATCTCCAGCAGAAGAGTGCCTCTGAGTGATTTTCCAATATTTTCTGAAATGGAATCCAAATCAGATATGTTTCTCAAGTATCCAGATACGTACAAGGCAGAAGATGCAGGTTCAAAGCTGAAGATCAAAGATCTGAGTCAACCCCAACCTGAAGTGACTCAGAAGAAGACAAAGAAGAGGAAAGCACCAGCAGAAGGATCATCTCATCAGACTCCAAAGAAAAGAGGTATTTCATCTGCTGCCCCTATTTCAATTTCATCTACTATTCCAACATCTGCTGCCCCTCCTCAAACCTCTCACAGAATATCTATCCCAATCCCTACCATTGATGAAACCATACCAGAAGACCCTTCTGAGGCCTTACAACTCAGAAGAACCAGAATTAAAATTCCCAAACAACCAACTGTTTCAACAACACCAGCACTTGATAGAGTGCTAGCTGATATTGAGCGTGAACATGCTTCTGCTCAACCAATTTCTGAACCACCAAATATTCCTCCTCCACAACCAGAACATCAACCAGAACCAGAACCACAACAACAACAACCTCTCACAGAAGAACCTCTGATCCCTGAGCAATCAGAGATTCCACCTCCTCAACCAGAAAATAATCCACCTTCACCACAACAAGAGTTTCACCATTCCAAAACCCCTTCTCCTCATCAATCTGACCATCACTCACCTCAACCTTCACCGTTGGCAATCCAATTGCCATGTGGAACCAGCATAGTCATGCCCCAGTTACCATCTTCAGAGGAATCAACACCTCCAAACACTCCCAAACCACCATCCACTCCAATCGAAATATCTGACTCTGATTCTGATATCCCTCCTCCAAAACAAACAGCCCCTCAGCAAACATCTGAAAACCTCAGCAAAACTTTCATTGACTTAACAAGTCTTGAACGTCTTACTGATTTAAGACACAAAATTGCCATTCCCAAACCAAAGCAACCAGATGTTGGCTCTGGTATTTTGAACTTTGAAACAGGTATGCTGCAATGGATTGCTTCTTTGAAGCAAGTTTGTCCTGGGATGATTGACCCAGCTGCTTCTGATCAGCTCTGGTCACAGTTCAGATTATGGGTTCGTGCTGAAGCACTCAAGCTGCAGGACGTCAACTATGAGCAGGCTCAACAGAACTTCAGCAAGCTGCTGAAGGAAGTTGAGAGTCAGCTGCCTCAAGAAGTTGTGCTTCCTCTGGACAGTGAATCTTGGTTGGAGAAAGAGCAAGCTGCACAGGTGCAACCATCAGAAGACAAGACCCTTCAGGAAGAAAATCCAGCAGAAGATGTAGCTGAAAGTTCTGAGAAGCTTCCTCCTTCTGAAAGTTCTCAAGCTGCCTTGGACAGGCAGACTCTGGAAGAATTAAGGCTGAATGACATTCGTCTCCAACAGCGGATGGACGACAATGATCAGAAGATGAAGGCAAGAATGGATGTTCAGGACAGTAAGATTGACACTGTTGTCAACATGGTTCAAAAGCAGAATGAAACTTCTGAAAAGATTCAAGCGATGCTGGAACGCCTGTTCTCACGCATGCCCCCTCAACCTTAAATCTTTTTCATGCATAACTTTTTTATGTTTTCTTCATTTTCTGATGTACTCTTTTGATTTTGTTCTGTAATGTTCTTTTGCTCTGAACTATTTTAATATAATTTGTTTTTCTGATCTAAATTGTTTTAGCACATCACCAACACTTTTTGATTGCTGACAAAAAGGGGGAGAACAAGAATGATATTTAAAATCAATAACGGCTAACTAGACAGAAACTCTCAAACATTCTAACTCTATTACTTGAAAATGTTTGTCTGTTTTGTTTTAAGTCTACAGGCACAAGGAAGCTCCTGAACACTATGAAGACCAGAAGCTCTAATCAAAACGTAGAAACATAGAAGCTCTGATCAATGTTGCTCTGATCAAATATGAAGTTCTGATCGACCTAACACTCTGATCCAAAGCAAAGCTCTGACAGGAAAAGCTCTGAAGCTCTGCTCTCTGCTAAGTCAAAGACTCTTAATCTGATGTTCAAAGAAAGAAAAAGATCTGATCCTGAAGAACACGTATCATCAAAGGGAAGTAATCAACTCAGGGGGAGTATTTCTTAACTCTGATTTCTCCTCACTTCTTAACTCTGAAACATTTCCCAGATACCTTTTCACGTTATTTTTTCTTTTAAAATATCTAGTTTTTGTCATCATCAAAAAGGGGGAGATTGTTAGAACAATGTTTGAATCTAGTACCCTATATTTGAGTTTTGATGATAACAAAGTGAAAAGATATAGTATTTATATGTTTCATGTTTGAACTATATGCTGCCTAAAATTACTATGCTCTGACTTGCAGATACGCTAATTAAAATAAGCAAGATCACTTATTCAGCATCAGAATTTGATTTGATACACCAGCATCAGAAGTTGCTGAATCAGAACGTCAAGATCAGATGATCAACTCTTGTACATGCTGAAGCTTGATGAACAGAACTGCGCGTAAAACACTCTGATACAGAAACACATTAGTTCATCAGCAGCGAAGCAGAATCAGAATGAGCCAAGCCAGAACGTGCATTGAAGAAGCAACGGTACTGTGCATTGAAAGCTAATCAATTCCAACGGCCGCATTCTAGACAAGATCTGCTCAAAAAGGAAAGCTTGTTATTAGCATTGAATCAAAGATATTGCATTCAACGTTCATCTTCTCAAGTGCTATATAAACAAGGCTTCGAAGATTATAATGGCTAATGCTCTCCAATTCTCTACACGCACAAAGCTGAACCATTATCTTCACTCTACCAGTTTTGCTAAACCAAACTCTGATATTCATTATTGTTTAGCAATCTAGTTTCTAAGCTTAATTTGTGTATACATCACAGTTGTGATAAAGTTTTGTAGAAAACATTCACACACATTGTTTTATACCTTTGTAAGAAAGTGTTGCCTTGACAAACCGGATTGTGGTTTGAATCAAGAAGGCTTTAGCAGTTGTTAAAGCAGATTTGTATTCAGTTGAATATAGTGAATTAAGACCTCGTTGGAGAGAGGCGAAATCACCTTGACGGGTGGACTGGAGTAGTTTGAGATCAAACGAACCAGGATAAAAATATCTTGTCATTTGCTTTAAGATTTCAGTTTTACAATTCAACCCCCCCTTCTTGTGTTTTTCACCCCTTCAGAAATTCCATCACTTTGAGTTCTAACGGAAACAAAGCTTGAAGAAGCAGAAAGGGTTCAAATGCGACTTGATCAACTCAACCTCATTAAAGAGAAACGCTTGACAGCTTTGTGCCACAACCAATTATATCAAAAGTGGATGAAGAAAGCCTTCGACAAGAAAGTTTTCCCTCAAGTATTCAAATAAGGGGATTTGGTGCTCAAAAACATTATTCTACCTCGCCTCAATTCACGCGGTAAATGGACACCCAACTACGAAGGTCCATATGTGGTAAAATTGACATTCTCCGATGGTGGTCTCGTCCTCACAACAATGGATGGGGAAGGACTACCACATCTGACAAATTCAGATGTAGTCAAAAAATACTATGTATAAAATGCTCGCTAAGTTCGAACCCTAAATGGGAGACTTGGGCAAAAAGGAGCGTCCCGATGGATCAAAAACCCTAAAGGGAGATCCAGGGAAAAATTAGGGACATACACAAAAAAATTCCCGGTGGATTGAAAACACGAAAGGGAGATCTAGGAAAAAATTAGGAATCTTATTCAAAGAAATAAAGAATAAAAGACTGCGATCTAAGAACTACGACTATAAACCACAAAGGAATAGATGAGTCCAAACCATTTAACTTAGAAGCAAATAAGATTGGAGCTATCAAAAGGATATTGGGGAAAACAGTGGTAGCAATTATCATTTTTATTGACATTTTCAGTTTTAAAACTTTCTGTAATTACCTCTTTCAAGGAATTGTATCTTGTACTCTCTCCTATTCAGAGGTATATCAATAAAACATTGACTTTTTCCAATCATGCAAATTGTGTTTTTCTTTTCAAACTTGTTTGCAAAATACTATGATTATTTCTTGTGAATATTGCGTTAAAATCATTTTGTGGATTTGACAAATAAAAGTGTTTGATAAAACATCAAAAATCATTTTGGTTAGAAAAGCATCGAAAGAAAATCCATGTCTATGTCCACGCCCACACCCACGTCCACGTCTATGTCTACGTCCACGTCTGTGTCCATGTCTATGTCCTACCAACGCCTGCGCCTACTACACAAATATCAAGATCCTGTAGACATTCTTCATCATGTTAACATCAATTCAAAAAAATACCACGACGATGCAACAACGCAACATTGGGGAGTTGGTAATACAAAACCAGTGGTTTAAAAGGAGAGAATATCAAAAACACTTTTACATTTGGGGCATATAAACACATTTTGTACATATATAAATATTTGGGATAGACACTTGGTGCATATACACTCCGAGTTCCATGTCAATCTAGGACATTATGCATATATATCATACATGGCATTTATCCAAACATGTTTTGGGCGAAACCAATATCTTTGAGCCCTCCATCAGATTATTACCTTGGTTGAGAACAAACACAACCGGTGAAAATCCGATCTCATCTTTGATTTAGTTATCAAATATTTGATCATCAAGAATAGATTTTTTATCTGGGATATAACTCATTGCACCAGTCTCCATGCAGCGATGTGTTATCAAGCTTTTTCAATCATCTACCCCCTAGGTTGTGGTAGATGTGCAAAATTACCGGATTCATATTATTCATTCCCTAGGTTGCAAATGAATACATGGATTCATCCTCATACTGTTTACTTCCTAGGTTGTAATAAACATAATGAAGTCGACAATATAACTCATTGCGTTAGTCTCCATGCAACGATGTTTTTATCTAGCTTTTTCAATTATCTATCCCATAGGTTGCGATAGATATGCGAATTTTTAGGGTTATATTATTCATCCCCTAGGTTGTAATGAATAACGTAAGCCCTCACCTGTTGTATCATATCCCCTAGGTTGTGATAAAGACATAGGTTCACCCTCGTACAATTTACTCCCTAGGTTGTAGTAAACAGGACAAAATCTGCGATATAACTCATTGTGTCAGTCTCCATGCAGCAATGTTGTTATCAAGCTTTTTCAATCATCAATCCCCTAGGTTGTGATAGATAAACAAATCTTCAGGGTTATATTATTCATCCCCTAGGTTGTGGTGAATAACGTAAGCCCACCCCTGTTGTCTTTTATCCCCTAGGTTGCGATAAAGGCACAGGTTCATCCTTGTATTGTTTACTTCCTAGGTTGAAGTAAACATAACGAAATTTGCGCAATCCATTGCATCAATCTCCATGCAGCAATGTGTTATCAAATTTTGTTTTATTTATCCCCTAGGTTGTGATTAATAGACAAAATCAAATCAAATTAAAGCTTACTATATTAGTCTCCAAGCATTAGTAAGTCAACTTTTCTAAAACTTGTATTTTTGTAAATATGCAAAAGAATCAACAATCTCTTAGATACTGACGAGTTATCTACATCATCATGTCTAAGTTAAGACGAAACTTTGGTTCAAATGCTGGTAAGATGATACATCATCATCTATTCCTACTCTTCATACCCACGGGAACACTGTACAGTGTATCCTTATAATCTTTCGGACAAATTTTGGGGTCTTCCAATATTTAATAAACTACTGATCAGAACGTGTGAGACCCGCGTATTCTCACACTATTCAATCGAAAAGTAATTAAATAGGAGCAGGTTCCATAACCCAAAATTTCTCTATCATTACAATATTTGTATTGTTATTAGGTTTCTAAATAAGTAAATCATAATATGTAAGTTTTATTTCTATGGGGGTTTAAAACAGGGAAGAGAGGTGAATTAATCTAAAATAGACCATCAATATTTGATGGCCAATTAAGGTTTCATTCATTTTTTGAGAAGGGTGCATTTTTAAAGAGAGAAGTGCATGTTTTGAATCAATTGACGCCCATATAGGGTCACGTTTTTGAAGGCCCGACTTTTTGTATGATTAGTAGTCAATTTCTGACTCCTTATTATTCAATTATGCTAATTACTATTGATAGTAATATAATTATAATAATTATTATTAATAATGTTACTATTATTTTATTATAATTACTATTATTAATTATTATTATACTAATATTTATTATAATTAAACATTATTTTTAAACTTAATTAAAAAAGATATTTTTTTTAGTATTTGAAAAACATTGACTGATAAGCAAAAGACAATGCACGGTCCAATCTTTTTTTTTAAAAAAGGCCCAAGCCAAAGTCAAAGAAAACACTTGTCTCAAGAAAACGCGTACTATTCAGATTGGAAAGAAATAACGTTTGTTTAAAGCCAAAAAAAATGATTACTGTTTAAATCAAAAATAAAACAGAAACAAATCTTATTGAATTGAATTGTCCAGTCTTATATACAAAAAAAAATATTTACATAAATCAAATCCAAAACGCATAACAACTTATACAAAACTAAACCAAATCTTTACACAATCATAATCAATTACAACAAAATCAAAAACAAATCCCTAATCTAACCTAATTTCCCTAATTCTCTAATCAATCAAGAGAGTAACGACAATTACAAATATATTTCCTAATATACCTAAACCTAAAACACTATAAAAACCTAAAACTAAGACAGAAAAGAGGAGGAAAATTTTTTACTGAAAGGAAAAATTGAGACAGAGAAGAAGGGGTCTTCGATTGTGCCACCGTTAACTCCCATGTATCGCCACTGTGATATGGTAGGAGAACTGACTTGAGATTTTGTATTTTGATCGCATTTATGCGGATAGCAAGAGTCGCCACCGACTTTTCTTTTATCCAAAAGGAAAGATAAAAAAGCACAGGAAAGACCTTTCGAGATTATTTCTCGGGTTCGGGGGGTAGATTATGAAAAGGGAAGGTGTTAGCATCCTTTTCATCCATGGTTTTCCACGGGCTCTTAGTTACTCGTTTAGATCACTTGCTTTTATTTTGACAGTGTGCTTGTGGTGTGGTCTTTGAAAGTGTTTTGAAAAAAACTCTTTGTAATGGCTCTCGTTTCTATAAGAACGCGTACAAAGTTTTGTTTCGAAAGATGGTTCAAAGATGTGTTTGTGGATTGTGTTTTTGGAAAGTGTTTTGAAAATATGTTTTGCAATGACTCTCGTCTCTATAAGAACATATGCAAAAGGTTTTGTCTTTTGAAAATGTTTTGAGATGAAAGTGTTGGTGTAAAATGTTTTTGTCGTGAGCAAGCGAGCAACTAGGAACGAATCTACCTACTCGAAAGGTCTCAAGGTTATTTTCTTCCTCCTTTTAATGTTGCTATCTTACCATTGATTTGTTAAGAAGCCCCATCATTGGATGTAAAGGGACAAGCATGGGTCAATTTTACAGTCATCGAAAGCAACTTATGAGACGCTTTAGCAATTTTTCGTAAGGGACTAGATCGTTTTATCGAAGGCAAAGTCGAGGGACTACGATCTTTTTTTATCGAAGGGTCATTGCTAAAACGTCCCATATTCGAGGGACATGACTGTATTTCTGAGGCAACGAGCGAGGTTACCCTAGAGGTGTGCGTGTGAAAAAGTGTGTTTGTTTCAAGTTAATTTTGTCTTTGAAATTAGGTTATCTAGCGATTGTTTTTCGAATCTTGCCATACATGCGTAATTACTATACAATATTAAGTAAACAGTAAAAATGCAGAAATTGAAATTCTACGTTATTACAGAGCTTCGGGAATGGGGGTACAAATTAATGAATGGGGATGACAGTAATAAATAAATATTTAAATCACGCAATAAAAATCCAAACCATTAAATAATTATTTAGGTTAAAACTCTTTCCATTTGATAAGATTAATTAAGGACTTAATTAATAATGTCAAATAAGAATTATTTTAAAATTAATAATTTTTTAAACAAAAGTTAACATATTTACATTTCTTAAATATATGCTAAAAAGATAAAATAAAATAAAAAAGATTAAATAATGAAGAATAAAAAATATTAACAAACAAAAAATAAAGAAGAAAAGTAGTAATGGGCCTGCAAAATAAGTAAAAAAAAGGGGTGCAGAAATTACTAAGCCCAAATGCTTCTGGAAAATTCAGTACAGCAACTCCCTGGAGGTGTACCAAAGGCATGCATCTAAGACGCGTTGAAAGGATGTGATAACTTATCCAAGGGATAGATGATAAGAGCGCATCACACTATCATGGGGTGGCAAGTAGGGAATCATTCTGGACAACTAAAGAGGTGGTGACAAGTGTCACCACCGGATTGGACCAGAGCGTTGTTGTCAAAACAACACAAAAACACTTACACAAGAAGCCAGGCCTCATAACTCCACTTTCTTTCTCTCTCTTGAACTCTCTATCCTCTCTCTTCTCTCTTACTATGGGCCTTCATCGGAGAAGACCCCTTGGCCGCGTCGGAAATCGCCTCACAGCGGTGACGGTCGCGGCGTGTCTCAAAAGCTTACTTTTCTTACATTTTCTGATTGTATCTTAATGCTAGTTACTAATTTGTGACTTGTTTCTACAAATTTTCACTTGAGGGCTCTAAATCTAGAAAGGGGAAAAGGGAAACCCTAATTTTTGTTTGATGAAAACGGAGAAGGTAGCGATGCATGCAACGGTAGATTCAAAGAGAGGAAGGAAAGAGAAGAAAGAGATCGTTTGGTGAGGTCCATATATATAACCCTACTTACCTCCTGACGTTCTTTTTGGTAAGATGATTCTGACTCTGTGTTGTGGGTGATTTCTTTCTCCTTCTGAGCTTGTGTTACTTTGTTTATCGGATTAGGGTTCTTGTTGTTTATTGGTTTGCTACTGATTTGTTGGGTTTGATGACAAGGTTTAAATAGTGGACTTTTGGTTATGTGTTTTTTTATTATTTGCTTTTTTTATGATGGTTGGATGGTGGTGTTGATGATGCTTCAGTTGGTTTGAAACAAAAGATTTTGTTGAACCTCTTGTTCTGAGTTTTTGTGGTTTTTTGATATTTTGCTAGTTTTGTATATGTTTTTTTTGTGATGTCTCAGTGATGTTTTAGTTGGGTTTGGAAATGGTTTGATGATGTTTTGTTGGTTTGGAGATGGTTTGATGATATTTCAGTTGGTTTTGAAAATGGTTTGATGATGTTCTGTATCTGGTTTTTGTGATGTTTTTGATATTTTTTTAGTTATGTTCCCCTTCCTCTTTGTGATATATCTCTCTTCTATAAAACAGTAAACTTGTTCTCTGATTAAGGTGAAAAAAATAGGAGGGAAAACCATTTTAAATTTTGACAGTTTTGGCTTTTTGAGTGCAGCTTGGACTATTTCCATTTTGGTGCAAGTCTGGGCATTTTTTGGACTGTATTGCAGACTAGTTGTTATGGTTTATGTTGACATGCTTTTGTGAAGAACTTGGACAGGTCTTTGGACTGCTATGGGCAGCATAGGGAGGATTTTTGAGCAGGTCTTCTTGGACTGTAGCTTATAGCAACCTGCTTGTCTTGGCATTTGCTGGCTAGGTGATATCTTTCCTATTTCCTCTCTTTGTGAGATAAAGCATTTTTGTTTTTGATGCATTTCTGAAGGGTTTATATTCTTAGGGAAATGATGAGGCATAGGGTTTTGGTGAGCCATAGCTAGTTTGCTGTTTTTTTGTTTGTTTTGAGTTGCTTGTTGGTCTGCCTTAAGTGTAACTGTTGTTTACAATGTATATTCTTTTGATGTGATGTTTGCAGCCTGTTTTTGTTCATGCTGCTGTTTTCTATTTTGCTGCCTTAGCAGCCTGCCTTTGCTTTAATTAGGGCTGCATTGACTTGGATTTTGGTTACAGTTGTTGTTTGCTTATTCATTTGCTATGCTTGGCAGTTTGCTGCTTGTTTCAGGCAATGTTAGCAATTCCCTTTTCTCTTTTTTGTGAACCAAAAAAATGCATCCTTTTGTGATTTTCAATTGGGAGAAATGGCCCATGATTAAAAATAAACCCCTCTTAATCTGATTCCAAATATAAACCCTCATGATGAAATGAAAAATTCTTTTAACCATTAATTCTTGCTTGGAATTTTTCACGATGCTTGCTAATTTTTTCTTTTCTTCTATCACATGTACAAACAAATGGCAAGCAAGACAAAGGCTAGCAAATGGGGAATTTCTTGAGGATGAAGCAAGGAGTCTTTAAGAAGAAGCAAATTTTTCTTTGTATATTTAAACTTTGTATTTCAACTTGTAATTTTTGCAATCACTTGTAATCATTTGTAAAAGACCCACCAAACTGTAATGAACAAAGCTTGAGTAACAATGAAAATTTATTGTACAAAACTTCTGAGTTTTATTTTAATTTTTCAATTCTTGGTTTAAATGTCTTGAATAAGCATCCTAGCTTGATAACTTGCACTTCAAGTAAACATAACATGATAGGATAAATCATGTATCTTGCACTTTTAAACAACATAAATGTTTATAAGCTCAAACCTAAATGATCAATTGAACCCTCAATCATGATTTGCTCAAAGATGATAGCCTTAAACTTTGCACCTTATTCAAACAGAATATGCCCTCAAAAGTAACATCAATCTTCAGAAGATTATAGTTAAGAAAACAAATAGAAATCACACAAATGCCTTTGCAGTTATCTGGGCCATGGATTGGGAAAACCTTTGAGTAGTGTAAAAACCTTAATTGCTCACTGGTTGTCTAGGAAGAAAATCTGTTTGATCAACTTTTGAGCCAAATTGAATATTTAAGAAACCCTGGGATAGCATCTTGAGTAAAAAAATGGGAGGGGAAATTTTGGGGTACAACAACCGCTTCATAGGGTTCCAAAATCTGAAACCCTAGCTTGGCTTGTTGCACCGTCGCTACGTCTTCGTCACCACCATCCAAGTTCCTACAAAACATAAAGAGAGAAGAAGAGATCAGGACGATTCAGACCCAAATCCGGAGAAACACAGAGATCTACAGCGAAGAAAGTAAGTCTCGTTTACTTAGCTTAAGGAATTTTGCATGATTATTTGATAATATGGGGTTATCTGGGATCTAAATCATGGGGTTTGGGTTTGATCATCGTTGATTAGGGTTCATGGGGGAGCAGCGGTGATCTAGGGTTTTTTGGTGTTTCTATTGTTGTGTGGGTGAGAGAAGAGAACGAAGATGGTTCAGAGAGAGAGAGAGAGAGAGAAAGGGAATAACAAAAATGAAATGTTGTTTTGTAAAACGAAAATATAAAATGTTTTATAATCAAGTGCTTGTCACCCCACGGTCGTTATCACGCATCCTCTATGACATCCACATGATCTCAATCCAGCATTCCAAGAACGCGCGCCCACGTTATTATTGTACATCGTGCGCACACTCTCCAAATAGATCCCACACCCTTTGGGCCAAGCCCAATTACTATTCGCACCCCCCTTGCATTTGGTTTCACTAACACACGCACATTCAACCCCCCCCCCCCCCATCCTAATGGGCCAAGTCCAAAATCTGGACTTGGGCCCCTACTGCTCACACCCCCCAGTTTTATTGTGCTGCTCAAAAATATACCTCCCCTGCGTTGGGCCTGAATTTTATATCTGAGTTCAGGGCCCTACTACACCCCCCCTATTTTACTAGCCCAACTTAATTTATACCCCCCTGCGTTTTATTATTTTTAACTTTTATATTTTATATATTTTTAATATATTTATAAATTCTATTATTATTATTAAATCAAATAATATTTTTCTAAACGCATCTAATATTTATGTATTTATTTGCATTAAATATTTTTTAGCATGCATTAATAAATACATTTTTACAACTAATACATTAAAAAATATTTAACCAACAATAAATCGTTTTCATAATCAAATTAAATTCCATAATCAATTTTCAAAAAGGGTTACGAATATATTTAAATCGATTGTGCGCTTCGTCTAACAAACTCCATTATTCACACACCTAGACTAAGTACACGAGAAATTCAAATATCTTCGTAACCCATAAAAAACACCAACCAACTTCGAACGACGAATTGGGACTCTGATTCCTCCTAAGAGGATACATAGGAATACGACTAAAATCGTGGAGAGTTCCCTAATAAAAAATTAAAACCCTATTTCTTAAAAAAATGCACTTCTAAACCCTAGTATCCTTGCGAACAAGGTAGATGAGGGGTTCCTAACACCTTCCCTTCGTCTAAGAACGAGTCCAAAAAACCTAGAATCTCTAACTTTTTAGGGTTAACCTTTATATTCCCTTCCTTAGGATAAAAATTAAGGGTGACGACTCTTATTTTAAAGCCAATTATAACAGTTGGGTATGGTGAAATATTTCTCTTGATACTGGGGCCACCACTGGTCAAAAAACTTAGAATTAAAGAAGGAGTGTTCAAAGTCAAACACTGGGAGTTCGAGAGTTTCAGTTTCTCGGTGAAATTTGAGGTAAGCCCGATGGTCCTCAGCAGTGAGTTATCTACCCACCCAGATGATGTCGGTATGGTGATAGAACAAAGACGAAGGAAACATTTGGCTAAGTCCTGACTATCGAGATACCAAGTTTGGTTGGTAACCCATGAAACCATATCCTATCGAGCCAGTTTTGATTCGACAAGAAAGCACTGTGGGTGTTAGAAAGGCCCCCTAGATTTCATTTATACGAGCGACATTTGGAGAGGTATTAGGAAAAGGTTCTCAAAACCAGTTTGGACCAAATCACCGCTCCACAAAAGGGGCCATGGATGAGACAAATGTCTTCGTTTCGACAAACATATTACTATACTTTATAAACACAAATCGATCAAGTTTGAAGAGGGGAGTGGTCAAGGATAGCCTCATGCCTTCAATGGCTCTAACTTTGTTTAAGACGCATAATTTCTCGGAAATAAAATAACCCAGTTGAAATTCGAATATGGCATTTAGCCAGTGTTGCATAAGCCAAAAGGGTCCTGAAAGCGTGAAGACATTGTCATGATCAGGGAGTGCCTTCAGTTGCATGGAAGCATTGCCCAAAGTTTGGTAAAGATTCTCCTGCAAAATCTTGACCAGTGATATATTTGGTCCCTCATGGAGTTGAATCGCCAGAGGTATGAAATGCTAAATTATGGTAAAAGATCTTGTGCTAAACAAGAAATGGGAAAGCCAGAGGGTGAGAAAGGCTATGTGTTAAGTGTCAAAGACATCATTCGTATCCATAAGATGATGAGTAGCAATATAGATGGCGAAATCTGATTGGTCGAAGCAAAATGTGTGTTTCGTCGACACAGTTGGGTTGAAAGTCATACCCAACGCAGAAAGCCCAGTGATGGCTGCTACGTCAAATAGGTTAGGTGTTAACATCCCACAAGGAAGTTGGAAAGTGTTAGTCAAACTTTACCAAAATAAAAGTGAGGCCAGAATGAAGTCGGGATCAATTGTATGGGCGCTCTGTGAAAATTGAATTGCGTCAAAGATGCCAAGTTTTTCCCATTGAGATTTCCATTCTTCCTGAACTCTATCAAGCCAAGCAAGGTACACTATATTACCCGGATTGGGTATGGAGGTAAATATTGTGGTATCAGAGACCATAAACCTAAAATCAATGGGTTTTGTATGATTAAAAGTAGGAGGAATAACAGGAAGAAAACAAGGAAATTATTGACTGACGGTTTTAGGATGCGTCTCTTGGGCTGGATAAGGCCCATGGAATGCGAAGAGTTTCTTTGCAACAACAAAAGGAATGAGCATTTAGTGTTGACATGCTTGGACATTGGAGTATACTTTAGATGGAGGATCTGGAATGAAGTTTAAAATTCGTTTCCCAGAAATTGAAAAAGCTATAAAGTTATTACCAGTACCAGTGGAGCGGCCATGATGAAAGCAGAGTAAGTTCCTTAAGGTTTTTAGAAGTTGCAAAGTTGTGAAGCTAAAGAAGAAGGAAAGAAGAAGGCAACTAAGGGCTTTAAAAGTCTATTTAAAAGGAAAATCAGAGTCGTTATAAGTGAAACAAATGTCACTCAAAAAACTAGAGCAGGCTAAAAGAAGTGGAAAAGTTAGAGGGTTTATTTAAAAACCTACACCCTAAAACCTATGAGTAATCATGAGAAGTGATTGAAGTGACATGGGGAACTATTGCACAGAAAGTAATCATGATTGTGCATGACGTCATATTAAAAGAGGCATGTAGTCGAAAACTTGGAAGAGAAAATGCCAGAATTCTCCCATTGACAGAGGCTCCGTCGAATAAGGCGTTTTGGGGGGAAATTTGTTGAAAAGAAATTTTCTACTAAGATAAGAAGCCTTAATATGTGAGGTTTATTTCGCTGAAAAGGCATAGATTTATTGTAAGCAACAGAATGTGTCAATCAAGGCGAAAGGCATCGGCCGAAAGGAGCTAGTCGATGAAAGGCTTGGGATTCAAATGCGGTCATCCACGAGTGATGGTGTTGATGAGAAAGGATTTATGATAGAGGGAACGATTATCAACACACAAGCCATTAAGGACGTGGGAGATGTTCAATAGCAGTTTGGAATGATTCTCCATAAGGTCCAACATAGGCTAGTAACCATCGACGGTTACATATTTAGGATTTCTATTTAAGAAAATGTTTGTATTTGTGTCATTGGTTGCATTTCCTCGCATTTAAAAGCAATACACTAAAAGTACCTATATCTAAGAGAGAAACGAGTTTCAGGATTGACAATGTATGAATACTTCCACTTTTAAATTCATAGCAATTTCCAGTTCTTTTTCACTTTAAATTACAGCCTTGTCTTTAATTTATTCACTTTGCAATTGTCTTTATCTTTTGCCCTTTTACCTTATATAAACCAGTTTCAACCCAAAAAAATTCAAAATACTAAGTCTAGGATTATTGTAGCCTATCCTACAATTAATCTTTAATAAGAGGCTATCGATTGTTTCGATGAGAAATACTAATCTCTGAAATGTGATTCTTCAGCTTATGATAAACCTGTTTGGCTTGAAATTTATCCTGTAATAGCATACTATTCTAGTTTTGGAGAAGGTCTACCGCATGCCTTTTGCTTAAAATGGATTTAAGCATCCAAGAACAACTTGGTTTAACTAGAACAATCATAATATCATCCTTTTTCACGTAGTAACAATGAATCCACTTTATCCAACGACTACCAACCTTTCTACACATATTCCACAACATCTTAAAAACAATTTATTATTATTATAATTATATTATTATTATTATTATTATTATTATTATTATTATTATTATTATTATTATTATTATTATTAATTATTGAATATTAGAGATTTGGTGGGAAATTTGGTAAGGGAAGTTATATGATTATATAATAGTATAGATAGATATAATAGTATAGATAAATTAGTTATTTCCTTTTCTTCTTTTTCTAAATATAAATTTCTGATAGTATGTGGGTCAAGTCGATTCAGGCGTATCACCTAACCAAAAATAGCTTGATAGAGGTGAATATTACTGATAGATTCTCATGGATTCTGTAAAAGATCCTGCAACAGAGAGACAAAGTGGTGCAGATCCAAACTTTGTGGAAGCAAATGAAAAGGAAAATTTTCAAATGAAGAAAATTTATGAGGTGCTGACAGATGATAAACTGCAGGTTTTTGGAAGGCTGTGATGTATAGGAATGTTTCTAGGCATAGAGCTATAACTACTTTGTGGCTTACTTTCCATAGAAAGCTTGTCACTAAGGATAGATTGAAGAAATTTGGTTTGGTTGATAACTCCATCTGCTGTCTTTGTGGAAAGGAAGAGAGTCTGAATCACTTATTTTATGATTGTGATGAGCTAAAAGATATTTGGTGTGAGGCGTAACACCCTTCTAAACACAATGGAATATTCATAATTATTTAAAATAATATTAGAGTAATACAACAAAAAGGGCATCACATTTTATTCGTGAAATAATCATATGTGCTAGTTTTACTTCGTAACACGGGTTTTCAAAATTATTCATGACATATGCATTATCAACGTTTCACATACTTGCAGCAGAATCACAGTTCAAACGAGTTTCATTAAAAACACTTCATAGTGCCTCATGATTCATGGTTCACAGTTCAACATAATTTAAACTCCATGGAAACAATTTAAATGTCATAGCAAAACAAGAACAAAATAGTTTTCAAAACAAAGCGTTTCCGTCCCCGATGTTACATATTAGAGCAAGACCTTCTAGACTCAACGGTAATAAATCACACTCCAAAGCTATTCTTCCAAGCCTTTAGGGACTACTCTTGATTACCTGTAGGTTACTCACGTAGAGGTAACATTCAAGCAAAAAGGGTGAGTTTATCACAATCATTATATAAGATGTAAGTAATAGACATAGCAGAATAAGCCTAAAGTATCACCCTAATCGATTCACCAAATTCATCTTCCAAGCTCAATCAACACATTACAACATCATCAAATTAAGAACCATACAATGCCACATGATATGTAGTGCAAGGACATAGACTCATGCATGTGGTACCAATTCTTCTTGATGGACACTGGTCCATCGCCCTCCAAAGACCCCAATCATAGGATCGATTCCCACTTGGAACCAGAGAAAATCACAGACATCCCAAATCCATACAATGGGATTGAGACCAAATCACTGGACCAACATCCTAAATCATCATAATGAACCAAAGTTGTCCAATGAATGCATGATGCGCAACAACATATAAAAAAATTACCACAACGCATCATCATTCATGTATTAATCAACATCATACATAAACATCATCATGTATACTCATATAATCATCATACATATTTATATAATCAAAACATCATCATAGTAACAACATATCATCATGATCAAACACATAGTCATTATGATTCCACGCGGGGAACCTATTCTTATTCTAGATTAGATATTATAAAAATATTCCTAAGTATTCATTTTATTTCACCTAATTATAGTATACTACATTATCTATACACATCTTTGAATGACACTTCATTCTGAGCTCTAGAACTAAAGTTATGCTCCTTTCAAGATTTCAATCCAACATTCCAACCCTGCCTCCCATCGCCCGGCGAAACCTCATCATCGCCCGACGACCCTTACCCGAGACCAGCACCCCATTTTCCTCCTTTGCTCGCCTCTTCAATCACCCGATGAGGCATCTTCGCCCAGCGACAAAAAAATCGTCATCCGATGATTCCCCGCGAACAAGGTTTTCCTATTTGCGATTCTACACTATTTCAGGTCACTTTTTCCTGTGATTTAGTCATGTAATAGGTCTTAAAATGCTATCTAATCATGGGGAATCATCATCTAACAACGACTTGTTATACTACATTGATCATACAATAATTACGGGTCATTAATCATCATAATTCCATCAATTCTTAACCCAACAACATCATATCACCATTGTCAATACCAAGGGCAAAATCCTACAACAATCTACCATTTAGATCAAACATAATAACCAGATAAAAAACCCTTACCTTATTGTTTCGAGTGATTGATTATGTTCTTCGTACCTCTTACGATGATTCTCCAACCCTCTGTGCCCTAGCTTCACTTTTCTCCACAATGTTAGTTCTCTTTCTCAACTTTTCACGATTGATTGTGAGAATACGATTACCTTTTCCTTTTTTATCACAAGGACCCCTAACTTCTTCCTCAATTGCTCTCACTTAGTCAACCTCTATATACCATCACATCCTCACTCTTCCTACTAATTACCAACATATCACTCTAACTAAAATAACTCTATTTAAATAATTATTTCTATTATTCTATTCTAGATAATAATCCAAATAATTACTAACTAATCATATAATTATTCCAATGCATCTAATCCCTTCATTCACATCACATGTTCCACATCATAAGCAACCACATGCTAACATATTACACATATAATCATATAAAACATCAAGTATTCGTAAATACTCCTAATAATTCATTAAATAAATAACTTCTAAAAGTTGGGGTGTTACAACTCTCCCCCACTTACATAATTTTCTCCCTTAAAAATTACCTAAGGAAAACAGAGTCAGATACGACTCTCTCATATGATATTCACGCTCCCAAGTCAAACTTTCATCGGCTGGTCCACCCCATAACACCTTCACTAAGGAAATATCCTTACCTCACAATTGCTTCACTTCACGACCTTCTATTCTCAATGGTAATGCTTCAATAGTCAGGTTATCTCTCACATGTACATCATCCATCTGAATCATATGTGAATGATCTGGAATGTACCTTCTCAATTGAGATACATGAAACACATCATGAAGATTCACGTGACGGAGGTAAAGTAATCCGGTAGGCTACCTGACCTATCTTCTCAGATATCTGATATGGACCAATGAAACACGGCGTAAGCTTCCTTAATTTCAGAGCTCTACCAACACCTGTTACCGGAGTAACTCTCAAAAACACATGATCATCTTTCTGAAACTCCAAGGCCTTCCTTCTCTTATCATGATAGCTTTTCTAATGACTCTGAGAAGCCTTCATCCTCTTTTGGATCATCTTAATCTTCTTAGTTGTCTCTCGTACAATCTCAGGTCCGAGTACAACACTCTCGCCCGACTCATACCAACACAATGGAGTTCTATATCTCCTACCATATAATGCTTCATACGATGCCATTCCAATACTTGAATGGGAACTATTATTGTATGTAAATTCAATCAATGGCAAGTGACTATCCCAATATCCTCCTTGTTCTAGCACACAAGCCCTCAGCAAATCCTCCAAAGACTGGATATTCCTCTCTGTTTGACCGTCCGTCTGCGGATGATATGCGGAACTCAACTCCAACTTGGTACCGAAAGCATTATGCAAATCTGTCCAGAATTTCGATGTAAACCTCGGGTCTCTATTTGACACGATACTCGAAGGTATCCCATGAAACTTTACAATCTCTTCAACATACATCTTAGCCAACTTTTCTGTAGAATGATTGATCTTCATCGATAAGAAATGAGTCAACTTAGTCAACCTATCCACTATTACCCAAATTGAATCATCACCTTTAACATTCTTAGGTAACCCTGACACAAAATCCATAAAAACACTATCCCATTTCCACTCTGGAATAATCAAAGGTTGCATAAGACCTGTAGGCTTCTGATGTTCAATCTTCGCCTTCTAACAAGTCAAGCAAGCATATAAAAACTTAGAAATTTCTTTATTCATACTTGGCCACAAAAACATTTTATTTAAATCCTGATACATTTTTGTAGCACCTGGATGAATCCTGAAATCACTTGGATACCCTTCCTCAAGAATGCTCTTCTTAAGTTCTTGAATATCAGGGACACATTACCCTATTACCAAGTCTCATCACACCGCTTTCGTCCACTTGGAATTTACCCTGTTTCCTTAGTTAATCAATGTTAGTTGTTGTACCCTAAAATTTGTCCTCTCATTTTACTCAACACATGCCCATTGAGGTTCCCAACTTGCTCAAGGGTGTCCAAGAGTTGACCAGACAAACTCTCTCCTAAGGCAATGTACCTCAAACTAGGGTTTCCATTTTCATCGAGGTGTGGGAACTCCAAAGGTCCCAAATTCTTTCCATGGTCCTAATATGTTCTTAAGATCATCCATGTCAAGTTTCATGCCTTGCACAAGAATTTTGCTCAGCCAACTTCTCAGATGCCTGAAAATCAACTGTATTAGGTCAAAAGTCAACTGTGACCCACATACAGTCAAACTTCAAGATTTTTGGTCAACATCAACATTTTGAAGTTATATTCATCATTTGATCAAGGGTTGATCATTATTCCTCAAGGAATTCTCCAAATTCATCAAAACCCAAAAGTTGCTAAATTAGGGTTTCTCAGGAAAAGTCAACCAAACTTTGACCAAGCATAACTTCTTCATAATTTATCAGAAATTTACCATCCAATACTCATTTTGAAGAGGATACAATTCCCTACAATTCATATTCATTCCAAAAGTTCAAAATATGCACTCATAAAAAGATATGAATTTCTACATTATAGGTCCTTTTGGAAAGTCAACAAAAACACATTTTGGGACAAAGCTTCTTACATGAACATGGAAGACCCAATTGAGATGATACCAAAAGGGTTGTTTAGGGGACATCCTAAGATTTCTAAAAAGTCCAAGAACACCTCTCTAGGGTTAAAATTGGATGAGATGTTCCTTGTCAAAGTTGACTATTTTTGCAAAATTGCCAAAAAGTCAAATGTGTTCAAAATGCATTTTTTGTCAAATGGGCCTAGTTGTTCATGATTGCATCTTGCTTGTGACATGGTCCACGACCCAAATCAGCATCTACACTTTATTTTCTTCATTATTTATTTTATTTGGATTTTTTATTATTTAAAATTCAAATTAAATCAAATAAATTACAAAAAATGTAAAAGATTGATTTTTTATCTGATTTTTTGTAGGAATCAAATCCAATCAAGCTAGCATATCATATCCAAATCGTGCAAGGGTTGATTGAATCAAAATTGGCATGATTAGGCTTATTTTGGAAAAATATCATACAAAAGAAAAACCAAATCAAATCTTGATGATCTTCAAAGATACAAGGCATTTTTGTTGACCTAATTCATTCTAGTATATATGTTGAACATAACCAAGCCATAAGAACAGGGATTGAAGTCGTGTAAGGAGGAAAACAAAACTGAAAATTTTGACAAAAAGTGTGGATCCAATTTCTAATCTAGAGGACGATTCAAGACAATTCAAAGCCACAAATCCCTTCCTGGATATCTCCTGAAGCTAACAGGACCATTTGCACACTTCAAAGCTCCAGGAATCGTCACATATTGCTCTCACAGTTTGTCACTTTTTCCAAGATCGTTTCTATTCATTCTTGCATTGTTAACATGTTTTGATTACATATTTTTGTTCACATGATTTCCTGGAAACTTTTTGTATACTTAATTGTTAGTTTTGACGCATAAATGATGAGTTGCCATTATTAGGGTTTATCTTGCGTTTTAGGGTTTTTTGATACAGGGAAAATTAGGACAAAAGAAGGATACCTTGATGCTCGTGGCGTCAAGACGAGTTGATTGGTATACTTGGAATTAATTTATCTTGCTTGTTTAAGATTTTTGAAGCTTGCATGGTTTTAGCTATGGAGTCTTGGTCGTAGGTAAAAGTATTTAGCCTAATACGACGGGCAAGGATGAAGAAGATAACGTGGATGGATATCACTGGTCCATTTGTATAACGCGCGCGTTTTTTTGTTTTTTCCAATCATTCACATTATTTTATATAAAATGCATTATTATTATTTTATTAACAACTAAACAAAGTAGCCCAGTGGTGAAGCGCGCGTTTGATAGTGGAGAGGACCTGGGTTTGATCCCAGGTCCAAGCGTTTTATTGTTTTCTCAATATTTGAATTACAAATGTAGCGCGTTACACTGTCAAGAGTCCACCATGCACCACATCATCCAGCCACAGGATTCATAATCAATCCAGATCCAACACCCAACGTTCAAGGCATACTGTGGACCATCAGAAAGAGCACGACACTGAACCTCACGCGTTGAATGGGCTTAGCCACTAATGGGCCTACAAAGTTCAGTTATACACCCCCCTTCTCAGCTTCTAACAGGACCAATCTCTAAACCTTTTATTTTAAATCTTTTTTAATTTTGTTAATTATTTTCTTTCTTACAAAAATAACACAAAAAATTGGTTTTTCTATTAAATCAAAAAATCACAAAAAACCTAAAAAATCTTTTTCATAAAAAAATATTTTTGTTTCTTTAATTAATTAATTAGTTTAATTATTTAGGACAATTTAATTGTTTTTTCTATATAATTTAAATTAATTAGAAATTAGGGTTTTCATGTGTACATAACCTAATTAATCTTTTCTCAAAAAAAAGTAATAGCCTAAATATTTTTCAATTAGATTTTTAGGGTTCTTTTATTCTCGCATTTAATTCGCCGCGCACATTTTAATTCTTTTTTCTATTATTGTATCTGCTTCGGGTTGTAATAGATTTAATTAGGGTTTTAAACTTCCGCATTTTTATTTACAGTCAAGATAATTATGTACCTACAAAAGTCCTGTAATAGCTAGGACCTTTTAACTTTCCCATATTTTAATTTTCACAAACTATAAATTGCTAGATGTATGTTAATAGGATTGTATGGAAAGACTAACTGAAAATTAAAACAGTAGATCATCTTAATTGTGCAAAGATTAAATAACTGAAATCAAACACATGCACATGCTCACTCCTAGGGTTTGCCTCACTTGGTTTCCTCGGAAATAATGGTCGTGTCCCTCGAACGTAGGGATACCTTAGCAATGACCCGCGATTCAAAGTCGTCATAAAGATCACAGTCCCTACTTGTCCCTCAAGTTGCCTACGAATTGATCTTATGACGATAGTCCCTTCAAAACGCTAAGGTATCCATACTTGTTGCCTTCAGTGATCATTTCATCCCTTTGAACGTCCCTTTAAAATTCCAACGATGGTGCTACTTATTCCTTAATAATAGGATAACGCTGTCTAAAGGAAAACGAACAACCTTTTTCGAGTAGGTAGATTAGTTCTTAAGTATTTGCTCAAATGAACAAACTTTTTCACACCAAACACTTTCAAACAGTTTTCAAAAACAACTTCGTAACACTCTTGAGGACAGAAACAAGGGTTAAAATGAAGTAAAACAAAACTTTTCAAAACAAGCACACACAAGCAATTTCAAAAATGAGCAAGTACCTAAGAGCCGTGGAAAACCACAGATAGAAAGGGTGCTAACACCTTCCCTTTCTATAACCTACCCCCCGTACTCAGAAACATCTCGAAAAAGGTTTTTTATGTTCTTTTTCCTTTTCCTGATTGGATAAAATAAAATTCGGTGGCGACTCTTACTTACCGCGACATTTGCGAACAAAAAATGCAAACCAATATTAACAGTCGGTTCTGCCACCGTATCACAGACTGGCGACTCTGCTGGGGATAATTAATAAAGTGGGGTATACCTTAGGATCTAGGTAATTTTTAATTGCTTTCTTGTTTGTTTTGCATGCTTTATCTTTAAGGGTTTTGGCTTGGGTTTTGTTAAAGATCCTACACCCAGATCTGGGGACACTTTTTAGGTAAACAGCAATAGATCGTGGATACTGTATGGTGTAGACCGATATGGTTTAAGCGATGGTTGTGTTGGTGTGATACTTTGGTTGGTACCGGTATCTTCATGTGGAAAGAAGGAGAATACAGGGCCTCCGTGTGGTGTCGTGAAGCACTAACGGGCCTTAGAACCTTAGTTGAACAAACTTGGCCATTAGAAAGTAGTGAGATAGCCGACCTCGGTATAAAGCTGAGGATTGGTTGATACTCGATGCTACACTCATTGAGATCAGACTTTCGAGATATTTCGGCCGCAAGAAAAGATTGCTTGAGCTGAAACAATGCCCGATAAAGGATGGTCAGTGATATTGAGAATCTTTAGAACTCGGTTACTTTTCTAAGACAGGTTTGAAACCAACTAAACTTCAAGAGGGTATGACCTTAAAACTCAAGCAGGCCTTAAACCTAAGAACTTTGTGTGATTTGTCTGTGTTTGCTATACCTGTGATTTATCATGACATCATGCATCATAACATAGCATCCATTCTTATTGAACTAACCATTTCAAGGACCAGGGGAATTTATCTTTATTTTGTTTTGCAGATGATGGCTTCCACTCGTAGAAGCACTATCTGAATCAGCTTTATGAAAGTACCTTCCCAACATAAGGAGCTAGTATCAAAGGTCCCTGAAACTTCCGCGTTCACTAAGAGACATAGTCGACTTCTCAACCTGGTTACTTCAAACTTTGATGAAAATATGATGAGTGTACTCTTTCAGTTATTTGATCCCAAGCACCACTGCTTCACCTTTCCAGACTATCAGTTGGTGCCCACCATGGAAGAATTCTCTCAGTGATTAGATATATCCATTCTTGAAAAGTTGCCTTTCACAGGTCTGGAAGAAGTTCCTAAGCCAGAAGTTATTGCCTCAGCCTTGCATTTGAAACGGGTCGACGTGGTATCCAATTGGGAAACAAGAAGCGGAGTCAAGGGTTTTCTAGCCAAGTTCCTGATAGACAAGGCCCAGCTGTTTTGTGATGATATGGATTTTCAGGCTTTTAAGGAGGTCTTGGCTCTTCTAATATATGGGTTAGTACTATTCCCTAATCCAGACTCATTCATAGATGTGAATTCCATCAAGATCTTCCTCTCTCGCAACCCCATGCATACCTTGCTCGGAGATATTTTGCACGCTCTCCATACTCGTACCATGAAGAGAAGAGGGGTTCTTATGTGTTGCATGCCATTGCTGTCGAGGTGGTTTATTTCTCACCTCCCTAAGTCCATACTGAAGAATGAAGAAGGTTTGGGTTGGTCACAAAGGATAATGTCACTCGCTCACATGAATATTCTCTACTGTTCCCGAGTTATGGAAAACACTGCTATTATTGACCGTTTTGGGGAGTACCCTAATGTCCCATTACTTGGCATCAAAGGGGGCATAACCAAAAATCCTTATTTAGATCTGCGAAAATTTGGTTACGCTCGAAGGGATGGTCCCCATGAGTTACTTATCGAGGGCATTGTATTAACCTATGAGGATGATATTCAAGGGTATCACCAGAGGTTCATACGAGCTTGGAGCATGGTAAACAGATCTGGCGCCAAGGCTTTGGGGCCAAAGACTTCCATTCCTATGGAACCTTATCTCCAATGGGTACGAGCTCGCGCCCAGACACTTATGATGCCCTATATGGTCGTTCTACCAGTGATTGTGGAACCCATTATTGAAGGGGGTATTCCTTACACGATTCTCCATCCTGATATGCCCACTGATCTTGGAGAATTACAGAGGTCTTGGATTCAGTTGAAGAAAGAGAGGGATACTTACAGGGATCAGTTCTATGCCCAGGAGACGAAGGTTTTAGGCTCACAAAGCAGCTCCATGAGGAAAGAGGACTTGATGTCTATCTCGGCACAAAGAGGAAGTATCCATGGGATTTTTTATTTTTTCTAGTTTTTTTTAGATTTGTTTTAATTGTAACGCCTAAAAGGCAACTGAACTTTGAATTCAACTAATAAATTTTTTGTTTCATTTTGGTTCGCAAATTTAAATTTCCCAAAGTCTTTGAAATCATTGCATACGCATCCCATTCATAGCATTGCATGTACATGATTCATAACAGGTTTCTTATATCCTCTGTTATTTATTTCACGCAATGGCTCTTGAATAAATTGTGAAAGATCTTTAGACTCAGAACACGCAATTCTAGCAAATGATTGTGGCTTTGGCCAAAGGACAGGAAGAACTGAAGGCTCTAATTTCTAAGAAGAACAAGAAAACCAAGAGGACAGCCGGTGTGGCACATATGAGAAGAAGGTTCAGAGAGCCGCCAAGACGGGTTGCTGATTTAACTTCTTCATATAAGGAGGGAGAGAACCAAGAGGTTGAAGCCAGAGAAGAGGACCCTAGTCCTAAAGAGTATGAAAATGAAACTGATTACAATGAGGAGCAGTACCCTCCGGCTGATGAAAGGTATAAGCAGTTAGAAGAGCATATGAGCGTTATGGAAATCCAGAAGGTTCCTGGGCTGGATTTTGAAGAGTTGGGTCTGGTCTCTGGGGTTGTCATCCCCCCAAAGTTCAAGGCACCGGTATTTGCTAAGTATGACGGGGTCTCTTTTCCCAAAATGCATCTTCTTTCTTATGTGAGGAAGATACAGCCTCATACTATTGACAAAGACTTATGGGTTCACTTCTTCCAAGATAGTTTGTCTGGAACACAACTGGATTGGTTTTATCAGCTGGAAAGGGCCAATGTTCGTAACTGGGAAGACCTTGCTGCTGCATTTTACAAGCAATATCAGTATAATGCGGACCTCGCTCCCACCCGTACACAACTCCAAAATCTATTTATGGGTTCGAATGAGGGTTTCAAGGATTATGCTCAGAAGTGGAGAGATTTTGCTGGAAGAGTTCAACCTCCCTTGGCTGACAGGGAGCTTGTGGATATGTTTCTGGGAACTTTGACTGGGCCATTCTTCAACCATCTGATTGGAAATTCATTGGCGGGATTTACTGAACTGATCTTAACGGGAGAAAGAGTGGAAGCTGGAATCCGAAGTGGAAAAATTCAGAAGGATGCCTCTTTTAGTGCTGCAAGGAAGTCGTTTGCAGGTAAAACGGAAGTTAGTGCAGTCTACAACCAAAAGAATCAAAATCGAACTGAGCGCCGTCCGGCGGTAGGGGTTGTTATGATTCCTAACCCTGCACCTGCTCAACAAAGAAATAATCAGCCGAGAGCAGAAAGGCTAGCTAGATAGTTCACTCGAATCGACATGATGTTGTCTCAGATTTTACCTCAGTTGCTGAAGACCAATCTGGTTACTCTGAGGGAAGCTCCGAAGAATCCGAACACCACCTCTCCATACTATAAACCGAATGCTCGTTGTGCTTACCATTCGGAAAGTCCTGGCCATGATACCAATGATTGTTGGGCTTTGAAGAACAAAGTACAGGATCTGATTGATGCTAAGGAGATTGAATTTGATCCCTCGGAGACTCCTAACATTATAACTTCTCCTATGCCGAAACATGGTCGGGGTGTTAATGTCGTTGAAGAAGATGTGTTTGTGACCTCTGTGGAAGAATTGGTGACCCCACTCATGACTATCAAAGAGAGTTTGTTGAAGGCCGGTTTATTTTTGGGTTGTGGTGAAGGTTGCCACTTTTGTTCATTCCTACCGACTGGTTTCCCTTTGTTAAAGGCAGGTGTTCAGCGCCTGATGGATGACAAAGAGATTATGTTTGAGAAGACTCCTGTTCTGACTGTTTCCTGTGAAGACATTGCTATCATAACCATTTCCGCAAATCCTCCCAGGGCCTCCGCTAAGAGACCCATCAGGATTACATCAATTCTGAAGGTGACTCCGTTGATCATAACCATGCCAGGGCCAATCCCATACTCCTCAGATAAAGTTGTTCCTTGGAACTATGGGGCCGATGTATATTACTACGGCGTCAAGCAGGACATGCTAGCCATTGAAGATAAGATTGTTGAAAATGTTGATTCCGACATCGTCAATATTGCCGGAACCAGTAAAATAACAAGAAGTTGAAGGGTGTTCTCCCCTAAAATTCCTCCCCTGAAGACTGCTACCGGACCTGTGATCATTCCTGTTGTGGTTCCATCCGAGACTACTACTGCAATTCCAGTAATCACTCTTGTTGACCCTCCCATCACCGAGTCGACCGAGACTCGAGGTAAAGACATACTGATTGAGCCTGTCCTGACAAGGGCTAATTCAGTAACCATACCAGAAGCTTCCAAGAAAGAAATGGAAGAAATTTTGAAGATAATAAAGAAAAGCGACTACAATGTGGTCGAGCAGCTAGGGCAGACCCCATCTAAAATTTCTATGTTGGCTTTGTTGTTGTGTTCTGAGGCCCATGTGAAGGCTTTGGTTAAGTTTCTAAAGATGGCTCACGTGCCACAAGAGACATCTACTGATCAGTTTAAAGATTGTGTGGCTAGTCTGACTGTTGATAATGGTTTGGGTTTTTCTGACGCGGATCTGACACCAAAAGGGAGAAAGCATAATGATGCTCTTCATGTTTCTGTTGAATGCAGGGGCACGACTCTGGCCCATGTTTTGGTAGATATTGGCTCCTCATTGAATGTGCTACCTAAAAAAGCTCTGGACATATTGGACTATGAAGGCTTGACCTTGAAGCCTAGCAATATAGTAGTGAGAGCTTTCGATGGTTCGAAGAGAATGGTGCACGGGGAAGTGGATGTCCCTATCAAAGTTGGTTCCCAGACCTTCGACTCCACTTTCTACGTAATGGATATCAAACCATCATATTCTTGCTTATTGGGACGCCCTTGGATACACGGGGTTGGGGTTGTTACTTCTACCCTCTACCAAATGTTGAAGTACCCAGTAAGAGGAGTACATGATCAGTCACTTGAACTCCTTCAGGTACGTAGAGATGGATGGCGAGTTCATCGAGACTCCTTGCCAAAACTTTGAAGAGGTACCTCAGATTATGGCTATAGCAGAAACTACCGACAGTCCTCCGAAGGTCACCAAACCTCCCTTGAAGATGGCTTCTCTCAAGGATGCACGAGCAATGGTGGAAGAAGGTGGGTCTACCATTTGGGTTCAGCTCCCGGTTATTAATTATAAGTTTGACAAATCTGGTTTGGGCTTTACTACAGGTGCTCAAAGGGCTGTTCATCGTACTCGGGCTGGAGGACCTCCCCTATGAATCAGCAATCCTGGGGTCAATGCACTTGAAGACAGTGATGGTGATTCTGACATTGACAGCTGGATCTTCCCGACTACCAACGGTGGACTCAGTAACTGGATTGCCGAGGACTTTGTACAGATTACTTTTGTTCAAGAGTAATTGTATTTTTGATTTTTTCGGATATGTAATTTAAAAACAATATAAACTCTATAGCCATGTGTCTTATTCGGGGCACAATGGTTCTATTTATGAGGGTTATCATGTTTCATTTCATATGAAATTAATAAAACATTGGACGTTTGCATATAAATTTTACGCTCTTTGTATTTCTTTTCTTTTATTTTATCTATACAGCTATGCTCTTACACACACTCACATATCCAAATGCAGATCTATATCCACTCTGGATCCCATTGATAACAATTCTTCTACTGCTCATTATGACTTTGAAAATCCGATCAACCAAGCCGAGTACGAAGGTGAAGAAGATTGTGAGGTACCCAGAGAACTTGCTAGACTATTACAGCAGGAAGAAAGGGCCATACAGCCTCATGAAGAGTCGGTTGAGACATTGAACTTAGGGACAGAGGAAGACAGAAAAGAGGTTAAGATAGGTGCAAATATGGAGCCTAGTGTCAAACAGCGGTTGGTGCAGATGTTGCATGAATATGTTGAAATCTTCACGCGGTCATATGAAGACATCCTGGGACTAGACACGGATATAGTGGTTCATCGTCTGCCGACTAAAGAAGAATGCCCTCCGGTAAAGCAAAAGGTATGTCGTATGAGCCCTGAGATGTCAGAGAAGATTAAAGCAGAGGTTATGAAGCAGTTCAACGCAGGGTTCTTAGCTATCACCTCTGTGATACAGTGGGAGAACTGACTTGGGTTTTGCGTTTGTTTCCGCAAAATGTTTCGGTTGAGCAAGAGTTGCCACCGACTTTTTATTTTATCCTAAGGAAAGGTTAAAAAGCACAGCAAAAACCTTTTGAGATGTTTTCTTGGGTTCGGGGAGTAGATTATAGAAAGGGGAGGTATTAGCACCCTTTTTATCCATGGTTATCCATGGGCTCTTAGTTACTTGCTTAGATCACTTGCCTTGTGTTTTCAATTGTTTGAAATGGTGCTTTCAATTGTTTGAAATGGTGCTTTGTGTGTGGGTTTGAAAATGTTTTGAAAAGAGGCCATTTGTTGTGGCAACCTTTGTAATGATTCATGTGTGAATGTATACAAAGGTGTACTTATCTTTTGAAAAGTTTTCAAAGTTGTTTTGAAAGTGTTGTGGAGTGTGGTTTTGAAAAGTAGGCAAGTGTGTTTTTTGCAAGTTTGATCAAGTAACTAAGAGTTGTCTACCCCTAAATTTACTCAAAGGTTTTTCCTATGTTTTAACCCTTTTAACAATTTTGTTCCACCATTGTATTTGGTGGACAATCTTGTGTTAGGATGTTAACGGGACGGGCGCGGGTCATCGTTTAGACCATGATTGCAATGGTGCCAAGTGTCTTTGGCAATTTTTCTTTTAAGGGACTTGATCATTTTTTTAGGCAACTTTCGAAAGCGTCATCGAGGGACTATGATCATTTTTTTAGGCAACTTTCGAAAGCGTCATCGAGGGACTATGATCATTTGATTTGTTTTGTTTTGCCAAAGAAACTCAACATGCAACATGGCCCATTATTGAAGGCAACAAGTGGAGTAACCCTAGGGGTGCAAGTGTGATTAGTGTTGTTCATTTTCATGCTTTTTTGTCTTTGAATTAGGTCAAGCTATTTGTTATTTGATTTGCATACAAACCCTAAGTCTATCATGGCATATTTAGAAAGCTTTAAAATGCGGAATTTAAAGTCCTAAATTATTACAAAGTTATCATGGGAATGGGGGTACAAATGTTCAAATGGGGATGAGACTTAAATAGGAGAATGGTATCCCAAATAAATTTACAACCAAATCGAATCAATCGCAAATGTAAAATGATCAATGTATAAGAATAAAGCAATGTAAGTGTATCAATGTATTTGTGTAAATGTATGTGATTTATTTACAAGTGAAAATAAAAATTAAAAAAGGTTAATTTTTGATATTTTCATGTTTAGGGCAAAACCCTAATTTTGCTAAATAAAAAGTATTTATTATTTAATATATACAATATTTATTAATTATATACAAAAAATAAATAAAAAGGAAGTATATTGTAAAAAAGTGATTTTTGAGGTCAAATATTTAATAAAAATAAAAATGTATTATTTTTTGTATTTTTATCCTAAATATTCTAATAAATATATAAGTATTTATATTATGTATTAAATATATTAAATATATACAAAAATAAAATATTTATTATTTACAAAAAAAAAAGTATATTTTTTTAGGAAATGTTTTCAAAAGATAAAATAAAATAAAATCGGAAAATAAAATGTATTTGTATTATTTTTAGTATTTTAAATAAAAGTATATATGTTTATTTATATGTACAAATTAAATAAAACAAATAAATGCCTAAAAAATACAAAAAGAAGGTGAAAAATATTTTTAATGTTTTTTTATATTTTAACAAAAAATAAGAAGTCAGAAACAAAAAGAAAAAGTCAAAAAATGATAAAAATAAACACAATGGGCCAAGGGGCTGCAAGTGGAAAATGAGTGGTGTAAACCGGAAAATAAAACTCAGGCCCAGCCCAAGTCTATCTTCTTCAACCTCCAGCTAGTTTGTCTCAAAAACGCGCGCTTCTCATGCTTGTTCAAACATCCTGATTCTTTGATTTTTAGCACAAACTTATAACACCAAAAATGTAAAGCATCAAATCACGAATCCATACATACCAAGAACTTGATCTAACTCTCAGAAATGAGAGAGAATTTCTCCTCCCCCAATTCCTGACCTAACTGTTGTTCAATGTTCATGTCTTAAATTCTCTCAGCACACACAAAACAAATGGAAAGTGAGGATATTGGTAGCTTCAGGGCCATGAGTAGGACATGTTTCATTCATAAACCTAAGCCTAACTCTTCCTAGATTGAGAGATAGAAGTCCATGTTTTTACCTGTTCAGCTTGAATCGTGTACAACAATGGAGGTACTTTCAATGCAATGTGAGGACTTGTACAGCTTGCTTGAAGTTCAGGGATGCTTCTCCAACCTCTAGCTTGCTTTGAAACTGACTGAAACGAGCTATGGAAGTTCACCTGCAAAACTGAAAAGTGAAAATGGCAGATGGGGTTAGGAGTGTTACAGCTGGTGTTTAGGGCTTGGAACAGTTTCAAGGGATGGTATGGAATGTGTTTGCAAGGTTATTAGCCAAAGTGCACGAGTGGATTGAGTTGTGGACCTCAATCTGCAGCAGGTGCCCTGTTTTTGCAAGAGGATGGTGTTTCTGTGTTTGAGGAGGTATTGAAGGTGGTTAGGTCGTGCCTTAGGTCTGGTTTGATGTTTTGAAAATGTTCAAGAAGTTTGTTTAGGCTTGTGTTGACAGGAATGTAAGTTGTGATCAGTTTTGCCAAGGTTTTTTTCTATGTGAAGCAAGGAAATGTGAGTTTCTATACAAGCCTGTCCAAAGCCCTAAACTATGTTGCACTTCTTGTTCTTGATCAGAGTGAATTGTGTACAAAATGCTAGCTCTCAAGATTTGGCCCATGCTTCTTGGATTTGTATTTGACATAAAGTGTAACTTTATCAAAATGGCTAAAATGCTTTTTCTAATTATGGATTAATCTAACATGTATTGCCCAAATGAATGAAATAACATCTTGGCACAATGGTTTAGCATTGAATTATTGAGTAAGAAAGGGATTAGAGGCCTGTAACCTAGCGTGTGCATGCTGATTTCAAAAATGCCCAAGTTATGAACATGTAAATGGCTTATGAACAAAGTGACTTTTGTCCATCTTCACAAATTCGATTCTCCCTAACCACAAGGGTGTTTGAGAAGTTCTTGGACAATTTGGAAAGCTTGGAATGTGTACTACAATCCATATTTGTAATGAAAGTTGAAATTCCAAGTGGAAGCATGTGAAAAGTGGCCATGAAGTTGGGCAAAAATCCTGCCTATAATAGGTCAAAAATTTTCTAAGTTAAGAATGTTTTGCACCCTTGTTCCAAAAATCATAACTTGAGCTACAAGCTTCTTTTGAGGAAACTTTGTGAATCAAAGTTGTATATTTTGCAATGGAATATAATTTTCATGTTTTGAGTTTTGTTTGAATCCAAATGTATCTTGATGAAAAGATGGGACAAACTTAGGAAAAAATTAGGAAATTTCATAACTTAGAAAATTTCTGTTATGAAATTTCTTCATTTCAAATCCTAATTTGTAATTCTTGGTTTCTTTATGAACAAGTTTCATAATTTGACATGTCTTGATGAAAAATGAATCTTGACACTTGATTTTGACCAAAAAGTCAAAGTTTGACTTTTCAGTATACAGTCAAATTTGATCAGTTGATTGGGAAATTCATCTGTCAAGTCTTGTGCATTTGGGATCTTTTGAACTTGTTGAACATGTCAAGACAATGCCATTGAGTCCTTGAGTCCATATGTGAGCTTGGTTTGCCATTGGCTAGGTCAAACAGTCAAAAATTGCCTTTGTGCAATCAAAACCCTAAAAATGACAATTTTGCCCTTTTGGTGATCTGATCAAATTTCTTGTGGAATTGTGATCCAAACTTGACCAAATGGTTCATATGAGTTCATTATGTTGATGTGGGTCAAAGTTCATGAGGTTTGACTGTCAATTGGCCACAGTTGACTTTTCTCCCATTACAGCTGATTTCTAGGTCAACTGTCCAATTGACTGGGCAAAGATTGGAATCAAGGCTTGAAACTTGGTATGGATAAACTTATGAGTCCAACATGAAGCATGAAAGTCATCTTGGGCATTTTAGGTCAAGACATCTTTGTGCAAACTCAAACCCTAATTTGGGTCAACAGTGCAAGGAGGAGTCTTGAGCAGAGCAAACCCTAACTTGATCTTGAGCTCCAAGGGTCTTGTGGTGAGAAAATGTTGATGAAATGGGAGGGAAAATTTTGGGGTACAACAGTTGCCCCTGTTCAATCTTCTTAGACCTGAGGATGTAGATTGACTTGCGTGCCTTTCGTGATCCGAAGGTGGAAGATGATTGAACACTAAAGTGCCCCGAAATTTGCACTCGCATGGTAGAGTATCAGCAGTGTGATGGCGGGAATGGGCTTATAGATGCCATTTGGAGATAGGATGGATAGGAGGATGGGCTTATAGATGCCATCTGGAGGTGTGACAGAACCTTGTCGGGAATGGGCTTATAGATGCCATTTGGAAGTGTTGATCGCGTAAGAGATTCCTTAGCGAGAACATGCGTACTTTGAGAAAGGAAGATGGTTTCCTGGCCTGTTACAGGTGTTGATCTTCAAACTCCTCATGCAGATATGCCCTGGCTAGGTACAGGTATCGAATCTACAATTAGTTGCTCACAGATGTGCCCTAGCTAGATACAGGAATCGAATCCGGAACTTCGAAAGGTTGCTTACAGACGTGCCCTGGCTGGATGCAGGTATCGAATCTACAATCAATCGCTCACAGATATGCCCTGGCTAGATACAGGAATCGAATCTAGAATTAGCCGTCTATAGATATGCCCTGGCTGGATACAGGTATCGAATCTGGAAATTATCGTGCAGATATGCCCTGGCTGGATACAAGAATCGAATCTGGAATTGTCATGCAGATATACCCTGGTTGGATACATGAATCGGATCTGGAATTTGTTGTCTACAGATATGCCCTGGCTGGATACAGGTATCGAATCTGGAATTTGCCGTCTACAGATATGCCCTGGCTGGATACAGGAATCGAATTTGGAGTTTGTCGTCTACAGATATGCCCTGGCTAGATACAGGTATCGAATCTGGAAATTGTGACAGTTGATAGTAATCATCTTTGGATTGACCTTTTCCTGAAAAGGAAAAACATCAGTTGTATGCAATGTCATGATGTATGAAATGCATGATGTCATGATGCTCAAAATGAGATAGTGTTGTATGCACTTTATCATGTATGTAAGCAGGATGTATGAAATGTGAAATGTCTATGAATGTATTTTCGTCTAGGAAAATAAATCCTTGACGAGTGTCGGGAGTTTGTGGAATCCTGGGCTGATGTTGAAGAGTAGAGTTCTTCGTTTCCGCTGGGGATGATGGTTGCAAGAACAAATCGGTAGGAGAAGACGACTCCGTTGGGGAATAAACTTGGTGAAGAGATTACTCTGCGGGGAATTACTCTGTGGGAAGAGATACTTCGCTGAGGTTTTGATGAGAGCTCCGCTGGGGATTCCACTGATAATTTATGTTAGGGAATTTGATGAACTCCGCTGAATTTTTATTTGAAAATGTTAATTAATTGGTTAATTAAATAATACTAATAATAATTGCTTAAAGAAAATAAAAAGAAAAAGAAAATAGAAAAAAGAAATTAGAAACCAATGGGGGTGCTGATGGCCCAATGGAGGTGAAAATTGCAAGTCTGGCCCATTAAGCACAAAGTCCTTGTTGACTTCTGGAATCAGGTACGTGCTCATTGACTTGGAGCATGGTGTGGAGCACCCTTTGGCCTTTGGATCTGTGGGACTGGCCACTTGGCGCCTGGGATCTGGACATGCATGGTGGTCCTCCTTTTGAGAATCTGCACGTGAACATGTAAAGCAAAATAACATGGAAATTATGGGGGACCTGGGATTCGAACCCAGGTCCCAAGGGACTATGCACATGCGCCTTGGCCAGTTGAGCTGTCTTGTTTAATTGAAACAATGAGAATAAACAAATATTATATTAGTAAATCCACGTATATGCTAAAAAAATAAAAAAAACGCGCGTTGTTTAAATCACCCAGTAGCAAGCTGACACGCCCTTCGTCTTCATCCTGTAACCTGCAAAACAAAAGAAATTAGCGGGGGTTTTTAACCTCTACAACATGGAACTGCCAATAATAGCGATTAGCCACCTGATGATCAGAAATTGTTCGCGAGGGTTGGGTTGAATTCGTCTGGCCTTGACGAATTCAACCATAGGCGCCATTAGTCCTAATTTTACCTATGCTGTAAACCCCCAAATTAGAAGCTTTGAAAACCTAGATTCCATCAATGGTGGTTTCGATTCCAGGGCACCATAATGCAATTAACCTATATCATCAGCTTCAGCAAGGTCATAGCAATGTAAAGCAACAATTATATCATGTTAAATATGCAAAAATTATGAGTTTTGATTCTAGAATAATTAGGCAAACCGTGTGACTGAAGTGGACGATTCCTTGAGTTCTAACAAGTGGTTTTGATCCCAAATCACTCCTGAAGCTTCCAGCAATAGGTCTGAATCCTTAAGTCTCCTTGAAAGGACTTCTAAGGTGGAATTCAGTTTCAAACTTTCTTTGACTTTTTTCAATATGGTAATGGCCGTTTGTGCAATGTTCAGGCCGTTTCAGTGGTCTCTAGGTCGTGAATTAGGTTGGGAAGGCTTGCATATGTAGGTATGAATGAGAATGAGGTGATATGATGAGCCTTAAACTTGTGCATTCATGTTTTGGATTCTTGTTTGACCACCATTAAAGGATATTCCAAACTTGGTTCAAATTTTGAATTTTATGCATAAATGAGCTTGGCACGATTTTGGCAGCTAGCATATGACACATAAAAGTCATTCAAACCACAAAGATGCCATTTAATTAATTTTTTAGATTTTATTTGAATTTTTATGGATTTAAAATGAATTAAATCAATAAAAATTAAATAAAATAGAAAAAAATAATTATTTGGTCTTGAAATTGATCATGGGACACGTGTATGGCATGACAAGGCTGGATCAAGTGGAAGAAAGTGGGCCCTTTTGTCAAAAATTGAAGTTTTAAGGATAGTTGACTTTTGCCATTTCACAAAAATTTCCCAACTTCTACAATGCATATCTTGCTCAATTTTGATCATATGAACATGTTCTTGGACATTTTGGAAAGGTCTTGAAGTCCTCTAACCAATGCTTTTGGTCCCGTGTCATTTTGATTTACCAATCTCAAGTTATGGTCTTTGACTTAAAGTGTATTTTTGTTGACTTTTGAAAATGACCTATAATGTTGAAATTGATAACTTTTTGTGAGAGTATTTCTTGGACTTGGGATTTTTCTGATGAACCATGAAAAAGTTATGCCTTGGTCAAGTTACAGTTGACTTTTCAGCTGTCCAAAAATGGAAACTTTTGCATCTTGATGATTTTTGAGCCATTCTTGTGGAATCATGGTCAAGACTTGACCAAATGATGATTGTGGCTTCAAAATAAGATGTTGACCAAAATTTTTGACTTTTGACTTCCAAATGACCATTTTGCCCCTGCAGTTGGTTGTGGAGCAAATGAGGCTTTTGACTGTGCAACTTGACCTTGTGAGCCTTGAAACTTGGCATATGGATGCTTGACAATGTACATAGGCATATGGGACTTGATTGAGCCATTGAAAACCTCAACTTCTTTTCAAGAACCAAAACCCTTATTTGACTGGCTTAGGAGGGTGTTTGAACTGTGTAACCCTTGAGTGGACTTGAGCAAATTGAGATGATGCTTGTCAAAACTTTGAAGAATATGGGAGGGAAAATTTTGGGGTACAATAGTTGCCCCTGTTCAATCTTCTTAGACCTGAGGATGTAGATTGGCTTGCGTGCCTTTCGTGATCCAAAGGTGGAAGATGATTGAACACTAGAGTGCCCAGAAATTTGCACTCACATAGTGTGGTATCAGCAATGTGATGTCGGAAATGGGCTTACAGATGCCATTTAGAGAGATGGTGGATAGGAGGATGGGCTTATAGATGCCATCTAGAGATGTGACAGAACCTTGTCGGGAATGGGCTTATAGATGCCATTTGGAGACTGTTGGTAGGTGGATGGGCTTATAGATGCCATCTGGGGATGTGACAGAACCTTGTCGGGAATGGGCTTATAGATGCCATTTGGAGACTGTGTGTCGATCGCGTAAGAGATTCCTTAGCGAGAACTTGCGTACCTGAGAAAGAAAGATAATTTCATGGCCTGTTACAGGTGTTGATCTTCAAACTCTTCATGCAGATATGCCCTGGCAAGATACAGGTATCGAATCTACAATTAATCGCTCAGATATGCCCTGGCTAGATACAGGTGTCGAATCTGGAATTAGTCGTCTACATATATGCCCTGGATGGATACAAGAATCGAATCTCTGAATTCTTCATGCAGACGTGCCCTGGCTGGATACAGGTATCGAATCTACAATCAGTTACTCACAGATATGCCCTGGCTAGATACGGGAATCGAATCCGGAACTTCAAAAGGTTGCTTACAGACGTGCCCTGGCTGGATACAGGAATCGAATCTCTAAACTCTTCATGCAGACATGCCCTGGCTAGATACATGTGTCGAATCTACAATCAGTTACTCACAGATATGCCCTGGCTAGATACAGGAATCGAATCTGGAATTGGTCGTCTACAGATGTGCCCTGGCTGGATACAGGTATCGAATCTCTAAACTCTTTATGCAGATATGCTTTGGCTGGATACAGGTATCGAATCTACAATTAAATACTCACAGATATGCCCTGGCTGGATACAGGAATCGAATCTGGAATTAGTCGTCTACAGACATGCCCTGGCTGGATACAGGAATAGAATATCTAAACTCTTCATGCAGACATGCCCTGGCTGGATACAGGTATCGAATCTACAATCAAATACTCACAGATATGCCCTGGCTGGATACAGGAATCGAATCTGGAATTAGTCGTCTACAGACATGCCCTGGATGGATACAGGAATCGAAACTCTAAACTCTTCATGCAGACATGCCCTGGCTGGATACAGGTATCGAATCTACAATCAGTTACTCACAGATATGCCCTGGCTGGATACAGGAATCGAATCTGGAATTGGTCGTTTATAGATATGCCCTGGCTGGATACAGGTATCGAATCTCTAAACTCTTCATGCAGACATGCCCTGGCTAGATACAGGTGTCGAATCTACAATCAGTTACTCACAGATATGCCCTGGCTAGATACAGGAATCGAATCTGGAATTGGTCGTCTACAGATATGCCCTGGTTGGATACAGGAATCGAATCTCTAAACTTTTCACGTAGATATGCCCTGGCTAGATACAGGTGTCGAATCTACAATCAGTTACTCACATATATGCCCTGGCTAGATACAGGAATCAAATTTGGAACTGCGACGGTTGATAGTAATCATCTTTGGATTGACCTTTTTCTTGAAAAGGAAAAACATCAGTTGTATGCAATGTCATGATGTATGAAATGCATGATGTTATGATGTTCTCAGGAGTAAATGAGATTGTGTGTTTATGATGCGTATATGCATGCATCAGGATGTATAAAATGTGAAATGTTTATGAATGTATTTCGTCTAGGAAAATAAATCCTTGATGAATGTCGGGAGGTTAAATCCTGGGCTGATGTTGAAGAGTAGAGTTCTTCGTTTCCGCTGGGGATGATGATTGCCAGAATAAACCGGTAGGAGGAGATGACTCCGTTGGGGAATAAACTTGCTGAAGGGATTACTCGGCGGGGAATTGCTCTGTGAGAAGAGATACTTCGCTGAAGTTTTGATGGTAACTCCGCCGGGGATTCCATTGATATGTTTTTGTTGGGGAATTTGATGAACTCCGCTGGGGGATAGGAAGAACTTCGCCGAGGACGATCTTTCCGTGTTAATTAGTTGAGGATAACCCAGTTATAAGCTCTAGTGGGGAATAACCTCTGAATAAAGCCGGGGAGAAGCGTTCGTACTCTGCAGGTGATAAGCTTCCAGAATCTACTGGGGATAAGCTCCCTACTGGGGAGATTGATTCAACTCTCCTGGGGAAATTTTTGGACTGTACTGGGGAATAGCTCCACAGGGGTGTCTGATATTCCGCCGGGGAACAATCTTATATTGAGACTGCCGGGGATGCTTGCTTAGGAACATTTGTATACTCCGCTGGGGAATATTGAGATCTTCTGGGGATACCCAATTTCCTTAAGGCTGACAGTAGACTAACTCTGCTTGGGGAGAGTATCGCTGACTTGCAGGAGATATTGTGCCTTGTCAGGGATGATGGGAGACCAACTCTGCTCGGGGAGAGTATTACTGAACCTTTTCTTACTCCCGGGGAGTGAAGGTAACTTGGTTATGTTCTTCAGCTGAACTTACCTTGGTACCTTGGCGGACAGAGCAACTAGATCGCTCAGATGATTCATTATTGGCCCTGTTTCTAATGTCACCTGTAATTAGTCCTTTGTTTCGTATGCAAATATTTATGATTAGCAATTAGTGTCAAATGCACATATCAAAAATGAACATTGGACGTTCTTTGCAAAACAAAACAGAAAAAGGAAAAACAATTGGCAATTTGTCTGGAAAAGTGAATTTGTATTGATTTTTGGAATTTGCCTGTAAATAGGCGTTTTCATGTACAAGATGCTGACGTCATAGTAAGAGAACGCCGCCGAACAATAGAGTTTATACATTTTGTGAAAAGGAAAACAAAACAGCTATGTGAAAAATAATCCTATTGGGTTTCAACTCTGCTATCGCCTTTATGTCTTCAAGCGTCTCATCACCTTGCTGCTCAGTTGAAGATGAAGCTGACTGATCGATGCCGTTTGAACCTGATAGTTGATACTGAAGTCCGGATGCAGGGTGATCCAATGAGACATAGTATTACGCTTATATCCCTAACTTTTGCCTGGACCGCCCTTTCGGGTTTTCAGTCCACCGGGATACCCATTTTTGCCCAAGCCGCCTTTTCAGGTTTTCGACTTGTCGGGTGTACAGATTTTTTCATTTCATCCCTTATTTTTGCCCGAACCCTTTTGGTTCGTCGGGAAGCCCTTATTTTTGCCTAGGTGTGTCAACCTAGTGGGTCTTTGATCATGCGTAGTATCTTTTTACTATGTCTGCATTGGCAGGGTGAGGAAGGTCGTCACCATCCATGGTGGTTAGAATCATAGCTCCTCCTGAGAAGATATGTTTAACCACAAATGGCCCTTCGTATGTAGGGGCCCATTTGCCCCTGGGATCACTTTGAGGAAGAATGATGCGCTTGATTACCAGGTCTCCGACTTGATACTCTTGTCGTCTGACTTTCTTGTTAAACGCCCTGATCATCCATTTTTGGTACGTTTGACCATGACAAATAGAGGTGAGTCTCTTTTCGTCAATTAGGTTTAATTGATCAAGTCGAGTCTGGATCCAGTCATCTTCGCTCAAACCTGCATCCTTCATTATCCGGAGAGAGGGTATCTGGACTTCAATGGGCAAGACTGCCTCCATGCCATAGGCCAAGGAAAAGGGCGTTGCCCCTGTTGACGTCCTTGCTGAGGTACGGTACCCATGAAGAGCAAACGGTAACATCTCGTGCCAATCTTTGTAGGTCACTGTCATCTTCTGCATAATTTTCTTGATATTCTTATTTGCTTCCTCTACATCCCCATTCATCTTCGGCCGGTAAGGAGAAGAGTTGTGGTGTTGTATCTTGAATTGCTCGCAGAGCTCAGTGATCATCTTGTTGTTAAGATTGGTACCATTATCCGTAATGATCCTTTCAGGTACGCCGTATCGACAGATCAGGTTGTGCCAAATGAACCGTACCACGACGTTCTTGGTTACCGTAGCGTAGGAAGCTGCTTCAACCCATTTTGTGAAGTAATCAATCGCTACCAGGATGAAGCGGTGCCCGTTGGATGTCGTCAGTCTGATCTCTCCGATCATATCAATACCCCACATAGCAAAAGGCCAAGGTGCTGTCAAGACGTGCAGAGGAACTGGAGGAACGTGCACCTTATCTGCATAGATCTGGCATTTGTGACACGTCCGAGAATGTTGGTAACAGTCAGCTTCCATTGTGGACCAGAAATATCCTGCCCGAAGAATTTTCTTTGCCATGGTATGTCCACTGGAATGTGTTCCGAAGGTACCTTCATGTAGCTCTGCCATGATCCTTTCTGCTTCAGTCTTATCCACACAACGCAGTAAGGTCGAATCATGGTTTCGCTTGTACAGAATCCCATTGCTGAGGAAGAACTTTGCTGCGAACCTTCTCAGAAACTTCTTGTCGTTAACGGATGCACCCTCAGGGTATTCTTGAGCTTCTAAGTACCTCTTCACTTCATGATACCAAGGTTTTTCAGTTACCTCTTCAACCTCAAGATCACAGCAATATGCAGGTTCATCCAATTTCAAGATAATGATCCGGGGAGCCTCGTTGTCCCATTTTACTTTGAACATAGAAGACATCGTAGCTAACACGTCCGCCAACTGATTCTCCTCTCTTGGGAAGTGTTCAAAAGTTATCTCTGTGAAATGGGGGATCAATGTCAACACATACTCTTTGTAAGGAATAAGATTTGGGTGTTTCGTATCCCACTCGCCTTTGATCTGATTGATCACGAGAGCGGAATCTCCGAAGACACTCAGAAACTTGATCCTTAAGTCAATTGCAGCTTGAAGACCCATGATACATGCTTCATACTCCGCCATGTTGTTGGTGCAGTTGAAATATAGTCGGGAAGTGAGTGGAGTATGAGTGCCTTTAGGGGATATGATCACAGCGCCAATACCGTTACCCAGAGCGTTTGAGGCTCCGTCAAAGTGCATAGACCATCGGGATCCTTCCTCAGGTCCTTCATCCGGTCCAGGTACTTCACAATCAGTCACTACCATAATATTCTCGTCTGGAAATTCAAAGTTCATAGATTGGTAGTCGTCCACTGCCTGGTGTACCAAATGGTCTGCCAATACACTTCCCTTGATTGCTTTCTGAGTCGTGTACTGGATGTCGTATTCTGTCAAGATCATTTTCCATCTTGCTATTCTTCCGGACAAGGCGGGCTTTTCGAAGATATACTTTATTGGATCCATCTTTGAAATCAATAGAGTAGTGTGAGTCAACATATACTGTCTCAGCCGGCGAGCAGCCCATACCAAAGCGCAGCAAGTTTTCTCGAGCAGTGAGTATCGGGTCTCACAGTCGGTAAACTTTTTGCTAAGGTAATAAATGGCGTGCTCTTTTCGGCCAAACTCGTCATGCTGCCCCAGCACACACCCCATTGAGTTGTCCAGTACTGTTAAGTATAAGATTAGAGGTCTCCCTTCAACCGGTGGCATAAGAATGGGTGATTCTTGGAGATACTCTTTGATTCTTTTGAAAGCGGCCTGACATTCATCGTTCCAACGTACTACTTGATCTTTCTTCAGTAGCTTGAAGATTGGTTCACATGTAGCAGTTAGGTGCGAGATGAATCGGGCAATGTAGTTCAGACGTCCTAGAAAGCCTCTGACTTCTTTCTCTGTCTTGGGAGTTGGCATCTCTTGTATGGCTTTCACCTTGGCAGGGTCCACTTGAATACCTTTGTCGCTCACGACTAAACCTAGTAATTTTCCAGATCTTACCCCAAAGGTACACTTGTTCGGGTTCAACCTCAGCTTGTACAACTTCAGACGGTCAAACAGCTTCTGCAGATGGTCAAGGTGTTCCTCCTCAGTTTGGGACCTTGCAATCATATCGTCGACATATACTTCAATCTCATGATGGATCATGTCATGAAACAAAGCAACCATGGCACGTTGGTAGGTTGCCCCAGCATTTTTCAACCCAAAAGGCATGACCTTGTAGAAAAAGGTGCCCCACTGAGTAACAAAAGTGGTCTTCTCCATGTCTTCAGGAGCCATCTTGATCTGATTATAACCTGAGAACCCATCCATGAAGGAGAACACCTTGTGCTGAGCAGTATTGTCAACCAGAACGTTGATATGAGGCAGAGGGAAATCATTCTTGGGGCTTGCCCTGTTCAAATCCCTGTAATCAACACACATTCGGACCTTACCATCTTTCTTTGGCACTGGAACCACGTTGGCAACCCACTGAGGGTAAGAAGTCACTGCTAGAAACCCGGCATCAAATTGTTTCATAACCTCAGCTTTGATTTTCTCGGATATCTCTGGACGCATACGACGGACTTTCTGTTTAACCGGAGGACAGTCTTCCTTGGTAGGCAGGTGATGAACCACAATGTCAGTATCCAAACCAGGCATGTCTTCTTAGGACCAGGCAAAGATTTCCACATAATCATGCAACATCTGAATCAACCGTTGTTTCACACTAGACTCCAGATTGGCACCAATCTTGACTTCCTTTCTGTCTGTCTCAGTACCCAGATTTACCGTTTCCACGTGCTCTTCATGTGGCTGAATGGCCCTCTCTTCCTGGAGTAACAGTCTTGCAAGCTCACCAGGCACTTCGCAATCATCTTCACCTTCGTCTTCGGCTAAGTTGATTGGATTTTCGAAGTTATAACTGACAGTAGCAGAGTCGTTACCAGTGAGATCCAGAGTGGATTGGAACCTGTATAGGTGAGTGTGTGTAAATATAGCTGTTTTGCAATATATAATAAAGAAAGAAAAGGAGCGCAAGATTTGAAATGCGAAAAACGTCCAATGCTTTTATTAATGATATATGAAAGTGACACACAAAAGCCCTCACAAATGAAGCCACGGTGCCCCGGGTAAGACACCAGGCCATAAAGTTTCAAATTATTGTTCGTTACAAATTAAAAACAAAGGAGTTCATTACTGAGTGACAAAAGTAATAGGTGTGAAGTCTTTGGCAGTCCAGTTTCTTGATCCACCGTTGGTCGTCGGGTAGACCCAGCTGTCAAATTCAGATTCCTCCTCATCGTCATCATCCCTAATAGCATTTACTCCATGGTTGGGCATGGGAGCTGTCACCACATTAGGCCTCTCGGGCGCCTCGAACTGTACCTCTTTAGCATCAATAAGGTCTTGAACCTTATTCCTTAGAGCCCAACAATCATCTGTGTTATGCCCCGGGCTATCAAAGTGATAAGCGCAATGGGCGTTGGGGTTGTACTTTGGAGAGGTTGTGTTCACTACCTTCGGGGCTTCTTTGACAGTTACCAGATTGGTTGACAGCAGTTGCGGCAATATCTGAGAGAGGGTCATACTGAGCCGAGTGTACTGCCTTTTGGGCCTCTCACCTCTTGGCTGGTTGTATTGTTGAGGAGCAGCAGCAGGCTTTGAAATTACCACCGCATTGACAGCTTGGCGGCGTTCCGGTTTACTCTGTCTTCTGGGACCATAAACAGCACTAGCTTCCTTCTTGAAGGGCTTCTTTTCAGAGCTCGAGGAGGCACCTTTCTGTATTTTCCCCGATTTGATACCAGCTTCGATCCTCTCACCAGTCAGGATCAGGTCTGTAAACCCAGCAAAGGAATTACCAATCAGGTGGTTGAAAAATGGACCAGACAGGGTCCCCAAGAACATGTCCACGAGTTCACGGTCAGTCAACGGTGGCTGCACCCTGCCAGCCAGATCTCTCCACTTCTGCACGTACTCCTTAAAACCTTCACCCGTTCCCAGTGACATACCCTGGAGTTGGGTACGCGTGGGAGCGAGGTCGGAATTGTACTGATACTGCTTATAGAAAGCAGTAGCCAAGTCCTCCCAGTTACGAATATTGGTTCCATCCAGCTGATAGAACCATTCGAGATGAGTCCCTGAAAGACTCTCCTAGAAGAAATGGATCCATAAGTTCTTGTCTGCAGTGTAAGGCTGGATCTTCCTTACGTACGATCTGAGGTGCATCTTAGGGCAGGAAGCCCCGTCGTACTTCACAAAGGCAGGTGCCTTGAACTTGTGTGGGATCACCACCTCAGAAGATAACCCTAAGTCTCCAAAATCTAACCCAGGCACACGTTGAATCTCCATAGCATTTAACCGGTCCTCCAGCTGTTTGTACCTGTCCTCGGCAGGAGGGTATTGTTCATCATTGAAATCTGTCTCGGTGTCAGAGACCACGGGACTAGGAACCCTTCCCTCTTGGTGACTGCCTTCCCCAACAGATGGAGTAGTCTGCTCAGCTTCATTCTGTAGTGTATTCCTGAGTCTGCGTCCAGTGTTGAATAGCACAGTCCTCTTCTTCTTCTTCTTCTTCAGGAGCAAAGCCTTCAACTCCTGTTTTCCTTGGGCTAAGCTCATGACCAGCTCTTGAAACTAGGCGTTCTGGGCCTGGAGGGCCTTGATAGCTTGCTCGGTAGTAGGTTCAGGATTCATGATGACTGAGTGAGTGCTGAAATAAACAGCGAAGAAGATTAATCAACCTGTAGAAAAAGAGTACCTGTTATGCATATGATGCATGATATGTTGTTTATGCAATGCATTCAAGGGTTCGAAAGTTCAAATTCGTTGTAGACAAAAAAGAACACACTTTATATTAGGAAATAATATGTTCAGTACATCAGGGCCTCATGGGCAAAACATTATAAAATAATTAATCCCAAAAGATATTGTGCATCCTCTTTGGAGTGATGTAGGTGTTGAGGGTCTTTTCCTTATGCAGTAGGCGGGTGAGCTCCAAGACCTTCTTCTCACTGGCATGTAGACTGGTTTCAAGAGAATTCCGTTCTTCCTTGAGTTGGATCCAGCTCTTCTGCATTTCTTCCCAAGATGTTGGCATGTCAGGATGTTGAATGGTGTAGGGAACCTCTCCTTCCAAAACTGGCTCTTTGATCACGGGGAGAACATGAGCATATGGCATTACCAGCTTCTGGGAGCGGGCTCGTACCCACTTGAGATAAGGCTCCAGGGGAATGGAGTTCTTGTGCCCCAGTGTCTTGCTATCTACCCTGTTGGGCATCCTCCAAGCTCTGATGAATCTCTGGCGAAGTCCTTGTGCATCGTTGTCGAAGTCAAAAACTATGTCAGGAATCAACATGTCATGAGGGCCATCCCTCCGAGCATATCCAAACTGTCTCAAATCCAGGCATGGGTTGTAAGTAATGCCCCCTCTAATTCCAAGTAAAGGAACATTAGGAAACTCTCTGCAACGATCAATGAGAGTGACATTCTCTCTGGACCGAGAACACCAATGTATATCAGCATGTGTAAGGGTCATCAATCATTGTGACCATCTCAAACCCCGCTCGTTCTTCAAAACTGATTGTGGAAGGTGCGAAATAAACCACCTTGCCAGGAGAGGAGTGCAGAACATGAGAACACCTCTTTTTCTCATGGTTCAAGTGTAACATGAGTGGAGGATGTCCCCAAGCAATGTAGGTATGGGATTCCTGGACATGAAGATCTTGACAGCATTGATATCTATAAGCTGGTCTGGATTCGGGAACAATACCAACCCATAGACTAGGAGTGCCACAACTTCTTCAAATGCTTGTAGGTCAAGGGAATTCCAACATTCTTGGGCCTTCTCAAACAGGAACTTTTCCAAGAATCCTTTGATACCACTTCTGATCTCCCAGTGTCCCTTGATGTCAGATGGTTGTAGGCGTAATGCTTTGGCAACCTCTTCAAGTTTTGGTTCCCTTTCCGTACCGTTGTAGGGTAGTTGATTAAGAATAGGAACCTTCAGAAGTTGAGAAAACTCTTCCAAAGTATGCACCAATTGATAATCCGGGAAAGTAAAACAGTGGTGCAAAGGGTCAAAGAACTGGAAGAGAACTTTTATCATATCTTCTTCAATGTTGGTGTTGACCAAGCTGATGAGTCTACCATGCCTTTCACTGAAGGAAGAGTTCTCGGGAATCCTGGATGTAAGCTCCTTAGGCTGATGAGGGATCCTCACAAGGTTGACCTGAATTGTCTTTCTGCGGATAGTTTCCATGTCCTACAAAACAAGAACAAAGATGAAGATTCGAACCCTTGAAGTGGTTAGTAAATGCATATGATGTTGTATGATATTATGATGTTATGATAAGGACACACCACAAGTATTCACAAACAACAAACATGATAAGGCACACAAGTCACACAAGGCAGCCCTTAGAGTTTAGGCCAGCATGAAGCTTGGGGTACTACCCTCTTGAAGTTGGTGGGCTCAAAACCTATCCTATCACAAGTAACCGGGTTCTAAGGAGCTCAATATTATTGGGTTGTTTTCTGTGTTCATTGTTTTGATTTAGCCACTGAACTGGCGATCAAAATATTCCAAGAAAACAACCCTCAATGAGTGTAGTATCGAGTATCAACCAACTTCGGACTGCACCAAAGCCGGTCATCTCACTACCCTAAAGAGGCCAGGATGGTTCAATTAAGGTTCCTAAGGTCAGTTGATGCTTCACAACACCACGCGGTAGCCCCGTACTCTCCTTGACTTGACTTAAGGGTTACCGGTACTCACCAAAGTGCCACATCAACGTAGCAAACTGCTTCAACCGTGTCGGTATACCCCGCACAGTTCTCTCACAGTTTATTGCTACTTTCTAAGAAGGTATCCCCCAGATCCAGGTTAGGATCTATGAAACTCCCAAAACAGGCCCCTAATATTAAAGCAATCAAAGCAAGCAATTGAAAACAAGAGTGGTCTAATCCTAAGGTACACCTCACTTTTATTAGTCCCCAGCAGAGTCGCCAGTTCTGTGATCGGTGGAAATAGAACTGACTGTTTTTTAGCTGGTTTCGCGAAATGTCGCGGTAAGCAAGAGTCTCCACCGTCTTTTATGTTCTCTAACATGGAAAGGACAAAAGCACAACAAAATTCCTTCTTTGAGAATGTTTCTCGGTTTGGGAGGTAGATTTATAGAAAGGGAAGGTGTTAGCACCCTTTCTATCCGTGGTTATCCACGGGCTCTTAGGTACTTGCTCTTATGTTTTCAAAAGATTTATTTGCTTTTCAAGTGTGTGTGGGTTTTAAAAAAAGTTTCGTTTGAAAAATTTCTAAGTAACTCTTGTATCGGTCCTCAAGAGTGTATGAAAAATTTGTTTGAAAACCTTTAGAAAGTGTAGGTGTGAAAAGTATTTGTTTGTTTTGAAAAGAGCAAGTACCCAGGAGAATCTACCTACTTTAAGGAATTAGGCTGGCTGTATAAGAGTCCTTTAGATAGTGCTATCCCACCATTGAGAGGTAGGTAGCACCATCGTTGGAGGTGTTCGGGTCAATTCGATTATAAGGGACAATGTGGTCACCGAAGCAATGGTAGGACACCTTAGAAGTAACCCTAATGTCCTAGATCCTTTGTATCTGAGGCAACCGTTTCGAGGCAACTAGATCTTTAGACAGGAGGGCAACCTCTAAGACACCCTATACTAGATGACCACGTTCGAGTCAACCATTGAGGCGTACCCTAGGAGTGGCATGTGCTTGTGTGTTGTTTTTTCAGTTAATTGTCTTTGTACATGTTATTTGTAAGCTACGGATTGATTTTATTTTTCATACATTCTTTCATGCATTTTTTTTAACAGTTAGGAGTGCGGAAAATAAATTGCAGAAATGTAAACCTAACTATTACAAGGCGCGGGTCTATACATCGCCAAAAACAAAAACCCGTTTGGAAGAAATAAACTGCGAGAAAATAAAGCAATAAAGGAGGTCTTAATTAACTATTACATTTCCGGAAGCAGTTACATAAATAATCAAAATAAATAAATACGCGCGAATAGAAATTTAATCGGGAACGTCCTTAGGGTGTTGACCCTTTTTTAAGAAAGAATTGAATTTTTGTCCTTTTTTGCAATTTAAATGAAATTAAGCCTAATTTACTAATCAATTAATTAATTAAAAAAAAGTTTTTTGTGTTTTTTATGTTTTTAATGAAATGAAATAAAAAAAGAAATTAAAAATTGGAAGTGAAAGACCTAATTCTAAATTAATTTTGCTTATTAAAAAAATGTTAAAATTGTTCTAATTACACAACTAATTAATTAATATTAGAATTTATTTACAAAATAAGTTAATAAATAATAAAATGTTTTTTTGTTTTTTTTCTGAATTTTTATTTGAAAATGTTAATTAATTGATTAATTAAATAATACTAATAATAATTGCTTAAAGAAAATAAAAAGAAAAAGAAAATAGAAAAAAGAAATTAGAAACCAATGGGGGTGCTGATGGCCCAATGGAGGTGAAAATTGCAAGTCTGGCCCATTAAGCACAAAGTCCTTGTTGACTTCTGGAATCAGGTACGTGCTCATTGACTTGGAGCATGGTGTGGATCACCCTTTGGCCTTTGGATCTGTGGGACTGGCCACTTGGCGCCTGGGATCTGGACATGCTTGGTGGTCCTCCTTTTGAGAATCTGCACGTGAACATGTAAAGCAAAATAACATGGAAATTATGGGGGACCTGGGATTCGAACCCAAGTCCCAAGGGATTATGCACATGCGCCTTGGCCAGTTGAGTTGTCTTGTTTAATTGAAACAATGAGAATAAACAAATATTATATTAGTAAATCCACGTATATGCTAAAAAAACAAAAAAAAAACGCGCGTTGTTTAAATCACCCAGTAGAAAGCTGACACGCCCTTCGTCTTCATCCTGTAACCTGCAAAACAAAAGCAATTAGCGGGGGTTTTTAACCCCCACAACATGGAACTGCCAATAATAGTGATTAGCCACCTGATGATCAGAAATTGTTCGCGAGGGTTGGGTTGAATTCGTCTGGCCTTGACGAATTCAACCATAGGCGCCATTAGTCCTAATTTTACCTATGCTGTAGACCCCCAAATTGGAAGCTTTGAAAACCTAGATTCCATCAATGGTGGTTTCGATTCCAGGGCACCATAATGCAATTAACCTATATCATCAGCTTCAGCAAGGTCATAGCAATGTAAAGCAACAATTATATCATGTTAAATATGCAAGAATTATGAGTTTTGATTCTAGAATAATTAGGCAAACCGTGTGAATGAAGTGGACAATTCCTTGAGTTCTAGCAAGTGGTTTTGATCCCAAATCACTCCTGAAGCTTCCAGCAATAGGTCTAAATCCTTAAATCTCCTTGAAAGGGCTTCTAAGGTGGAATTCAGTTTCAAACTTTCTTTGACTTTTTTCAATATGGTAATGGCCGTTTGTGCAATGTCCAGGCCATTTCAGTGGTCTCTAGGTCGTGAATTAGGTTGGGAAGGCTTGCATATGTAGGTATGAATGAGAATGAGGTGATATGATGAGCCTTAAACTTGTGCATTCATGTTTTGGATTCTTGTTTGACCACCATTAAAGGACATTCCAAACTTGGTTCAAATTTTGAATTTAATGCATAAATGAGCTTGGCACGATTTTGGCAGCTAGCATATGACACATAAAATTCATTCAAACCACAAAGATGCCCTTTAATTAATTTTTTAGATTTTATTTGAATTTTTATGGATTTAAAATGAATTAAATCAATAAAAATTAAATAAAATAGAAAAAATAATTATTTGGTCTTGAAATTGATCATGGGACACGTGTATGGCATGACAAGGCTGAATCAAGTGGAAGAAAGTGGACCCTTTTGTCAAAAATTGAAGTTTTAAGGATAGTTGACTTTTGCCATTTCACAAAAATTTCCCAACTTCTACAATGCATATCTTGCTCAATTTTGATCATATGAACATGTTCTTAGACATTTTGGAAAGGTCTTGAAGTCCTCTAACCAATGCCTTTGGTCCCATGTCATTTTGATTTACCAATCTCAAGTTATGGTCTTTGACTTAAAGTGCATTTTTGTTGACTTTTGAAAATGACCTATAATTTTGAAATTGATAACTTTTTGTGAGAGTATTTCTTGGACTTGGAATGTGTAGATGAGTTGTAGGAAATGTCATCCCCTTCAAAATGAGCATTGGATGGGATTTTTCTGATGAACCATGAAAAAGTTATGCCTTGGTCAAGTTACAGTTGACTTTTCAACTGTCCAAAAATGGAAACTTTTGCATCTTGATGATTTTTGAGCCATTCATGTGGAATCATGGTCAAGACTTGACCAAATGATGATTGTGGCTTCAAAATAAGATCTTGACCAAAATTTTTGACTTTTGACTGCCAAATGACCATTTTGCCCTTGCAGTTGGTTGTGGAGCAAATGAGGCTTTTGACTGTGCAACTTGACCTTGTGAGCCTTGAAACTTGGCATATGGATGCTTGACAATGTACATAGGCATATGGGACTTGATTGAGCCATTGAAAACCTCAACTTCTTTGCAAGAACCAAAACCCTTATTTGACTGGCTTAGGAGGGTGTTTGAACTGTGCAACCCTTGAGTGGACTTGAGCAAATTGAGATGATGCTTGTCAAAACTTTGAAGAATATGGGAGGGCAAATTTTGGGGTACAACACCGCCCTTTCGGGTTTTCAGTCCACCGGGATACCCATTTTTGCCCAAGCCGCCTTTTCAGGTTTTCGACTTGTCGGGTGTACAGATTTTTTTCATTTCATCCCTTATTTTTGCCCGAACCCTTTTGGTTCGCCGGGAAGCCCTTATTTTTGCCTAGGTGTGTCAACCTAGCGGGTCTTTAATCATGCGTAGTATCTTTTTACTATGTCTGCATTGGCGGGGTGAGGAAGGTCATCACCATCCATGGTGGTTAGAATCATAGCTCCTCCTGAGAAGATATGTTTAACCACAAATGGCCCTTCGTACGTAGGGGTCCATTTGCCCCTGGGATCACTTTGAGGAAGAATGATGCGCTTGATTACAAGGTCTCCGACTTGATACTCTTGTCGTCTGACCTTCTTGTTAAATGCCCTGATCATCCGTTTTTGGTACGTCTGACCATGACAAATAGCAGTGAGTCTTTTTTCGTCAATTAGGTTTAATTGGTCAAGCCGAGTCTGGATCCAGTCATCTTCGCTCAAGTATGCATCTTTCATTATCCGGAGAGAGGGTATCTGGACTTCAATAGGCAACACTGCCTCCATGCCGTAGACCGAGGAAAAGGGAGTCGCCCCTGTTGACGTCCGTGCTAAGGTACGGTACCCATGAAGAGCAAACGGCAACATTTCATGCCAATCTTTGTAGGTCACTGTCATCTTCTGCACAATCTTCTTGATGTTCTTATTCGCTGCTTCTACAGCCCCATTCATCTTCGGTCGATAGGGAGAAGAGTTGTGGTGTTGTATCTTGAATTGCTCGCAGAGCTCAGTGATCATCTTGTTGTTAAGATTGGTACCATTGTCCGTAATGATCCTCTCTGGTACACCGTATCGACAAATCAGGTTGTGCCGAATGAACCGTGCCACGAAGTTCTTGGTTACCGTAGCGTAGGAAGCTGCTTCAACCCACTTTGTGAAGTAATCAATTGCTACCAGGATGAAGCGATGCCCTTTGGATACCGTAGGTCTGATCTCGCCGATCATATCAATGCCCCACATTGCAAAAGGCCAAGGTGCTATCAAGACGTTCAGAGGAACCGGAGGAATGTGCACCTTATCAGCATAGATCTGGCATTTATGACAAGTCCGAGAATGCTGGTAACAGTCGGCTTCCATTGTGGACCAGAAATACCCTGCCCGTAGGATTTTCTTTGCCATGGTATGTCCACTGGAATGTGTTCCGAAGGTACCTTCATGCAGCTCTGCCATGATCCTTTCTGCTTCCGTCTTATCCACACAATGCATTAAGGTTGAATCATGGTTTCGCTTGTAGAGAATGTCGTTGCTGAGGAAGAATTTTGCCGCAAACCTTCTCAAGAACTTCTTGTCATTAACAGATGCGCCTTCGAGGTATTCTTGAGCTTCAAGGTACCTTTTCACTTCATGATACCAAGGTTTTTCAGTTACCTCTTCAACCTCAAGATCGCAGCAATGTGTAGGTTCATACAACTTCCAGATAATGATCCAGGGAGCCTCGTTGTCCCATTTGACTTTGAACATAGAAGACATCGTAGCCAACGCGTCCGCTAACTGATTCTCCTCTCTTGGGAAGTGTTCAAAAGTTATCTCCTCGAAGTGGGGAATCAACGTCAACACATACTCTTTGTAAGGAACAAGATTTGGGTGTTTCGTATCCCAATCGCCTTTGATCTAATTGATCATGAGAGCGGAATCTCCGAAGACACTCAGAAACTTGATCCTTAGGTCGATTGCAGCTTGAAGACCCATGATACATGCCTCATACTCTGCCATGTTGTTGGTGCAGTTGAAGCATAGTCGGGCGGTGAGTGGAGTATGAGTGCCTTTAGAGGATATGATCATGGTGCCGATACCATTACCCAAAGCGTTCGAGGCTCCGTCAAAGTGCATAGACCATCGGGATCCTTCCTCAGGTCCTTCATCCGGTCCAGGTACTTCACAATCAGTTACTACCATGATATCCTCGTCTGGAAATTCAAAGTTCATCGACTGGTAATCGTCCACTGCCTGGTGTGCCAAATGGTCTGCCAATACACTTCCCTTGATTGCTTTTTGAGTCGTGTATTGGATGTCATATTCCGTCAAGATCATCTGCCATCTTGCTATTCTTCCAGACAGAGCAGGCTTTTCGAATATGTACTTGATTGGATCCATTTTTGAAATCAAGAGAGTAGTGTGAGTCAACATATACTGTCTCAGCCGGCGAGCAGCCCATACCAAAGCGCAACAAGTTTTCTCGAGCAGTGAGTATCGGGTCTCACAGTCGGTAAACTTTTTGCTAAGGTAATAAATGGCGTGTTCTTTTCGGCCAGACTCGTCGTGCTTCCCCGGCACACACCCCATTGAGTTGTCCAGTATAGTCAAGTATAAGATTAGAGGTCTCCCTTCAATCGGCGGCATGAGAATGGGTGGTTCTTGGAGATACTCTTTGATCTTTTCGAAAGCGGCCTGACATTCATCGTTCCAACGTACTACTTGATCTTTCTTCAGCAGCTTGAAGATTGGTTCACAGGTAGCAGTTAGATGTGAGATGAATCGGGCAATGTAGTTCAGCCGTCCTAGAAAGCCTCTGACTTCTTTCTCTGTCTTGGGAGTTGGCATCTCTTGTATGGCTTTCACTTTGGCAGGGTCCACTTGAATACCTTTGTCGCTTACGACGAAGCCTAGCAATTTTCCAGATCTCACCCCAAAGGTGCACTTGTTTGGGTTCAACCTCAGTTTGTACAACTTCAGACGGTCGAACAGCTTCTGTAGATGGTCAAGGTGTTCCTCCTCAGTTTGGGACCTTGCAATCATATCGTCGACGTATACTTCTATCTCGTGATGGATCATGTCATGAAATAAAGCAACCATGGCACGTTGGTAGGTTGCCCCAGCATTTTTCAAACCAAAAGGCATGACCTTGTAGCAAAAGGTGCCCCACTGAGTAACAAAGGTGGTCTTCTCCATGTCTTCAGGAGCCATCTTGATATGATTATAACCGGAGAAGCCGTCCATGAAGGAGAATACTTTATGCTGAGCAGTGTTGTCAACCAGAACGTCGATATGAGGCAGAGGGAAATCATCCTTAGGGCTCGCCCTGTTCAAATCCCTGTAATCAACACACATTCGGACCTTACCATCTTTCTTCGACACTGGAACCACGTTGGCAACCCACTGAGGGTAAGAAGTCACTGCTAGAAACCCGGCGTCAAATTGTTTCATAACCTCAACTTTGATTTTCTCTGACATTTCTGGACGCATACGGCGGACCTTCTGTTTTACCGGAGGGCATCCTTCCTTGGTAGGCAGGTGATGAACCACAATGTCGGTATCCAACCCAAGCATGTCTTCGTAAGACCAGGCAAAGATTTCCACATAGTCATGCAGCATCTGAATCAACCGTTGTTTCACACTGAGCTCTAGATTGGCATCAATCTTGACTTCCTTTCTGTTTGTCTCAGTACCCAGATTTACCGTTTCCACTGGCTCTTCATGTGGCTGAATGGCTCTCTCTTCCTGGAGTAACAGTCTTGCGAGTTTACCAGGCACTTCGCAATCATCTTCACCTTCGTCTTCGGCTAAGTTGATCGGATTTTCGAAGTCATAACTGGCAGTAGCAGAGTCGTTACCAGTGAGATCCAGAGTGGATTGGAACCTGTATAGGTGAGTGTGTGTAAATATAGTTATTTTGCAATATATAATAAAGAAAGAAAAGGAGCGCAAGATTTTGAAATGCAACAAACGTCCAATGTTTTTATTGATGATATATGAAAATGACACACAAAAGCCCTCACAAATGAAGCCACGGCGCCTCGGGTAAGACACCGAGCCATAAAAGTTTCAAAATATTGTCTGTTACAAATTCAAAACAAAAGAGTTCATTACTGAGTGACAAAAGTAATATGTGTGAAGTCTTTGGCAGTCCAGTTGCTTGGTCCACCATCGGTTGTTGGGTAGATCCAGCTATCGAATTCAGATTCCTCCACGTCGCCTTCAATAGCATTTACTCCCGGGTTGGTGATGAACACAGGAGGTTTTCCAATCCTTACCTTACGAACAGCCCTCTGAGCTTCCACAGTGAAGCCCAAACCAAACTTGTCAGTCTTAGAGTAAAATCAGGAAGTCGGCCCCAGTTTTCGCCCTTCTCAATAACAGCCCGAGCATTCTTTAAGGAAGCCATCTTCAAAGGAGAGTCTTCTTTAGTCACAGTTTCAGCTGACGCCAGTGTTTGAGGAACCTCTTCAAAGTGTTGAAAGGGGGTCTCAATGAATTCCCCATCCATCTCTATGTACGGGAACGAGTTGAGGTGGCTGACCATATACTCTTCCCCCCCCTGAACTGTAACAATCTTCCCTCTGACCGGGTACTTAAGCTTCTGATGTAGTGTGGAGGTCACAGCTCCAGCCTTGTGGATCCATGGATGACCCAGCAAACAAGAATAGGATGGTCGGATGTCCATCACATAGAACATTGAATCAAAGACCTGCGAACCAACCCTGATTGGGATGTCAACTTCACCATGTACCATCCTCTTGGACCCGTCAAAGGCCCGGACAACAATGTTACTAGGCTTGAGCTCTAAACCCTCACAATCCAACCTGTCTAGGGCCTTCTTGGGCAATACGTTCAATGAAGAACCAACGTCTACCAACACATGGGCAAGAGTAGTGCCCCTGCATTCAATGGAGACATGCAGGGCATCGTTATGGTTCTTTCCTTTGGCAGTCAGATCGGCATCAGAGAAGCCCAACCCATTATCGGTAGTCAAGTTGGCCACACAATCGGTAAATTGATCAGCAGACGTTTCTTGTGGCACATGGGCCGTCTTCAGGAATGAAATCAGGGCCTTGGCATGGGCCTCTGAACACAACAATAGTGATAGCATAGAAATCTTTGATGGGGTGTGCCCCAACTGCTCAACTACATTGAAATTACTCTTCTTAATGATCTTGAGAATCTCTTCCATCTCTTGTTGGGAAGCTTCAACATTGGTTGTCTTTGGTGCCTCCGTCAGGGCAGGCAAATCAGTAGCAATCCCTTTGCCCCGAGCGTCAGATGACTCGGAAGCAGGGGTAGAAACAAGAACTTGATCAGGAAGGGAAGCAGGCACACTGGTAGGTGTGATGACAAGAGGTTTCTGAATAGCTGGTGGCGTAATATCTGGTGAGAACAGCCTACCACTGCGAGTAACTTTGGCAGGCCCGGTGATATTACTGACGCCGGTACTAGTATCAAACTCTTGCTTTACTCCAAGAACATAAACATCTTCCCCATAGTGCCACGGGACAGCTTTGTCGGATGTATAGGGGAGGGGCCTCGGAACAGTGATGATGATAGGAGCAATCTTCTGAGTAGACATGATTTTGACAGGCTTCTTTGAAGGAGCCTTAGGAGGGTTGTTGAAAATAGTAACAATAGACACTTCTTCAGCAGGGACAGCAGGAACAGCAATCTTCTCGAACAAGATTTCTTTGCTATCCATCTGGCTTTGGATACCTGATTTCAGCAAAGGACAACCAACAGGTGAAATAGCACATAGAAGGCAACCTTTACCATATCCCGGAAATAAACCGGCTAGCAACAGGTTCCTCTTGACAGTCAGCAACGGAGTAACAATCTCTTCCACGGAGGCTACATACTGGTCTTCTTCCACAGCATTCACTCCATGCTGGGGCATGGGAGTAGTCACAACATTGGGCCTTTTGGGCGCCTCGAACTGTATTTCTTTAGCATCAATAAGGTCTTGAACCCTATTCCTCAGAGCCCAGCAATCATCTGTAGTATGCCCCGGGCTATCAGAGTGATAAGCGCAACGGGCGTTGGGGTTGTACTTTGGAGAAGCTGTGTTCACTGCCTTCGGAGCTTCTTTGACAGTTACCAGATTGGTTGACAGTAGTTGCGGAAAAATCTGAGACAGGGTCATACTGAGCCGAGTGTACTGCCTTTTAGGCCTCTCACCCCTTGGCTGGTTGTACTGCTGAGGAGCAGCAGCAGGCTTTGAAATTACCAATGCATTGATAGCTTGGCAGCGTTCCGGTTTAATTTGTCTTCTGGGACCATAAACAGCACTGGCTTCCTTCTTGAAGGGCTTCTTTTCAGTACTCGAGGAGGCACCTTTCTGTATCTTCCCCGACTTGATACCAGCTTCTATTCTCTCACCAGTCAAGATCAGATCTGTAAACCCAGCAGAGGAATTACCAATCAGGTGGTTGAAGAACGGACCAGACAGGGTCCCTAAGAACATGTCAACAAGCTCACGGTCAGTCAAAGGTGGCTGCACCCTTCCAGCCAGGTCCCTCCATTTTTGCGCATACTCCTTGAATCCTTCGCCCGTTCCCAGTGACATACCATGGAGTTGGGTATGCGTGGGAGCGAGGTCGGAATTGTACTGATACTGCTTATAAAATGCAGTAGCCAAGTCCTCCCAGTTTCGGATACTGGCTCCCTCCAACTGATAGAACCATTCGAGTTGAGACCCCGAAAGGCTATCCTGAAAGAAATGGATCCAAAGGTTCTTGTCTGCAGTGTAAGGTTGGATCTTCCTTACATATGATCTGAGATGCAGCTTAGGACAGGAAGCCCCGTCGTACTTCGCAAAGGCAGGTGCCTTGAACTTGTGTGGGATCACCACCCCAGAAGATAAACCTAGATCTCCAAAATCCAACCCCGGCACATGTTGAATCTCCATGGTGCTTAAACGGTCCTCTAGTTGCTTGTACCTGTCTTCAGCAGGAGGGTACTGTTCATCATTGTAATCCGTCTCGTTGTCGGAGACCACAGGACTAGGAGCCCTTCCCCCTTGGGGACTGTCTTTCTCTGCAGAGGAAGTAGCCTGATCAGCCTCATTCTGCAGTGTATTCCCAAACCTTCGTCCAGTGTTAAATAGCGCAGTCCTCTTCTTCTTCTTCTTCTTCAAGAGAAGAGTCTTCAACTCCTGTTGACCCTGGGCTAAGCTCATGACCAGCTCCTGAAACTGGGCGTTCTGGGCCTGGAGGGCCTTGATAGCTTGTTCGGTAGTAGGCTCGGAAGACATGATGATTGAGTGATGAAATAAACACCGAAGAAGATTAAGCAACATGTAGAAGAAAGGGTACCTGTTATGCATATGATGCAATGAGATGCGTATGATTTATGTTTTCAAAGACAATCGGGATTCAACTTTGTAGACAAAAAGGAAACAGACTTCATTAGATTCAAACTTTAAATTGTTCAACAATTTGCTCTTAGGCATTACAAGAATGAAAATACTGAAAAGGAAATAAAAGCTGTAAAAGAAACATCCAAAGCCCATCAGTGCTCCCATGGCCTCCTCTTCTCAGTACGGATATAGTCGTTCAGGATCCGCTCCTCCTCCAATTGCTTAGTCAGCTTCTGGATCTTTCGTTCCTGTTCGTTGAACTTTTCCCGATAATAATCCCGTTCTTCCTGTAGCTGCGCCCAAGATCTCTTTAGTGTATCAACATCAGTGGGTATCTAAGGAGGGAGGACAGTTGGAGGAACCCCGTCTTCATCAGGAAATTCAAGAATGATAGGCCTGACAGCTTCGCATGGCATACCTAACTTCTGAGCACGGATACGGACCCATCTGCAGTAGGGTTTCATTGGTAGAGAAGTCTTCGATCCCAACTCATGTGGGTCAGCTTTATGAATTCTGTCCCAAGCCTTGATGAATCTACGGTGCAGCTCGTCACTGTCTTCCTGAAACTCAAAACTGATGTGAGGCACCAACATCTCATGAGGCCCTGCTCTTCTGGCTCTTCCAAACTGATGGAGAGCTAAACATGGATTATAAGAGATTCCTCCCTGGGTACCGATCAATGGAACATTAGGATATTCTCCGCAATGATCAATAATGGCTACCTCATCCAAACCTCTGAGAGTCCAAATGATGTCATTATCAGTTAGAGACATTAACCTATGAGCCCAGCCCTTTCCTTCTTCATTCTTCAGAACGAACTTAGGGAGGTGCGAAATAAACCACCTCACTAACAAATGAGCACAACACCACAGAGTTCCCCGTCTTCGGGCAGTACGAGCATATAGTTGTTGCAGGATATCACCCAAGAGAGTGGGTACAGGGTTTCGAGACATGAAGATCCTTATGGCATTGATATTGACAAAGTTATCAGGATTTGGAAACAATACTAGACCATAGATTAAGAGAGCCAGAATGTCTTTGTACGCCTTGAAGTCTAAGTCATTCCAAAAACTGTTAGCTTTACCAATCAGAAACTTAGCCAAAAAGCCCTTAACTCCACTTCTAGTTTCCCAGTTAGCCACTACCTCTTCTTTGGTCAAGGGAAGGACTGCAGCAATCTCTTCAGGCCTAAGAGTCTTCTCCCAACCAGTGAATGGAGTTTGTTCCAAAACAGGGATACCAAGCAAATCAGAGAATTCTTTCAGGGTAGGGACTAGCTGGAAGTCTTGAAAAGTGAAACAATGGTACAAGGGATCATAAAACTGGACCAGGACACTCATCAGTTGTTGGTCCCACTTTGAAGTGACTAAACCGAGGAGAGAACCATGCCTCTTGATGAAGGAAGTAGTGTTTGGAATCCTATCAACCAATTCCTTGAGCAAAGTAGGTGGTTGAACAAAGTTGAGCCGGATAGTATTCCTACGCACGGGCATCATGATGTCCTACAAAACAGAGCAAAGATGAAACCCTCTTGTCTTTGAAATGGGTCAGTCCTTATGCAGGATGCATGCAATGGTATGATGGTATGATGTTATGATAAAGCACACCACAAGTATTCACAAAGGCAAACATGATAAGGCACACAAGTCACACAAGACAACCCTTAGGGTTTAGGCCAGCATGAAGTTCAGGTGTTACCCTCTTTTAGTTTCGTTGGTTAAGACCTGTCCTATCAAAAGTAATCGGGTTCTAGAGAATCTCAATATCATTGATTACCCTCAATCGGTCATAACTCCAGCATCGCAATCTTTTCTTGCAGCCAGAACCATCGCGAGAGTTTAGCCTCAATGAGTGTAGCATATTGCTACCATTCTATGGCCAAGTTGGGTCAATTTAGGGTTCTAAGGTCGGTTGGTGTTTAATGACTCCTTAGAAGACCCATATTCTCCTCGTTGCAACACAAGGGATATAGGTACAGACCAAGGTGTAACACCAATGTAGCCACTGCTTCACCCATGTCGGTCTACGTCGGACAGGTCCCTCACAGCTTATGCTACCTAAAAGGGTATTCTCCAGATCCGGGTTAGGATCTATGAAACTCCGATGCAAAGCCCACAAATATAAAAGTAAACAAAGCAAGCAATTGAAAACAAGGTGATCTAAACCCTAAGGTTACTCCACTTTTAAGGAGTCCCCAGCAGAGTCGCCAGTTCTGTGATACGGTGGGAGAACTGACTTGGGTTTTGCGTTTGTTTCCGCAAAATGTTTCGGTTGAGCAAGAGTCGCCACCTACTTTTTATTTTATCCTAAGGAAAGGTTAAAAAGTACAGCAAAAACCTTTTGAGATGTTTTCTTGGGTTCGGAGAGTAGATTATAGAAAGGGAGGGTATTAGCACCCTTTCTATCCATGGTTATCCATGGGCTCTTAGTTACTTGCTTAGATCACTTGCCTTGTGTTTTCAATTGTTTGAAATGGTGCTTTCAATTGTTTGAAATGGTGCTTTGTGTGTGGGTTTGAAAATGTTTTGAAAAGAGGCCATTTGTTGTAGCAACCTTTGTAATGATTCATGTGTGAATGTATACAAAGGTGTACTTATCTTTTGAAAAGTTTTCAAAGTTGTTTTGAAAGTGTTGTGGAGTGTGGTTTTGAAAAGTAGGCAAGTGTGTTTTTTGCAAGTTTGATCAAGTAACTAAGAGTTGTCTACCCCTAAATTTACTCAAAGGTTTTTCCTATGTTTTAACCCTTTTAACAATTTTGTTCCACCATTGTATTTGGTGGACAATCTTGTGTTAGGATGTTAACGGGACGGGCGCGGGTCATCGTTTAGACCATGATTGCAATGGTGCCAAGTGTCTTTGGCAATTTTTCTTTTAAGGGACTTGATCATTTTTTTAGGCAACTTTCGAAAGTGTCATCGAGGGACTATGATCATTTTTTTAGGCAACTTTCGAAAGCGTCATCGAGGGACTATGATCATTTGATTTGTTTTGTTTTGCCAAAGAAACTCAACATGCAACATGGCCCATTATTGAAGGCAACAAGTGGAGTAACCCTAGGGGTGCAAGTGTGATTAGTGTTGTTCATTTTCATGCTTTTTTGTCTTTGAATTAGGTCAAGCTATTTGTTATTTGATTTGCATACAAACCCTAAGTGTATCACGGCATATTTAGAAAGCTTTAAAATGCGGAATTTAAAGTCCTAAATTATTACAAAGTTATCATGAGAATGGGGGTACAAATGTTCAAATGGGGATGAGACTTAAATAGGAGAATGGTATCCCAAATAAATTTACAACCAAATCGAATCAATCGCAAATGTAAAATGATCAATGTATAAGAATAAAGCAATGTAAGTGTATCAATGTATTTGTGTAAGTGTATGTGATTTATTTACAAGTGAAAATAAAAATTAAAAAAGGTTAATTTTTGATATTTTCATGTTTAGGGCAAAACCCTAATTTTGCTAAATAAAAAGTATTTATTATTTAATATATACAATATTTATTAATTATATACAAAAAATAAATAAAAAGGAAGTATATTGTAAAAAAGTGATTTTTGAGGTCAAATATTTAATAAAAATAAAAATGTATTATTTTTTGTATTTTTATCCTAAATATTCTAATAAATATATAAGTATTTATATTATGTATTAAATATATTAAATATATACAAAAATAAAATATTTATTATTTACAAAAAAAAGTATATTTTTTTAGGAAATGTTTTCAAAAGATAAAATAAAATAAAGTCAGAAAATAAAATGTATTTGTATTATTTTTAGTATTTTAAATAAAAGTATATATGTTTATTTATATGTACAAATTAAATAAAACAAATAAATGCCTAAAAAATACAAAAAGAAGGTGAAAAATATTTTTAATGTTTTTTTATATTTTAACAAAAAATAAGAAGTCAGAAACAAAAAGAAAAAGTCAAAAAATGATAAAAATAAACACAATGGGTCAAGGGGGTGCAAGTGGAAAATGAGTGGTGTAAACAGGAAAACAAAACTCAGGCCCAGCCCAAGTCTATCTTCTTCAACCTCCATCCAGTTTGTCTCAAAAATGCGCGCTTCTCATGCTTGTTCAAACATCCTGATTCTTTGATTTTTAGCACAAACTTATAACACCAAAAATGTAAAGCATCAAATCACGAATCCATACATACCAAGAACTTGATCTAACTCTCAGAAATGAGAGAGAATTTCTCCTCCCCCAATTCCTGACCTAACTTTTGTTCAATTTTCATGTCTTAAATTCTCTTAGCACACACAAAATAAATGGAAAGTGAGGATATGGGTAGCTTCAGGGCCATGAGTAGGACATGTTTCATTCATAAACCTAAGCCTAACTCTTCCTATATTGAGAGATAGAAGTCCATGTTTTTACCTGTTCAGCTTGAATCGTGTACAACAATGGAGGTACTTTCAATGCAATGTGAGGACTTGTACAGCTTGCTTGAAGTTCAGGGATGCTTCTCCAACCTCTAGCTTGCTTTGAAACTGACTGAAACGAGCTATGGAAGTTCACCTGCAAAACTGAAAAGTGAAAATGGCAGATGGGGTTAGGAGTGTTACAGCTGGTGTTTAGGGCTTGGAACAGTTTCAAGGGATGGTATGGAATGTGTTTGCAAGGTTATTAGCCAAAGTGCACGAGTGGATTGAGTTGTGGACCTCAATCTGCATCAGGTGCCCTGTTTTTGCAAGAGGATGGTGTTTCTGTGTTTAAGGAGGTATTGAAGGTGGTTAGGTCGTGCCTTAGGTCTGGTTTGATGTTTTGAAAATGTTCAAGAAGTTTGTTTAGGCTTGTGTTGACAGGAATGTAAGTTGTGATCAGTTTTGCCAAGGTTTTTTTCTATGTGAAGCAAGGAAATGTGAGTTTCTATACAAGCCTGTCCAAAGCCCTAAACTATGTTGCACTTCTTGTTCTTGATCAGAGTGAATTGTGTACAAAATGCTAGCTCTCAAGATTTGGCCCATGCTTCTTGGATTTGTATTTGACATAAAGTGTAACTTTATCAAAATGGCTAAAATGCTTTTTCTAATTATGGATTAATCTAACATGTATTGCCCAAATGAATGAAATAACATCTTGGCACAATGGTTTAGCATTGAATTATTGAGTAAGAAAGGGATTAGAGGCCTGTAACCTATCTTGTGCATGCTGATTTCAAAAATGCCCAAGTTATGAACATGTAAATGGCTTATGAACAAAGTGACTTTTGTCCATCTTCACAAATTCGATTCTCCCTAACCACAAGGGTTTCTGAGAAGTTCTTGGACAATTTGGAAATCTTGGAATGTGTACTACAATCCATCTTTGTAATGCAAGTTGAAATTCCAAGTGGAAGCATGTGAAAAGTGGCCATGAAGTTGGGCAAAAATCCTGCCTAGAATAGGTCAAAAAATTTCTAAGTTAAGAATGTTTTGCACCCTTGTTCCAAAAATCATAACTTGAGCTACAAGCTTCTTTTGAGGAAACTTTGTGAATCAAAGTTGTAGATTTTTCAATGGACTATACTTTTTATGTTTTGAGTTTTGTTTGAATCCAAATGTATCTTGATGAAAAGATGGGACAAAGTTAGGAAAAAATTAGGAAATTTCATAACTTAGAAAATTTCTAAGTTATGAAATTTCTTCATTTCAAATCCTAATTTGTAATTCTTGGTTTCTTGATGAACAAGTTTCATAATTTGACATGTCTTGATGAAAAATGAATCTTGACACTTGATTTTGACCAAAAAGTCAAAGTTTGACTTTTCAGTATACAATCAAATTTGATCAGTTGATTGGGAAATTCATCTGTCAAGTCTTGTGCATTTGGGATCTTTTGAACTTGTTGAACATGTCAAGACAATGCCATTGAGTCCTTGAGTCCATATGTGAGCTTGGTTTGCCATTGGCTAGGTCAAACAGTCAAAAATTGCCTTTGTGCAGTCAAAACCCTAAAAATGACCATTTTGCCCTTTTTGTGATCTGATCAAATTTCTTGTGGAATTGTGATCCAAACTTGACCAAATGGTTCATATGAGTTCATTATGTTGATGTGGGTCAAATTTCATGAGGTTTGACTGTCAATTGGCCACAGTTGACTTTTCTCCCATTATAGCTGATTTCTAGGTCAATTGTCCAATTGACTGGGCAAAGATTGGAATCAAGGCTTGAAACTTGGTATGGATAAACTTGTGAGTCCAACATGAAGCATGAAAGTAATCTTGGGCATTTTAGGTCAATACATCTTTGTGCAAACTCAAACCCTAATTTGGGTCAACAGTGCAAGGAGGAGTCTTGAGCAGAGCAAACCCTAACTTGATCTTGAGCTCCAAGGGTCTTGTGGTGAGAAAATGTTGATGAAATGGGAGGGCAAATTTTGGGGTACAACAACCTCCTATCCGCAGTGGGTTGCTAATGTGGTTCCAATACCCAAGAAAGATGGTAAAGTACAAATGTGTGTGGATTACAGAGACTTGAACAGGGCAAGCCCCAAGGATGACTTCCCGCTTCCCCACATCGATGTTCTGGTTGAAAACACCGTACAACACAAAGTCTTTTCCTTCATGGACGGTTTCTATGGCTACAATCAGATTAAGATGGCACCTGAAGACATGGAGAAGACAACCTTTGTTACACAGTGGGGCACTTTCTGCTACAAGGTGATGTCGTTTGGGTTGAAGAATGTTGGGGTGACTTATCAGCGAGCTATGGTAGCTCTGTTACATGACATGATTCACTATGAGATAGAGGTTTACGTTGATGACATGATAGCCAGGTCTCAAACTGAAGAAGAACACCTTGATCATCTACAAAAGTTGTTCGATAGGTTGAATACGTACAAGCTGAGGTTAAATCCGAACAAGTGCACCTTCGGGGTAAGGTCTGGTAAGCTTATGGGATTAATCATTAGTGACAAAGGTATTCAAATATACCATGCAAAGGTGAAGGCCATACAAGAGATGTTGGCTCCCCGTACTGAGTAGGAAGTTAGAGGTTTCTTGGGACGCCTAAATTACATTGCCCGATTCATTTCACATCTGACTGCTACTTGTGAGCCGGTCTTCAAGCTTCTGAAGAAAGATCAAGTGGTAAAGTGGAATGATGAATTCCAGGTAGCCTTTGACAGAATCAAACAATATCTCTAAGAGCCTCCTATTCTGATGCCTCCGACTGAACGAAGACCTTTGATAATGTACTTAACAGTGCTAGATAATTCAATGGGGTGTGTGTTGGGGCAGCATGACGAGTCTGGTCGAAAAGATCATGCAATATACTACCTTAGCAAAAAGTTTACCGACTGTGAAACACTATACTAACTGCTCGAGAAAACTTGATGCGCTTTGGCATGGGCTGCTCGCCAACTGAGACAGTATATGCTGACCCACACTACTTTGTTGATATCTAAGATGGATCCAATCAAGTACATTTTCGAGAAGCCCGCTCTCTCCGGAAGGATAGCAAGATGGAAAATGATCTTAACCGAGTACGACATCCAATACACAACCCAAAAGGCAATTAAGGGAAGTGTGTTAGCTGATCATTTGGCGCATTAGGCCGTGGACGACTACCAGTCTATGAAGTTCGAGTTCCCGGATGAGAATATCATATTGGTAACCGACTGCGAAGAACCTGGACCGGATGAAGGACCAGAGCAAGGATCCCGATGGTCAATGTATTTTGATGGAGCCTCAAACGCACTGGGTAATGGTATTGGCGCCGTAATCATATCTCCTGAGGGTTGTCATACTCTGTTCACTTCCCGATTATGTTTCAATTGTACCAAAAACATGGCGGAGTATGAAGCATGTATCATGGGTCTTAGAGCTGCTATTGACCTAAGGATCAAGTTCTTGAGTGTATTTAGGGATTCCGCTTTAGTGATAAGTCATATCAAAGGCGAGTGTGATACAAAGCACCCGAACTTTATTCCTTACAAAGAGTATGTACTGACACTGCTGCCACATTTTGAAGAGATCACCTTTGGACATTTCTCACGAGAAGAGAATCAGTTAGCGGACGCGCTAGCTACTATGTCGTCAATGTTCAAGGTCAGGTGGGACGATGAAGCTCCCCTAATCACTATTGAGAGGTTGGATGAATCGACATACTGTTGTGAGATTGATACTGAGGAGGTAGCCGACAAACCTTGGTTTCATGAGGTGAAAAGGTATCTCAAGGCTCAAGAATACCCCGAGGGGGCATCTGTCAATGACAAGAAATTTTTGAGAAGGTTTGCTGCAAAGTTCTTCCTCAGTAATGGAATCCTCTATAAGCGTAATCATGACTCTACCTTATTGTGGTGTGTAGACAAGAGCGAAGCAGAGAGGATCGTGGAAGACCTACACGAAGGTATCTTTGGCACTCATTCCAGTGGACATACCATGACAAAGAAGATCCTATGGGAAAGATACTATTGGTCCACTATGGAAGCCGACTGTTATCAGCACTCTCGAACCTGTCACAAATGCCAAATCTACGTTGATAAGGTGCATGTACCTCCAGTTCCCTTGAATGTTTTGACGGATCCCTGGCCCTTTGCAATATGGGGCATTAACATGATTGGCGAGATCAGACCTACTGCGTCCAACGGGCATCGCTTCATCCTAGTGGCCATTGATTACTTCACGAAGTGGGTTGAGGCTGCCTCCTTTGCTACGGTTACTAAGAATGTGGTGGCATGGTTCATCAAGCATAACCTGGTTTGTTGTTATGGTATCCCTGAGAGAATTATCACAGACAATGGTACCAATCTCAACAACTCGATGATCACTGAACTCTGTAAACAGTTCAAGATTCGGGATCATAACTCTTCTCCTTACCGGCCGAAGATGAATGGGGTTTTTTAAGTTGCTAACAAGAATATCAAAAAGATCATACAGAAGATGACAGTGACATACAAAGACTGGCACAAGATGTTACCGTTTTCTCTTCACGGATATCGTACTTCAGCACGTACGTCGACAGAGGCAACACCCTATTCTCTGGTATATGGCATGGAGGATGTCCTACCCATAGAGGTCCAGATCCCTTCTCTATGGATTATGAAGGATGCGGGTTTGAGAGAAGACGATTGGATCCAGACTCGACTTGATCAATTGAACTTAATCGACGAGAAAAGAATTACTGCTGTCAGCAATGGTCAAATGTATCAGAAACGGATGATCAAGGCCTTCAACAAGAAAGTTAGACAACAAGTGTATCAAGTAGGGGATATGGTAGTCAAGCGCATCATACTTCCGCAAGGTGATCCCAGGGGAAAATGGACTCCCACCTATGAGGGACCATTTGTAGTCAAGAACATATTTTCCGATGGAGCCATGATTCTGACCACCATGGGTGGTGACGACCTTCCACGCCCTATCAATGCGGACATAGTGAAAAGATACTACGCATAATAAAGACCCGCTAGGTTGAAATACCTAGGCAAAAATAAGGGCATCTCGGTGAACCAAAAGGGTTCAGGCAAAAATTAGGGATAAAAGTGAAAAAATCTGTACATCCGGCAAGTCGAAAACCTGAAAAGGTGGCTTGGGCAAAAAAGGGTATCCCGGTGGACTGAAAACCCGAAAGGGCGGCCCAGGAAAAATTAGGGATTAAAGTGTATCACTATGTCCCATTAAATCACCTTGCGATCATACCTCTGCAATCAGATATCAAGCTCAAATGGTACCGATCAATCCAGTCAGCTTTGGACAAGCAGCAAAGTGATGAGATGCTCGAAGACATAGGGGCAATAGCAGAATTGAAACCCAATGGGATCACTACACATAGCTGTTTTCTTTTTGTACATAATTTTTGTAATAATTTCCATTTTTACGGCGGCGTTCTCTTACTAGAGCGTCAGCCTCCTTGTAAAAAACGCCTGTTATAGGAAAATTTCAAGTCAATACAAAGCGTCTTTTAAGTACAAAATAGTGTGTTTGTTTTTCCGTTTTCTGTTTTGTTTGCAAAAACATCCAATGTTTTATTCTTGACATATGCATTTGAATATAATTACTGTTCACAAATATCTGCATATAAAATAGAAAGACAGTTACTAAGAACTCAAAGAAACTGGTACAAAACCTAAATATCGACAGTTACCCCATCCATCATGGTACAAGGGGCAGAGACAGTTGGAAGCGAAGTCACTATCACGTATAAGCCAGTGATACCTATACTCCCCGCAGAGCCGAGACAACCAAGGTCCGACCTCCGTATCCCCAAGCAGGAATTCCTTCCTCGGCAGGTTCATTCAAAAAGATGATATCTGCATTCCCCAGCCGAGCTGTATAATCATGAGTAGTTTATAAAGCCATCTCCCAAGCAGAGTTTATTTCTCTGACAATGAAAGTTCAATCTCCAACAGAGCTCTTCTCTCCAACAATGGAAGTTCATCCTTAGCTGGGTTTATTTCTCCAAATCTGCAGATCTTCCAACAAAGTACCTCTCTTCCCCCACAGAGTCATTCCCCCCGCGGGATTATTCTTAGACATAGTCTCTCCCGGCAGAATATTCTCAAGCAGAATGGATGCAAATCTCCAGCTAATCAGCTTCATTCACTATCCCCAGTGGAAATAAAGAACTCAACTCCTTATACTCTCCAGCAGCAGCCAGGATTTATTTTCCCCAGCTAGAGAATATCACAATAGCATTTCATATCCATACATCATGGCATGTGCATACATATTATACAGCACAATCTCATTTATTTTGAGAGCATCATTACTTAATACATTTCATACATCATGACATTACATACGATTAACTCTTTACCTTTCAGGGAAAGATGCAATCAAGTTCTCATGAGTTCTCTCTAGTTCAGTCAAACCGAGACCAAGGTTTCTATTCCGGTTGTAGATATTCCAACATTTTCTATGGTTCAGTCAAACCAACACTAAGGTTTCTATTCTAGTTGAATATGTTTTAAGACTTTCGTCTGGGTCAGCCGAATCGCCGCTAAGATTCCCCTGATTTCTATGCCAGTCAAAGTTAATCCGAGACCTCTCCCGAGACCAGTCAAATCGATACTAAGATTTCTCTCCCAGTTGAAGCTCTCACAAATTTTCTCTGGTTCAGTCAAACCGACACTAAGGTTTCTATTCTAGTTGAAGATGTTTTAAGACTTTCATCCGGGTCAGCCGAATCGCTGCTAAGATTCCCCTGATTTCTATGCCAGTCAAAGTTAATCCGAGACCTCTCCCGGGATCAGTCAAATCGATACTAAGATTTCTCTCCCAGTTGAAGTTCTCACAAGTTTTCCCTGGTCCAGTCAAATAGATACTAAGATTTCGATTCCAGTTCAAGCTATGAAGCCTGGAAATCGACTGGATAATATCTTGATTTCTCCAAAATACTATGAAGCCTGGAATCGACCAGATATTGGTATAAGACACCGTGAAGCCTGGAATTTGACCAGATAACGGTAAAAAACGATGTGAAGATTGGAATTTGACCAGATAGTGGAAAGAGACACTGTGAAACCTGGAGCACGACCAGATAACAGTATGAGGTACTGCGAAGCTTGGAATTCGACCAAATAGCAGTTTATTCGGCCAATTACTATGAAGCTCGGAAATCGACCAGATATTAGTATGCCTTAAATTCAAGTTGAAACCCAGATGCGATCGGATAACCACTTAAATCCTTCTGAAGCCTGGAACACGACCAGATAAGAATTGAGAAATTGCAAATTTTGGAGCACGACCAGATAGCAATTTTAATATCATCTCCCTAGTAAGTCACTGTGAAACCTGGAGCACGACCAGATAGCAGTTAATCTTATTATCCTCAGCAAATCACTGTAAAGCCTGGAGCACGACCAGATAGCAGTTCACTCTCACCTCCTCGACTAAGAGATGATTCCTCAGTAGAGTAATGGACAACTGAAGCTCCTAAAATTCTATTTCTCCCAAGACAGAGACCGACATTCCTCAGCAAATTCCTCTTTAACGGCAGGAACAGGAATTCTCATTAAAGGAATATCTCGAGAAATCAACATCCTCTAGATGGAATCTTTAAGCCCATCTCCGACGACTCTCCGTCATATTTTCCAAATGGCATCTGTAAGCCCATTCCCAATACTACCTACACAGTCCAACACCATCTTAGACAAGTGAAATTTCTAGGCACTTAGTGTTCAACCATCTTCCACCTTCAGATTACGAAAGGCAGACAAGCTAATCTACATCCTCAGGTTTAAGAAGATTGAACAGGGGAAACTGTTGTACCCCAAAATTTTTCCTCTCATTTTACTCAACACATGCCCATTGAGGTTCCCAACTTGCTCAAGGGTGTCCAAGAGTTGACCAAAAAAACTCTCTCCTAAGACAATGTACCTCAAACTAGGGTTTCCATTTTCATCAAGGTGTGGGAACTCCAAAGGTCCCAAATTATTTCCATGGTCTTAATATGTTCTCAAGATCATCCATGTCAAGTTTCATGCCTTGCACAAGAAGTTTGCTCAGTCAACTGCTCAGATGCCTGAAAATCAACTGTACTAGGTCAAAAGTCAACTGTGACCCACATACAGTCAAACTTCAAGATTTTTGGTCAACATAAACATTTTGAAGTGATATTCATCATTTTATCAAGGGTTTATCATTATTCCTCAAGGAATTCCCCAAATTCATTAAAACCCAAAAGTCCTAAATTAGGGTTTCTTAAGAAAAGTCAACCAAACTTTGACCAAGCATAACTTCTTCATACTTTATCAGAAATTTTCCATCCAAGGATCATTTTTAAGAGGATATAATTCCCTATAATTTATCTTCATCCCACTAGTTAAAAATATGCACCCATTAAAAGATATGAATTTCTACATTATAGGTCCTTTTGGAAAGTCAACAAAAACACCTTTTGGGTCAAAGCTTATTACATGAACATGGAAGACCCAAATGAGATGAGACCAAAAGGGTTGTTTAGGGGACATCCTAAGCTTTCTAAAAAGTCCAAGAACACCTCTCTAGGGTTACAATTGGAGGAGATATGCCTTGTCAAAGTTGACCATTTTTGCAAAATTGCCAAAAAGTCAAATGTGTTCAAAATGCATTTTTTGTCAAATGGGCCTAGTTGTTCATGATTGCATCTTGCTTGTGACATGGTCCATGACCCAAATCAGCATCTACACTTTATTTGCTTCATTATTTGTTTTATTTGGACTTTTTATTATTTAAAATTTAAATTAAATCAAATAAATTACAAAAAATGTAAAAGAATGATTTTTGATCTGATTTTTTGTAGGAATCAAATTCAATCAAGCTAGCATATCATATCCAAATCGTGCAAGGGTTGATTGAATCAAAATTGGCATGATTAGGATTATTTTGGAAACATATCATACAAAAGAAAAACCAAATCAAATCTTGATGATCTTCAAAGATACAAGGCATTTTTGTTGACCTAATTCGTTCTAGTATATATGCTGAACATAACCAAGCCATAAGAACAAGGATTGAAGTCGTGTAAGGAGGAAAACAAAACTGAAAATTTTGACAAAACGTGTGGATCCAATTTTTAATCTAGAGGACGATTCAAGACCATTCAAAGCCACAAATCCCTTCCTAGATATCTCCTGAAGCTAACAGGGCCATTTGCACGCTTCAAAGCTCCAGGAATCGTCATATATTACTCTCACGGTTTGTCACTTTTTCCAAGATCGTATATATTCATTCTTGCATTGTTAACATGTTTTGATTACATATTTGTGTTCACATGACTGCCTGGAAACTTTATGTATACTTAATTGTTAGTTTTGACGCATAAACGATGAGTTTCCATTATTAGGGTTTATCTTGCCGTTTTAGGGTTTTCTTATACAGGGAAAATTAGGGCAAAAGAAGGATACCTTGATGCTCGTGGCGTCAAGACGAGTTGATTGGTATACTTGGAATTAATTTATCTTGGTTGTTTAAGATTTTTGAAGCTTGCAGGGTTTTAGCTATGGAGTCCTGGCCGTAGGTAAAAGTATTTAGCCTAATACGACGGACAAGGAAGAAGAAGATAACGTGGATGAATATCACTGGTCCATTTGAATAACGCGTGCGTTTTTTTGTTTTTTTTCAGTCATTCACATTATTTTATATAAAAAGCGTTGTTATTATTTTATTAACAACTAAGCAAAGTAGCCCATTGGTGAAGCGCGCGTTTGAAAGTGGAGAGGACCTGGGTTCGATTCCAGGTCCAAGCGCTTTATTGTTTTCTCATATTTGATTACAGATCTAGCGTGATACACTGCCAGGAGTCCACCATGCACCACATCATCCAGCCACAGGATTCATAATCAATTAAAATCCAACGCCTAACGTTCAAGGCGTACCGTGGACCATCAGGAAGAGCACGACACTGAACCTCACGCGTTGACTGGGCTTAGCCACTAATGGGCCTACAAAATTTAGCTATACACCCCCCTTCTCAGCTTCTAACAGGCCCAATCTCTAAACCTTTTATTTTAATTCTTTTTTAATTTTGTTAATTATTTTCTTTCTTGCAAAAATAACACAAAAAATCAGTTTTTCTATTAAATAAAAAAATCACAAAAAACCTGAAAAAATCTTTTTCATAAAAAAATGTTTTTGTTTCTTTAATTAATTAATTAGTTTAATTATTTAGGGAAATTTAGTTGTTTTTCTATATAATTTAAATTAATTAGAAATTAGGGTTTTCATGTGTACATAACCTAATTAATCTTTTCTCAACAAAAAAAATAGTAATAGTCTAAATATTTTTCAATTAGATTTTTAGGGTTCTTTAATTCTCGCATTTAATTCGTCGCGCGCATTTTAATTCTTTTTTCTATTATTGTATCTGCTTTGGGTTGTAATAGATTTAATTAGGGTTTAAAACTTCCGCATTTTTATTTACAGTCAAGATAATTATGTACCTGCAAAAGTCCTGTAATAGCTAGGACCTTTTAACTTTCCCGCATTTTAATTTTCGCAAACTATAAACTGCTAGATGTATGTTAATAGGATTGTATGGAAAGACTAACTGAAAATTAAAATAGTAGATCATCTTAATTGGGCAAATATTAAATAACTGAAATCAAACACATGCACATGCTCACTCCTAGGTTTTGCCTCACTTGGTTGCCTCATAAATAATGGTCGTGTCCCTCGAACGTAGGGATACCTTAGTAATGACCCGCGATTCAAAATCGTCATAAAGATCACAGTCCCTACTTGTCTCTCGAGTTGCCTACGAATTGATCTTATGATGATAGTCCCTTCGAAACGCTAAGGTATCCTTACTTATTGCCTTCAGTGACCATTTCGTCCCTTTAAAATTCCAACGACGGTGCTACTTATTCCTTAATGAAAGGATAGTGATGTCTAAAGGAAAACGAACAGTCTTTTTCGAGTAGGTAGATTAGTTCTTAAGTATTTGCTCAAATGAACAAACTTTTTCACACCAAACACTTTTCAAAAAAAATTCAAAAACAACTTCATAACACTCTTGAGGACAGAAACAAGGGTTAAAACGAAGTAAAACAAAACTTTTCAAAACAAACACACACAAGCAATTTCAAAAATGAGCAAGTACCTAAGAGCCCGTGGAAAACCACGGATAGAAAGGGTGCTAACACCTTCCCTTTCTATAACCTACCCCCCCGTACTCAGAAACATCTCGAAAAAAGTTTTTTCTGTTCTTTTTCCTTTTCCTGATTGGATAAAATAAAAGTAGGTGGCGACTCTTGCTTACCGCGACATTTGCAAACAAAAAATGCAAACTAGTATTAACAGTTGGTTCTGCCACCGTATCACATTAGTCGATCCACCAAACTCAAGTCAGACTTCTGACCTTCTCGGATCTCTTCAAAAATCCCACTAGTTAGTTTCAACATTCCCATCTTCATATTGTTAGATGTCTCTTCACATACCAAGCTCATATATCTAAATTGTTCGATCATCTCTAGCTCTTGAACCATAAGCATTGACATATGCAAAAATTTCCTACTCAAAGAATCAACTACTACATTTGCTTTACCAGGATGGTAACTCAAATCAAAATCATAATCCTTTAGAACTCGATCCATCTTCTCTGCCTCATGTTCAACTCCTTTTGATCAAACAAGTATTTTAAACTCTTATGATCATTGAACACTTCAAATTTAGAGCCAAAAAGATAATGTCTCCAAATTTTCAACACAAACACCACAACCGCCAATTCTAATTCGTGTGTAGGATAATTCCTCTCATGAACTTTTAATTTTCTAGAAGCATAGGCAACAACTTGTCTGTTTTTCATTAGCACACCACCAAGACCGATCTTAGAAGCATCACAAAAACTACAAAGGATTCATTCGGATATGGAAAAATTAACACTGGAGCAGTCGTCAATCTCTTTTTCAGCTCTACGAAACTTTCTTCACATGCAAAATCCCACACATAAGCTTGACCCTTTCGAGTCAACTGAGTCAATGGTAATGCCAATTTAGAAAATCCCTCAATGAATCTTCGGCAGTAACCTGCTAAACTAAGAAAACTTTGAATCTCAGTTGTAGACTTCGGAGTCTCCCACTGTAACACTGCATCAACTTTATAAGGATCTACCGCAATTCCACCACCAGAAATCACATGGACAAGGAAACTCACTTTCTTCAACCAAAATTCACACTTTGATAGTTTCACATATAATTCCTTCTCTTTTAATATTTGCAACACAGTTCACAAATGATCAGCATGTTCTTCTTCTGACTTTGAATAAATCAAAATGTCATCGATGAAGACCACCACAAACTTGTCCAAGTACTTATGAAAGATACAGTTCATGTATTCCATGAAAACCCCTGGCACATTTGACACACCAAACGACATGACAATATATTCATAGTGACCATACCTTGTTCTGAAAGATGTCTTCGGAATATCATCTGGCTTGACTCGAATCTGCTGATATCCTGACCTCAAATCGATCTTGCTAAAGACATTCACGCCCACCAACTGATCCATCAAATCATCAATCCTCAGAAGTGGATACTTATTCTTAATAGTTACTTTATTCAAATGTCTGTAGTCCATGCATAACCTCATACTACCATATTTCTTTTTAACCAATAACACCAGAGCACCCCACAGAGAGATGCTTAGATGAACAAACTTCTTCTCTAACAATTCTTCTAATTATTTCTTCAACTCATTCAACTCTAAAGTTGACATCCTATAAGGAGCCATAGACACTGGAGTTGTACTTGGTATTAAGTCTACAACAAATTCAACTTCTCGCTCTGGAGGAAATTAACCAATGTCGTTCAGAAATACTTATGGAAATTCACAAACAACATGTAACTCCATACTTGTAGTTTCACGATCAACGTGTAAATATGCGAACATCGCAAACATCAAAGCTTCATCTGCCAAAAGCTCATGTAATTGCTTAGCAGACAAAAACATCATCTCTCCACTATCACCAAACATGGGGAATCTTACCGTCTTAATATAACAGTTGATATGAACATAATTGAATTCCAACCAGATCATTCTAAGAATAACATCAATTTGGTGTAAGGGTAGACACACCAAATCCATCACAAAATTCTAGCCATAGATAGCTAAAGGACACTTCAAACAAACTAGAGTAGTAGTAATGGAACCTTTAGCTGGAAGCTCTACTATTATTCCTCATTCATATCAAACAGTTTTAATCCCAACGTAGTAGTATAGTCAAGTGAAATAAATGAATGAGTAACACCAGTATCTATAATAGCAATTAACTCAGTATTGTTAATAAAACAAGTACCTCTTATTAGATTGTCTTTCTTGTCAACCTCAGCACCATTCAAAGTAAACACTCTGCCACTAGTCGGAGCAACTACATCTTTCTTGGGTTTCTAACATTAGATACTGATGGGACCGTGATCACCACAATTGAAACAAGTCGTACCTTCATTATTTCACCCAGTATTGCGATGACCAACCTTGCCACACTTGTAACATCTTAGCACTTTATTTGTACAAGCATTAGCACGGTGGCCTGCTTCGCCACACCGGTAGGAATTCATAGAAATGAGAGCTCCTCCCCCACTTGGCTTTTTATCATCATAAGCTCTATGCTTCCCTTTATCAGCTAGAGCAGCATACGGCTTACCACGATCTCGATTCTTCACTTTCTTCTCATTATAATTCTTATAGTAAGAAGCTTTCTCCCTACTACCTTGATCAAAAATCATGAACTTATTCACCAGCTCAGGAAACTGACAAATTTGCAAATACCCAATACCCTGCTTGATCTCTGGACGCAATTCATTCTCAAATTTAATGCACTTTGACACCTCAGCTGTTGGAATATTATAATGCGGACATAATTTCATAAGCTCCTTAAATCTAGCCGCATACTCGGCAACTATCAAGTTTTCTTGCCTCAACTCAAGGAATTTGATTTCCTTCTTACCACACACATCTTGTGGAAAGTACTTATCCAGAAAAGTAGCTCTGAACACAACCCAAGTAATCTATGTGCCCAGAATCTCCACCCTCTGGTGTGCATTATACCACCAGTCTTCAGCTTCTTCCTCCAGCATGTGAGTACTGAACTGCACCTTTTGGTCTTCCGTACAGATCACCACTTGAAAAGTATTTTCAATACTCTTCAGCCATGCCTACGCACCATCAACATCGTGCCTACCCTTGTAGATCGGTGGGTTGTTCCTCTGGAATCTTCCCCAAGCACGAGCCTCATCATTATTCCCTCCATTATGTGTTGGTGTAAGCCCTAGAGGCCAATACTTTTGGTACTTGTATCGAATTATTTATTAATAATAAAAGACATTTCTTTATTTATGTTTGCTTTCCAAAATAATAAAGTCCCTAGAATGGTTTATTTGTTTAATGAAATGTTAAGTGTGACTTAATCATGAGATCCCATTAAACATAAGACATTATTCTTAAAGTATCCGTAGTCAAGCTTTAATGTGAAGTGGGATAACATTAAAGCATTAAGATTATTATGAAGATAGATTGATGATCACATCTCATGGATCATAGATAAGGAGTTATCAAGTCTTGACATAGGTATGAATATTAGGAGTAATATATATACTGGATTGACCCGCTATGAGAATACTACATAGAATTTTATGCAAAGTGTCATAAGTTATTCTCATGATGATAATGGTGTATACCACCCTTCGACCTGAAACCACTATGGACCCTAGATGTAGAGTCAAGTACTTTATTGCTGATCAAACGTCATCCGTAACTGGATGACTATAAAGACGGTTGATGGGTACTTCACAAAGCATGCTAAGGGACATGAGTGACCTAGATGGAATTTACTCATTCTGCATAACAGGATAAATGTCTAAGGGCCCAATATTGAACTGGACAAGGGTGACACAGTGTATGCCTTGTGTTCAATATAGACATGAGGGTAAAAGGGTAATTGTACAACACAAATATTATCACGGAAAAGGTTTGGTCAGATCACATGACATTTTCGTGACTTGGGTAACAGTGATGTGTTGCTAGATACCGCTCACTGTTTATTATATTAAATGTGTGATTTAATATAATTGTCAACGTCGCGAAAACCTACAGGGTCACACACATAAGGACAGGTTGATGAGAGATAGAATAAATAAGGAACACCGTAAGGTACGGTGCACTTAAGTGTAATACGGAAAGTGGTAAGGTACCACGTGGATAAGTGATATATGGTACATCATAAGGTATGATGTCCATAAGCTTAATTGGGCTTTTAGCTTATAGCCTTAATTGGGCTTTTAGTTTGTAGCCCACACAAGTGATTCTATAAATAGATCCCTTGTGATGAAGCAATTTCACTTGATGCAATTTCATTTTTGATTCTCTCTCTCACTCATAAGGTTTCCGTTCGTGATCAGCTAGCACTGTGACCGGAAGCGATCTGTTCGTGTGGAATGAGTAGAGGCGTTGTTCTTCATCAACGCTCGTGATCACAACATCAAAGCTCTGAATCGCCACAAGAGGTAAATATTTCTATCACTGACCATGCTCATTCGTAAGGATCGCTAAAGGAAAATTTTAAATTCCGCTGCGTTTTTTATCGCAATTTTCCTTCATTATGGTTCTGTTATCCATGTTGGTTCTGCATTGCCTGAGCCATGGCTTCCAAATCATTAGCAATGGCATTATCATTTCTTCCTTCAGCCATAACTCCACGCATAGACAATCAACATTAGAAACATCAAAAATCGATAATATTCAGATACTAATCAATTAACAAGGAATAGACATCATATAAATCCTGGCCAGATGAACCGACCTACTCTGATACCACTAATGTAACACCCTTCTAAATCCAATGGAATATTCATAATTATTTAAAATAATATCAGAGTAATACAACAAAAGGGTATCACATTTTATTCATGAAATAATCATATGTGCTAGTCTTACTCCGTAACACGGGTTTTCAAAATTATTCATGACATATGCATTATCAATGTTTCACATACTTGTAGCAGAATCATAGTTCAAACAAGTTTCATTAAAAACACTTCATAGTGCCCCATGATTCATGGTTCATAATTCAACATAATTTAAACTCCATAGAAACAATTTAAATGTCATAATAAAACAAGAACAAAATAGTTTTCAAAACAAAGCGTTCCCGTCCCCGATGTTACATATCAGAGCAAGACCTTCTAGTCTCAATGGAAATAAATCACACTCCAAAGCTATTATTCCGAGCCTTTAGGGACTACTCTTGATAAAAAACCCTTACTTTATTGTTTCAAGTGATTGATTATGTTCTTCGTGCCTCTTACGGTGATTCTCCAACCCTCTGTGCCATAACTTCACTTTTCTCCACAGCGTCAGTTCTCTTTCTCAACTTTTCATGATCGATTGTGAGAATACGATTACCTTTTCCTTTGTTATTACAAGGACTCTTAACTTCTTCCTCAATTGTCCTCACTTAGTCAACCTTTATTTACCATCACGTCCTCACTCTTCCTACTAATTACCAACATATCACTCTAACTAAAATAACTCTATTTAAATAATTATTCCTATTATTCTATTCTAGATAATAATCCAAATAATTACTAAATAATCATCTAACTATTTCAATACATCTGATCCCTTCATTCACATCACATGTTCTACATCATAAACAACCACATACCAACACATCACACATATAATCATATAAAACATTAATTATTCGTAAATAGTCCTAATAATTTATTAAATAAATAACTTTTAAAAACTAGGGTGTTACATAAAGTCCGTCTCTGAATACAAATGAAACATGTCTGAATACAAATGAAACATGATCCGAAAGAGTGGAAGGATGAACTTCGGTGGATTGTAAAGATTTGTAAAGGTAAGGGCTGGAAAGTAGACCTTCTAAAGCTTGCAGCAACGAAAACTTTATATGGTGCTTCGAGGTATAGGAATGATATGACTTTTGGAAACCAAATGGATAGAAATAATATAGAAAAGGGTAACTTGACATGATTGTGTATATGGAGTGGTATAATAGAAAGTTTAAAGGGCATATAGCAAAATTAATGATTGTTTAGGTGGTTTTTGAAGTTTTTTGTATAGTCTAGAGAATGGATCTTGATTGAGATCTCCTTGTACTTAAGTGGCTTTTTGATTTAATCCAAGTAGATTTTATTTATAAAAAAAAATTCTTCTACATCATTATTGGTTAGTAACGTGAGTTTTTTTTAATTAGTGGGGAAATATTTTATAAAATAATTATTAAAAAAAATAATTTATTATTACTATTATTAATTATGTGAGTTTGTTTTAATTAGTGAGAGAAATATTTTATAAAATAATAATTTAAAAACATAATTTATTATTATTATTATTATTATTATTATTATTATTATTATTAATAATAATTTAAAAACATAATTTATTATTATTATTATTATTATTATTATTATTATTATTATTATTATTATTATTATTATTATTATATTATTATTATTATTATTATTATTATTATTATTATTACTATTATTATTATTATTATTATTATTATTATTATTATTATTATTATTATTATTAGGAGAATAGTTATATACTATTACATAATGTTGGTTCATATTTTTCTTCAATAAAAAATAAAAATATGATAAATATCCTTAAATATCCTTTAGAGAATAAAAATAGGAGGAAATTATATATATATATATATATATATATATATATATATATATATATATATATATATATATATATATATATATATATATGAGAAAATTATACACTTGTCATATTTTAATTAGAAAAAAAAGGTATAAATCACACCTAAAAAATTATACATAAGTTTTTTCTTATTATTATTTTTATCATCATCATCATCATTATTATTATTATTATTATTATTATTATTATTATTATTATTATTATTATCATTATTGTTGTTATTATTATTATCATTATTATTATTATTATTATTATTATTATTATCATCATTAATATTAGTATTATTATTATTTTATTTTATTTTATTATTATTATTTATTTATTTATTTATTTAGGAAAAAAGATATATTATATATACATTCAAAAAACAGTTAAGTACAAAGCGACCCATAGGGTCCAGCTCAAACACCCTAAGCTACTATCTCGTAATCAGTTTCAATTGGGCAACATGTACTTGTAGCCTTTTCTTTCTCCAACATCTATAAACTATTTTGTCTATAATATTTTTATGTATACCAATATGATCTTTCTTATCATTCTTGTTTTCTTTATATACACTTTGATTCCTAAAAGCCCAACACCCATACACTGTCTCAGTAAAGGCAGTCTTTAAAATTGTGGTGTACAAGCTTTTCCTTCTACTATTATCAATCATCCACTCCATCTCCTTATCCCACTTTTGAGGTCTGTGAGTGTTCTGAATCCACTGCACCATTTTCAGCCATATATTGTTCATAACTTAGCAGTCAAAGAATAAATTATGTATGTCTTCTTTCTCATTAAAGAATTCACACTTCTCCTCACTAATCATCCCATATTTACATAATCAAACCTTAGTTACAAGCCTCTTATTACACGCCATCCACATAATGAACAAAGCCCGGGGGGAAGCTTCATTATCAAACATCAGTTTTCTCCATTGTACTTTAGGCTTTGGTTTCATCAACTCATAGTAAATATTCCTCACTTTAAACCTGCACACGCTTTGCGCATGCTACCAATACTACATATTTTCTAAACCATGCCTGGTCTGCAAGATGCTTCTCAGAATCCACGAGCACGAAGGTTTTACAGCCACACTCATTATTTCCTCATCTTTAACATAATAAGCATTGACCCACTTCACCCACAAATTATCTTCCTTGCTACTCAGATTCCATAACAGTTTTATAAGGCATGCCTTATTCCACAGAGAGGCATCCACAATGTTTAACCCTCCTTTGTTTTTTGGTTTGCACAGCTTGCTCCAAGCTATTGGGGATTTTCTACTGATAACACCCTTTCCTTTCCACAGAAATGTTCTACACAGGCCTTTGATTTTTATCATAATCCCTTTGGGGGGGATATTAGACTACTAAGAGCTTTTCCTATCTCCTCAGCTGTCACATTTTTAACCAGCTCCACACGCTGCTCCATAGTAAGATGTATGCCTCTTCTAAGGGCTCCAATATCCACACCAGCAATGTTCACATTAGAATTCCCCATAAGGCTACCATAAATTATCATAACTTCCTTAGAGATCTCAGCATGACAGCTAGCCATGCTACCATCATCTCTTTGAAGGTCACTGATTGCACTCTGCTTATACTTACTCTTCAAATCTGCATGGAAGAAAGAGTTGTTTCCATCCCCAAGCCTAATCCAAGCAATCTTGGATCTCTGTTTTAACATGTGTTCATCAATCTAATTAAGGTAAATAAGCTTCTCATTTCTACTCTTCTCCTGCGGGATTAGATTCGTATTCAACTTATGTTTTAAAAACTTTTGTTGGACTTCCTTTAGGTGAGTTCTAGCCTCTTCAATTTGGGTCTTTATTCCAATTAAGGGTCTGCTGACATTCATAATCACTTGTTGCATCTTGATTAGTTTATTCCACAGATTACCACCCTTCTGCCAGTTACAGAAAACTGCATCATGATGCCCCTTCAGATCAGTGACCTTGTTTATAAATATGAACAGGTACTTCTTCTTATTCTTTTGGCCATCACCCTTGAGGCACAACAAGGCATGATCAAAGATGCCTGGCTCCATAATATGCAGGATCATATGGTGATTTTTCTGATACTAATCCACATTTGCTATGACCATATCTATCCTAGAGTAGATAGGCTTCTACACATGTTTATTGAACCAAGTAAATTTCTCACCCTTGTTCTCCATCTCAAACAGGCTATTCTTCTCCATCATATTCCTAAGACCCTCATATTCATATTCCTTAACATCTTTTCCTCCCATTCTATATTGAGACCCAAGAATATTATTGAAATCTCCCATTATACTCCATGGCCCCGGCATACCTCTCCCTAAGTTGGCTAACTCATTCCACAACTTCCTCCTCTCATCAAGGTTATTTGAGGCATACACAACAGTGAGACAGCTAGTAAGGTTACCGTCACTATTATACACTCCACAATGCAACAATTGGGCTGTACTCTGAATTTTCTACACCTTTATCTTAGCATCATCCCATAATATCCATATTCTACCATTTTTATGGCTCTCATATTTATCATAAAATTTCCAGTTACTTCCCAAATTCTTCCTACATCTCTCTGCATTTTTCTTTTTCACACGACTTTCCACCAAAATTGCAATATTTGGTTGCAGCCTAGAGAGACGGGAGTCAATATCTCTACTCTCGACCACTTTATTCATCCCCTTGATGTTCCAGGACACAATTATGGCACCCCCTCAGGAGCACCTTTAATGTCATTCCCAACATCTAAGGTCTCAAAAACATTATAGCAAAGGGTGGGTGGAAGCAGAGTACCTGTTATAGCTCTTTTCCCATTGTCTCGATTCTTCTTGCCAACTGATGTCCAGATCTGATCCTCCTCAGAAGATTTTGTGCCCAACAGGGTTCGCTCAACGTTCTCTTTATCATGGTGAATACTTCTCTCGTCCTTCTTCTTACTTTCACTAGTGCTTCCTCCATTCACTAATCCAACATTCTTAGGCTTCCACTTCCTTTCTATATTCCTCTTATCTTTGGTACATACACGCCCTATTTTTTGACATTTTTTACAAAATTGGGGCCTCCACTCATACTCCACCTTTTGTTGTTTTTTGTTCCCATACTGATTACGTATAGTGATTTCTTTACACAATTTCTGGGTAACATCAACCTCCACCATGATTCTGGCACATGTAACTCGCAACTTCCATGTTGTACACTCATCTATGAACAAACAGTTCCCCAACACACTCCCTATTTTTCCCAAGATTTTCTCCCCCCATAGTGACAACGATAATTGAGGAAGCTTGATCCATAACAACATTGTTCTTAGCATGTCCTGTTCCATAGAGAAGTCTTGTCTCCATTCCATAATAACCATCGGCATGTTGTGAATCATATACAGTCCCCTCAGCATAACCTGATCACGATCTTTCTCCAATTTGAATTTAAATATGAAGTACCCTTCATCATTGTAGAACATCTCCGGAAGCGTAACGAAATTCCACGATTTGATCATATATTTTTGCATTCATACTGAGGCTCGTACCTATCACATACATAATCATCGTTGTTTCCTAAAATCTTATCTCTGATTCAACATCAACTTCTTCGATTTCCACTTCAACGTTTCCATTAATGAATTTTGGAGCAGTGAATTGAAGCTTTTTACCATTTATTGTGTTTCGATTTCCACGGATGATATCAACCGACAACTTTCCCTGATTCTCCATCTTCTCACCATTTCCCCTCATTCCATTTTGATATTTAGGGTTTTCAGAAACCCCTAAATCTCCTAATTCATTCCCCCCCACAGTATTCTCCACTTCCTGCAGACCTTTCATTCTCCGTCACACTCTCATTTCCCTCCAGTTCCTCTCCCTCCTCTGTGTGTCGTAGCGCGTTGGTTCCCGGCGAATGGTTCACCTTCTTCTTCGGTGATTTTCCCCTCTCCCGAGAGCTTCCCATATCTACCCTGTTTAGTTTTACATTATTATTATTATTATTATTATTATTATTATTATTATTATTATTATTATTATTATTATTATTATTATTATTATTATTATTATTATTATTATTATTATTATTATTATTATTATTATTATTATTATTACTATTATTATTACTACTACTATTATTATTATTATTACTATTATTACTACTATTACTATTATTACTATTACTATTATTATTACTATTACTATTACTATTATTATTACTATTATTATTATTATTATTAATATTATTATTAATATTATTATTATTATTATTATTATTATTATTATTATTATTATTATTATTATTATTATTATTATTATTATTATTATTATTATTATTATTATTATTATTATTATTATTGCATCTATAGATTTAAAATTATAAAGTATTTTTATTTAGTAGAGTTTTAATATTTTTGAATATTTGAATTTAATAAATAATTTTCTATTTTTATATATTAAAATTTTATTTTTCAGTAATAATTTTTTAAATTATTAATTAGTATTATTATGTTTCAAAACAATTTATTTAATTTAATTTATAAAAATGGATTAGTATATGATTTTTTGTTTTATATATTTTACATATATTTTAATTATGTTTAAAATATATATAATTTGTGTTTTCATTAAGTTTAAACTATTACATTGTTAATATTTTTTATAAAAACATAATAAATATAAATTATTTAAATTATTTTTTAAACATTTATTTTAATAGTAATTTAATAGAATTTACCCGTATATCGCACCGGTACAACTGGTTATATATATAATTGAAGAAGAGGAACAAAGTTGAACATAATTATGCCTAAGAATATTTATGAATAAAAATTTTCAAATTCTTATAATAAATGAAAACTAAATATACTTAATCAGTGATTAGATTTTAGGTTGAAAGGACATATAACCGTCTTTCTTAATCTTAAATTATAATCATTTAAAAATTAGAAAGCAGTGTATTGTATTGACGGTGTAAAATAGATTTAAAATGTCATCTAAAATTTATTATTTAATTTTGTCATATAATTTATTTTAAATTAATAATATAATTTATCATTTAATATGATTCTGAATGATTGAATGTAAAATTATTTTACACGCTCGATACATATTCCTTTTTCTCATCATTTAATATTAATCCAAAATTGAAACAAAATATTCTAAAGTATTTATATCTTTAAATATAAAATTAACAGGTATTTGAGAAACTAATTAACTATAAATGATCTAATATCTATTTTTAAACATATATATCTTTAAATATAAAATTAACCGGTATTTAGGGAACTACTTAACTATAAATCATCTAGTATCTATTTTTTAAACACAATCAATAATTAAGTATACTAATTAATCAAATAATTGTTTACGAAATAATCTAATTTTTCAATTAAGTTATAAGTATATCAACAATGGCATATACACAGTCTTCCTCGATTTTAAATTGTAATCATTTAACTAATCCAAAATTGAAACAAAATACTCTAAAATATACATCTCTTTAAATATAAAATTAACCGATATATGGGGAACTAATTAACTATAAATCATCTAATATCTATTTTTTAAACACAATCAATAATTAAGTATATTAATTAATCAAAAAATTGTTCTCTTTTAACATATAAAGCATACGAAATACTCTATTTTTTCAAACAGAATCAATAATTAAGTATACTAATTGATTAAAATATTTATTTATTCTTGCAATATATAAAGGATACTCAAAAGTCAAATTTTCTCTCTATAAATAAATTAACAAAAGTAATTAATTAACTTTTATCAATATAACATATGAAATAACCTAATTTTCCCCCCTAAAATATAACCAACAAATTGATTTTCTTTTCAATAAATAAAGCATACTCAAATGTTTATTTTAAGCTTAAAAACAATTAACAATACTAATTTATCAAAAAAAATTAATTGTAAAATATAATCAAAAATATACTTTTTTACTTTAAAAAACAATTAACAATACCAATTGATTAAAAATTTGATTTTTTTTTCAATCTATAACGCATACTTAAAGGTCTATTTTTTTACAAAACAATAAAAAAAAATACAAGTTGATTAAAAATTTGATTTTTTACAATATATAAAGCATATTCAAAGATCTATGTTTTTTTTCCAAAGTATGATAATAATACTAATTAATTAAAATGTTATCTATTAAAAATGGATCTTTATATATTTTTTTTAAATAAAATTTTAATCAATTAATATACTTAATTGCTAATTTTACTTCAGAAAAAAATAGATTATTTCCTATGCTTTATATATTTGAAAAAACTTAAATTTTTATTCAATTAGTATTGTTTATTGTTTTTTAGAAAAAATATTAGATCTTTGAATATGCTTTATATATTAGTAAAAGAATAAATAATTAATCAACTAGTATACTTGATTGTTGATTCTATTTTAGAAAAAATCAGATTATTTCATATGCTTTATATATTAAATAATGAAATTTTAAAACAATTTGTGTTTTTAAATATTTTTAATTTAGAGAATTTTTTTTTACTATGCTTTATATACTGAAAAAAATAATTTTTTTTATCAATTAGTATACTTATTTATTGATTGTATTTCAGAAGAAAAATATATATTTTTCATATGTTTTATATATTAAAAAATAATTTTTTTAATTAATTAATATATTTAGTTATTTTAAAAAAAGGATAAATATGTTTTTGGCCCCTCTAAATATTGTAGTTTTCAAATTTAGTCCATTTAAATATTTTTTTTAATGTTTCGTCCCTCTAAAATTTCCCATGCATATCATTAGTTCTTGACGTCAAATGGAGTTAACGACAACTTACGTGGTATGACACTTGTAATATATTTTCGTTTTTCATTTTTTTGTTGACTTCTAGATATTTTTTCATTTCATACGTGGCATGAGTGTTGTTAAATAATCTCGTTTACCTAAAGTACCAAACAGATAACAAGAGTAACCCTAAAAGTGTTATCTTGGTCGTTTGACTCCGTTGTCTTCTTTGTTAAAGTTGAATTGAAGCTTTAGTTGCAGATTTTATTGTTCCCTCAAAATATTCGTCACCTGTGGTCCCAAGAGGTGAGTTATTGTACTTTTTTCTTTGTCTCTTCGTTCCCAAATACAACTTTTCCCTTCTTCTTTGTATTCTTTGCCTTCTATCTTCCATCAAATCGACCATGACAGCGAAACACAAACCGAAATATTGTTTCGGGTATGCAACTTGTGTTATCAATTAGGTTTTATTGCATGAATCTTAATTTGTTGCATAGAAATCGTATTAATTAGGGTTTTTTTGTTCATTGTGGTTGGGACATGCATAGGCCAAGTGATGACCAGAAGTTGAAGTTACGTATCAACCATAGGGATAAATTTGTAATTTTCCCTGTCAAAGTGTATGTGGAGGGTTTAGTTTATGAGATGGAAGAAGCTTTCGACGTTGATTGGGCGAACTATGAAGACATTAAAAAGGAAGTGCTTAATATTGGGTATACGAAGTTCAAGTGTTTGTGGTACCAACATCTAAAGCTATCATTTCAGCATGGACTTAAGCCTCTAACTAATGATGGTGAAGTTTTGGAGCTTGTTGCAGATGCTAAATGATATAATTTAGTAGATATTTATGTTGAACATGAAGTTGATATTCCTGATATAGTTGAAGTTGGTGATGAAGGACCTTTGGATGATGAGATTAGGAATGATGAAGCTGGATGCGATTCTGATGTTGAAGAAGTTGTTATGGAGGAGGTTGGAGGTGAAGAGGTTAGAGAGGATGCTGAGAATGAAGAAGTTGTAAGAAGTGATGGAGCATAACATGATGAGGTTAGGGAGGAGGCTGAGAATGAAGGTGTAAGAAGTTTTGAAGCACAACATGAAGAGGTTGGAGGTGAGAAGGTTAGGGAGGAGGTTGAGAATGAAGAAGGGGTTAGAAGTGATAGAGCACAACATGAGGAGGTTATGAAGAAGACTGAAGATGGTTATATTAGTGAAGAAGATGAAGATTATGTTGCAACTGAAGATGAAAGTGAAGATGATGCTGAATCTGATATAGGTGTTAATGGAGAAGAATGGAATTAGACAAATGAAATACCTATTTGGGGGTGGAACCATGAATGAAACAGAAGTTGTCTATGAAGAGTCTGACCAAGATGAAAGTGATTTACACACTCCAGTTGAAAGTGATGATGAAACTGTTCACAAAAGGAACTTTCCTACTTTCAAAGTTCCTGAAAATGGTGATGTTGTTAGGTTTGAGATGGAGATGAAGTTTGCTTCAAAGGAACTAATCATGAATGATGTCAGAGATCATGCTATGGAAACAAAGACAAATTTATGGTTCTACAAAAATGATGTTGTTAGGGTGGTTTTGAAATGTAAACCAACTTGTCCATATCATATGTTAGTTTCTAAAAGCAGTGCAAGTCAGTATTGGCAAGTAATAAAATTGAAAAAGGATCATGAATGTGTTAGATCAGCTGGGAATAAACAAGCTAGAATTAAATGGCTAGCAAAGAAGTTTATTCCATTGATTAGGCACACTCCTCATATCAAGCCTAGTGGATTGGCTTATGAGACATTTCTTAGGTGGAATGTTAGGCTCAACCATTTTCAAGCATATAGGGAGGGAAAAAAAGAGCAATGAAGTTGATAGAAGGTGCTAGTAGTGAGAAATGTGCACACTTAAGGAGTTATGTTGAAGAGATCATAAGGTCAAATCCTAAAAGCACAATAATAATCAAATGTGGGACATCTGAAGTAGGACCTGTCTTTAAGAGGATTTATATTTGACCAGAAGGTTGTAACACTGCTTTTTCTCACACATATAGACCATTGCTTCTTGAAAGGAGAACATGGTAGTCAAATCATGGAAGCTATAGGTAAGGATGGAAATAACCAAATGATACCTATTGCATATGTTGTGGTTGAATCTGAAACAAGAGATTCTTGGAAGTGGTTTTTTGAACTATTATTAGAAGATCTTTGTAATATCAAGTCTCTCAATGAACTTTGTTTTGATGAGGACAAACCATAATGGTAAGAAGGAAAAGATGTTGATCAAGCTAAAGCATCATTAGATAAAAGTCTCTGGTTCAAGCTCTTGGCAAATTTCATAAGGTATAATAACAATTCTTACTATGAACTTAAGTCTTAGATGTTCAATGATCAAAAGAAGTTTTTAAACTTGTCCAAACTATTTCTCAAGTTTCTTAAGCAAAAAATTAATTTTTATTACTGAGCAATCGATTTACATGTTGGCGCAATCGATTACTTCCGTCATGTTTTCGGGTTTTTTGCTTCTATTTGCCCGTGCAATCGATTTGCATATATGTGTAATCGATTGCTCTCTGTTTGAAAAGGCTTCTGTTTTTAAGTGCAATCAATTTACACAAAGATGCAATCGATTGCTCACTGAAAATATTTGAAATTTCTGGCTGTTAGAACCTGTGCAAATTGATTTGCATCAAGGGTGTAATCGATTGCTTGCTGTACATTTTTTAAAATCAGTATATTTTCATATACCTCTTCACACACACCTTTTGAATAATGGATTGTACTGAATCTTGGCAATTATTCATGACCATTGTACAGAAAATCATGTTGCTTCAAAGGGCTATTATAAAGATATAAATAACCAAAGATTCAAATGATTTTTTAACCTCTTCCAATCAATCTTTTTCTGAAATTTTCAAATACTCAACTGAAGCTTTCTTCATTTTTATTCAAAAAGTTTCCTGCACATTTTCACATCTTGTATAACAGAAAACTTTGAGCAATCTAAGTCCCGAGTCATTGTATATCATTGTTATTGGAAGGGAAGATCAAGTTATTGATAAAATCACTTAAAGTGATTATTACTCTACTGTTTACCTTGGGTTTTGGTAAACAACCGCTGATCCTCCAAATGGTTACTTATTTGGTTACTCGCAGGATCGATCAGATTGATCCTAGGACATAGGTTGATTTTGAAGTTTGACTGAATTGGATAAGGCTTTAAATAAATTGGTTTTAAATGAATTGCATAAAGGACAGACTTGGTAAAATAAACAAGGCTTTAAAGTAAAAGGTTCGACAAGAATGTAAAGGAGAAAGCAAGTAAATTTCTGGAAAAAGTAAATGACTTTAATCGATAAAATTGGTGTTTCACACATACATTTCTCAACAATTCTTTCTCACACGCTGGGTACTTGAATCTATATGAGTGACTTTGTATAAAATTGTGAACACACGCGAGAAACTACATATCTACTCCTATTTATACTAAAACATCCCAAGTAACCGTCGGGCAGTTACACTGCTTCGAGATCAATCCACTTGGCACGTTCTCCTCGCTCGACGCTCCAGATCCTTGCACGTTTGCACGTGGTAACTGCTGGAAACCGTTTTCCCTCCAAACGCTTGAATTTCAAACTGCTCCACTCTGAACCATCGAACACTTTCGTCAAGAGACATCTTCGACGAGAGACTCCTTCGACGTCGAAGGCAACCAGCCTTCTTCCTTGGAAGAAATCTTCTAAGTACTTTGCCATCTTTCGACGGGCACTTCGACAGACTTAGCCAGTCGAAAGCATCTTTCAGCTTTTAATGGTTGACATTGATAAAACAAGAGTGTCGAATTTAGGAGCCAACAAATTGCCCCCCAAGAATGCCTTATTTCGACTCTGACAGAAAAAGGCATTCTTTGAAAACGCCATTCGACACTTGTCTCTTTATGCTTAGTCACAAATTAACTTGTGCACTTTTTGTTGTTTTCTACCAACTATTGGCAATCCCAAGAAAACCATCATTGATTTGATCCTAGGACGTCACTTTCAGTACGGCGTGCAGTACCAAACGTCATTTCAGAATTTGTCATTATGACAATTCCCAAAAACGAGGACGCACGCTGCGTCCCTCTATTTCTGCAGAAACGGCCAAAACAACAGGGGGCTGCCACGCGTCCCACTAACTCCTGCAGCATTAAATGGAATTTAATGTCCTCGTTATTGGGGATTTTTCCCACTACTATAAATAGTAGTAAGTACCCCATTGTGGGACTTTTTACGCCATCTAGCCTTCAAACTTCCCCGTTTTCATACAAGCTTGTTATCTTTGCAGAAACTCTTCCTCTTTCACTTCATCTTCAACCTCATTCCAAACTCAACACCAAACCATGGCCTCTGGTTCTACTGCTCCTAGTGCTAACGCACCAACTGAACATGTTAAACCCAAGGTTTTCGTCACTGCTCCGGTAGTAAATTCTACAGGCAAACGAAGGGTTCCTGAACCTTCTGACATCGCCGTTCGCGATGCTTACTCGCGCCACTTGATGATCCCGGTTGGATACTCCAACCAGATCTTTGCAATGTCTGGCCCCATGAATCCAAGTATCTCTGAGGCTCTGAAGATCAAGAGCTATTTCCCGATAGTCGAGAAACTCAAACCAGTCGCATGCGCCAAGAAAGACGCAGAAGACAATGAAGACCCTGCACGTGAAAAAATCGACCTCCGCTTCTTCAACAGAGGTGTTAGGGTCTTCAGGTCTTGCCCTAACCTTACCTCCGATTATGTTGCTTGGCTAACAAAGTTGGAGAAGCACCAAACTTCGATCTGGAAGGATATGGGAATCTTCGACCTAGTGATGCTGTCGAAGACGGGTTTGAACTACTCCCCAGAGATGCTGATAGCTTCACTGTTGTTCTAGGACTACTCCCATTTTACTTTTCATCTTCCATGTGGGATGCTAACCCCCACACTCTTCGATGTGGCCGCTATTACTGGCCTTCGACCCACCGGGGATTACTTCGATCCGGAGGAGATGTCGGAGGACCAAATTGGCTTCTCTGAGACCAAACCAACATACACCACTTTCATCAACCATTATCATGACAGGTCGACAGATGCTGTGTCGGATGTCGAACACATAGCGTTTCTAGCCTTATGGCTGACTCGCTTTGTGTTTTGCTCGAAGTCTCTACAGGTGACCAAAAAGATGGTCACTCTTGCTACTCAACTGCATCACCGCCAAAACATCTGTTTGGCAGAACTGATTCTGGCTAGCCTCTATGATTCGATCAGCAATGGGGCAACTCTTCTGAAACATATCGAGGACAGGGCCAGTTTGCTACTCGCTGGGCCTTTTTGGCTACTCCAACTGTGGCTCAATGCCACTTTCGAATCTTTCTTGCCCAAGAAGGTTCAGATAAATGAACAGGCTCCAGCGATAGCGAATAGACGCGTCGAAGGAACCAGGCTGGCTCTGCTGACACCTATGGAAGATGGACTGGAGTTTCAGCAAACCTTCACCAACTTCGTTCTAATGTTTGCTCGAAGGAAGGAGTTTGTTTCAACTATGGCTCCATTTGCTCAACGGCGGGTGGGGCCAGCATGGTTCACAAGGCCACATCCAAAGGCGTCGAGTGGTCCCAATGTCGATGAACATACAATACTTTGGGAGGCGTTCCTTACACCAAGGATCATGCCTCTTCGATTCAAAAGCTCAAAGACTCATTTGAGTCTGATTGCATACCAACCAAACCTGGTATCTCGCCAGTTTGGTATTATCCAAACCCTACCTTCTCCGATTTTTCAAAGAGAGAAGTCCATGCTGTACTTCTGCAATGATTACACAGAAGAAGCTGCCATCAAGCATATCGGAAGATATGCTGGTCGAACAATCCTCTCGCTGTTTGACTACCAGCTCAATTTCCTTTGCTCACCATCTTTCGAGGAGTGGTGGAAAAGCTATTATGCTGAGTACTTCTTCGATGAGAAGGACTTCATGGATGAGCTGCAGAAGTCTTTTGTCCTTGTGTTGGACAAAATAAAGAAATGTAAGTTCATTCTCTCACATTACTTTTTTTCTTTCTCTTCGACTGCTATCCTGTTAACTTTTATTTGCTTCCAGTTGTTCGAAAGCCTGTAGCCAAGAAGGCTACAGAGGGCCAACAGGGAGGAGGCCCTTCAACAAAACCTCCACCGCCGGCGAAGACTACAGCGCCGGCGAAGACCATAAGTAACCAACAGGGGGAAGGCTCTTCGAGGAAGCCTTCTGTATCGGTAACCAGATTTTCTTCATTTTTCTTCTGGCTTTCGATTTTTGATTTTCGATGTAATTATCCAATCGAATTCCTATTGGTTTTCTAGGCACCTTCGCCCAAGAAACGATCAGCACTGGTGGTCGAATCTGGGAGCGATGAAGAAAGCGATTCTCCTCCTGCCCCCTTAAAAAGGCGAAAGTTGACGAAGGATGCTCCTGTTCCTGCTCCTGCTCCTGAAGGTCGAACCGTCAGAATAAAGGTTGCTGTGAGAAAGCCTAGGCCACCTCCAGTGATCATCGAGGAGCCAACTGAGGAGGAACTAAACATTCTTCTTAACAAGCCTGTCGAAAGTGACAATTCCAGCCCTGGGGCTGAAGCTAATCCACAGGTAATCCCTTAGACCTTTTTATAATTTAGGAATAGATACCCATATTCGATTGTGTCTCTTTCGACATCTGAAGATTTGTCTTCTTTCCCTTTTCAGGACACTACTGAAAGTTCTCCGCCAAGGACCTCAGAAACGCTGGAATCTGCTGAACTTAGCAGGCCTCAGGAAAAAGGCTTGGGCAACGACGAAGCCCATACTGAGAATGAGGCCAATGCTGAAACGGTAGAGAAACCAACAGAGGAACCTCTGGTGGAGGAACAACAGCCAGAAACGGTTCAGGTGGTGGATCTGTCAGAAGAGAATCATGAAGAAAGGGACCAAGGCAATGATGGCGAAGAAAATCAAAATGCTGCCGACGAAGAGAACCAAGGTGGCACTGGCGAAGGACACCAGGGTGACGCTAGCGAAGAACACCAAGATGACGCTGGCGAAGGGCCCCAGGGTGATGTTAGCGAAGAACCACAAGTCGACGCTGGTACTGCCCCAGTCCGAGTCGAAGAGCAACCAGTCGAGGCACCTAACACTCAAGAACCTCAAACCCAAGACAATACTGTTGCAAGGGTTACCTCAACGAAGCACAGGTCGAAAGAGGACTTGGAACTCTTGAAAGAAACTGACCCTGTTAGCTACCTCAACGCCATCATCGAGAGCAAGAGTTCGTCTGACGCGAGTCAGGAAGTTCCTACCCTGTCGGGGAAGTCTACTGAAACTTCTCCCCTTGATGATGCTTTGGCGAAGGTTAAGGCCCAGTTCTTCAAGAGGGACTTGATGAAGGCTTTAGAGGGGGACCCCACTGCTCCATCATGCTTGAAAGAGGTCTTGAATGCTGTCGACTTTGAAGCTGTAGCCCCAGAAGTCTCAGACTTGATCATGGAGTTACACTCTATGATTGATCAAGTCTCAGCAGATTACAGGCGCCAAAGGGGGTTTAACAGTCAGCTTGAGGTGTTGTATGGCAAAAGCTCCTCTGCGTGGACTGCTGTCTCAGATTCGACTTCTCGAATTGCTGAGTTGTCGAAACAAAAAGCGTCTGCGCAGGAAAAAGTCGATGCCATTGATCGAGAGAATGCTTCCTTCCGGGCACAAATCGCAGAAATAGAGGCGAAGATAAACGCCAACACTGTACTCAAGGAGGAACTTCTTTCGACCATCTCAGACACCGAGAGCCAGACTGAGATCAAACAAGGCCTGGAATTTGCTGAGAGGGCCCAAAGCCTCGACGCTCAAATTGCCAAACTAGTGCAGGAAAACTCCTGGTGCAAGAAGAGGTTGGAGCTGCAGCAAGCCAAGTATCTTCGACTCAAGAACTCTCTTACCTTTTGATTGATTCTCTTTTGTAACCATATTCTGTAATCGTAATTCGACAACAATTGCCATCTTGGCTGAAATTTATAAAATTTCTATTTTGGCATTTTTATGGTTAATTTAGACTTGTTCTTTTATTATTTTATTTTTATCTCTTGAAGTATAGGTTTGTATTTTTTCAAATATTTACCATTTACTCTCAAGAGCCTTTTATCTCCACCTAACTCTTCGACTTCATAGGCTCCACCAGAAAAAGTTTGGATAACTCTGAAGGGTCCTTCCCATTTGGGTGACCATTTCCCCATGCTTCGATCCCTTCGATCCATGGGAAGAATTACCTTCCAAACTAGTTCTTCAGGCAAAAATACCTTAGGTTTTACCTTTCTATTATAAGAGTCTTCTACTCTTTTCTTCTGAAGCCTGAGTAGGTCGAGAGCGCGTAATCTCTCTTCGTCTAAATCCACCAGTTCATCTAACATCATGTTCCAATAAACTTCAGAAGGAATATCATAATGCCTCTGAACCCTTGCAGATTGAAGACAAATTTCTGCTGGTAACACTGCATCATGGCCAAAAGTTAGCCTATACGGTGTCGTACCAGTGGCTTCTTTTGGGGACGTTCGACAAGCCCACAAAATCTGGTCTAACGTCTTATGCCAATTCTTTGGTTTCTTCCCAACATGTTTCTTTATCAAGCCAATCACCACTTTGTTAGCTGCTTCGACTTGACCGTTCGCCTGTGCATAATAAGGCGTGGATGTTAGGAGTTTGAAACCTGTTTCCTGAGCAAATTCCTGCATCTTTCGACCAGTGAAAACTGACCCTTGATCAGTTGTTATCGTCTCAGGGATTCCATATCTAAAGATAATGTTCTTTTGAATAAATTCAATGACATTTTCTTGGTCCACATTGACTAAAGGGACAGCTTCGATCCACTTAGTAAAATAATCAATGCCTACCAATATGTATTTCTGACTCTTTGATGATGCTGGTCGAATCTCTCCAATGAGGTCCAACGCCCATCCTCTAAAGGGCCAAGGCTTCACTATCGAGTGAAGTTCGCTTGCTGGTACATGTCGGATGCCTGTATGAACTTGACACTCTTGACAACCTTTGGCGAACTCAACACAATCTTTCAGCATAGTGGGCCAATATAGTCCTTGTCGAAACAACAACCATTTCATCTTATGGCCTGCTTGGTGAGCCCCACATGCCCCAGCATGCGTCGTCGAAAGGGCTATGTATGCTTCAGTTTCACTTAAACATTTCAGCAACACCCCTTCAGGCGTCTTCTTGAATAACTCATTACCCATGAGTACAAAACTCAACGCCCTGTATTTTGTTTTTCGTTCCGTCGAAGCTCCTGGATTTTGAAGATAGTCCACAATGGGTTTCCTCCAATCTTGCTCTGACAAATTCTCAATGAACGAAATCTCGAAGTTACTGTGATCAGCATAACCTAGTCTCGTCGATTCCAAGTCTGTTGGTGATAGACAAGTTGCCTTTATCTTTTCTCGAACTTCGATTGCTCTTTGTAGTTTCGTTTTTGAAATCTTATACCCAGATGCAATTTGTGCCAAGTCATTAGCTATTTGATTTTCGACTCTGGGTATGTGTCGAATATTGATCGTTTCAAATTGTTTCAATAAACGATTTGCTATCACAAAGTACATAATGAGATTCTCTCTTATGCATTTATATTCCTTTGTGACTTGCTTAATGACTAACTCTGAGTCTCCCATTATTTCGACTCGAGTTGCCCCCAATTCCAACAATATCTCAAGGCCAGTAATTAGAGCTTCATACTCAGCCTCATTGTTCGAACAAGAACCTGATATTTTGTACTTGAATGTTGTTGGAATTTTATCTGGAGAAATAATCAAGATTCCTACCCCTGTTCCATCTTTATGGCTGGAACCATCGAAGTAGAATTTCCAAGGTTCTATCTCCACATAATTAATATCCTCGACTTGAATTGAGTGGTCGACTATGAAATCTGCAACCACTTGTCCTTTTACTGCCTTAAGAGGCATAAAGGTCAAGGAGTATTCAGTTAATGCTAATGCCCATTTGCCAATTCGACTATGCAAGATAGGTTTCGACAACATATATTTGAAAACATCAAAATGAGACGAAACATAAACATCAACTGGTTTTATATATTGCTTGAGTTTTGTACAAGAAAAATACAGACATAGACACAATTTTTCAACTTCGCTATATCTAGTTTCTGCATCATTCAAAACTCGACTGAGATAGTAAATGGGTCTTTCGACTCCATTCTCATCCTCTTGGGTTAACATACTTCCCAGAGTTTTGTCAGATGCAGCTATGTACAATCTCATACTCCTATTGCTACGAGGAGGCACCAAAATAGGTGGCTTAGTGAGGTACCCTTTGATTTTGTCGAAGGCTTCTTGTTGCTCCTGCCCCCATTCGAACCCCTCTTTATTCAGTCGAAGTAAGGGTGAAAAGGCCTGAGCTTTCCCACTTAGATTAGATATAAACCTCCTTAAGAAATTTATCTTGCCTAAGAGAGATTGCAATTCCTTCTTATTCGATGGCGCTTTCGCTTCCAGAATTGCCTTCGTCTTGTTCTGGTTGATTTCGATTCCTTTCTTGTGGACAACGAAGCCCAAGAAATCTCCAGCTTTCACACAGAACGCACACTTCAAAGGGTTCATCTTCAGACCATGTTCTCTCATTCTTTCGAATGATTGTCGAAGGTGGTCAATGTGATTCTTCCTGGAAACAGATTTTATAACAATATCATCAATATATACTTGCATAAAAGTGTTAATAAAATCATGGAAGATAGTATTCATTGCTCGCTGGTACGTTGCCCCAGCGTTCTTTAGGCCAAAAGGCATCACTACCCATTCGTAAGTGCCTAAGGCCCCAGGGCATCGAAAAGCTGTTTTCGACACATCCTCTTCAGCAATGAATATTTGATTATATCCTGAATAACCATCGAGCATACTCAGGTATTCATAACCAGCGGCAGAATCGACTAGCATTTCCGCCACAGGCATAGGATATTCATCTTTGGGGGTGGCAGCATTCAAATCTCTGAAATCTATGCACACCCTTAATGTGCCATTTTTCTTAATTACTGGCACAATATTTGCAATCCATTCGACATACCTTGTAACACGGATGAATTTGCATTTCAGAAGTCTTTCGACCTCCGTTTTGATCTTCGACAGTATTTCTGGAGCGAAGCGCCTTGGATTTTGCTTGATTGGCTTCTTCCCAGGTTTGATTGGCAACTGAAGTTCTACCAATCTTCTGTCGAGACCAGGCATTTCGTCATAATCCCATGCAAAACAGTCTTTAAACTCTTTCAGCAATTGGATTACTTCCAACCTAAGTTCTGGATCGATTTTGGCGCTGATGTAAGTTGGCCTTTTCTCTAATCCTTCGCCTAAGTTGATTTCTTCTAAAGGGTCTTGCGCTAACATTTTAATGTTGTTCGCCAAGGGATCCTTTTCGAAGCCCAAAGGCTCATCGTCATAGATGGCGTCGAGCCTCTGTTCCTGCATTTCTTCTGGCATGATATCAGGAGGTTTTGGATCGAAATCCTTTCCCGGGCCTACAGCAGATAACTGTTGATCATTGGCCTGTGTGGCCATGTACTTTACTTCGGCTTCGAGAGCCGTTATCATCTTGGTTTCGGCCACATAAGCCGAAATTCGCTTCAAAGACTGTGACTCAGTCATTATCACTGAATTCACTTCCCCAACCAGTTGGTTGGATATCAGTTAACCCACTGAAGTCTATGTGGGACAAGTCTTCTCTGTCCCATTGGAAACCATGCTCAGGATGCAGGTATAGGGAACAAAAGGTGTTTGGCGCTGGCGCCATGTCGAAGTCAGGTGTTGGACATGGCCCTATGTGAGCCAAGTTTTTGTCGAAATCTGCCAAACCCAGGTGATTTACTTCGCCAAGGTAGTAGCTTTGATCTGCCTCTATGTTTTCGACCATCCCATCTGGACGCCATAGCAGCAGCCTTTGGTGCATCGATGAAGGCACAACGCCTACACCATGAATCCATTCACGGCCTAACAAAAGATTGTAGTTAGGTTTGGCCGATATGACCATGAACATCGTTGGTCGAAGGATAGACCCAACTTTGATATCTAGCTGGATCACTCCCATAGTGGTCCCTATGCCGCCCTCATAGTTCGACAAGACCATGTTGTGAGGTTTAATTTCCTCATCCCTTTTGCCAATTTTCCTTAGCATAGAGTGAGGGATAATATTGATGGTTGCCCCACAATCGACCAATATTTTATTCACAGTAGTTTCTTCGAGCTTAGCCCTTATGAACAAAGGCTTGAGGTGATTCTTCATCGCCTCTGTAGGTGGCTCGAAGAAGCCATTTTGTTCCTCAGTAGTGCCATTGTCCATGACAAAATAGCACACTGGCCTATGTTTGGCCATTTCTTGTTCCACTTCCCAGTCACTTGCTTCGACTTCTACCTGTCGATTGAATTCCCTGGGCAGCACTGAAACTATATTCACCATTATATCCAAAGTATCGTCAGACTCAGCATCGTCTTCGTCTTCGACTTCACTTTGGTTAGGCCAAACTAGCCTGTTGGTAACTGGCTCTCTCTCTAGAGGCTTCCTTTGTTTCCTTTGAGGAACATTCGAACTAGTTTCTGCCTTAGGTTCGTTGGCAGCCTCCCTTTCAGCTTTTTGTCTCCTTTGATATCTCCTCCATTGAGATCGAGACATGGGATTTTTACCCTTGTAGTTGCTGGACACTTGAGCAACCTTAGGTGCAGCAACTTGAGGCTCTTTCTTTTGAGTCAAAGAGGAACCTCTTGGCACATCGAAAGAATGCCATTTCTCCTCACTTGGCCTTTTCCGGCCAGAGGTTTTGTACCAAGTGTCTACTGACACATTTGTTGGAGGCCTAAAAGTTAATGGCCTCTTTTCTTGGTTAGAACCCCTTCTGGGATCATGTCGAAGGTCAGCATTCTCCCTTCTCTTATTCGCTGCTCTTACGCCTTGAATGTGCTCAGCAGCTTTTTTATCAAAGATCGAACTGCATCTTGGACACAGCATCACCTCTGATTTCTTTTTCTGGCATCTTTGTAAAAAATCTGCCAAGTTTTCGTTTTCCCGAGGGAAAGCAGTCTTATTAGCCTGTTCTTGCCTCATGGCCTCTTCTGATGCTTTTGGGTCAGAGAGTTCGACCATGTTGATATTCATTGTATCTTTGTTAGCAAGAGTTAACTGCTTCATTTGTATCTCCAGATTCTCCGTCTGGCCTTGAACGGTGGCCAAGTGGGAACTGGGCTTTGATCCAGTTTTTTGTGCTTCAGCAGTCTCCGACTTCGGGTTCTCGACCGCTTTCTGGACAGCTTCAATTGTCTTCCTGGATAAATTTCCAGAAAAACTGCCAAAGATTGGCATGTTGATGTGGTCCTTTGAGACTTCAACCATGGTAATTCCTGGCTTCTTCGACTGGATCCTGGTTGCCTCTATCCCGTTCACCTCAGAGGGTTCAGCATAGTGGGCTTCAGCCTTCAGTGGATTGGAGTCGATAGCCATGGGGGATTTGTCTGCAAACTTTAATCTCCCTTCCTCAATAGCGTCTTGCACAAGATTCCTGAAAAGAAAACATTGAGAAGTTTTATGGCCCAAAAAATTATGATATTTGCAAAAACCTCTCTTCTTTCTTTGATCAAGAGGAGGCACTTTTACCCCTGGGGGTACTATCATTTGGCCATCTTTAACTAGCAAGTCGAATATTTCATCACATTTTGTGATGTCAAAACTATAAGTCTTTTTTGGGAACCTATCGTTGGTCCTTTCTGGACCAATGGGATTTTTCCCATTTGAGGGAACTAACAGTTTACAAGAGTATGGTGGCCCTTGTTTTAGTTCTGCTAAATCGACTTCTCCTTCTTCGACAGTTAAAGCATCGTCGAAGGATTCTAGATCTTCGTCATCCATATCAACGTACGCTATCCTCTCTCTCTTGTGAGTTTTCGTTGCCTTAGCTTTTTCAGCTTTGAGGCGTTCGACCTGTCGAACTCTATCGGCCAGTTGGGCCATGTCTCTTAGGTACTGGGTGTCTAGCTTCTTCCTAATGGAATAATCTAAACCGCCTGCGGCTATTTCGACCAACTCATGTTCTGGCACTTGTGTAAAACATCTCGCCTTGAGCAACCTAAACCTATTCAGATATTCGTCTATAGGTTCAGTGAAACGTCTCTTCACACTGGCCAGTTCTTTCAGGCTTATCTTGGTTTGCCCCATGTAGAATTGTTCATGGAACAATCTTTCCAACTGGGTCCAATGATGGATCGAATTGGGGGGGAGAGTTGTAAACCAAGTAAAAGCGTTCTTGGTTAAAGAACTTGGGAAGTACTTGATCCTTAGGTTTTCGTTATTCGAAATGTCTCCTGCTTCGATCAAATATCTCGCCACATGCTCGACAGTAGATTATGTCGTGTCCCCAGAGAACTTAGTAAATTTGGGGACTTTGCATCTAGGAGGTAAGTCCGTTTGTAACACGTATTCTGACAATGGAGATGTAAAGTTGGGCCTTCGAAAGCCCATGTTCATCCCATTCTGAGTCATGATCCTTTCGATCATGGTTGCCAGATTGTTTTCCAAACCCATGTTTTGGTATTGGATATGCTGAACCACTTCGTCAGCATTTTGGTTTCTGTTAACTAACCTTACCTCTGGGGCTATTACCCTAGGCTCCTCGACGGGCTGTTCTAATCGTGCCCTAAGGTTTTCTTCGACAGGCTATTGAGCCTGGTTAATGGTGGTTTCTTCCTCTAAAAATATCCCCTGATTTCCCCTTATTTGCGCCCTTTGGGGCTGTCGAATAGGTTGGGGTACTCCAAAGAAGTCAGCCAAACGCGTCATTTGCGCTGTCACTTGCTGATTCGATTGAGTAGTGTTTTGTATTAGAGGGTTTAGCACTGTACTCAAAGTTTGTGCCAACATTTGCACCATATCATGGTTGCTTTCGTCCATCTGTTGCCTCAAGACTGCTGTCGAGGCATTTGTAAGGCCATGGGCTACTTGGGACGTTCCTCCTAAGAGTTGGGTCCTATTTCTATTCGCCATGCCTACTCCAGAGCCTTGGAGTGGCGAAGAGGCACTCACGAAAGGGTCTGAAAAAGTGGACGCAGCATTCGTCAGGCTTGCCACTTCAGAAGTTGGCATACCATAGAATGGAATAAATCCTGGGGGAACCAAAGGCCTTGTTCCTAAATTTCCCCTTGGTGGGGGAGTTCCCAAGGGTATTCTGGGGCCGGTTAACGAAGGTATTGGCCCCGTGGTTGTGACCGACACTGCTAGTGTCGAACCAACATTTGTCGCTTCACTTACGGTCATACTAACCGTTGCTCCCACACTCGTTTGTGGGATTGCGTTATTGTTTGGCGGATTCGCCATCTCTTCCCTTCTTCTGGCAGTATTGTTATCGTTAGTGTATATTCTACCACTCCTCAATAACATACAACTCGAAAAGATGAGATTATTTTCAACAATCAACACACAGTCCCACTGGGCGTGCCAATTTGTTTACCTTGGGTTTTGGTAAACAACCGCTGATCCTCCAAATGGTTACTTATTTGGTTACTCGCAGGATCGATCAGATTGATCCTAGGACATAGGTTGATTTTGAAGTTTGACTGAATTGGATAAGGCTTTAAATAAATTGGTTTTAAATGAATTGCATAAAGGACAAACTTGGTAAAATAAACAAGGCTTTAAAGTAAAAGGTTCGACAAGAATGTAAAGGAGAAAGCAAGTAAATTTCTGGAAAAAGTAAATGACTTTAATCGATAAAATTGGTGTTTCACACATACATTTCTCAACAATTCTTTCTCACACGCTGGGTACTTGAATCTATATGAGTGACTTTGTATAAAATTGTGAACACACGCGAGAAACTACATATCTACTCCTATTTATACTAAAACATCCCAAGTAACCGTCGGGCAGTTACACTGCTTCGAGATCAATCCACTTGGCACGTTCTCCTCGCTCGACGCTCCAGATCCTTGCACGTTTGCACGTGGTAACTGCTGGAAACCGTTTTCCCTCCAAACGCTTGAATTTCAAACTGCTCCACTCTGAACCATCGAACACTTTCGTCAAGAGACATCTTCGACGAGAGACTCCTTCGACGTCGAAGGCAACCAGCCTTCTTCCTTGGAAGAAATCTTCTAAGTACTTTGCCATCTTTCGACGGGAACTTCGACAGACTTAGCCAGTCGAAAGCATCTTTCAGCTTTTAATGGTTGACATTGATAAAACAAGAGTGTCGAATTTAGGAGCCAACATCTACAAACTTACTCACTCAAATATTAATGTAGACTTTCTTATTTTTCAGGATTTTTGAAAATAAGATTAGTGGTTTTTGTACTCTTGTTTTTCCAGGATTGTTGGAAACAAGTAGGTCATCTTGAGAGGATTGTTCTCATTGTTGACATAGTGAAAATCCAAGAGGATTGTTCTTGGTCCAAGAGGACTATTCTTGGTGTTTGGTAGTTCTTGTATAAGTTGTCAACTATAAGGAAATCTCTTTCATGTTGAAAGGGAACTGGATACTCTCAGACTGTGAGGGGAACAAGGATAACTCTTTTGTGTCTCTTTATTTTTCTGCACTTTACTACTTTCATAAACACCATATACTAGAAAAATAATATCCATCATCACTAAAACCATAAAATTTTAAAGTACCTAATTCACCCCCCCCCCCCTCTTAGGCACACTCCGTACTTACAATTGGTATTAGAGCAGGTTATAGGTAACCTGTTCCTATAGATCTAGAATGGCTTCCGCAAATAAAAATCTGGTCTTTAGAGATGGTGGTAGTAGTAACAAGCCTCCTCTTTTTTGTGGTGAATATTTTGACTTATGGAAAATATGCATGAAGGCACATATAGAAGCACAAGAAGAAGAAATATGGAATACCGTCGAAAATGGTCCATTTGTTCCTATAACGGTTGTCAACGGTGTTGGTTCATCAAAGCCTAAAACTTCATGGGATGAAGATGATAAGAAAAAGGTCCTCTATGATAAAAAGGCAATCAATCTTATTCAAGGTGCACTTAGCATGGATGAATTCTTTCATGTCTCGGCATGTAAAACGGTGAAATAAATATGGGATACCTTGGTAGAAACTCATGAAGGAACAATTGAAGTTAAAAGATAAAGATTAAATACTTTAAGTCAAGAATACGAGTTATTTCGAATGTAGTCCGGAGAATCCATCATTGACTTGCAGAAAAGATTCATGCACTTGACAAATCATCTAAGTGTTCTTGGTAAGATTTTAACTAATGATGAATTAAATCTGAAAGTGCTTAGATATTTAACTAGGAAATGACAACCAAAAGTAACAACAATTTCTGAAAAGAAAAGTCTTTCTACAATGACGTCTGCAACGTTGTTTGGAAAACTTCAAGAATATGAGACAGAACTCGGAAGACTTAAAAAGCATGAAAATCAAGAGAAGAAATCCAAGAATATTGCTTTAAAGATAGATTCCAAGGAAGTTGAAAAGGAAGACAATCCGGAAGAAGATGGAAATTTCACACTTCTTGTTAAAAGGATTGGTAAGTTCTTTGGTAGAAATGACAAATCATTTTCTCATGCAAAAAGAAAGAAACAATTCAAGAAAAAGGAAGCTTCCACATCAACACAAGAAGTCACATGTTATGAATGCAGTAAGCAAGGTCATATAAAGTCGAATTATCTGAAACTCTCCAAGAAAGGTGGCTACAAAGGCAAAAAGGATTTTGAGAACAAAAAGGCCTATGTTTCATGAGAGGATAATGAGATAAGTTCTTCGTCCGATTCCGACGGTGACGAAAGTGCAAATCTAGCATTAATGGCCTCACACGATTCCAATAGTGAAGATGATGAGGTTAATAATGAATTTTCTCTTTTTGAAAATGATGCACAAGGTGCTATAAATGAACTATTAAATGAATGCAAAATTTTGTACAAAACTATTTCATCTCAAAAGAAACAAATTTCATCTTTAGAAGAAAAATGTGAAACTATGGAAAAAGATCTCAAATATGAAAAACAAAAATTAAGTGATGAACAAAAACATAATTTTGTATGCAAAAATTGTGAATCACTTTATTTCCAAATTGTCCAATTAAAAGAGTTCTTGAGAGATATGAAAAAGTTCAAATTGGATTGGAAGGTGTTCTTAGCCAACAAAGATATTCTAATGATAAAAGTGGACTTGGATATTCAAAGTTTTCAAAACTAAGTTCTAACAAAACTATCTTTGTTAAGGCTAGTGATCAATCATCCAAAGAGAAAGTGAACATACCTAAAGTGGTTCATCATTATCCTAAAAAGAAAAAAATCTCCTAAGAATAAATCTTATCCTTCTAGATATAGAAGTAACTTTGAACCTACTTGTTTTTATTGTGGTATTAAACGCCACACACCTAATGCTTGCTATGTTAAAGACTTTAGTATGGCAAGTGGGTATTATGTGTGGGTAAATAAAGGTACTAATTATGAAGGACCCAAAGCAACTTGGGTACCTAATAAAACCTAATTTGTTTTGTAGGTACACTTGAAGACCATTTCCAATCTATGGTATCTTGATAGTGGTTGTTCAAAGCATATGACGGGAGACATAAAATAATTTTCAAATCTAGTGCTAAAGGCCAAGGGTTTTGTCACTTATGGAGACAATAATAAAGGAAGAATTCTTGGAAAAGGCAAAGTTGGTGCACCATCTTTCACATCCATTGAAGATGTTCTTTATGTTGAAGGACTAAAGCACAATCTTCTTAGTATTTGCCAACTATGTGACAAAGGCTTCAAGATCAAGTTCACCAAAGATGAATGCTTGATAGAAGACGAAGTCACACATGAGGTTATACTTAAAGGTAAAATAATTAATAATATATTTATGATTTCCCTTGATGACCCATCTTTTAAGGTAAAATTTCTCATGACGAACAACGATGATTCATGGCTTTGGCACAAAAAATTGCTTATATTCACATGGAACAATTGAATAAATTAATCAAGCATGATCTTGTCATTGGATTGCCTAAGAGAAAATTTGTCAAAGATAGACTTTGTGATGCTTGTCAAAAAGGGAAACAAACAAAATCAACTTTCAAATCTAAGAATGTGGTGTCTACTACAAGGCCATTACAATTGTTGCATATGGACCTATTTGGTCCATCAAGAACAAGAAGTTTCGGAGGAAATGTATATGCATTGGTTATTGTTGACGATTTCTCTAGATATACTTGGACATTCTTTTTAGTGCATAAAAGTGATGCATTCAAGGCTTTCAAGAAGTATGCTAAGCAAATTCAAAATGAGAAGTCTCTAACAATTGCCTCCATAAGAAGTGATCATGGAGGAGAATTTCAAAATGTTCTCTTTGAATAATTTTATAGAGAACATGGAATCTCTCACAACTTCTCGGCACCAAGGACTCCTCAACAAAATGGAGTGGTGGAAAGAAAGAATAGGTCTCTTGTAGAACTTGCAAGAATGATGTTTAGCAATTCAAACCTTCCAAAATATTTTTCGGCGGATGCGGTAAGCACGACGTGTTTTGTTATATTTAATGAATATTATGGTTAAGATTTCAATATTATTATATGTATTTTGTCCATTTTGTATGCATCTTTCCCTTCTTTTTGATAATGTCAAAGGGGGAGAATGATGTTATACTTTATGCTTGTGTATTTCCTTGTCTTAAACTTTTAAGGTACAAAGAATTCTTCAAGATGAGCAAATCCAAATGATTACAAAGCTTCTCATACAAAGGGGGAGTTATACATCTTAGGGGGAGAAGTATTTTTCCGGAAATAACAACGCATCAAGGAAGATTGTTTGTCATCATCAAAAAGGAGGAGAATGTAATATCAAGCCTCTCAATGAACTTTGTTTTGATGAAGACAAACCATAATGGCAAGAAGGAAAAGATGTTGATCAAGATAAAGCATCATTGGATAAAAGACTTTGGTTCAAGCTCTTGGCAAATTTCATAAGGTATAATAACAATTCTTACTATGAACTTAAGTCTTATATGTTCAATGATCAAAAGAAGTTTTTAAACTTGTCCAAACTATTTCTCAAGTTTCTTAAGAAAAAAAATTAATTTTTATTACTGAGCAATCAAATTTACATGTTGGAGTAATCGATTGCTTGCCTCACATTTTCAGGTTTTTTTCTTCTGTTTGCCTGTGCAATCGATTTGCATATATGTGTAATCGATTGCTCTCTGTTTGAAAAGGCTTATGTTTTTAAGTGAAGTCGATTTACACAAAGGTGCAATCGATTGCTCAGAGAAAATATTTGAAATTTCTGGCTGTTAGAACCTGTGCAAATCGATTTGCATCAAGGGTGCAATTGATTGCTTGTTGTACATTTTTGAAAATCAGTATATTTTCATATACCTCTTCACACACACCTTTTGAATAATGGATTATACTGAATCTTGGTGTTGTACCCCAAAATTTTCCCTCCTCTTTTCCACAAGAAATCACAGCTCCGGGCTTTCCCTAATTTTTCAGATTGGTTCAAGAATCGGTCAAACAGGCTTTTCTTATCAGTCTACCCAAAATTAGGGTTTCTATTGATTTTGAATCAGTCAAACAGATTATTAGGGTTTCTATTGATTTGGTTGAGTTTGGCTCAGGGTTTGATCAAGCAGACGTTTCTTTGACAGTAAAATCCAAAATTAGGGTTTGCATACGCATTCTCAAAAGGATTTGAATCCACAGTATTTCAATTGACTATCACATTGTTTTGACGCTTGTTTGAGATTGCTGTTTGTTTCTCAAAACCTAAACATTTGGGCTAAGAGCTGAGGCTTTTAATTTAAAAGGTTGAAGCTTTAGTTTGATCAGTGAGGTAAAAGGCGTATGGATGTTTGTTTGTTTAACTGTGCAAAGCGTGTGATTAATTGGAATGTCGGGCGCATTGCTGGTTAATGCGAGGTTGTGAGACTACAACGTTTATTAATTATTTATTTTATCTAAGTTAAAATAGTTGGGATGCATTTCCAATTATTATAATTCAAGAAATTTAAATAATTAAATAAACAAGTGCAGAAGAAATAAAGAATTATCTGACAAAAGAATTTTTATTCATTTTCAATTGATGTTACAAATGTTATTTGGATACTGTAAATTTATTTACAATATTTACAATGATATTTATTACAAATAATTGAAAAAAGAAAATTAATCTAAATCTCTTGAAGTCTTCTATCTTCTACTGCTGCTTCCCTTATCTAACTGATATTTACCTGCAAAGACAGAAGAAAGAAGTCAATACAGTTAAATTGGAAAAGCATTTTCAGACAGATAAATAAAAGTTCATCATTAAAGGTTGTTGGTCGGAATCAGATTATTTTGGTTTTTCATCATGTTTTACTCGTCCTCTTTGCAAATCACAAGAAGATTTCTCTTCTTGGTTCACAAAGAGGAAAGTAAAATTATTCTTAGCAAGCATACAATCAAACACAAAGAAGGCACAAGGCTGCATAAAAAGTTCACCAAGCTGTACAGTGGAAAATTGAAATGCCAAACCAAATTGCAATGTCAAATAAAGCAAACTAAGTCACAAGTTCAAACTAGGCAAACCAAGTTACACAACCAAGCTGTCAACAAACTGCCTACAAGCTATCAAAGCTGTCAATGCAGAAAATTTGGAAGATAAGAAAATATGCAGAGGAAAACCAAATTGCAAGCAAGCTTGTAAAAGCACCTTTTCATCATTTTCAAACTAACAACCTTTTCAGAACAAAAGTACTGTTAAGCAATAAAATATGCTTTCTGGAGAGAGAGAAAGAGAGTAAAGTAAAAAGGTTTGCAGTTTGGCAGGCTAAGGGGATATAGATAAATATAACAAGACATGGCAGTTCACAGGGAGAGAGGGCAAGATACCACAAAACTGTAAACACATAACAACAGCCTGCCTGTACCAGAAGCAAGTCTCAAACCTGCTAAAAACCCACAACAAGCCTGCCTGCATAAAACCTACACAACAAACCTGTGTTCAAACACAAGCAAGCCTGCATAACCAAGCTTTCCTGTACCAGAAACCTTCAAGCCCATTCAAACCTGTATCAAAGCTCTCAAAACAAGAAACCTTCAAGCCTACACAACAAACCTGTTTCAAACTGAACAAACTCAGTAACCTGCATCAAAATTTCAAAACAACAACAAGCCTTGAGGCCTGTTTCCAACAAACCTGTTTCCTCCAAACCTACCTCAAACCTGCCTATAACATGAAGCCTGTATAACCTTCAACAGAAAAACCAATTCAAACTACAAACACCAACAAGCCCGCCTTACTAAAATCAAAAGCAAACTTGCCTTCAATCCAAACCAAAACTCATACAAATCCAAACACCAAATCATAGAATAAGCAAGATATTCACAAAGAAGAACATATCTAAGACAACCTTCAGAATCAAAGTTCATCATCAAATCATCAAAAGTCAAAACCAAAGAGAGGAAGAGAGTCAGAAGCTAACACATAAGCATTCTCAGAACAAAGTCCTCACAGAATCAACTCAAGCCAACAAAATATTCAGAAAGAAGAGCATATCAAAAGCATCATAGAAGCAGGCATTCAGATAAGAAGAGGTCCAGAAGTGAAACGAATATTCTAGGGTTTTCAGAATATAACATCATCACAAAACCAAAAACAAAGCAAAGATATGAAGTACCAGGAAACAACGCAAGCATCATCGTGCCTCTCCCTCTTCCGGCCACCTGAGGATACCGCCGATCCACCCTCCGTCCTTTCCCCAAAGACGAAACCCCAAAGGTATCATCTTCTACTCCCTCAATCTATTGATGTAACTCACACAAACATAAATAATCCAAGATCAAAACGTGCAAAAGCAGAAAACACACACGAATCCAAAGAACCCTAAAATGCATTAGAAGGAAAACAGTACCTTTTTCGCCGCCTTGTACAGATCATGGGGAGGAGAGGGTGGAGGTGATATTCTGGCAACTGGAAGCGATGGAGGGGGCTTCAGTTTGTGCATGTTCGAGAAAGACGAAGAAGACAAGAAGGGAGCGGCGTCGTTCCAAACATTGCAACCCTAGATTCTGAGCAGAACAAATGCCAACCCTAACAAAAACCTTGTACCATGCGTTTGGGCTTTTGCCTAAAAAATCCTTAAGCCCAATTAAAACTGGCGCCATACCCCCCCCCCCCCCCCCCCCCTCTTATCATATTTTTATGTTATTTTTGGGCCAAGAACATCCTTTAAGGCCCACTTACTTTTTTCTTTATATTTTGAAAACACTCATTTTATAATTTCATAACTTATTTTGTTAAATAAAAAAAATGATATGTTAATTTTTTGTATAAATTTTTCTTAATAATTTTCATTACTTTAAAAAACAGAAATATATAAATATTAGATTTATTAGGTTAAATAATTTTTTTGTGTTAAGACTTTTTTTTGTTCAATTAAACCTTTTATATAAGTTTCTAAAACATTAACAAAAATACATAAATAATAGACTACTTTAACTTAAACAATTTTTTTTCTTTAAAACTCTTGTTTATATAATTAACAGAAAATACAAAAAATGATGATAATCTTTTTAAGTTACAATTTTTATTCATTCGTAAATAATCATATGCATTTCACAATACTTTTGATTCTCTTTGATTCTTATACCTTGCTATATTTTTACATTGAGAATGCGACGATTCGATTTGGTTGTAAATAATATTTGGACACTAATATTCTGATAAGACTCACCCCCCATTTGTAAACATTTGTACCCCCATCCCCGGATACTTATTTGTAATAGCTTAGACTTTAAATTCCCACAATTTATTGCTTTCCATATACTGTATAGTAATTAGGGTTTGTATGCGAAGATTCAAAATCAACCGCTAGATAACCTAATACAAGATAAATGCATGAAAATCAATACACAATTCACACTTTCACCTCTAGGGTAACCTCGCTTGTTGCCTCGGAAAATGCAATCATGTCCCTCGAGTATGAGACACTCTAGCAAATGTCCCTTCGATAAACAAAGATCGTTAGTCCCTCGATGACCCTCGATGTTGCCTTCGATAAAACGATCTCATCCCTTACAAAATTACTAGAGCGTCTCACAAGTTGCCTTCAATGATTGTACACGATGACCCGCGCCTGTCCCGTTTAACATCCTAACGCAAGGTTGTTCACCAAATACAATGGTGAAACAACACTGTTAAAAGGGTTAAAAAAACATAAGAAAGATCTTTGAGTAAAATAGGGTAGACAACTCTTAGTTACTTGATCAAAAATCTTGCAAAACATCCTTGCCATTTTTCAAAACACACATCACAACACAACTTCAAAACAACTTTCAAAAACATTGAAACATCTTTTCAAAAAGACACACACCTTTGTATATACTCAAACAAGAGTCATTACAAAGGTTGCCTAGACAAGGCATCTTTTTCAAAACATTTTCAAAACCACACACACACAAAGCACCCTTTCAAACAATTGAAAAGCAAAGGCAAGTGATCTAAAACAAGTAACTAAGAGCCCATGGATAACCATGGATGAAAAGGGTGCTAGCACCTTCCCTTTCCTGTGCTTTTTGACCTTTCCTTAGGATAAAATAAAAAGTCGGTGGCGACTCTTGCTAAACCGAACAAGTGCGAACACAAACGCAAAACCCAAGTCAGTTCTCCCACCGTATCACAGAACTGGAGACTCTGCTGGGGATTAAACTAAAAGTGGGGTTACCTTAGGGTTTTAGATCACCTTTACATGCTTGCTTTGATTGCTTTACTTTTTTGGGTTCCTTGTTTGGGTTTGTTGTAAATCCTACACCCGGATTTGGGGGCACCTTTTTAGGTAAATAGCAATAAACTGTGAGGGAACTGTGCGGGGTATACTGACATGGTTGAAGCAGTAGCTATGTTAGTGTGACATATTTGTGAGTACCGGTAGCCCTTGAGTAGTCAAGGAGAATACGGGGCCGCTGAGTGATGTCATGAAGCACTAACAAACTCTTAGAACCTTACTTGACCATCTTGGCCTTTTTAGGGGTAGTGAGATGACCGACTTTGGTGCAGTCCGAAGTTGGTAGATACTCGATACTACACTTATTGAGGATTGTTTTCTTGGAATATTTTGGTCGCCAGTTAAGTGGATAAACCAAAACAATGAACACAGAAAACAATCCAATGATATTGAGCTCCTTAGAACCCGGTTTCTATTTTAGGACAAGTTGAGCCAACTAACTTCAAGAGGGTACTTACCTACAAACCCCATGCAAGCCTAAACCTAAGGATTTGTTTGTTCTGTGTGAATATGATTACCTGTATATACACTTGCTTACTTTTGCATACATGTACATAACATCATAACATCATACCATAGCATTTTCAATAACCATTTCAAGGATCTCGAGGGTCTTTTGATAAGGGGCGCGTTGAACTAGACGTCTACCAAAGGGCAAGAGGGTTCTCCTCTAAACAAATGCCATCAAAGATCAAGTGTAACAACTTGAATCAGGGGCTATGACCCACTTGACATGGTGAGCTTGATTCTCGTGGAAAGACATCCACTATTACAAAGTTCTCCAATCAAAGATGTTGATCAAAGTTCAACCTCTAACATTTTCTTGTGTTTACCCCGCGAGATTCTTGAAAACATGCATCCACATATCATGCATTGTATCATAATAGGTTTTCCTTTTCAGGTTTCCTTATTCTCCTACTGTTTATTTCAATAGAGATGGCTCTAGAGCGGACTGTCAAAGATATCCAGGATCAAAATGCTCAACTTCAAGAAATGTTCTTAAACCTGTCCCAGGGGCAAGAAGAAGTGAAAGCTCTCCTCACAAGGGGCACGGTCCTCGGGAATTCAAGCAGTGTCAGGAATGATCAGTTGGAAGAACTTTAGTTTGAGCTGGCAACAATGAAGATCCAGATGATGGGACAACTGGTGGGCCAGATGGCCCTCATCCAAGACTTGGCTCAAAGACAAGAGGAGCTCAGTGTTCTCGTCAACAAACTGCTTCGGGACAACCAAGTGGGGCAAACAACTAGGGTTGAAGATCAAGTTATCATTCAACCTCCTTTGAGACAAGAAGACAAGGGGAAAGCTCCTCAACTTGCTTCAGGGTCACAAGTCCAGCAACAACCGCGCCAGCGTCAACGGGGTAATCGGGGTAAGCAAAATACGTCTGGAAGACAGTTCACTGAGATCGACATACCATCATCTCTAATACTGGAATGCTTGTTGGAGGTTAATCTGACTGCTTTAAAGGATCCTATTCGAAAGCCCAATACCTCTGCCCCTAGCTATCACCCCGATGCATTTTGTGTATACCACTCCTATAGTCCTGGACATGACACCGACGACTGTTGGGATTTGAAAAACAAGATCCAAGACTTGATTGACAATGGAGTGCTGAAATTCATGCCGGATGGCGAGATGAAAATCTTCCGTTAAGGGTTTCTCCACCTGAAATGAAAAAGCTCGAACTGAGAGACTTTTGTTCCATTTGAATTTTCAAGTTGTAATTTCTTGTGTTATTCAAACAATTACCTGTTGATGTCAAACTCTGTTTCATTAATGCATTGCATATGTTTGTCTTGAATTCATCCATTCGTTTTCACTATTCTTATGCTTTCTTTATGATATTTAACTCTTGATAAAAAGCTACAAGCCTTTAGAGGGAGGATGACGAAACAATACCATAATCTCATACAGTATGCTTTTGAACAGACCTTGCTGACGATGTACAGGCATTTCTTTCAAATCCTAAACACCGGAGTTATAAGGAAGATAATCCCTAGTCAACCCCTTCGAGCCAAAGAAGTAGGTTTAAACACAAAATTGAAACCTTTGATTAAACCTGGGGCAGGGTAGTCTCTCAGTTAATTCAAAAAAAAAAAGATGCGCATTGAAGTTGCAAACTCTCAGTTCGTAATATAACGAACGACATCAAAAGCATTCCTCTAGAATCAAAAGATGGTGTTGGTTCCCTACCAAATAGGCAGTCATTATCTCTCAAAAGAAAAAGCCCACTAAGTCAGAACCTACAAAGGAGACTTAAGAAAAATGGGGCATCCCGCTGACTGTAATCTCAAAATAAGAACAGTCAGGAAAAAATTAGGGATAATAAATCAAAATAATGAAGACACTACAAATCCTAAAACAAAATGAAAATGTTGCAAAAGTGACTGCCTTCCGACAAACTTAACTTGTCTGAACCATCACCAAAAACGTCGTTCCAAACTCGAATAGAGTTCGACGTACAATTAACTGAGTTTAGGATTGAAGGACATCACGAAGAGCGGGTGAGTACAAATATACTTTGAGCCTTTATCCTTTGTTTCTTAAACCGTGAACCAAGCCACGTTACAACCCTTCAAAAGTCCTAATTGAAGCATGGTTTAGTTCAAAAGCATACTGTTACAAAAGGTATCCTGACTCCTGTAAGGCTTTACCCTAAATCTTGTGTTGAATTTGTCTTATAAAGAGTTCTCTGCTAAAAAACGCATTTTTCAAAACTTTGAGACAAGCATAAACTTTGCATTATTTGAATATCATTGTTTGCACATGTTTATTTGTTTGACAGCAAAGGAATTCACAACAGTGAATGTTTGGAGGAACGAAAGCTCTCTCGGTGAGTAAAATCACTTCAAGTGGGTTGATACTCCCGTTGCAAAAATCTCCCGTCAACAAAAAGAGACTTGGTTTGGTATTGTCCAACAAATCTGGGGCAGTCCAGTCAAGATTTCAACAAATCTTTCAAAGATAACCTGGGGCAGTCTAGTCAAGATTTCAACAAATCTTTCAAAAGTTCAATGAACCTGGGGCAGTCCAGTCAAGATTTCAACAAATCTTTCAAAAGTTCAGTGAACCTGGGGCAGTCCAGTCAAGATTTCAAGAAATCACTCAAATTGCAGGATAACTTGGGGCAAGTCTCCCTCATCATCACTTGGGGCATTCGAATGTCAATCTCAAGGTTACGAACAGGCTAAGTCTCCTGACAAGGCCACAAGCATCTGATACTAGGGGCAGGGATGAACCTCTCCGAAATCTTTCTGAAAAGAAATTCAAGCGTCCTCGAGAAGTTTATCATCTCTCTAAACAGACCAGCTGTCATGGGTTTATTTCCCTAACATTTGTCAAGGATTTATTCTCCAAAACAAATTACATTTCAAGTTGAAAGGTCGTTCAAAATTTCCTTCATCACCTGCTGGAAGTTACGATCAACATCAAAAATTCCTTCATCACCTGTTGGAACTCAAGGTCGTTCAAAATTTCCTTCATCACCTGCTGGAAGTTACGATCAACATCAAAAATTCCTTCATCACCTGTTGGAACTCAAGGTCGTTCAAAATTTCCTTCATCACCTGCTGGAAGTTACGATCAACATCAAAAATTCCTTCATCACCTGTTGGAACTCAAGGTCGTTCAAAATTTCCTTCATCACCTGCTGGAAGTTACGATCAATATCAAAAATTCCTTCATCACCTATTGGAAGATACAGTCCAGATACGCTCCAGACACGGTTGCCATTCTGTCACTCATTCAGATCCCAGTTACAGTTTCAGATACACTCCAGATACGGAAGTCATTCTGCTACTCATACAGATCTCAACTCCAAGATACAGTCCATATACGCTCCAGACACGGTTGCCATTCTGTCACTCATTCAGAATCCAAGTTACAATTTCAGATACACTCCAGACACGAAAGTAATTCTGCTACTCATACAGATCTCAACTCCAAGATACAGTCCAGATACGCTCCAGACACGGTTTCCATTCTGTCACTCATTCAGAATCCAAGTTACAGTTTCAGATACACTCCAGACACGGAAGTCATTCTGCTACTCATACAGATCTCAACTCCAAGATACAATCCAGATACGCTCCAGACACGGTTTCCATTCTGTCACTCATTCAGAATCCAAGTTACCGTTTCAGATACACTCCAGGCACGGAAGTCATTCTGCTACTCATACAGATCTCAACTCCAAGATACGGTCTAGATACGCTCCAGACACGGTTGCCATTCTGTCACTCATTCAGATCCCAGTTACAGTTTCAGATACACTCCAGACACGGAAGTCATTCTGCTACTCATACGAATCTCAACTACAGATACAGTCCATATACGCTCCGGACACGGTTGCCATTCTGTCACTCATTCAGAATAATGATCATTCTCCCCACAGAGATACTTCCTAACAGATTGAAGATTCTCAGTCCCATCCTTCCGGCATAAGTCTCCCAGGTTTTAAGCTTCCCAATAGAGATTTTTAAAAGCTTTCCTTGTTCCCCAAGAAGTCAGCAGTCAACAAGGATTTCTCATCTTCAACAATCAAGGATCCTTGCAATTCCCCTGCAGCAGTCAAGGATTCACTTTCCCCGGCAGCAGTCAAAGAATCCATTATCTTCAGCTATCCAGATTTTATCTTCCTCCGCAAGACGACTATTCAGTTTGCATACATAACCATGACATTCATATATCATAAACATTGATGAAATACAGTTCATTGCATCATACATTTCATGCAACATAACTTCGTGCTTCAACTAACAATTTACCTTTTTTAGCAAAAGGATTAACACCTGTAACAAACCAGGACAACTATCTACTTGATCATCATGAAGAAACCCTACACAAGTTCCTTCTTTTCAAGATGCAGTTTTACACGGGCTCATCATCAGGCAACCCTACACCGGTTCCTTCTTTCCAAGATGCAGTTTTACATGGACTCATCATCAGGCAACCCTACACAGGTTCCTTCTTTCCAAGATGCAGTTTTACACGGGCTCATCATCAGGCAACCCTACACAGGTTCCTTCTTTCCAAGATGCAGATTTACACAGGCTCATCATCAGGCAACCCTACACCGGTTCCTTCTCAATTCCAGACTCAACCTCTGAAAACAGTTTACGAATTCTCCAAACATGGATGTTAATCTATCGCTTGTTCAGACTCAACTTTTGAAAACAGTTTACGGACGCTTCCCAACATGGATGCTGATCTATTGCTTATTCAATTTCAAGACCTCTGAAAACAGTTTACGGATTCTCCAAATACGGATGTTAATATATCGCTTGTTCAGATTCAAGACCTCTGAAAACAGTTTACGGATTCTCCAAATACGGATGTTAATCTATCGCTTGTTCAGATTAAAGACCTCTGAAAACAGTTTACATATTCTCCAAACACGGATGTTAATCTATCGCTTGTTCAGATTCAAGACTACTGAAAATAGTTTACGGATGCTTCCAAACACGGATGTCAATCTATTGCTTATTCATACCCCCAGTTCAGAGATGTTCCAAACAGAGATACCTTTCTGATACTCGTCCACTCACCAACAACATAACAATTCAACAAAGATTCTTGGATGGCATCTTTAAGCCCATCTCCAGCAAGATTCTACCATCTCCAAATGGCATCTTTAAGCCCATTCCCGCATCCATGTCTTGACGAGTGCAAATTTACGGGCACTCTAGTGTCCAATCCTCTTTTACCTTCGAGTCGCGAACGGAAAAACTGCCAATCTGACTCTTCAGGTTCAAGAAGATTGAACAGGGGCAACTGTTGTACCCCAAAATTTGCCCTCCTCTTTTCCACAAGAAATCACAGCTCCGGGCTTTCCCTGATTTTTCAGATTGGTTCAAGAATCGATCAAACAGGCTTTTCTTATCAGTCTACCCAAAATTAGGGTTTCTATTGATTTTGAATCAGTCAAACAGATTATTAGGGTTTCTATTGATTTGGTTGAGTTTGGCTCAGGGTTTGATCAAGCAGACGTTTCTTTGACAGTAAAATCCAAAATTAGGGTTTGCATACGCATTCTCAAAAGGATTTGAATCCACAGTATTTCAATTGACTATCACATTGTTTTGACGCTTGTTCAAGATTGCTGTTTGTTTCTCAAAACCTAAACATTTGGGCTAAGAGCTGAGGCTTTTAATTTAAAAGGTTGAAGCTTTAGTTTGATCAGTGAGGTAAAAGGCGTATGGACATTTGTTTGTTTAACTGTGCAAAGCGTGTGATTAATTGGAATGTCGGGCGCATTGCTGGTTAATGCGAGGTTGTGAGACTACAACGTTTATTAATTATTTATTTTATCCAAGTTAAAATAGTTGGGATGCATTTCCAATTATTATAATTCAAGAAATTTAAATAATTAAATAAACAAGTGCAAAAGAAATAAAGAATTATCTGACAAAAGATTTTTTATTCATTTTCAATTGATGTTACAAATGTTATTTGGACACTGTAAATTTATTTACAATATTTATAATGATATTTATTACAAATAATTGAAAAAAGAAAATAAATGTAAATCTCTTGAAGTCTTCTATCTTCTACTGCTGCTTCCCTTATCTAACTGATATTTACCTGCAAAGACAGAAGAAAGAAGTCAATACAGTTAAATTGGAAAAGCATTTTCAGACAGATAAATAAAAGTTCATCATTAAAGGTTGTTGGCCGGAATCAGATTATTTTGGTTTTTCATCATGTTTTACTCGTCCTCTTTGCAAATCACAAGAAGATTTCTCTTCTTGGTTCACAAAGAGGAAAGTAAAATTATCCTTAGCAAGCATACAATCAAACACAAAGAAGGCACAAGGCTGCATAAAAAGTTCACCAAGCTGTACAGTGGAAAACTGAAATGCCAAACCAAATTGCAATGTCAAATAAAGCAAACTAAGTCACAAGTTCAAACTAGGCAAACCAAGTTACACAATCAAGCTGTCAACAAACTGCCTACAAGCTATCAAAGCTGTCAATGCAGAAAATCTGGAAGATAAGAAAATATGCAGAGGAAAACCAAATTGCAAGCAAGCTTGTAAAAGCACTTTTTCATCATTTTCAAACCAACAACCTTTTCAGAACAAAAGTACTGTTAAGCAATAAAATATGCTTTCTGGAGAGAGAGAAAGAGAGTAAAGTAAAAAGGTTTGCAGTTTGGCAGGCTAAGGGGATATAGATAAATATAACAAGACAGGGCAGTTCACAGGGAGAGAGGGCAAGATACCATAAAACTGTAAACACATAACAACAGCCTGCCTGTACCAGAAGCAAGTCTCAAACCTGCTAAAAACCCACAGCAAGCCTGCCTGCATAAAACCTACACAACAAACCTGTGTTCAAATACAAGCAAGCCTGCATAACCAAGCTTGCCTGTACCAGAAACCTTCAAGCCCATTCAAACCTGTATCAAAGCTCTCAAAACCAGAAACCTTCAAGCCTACACAACAAACCTGTTTCAAACCGAACAAACTCAGTAACCTGCATCAAAATTTCAAAACAACAACAAGCCTTGAGGCCTGTTTCCAACAAACCTGTTTCCTCCAAACCTACCTCAAACCTGCCTATAACATCAAGCATGTATAACCTTCAACAGAAAAACCAGTTCAAACTACAAACACCAACAAGCCTGCCTTACTAATATCAAAAGCAAACTTGCCTTCAATCCAAACCAAAACTCATACAAATCCAAACACCAAATCAACAGCAGCAACAACAAGCATCTTAGAATGAAATTCATCATATAATAAGCAAGATATTCACAAAGAAGAACATATCTAAGACAACCTTCAGAATCAAAGTTCATCATCAAATCATCAAAAGTCAAAACCAAAGAGAGGAAGAGAGTCAGAAGCTAACACATAAGCATTCTCAGAACAAAGTCCTCACAGAATCAACTTAAGCCAACAAAATATTCAGAAAGAAGAGCATATCAAAAGCATCACAGAAGCAGGCATTCAGATAAGAAGAGGTCAAGAAGTGAAACGAATATTCTAGGGTTTTCAGAATATAACATCATCACAAAACCAAAAACAAAGCAAATATACGAAGTACCAGGAAACAACACAAGCATCATTGTGCCTCTCCCTCTTCCGGCCACCTGAGGATACCGCCGGTCCACCCTCCGTCCTTTCCCCAAAGACGAAACCCCAAAGGTATCATCTTCTACTCCCTCAATCTATTGTTGTACCTCACACAAACATAAATAATCCAAGATCAAAACGTGCAAAAGCATAAAACACGCACGAATCCAAAGAACCCTAAAATGCGTTAGAAGGAAAACAGTACCTTTTTTGCCGCCTTGTACAGATCATGGGGAGGAGAGGGTGGAGGTGATATTCTGGCAACTGGAAGCGATGGAGGGGGCTTCAGTTTGTGCATGTTCGAGAAAGACGAAGAAGACAAGACGGGAGCGGCGTCGTTCCAAACATTGCAACCCTAGATTCTGAGCAGAACAAATGCCAACCCTAACAAAAACCTTGTACCATGCGTTTGGGCTTTTGCCTCAAAAATCCTTAAGCCCAATTAAAACTGGCGCCATACCCCCCCCCCCCCCCCCCCCCTCTTATCATATTTTTATGTTATTTTTGGGCCAAGAACATCCTTTAAGGCCCACTTACTTTTTTCTTTATATTTTGAAAACACTCATTTTATAATTTCATAACTTATTTTGTTAAATAAAAAAAATGATATGTTAATTTTTTGTATAAATTTTTCTTAATAATTTTCATTACTTTAAAAAACAGAAATATATAAATATTAGATTTATTAGGTTAAATAATTTTTTTGTGTTAAGACTTTTTTTTGTTAAATTAAACCTTTTATATAAGTTTCTAAAACATTAACAAAAATACATAAATAATAGACTACTTTAACTTAAACAATTTTTTTTCTTTAAAACTCTTGTTTATATAATTAACAGAAAATACAAAAAATGATGATAATCTTTTTAAGTTACAATTTTTATTCATTCGTAAATAATCATATGCATTTCACAATACTTTTGATTCTCTTTGATTCTTATACCTTGCTATATTTTTACATTGAGAATGCGACGATTCGATTTGGTTGTAAATAATATTTGGACACTAATATTCCGATAAGACTCACCCCCCATTTGTAAACATTTGTACCCCCATCCCCGGATACTTATTTGTAATAGCTTAGACTTTAAATTCCCACAATTTATCGCTTTCCATATACTGTATAGTAATTAGGGTTTGTATGCGAAGATTCAAAATCAACCGCTAGATAACCTAATACAAGATAAATGCATGAAAATCAATACACAATTCACACTTTCACCTCTAGGGTAACCTCGCTTGTTGCCTCGGAAAATGCAATCATGTCCCTCGAGTATGAGACACTCTAGCAAATGTCCCTTCGATAAACAAAGATCCTTAGTCCCTCGATGACCCTCGATGTTGCCTTCGATAAAACGGTCTCATCCCTTACAAAATTACTAGAGCGTCTCACAAGTTGCCTTCAATGATTGTACACGATGACCCGCGCCTGTCCCATTTAACATCCTAACGCAAGGTTGTTCACCAAATACAATGGTGAAACAACACTGTTAAAAGGGTTAAAAAACATAAAAAAGATCTTTGAGTAAAATAGGGTAGACAACTCTTAGTTACTTGATCAAAAATCTTGCAAAACATCCTTGCCATTTTTCAAAACACACATCACAACACAACTTCAAAACAACTTTCAAAAACATTGAAACATCTTTTCAAAAAGACACACACCTTTGTATATACTCAAACAAGAGTCATTACAAAGGTTGCCTAGACAAGGCATCTTTTTCAAAAAAATTTCAAAACCACACACACAAAGCACCCTTTCAAACAATTGAAAAGCAAAGGCAAGTGATCTAAAACAAGTAACTAAGAGCCCATGGATAACCATGGATGAAAATGGTGCTAGCACCTTCCCTTTTCGTAATCTACCCCCCGAACCCACGAAAACATCTCAAAGGTCTTTCCTGTGCTTTTTGACCTTTCCTTAGGATAAAATAAAAAGTCGGTGGCGACTCTTGCTAAACCGAACAAGTGCGAACACAAACGCAAAACCCAAGTCAGTTCTCCCACTGTATCACACTTGGCAATTGTTCATGATTATTGTACAGAAAATCATGTTGTTTCAAAGGGGTATTATGAAGATATAAATAGCCAAAGATTCAAATGATTTTTTAACCTCTTCCACTCAATCTTTTTCTGAAATTTTCAAATACTCAACTCAAGCTTTCTTCATTTTTATTCAAAAAGTTTCCTGCACATTTTCACATCATGTATAACATGAAACTTTGAGCAATTTAAGTCCCGAGTCATTGTATATCATTGTTATTGGAAGGGAAGATCAAGATATTGATAAAATCACTTAAAGTGATTATTACTCTACAAACTTACTCACTTAAATATTGATGTACACTTTCTTATTTTCCAGGATTTTTGAAAATAAGATTAGTGGTTTTTGTACTCTTGTTTTTCCAGGATTCTTGGAAACAAGTAGGTCACCTCGAGAGGATTGTTCTCCTTGTTGACATAGTGAAAATCCAAGAGGATTTTTCTTGGTACAAGAGGATTATTCTTGGTGTTTGGTAGTTCTTGTATAAGTTTCCAACTATAAGGAAATCTCTTTCATGTTGAAAGGGGACTGGAGTACTCTCAGACTGTGGGGGGAACCATGATAACTCTCTTGTGTCTCTTTATTTTTCCTCACTTTACTACTTTCATAAACACCATAAACCAGAAAAATAATATCCATCATCACTAAAACCAAATTTTTTTAAAGTACCTAATTTACCCCTCGTCTTAGGCGCACTTCGTACTTACAATCTTAACCAACTTATGGCTAGACAATATTCGTTTATATCTGACCAGCAAAAGGTATGTGCATTTATGTCTTTATATGTATATCTTCCTGTGTATTGCTACCTATATATGTAACCACAATTGATTGTATATGTCAGGGACTTGTGGAGGTAATTAAAGGACTAGGTGAGAATGTGGAACACAGGTTATGTGTTAAGCACCTTTATGGGAATTGGAAGAAAAGATTCTCAGGAGCTGTTATGAAGGAGCTGCTGTGGAAGGCTGCAAGAGCTACTACTGTACCAGATTGGACCCATGCCATGGATATTGTTGTACCCAAAAAATTTCCCTCTCATATTTCTCAAGACATTTCAAGAAAGATCCTCAAGTTGATCAAGGTAGTCCAAGGGTTGACCAGACAAGCTCTCTCCTAAGGCAGTCTACTTCAAATTAGGGTTTCATGTTGCATCAAGATACTTGATTACAAGGGATCCCAAATGCTCACCATTGTCCTAATATGTTCTCAAGATCATCCATGTCAAGTTTCAAGCCTTGTAGAGAAAGTTTTCTCAGTCAATTGCTCAAAGGCTTGAAAATCGACTGTGCTAGGGCAAAAGTCAACTGTGGCCCACATACAGTCAAACTTCAATATTTTTAGTCAACATCCTCATTTTGAAGTATATTTCATCATTTGATCAAGGGTTGATCATGATTCATCAAGGATTGCTCATAATTCATCAAGAATCAAAAGTTGCTAAATTAGGGTTTTGTAGGAAAAGTTAACTCAAATTTGACCAAGCATAACTTTCTCTTACTTTATGAGAAATGAACCATCCAAATCTCATTTTTAAGAGGATGCAATTATCTAAAATCCATATTCATCTCCCAAGTTCAAAATATGCACTCACTAGAAGTTATGAATTTGGACATTATAGGTCATTTTGAAAAGTCAACAAAAACACCTTTTTTGTCAAAGCTTCATACATGAGCATGGGATATCAAATTGATATGAGACCAAAAGGGTTGCTTATAGGACATCTCAAGCTTTCTAAAAAATCAAAGAAAACCTTCAAAGAGTCAAAATTGAGGAAGTTATGCATTGGTGAAATTGACCCTTTTTGCAAAATTGTCAAAAGTCAACTATGCCTCAAATTGCAAATTTTGCTTAATGAGCCTAACTTTTTGAATTGGTTTTGAGTTGGAAACATGGTACACGAGCCCTAGCCTTTTCCACTTGTCATTATCTTGTTTTTATTATTTATTTTGATTTTTATTTGAATTTAATCAATTTAAATTAAAACAAATCATGAAAAAATCTAAAGCATTGAAAACTCAAGATTTTGTACTTGTTTCAGGTTTCAAATCCAGTTGGCAAGTATTTGAAATCGTGCAAAGCATTGGTGTGGACAAAAAGATTGAATTTGCCTAATTTTAGAAAGATATTCATAGTGAATCAAATCCAAATCAAAGACATTGATGGAGGAAGATTGAGATCCGTTTTTGAACCCTAATTCAGTCCTTGATATATATTGAACCATTGCAGACCAAAAAAGAGGCTAGAGAGAGGCGTGAGAATCAGAACCAAACTTGAAAAAAACAAGAAAAAGTGTTGAATCGAATTCCTAGTTGCAAGCAATTACAGGCCTTCCTGACCATGTCAATCACTTCCTGGGAGTGTAGGCAAGCGAAACCAATCAAGAACAAGCATTCCCAGGCCCTGAATACCACTGTAAGTCATCCACGATATTGAGTTATTTTTGAAATCGGTTTGCATAATTCTGGCACATATAGCATGATGTAATCATATATTCTTGATCCTTAGAACATTCACAAGCTTTCTGTAATACTTAATTGCATTTTCATAGACTGAATCAAGAATTGTCATTGTTAGGTTTTTTGGTTCCGTTTTAGGGTTTTTGTATGCAGGCAAAATTAGCCTTCATGAAAGGTACCATGATGTTCAGGATGACAAGACGGTTCGATCCATGGTATTAGATGTCATTTATATTTCTCATGGAGGATTTTGGAATGAGCCCAGTTTGTAGTGACGAAAAAACGTCTATAGGTAAAAGTCTGGGACTTTTACCAACTGTGCAGGGAGGAAGATGACATACGTGCCTCCATCCCATTCGCTGATTTGAATTTCCGCGCGAATTTCTTTTATTTTGTTGGTTCTTAATATAATAATTGTTGTTTGTTTTGTATACAAGAAACGCGTGTGGCTCAGTTGGTAACCAAGTGGTTGGATAGTGCTTCAGGGCCTGGGTTTGGATCCCAGGTCCCCCAAATTGCTTCATGTTATTTTCTTTTCAGTGATTACATGCGTACATAAGGCCAGCGACCACCATGGTCCATTATGATCCAGATTGCCAAGTGTCCTGAGATCCAGATCTAAAAGCCATCAATGGAGGAGCATCATAAGCCATGGTCAATGCAATACATGGGATTCTGGAAGTCAACATGGACCTCCTTGTTTTGGGCCAGAAAATTGCTTCTTACACCCCCCTAAATTGTTGTTCTCAGGCCCAATAACTCTTTCTCTTTTCTTTTTACATTTTGTTTTATTTAATTTATTTATTTTATTTGCTAACACAAAATTAATTTTTCTTATAAAAAAATCACATAAAAATATTTTTCACCCAATTGGACTTAGGTTTATTTTTTATCAATAAATTAATTAATTTAATTAGATTTTAATTTTAGGTAAACTTTAATTTCTTTTTGTAAATAAATTAAAGTTAATTAGAACAATTAGCGTTTTATTTCTAACTTAATTATATTTTCTTTTCCTAAAAATAACCAAAAACACAAAAATAGGCTATTTATTTATTTTCATTAATTAATTTAATTAGCTAATTAATTTTGTATTTAATTTTAAAACCTAATTATTTTCTTAAAAATAATTTAAAAACAATTTTCTCTTTCAATTAGGTTAGAATAGGTCAAAACCCTAGTTCTCTCCCGATCTAAATTTATTAGCGCGCGCTCTATTTTATTTTTACCCTATTAATGTAACTGCTCATAAGTTGTAATAGCTTAATTAGGTCTTTATTTTCATTTATCGCTTTATTTTTTAAGGGTTTGTTTTTGGCTATGTAAATACCCGAAGCCTTGTAATAGCGTAGTTTAATTTCCGCACTTTAAATTCCGCAAAATATTAACTGTTAGATGTATGATTAGGGTTGCATGACAAGAATGTATGATTAACTTTAAAACAGTTAGATAACCCTAAAATGTGCAAAGATAATAATTTGAAATCGAATCACTCGCACATGCGCACTCCTAGGGTACACTCCCACTTCAGTTGCCTTCGGTAAACGGTCACTAGGTATAGGATGCTTTAGTGGTCGTCCTTTTATCCCAAAGATCAAAGTTGCCTCGGAATGGTTGCCTCGGATATTGTTGCCTCGAATAATTGATCTAAGACATTAGGATTATTACTAAGATGCCCTAACATTGCTTTAGTGACCGTACATCCCTTTCGAATTGACCCTCAAAACTCCAACGACGGTGCTACCTACTCACTAATAATGGGATAGCATTGTCTAAAGGAAACAAACATAGAACAATTCTTTTTGCGAGTAGGTAGATTAGTTCTTAAGTACTTGCTCAATCCAAACAAACTTTTTCACACTTACACTCCTTTACAAACAAAGTTTTCAAAAACACTTCGTAACACTCTTGAAGACAGAAGCAAGAGTTAAATCGGAGTCAAAACAAAAGCTTTTCAAATCACACAAACATACAAAGAAGCAATTTTGAAAATGATGAGCAAGTACCTAAGAGCCCGTAGATAACTACTGATAGAAAGGGTGCTAATACCTTCCCTTTCTATAATCTACCCCCCGTACTCAGAAATATCTCAAAAAAGGAATTTTTCTGTGCTTTTTTTCCTTTCCTTGTTGGATAAAATAAAAGTTGGTGGCGACTCTTGCTTACCGCGACATTTTGTGAACACAAACGCAAAACGCAAACCAGCATTCCTAAAAACAGTCCCAGTTCTGGCCACCGTATCACAGAACTGGCGAATCTGCTGGGGAATTAATAAGTGGGGTATACCTTAGGATTAGTTCATCATATTGTTTTCTATTGTTTGATTTGATTGCTTTATCTTTATGGGCTTTGTATCGGAGTTACTATAGACCCTAACTCGGATCTGGGGAACACCTTTTAGGTAAGTAGAAATAAACTGTGAGGGAACTGTACGACGTAGACCGATACGGTTGAAGCAGTAGCTACGTTGATGTGGCACATTAGTTGGTACCGGTATCCCTTGTGGAGGAACAAGGAGAATGCATGGCTGCTATATGGGTCGTTAAGCATCAACTGACCTTAGAACCTATAATTGACCAACTCGACCATAGGAAGTAGTGAGATAGCCGATCTTGGTGTAGAGCTGGGAACTGGTTGATACTCGATGCTACACTCATTGAGACCATACTCTCGAGATGGTTTCGGCTGCAAGAAAAGATTGCGTAAGCTGAAACTATGACCGATGGAGGATGGTCAGTGATATTGAGAACCTCTAGAACCCGGTTACTATTATTAGGACAGGTTGAACCAACTAAACTGCAAGAGGGTAGTACCTAAACTCCATGTCAGGCTGAAATTTAAAGGCTATTGTATGACTTGTTTGCCTTTACCATGTTTGATACCTGTTATACCTGTTGTGTGTTTTATCATGACATCATGCATCAAGACATAACATGCATATTTCATTAGACTAATCATTTCAAAGACCGAGGGGATTCATCTTTGTTCTATTTTGCAGATTATGGCTTCTATGTGCAGAAATACCATTCGAGTCAACTTCGTGCAGATACCTGCTCAGCTCATAGAGTTGGTCTCAAAAGTTCCTGATACTTCTTCCTTTGTTAGAAGACATGGTCATCTCCTTAGCCTGGTCACTTCCAAGTTGGATGAGCAAATGATGAGCGTCCTTTTTCAGTTCTTTGATTCGTTGCATCATTGTTTCACCTTCCCAGACTATCAGTTACTCCCTACTTTGGAGGAGTTTTCTGACTTGATGGGCATATCTATTCTAGAGCAGACACCCTTTACAGGTTTGGAGGAGGTTCCTAGGCCAGAGGATATTGCTTCAGCCCTACACCTAAAAAGGGTTGATGTAGTATCTAACTGGGAGACTTGAAGTGGGGTTAAAGGTTTCTTGGTAAAGTTTTTGATCGATCAAGCTCAACAATTCTGGGATAGTTTGGACTTTCAAGCATTTGAAAACATATTGGCTCTCCTTATCTACGTCTTGGTTATTTTCCCGAATCCGGATGCCTTTATAGATGTGAATACAGTTAAGATCTTCATGTCTCGTAACCCAGTGCCTACTCTCTTGGGTGATATTCTGCATGCTCTTTATACCCGTATTGTGAGGAGAAGGGGAACTCTCATGTGTTGTACACCGCTGCTGGCGAGGTGGTTTATTTCACACCTCCCCAAGTCTATACTGAAGAATGAGGAAGGTGTAGGTTGGGCTTACAGAATCATGTCCCTTGCTCATACGGACATCCTTTAGAATTCTAAGGACATGGAAAGGGTAGCTGTCATTGATTGATGTGGGGAATACCCCAATGTTCCATTGCTTGGAATTCGAGGGGGTATAACCTACAATCCTTGTTTGGCCTTACGACAGTTTGGACGGGCTCAGAGAGACGGTCCTCATGAGCTGCTGCTTACAGATATTGTCTTTGACTACAAGGGGGATGTTGAGGGATATCGCCGCAGGTTTATACGAGCTTGGGGAATGGTGAACAGGTCTGACCCACATGAGCTAGGACTGAAGACTTCTCTCCCAATGCAACCATATCTCCAGTGGGTTCGAGCCCGTGCTCAGAAGCTGGGGATGCCATATGAAGTTGTTTTGCCGGTAATTGTAGAACATACTAATGAAGAAGGGGTTCCTTATACAGTCCTCCATCCCTATATGCCTACTGATCTGGGGGCATTGAAGAGATCTTGGATCCAGTTAAAGGAAGAAAGGGATACCTACAGGGAGAAGTATCATGAGCAGGAACGGAAGATCTTGAGGCTTACAAGGCAACTTGAGAACAAAAGGACAATCAACGATTATGTCAGCACGAAGGGAAAACGACCATGGGATTTCTGATGTCTTTTATTGTTTCTAGTTTAGATTTGCTTTTCAGTATTTCTTTTGTAACGCCTTAAAGGCATTTGTTAAACATTGTTACAAGTTTTAATCTAATAAAGTGTGTTTTATTTTAGTTTGCAAATTTGAATCTCCCAAAGTCTTTGAAATCATTTCATACGCATTCCATTACCATGCACCTCATTACAGGTACCATTACAGGTTTCTTATCTTCTTCGCTATTTATTTCAGCACATAATGTCTTTTGAAACACCTACTGATCAAGCTATTAAGGCTCTTCAAGCTCAGAATGCTCAGCTCCAGGAGATGTTCTTGAACTTGGCGAAAGGACAACAAGATTTGAAGACTCTAATCTTGAAGGACAAGAATAAGAAGAAGAAGAAGAAGAAGAAGAAGAAGGTGGTTCTACTGAATATGGGTCACATATTTGGGAACAATTTGCGACAGGAAGCTGATTTGTCTCATTCATCTGGGGGAGGAGAGAATCAAGAGGAAAGGAAGGTTCCTAGCCATGTGGTTTCTGACAATGACACTGATTTTGATGATGAACAGTACCCTCCTGCTGAGGATAGGTACAAACAACTTGAAGACCGTCTGAGTGCCACGGAGATTTAGAAAGTTCTCGGTTTGGATTTTGGAGATTTAGGGCTGGCATCAAGGGTGGTGATTCCTCACAAGTTTAAGGCTCCGGTATTTGCTAAGTACGATGGAGCATCCTGTCCAAAGCTTCATCTCTGCTCATACGTCAGAAAAATTCAACCATATACTGTTGATAGGAACCTGTGGGTCCATTTCTTTCAAGACAGTCTGTCAGGGACTCAGCTTGAATGGTTCTATCAATTGGAAGGAGCTAATGTTCGCAACTGGGAGGACCTTGCTGTTGCTTTTTACAAGCAATACCAGTACAATGCCGACCTTTCTCCCACGCGTACTCAGCTTCAGGGTATGTCTATGGGCGCGAGCGAAGGTTTTAAGGACTACGCGCAGAAGTAGAGAGATCTGGCTGGAAGAGTACAACCCCCGCTGTCTGATAGGGAGTTGGTGGATATGTTTCTTGGGACTTTGTCTGGTCCGTATTTCAATCATTTGATCAGTAGTTCATCGTCTGGGTTCACTGAGCTGATTATGACTAGGGAGAGAGTAGAAGTTGGTATTAGAAGTGGCACGATACAGAAAGGTGCTTCGTCAAGTACGGAAAAGAAGCCTTTCAAGAAAGAATCTAGTGCCGTTTACATCTCAAAGATCCAAATCCGACCTGAACGCCGCCAAGCAGTGAATGCAGTGGTAATATCAAGACCTACAGTTGCCCCACAATACAACAATCAGCAAAGAGTAGAGAGACCGCAAAGACAGTATACTCGGCTCAGTATGACCTTATCTTAAATTCTGCCACAATTGTTGAAGACCAACCTGGTAACTCTGAGGGAAGCTTCGAAGAATCCCAGTACCACCTCTCCGTTGTATAATTCAAACGCCCGTTGTGCCTATCACTCTGATAGCCCAGGGCATGATACCAACAATTGTTGGGCCTTGAGGAATAAGGTGCAAGATCTGATTGAAGCTAAAGAAATTGAGTTTGACGCACCAGAAAAACCCAACGTCATAACTGATCCTATGCTAAAACATGACTCGGGAGTCAATGCAATCGGAGATGATGATGAAGAGTCAGATATTGACAGCTGAATTTACCCGACTACCAACGGTGGCTTGAACAATTGGACGGCGAAGGACTTCGTGCCCGTTTATTTTATTACACAGTAATAGACTTTTGTTTTGAAACTTGTAACATACAATTTGAAACTTTTACGGCCCGGTGCCTTACCCGAGACACCGTGGCTTTGTGTGTGAGGGCTTATTATGTGTCATTTTCATATATCATCAATAAAGCATTGGACGTTTCTTGCATTACAATTTTTGTGCTCCTTGTTTTTCTTCTCTATTTTTCACTTTATCAAAACAGCTATTTGTCTTACACACACTCATATATCATAAAATACAGGTCCACATCCACTTTGGATCCCACTGATAACGACTCTGCTACTACCAGTTATGACTTCGAAAGTCCGATCAACCAAGTCGAGGACGAAGGTGAGGATGATTGTGAAGTGCCTGGAGAACTTACTAGATTGTTACTTCAGGAAGAGAGGGCCATACAGCCGCATGAAGAGCCAGCGGAAACAGTAAATCTGGGTACAAAAAAAGACAAGAAAGAGGTCAAGATAGGTGCGAATCTGGAGCCTAATGTTAAGCAACAGTTGATACAGATGTTGCGTGACTATGTTGAGATCTTCGCTTGGTCTTATGAAGATATGCCTGGGTTGGATACTGATATTGTGGTTCACCGCTTGCCGACCAAAGAAGACTGTCCTCCAGTGAAGCAGAAAGTTTGCCGAATGCACCCCGAGATGTCTGAGAAAATCAAAGCCGACGTAATAAAACAGTTTGATGCCGGATTTATAGCAGTTACTTCTTACTCGGAGTGGGTTGCCAACGTGGTTTCGGTGCTGAAGAAAAATGGTAAGGTACGTATGTGTGTAGACTATAGGGATCTGAACAGGGCGAGTCCCAAAGATGATTTCCCTCTGCCTCATATCAATGTTCTGGTTGACAACACCGCACAACATAAGGTCTTCTCCTTTATGGATGGTTTTTCTGGTTACAATCAGATTAGGATGGCTCCCGAGGATATGGAAAAGACAACCTTCGTTACGTAGTGGGGTACTTTTTGCTACAAAGTCATGCCTTTCGGATTGAAGAATGTTGGGGCAACGTATCAGCGCACCATGGTCACCTTGTTCTACGACATGATTCATCATGAGATTGAGGTATACGTTGACGACATGATTGCAAGGTCCCAGACTGAGGAAGAAAATATTGACCATCTCTAGAAGCTATTTGACAGGTTGAAAATGTACAAGCTGAGGTTAAACCCGAAAAAGTGCACCTTCGGGGTGAGGTCCGGTAAGCTGCTGAGTTTCATCGTTAGCGATAAAGGTATTCAGGTGGATCCTGCAAAGGTGAAGGCTATACAAGAGATGCCAGCTCCCCGAACAGAAAAAGAAGTCAGAGGCTTTTTAGGACGGTTGAATTACATTGCCCAATTTATTTCGCACTTGACTGCTACTTGTGAGCCAATCTTCAAGCTGCTGAAGAAAGATCAAGTGGTAAGGTGGAATGATGAATGTCAAGCCGCTTTCGAAAGGATCAAAGAATATCTCCAAGAGCCACCTATTCCGATGCCTCCAGTTGAAGGAAAACCTTTGATCTTATACTTGACAGTATTGGATAATTCAATGGGGTGTGTGCTGGGGCAGCATGACGAGTCTGGACGAAAAGAGCATGCTATTTACTACCTTAGCAAAAAGTTTACCGACTGTGAGACCCGATACTCACTGCTTGAGAAAACTTGCTGCGCTTTGGCATGGGCTGCTCGCCAGCTGAGACAGTATATGCTGACTCACACTATTCTATTGATATCAGAGATAGACCCAATTAAGTATATCTTCGAGAAGCCTGCCTTATCCGGAAGAATAGCAAGATGGCAGATGATCTTAACTTAGTATGACATTCAATAAACGACCCAAAAAGCAATCAAGGGGAGTGTGTTAGTAGATCATTTGGCACATCAGGCAGTGGACGATTACCAGTCTATGAACTTCGAATTCCCGGATGAGAACATCATGTTAGTGACCGACTGTGAGAAACCTGGACCGGATGAAGGACCTGAGGAAGGATCCCGATGGTCTATGTACTTTGATGGAGCTTCAAACGCTTTGGGTAATGGCATTGGTGTCGTGGTCATATCTCCTGAAGGCTGTCATATTCCATTTACCGCCCGATTATGTTTCAACTGCACCAACAACATGGCAGAGTATGAAGCGTGCATCATGGGCCTTCGAGCAGCTATTGACCTAAGGATTAAGTTCTTGAGTGTGTTCGGAGATCCGCTCTGGTGATCAGTCAGATCAAAGGCGAGTGGGATACGAAACACCCAAATCTTATTCCTTACAAGGAGTATGTATTGACATTGCTTCCGCACTTTGAGTAGATAACCTTTGAGCACTTCCCAAGAGAGGAGAACCAGTTAGCGGACGCGCTAGCTACCATGTCTTCTATGTTCAAGGTCAGGTGGGACAATGAAGCTCCCCAAATTACCATCGAAAGGTTGGATGAACCTGCACATTGCTGCGACATTGAGACTGAAGAAGTAACAGATAAACCCTTGTTTCATGAGGTACAAAGGTATCTTGAGGCTCAGGAATACCCCGAGGGTGCATCTGTTAATGATAAGAAGTTTCTGAGGAGGTTCGCTGCAAAGTTCTTCATCAGTAATGGTATCCTTTACAAGCGTAACCATGATTCAACCTTACTGCGTTGTATGGATAAGAACGAGGCAGAAAGAATCATGGTAGAGTTACATGAAGGTACTTTCGGAACTCATTCCAGTGGACACACTATGGCGAAGAAAATCCTTCGGACGGGATATTATTGGTCTACTATGGAAGCCGACTGTTATCAGCATTCTCGGACCTGTCATAAGTGCCAAGTCTATGCTGATAAGGTGCATGTACCTCCGGTTCCTCTGAACATCTTGACAACTCCTTGGCCTTTTGCAATGTGGGGCATTGATATGATCGGCGAGATCAGACGTACTGCGTCTAATGGGCATCGTTTCATCCTGGTAGCAATTGACTATTTTATGAAGTGGGTTGAGGCAACTTCCTTTGCTACAGTGACCAAGAAAGTCGTGGCACGGTTTATTCGACACAATTTGATCTCTCGATATGGCGTACCAGAGAGGATCATTACAGAAAATGGTACAAATCTCAACAATACAATGATCACTGAGCTCTGCAAACAGTTTAAGATACAACATCACAACTCTTCTCCCTACGGGCCGAAGATGAATGGGGCTGTTGAAGCAGCTAATAAGAACATCAAGAAGATTGTGCAGAAGATAACGGTGACATACAAAGACTGACACGAGATGTTACCATTCGCTCTTCATGGGTACCGTACCTCAGCACGGACGTCAACAGGGAACTATTCATTGGTATATGGCATGGAGGCAGTCTTGCCCATTGAAGTTCAGATACCCTCTCTTAGGATTATGAAAGATGTAGGTTTGAGCGAAGACGACTGGATCCAGACCCGACTTGATTAGCTGAATCTAATTGATGAGAAGAGACTTACTACTATTTGTCATGGTCAGACGTATCTTCAGTCGTTATCCTCAGCGAGCAAAACTCTTTATACTCTCCAGCAGCAATCCGGGATCTATTTTCCCCAGCTAGAGAACATCATAAAAAACACTATACATCCATACATCATGACATGCATATACGCATCATATAACACAATCTCATTTATTTTGAGAACATCATTGCTCGATACATGTCATGCATCATGAGATTACATCCGACTAACCTTTACCTTTCAAGAAAGATACAATCAAATTCTCACAAAATTCAAGCTATGAAGCCCGGGTACGACCAGATAATAGTTTAATCCCCAGCAAGCCGTGAAGCCCGAATTACGACCGGATAGCAGCTCAACAAGTACCATGAAGCCTAGATTACGACCAGATAGTGGTATATCATAAACACAAGCCGTGAAGCTCGGATTCGACCGGATAATAGCTCAGTAAGTTATTGTGAAGCCTGGATTACGACCAGATAGAAGTACAAGACCATGAAGCCTGGATTACGACCAGATAATGGTAGAAGACATTGTGAAGCCTGGATTATAATCAGATAGCAGCCAAAGACACCACGAAGCCTGGATTACGACCAGATAGTGGTATATCTTTAATACAAGTTATGAAGCCCGGATTACGATCGGATAGTATCTTGATTTTCTCCAAACACCATGAAGCCTGGATTCGACCAGATAATGGTATGATATATCGTGAAGCCTGGATTACGACCAGATAGCGGTAAAAGACACGGAAGCCTGGATTACGACCAGATAACAGTGAGGGACACTGTGAAGCTTGGATTACGACCAAATAGCAGTTTACCCGGCCAATTACTAAGAAGCCCAGATTCGACCGGATATTAGTAGGCCCAACAGTCAAAGGGAAGCCCGGATGTGACCAGATAACCACTTGATTTCTTCTGAAGCCTGGATTTTGACCAAATAAGAAGTAAGGTATTGTGAAGCCTGGATTACGACCAGATAGCAGTACAGAACACCATGAAGCCTAGATTCGACCAGATAATGGTATAACACATCGTGAAGCCTAGATTACGACCAGATAACGGTAAAAGACACTGCGAAGCTTAGATTTCAACCAAATAGCAGTTTACCTGGACAATTACTAAGAAGCCCGGAGTTGACCGAATATTAGTGTGCCTTAAATTCAAGTTGAAGCCCGGATGCAACCGAATAATAACTTAATTCCTTCTGAAGCCTAGATTACGACCAGATGAGAATTGAGAAATTATGAAGCCTGGATTACGACCAGATAGCAAGTATAATCCCATCTCCCCAGTAAGTCACTGTAAATCCTGGATTACGACCAGATAGCAGTCGGTCGTATCACTATGAAGCCTGGACCATGACTATACAGTAGTTCATTTTCACCTCCTCAACTAAGAGACGGTTCCTTAGTAGAATAACAGACGACCGAAGTTCCTAAAATTCAACTTTTCTCAAAAAAACATAGACGATTCACTAGTAGGATAACGGACGACTAAAGCTCCTAAAATTCTACTTTCTCTCAAGATAAAGAACAACATTCCCCAGCGGAATCTTCTTCAACAACATGTATACAAGCTCTCGCTAAGGAATCTCTTACACGATCGATACTTCTTCGGATGGCATCTTTAAGCTCCTCTTCCATCATCAATCTCCAAATGGCATCTATAATCCCATTCTCGACATCACAAGACAATTACCACGTCATGCGAGTGCAAATTTCTAGGCACTCTAGTGTTCAATCATCTTCAACCCTCACATCACGAAAGGCAGACAAGCCAATCTAAATCTTCAGGTTTAAGAAGATTTAACAAGGGAAGCTGTTGTACCCCAAAATTTTCCCTCTCATATTTCTCAAGACATTTTAAGAAAGATCCTCAAGTTGATCAAGGTAGTCCAAGGGTTGACCAGACAAGCTCTCTCCTAAAGCAGTCTACTTCAAATTAGGGTTTCATGATGCATTAAGATAATTGAATCCAAGGGATCCCAAATGCTCACCATTGTCCTAATATGTTCTCAAGATCATCCATGTCAAGTTTCAAGTCTTGCAGAGAAAGTTTGCTCAGTCAATTGCTCAAAGGCCTGAAAATCGACTGTGCTAGGGCAAAAGTCAATTGTGGCCCACATACAGTCAAACTTCAAGAATTTTTGTCAACGTCCTCATTTTGAAGTATATTTCATAATTTTATCAAGGGTTGATCATGATTCATCAAGGATTGCACATAATTTATCAAGAATCAAAAGTTGCTAAATTAGGGTTTTGTAGGAAAAGTCAACTCAACTTTGACTAAGCATAACTTTCTCATACTTTATGATAAATGACCCATCCAAATCTCATTCCGAATAGGATGAAATTATATACAATCCATATTCATATCCCAAGTTCAAAATATGCACTCACAAGAATTTATGAATTTGGACATTATAGGTCATTTTGAAAAGTCAACAAAAACACATTTTTTGTCAAAGCTTCATACATGAGCATGGAATATCAAATTGAGATGAGACAAAAATGGTTGCTTAGAGGACATCACAAGATTTCTAAAAAATCCAATAACACCTTCAAAGAGTCAAAATTGAGGAAGTTATGCATTAGTGAAATTGACCCTTTTTGCAAAATTGCCAAAAGTCAACTATGCCTCAAATTGCAAATTTTGCTTAATGGGCCTAACTTTTTGCATTGGTTTTGAGTTGGAAACATGGTCCACGAGCCCTAGACTTTGCCACTTTTCATTATCTTGTTTTTATTATTTATTTTGATTTTGATTTGAATTTAATCAATTTAAATTAAAACAAATCATGATAAAATCTAAAGCATTGAAAACTCAAGATTTTGTACTTGTTTCAGGTCTCAAATCCAGTTGGCAAGTATTTGAAATCGTGAAAAGCATTGGTATGGACAAAAAGATTGAATTTTCCTAATTTTAAAAAGATATTCAAAGTGAATCAAATCCAAATCAAAGACATTGATGGAGGAAGATTGAGATCAGTTTTTGAACCCTAATTCAGTCCTTGATATATATTGAACCATTGCAGACCAAAAAAGAGGCTAGAGAGAGGCGTGAGAATCAGAACCAAACTTGAAAAAAACAAGAAAAAGTGTTGAATCGAATTCCTAGCTGCAAGCAATACATGCCTTCCTGACCATTTCAATCACTTCCTGGGAGTGTAGGCAAGCGAAACCAATCAAGAACAAGCATTCCCAGGCCCTGAATACCACTGTAAGTCATCCACGATATTGAGTTATTTTTGAAATCGGTTTGCATAATTCTGGCACATATAGCATGATGTAATCATATATTCTTGATCCTTAGAACATTTGCAAGCTTTCTGTAATACTTAATTGCGTTTTCATAGACTGAATCAAGAATTGCCATTGTTAGGTTTTTTGGTTCCGTTTTAGGGTTTTTGTATGCAAGCAAAATTAGCCTTCATGAAAGGTACCATGATGTTCAGGATGATAAGACGGTTCGATCCATGGCATTATATGTCATTTATATTGCTCATGGAGGATTTTGAAATGAGCCCAGTTTGTAGTGACGGACAAACGTCCATAGGTAAAAGTCTAGGACTTTTACCAACGGTGCAGGGAGAAAGATGACATACGTGCCTCCATCCCATTCGCTGATATGAATTTCTGCGCGAATTTCTTTTATTTCGTTGGTTCTTAATATAATAATTGTTGTTTGTTTTGTATACAAGAAACACGTGTGGCTCAGTTGGTAACCAAGTGGTTGGATAGTGCTTCAGGACCTGGGTTCGAATCCCAGGTCCCCCAAATTGCTTCATGTTATTTTCTTTTCAGTGATTACATGCGTACATAAGGCCAGCGACCACCATGGTCCATCATGATCCAGATTTCCAAGTGTCCTGAGATCCAGATCTGAAAGCCATTAATGGAGGAGCATCATAAGCCATGGTCAATGCAATACATGAGATTCTGGAAGTCAACGTGGACCTCCTTGTTTTGGGCCAGAAAATTGCTTCTTACACCCCCCTAAATTGCTGTTCTCAGGCCCAATAACTCTTTCTCTTTTCTTTTTACATTTTGTTTTATTTAATTTATTTATTTTATTTACTAACACAAAATTAATTTTTCTTATAAAAAAATCACATAAAAATATTTTTCACTCAATTGGACTTAGGTTTATTTTTTATCAATAAATTAATTAATTTAATTAGATTTTAATTTTAGGTAAACTTTAATTTCTTTTTGTAAATAAATTAAAGTTAATTAGAACAATTAGGGTTTTATTTCTAACTTAATTATATTTTCTTTTCCTAAAAAGAACCAAAAACACAAAAATAGGCTATTTATTTATTTTCATTAATTAATTTAATTAGCTAATTAATTGTGTATTTAATTTTAAAACCTAATTCTTTTTTAAAAATAATTAAAAAAACAATTTTCTCTTTCAATTAGGTTAGAATGGGTCAAAACCCTAGTTCTCTCCCGATCTAAATTTATTCGCGCGCGCTCTATTTTATTTTTACCCTATTAATGTAACTGCTCATAAGTTGTAATAGCTTAATTAGGTCTTTATTTTCATTTATCGCTTTATTTTTTAAGGGTTTGTTTTTGGCTATGTAAATACCCGAAGCCTTCTAATAGCGTAGTTTAATTTCCGCACTTTAAATTCCACAAAATATTAACTGTTAGATGTATGATTAGGGTTGCATGACAAGAATGTATGATTAACTTTAAAACAGTTAGATAACCCTAAAATGTGCAAAGATAATAATTTGAAATCGAATCACTCGCACATGCGCACTCTTAGGGTACACTCCCACTTCGGTTGCCTTCGCTAAACGGTCACTAGGTATAGGATGCTTTAGTGGTTGTCCTTTTGTCCCAAAGATCAAAGTTGCCTCAGAATGGTTACCTCGGATATTGTTGCCTTAAATAATTGATCTAAGACATTAGGATTATTACTAAGACGTCCTAACATTGCTTTAGTGACTGTACGTCCCTTTTGAATTGACCCTCAAAACTCCAACGACGGTGCTACCTACTCACTAATAATGGGATAGAATTGTCTAAAGGAAACAAACATAGAACAATTCTTTTTTCGAGTAGGTAGATTAGTTCTTAAGTACTTGCTCAATTCAAACAAACTTTTTCACACTTACACTCCTTTACAAACAAAGTTTTTAAAAACACTTCGTAACACTCTTGAAGACAGAAGAAAGATTTAAATCGAAGTCAAAACAAAAGCTTTTCAAATCACACAAACACACAAAGAAGCAATTTTGAAAATGATGAGCAAGTACCTAAGAGCCCGTAGATAACTACGGATAGAAAGGGTGCTAATACCTACCCTTTCTATAATTTACCCCCGTACTCAGAAATATCTCAAAAAAGGAATTTTTCTGTGCTTTTTTTCCTCTCCTTGTTGGATAAAATAAAAGTCGGTGGCGGCTCTTGCTTACCGCGACATTTTGCAAACAAAAACGCAAAACGCAAACCAACATTCCTAAAAACAGTCCTGGTTCTGGCCACCATATCACAGAGATAATAAAAGCCAAAAATCCAGATGCTTACACTGAGATGTCTAAGGTTTAACCTATGCAATGGACAAGATCAACTTTTAGCACTTACCCTCAGAGTGGTTTGCAGGTCAACAATATCTGTGAGGCTTTTAATTGGGAAATTCTTGATATTAGGGAAAAACCAATAATCTCTCTACTTGAAGGTATAAAGCATTATATAACTGTTAAGACGTTGAAGCAAAGACAGATGCTTGAAAGGAACAATGGTGAAACATGTCCTAAGATCCAGGTTTTAATTGAAAGATACAAACGGTTAGAAGGGGGTGGAAGGCAACATGGCATGGTGATGAGGAGATCGATAAGTTTGGTGTTTCTAATGAAAAAGATACATATGTTATGGACCTGACTGCAAAGTCTTGTACTTGTCATCAATGGGACCTAACTGGTATACCTTGTTATGGACCTAAAAGTATTTTTTAGTGTCATATATTAATAAAAATAAAAATGTATTATTTCTATATTTTTGTCCTAAATATCTAATAAAATATACAAGTATTTATATATTATATTAAATATACTAAATATATACAAGAATAAAATATTAATTATTTACAAAAAAAAAGTATATTTTAGAAAATGTTTTCAAAATGTAAACAAAAAATAATAACTGGAAAAAAATACATTTTTGTATTATTTTCTAGGGTTTTAAATAAAAAGTATATATATTTATTTACATGTATATGTTAAATAAAACAAATAAATGCCAAATAAATGCAAAAAAGGGTGGAAAAATATTTTTGGAGTTTTTTATATTTGAGCAAAAAATAATAAGTCAGAAAAAAAAAAGAAAAATGCAAAATGACAATTATTTCACACAATGGGCCAAGGGGGTGCAAAATGGAAAAAAAAGTGTGCAAAGAGCAAAACCAACTCAGGCCCAGCCCAAGTCAGCCTTCTTCAACCTCCAGCTTCTGTTTCAAAAATGCGCGCCTTCTTGTTCATCATACTAACTTCTGATTCTTTGACTTTTAGCAAAAACTCATAACACCAATAATGTAGAGCATCAAGAGACGAATTCAGACATATAAAATACTTGACCTAACTCTAAGAAACGAGGGAGAATTTCTTCATCCCCAATTTCTGACCTAATTTTTCTTCAATGTTCATGGCCAAAATTCTTACAGCATACTCAATATAAATGAAAAGTAAATACATGGATGGCTTCAGGGCTATGAGTAGAGCATGTTTCATTCACAAACCTAAGCCTAACTCTTCCTAGATTGAGAGATAGAAGTTCATGTTTTTACCTGTTTCAGCTTGAGTCGTGTACAGCAATGTGGCCAACTTCAATGGAGTTTGAGCTTTTGTACAGCTTGCCTGAAGTCCAAGGATGCTTCTCCAACACCTAGCTTGCTTTGATACTCTCTGAATTGTGCTATGGAAGTTCACCTGCAAAACTGAAAAGTGAAAATGGCAAGTGATGTTAGGGGTGTTACAGTTTGTATCTAGGGCTTGGGATAGTTCCAATGGATGATATAGAATGTATTTGAACTGGTTTTAGCCAAAGTGCACGAGTGGAATGGATTGTGGAAGTCAAACTGCAACAGATGCCCTGTTTTGCAAAAAAACTGTGATTTTTTGTATGAGGAGGGATGAGGGGTGGTTTGGTCGTGCTTTAGGCTTGCTTGGATGTATGAAAGATGTTTGCAAAGTTTGTTTTGGTTGGTGTTTACAGGAATCAGAGATTGAGAGTTTTTGCAAGCTTTCTTCAAATGTAAGCAAGGATAATGTGTGTTCCCATACAGGCCCGTACCACCCTCTATGTATGCTGCCTATCTTGTTCTTGATCAGAGGGATTTGTGTACAAATTCTAGCCTCAAAGATCTGGCCCATGCCTCTTGGATTTTGTATTTGACATAAAGCACTACTTTTCAAAAATGGCAAGTTTGCTTTTTCTACTTAAGGGATAATTCTTTGTGTAATGACTAAATACATAAAACAATGCTTGAACACAATGGTTAGGCATTTAATTATGGAGTGCAAACTTGGTTTAGAGGCATGCAAGCAAGTACCAAGCATGCTGATTTGAAAATGGAACTTGTATGAACATGCATTTGGTTATGAACAAAAGTGAATTTTGCCTAACTTTGCAAATTCGATTCTCCCTAACCACAAGGGTGTTTGATAAGTTCTTGGACAATTTGGAAAGCTTGGAATGTGTAATACAATCCATCTTTGTAATGCAAATTGAAACTCCAAGTGGAAGCATGTGAAAAATGGCCAAGAAGTTGGACAAAAATCCTGCCTAGAATAGGTCAAAATTTTTCTAAGTTAAAAATGTTTTGCACCCTTATTCCAAAAATCATAACTTGAGCTACAAGATTCCTTTGAGAAAACTTTGTGAATAAAAGTTGTAGATGTTGCAATGGACTACAACTTTCATGTTTTGAGTTTTGTTTGAATCCATTTGTATCTGAATGAAAAAATGGGACAAAGTTAGGGAAAAATAAGGGAATTTCATAACTTAGAAAATTTCTAAGTTATGAAATTTCTTCATTTTAAACCCTAATTTGCAATTTTGGATTTCTTGATGAACAAGTTTCATAATTTGACATGTCTTGATGAGAAATGAATCTTAGCACTTGATTTTGACCAAAAAGTCAAAGTTTGACTTTTCAATATACAGTCAAATTTTGATCAGTTGACTGGAAAATTCATCTGTCAATCCAGTGCATTTGAGATCTTTTGAACTTGTTGAATGTGTCAAGACAATGCCATTAAATCCTTAAGTCCATATATGAGCTTGGTTTGCCATTGGTTAGGTCAAACAGTCAAAAATTGCCTTTGTGCAGTCAAAACCCTAAAAATGACCATTTTTCCCTTTTGGTGATCTGATCAAATTTCTTGTGGAATTGTGATCCAAACTTGACCAAATGGTTCATATGAGTTCATTATGTTGACGTGGGTCAAAAATCATGAGGTTTGACTGTCAATTGGCCATAGTTGACTTTTTCCCCAATATAGTTGATTTTAGGTCAACTGTCCAATTGACTGGGCAAAAATTGGAATCAAGGCTTGAAACTTGGTATGGATAAACTTGTGAGTCTAACATGAAGCATGAAAGTCACTTTGGGCATTTTAGGTCAAAACATCCTTGTGCAAACTCAAACCCTAATTTGGGTCAACAGTGCAAGGAGGGGCCTTGAGCAGGGCAAACCCTAACTTGATCTTGAGTTCCAAGAGTCTTGTGGTGAGAAAATGTTGATGAAATGAGAGGGCAAATTTTAGGGTACAACAGTTGCCCCTGTTCGATCTTCTTGAACCTGAAGAGTTAGATTGGCAGGTTTGCCTTTCGTGACTCGAGGGTAAAAGGAGATTGGACACTAGAGTGCCCAAAAAAAGTGCACTCGTCCAAGCATAGTTGAGGGAATGGGCTTAAAGATGCCATTTGGAGATGGGCTTAAAGATGCCATCTGGAGATGTGACAGAATCTTGTCGGAGGATGGGCTTAAAGATGCCATCTGGAATGCTTGTTGAATTGTAATGTGATAGGTCAGAAGAATGCAGATCGAAATGGTTTCCGTGTCTGGAATGCATTTGAATTGTATCTGGAGTTGAGATTTGTGTGAGTAGCAGAATGACCTCCGTGTCTGGGGTGTATCTGAAACTGTGACCGTGTTTGAATGTAGAATGAATATCAGAATGACTGCCGTGTCTGGAGCGTATCTGTATTGTATCTGGGTAACAGAGAAATATCTGTGTATGGAGCAACTGCGTGCTGGGGATAAACTCTGAATGAGTGACAAAATGGAAACCGTGTCTGGAGCGTATCTGGACTGTATCTGAAATTGAGATTTGTATGAGTAGCAGAATGACCTCCGTGTCTGGGGTGTATCTGAAACTGTGACCGGGATTGAGATCCGTATGAGTAGCAGAATGACTTCCGTGTCTGGAGTGTATCTGAGACTGTAACTGGGATCTGAATAAATGACAGAATGACTTCTGTGGCGAATGTACTGGGGAGAATCAAACTGCTGTTGTAAGGGTCAGAATGGTATCTGTGTTTGGAATGCACTGAACCTTGAGGTTGATAAATGAATCTGAATGAGAGATAGAATGGCTGCCGTGTCTGGAGCGTATCTAGTCTGTATCTGATTGTTGTAGTATGAATGAGTAGTAGAATGACCGCCGTGTCTGGGGCGTATCCATACTGTATCTTGACTTTGAAATTCTGAATTAGTAATAGAATGACCGCCGTGTCTGGGGTGTATCCATACTGTATCTGAATAATTGTAATGATAGCCTTTCAATCTTATCCTGAAAAGGATAAAATGTTAGCTGAAACAAAAAGTTATGTTGCATGATATGTATGATGCAATATATATGTTTTATGATATATGAATGTAATGAATGCGCATGTAAGCTGATGAGCTGTCTTGCTGAGGATAGATGAATCCTGGATAGCCAGAGATAATAGAATCTTTGACTGCTGCCGAGGAAAGTGAATCCTTGACTGTTGCATGGGATTCCAAGGATCTTTGATTACTGGTGGTGAGAAATCCTTTCTGACTGCTGACTGCTTGGGGAGTGAAGATCTTCAGTTGTTGAGGGATTTTAGGACCACTGCTGGGGATTGAAAAATCCTTGGTGTCTTGTGGGGAATGATAATTTTGATGATCTCTACTGGGGAGTCTAGAATCTGGTAGACTCATGTTGGAGGAGTAAGACTGAGAATCTTCAATCTAATGGGAAGTATCTCTGTGGGAGAGTGTTCACTAATCTGGTTCCGCTGGGGATTGATAGTTGGAAGTTTTAGCTCCGCTGGGGATAGGATTTTCAGATTTTAGGGCTCCACTTGGGGATGCTGAAACTTAACTCTGAGGGGAACTAAGTTCTGGAAGGCTCTCTTAGCTGGGGAAATCAGTTTTGAGAAAGCTTTCGTTCTGTTGAGGATCCTGAAGTTTAACTCTGTTTAGGGAATTAAGTTCTGGATTGAGGAATTTGGAGTTTAAATCTGCTGGGGATTTCCTCTGAAAGGGCATCAAGATACCTATATGTACCTTCGACCTACCAGCAATCATCTTTCTTGATTTGTAAGAAAATGATTATGTTCAAATGCATATGCCTATTTAACAAAACATTGGACGTTTCTCAAATAAAACATAAGTGTGAAAAAGAAACAGAAGACAAGGCACATTTATGTATTTGGAAAAGTATTTGTATTAACTTTTTATGAGTATCTTTGTACAAAGGGGACAGGCATCCTAGTAAGAGGATGTTGTCGTAAAAAATTGAAAATTTTATACAAAAGAAAGATGGCTATGTGTAATAATTCCATGGGATTCCCATTCTGCTATAGCCTTCACAACTCTGAATATCTTGTCCATTCCATGCTTCGTCCGCTGATGATTGGATTGATCAGAAGCTCGGAGCTTGTTGATGAAGAGATTGTTCTTTAAAATGATCCGACGAGACATAGTCATACGCTTTAATTCCCTAACTTTTGCCTGGACCGCCCTCTCGTGTTTTCAATCCACCGGGAAACCCTTTTTTGCCCAAGCCGCCCTTTCGGGTTTTCGACTTGCCGGGTGTACAGATTCTTTTGTTTTATCCCTAATTTTTGCCTGAACCGCCCTTTCGGGTTTTCGGTTCACCGGGATGCCCATTTTTTCCCAAGTCGCCCTTTCGGGTTTTCGACTTGTCGGGTGATTTTTATGCGTAGTATCTTTTGACTATGTCTGCGTTCGCAGGGTGCGGCAAATCGTCGCCGTCCATGGTGGTCAGAATCATTGCACCACCAGAAAAGATGCTCTTGATTACAAATAGTCCTTCATAAGTAGGAGTCCATTTTCCCCTGGGATCACTTTGCGGCAAGATAATCCGCTTGATTACGAGATCTCCGACTTGATATACTTGACGTCTGACTTTCTTGTTGAAAGCCTTGATCATCCATTTTTGATACGTATGACCATGGCAAACAGCAGTGAGTCGCTTCTCATCAATCAAATTGAGTTGATCAAGTCGGGTCTGAATCCAATCGTCTTCATTCAAACCAGAGTCCTTCATAATCCTTAAAAAAGGAATCTAAACTTCCATGGGTAGGACAGCTTCCATGCCATATACCAAAGAAAATGGGGTTACCCCTGTCGAAGTACGTGCCGTGGTACGGTATCCATGCAGAGCTAACGGTAACATCTCATACCAGTCCTTGTAGGTAACTGTCATTTTCTGAATGATCTTCTTGATGTTTTTGTTCGCAGCTTCAACAACACCGTTCATCTTCGGCCGATAGGGAGATGAATTTTTATGATAAATCTTGAACTGTTCGCATAGAGCAGTGATCATAGTATTATTGAGATTCGTACCATTGTCTGTAATGATCCTATCGGGGACACCATACCGGCATATGAGGTTCTGCTTGATGAAGCGGGCAACCACATTCTTTGTAACATAGGCGAAGGAAGCTGCTTCGACCCATTTGGTAAAATAGTCAATGGCGACCAGGATGAAGCGATGTTCGTTGGACGCTGTGGGCTTGATCTCTCCAATCATGTCAATGCCCCACATTGTAAATGGCCAAGGAGTTGTTAAAACGTTAAGAGGAACAGGAGGAATATGAATCTTGTCAGCGTAGACTTGACATTTGTGGCAAGTACGGGAATGTTGATGGCAATCATCTTCCATGGTAGACCAGTAATAGCCTGCCCTTAGAATCTTCTTAGCCATCATATGTCCGCTCAAGTGGGTGCCAAATGTGCCGCTGTGTATCTCAGTCATGATCAACTCTGCTTCAGCTTTGTCTACACATCGGAGTAAAACATAATCATGGTTGCGCTTATAGAGGATGCCGTTGCTCAGGAAGAACTTGGCAGCAAATTTCCGTAGGAACTTTTTGTCATTTACGGAAGCTCCTTCGGGATATTCTCTAGTCTGGAGATACCTTTTGATTTCGTGAAACCAGGGTTGTTCCACTACTTCTTCGGTATTAATCTCGTGACAATGCGCAGGTTCATCCATTCGCTCGATGGTGATTTGGGGAGCCTCGTTATCCCAGTTGAGTTTAAACATGGAGGACATTGTTGCCAGAGCATCTGCAAGCTGATTTTCTTCTCGCGGGAAGTGCTCGAAGGTGATCTGCTTGAAATGAGGCAGCAATGTCAAAACATGTTCTTTGTATGGGATAAGATTAGGGTGTTTGGTGTCCCACTCTCCTTTGATTTGACTGATAACCAAAGCCGAGTCTCCAAATACGACCAGAGATTTGATCCCCAAGTCTATAGCAGCCTTGAGACCAAAGATGCAAGCTTCATATTCAGCCATGTTGTTGGTACAGCTGAAACAAAGTCGGGCCGTGAAAGGTGTATGGTAACCTTCCAGGGAAATGAGTACCGCACCGATACCGTTTCCAAGTGCATTTGAAGCACCATCAAAGTACAGGGTCCATCGGGATCCATTTTCAGGTCCGTCATACGGTCCGTTACCTTCAATGTTGTCCAAAGTCATGATGTCCTCGTCTGGGAAGTCGAATCTCATGGATTGATAATCTTCGATAGCTTGATGAGCTAGATGGTTAGCTAGTACACTCCCTTTTATAGCTTTTTGGGTAGTATACTGGATGTCATACTCAGTCAGGATCATCTGCCATCTAGCGATTCTTCCAGATAAAGCAGGCTTCTCGAAGATATACTTGATAGGATCCATTTTAGAAATCAGCAGAGTGGTATGAGTCAACATATAATGTCTTAGTTGGCGAGCAGCCCATACCAAAGCACAGCAAGTTTTCTCGAGCAGTGAGTAGCGAGTCTCACAGTCGGTAAACTTTTTGCTAAGGTAATAAATGGCATGCTCTTTTCGACCAGACTCGTCATGTTGGCCCAGTACGCACCCCATTGAGTTGTCCAAAACAGTCAGATACATGATCAGCGGCCTTCCTTCGACGGGTGGCATCAGAATAGGAGGTTCTAGCAAGTACTCCTTGATCTTATCAAAAGCAGCTTGGCAATCGTCGTTCCATTCGACTACCTGATCTTTCTTCAATAGTTTGAAAATTGGCTCACAGGTAGACGTCAGATGAGAGATGAATCTGGCAATATAGTTCAAGCGCCCCAAGAACCCTCTAACCTCCTTTTCAGTACGGGGGGCAGGCATTTCTTGTATAGCCTTCACTTTTGCTGGATCGACCTCGATGCCTTTGTTGCTGACAATAAATCCTAAAAGTTTACCAGACCTAACTCCAAAAGTGCACTTACTTGGATTCAGCCTGAGTTTGTACTCCTTCAACCTGGCAAACAGCTTCTGCAAATGTTCAAGGTGTTCCTCCTCTGTTTGTGATCGAGCTATCATGTCGTCTACGTAAACTTCGATCTCATGATGTATCATATCATTAAACAAAGCTACCATGGCGTGTTGATAAGTTGCCCCTGCGTTCTTCAGTCCGAACGGCATCACCTTGTAGCAGAAGGTACCCCACTGTGTAATAAAGGTTGTTTTCTCCATGTCCTCGGGGGCCATTTTAATCTGGTTGTAGCCCGAGAATCCGTCCATGAAGGAAAACACCTTGTGCTGAGATGTGTTGCCAATCAAAATGTCGATATGCGGTAGCGGAAAATCATCTTTAGGGATAGCCCTGTTCAAATCCCGGTAGTCCACACACATTCTAACCTTGCCGTCTTTTTTGGGAACTGGCACAATGTTAGCAACCCATTTTGGATAGGATGTAACAGCCAGAAAGCCAGCGTTGAATTGCTTCATTACTTCAGCTTTAATCTTCTCAGACATGTCGGGCCTCATTCGGCGGACTTTTTGCTTGATCGGTGGACAATCCTCTCTTGTAGGGAGACGGTGAACCACGATATCTGTGTCTAACCCCGGCATGTCTTCATAAGACCAGGCGAAGATTTCAACGTATTCATTGAACAACTGTATTAAGCGCTCCTTGACAATTGGTTCCAGATTGGCACCCACTTGTATTTCTTTCCTGTCTTCCTCTGTTCCTAAGTTGACAGTTTCCAACAACTCTTCATGAGGCAAGATGGCCCTCTCTTCTTGTTGTAGAAGTCTGGCTAGCTCTCCTGGTACTTCACAATCTTCGTCATCTTCGTATTCAGCCTGGTTGACCAAATCTTCAGAGTTATTGAAGGATACAGCAGAATAGTCACCCATAGAATCCAGAGTGGATGGGTACCTGCATTTGTGAGTGTGGGTGTGTGTAAGGGATAACCATCCTTAAACAAACAAAAAATGCAAAAGGAAAGAAAATGAACACAACAGTTTATAAATGAAAAATGTCCAATGATTCATTAAACATGGCATATGAATATGAAGAGAATCAAAACCCTTACAAATGGACCTACATGCCCCGGGCAAGGCATGAGGTGAAAAATAGTGTGCAGATTGTTTTAGTAATTATTACAGACCAATAGGAAATGTTCGAAAGATAAATTACTGATTAATGAAAGTAATGGGGACGAAGTCTTTCTCCTCCTAGTTGTGTAGTCCCCCTTCGAGGGTTGGGAAGATCCAGTCTTCAATGTTGGCCTCTTCGTCTTCGTTCTCCAAAGCATTGATTCCATGAGGAGAAATCTTGATGGGTGCCTTTTCAATTTTTGAGCGATGCATAGCTTTTTGCCCCGCAGCGGTAAATCCCAACCCAAACTTGCCTGTCTTGTGAGGAAAGTCAGGAAACTGACCCCATGTTGAGCTCTTTCCCTCCTTCATTGCAGCCTTTGTGTCTTTCAGAGATGCCATCCTGGCCACCTGCTTGGGTACCTCAGCTACTGCCTTTGCTACTGCAACCTCGGGAGCAATTTCCTCGAAGTGTTGGAACGGTGTTTCGATGAATTCCCCCTCCACTTCCACATACCTAAAGGAGTTCAGATGACTGATCATATACTCCTCTTCACCGTGTACAGTTATGATTTTTCCTTTGACAGGGTATTTCAGCATCTGATGCAGGGAGGAAGTGACTGCCCCAGCATTATGTATCCATGGTCTCCCTAGCAAGCAAGAGTATGACGGACGGATGTCCATCACATAGAAGGTTGAGTGGAAAACTTCAGTTCCTACCTTGATGGGAATGTCGACCTCCCCATGCACCATTCTTTTAGACCCGTCAAAGGCCCTGACAATGATATTACTTGGTTTCAGCTCCAAGCCTTCATAATCCAACCAGTCCAGAGCTTTCTTAGGCAACACGTTTAGAGAAGAACCAGTGTCGACCAAGACATGGGCGAGAGTAGTTCCTCAGCATTCAACTGACACATGCAATACGTCATTGTGCTTTCTTCCCTTCGGAGTCAAGTCAGCATCAGAGAAACCCAGGCCGTTGTCAGCGGTAAGGCTGGCTACACAATTCTGGAATTGATCGGCTGAGGTTTCTTGGGGAACATGGACTGTCTTCAGAAATCTTATCAATGCTTTGGCATGAGCCTCCGAACAAAGCAGCAATGCTAACATGGAGATCTTCGAGGGGGTTTGCCCCAGTTGCTCTACCACATCATAATCACTCTTCTTAATTATTTTCAGAATCTCCTCCATCTCTTTCTTAGAGGTTTCGGGGATGACCAAGGGTTGAGCCCTCGTCCTGACGAGCTCTTCTTGGATCCCTTTCCCCTTATCAGCAGAAGTAGGAGGGATAACCACAGGAGTAACAGCTTCTTCAATCAACGGAGTTCTCGCAGAAAGTTTTATCGGTGCAGGAGTAACCTTGGCAGCAGCTGAGGGTCCAAAGATTGCCTTTGGAGGGGCAATCTCTGGAGAGAAAATTCTTCCACTTCGGGTAATCTTGCTCGTACCGGCAATGTTTCCAATGTCGGCATTTTCTTCGTCAGAGCTCTCTTCAGTTATCTCAATTTGTTTAACACCGTGGTAGTAGATTTCTCCACCATAATTCCACGGTATCGATTTGTCAGATTTGTAGGGGACAAGCCCAGGCATGGTTATTTTCAGAGGTGCAATCTTCGTAGCGGATGTAATCTTAACAGGCTTTTTAGGGACCTTGGAAAGATTGGTGGAAATGGTGATTATTGAAACATCTTCGATAGGGGTTGGAGTAGCAGGAATCTTTTCGAAAAGAATTTGTTGGTTGTCCATTAGGCCTTGGATACCTATCTTCAGCAATGGACAGTCGATTGGTAGGGAGGAACAACAGTAGCAGTCTTCTTTACATCCTGGGAAAATCCCAGCTTTCAACAGATTCAACTTGATTGTTAGTAGTGGAGTTACCAGATCATCAACAGCAGCAACATACAGATCTTCTTCAATAGCATGGACATTGGGACCATGCTTTGGCATCGGAGCGGATATTACATTCGGCTTCTCTGGAGCATCGAACTCAACCTCTTTTGCATCTATCAAGTCTTGAATTTTATTTTTTAGCACCCAACAATTGTTGGTGTCATGTCCGGCACTGTCAGAATGATAGGCACATTTGGTATTGGCATGATAGTATGGAGATGTGGTGTTAGGGTTTTTCGGTGCCTCCTTTAAACCAGTCAGATTCAACTTCAACAAATGGGGAAGAACTTGTGCAGGCGTCATATTGATGCGGGTGAACTGCCGTGGTGGCCGTTCTACCCGTTGCTGGTTAGGTCTAGACTGATTGGTACGAGGCTGATCATTTAACGAATTTTGAATCATCACGGCCCCTACAGTCGGTCGGTGCTCAGTTCTTCCCGATCCTTTTTGAGAGTACACAACAGCTGCCTCCTTCTTGGATGGAAATGGCTTTTTAACAGTTGTAGATGTAGAGGCATCCCTTTGAATCTTCCCACTCTTAATACCAGCTTCCACCCACTCGCCAGTCAGAATCAATTCAGTAAACCCTGCGGAAGAGCTCCCGATCAAATGGTTGAAGAAAGGGCCAGATAGGGTCCCCAAGAACATATCAACTAGTTCCCTATCTGAAAGAGGTGGCTGCACTCTTCCGGCCAAGTCGCGCCATTTCTGGGTGTATTCTTTGAATCCCTCATTTGAGGCAATTCCCATACTTTGTAGCTGAGTACGGGTCGGCGCCAAGTCAGCGTTATATTGATACTGTCGATAAAAGGCAGCTGCCAAGTCTTCCCAGTTATGCACTTCTGACCTCTCAAGCTGGTAAAACCAGTCTAGTTGTGTACCGGACAAGCTATCCTGGAAGAAGTGTACCCAAAGATTTATGTCAGATGTATGAGGTTGAATTCTTCTGACATATGACCTCAGGTGCATCTTCGGGCAAGACAGCCCGTCATATTTTGCAAAAATTGGCACCTTAAACTTTGGAGGGATCACAATCCCAGCAATCAATCCCAATTCTTCAAAATATAACCCAGGAACCCTTTGCAGCTCCATAGCTTCCAGTCTATCCTCCAGGTTTTTGTATTTGTCGTCTGCTGGCGGGTATTGCTGCTCTGAATAGTCTTCATCTTCATCAACCTCTTCCTCTTCAGCCTCGAACTCAGAAGGCAATGCAGCCCCTTTTCCTTTACCGGTGCCCTCATCAGATGTGGAGGGGAATTCAAGAACTCTCCTAGCTTCATTCTCAAATCTTCGTCCCAGTGTAGCTACCCCAACTCTTTTCTTCTTCTTTTTTCCTTTTTCTTGCTCTTTGTTCCCTAACAGTGCTTTAAGATCCTCCTGACCCTTTGCCAAGGTCATAAGGAACTATTGAAACTGTGAGTTTTGTGACTGCAGATCTTTGACCGTCTGTTCAAGATCCATCTTACTGAAATAAATAGCAGAAAGATAAGGAAACCTGGCGTGAAGACCTGTTTATGAATATGATGAATGATATGTTTATTCATGCAATGCATTCAAGGATTTAGAAATTCAAAATTGTTGCAGACAAAAATAACACACGTCATATTAATAAGAAGAAATTTTGTCAGTACATAAATGCCCCATGGGCCAAACATTACAAAAACTTCTTAAGGTAAAAAGACGTTGCGCATCCTCTTTGGTGCGATGTAAGTGTTGAGGGTCTCCTCCTCGTGAAGTTGGCGGGTAAGCTCTAAAACCTTCTTCTCACTGGCGTAGAAGCTGGCTTCAAAAGTATCCCTTTCTTCCTTGAGTTGGATCCAACTCTTATGCATTTCCTCCCATGATGTTGGCATGTCAGGATGTAGGATGGTGTATGGAACCTCTCCTTCCTTAACAGGCTCTTTAATCAAAGGGAGAATATGAGGGTAAGGCATCATAAGACTCTGGGCCTGGGTTCGTACCCACTTGAGATAAGGCTCAAGAGGGATGGAGTTCTTGTGCCCCAGTGTCTTGCTATCTACCTTGTTAGGCATCCTCCAAGCTCTGATGAATCTTTGGCGAAGTCCTTGCGCATCGTTATCGAAGTCAAAAACAAGGTCAGGAATCAGCATGTCATGAGGGCCATCCCTCCGTGCATATCCAAATTGTCTCAAAGCTAGACAAGGGTTGTAGGTAATGCCTCCCCTAATGCCAAGTAATGGAACATTAGGGAACTCACCACAACGATCGACGATGATGACATTTTCTCTGGACCGAGAACACCAATGTACATCAGAATGTGTGAGGGTCATCAATCGTTGTGACCACCTTAAGCCTTGTTCATTCTTCAAAACAGATTGTGGAAGGTGAGAAATAAACCACCTTGCAAGGAGAGGAGTACAGCACATGATAACACCTCTCTTTCTCATTGTTCGTGTGTAAAATGAGTGGAGGATGTCCCCAAGCAATGTAGGTATGGGATTCCTGGATAGGAAAATCTTGACAGCATTGACATCTATAAGTTGGTCAGGATTTGGGAACAAGACCAACCCATAAATAAGGAGTGCCACAATCTCTTCAAAGGCTTGCAGATCCAAAGAATTCCAACACTCTTGTGCCTTCTCAAACAAGAATTTTGCCAAGAAGCCTTTGACATCACTTCTAGTTTCCCAACGCCCCTTGATGTCAGATTGTTGCAAGTGTAGTGCTTGAGCAACATCTTCAGGCTTTGGTTCTTTTTCTGTACCGTTGTAGGGTAGTTGATTAAGAATAGGAATTCTCAGGAGCTGAGAAAATTCCTCCAAAGTAGGCATCAATTGGTAGTCGGGGAATGTAAAACAGTGATGAAGGGGGTCAAAGAACTGGAACAACACTTTCACCATGTCTTCTTCAATGCTGGTGTTGACTAGGCTGAGAAGTCTTCCATGTCTTTCACTGAAGATAGAGCTTTCTGGAATTCTGGATGTAAGCTCCTTGAGTTAAGGAGGGATTCTCACAAGGTTGACTTGGATAGTTTTCCCGCGAAGAATTTCCATGACCTACAAAACAAGAACAAAGATGAAGATCCAAACCCTTGAAATGGTTAGTGGATGCATATGATGCTTTATGATGTTCATTATGTATGCACAAACATATGTACAAGCAAGTCTCACAAAACCCTAGTTTCAGGCTTGCATGGGGTTTCATAGGTAAGTACCCTCTTGAGTGTAGTTGGCTTAAAAACCTGTCCTATAAATAGTAACCGGGTTCTAAGGAGCTCAATATCATTGGATTGTTTTCTATGTTCATTGTTTTGGTTTAGCCACTTAACTAGCGACCAAAATATTCCAAGAAAACAACCCTCAATGAGTGTAGTATCGAGTATCTACCAACTTCGGACTGCACCAAAGCCGGTCATCTCACTACCCCTAATAAAAGGCCAAGATGGTCAAGTAAGGTTCTAGGTCATTAGTGCTTAGTGAAATCACTCAGCGGCACCGTACTCTCCTTGATTGAACTCAAGGGTTACCGGTACTCACAAATATGTCGCACTAATATAGCTATTGCTTCAACCGTGTCGGTATACCCCGTACAATTTCCACAATGTATTGCTATCTATGAATGTTTCCAAAATCCGGGTGTAGGATTTCAAGCCCAAACAAGAGAACCAAAATGTAAAGCAATCAAAGCAAACAATTAGTCATGCAAAAGGGTGATCTAAGCCCTAAGGTTACTCCACTTTTAAAGATCCCCAGCAAAGTCGCCAGTTCTGGGATACGGCGGGAGAACTGACTTGAGGTTTTGCGTTTGTTTTCACAAATGTTTCGGTTGAGCAAGAGTCGCCACCGACTTTTTATTTTATCCTAAGGAAAGGTTAAAAAGCACAGGAAAAACCTTTGAGATGTTTTCTTGGGTTCAGGGAGTAGATTATAGAAAGGGAAGGTATTAGCACCCTTTCTATCCATGGTTATCCATGGGCTCTTAGTTACTTGCTTAGATCATTTTCCTTGCATTTTCAATTGTTTGAAATGGTGCTTTGTGTGTGTTTTTGAAAGATATTTTGAAAAGAGGCCATGGTTGTGGCAACCTTTGTAATGATTCATGTTTGAATGTATACAAAGGTGTATTGTCTTTTGAAAAGTTTTTCAATGTTTTGAAAGTTTTATTTTGAAGTTGTGTTGTGATGTGTGTTTTGAAAAATGGCAAGGATTGTTTTCCAAGTTTGGTCAAGTAACCAAGAGCTATCTACCCTAAATTTCTCAAAGATCTTTCCTATATTTTAACCCTTTTAACAATATTGTTCCACCATTGTACTTGGTGGACAATCTTGTGTTAGGATGTTAACGGGACGGGCGCGGGTCATCGTTTAGACCATGAATGCAATAGTGCCAAGTGTCTTTGGCAATTTTTCCTTTAAGGGACTTGATCATTTTTTAGGCAACTTCGAAAGCGTCATCGAGGGACTATGATCATTTGATTTGTTTTTTGTTTTGCCAAAGACACTCAACATGCAACATGGCCCATTTTTGAAGGCAACAAGTGGAGTAACCCTAAGGGTGCAAGTGTGCATTGTGTTGTCCATTTTCATGCATTTTTGTCTTTGTATTAGTCAAGTTATTTGTTATTTGATTTGCATACAAACCCTAGGTCTATCATGGCATAATTTGAAAGCTTTTAAATGCGGAAATTTAAAGTCCTAAATTATTACAACAACGATTATGGGGATGGGGGTACAAGTTTGAATTTGGGGATTTTTGACAAGAAATTAAATTCTAAGCTATTACATCCATATCGAATACACAAATATTTAATTGTACAATATTGGAATAAAGACAATAAATATGCAAAATGTATTATGCACAAAAATGATTTTTTATGTATGTGAAAGTGTTTTTCAATGTGAAATATAAACAAAAATAAAAAGGTCAAATTTTGAATATTTTTGTTATTTAGGGCAAAACCCTAGTTTTTAAATAAATAGTATTTATTTATTAATTATATACAATATTTTTATATTAATTTATACAAAAAATAAAAAAAGGAAGTACATTGTAAAAAAAAAGTATTTTTTAGTGTCATATATTAATAAAAATAAAAATGTATTATTTCTATATTTTTGTCCTAAATATCTAATAAAATATACAAGTATTTATATATTATATTAAATATACTAAATATATACAAGAATAAAATATTATTTATTTACAAAAAAAAAAGTATATTTTAGAAAATATTTTCAAAATGTAAACAAAAAATAATAACTGGAAAAAAATACATTTTTGTATTATTTTCTAGGTTTTAAATAAAAAGTATATATATTTATTTACATGTATATGTTAAATAAAACAAATAAATGCCAAATAAATGCAAAAAAGGGTGGAAAAATATTTTTGGAGTTTTTTATATTTGAGCAAAAAATAATAAGTCAGAACAAAAAAAGAAAAATGCAAAATGACAATTATTTCACACAATGGGCCAAGGGGGTGCAAAATGGAAAAAAAGTGTGCAAAGAGCAAAACCAACTCAGGCCCAGCCCAAGTCAGCCTTCTTCAACCTCCAGCTTCTGTTTCAAAAACGCGCGCCTTCTTGTTCATCATACTAACTTCTGATTCTTTGACTTTTAGCAAAAACTCATAACACTAATAATGTAGAGCATCAAGAGACGAATTCAGACATATAAAATACTTGACCTAACTCTAAGAAACGAGGGAGAATTTCTTCATCCCCAATTTCTGACCTAATTTTTCTTCAATGTTCATGGCCAAAATTCTCACAGCATACTCAATATAAATGAAAAGTAAATACATGGATGGCTTCAGGGCTATGAGTAGAGCATGTTTCATTCACAAATCTAAGCCTAACTCTTCCTAGATTGAGAGATATAAGTTCATGTTTTTACCTGTTTCAGCTTGAATCGTGTACAGCAATGTGGCCAACTTCAATGGAGTTTGAGCTTTTGTACAGCTTGCCTGAAGTCCAAGGATGCTTCTCCAACACCTAGCTTGCTTTGATACTCTCTGAATCGTGCTATGGAAGTTCACCTGCAAAACTGAAAAGTGAAAATGGCAAGTGATGTTAGGGGTGTTACAGTTTGTATCTAGGGCTTGGGATAGTTCTAATGGATGATATAGAATGTATTTGAACTGGTTTTAGCCAAAGTGCACGAGTGGAATGGATTGTGGAAGTCAAACTGCAACAGATGCCCTGTTTTGCAGAAAAACTGTGATTTTCTGTATGAGGAGGGATGAGGGGTGGTTTGGTCGTGCTTTAGGCTTGCTTGGATGTATGAAAGATGTTTGCAAAGTTTGTTTTGGTTGGTGTTTACAGGAATCAGAGATTGAGAGTTTTTGCAAGCTTTCTTCAAATGTAAGCAAGGATAATGTGTGTTCCCATACAGGCCTGTACCACCCTCTATGTATGTTGCCTATCTTGTTCTTGATCAGAGGGATTTGTGTACAAATTCTAGCCTCAAAGATCTAGCCCATGCCTCTTGGATTTTGTATTTGACATAAAGCACTACTTTTCAAAAATGGCAAGTTTGCTTTTTCTACTTAAGGGATAATTCTTTGTGTAATGACTAAATGCATAAAACAATGCTTGAACACAATGGTTAGGCATTTAATTATGGAGTGCAAACTTGGTTTAGAGGCCTGCAAGTAAGTACCAAGCATGCTTATTTGAAAATGGATCTTGTATGAACATGCATTTGGTTATGAACAAAAGTGAATTTTGCCTAACTTTGCAAATTCGATTCTCCCTAACCACAAGGGTGTTTTAGAAGTTCTTTGACAATTTGGAAAGCTTGGAATGTGTACTACAATCCATCTTCATAATGCAAATTGAAACTCCAAGTGGAAGCATGTGAAAAATGGCCAAGAAGTTGGACAAAAATCCTGCCTAGAATAGGTCAAAAGTTTTCTAAGTTAAAAATGTTTTGCACCCTTATTCCAAAAATCATAACTTGAGCTACAAGCTTCCTTTGAGAAAACTTTGTGAATCAAAGTTGTAGATTTTGCAATTTAATACAACTTTCATGTTTTGAGTTTTGTTTGAATCCATTTTTATCTTAATGAAAAAATGGGACAAAGTTAGGGAAAAATAAGGGAATTTCATAACTTAGAAAATTTCTAAGTTATGAAATTTCTTCATTTTAAACCCTAATTTGCAATTTTGGATTTCTTGATGAACAAGTTTCATAATTTGACATGTCTTGATGAGAAATTAATCTTGGCACTTGATTTTGACCAAAAAGTCAAAGTTTGACTTTTCAGTATACAGTCAAATTTTGATCAGTTGACTGGAAAATTCATCTGTCAATCCTGTGCATTTGAGATCTTTTGAACTTGTTGAATGTGTCAAGACAATGCCATTAAATCCTCAAGTCCATATATGAGCTTGGTTTGCCATTGGTTAGTTCAAACAGTCAAAAATTGCCTTTGTACAGTCAAAACCCTAAAAATGACCATTTTGCCCTTTTGGTGATCTGATCAAATTTCTTGTGGAATTGTGATCCAAACTTGACCAAATGGTTCATATGAGTTCATTATGTTTATGTGGGTCAAAAATCATGAGGTTTGACTGTCAATTGGCCACAGTTGACTTTTTCCCCAATACAGCTGATTTTAGGTCAACTGTCCAATTGACTGGGCAAAAATTGGAATCAAGGCTTGAAACTTGGTATGGATAAACTTGTGAGTCCAACATGAAGCAAGAAAGTCACTTTGGGCATTTTAGGTCAAAACATCCTTGTGCAAACTCAAACCCTAATTTGGGTCAACAGTGCAAGGAGGGGCCTTGAGCAGGGCAAACCCTAACTTGATCTTGAGTTCCAAGAGTCTTGTGGTGAGAAAATGTTGATGAAATGAGAGGGAAAATTTTGGGGTACAACACTTGTGAACATGCCATTGTCTGCATTTGGCACAATGGTTTGCCAGTTGAAACTTTTGTGTCATCTTACTACAGGTATGTTATTGTCTATAATTTTGTGTCATCCTAATATCTATTATGCAGTTTGACAATTCTGAATTTGTTGTAGGAAAACACAATGTCTGGCCACTTACTCACACATTGTGCTGCCTTCAAATGGACCAAAACTTTGGCCAGTAACAAATATTGAGTACATCAATCCACCAAGTATGAGAAGGGCACCAGGAAGGCCAAAAAATCTAAGGAACAAGTACAATAATGAGAAAAGAAGACTTAGTGTGCTGCCAAGACAGTTGAAGACAATGAAATGTAAAAAATGTGGCAAGTATGGACATAACGCAAGGACATGTAAAGGAAAAAGTGATGCTGATAGGCAGATTCCTAAGGGAGAAAACAAGCATAAAACAGGAAATGCTAGTTCAAGTGGACCATCTGGTGTTGGGAAGAAAAATAAGAAACAAAAAACAAATGCCAAGGAAGTTGAGGTTGTTGTGTCTCAGGGATTACTGGCTCCACAACCATCTCAAAAGTAGATTTCACTTGGGCATTTATTATGGGCTATGTGGATGTGATGTTTGGGTTATATGTATGCTCCACAACCATAACTTTAAGTTAATGGTACTATTTTGGTGAGGCAATTGCATGTATGTAATGACAATTATGCATGTTTTGACGTAATGATAATTATGCATATTTTTATGTAATGACAATTATGTTCCCTTTTGGTTTAACACATTTCATATTTGCCAATTTCCTTTTCATATTCTAATGTAATGTGAAGTCTGCATATTATGTAACTAATCAGTCTCAACACATTTCATATTTTCCAGTTTCATTATCTTTCAATCAACAGTTCAAAGTTACATTAAAATTCACTTGAAAATTACAAAAACATTACATGATTAGGACGACATTACATGAACAACTAAACATAAAACAAACAACACTTAAACAAAAAATCTCAAGCCTTCAACATTACAATACAAAGCACTCTTATAATGACCATAACAACTACAACGAGTAATCCTTGGCAAAATTTAAGCTTCTTTTTCAAATCTTCATCTTGTTTCATCTTCAAATTATCCTTCTTCTTAACTTCATCAATTCTCTTCAGTAGTGGAAAAATCACCTCCTTTGAACGAACTGACATCTCTTCATCGTACCAATTGAATAAGTTACATCCTTTTCGTCCCTGCAACTTGTATAACCCACACAAACATTAAACCTTCGCCCAGGATTCTCCTTCGTCCATGAAGTAGTGAGCAGCGAATCAAGGTCACAAAAGAAACGAACATGTCTTCTTCGTGATACACAACTATTACTGGAAATAGTATATGATTCTAACACTTTCATTTGCGAAAACTAAAGAAGAATGATTGATTGAAGAAAGATTGAAGATGCAGAAGACTGAAGTAAAACGATTGATTGAAGAAGAACGATTGAAGAAGATCGATTGAAGCTGCAAAATAACTGAAGAAGAATGATTGAGCTGGAAGAAATCAGATTGAACTTGGGAGAACCAAGATTGAGGTTGGGGATAAAGGTTTTGGATTTAGGGTTTCTGGAATTAATTCAATTATATAGCATTTCTTGTTTTTGTTTTTTTCTTTTTAATTTCTGAAATGTTAAATAAAACATTTTAAATACTATATTCATGTTATAATGATGTGTAATTTCTTAGTGGATCCCTTTATTGGACACATAAGCGTTTTTGGAGAGGAAATGGAGACTAGAGCTAATATTGCAACCAACAACATAAGTTAAGGACTGCTTTGTTCTGTTTTAAAATGTAAGGACCAATTTTATGAGTTGGTCAAAACACGAGGACCAAAAGTGTTATTAAGCCTAAATTTACAAAGGGAAATGCTAATGAGTGCCATCAGAGCACTGATTACGAGATTAAAAAGGTAAATTGGACATTCTTTAATAGATTAAAAATATGTGTATTAATTGCATTGAAAATATAAATACTTAAGTATTTTACAAAATATTGTATGTATTCAATACATTCAATATATAATATTTTCTTTATTTAGAATTCTTAACCAGTACCCTCAGGGCACTGGTTAGCATGACCCATTTAAAAATTAGGGTTAGCTTGAGGGAATCCTTCACTTTGAGTTTTTTTTCCATTAACAACAAACCCTTATATTGTTGTGTGTTCTATCTCAAGTTGCACTGTTTCAGTGAAAATTCATTACACAACAAGGTTTCTTGACTTTCCTATGTATTATTTATTTCCCAATGTATGATCGTATTATAGGTGCATGGATTTCTCAAAATTTTATTTTCTTATATATGGGAATATCATTACATATACGTTTGCATGATACTATATTTAAAATCCGTAATTGGTAAAGATCATCATTGTTACATGTTGCGTGTTTTTGTATTTTATGATTGATATTCATGATTTTCCTCTAATTGAAATTGTTAGGGATTTTGGCGTTCATAATATATCAAAACTTGGATGATTTTGAAGCTGCAAGGAAAATATAATTCAGTTTATAAATGGCATATACACCTGAAAAAAATGAAGGCACAATTGCATCTATATTGAGAAGATACACTTATTAAAAAGAAATAATTAAGCATGCTAAAAGTTGCACAAATTTATATGATAGGAAATTATGATAATAAAAGTAACACAAGTTTAAGAGATAAAACGTTAATGTAATATAAAATAATCCTCCACCAAGATTAAAGTATCATAAAAACTAGAGGGAGGATGATGAGTAATATACCAAAAATTTCAAACAGTATGCTTTTGAATAAAAACCCTGCTGACGATGTACAAGCCTTGTTTCAATTCCTAAACACCAGAGATATAAGGGAGATAGACCCTCGTTAACCCCTTTAAGCCTTGAAGTAGGAGTTTCTTTTCTGTTCAGAAAAAACCCTCCCATTTAACCCGGGGCAGGGTAGATTTCAGTTAATCCGATTGAGTGTTCAAAACTCATCAAGAGTGGGCATCTAAGGATACAACAATGGTTATCCATCAAAAGGTTGAGGAAAGTCATAACTGCAATGGTTCACTCTCATCTATCATCAACGTTCATCAAAGAGAACTATATTCCAATGGGTATCTCTCACACGTCAAGAAGTCAACAAATGATGATACCATATTGGTTATCCCTCATCTACCAAGGAATGAGGCAGTCATAATCACTTCCAATAAGTCGAAAACAACCCGAAGTTACACGACGTGTTAAAAAAGAAGAATGATTGAAAAAAGAAAGAGACAAAAAGCCCCTCTAAGTCAAAACTTTAAAAAACAAGTCGCTTAGGCAAAAGTCAAGGCATCCCGCTGGACTTCAAAGTCAAATCCAAAAAGAATTCGTCCTGGCAAAAGTTAGGGAAAACAAAAAGAAAATGAAAAGCGCAAAAAGTGAAAAAGGATTACCAAATAAAAATACTCAAAGGAACAAAGTCGTGTAACCAGAAGCACCAAGAATGAAAGAGGTGAGTGACTGCCATGTCCAAAAAACCTCGTTTGACTCCTAAACCATTGTAAACTCTCTCAAGAGATGAGTGCTCGCATTGGTTTAACTGAATATAGGACTGGAGAACATCATGGAGAAGGGGTGGGCACCAAATATTTTGAGACTTAAATCCTTTTTTCTAAAACCGTGAACCAAGCCACGTTACAACCCTGAAAAGTCCTAACTGAAGCATGGGTTAATTTAAAAACGTACTACAACGAGAGTACGATAATCTGACTCCTAGGAGGCTTGCTGAAATTTTAGAGTTGGTATCACTCCATCTTTTTACTTTCTTTCGCACAATTTTTTTTGATGTTTAATCTTTTCAATAAAAGTTTTTTAAACTTTAAGACAAACATGAGCTTTGCATTAGAATTATCATTCTTATAATAAACATTCTTTGCATATGAATAAGTGCTTAAACATAAATCAAGCTTGGACAATGAGCATCCAATGGAAGTTTGATTGTCTCAAGGGACAAATTGCTTCAAGATATCGTTGAAAGGTAAATCACTTTGAAAAATGACTTTAATCTGGGGTAGACCTTCTACTAACTCTGATGAGTAAAAGAAGACCATTTTGATAAATGATATGAAGTAGTGGTGCGCTACTTTCAGTTGGTCATGAGGGACGTATCTCTTCAAGTATCTGATTGGAGAACGAAGCATTTCAACTTGAGAAGTACAGTTGTGAAGTAACCTAGTTTTAAGACGTAAGTCAATTACCCTGAGGAGGTGTTATCTTCAAAACCCCGCGAGCTTCTCATTTCTCCACGAGCATGAGATGAAGAAAAGGTTGGTCAAGACTCTGTTGAGCAGAGACAAGCATGTTGAATATTCCATTGAGTAAGTGTTAAGCTAATCTGAGGCATTCAAGTCAGGATTCGATCCCTCAAAATGCATTCAAACTGGGGCAATTATGTCGAGATTTGACAAATTTATCTGAGAATTCGCTGATTAGAGGAGAATATTTTCAGAATATTAAGATGCAGGGGCACTCATCCAAGCATGGATGAAACCATCTCCAGCTTTGGTTAGCCAGGAGCCATGTTCCAAAGTCAACAACATTGGGGTTGTTTATCTTGATGGTATAAATCTCAGAGAGTCCTCTTGAGGAAAGTTTTTTTAAAAAGCCCTACAGACTGGGGCAAGAAATTATGTAGGGGCGTTCCTCCACTTCAGAGTTGATCAAGTTAAGTCAAGTTGCAGGCTAAACAACTTGTGAATTTGAAGAGCATGTCGAGAAGTCAGGATTGTTATCCTCAGCTCGTCAGGGATGTAAATCCATGTATTGGTGTTCCTCCATCAAAAGCTAGAGACCTAAGTTTGGGTTGTTGGAATTATTCAATGGAAGTCAAGGATTATTATCTCCAACTGAGATTAGGATTGTTATCCTCAGCTGAGATCAGGATTTAATTCCAAGTTGTGGGTTTTCTTCAGCAGAAGTCAGAAGATGGGATTCTATCCTTTGAGTTCCCAGCAGATATGCTCGCTTTGGCACTTTGCATGTAGTAATCATCATTGCATTGCATTGCATCTTCTAAAAGCCCGCAGCATTTCCATTGACTTAGAGCATTATGCTAAAAAGAAAAATCTCAAACATGCATTGAAGCATAAGCTAGATTAAAGTCTTTTTCAGACACCCTTTATATCTCCGAAGAGATTTTATCAATAAGAAATCCCAAGTGGTATTCTCCACAAATTTTCCTCAAGACATATATTCTTGTTATTGCTATTTGCAAGCCTTCTTGACCTCGTGTCAGTTTCCCACAAATCCATAATCTAATTCATTTACCAAGCGTCTTGCTTTTTGAAAACTCTTGTTGCGTTATTTTTTCCCGTGTTTGCCTGTGCGATTAGAGTGCGAGTAAGAGTCGGTGTATAGCCTTTCTTGCTTCTCAAGTATTTGAGTATCCGTACCTGGTGTGTGGTAATTCAGATAATTTCCATTCTTGAAGAATGAAACCCCGCCTTTGGCCTGAGGTATTTTGTAGTTCTTGCGTATTTGCAATCTCTTAAAGCCCAACGTGTGTTGGAAATCCTTGTTTAGAGTCCCCTTCGAATTGTCTCTTTTCTTTGTAATTTCGCCTTTGATCGACATTCTATTAAGAGTCAATGTCACACTGTATCCCCATAAAATATGACTTTTGTCAGTGTTCTTTATTAAAAGTCTATTTTTGGTTAGTCTTGTTTTCATTACGGAGTTCACCTTTGATCGGCGTTAATTTCTTACGAGTCTACCTTTGGCTTAACTTCCTTGTTGATTCGCCTTTGTGCAGGCATCATTTGTTAAGAGTCTACTTCGGTCAGTCTCTTTCTTATATGTGTTTAACTCTGACCAAACACGTATATTTTATCCCCACTTCGTCTTCTCCCAACGTTATCTCTCCTCCAGTAAATTCACCTTCGCCTGGTGTCTTTCCATCTTAGGTCCACCTTCGCCCGATGTCCCTTTTTTGTTGGTTAAGGTTCGCCTTCGCTCGATGTTCTCTCCCCTCTGATTCCTAAGTCGTGAGTTTTTCAATATGTTTCTGCTTCGACTACTGAGTCGCGAGTTCACTGATATATTTTTGCTCTGGTCCCTGAATCGTGATTTTTCAAATTGTTTCATCTCCGACTTCTGAGTCACAAGTTTGCCCATTTGTTTCTTCTCCGGTCCCTGAATCATGAGTTTTTCGTTTGTTCCTTCTCTGACTTCTGAGTCGCGAGTTTTTCAGTTTGTTTCTTCTCTGATCCCTGAATCGTGAGTATGTCAGATTTATTTCTTCTATGATGTCTGAATTTTGAGTTTCCAACCCCTGAGTTGTTGATTTTATTTCTTCTCTGACTTCTGAGTCGCGAGTTTTCAACCCCTGAGTTGTTGATTTGATTTCTTCTCTGACTTCTGAGTCGCGAGTTTCCAACCCCTGAGTTGTTGATTTGATTTCTTCTCTGATCCTGAATCGTGAGTTTCCAACCCCCGAGTTGTCAGTTTGTTCTCGCTCTGATATCTGAATCGCGAGTTTGCAACCCCGAGTTGCAAAATATCATATACAATTCCTAAACAATCGTTTGTTCAACTTCTGTTCATCTTTTCGGATGTCTTTTGTCCGTGAATCTTCACCTTGATTGTTCACCTTTTGCGAGTGTGCTTGGTTAAGCATCGCTTCCACCTTTTGTTCGCCTTGGCAGATAAGCAACATAACTTATTTTTCCTCTGTGGAAATCCTTCGGGAATATCAAACCATTACCTGCCAAAACTTGTTAGTGGAGGCATCCAAAAAGAAAAAATCATAAATATTTTCACCCGTTCTTCGGAGCGCAAATTTCCAGGTTCTTTTAGTATTTAATATTCTTCTACCTTGAATGTTCGAAAGGCTAGCGCCAATCTCACCTTCAGGTTGAAGACAATAAATAGGGGTAGTTGTTGCACCCCAAAATTTTCCCTCCCAATTTCTTTTATCTAGCTCAGGCTTAGCATTGCATTCGCATATTTTAATTAGGTCATTTGCATGACATAACATTACATTCAATAAAGCGCTTGAGGTTCAAAGTTCATTAGGTGCACAAGCTAGGGTTTCTACCGTTTTGAGGGGTATATATATCCAATAAAGGCCGATTCCTTCTTCAGGAAATGAACAGTGGAACTAGGGTTGGGGTCTGTGATAATTAATAATCTCTCCTCCGTGAATCTATAAGGCCATTCTCCGCCCAGTTTCATCAGTTCTAGAGATTAGGATTTATTTTCCTATGTATCTTGTGAAATCAAAACTTTATCACATGGTTGTCTTTCTATTCTCCCAGCTTCGTCTGAGTCAAAGGATTTCCACAAGGGAATTAGTGGTGCATTGAGATCATTGGTTTACAGATTACTTGTTGAGCGAGGCTTGAAGATAAATTCATTTGAAATTTAAAGTGCAAACTATAGCTTGGAGAATGGGCTTGTGATTTCTTTGAACTAAAATGATTTATGTTGCTTGATTTGGATATGTTCATTGAGAAATGAAGTGGGCTTCAACTCTAATCGAATGTCATCAATCATTTTGGTCATTAAATTGTCAAAAATGCCAATTCAAAAAGATTGGAAAGCAAAGGTGTGTGGATTGTTTGGAGTTGCAGTTACAAGTCGCAAAGATCAGCATACATCATTATTTCATTCACAATTCATCATTGTTATTCGAATTTTTCATATCATTCATCATTTACGTCATTCAAGTTCAACATCTCAATATTCAGCATTCAATGTTCACTCAAAGGTTCATTCATGTCCATTCAACCATAATTTTTCTAAGCATCACGCAAAGATTTTCAAGCAACTAATTTCAAATTTACAAATCCATATTCATTCCAATTCTATCACAAATTACAAAATTACAAAATCAAGAACTAGAACATATATACTTTCAATAATATTCGAAAATCCAATACATGGTTCAATGCCTAAAATTGATCAATGTTAAATATTTGACCGTCCTCCCCCTGACAAAAGAAAAATTGTGCCAACAACAAATATTGTTGAGAGCAGCATCACCATAAATGATGTTGTGTATGTCATAAACTGCAGTAAAGCAAAGGAACCACCTATGACGCTCTAAACAAGCTTGCCTGCTTGTTGCCATTATGGACTTCAAAGGTTTCTGCACGTCAGAGATGTGGATGTGCTGGTCGAATATAACCTGGAGTTTGTTATAGACTTTATCCAAAACTGATCCACAGTGCTATGCCATAGTATCAGTTACCTGAAATCCTCCGAACACCTTTGCAAAAATTGTGTCTGTGCATTAAAAGCTTGCAGTTGAGAACTGTGGCATCATTTTTAGGAAAGGCACTTCAGCCACCAGATTCACTCGCTGTTCAAAATGCAATAGAACTTCTGAAGACAATTGGAGCATTAGATAACAAGGAAGATGCTTCTCATGGGCTCTATCTTTCAGTGCCTTAGTCCTGCCTTGCACTTCATGCATCCATATGGATAAACCCGTACAAAAGGAAAAGAGGAATTAAGTCTGCATTCAAGGTCATTGCATTATCATACTACTGCACTCATTAACAGAAAAATCAGAAATATAAAACCAGGAAAAGTCATAATTAACCCCCTAATTATCAAACTAATAGAAAAATAAAATAAAACAGAGGAAGTTGTGAATCGGAAATTAGGAAGGGAGGAAACCGTGAATTTTTTTTATTAATAACCATGTATTAAAATAATATTTCTCAAATAACCGAATTTTGGAAAAAATTACGCAAATAACCATGTTTCAGATGACTCCACAAAGGAGGAGCCATCTCACTTGGCGCCTCCACCTAGGGTTTTTCCCTAGGCGCCATCTCACTTGGCGCCTCCCTTGGCTTTTAGCCAAGTGAGATGGCGCATGCTCCTTAAAAATGAGAGGAGGCGCCATCTCACTTGGCGCCTAGGGCAAAACTAGGGTTTTATAAATAATTCGTCCGTTTCTTCGAAATTTCTCACACTTTCTCGCACTGTATTTTTATTTTGTACTCCGTTATTTGCATAATGACGTCGCCTATGATTTTTAGCAGAGATGGTTACGTTATATTCTCCGTCATGAAACCTGCGATGAAAATGAAATTCTGGCACATTCACTCCATGTAGCGTCTGAAGCGGGAGTTGATGCGGTGGCTAGATGGAGACATCGCAGAGGGGGAAAAAATTCGAAGGATCCAGTGAAAATGAACAACAACCTCACATGCGACAGGAAGACCTAATGTGTGGTTGGAGGAAGTTAAAACAGACAGTGATGTAATGCTGATGATGCATGGGTCAGATGAAATTGTGTTAACAGTTGTAATTTCCTAGATTGAATATCGTTAATTATTGTTGTACGCATTTTATTAACTGTATCAAAATCTGTTAACGGAAAACCCTAATGTTTACAACACAAATATTGAAAAGATTTATTGTATTACAATATTTATGTGGTCGAGCCAGACGCCCGATTCAGACAGTTTTTGCGATTGTGTCCGACCTGACGGCATAAACCACACTTTCTTTCCAACCTGTCAAGATCGTCCATTTCTGTTGTGATGCGCCTACTTTTGGGACGACCCTTCTTGTTCCTTCGCATTTGGTCATTGTGCCAAACTATATCGCCGTTGTATTCAGGTCAATAATCCGGTTTTGCCACCAAAGGAAAGTTGTTGTTGTAAACAGTGAGCAACGTTTCAGATTTGTAAACGTTTGACAGCAGATGAAGCGCGTCTTGATGGGTATGAGCACAAGCGGCAATGACATGAGAGCAAGGCATACTAAATGCTTGAAACCTGCCACAATCGCACCATTGAGAAGGTAAAATGACCCTGTATTCTTGTCTTGGCAGGCCTTCATTGTGGTCGATTGTCTCTTTCACAATGAAGTTGTGGCTGTGTCGGTCAAACCGTGTAACCATGTGAGTGTTGGCTTTAGCACTTTCAGCCTTAATGTATTTCATGCAGCTTTCACTCTATAGTTGTCCTGATTGCAACACCGCATTCCACATTTCACCTCTTTTGGCAAATAACGCAGCCATCCTAAAATACGTAGATTTTACCAAGGCAGTGATTGGGAGGTTTCGTATGCCCTTGAATACCCCATTCATTGATTCAATAAGATTCGTTGTCATATGCCCCCATCTTTGGCCTTTGTCGTATGACCTAGTCCACTTTTCCACCAGAATATTGTCGATCCACCTACCGGCTTCTGTATTAGACAAATGGATCTCGTTGCGGTAATATTTGAATGTGGGTTGTGTCAATGCATATCCCGCATTCATAACCGCTTTCCTCAATGTTTTGTCCTTGACCTCCCTCGAGAAATTCTGGACGATATGCCTGACGCAATTGACATGCGTAGAAGGAGGGTCATGCCAACCATTTGCTGGATTATTGTAGGCACTTTCAATGGAGGCATGTCTGTCTGAGATCAAACAGAGATCTGGTTGAGGAGCCACGTGTGTCCGAAGATTTTTCAGGAAAAAGCTCCAAGCACCACCGGTCTCCCCCTCGACAAGGGCAAACGCAACGGGAAAAATGTTGTTATTGCCATCTTGTGCAACTGCCATCAATAGCATGCCTTTGTACTTCCCATACAACCAAGTCCCGTCAATTTGTAGAATTGGTTTGCATGATGCAAACCCTGTGATGCATGGTTGAAATGCCCAAAACACGCGACTGAATATTCCGTTGCCATGCAGTAGACTACCATCTTGGGCGTACGCTGGCAATGTTTCCAGAACATAAACACTACCTGGAGAATACGTCTTGAGTGCATTCAGGTAGCGGGGAAGTTCTCGGTATGACTCCTCCCAGTTTCCGTACACCCTTTCAATTACCTTAGTCTTTGCTAACCACGCCTTACGGTAAGACAAAGTGTAGTTAAAAACCATGGTGATGTGGGAGATGATTGTTTTCACCTTCAAAGATGGGTCGTTGCTGACCAGGGGTAGGATTTCTTGACATATTAGATCATGGTTGAGTTTTCGGTGGTCCTGTGATTGAGTGGAACTTACACAAGTGTGGGTAGTCATGGAACCTATGACCCAGCAGTCACCCATTAATCTGTATGATGCGGTCAGCTTGAACATACAGTCAGGGTGGACACACTTGATCTTGTACCTTTCCGGGTTGACACGATCCACCTTAAAATCAACCGAGTTGAGCATGTGAAATTTTTTAATGGCCCTGGTGCATTCCTCTCTGTTACGAAACTTGTCCTTCTCTTTTAAATTTTCATCCGACTGCATATACGGTTTGAAAAATAAGTCAGTAGAAGGTTCATCTCCGCCCATGTTGAAGTTTGTCATGTGCGGAGGTGGTGTGTAGATTTTGTCTGTAGGAATACTAGGGATGCCATCATCGTCAGAATCATCGTTCACCATTTCATCAAACTCTAACTCGTTATCTTCTTCTTCATCATCAACTGCATCTACCTCATCTTGTTCATTCTCCAAAGGATCAACCTCCTGTGTCACCAGAGGCTCTACCTCTTGTGTCACCGGAGGCTCTTGAAGCAAAACGTACAACTCAAGAGAGTCGTATCCAGAATAGACATGGCTGGAAATCATATTTTGGAGATCCTCGTCATCTTGAACTTCAACCTTATAAAAAATTACTTGGTTGTTTCCAAAAAAAACTGGATTCTGATAAAATATCTGGGATACCGGGCCTCGTTCAAGTTTGGCCTCCAATCTTTTCTTGAAGTACGAGAAATTGGCTTTCCCGTTTAAGAGAAATCGAACGTTGTCGGTGTTTCTAAACAAAAACCCAACTGTGGGACAAATGCATGTCTCACCGTTGAAATGTGCTTTGACGACAAATTATGGTGAAGAGGCCATTGCGTAGAATTGTTTTAAGGTTTGAAGGTTGGAATGTTTGAGGTTTATTGATTGTATGAAGGTATGAATGTTGTAATGTTTGAAGGTTGGAATGTATGAATTTGATGACTGATTCGAAGGTTGGAAGATTTGACAGATTATGTGAATCAATGTTATGTTAAACGTAAGGCTAAAAATTTCAATTAAGTAAGGGATGCAACCCCCCAAGGCTGCCAATAATATTACATGCAATAATGAAACCCCATAGGCTGCCACCTATCCTGGCCCTATTCTGCACATATACATGTTTTTTGTAAGACTCCACCCATCAACTCCAATGGCCTTGCATGCAATAAAGAAAGGAATCCCAAAGGCTGTCACGTAGCCTGAGCCTATGCTGTAACAAATGACACCTCTTATTCGCCAAATGGGGTGGCGACACCATTCATTTTTGTACTCTTTCGCCAAGTCCAATGGCGCCTCCCTTACTGTCCAATCGTGATACATGCATGGGCTTATGAAACCCCATAGGCTGCCACCTATCCTGGCCCTATTCTGCACATATACATGTTTTTTGTAAGACTCCACCCATCAACTCCAATGGCCTTGCATGCAATAAAGAAAGGAATCCCAAAGGCTGTCACGTAGCCTGAGCCTATGCTGTAACAAATGACACATCTTATTCGCCAAATGGGGTGGCGACACCATTCATTTTTGTACTCTTTCTCCAAGTCCAATGGCGCCTCCCTTACTGTCCAATCGTGATACATGCATGGGCTGCCACCTAGCCTGCAAGAGTGACACCTTACATTTTTTGTACATGCATGCATGCATATGTGTAACCCCCTAAGCATGCAAATGTGACACTTCGCAGGCATGCAAGCACAAGCGACCACTACATCAAACTTATTTGCCTATAAATACATACCATATGAAACATCTCTCACACCCACACAACTCTCACTCTCTGCGACGAAATATTTCATAAGTCTATCATACTCTCTATCTCTTCCTAAGTCTTTCATACTCTCAAGCATTCTAAACAATGGCTCTTCTAACAATGGGCGATACTCACAGAGGCACAAGGGAAAACATTGCTGCATTTGTAAGTCTCTTCTTTGGTTATACATTTTTCATACTTCAAATAACGCGTTGTACATCTTAATTAATCCTACACCTATGAAATTATGATCTCAGGACACAAAAAGATTCAGAATCCGTTCGCACAACTACCTGGCTCCCGACCCATTTATCGTCCCTTATCTGGAATACGCAGGTTTTGGACATGTGATAAAGATCTCCAACTGCACCATTGACTCAAAGTTCATTCTTGCAATGTTGGAAAGGTGGAGACCGGAGACCCATACATTTCACCTACCAATAGGTGAATGTACCATCACGCTTGAGGATGTGTACATGCTACTGGGCCTCCCTATCAACGGTAAGGCGGTGAACGGGTCGGTTCAACAACCCAACTCACAGTGTGAAGAACTGTTGGGTAGGGATATGGTAGAAGGTGGTGGAGCAAGAGGGCAGGGAATACTACTCACTGACCTGAAACGTCATTATGCAAGTATAGAATTAAATGAAAATTCCTCAGAGAATGACTGAGTAGTAAAAGCCAGAACGTATCTTATGATACTTTTTGGTACATTTTTATTTCCTGAAAGTACGGGAAATAGTGTAAATTTTATGTACTTACATTTACTAACAAATTTTGAAAAAACTAGAAAATATAGTTGGGGTTCTGCAGTATTAGCCCACCTATACAATTCCTTGTGCAAAAACGCAGTCAAGGAAAAATGTACATTTTATGGGTGCGCATTTTTACTACAAGCCTGGGGTTGGTGGAGGATGGAGTCCTTAAACCCCACCAACAACAACACTTTTGGTTTCCCATACGCAACAAAGTAAGTCATTAAGTTATAGCATTTATAACTATTCTGCTCTTTCCAAAATATATGCTAAAAATAACATGTTTCTCATTTCCTTTAGGTATTGTGTGAGGGGTATGGATTACGGCAAGAATCCAAGATTCAATGTTGCACTCTACCGGAATCTGTTGGATCACTTAGGCCCAGATGACGTACGTCGTAGCTTTTAACTTTTGTTCATCTTAATTATTTATACATTACTTTTGCGCTAACCTGATTTAAATTTTATCGCAGTTCGTCTGGAGACCATATTTGGGTTTGGTCCATGCTCCAAACCCAGAGGATGCAGCAACTTGGACTGCAAAGACTGCACTCATTCAGTTCAACATTGTAGAGATGCACCACAGCGACCGTGTGAAGATGCAGTTCGGAATGCATCAAGAGATACCAAGTGATCCAACAGATTTGTCCCCATGGCATCTTAAAAGGGTCGACGCCCAGTGGGGTCTTACCAACTGGAAAGACTTTGCTCCTGAATGGTGTAAGATGTGGCAGAGGCGTCACCGCTATGTCTTGCAATTCCCGGTTTTCCTTACTCAAGGTAACATGCGACACACGGATTAATATATGTCGTGGTACAGGTCGGTTAGTAACCCAGAAATGCACGTGTCTCATCTGAGGTACTTGGTTGACCCACGCACACAATGGGCACAACCCTCGATTCCCCATCAACAAACCCAAAACCCATCAACCTCCAACCAACCCCTAAGAAGAAACAGACCCACAAACACCCAACCACATTCCCCACCACAACACAACTATAATCAAATGCCGTACTACCAACCACAATCACCACCAAACTACCAATACCCCGATATGCCTCAAACCCAACCACAATACCAACCCCAATACCAGCACACCCACATACCCCAGACACAATTTCAGTCTTGCACATATCCCAATATGGCGCCCTCAACATCCAGCCTTAGCCCTGATATGGGAATGTCGGAAGATTATGACCAAGCCGACCAAACCTACCATCACCCACCATATCACCAAACCACCCAACATCCACAATACCAAACACCCCAAGATCCATTTCCTTTCTACCCCCCATACTCAGACGACCAATGCTACCGACCAACCATGGAACCCCACCCACCGCCAACACGACCAAACTTTGAGGGTATGGGTAACCGACTGTACCAGAGCGGATCTTCGAGATATGGAGATCTTACTGATTTTATGGATTCGGACCGCATTGACTTCGCTGGGCCATCGACCTTGCCGCAGCAGGAAACGCGACGGCACCCAGCAAGAGAAAGGCGAGGACGGGGATGCGGAACCGGGGGTCATTACCGGGTTTCGGGGGATCACTGATGTATCTTTTTTTTTACCAGTATTTTTGTATCCATTTTTTTTATTGTTCTTTTAATGTAATACAATTGAATGTAATTATTTTTTTTTAATAAAAAGTCCATTTTGTTGATCTCTGTCCAATAGGCAACGCACAGGAAAAAAAAAATTTTTTTTTGCCCTAAAATTACACTTAGGCGCCATCTCACTTGGCTTAGGGCATGCCCTAAGCACATAGGCGCCAAGTGAGATGGCGCCTCCCTTAAAAAAGGAGGTGCATGCGCCAAATGAGATGGCTCCTCCTTTGTGGAGCCATCTGAAATATGGTTATTTGCGTAATTTTTTCCGAAACCCGGTTATTTGCAAAATATTATTTTAATACATGGTTATTAATAAAAAAAATTCGGAAACCGTGACAAATTCCAGCTCAGCATTCAAGAAATGATAAGTAAAAGGAAATACTCAAGAAAATTCAGAATAGTACAGGAATAGAAAATTTCCATCTCATTAAATATCAGGAGAAATGTGAGTATAAAATCAGCTAAAACTTGCAGAGAAATTTTCAAAATATCAGAACAAATCCTAACCATTCAACCATGTAATAGAAACTTTAAATCTATCGGCTCAGATTCATTTTCATGTAACGAACTTTCAGCAATAACATAATATAAACAGAACTCACCAGATTTATCGGGGGCATTCTTTAATTCTCTAAAGAATCACAGGACAAACTCTCTCATCTTCTCTTTGCTCTCTTCTTCCATCTTCAACCATAGATTCTCTCTATAACCGGCTTTCCCTTAAAGAACCTTGGTTATCTTCATTGTTCTTCAACCTCTCTCTGCTTCAACAAATAACATCAGTATAACCTTCAGACCCTGCAATCTTCACTCTTCATCACCATCACGTTCATTCTTCACATTCTGAAGAATCATCAGAAAAAATCTCTCAAAAAATTCCAGAAAAATATCTTCTCTTTCACTCTATCTCTCTCAGTTGAGTTTATCATCCTCACTCAGTATCATTATTCATCTTCATCAAGCATCAGCTTCATTGCATAAGCATCTTCTACTTTTTGCACACAACCACTTCAATCCTTGAATCTCGCAAATAACAACAAACTCTCAGTGTCAAGCACGATAATTTGCGAGTGTAATCGTGCACTAACTCAGAAACACAAAGAAGAAAGGATGAAGAAGATGAGGAAAATCAGAAGTGAAAGCTAAGGATAGGTATACCTGAATTGAACCAAGATATGTGGATTTTGATTCATCTTCACCACGATTGAAGCGACTCAAACATGTAAGTGCTTTTTATTCCATCTTTTTGTGTAAACACTGTGTATTACTTTAGCCTGGTGCAATTAGCGTTTTGATTTGAGAAGATAAGCATTGATATATGAGAACAAAACTGAGGCGAATGACGAGAACGAGTGGAGATGAGGATCGAGGTGTTGTGATCAGAACAACCACGAGATGAGACGGAGATGATGCAAATGATAATGGACGATTAGTTGCACCGTTGAAGAAGGTTGAGGAAAAGCAGTCACGTCGTGCAAGATGAGATGAAAGGAGCGTTACAACATCGTCTGAACAAGAGAGAAGAAGGCAACACCGTTGAGGAGAGAATGAAGGGAAGCTTCTCTTGAAGTTGAATAGCCACAACACTCAACCCTAATCCTCTTTCTATTTTTCCTTCTTTTTTTGTATTTTGTCGTTTTCTTAATTATTTTTTAAAAATTTAATAGATAGCATATTAATATAAAACAAAAATCTGGAAACAAGTTGAAACTGGTTGGATGTATGGACTGAACCATTCCTCTCTCCTAAGTCTAATGGCATTTTTTTTGGAAACTTAAAGACTTAATTTAGAAAACACTGATTATTGGATCACATTGTTGGGCCTATGCGCCTATTGCACCATACTCACCCTATTGATCCTGTTTTTTTGCAACAAAAACAACACCATGGATCACACTGCTGAGCCTCAGCGCCAGCTTACTTCATCATAGACCCTGGTCCAGTTTTTGCACCCCCTGGGCCTTATTTATTTTTTAATTTGTCAAATTTTGAATAAAGTTGTTAGTTGTTCAGATTTGTTCTATTTTCTCGTGATAAAAATAATAAAATCAATAAAACTTGTAAGATTTTTTTTATTTGTTTATTTAGGAATTAAATCCCGATTATTTGAGATTTATAATTCACCTTTGTTTGTTGAGATTGAGTCTTATGCAGGATTATTGTGTGATATATGGATATGCTCGAGATTTCGATTGTGATTTATTTTCACATCGATGATGCTTCGACACTTATTTCAAGCGTTTGATTTATGACTCTTTTCTTTGATTGGTGAATCATTCGCGAAGATCATCTGGTTTCTTTTTTTTTATACGCTTTGCTACGGATTAATATCAGTTTGGTATTTTCCCTTGTTTATCTCATTTCAGCATTTATCGCTTTCTAGAAATCATGTTAAGTAGGAAGCAGGAAATAAAGAGTGTGTGCTCGAAGTCGCTGTTTAAAGACCTGTAGCAGGCATACTACACTTTATTTGCTATATGTGTTGTGCTTGTGTTTGTTTCCTTGGTTGTTGATCGACGAGTCACTCAATTTAGGAGTTAAGATCACGACTTCACTCTCAGTGCATGCTCCCTATAGGATTTTATCGCTTTCCTTGGTGGTTGATCGATGAGTCACTAAATTTAAGAATTGAGATCACGACTTCGCTCTCATTGCATATTCCCAATAGGATAGTTTTTGTTAGACTTTCTTTGGCATGCTAGCCTAGATAGGATCTCTCTAGGTGTGCTCTCTTGAGCCTTTTAATTGTAGATTTGTTTTACTAACTTGATCTTCTATATCATGGTTAGGCATTTGACTTGAGTTAGTATGTGCTGCTCATGACATATTGTGTGTGCTCTCTTGAGCTTATTGGCTTGCATGCGTGATTTCATCTTAGTGTGCATGTTTTGAGATGATATACCCTTGCATGCTCCTTTAGGACTTATTAATTCATCTATAGATGATGATTTGAGATAGACATTAGGATTGTTATCCAAGTATGTCAACATAGGGTAGAGATTTCCCTTTAAAACTCAACTTTAGGATCAATCATTGTATGATAATATTAGGGATAGATTTAGGTTAGTCTCCCCTTAGACTTTTCTTTCCCCTTTTGCATTTGCACTAAAACAAAAAACTTCTTTTTCTGGCAAACTTCAAAACACTTAAAAATTACTGATGAGAACTATACTGTTGTTGAGTATGGGAGATGATACGCGGGTTTCTTCTCGGTCTTATTGTTCTCCTATTTTAAGCTTTGGTGTGGTTCAAGTCTCAAAGACTCCTTTCATGAATAAGTGGAGAAGTGGTTAATATCTCTCCCTTAAGATCAACTAGCTATTATTCACAACAAAAACATCAACTAATGTAAATTCTTTTGTGCTATCAGGCTTTTCTTTCAAACATTTTTCAAAAGAACATGATAATTCACTTATGTGCTGACGCGTATGTCTCCAAAGGTCGAGTTGCGGCAGAAGGCATAATTAAATTGTTCATTAAAAGATACAAACCAACAAAACATTTGAAGCCAAACTACGACTGTTCTGATTCCTTAAAAGGGATACGTAGGTATTGGGGTAGGGCCCGAACGAGCTCAACTTTTATTTTCCCTACATCATTTTCTCTTTTCTTTTGCATGTATTCCCTATGCAGCTTAGATATAGATTCATACACACCCTTTGATTAGAGCAACATGAGTGGATACCATAGAGTACTACGGGCGTGTGGGGGTGCTAATACCTTCCCCTCGCATAATAGACTCCCTTACCCGATCTCTTGGTCGTTTGATTTTGATTTCACTCTTCTCACATGTTTACTCGATGCTTACCTTTCCCTTCCTATGGGATAAAAACCGTTTGATGGCGACTTCATTAATTTCATCTTGATGATTTGTTCAGCCAGTTGTTTCATGAGGCTCGCCCAGCGAAGCATAGGTGTGGCCTACATTCCCATACATTGTCCAGAAACCTTATTTTTCCACCCAGACGCTTGCCACTTGGCTATCCCGACGAAGCAGAGGCGACTCACTCGCGGCTGGCTCGCTCGAGAAGCATGCAAAACAACAATCATTTGTTGCAATTTATGCATCAGTTCCAGTCCCAATGCCTTACGATTCTAACACGGTACAATCCCAATTTCATCAAAATTTAGTATTCAATTATACCACAACAACAACACATCAATATACATGTTATAGGTATCATTTCACATGAATTATACACTTTAAATTCATCAATTTCATCACCAATTCATCATGTCAACAAAATTATCACAAACCCCAAAACAAACCTACATCCCAACATATGGTGATAAACAGATTACTCCTACATAATCATCATTACAAAAACCCTTAGAGAGTTGGAACTCCACCCTTGCCTTGGATTGACGGTTCCTAAGCTCTTTCAATGAATTCTCCTTGCCCTTGCTTTTCTCACTTCTATGCATCATCTTCTCTCAGAGTTTGATTTTTCCATTGATATGATTCACTCCTCAACTTTTCCCTTAAGTCCTCTTTACCCCTTGGACCCCTAATATGGTATTCCCATCTTATCCCTACTTACTCTACTCAACATTACCATAATGACCTTACCATCTCTACACCTCATATTATCCTAATTTAATTATTAAAAAACATCCAATAATTATAGTTATCAAATATATATCAATAATTTTAATTATCTTATTCACCCTAATGCTACCCCACAACATGACATCAAATCATCAATTAAATCTCATAATTCTCAACAACAAAATTAAATAATAAATATAATATTCGGGGTGTTACAATACGTACCTTAGAGTTCCTTACATTTAGAGGACTTTATGCTGAGAGTGAATTCCTTTTCATATTACGACATCATTTTCTGAGAAGCAATAGAATTTTTCTTGAATCGCTAGAGACAAATCATGCTTCATTTTTTCATGTAGATTATGTGGATGATACTTGAGTTCAGAACCAGATCCTCATACTATAAAGATCAATATTTATGCTTTAACAACTTATAATTGATTATCTTCTGATCTGCAAACAAACTTAAATAGCTTTGATCCTTTTTAAGATCAAGGTCATCATTAAATCTAAAGCAAATTAATTCTTCAACACAAGGTGTTTCATAGTTTTATATTATGTATCTTTTCCAGCATTTAGAATATTCTATCATGATTCAGCTTTGTGATTTGGAAATTAAACTCATTGAGATTTTCTTTGGAAATTAATATGAAATAAGAGTATCCAGAATGATGAAAATAAGAAATGCCAGACTTCTTGTTCTTTCATAATTCATAGTGAGTCTTACCTGGAATAGGTGTTTAGAGAGACATTGTTTTGAATGTGACAAGATGTGCTTACAACCTATGCACAAAAGTGCTCTGCCATAAGTTTCAATGGTCATGGTCATGGTCTTTTCTTTGCAAAGCTTTATTCTCCTTCTCTGCAGCTCCATTTGTTGTGGAATTCTAGAGGAAGGTAGATCATGTGAAAAACCAGTCTCATCAAGAAACTTCTCAACATGTTTGTTTCTTCATGATCACTTCTACTTTTGACAAAATTGAGACTTATCTCAATTTGCACTAGATTATAGAAGCTGGTGAACACATAATGTGACTCATCCTTGTGTTACAAAAACTCAGCCCAAGATTATCTGCAGTATTTGTTAAAAGTGACTAATCCATATTTCTTTTTATTGAATGTCACAGTTGTCACTGGTCCAAGAAAATCAATGCAGAAGTTCTAATGATCTAGAGGTAAAAAAAACCATTCTTGCTTAAAGGGAAGTTTTTTATGAAAGATTTTGCCCTTCTTATCATGCTTCACAGGGAGCTTCTGAAGTGAACTTCAGATTAGGAAGACTTCTGACTAATATAAGCTAGTTTAGATGAGATATTATTCTCATCTAACATAGCCCAATCGTCAATGCCAAGACTAATGTTTTTTAGAAGTGAAAATGAGAGTTTTTTAAGATTTGAAAGTCTGATTCTGGAGATATTGTTTTTCCCTTATATCAATGAATGGAATATTCACACCCTTCCAACTAATAGCACGACATGATTCTTTAATAATGATAACATCATAACAACTGTCACTTGATTAATTTAAGGAGAACACATTATAAATTGATCCACAAGTTATTTAAGACAATGAATAGAGGGAAGAAAAGCATTACCAACTTCTTTAGAGCGCATGATCTTTTCTGATCACCTCTGAGATCCATGATGACTCCAGGCTTAATTTCCAGGCTTATAAACATATACCTTCTTACCTTCATGTGTTTTAAGCATCCAGAGTCTAGGTACCATAACATGCATTTCAATTGTGCTGCTAAGAATATTTGCAACATAGATAATTTGATTCTTGGGTACCCATAATTTCTTGGATCCTCTCTTGTTAGTACCCCCAGAGTTTTTAAAAACTTTGGGTTCAACAGCAGAATAATCATATTTACAAGAATTAGACCTATATGATTTAGCCAAAGGTTTTACCATAGGTTCAGAAGCAAATTCCTCTTTTTCTTTTCCCTTAACTTTAGGCATAAACCCAGTAGAGACAAAATGGGAGTGAAGAGTATTAGGTTTGTCTCCCTTATCAGAATTAGATTCTTCATAGGAGTTATAATCAATACCATTGGTTCCATTTCTGCTCATACCATAGATCATAGAAGTCAATATGCTCCTCCTTATGTAGGAATTTCTGGAAGGCTTTGTCATATTTCATGATGACATCATCAGTACTCTCAAAATCTTCTAGAAGAGTTCTCGTGCCTTTTAGGGCAAAGTTCTCGTCTTTGAGAAAGAAGTTTTGTTCATTTAAAATGAAGAGATCTTCCTTAAGCTTACTATTTTCAAGAGATGTGGATTCATAGGATTTTTTAAGTTCCTTGAATTTAATCTTGAGTAACTCATGTTTTTCCATAATTTCAACTAAAGAGAAAGTTAATTCAGAATGAGTAAGGTCAGAAAATAAATCTTTGGAGAATACCTGTTTTGTGTATGAATCTGATTCCGCTTCATCTTCTGGATAGATCCTTACAACAAACATTCCAAACTAAGCCATCAACGCCATGTTAGCACGTTCTTCTTCTGATTCGTATTCTGAAGAGTCAGAATCATCTCAAGTTGCCATCAACCCTTTCTTCTTGCTCTTGAGAGCTTTATTCTTGGACTTGTCCTTCTGCAGTTCAAGACAATCATTCCTGTAGTGTCCTGGCTTGTTGCACTCATAACAAGTGACTTCTTTGCCACTAGACTTCCTCTGATCAGAAGTACACTCGAAGCGACCTCCTGTCTTTCTAGTACTTCTGAACCTGTTGCCTTGATTTCTCTTCCAGAGACGGTTAACCCTTCAAGATAGTAGAGACAACTCATCTTCTTCAGAATCTTCTTCTGGATCCTCAATCTCTTCAGCTTGAAGTGCTTTGGACTTCTCAAATCTTCTGACAGATTTGAGCATAATAGACTTTCCTCTCTTTTGAGGTTCATCTTGTTCAATCCCAATCTCGTGACTTCTTAGAGAACTCACCAGTTCTTCTAGAGAAGTGTTATTGAGATCCTTTGCAAGCTTGAGTGCGGTTACCATAGGCCTCCATTTGGATGACAAGCTTCTGATAATTTTCTTCATGTGATCTGCTGCTGAGCAACCTTTGTTTAGAAATCTCAGTCCTGCAACTAGGGTTTAAAACCTTGAGAGCATCATCTCAATTGTTTCATCATCCTCCATATTGAAGGCTTCATACTTTTGAATCAAGGCCAAAGTGTTGGTTTCCTTGACTTGATCATTTCCTTCATGAGTCATTTTAAGAGAGCCAAATATAGACTTAGTCGAGTCTCTATTTGTGATCTTCTCATACTCAGTGTATGAAATAACATTCAACAAGATAGTTATTGCTTTATGATGATTATTACAATTCTTCTTTGTTGACCAGTCATAGCTTTCCTCTCAAGCTTCTTTCCATTCTCATATGTAGGATGTTTGTAGCCATCAATTAACATATCCCAGAGATCAACATCATGACCTAGAAAGAAACTTCCTAGTTTGTCTTTCCAGTACTCAAACTTTTCACCATAAAAAATGAGAGGTTTAGCATTGTAGTTATTTTTATAAGAAATTGGAGTGAGTAGTGGTGGAATAGGATTAACCATAGTGTTTCTAAAACTTGTTTGGATCTTTGTCTGACACGGTTAAGTGTTTGATAGATATCAATACCAGAACCAAAGCTCTGATGTCAATTAAAGGTGCGAGAAACACAAGAAAGGGGGGTTGAATTGGGTTGCACCAAATATAATATTTTGCAACTCAAAACACAAAGATAACAAGTGAATAAAAATAGATTAAAACAATTATTTTTATCATGGTTCACTATTAACTAAGTTACTCCAGTCCACCTCGCAAGGTGATTTGCCTTATACACAAAGACTTAATCCACTATAATCAACCAGATTACAAACAACCAGAATAAGTCTGATCAACCCTATTGGAACCCTCAATAAGTCCGTTGATCCTTATTACAAACCACTATGACTGCAAGCCAAAGTCTTCTTGAGAATAAGACTACACAAAGTCTCTCAAGGAACCTATCAACAATAGTTGAATACAAAGATGTGTATACAAAGATGTTTCAACACAAGCAGATTACACAATGTTTAAGTACAACAACACAAAAGTGTTAATAGTAAGATATGAGCAACAACTCCTTACTTATTTACAAAACTATACAAAATATTTCTCTACAGAGTTTTTATGCAACAATTTCATGTAGTTTTGTTGAATTGATTCGTTGATTTCAAATTCTTCCAAGTACTTATTTTATAGCTGAAAAGAAGATATTAGTTGGAGGGTAGAATAGGAAATACAAATATATTCGTATTGTTCCTAACTATCATGGTGAGACTGGTAGACTATAATACAAAAAGGTATGTCCTTATGCCACTCTAAAGAGTAGAGGTCACAGTGTACTTTTGTACTTTTATACTCACCATCACATGTAATCCCTTAGTCTTAATCTTTGTCTTCTATGTATTCAGAGGCTTCTGATATGTTTATTGATGAAGCATGTTATAGAAGGATCGGAACTAGTATCTTCAAGAACCTAAGTCATTAGAACCTTTCAGGGCTTGTTCAGAGAACTCTTTCCTTCCCAATCTTCAGCACTTAGTCTTCAGAAGAATGTATCCAGATCTTCAGAACTTTGTTCAACAGAACCTTGTCTTCAGCCTCTTCACAACTTGGAACATCAGAAGTAAAGCTTTAGAAGGCCTCCGGAGCTTCCTTGAATAAGTCACGATCATAAGCTCTTTTACTAATGTTCCTTAGAACCGTTGCATAAGATGCATTCCTTAATCTTGACATAACTTTGTAGCACACCAAAGGTATTCTTCCAGTGTGTTGAGTTTAGAACCCGATGATGTCACACGCCTTCTTACCAGAGTCAAAACCTATATAGAAAAATCCACACACTAGACAAAAACCTATTAGAGTACACAATTGTTCTTAAAGATAACATGTAAAGTTATTATCAAAACATAAGGCCAGATGTAGAACCAACTTTGTTCTCATATTGTGAATGATGTTACATTCATATTTTACTGTCGCTCGACGTCGGGAGACTCACACATGGTTATATTATGTAGAAAGGAATTAACATGTTCTTTTTAAAAGATTTTCAAAAGAAAAGCCCTAAGGAAAAAGAAGTTTGATTTGTTGAGTGTTTTAGCTAGGAAATCCCACAGGTGGTCCCTGGGGGTACTTAAATCCATCTACTTTAAATTTTGAAATTGTTTGAGATATGTATCTGTTGTACCCCAAAATTTGCCATCTCATTTTATCAACATTTCTCATCACAAGACTCTTGGAACTCAAGACCAAGCTAGGGTTTGCTCTGCTTAAGACACCTCCTTGCACTGTTGACCTGAAATTAGGGTTTGAGTTTGAAAAGGTATTTTTGGACCTTCAATGTCCAAATTGACTTTCATACTTCATGTTGGACTCACAAGTTTGTCCACACCAAGTTTCAAGCCTTGAATCACATTTTTGCCCAATCAATTGGACAGTTGACCTAGAAATCAGCTGTATTGGGGGAAAAGTCAACTGTGACCAATCTACAGTCAAACCTCATGAATTTTGACCCACATCAACATTATGAACTCATATGATCCATTTGATCAAGTTTGGACCACAATTCCACAAGAAATTTGATCAGATCACCAAAAGGGCAAAATGGTCATTTTTAGGGTTTTGATTGTACAAATGCAATTTTTGACTGTTTGACCTAGCCAATGGCAAATCAAGTTCAACCATGGAATCAAGGACTCAATGGTATCATCTTGGCATATTCAACAAGTTCAAAAGATCTCAAATGCATTGGATTGACAGATGAATTTTTCAGTCAACTGATCAAAATTTGACTATACACTGAAAAGTCAAACTTTGACTTTTTGGTCAAAATCAAGAGCCAAGGGTCATTTTTCATCAAAATATGTCAAATTATGAAACTTTTTCATCAAGAAACCCAAAATTGCAAATTAGGGTTTGAAATTGAAAATTTTCATAACTTAGAAATTTTCTAAGTTATGAAATTTTCTTAATTTTTCCTAACTTTGCCCCACATTTTCACCATGATGCAAATGGATTCAAACAAAACTTACAACATAAAAGTTGTAGTCCTCAACAAATTATACAACTTTGATTCACAAAGTTTTCTCAAAAGAAGCTTGGATCTCAAGTTATGATTTTTGGAACAAGGGTCCCTAAAACTTTTAACTTAGAGAAATTTTGCCCTAGTTTAGGCAGGATTTTGACCCATCTTGGAGTCTCAAGTTTCACTTGGAGTCTCAAGTTTCATTTCAAATATGGATTATAGTACATGTTGCAAGCTTTCCAAATTGTCCAAGAACTCCCCAAACACACTTGTGGTTAGGGAGAATCAAATGCTTGAAGTTGGCAAAAACTCACTTTGTATCCATGGCCAATACATGTTCATACAAGTTGCAAAATCTGTCCAAACTAGCTTTGTACTTGTTTACAGGTCTCTAAACCAATTCACACTCAAAAATTAATTGCAAATACATTGGACATTGGTATTATTCTGATCAATGGAGCTTGGCACAATGAATAAATCCATTTTGGGCATAAAGGTAGCACTTCCATTTACATAAAGCATGCTTTATGTCAAGTTGCATTTCTTGAGCCATACACCAAGCCCTTTGCTGCAAACAAGGCTCCCTAATGTCAGGCAAAGTTCAACAACTTTGTGCATCTAGGTTACAAGCCAGTACAACCATAGCATTGTCAACTCTCACTTTTTACTTCAAAACCAAGTAATTGTGTCAAAAGGACATAACTTGAGCATCTGATATATTCAACTCTTGCCAACATTCCAAACAAGTTTTGTGCACTGCCTTGAGCCAGAAACACGATTTGTTGAACCCTCAAGCCTTCCAAAACACCGAATTACTTTCTTCTTGCAAAACAGGGCACTCCCTGCAGATTCACATCCATCACACAAATCCCTTGTTCGTTTTGCCCCAAACCAGTTCCAATACCTTCCATTCAACTCACTCAAGCTATCCCAAACCTCCATTGCCAACTGTAACCCCATTTACAGTGTTCACCATTTTCGTTTCAAGCTTGTGCAGGTTGACTTCTAGAGGCTGATTCAGGAACATTCGAAGCAAACTAGCTATTGGAAAAGACCAAGTGAAGTCCAGGCAAGCTACCAGGCACCTCAAAACTTGTTGAGAAGCTCTGCATTGTCCAACTCGAATCCAACTGAAACAGGTATTTCTCAAACTTCTATCTCTCTATTTAGGAATATTTAGCCTTAGGTTTGTGAATGAAAGATGTAGTACTCATTGCCATGAAGCCATACATATGCTCAGTTTTCATTTTATATTAAACGTGCTAAGATTCATCCATGAACATGCTGAAAAAACTAGGTCAGATTTTAGGGCCAGAGAAATTCTCTCTGGTCTTTGAGAGTTAGATTAAGTTTTTTTATATGGTTAGAATCATGGTTTGATGCTCTACAAGTTTCATATTTTGAGTTTTGGCAAAAGATCACGTATACAGGATGTATCATTTGAACAGGGCAAGCGCGCGTTTTTGTCACAAGGAAGAAGATGAAGTGGAAATGGGCTGGGCCTGTTTGTTCTCACTTTTGACACCCCTCTTTTCAGTTTCACACCCCCTGGCCCAATTGCTTTATATTTTGCTATTTTTGCATTTTTATTTTATTTTTGATTTTATTATTTTATCCCCAAATATAAAAAATGCTTAAAAATATTTTCACTTTTTTTTTTACATTTATTAGCATATTATTCCATTTTTTCTAACATTAAAACATTTTAATACTTTTCATTATTTGCTTAATTTAAAAAAAAACAATGAAAATAATACTTTTATTTTTATTTCTTATTTTTATTCACATTGAAAATATTTTTCTTGAATATATTTTATTTTTGTAAATATTTTGTTTTATTTTATACATACTTAATATATAATATATATATATATATATATATATATATATATATATATATATATATATATATATATATATATATATATATATATATATATATATATATATATATATATATATATATATATATATATATATATATATATATATATATATATATATATATATATATATATATATATATATATATATATATATATATATATATATATATATATATATATATATATATATATATATATATATATATATATATATATATATATATATATACTTTTATTTTATTAAATAATTAGAACAAAAATATAAAAATATTACCTTTTTATTTTTTATACTAAAAAATACCCTTTCTTCAATATATTTCATTTTTGTACATAATAATATATTTTTGTATATAAATAATATATAATATTATATTCTTAAGGAAAATTAGGGTTTACCCCTTAATTAAATAAAATTAACTTTTTATTTTAATTGTTTACACCTTTTTCACAATAAAAATACTTTACATACATAAATAAATAAAAACTTCTTTTTTGCATAATACATTTCATTTAATATTTATTTATCTTGTTTATTTAAATATTGTACATTTAGATATTGATGTATTTGTAATTCAATTTGGATGTAATAGTAATCTAGGGTTTATATTTCTTGTCAAATATCCCCTCTATTCAAAATTGTACCCCCATCCCCATAATCATATTGTAATAGCTTAGAATTTAAATTTTCGCATTTAAACGCTTTCAATTATGCCATGATTAGAGAATTAGGGTTTGTATCCAAAATCAAACCAACAAATAGTTTGACCTAATCAAAGACAAAAATGCATGACAAACAAACACAATGCACACTTGCACCCCTAGGGTTACAATCCACTTGTTGCCTTCAAAAATGGACCATGGTATGCATGCTAAGTACTTTGGCAAAACAAAAGATCATAGTCCCTTGATGACGCTATCTGAGTTGCCTAAAACAAAAATGATCAAGTCCCTCAAGAAAATTGCCAAAGACACTTGACAGAATTGCTATCATGGTCTATACGATGACCCGTGCCTGTCTCGTTTAACATCCTAACACAAGGTTGTTCACCAAATACAATGGTGAAACAACACTGTTAAAAGGGTTAAAAATATAAGAAATATCTTTGAGTAAAATAGGGTAGATAACTCTTAAGTTACTTAATCAAAAGCTTGCAAAACATCCTTGCTATTTTCAAACACACTTCACAACACAATTTCAAAATCCAACTTTCAAACATTGAAAACTTTTCAAAAGACAAAAACACCTTTTATACATTCAAACAAGAATCATTACAAAGGTTTCCACAACGATGGCCTCTTTTCAAAACATCTTTCAAAACCACACACAAAGCACAATTTCAAATAATTGAAGAGCACCATTTCAAACAATTGAAAAGCAAAGCAAGTGATCTAAACAAGTAACTAAGAGCCCATGGATAACCATGGATGAAAAGGGTGCTTGCACCTTCCCTTTTCATAATCTACTCCCCGAACCCAAGAAAACATCTCAAAGGTCTTTCCTGTGCTTTTTTACCTTTCCTTAGGATAAAATAAAAAGTTAGTGGCGACTCTTACTAAACCGAAACATTTGCAAACACAAACGCAAAACCTCAAGTCAGTTCTCCCACCGTATCACAGAACTAGCGACTCTGCTGGGGATATGTCTAAAAGTGGAGTAACCTTAGGGTTTAGATCACCCTTGCATGCTTATCTTGATTGCTTTGATTGCTTTACATTTGGTTCTCTTGTTTGGGCTTGAAATCCTACACCCGGATTTGGGAAACATTCATAGGTAAATAGCAATACATTGTGGAAACTGTGCAGGGTATACCGACATGGTTGAAGCAATAGCTATATTAGTGCGACATATTTGTGAGTACCGGTAGCCTTTGAGTCAATCAAAGAGAATACGGGGCCGCTGAGTGATGTCATGAAGCACTAATGAACTCTTAGAACCTTACTTGACCATCTTGGCCTTTTTTAGGGGTAGTGAGATGACCGGATTTGGTGCAGTCCAAAGTTGGTAGATACTCGATACTACACTCATTGAGGGTTGTTTTCTTGGAATATTTCGGTCTCCAGTTAAGTGGCTAAACTGAAACAATGAACACAGAAAATAATCTGGTGATATTGAGCTCCTTAGAACCCGGTTACTATTTATATGACAGGTTGAGCCAACTAACTTCAAGAGGGTACTTACCTTTGAAACCTCATGCAAGCCAGAAACTAGGGTTTTTATGTGACTTATTTGTACATGTGCTTGTGCATACATCATGAACATCATAAAGCATCATATGCATCCACTAACCATTTCAAGGGTTTGGATCTTCATCTTTGTTCTTGTTTTGTAGGTCATGGAATCTCTTCGCAGGAAAACAATCCAAGTCAACCTTGTGAGAATCCCTCATCAACTCAAAGAGCTTACTTCCAAGATTCCAGAGAATTCTCTTTTCAGTGAAAGACATGGTAGACTTCTCAACTTGGTCAACTCCAACATTGAAGAAGACATGGTGAAAGTTCTCTTCCAGTTCTTTGACCCCCTACACCACTGTTTCACATTCCCTGATTACCAACTAGTACCTACTTTGGAGGAATTTTCTCAACTCCTAAGGATTCCTTTTCTTCATCAACTACCCTACAACGGTACGGAAAAAGAACCAAAGCCTGAAAATGTTGCTCAAGCCTTACACTTGCAACCATCTGATATCAAAGGTCATTGGGAAACCAGAAGTGGTGTCAAGGGTTTCTTGGAAAAGTTTCTGTTTGAGAAGGCACAAGACTGCTAGAATTCTTTGGATCTACAAGACTTTGAGGAGATTGTGGCACTCCTCATCTATGGGTTGGTCTTGTTCCCAAATCCTGATCAGCTTATAGATGTGAATACTGTCAAAATTTTCATATCCCGGAATCTTGTGCCTACATTGCTTGGGGACATCTTACACTCATTTTACACACGAACAATGAGGAAAATAGGTGTTCTCATGTGCTGTACTCTTCTTCTTGCAAGGTGGTTTATTTCTCACCTTCCACAATCAGTTTTGAAGAATGAGCAGGGTTTAAGGTGGTCACAACGGTTGATGACCCTCACACATTCTGATGTTCATTGGTGTTCTAGGTCCAGAGAAAATGTCATCATCATTGATCGTTGTGGGGAATTCCCTAATGTCCCACTACTTGGCATTAGAGGAGGCATTACCTACAACCCCTGTTTAGCTCTAAGACAGTTTGGATATGCTAGAAGGGATGACCCTCATGATATGCTGATTCCTGACTTGGTTTTTGACTTCGACAATGATGCGCAAGGACTTAGACAAAGGTTTATCCGAGCTTAGAGGATGCCCAACAAAGTGGATAATAAGACACTGGGGCACAAGAATTCCACCCCCCTTGAGCCTTATCTCAAGTGGGTACGAACCCGCGCCCAGAATCTTATGATGCCATACCCTCATATTCTCCCCATGATCAAAGAGCCTGTTATGGAAGGAGAGGTTCCATACACCCTCCTACATCCTGACATGCCGACATCATTGGAAGAATTGCAAAAGAGTTGGATCCAACTCAAGGAGGAATGAAATACTTTTGAAGCCAGCTTCTATGCCAGTGATAAGAAGGTTTTGGAACTTACCCGCCGACTTCATGAGGAGGAAACTCTCAACACTTACATCGCACCAAAGAGGATGCACAATGTCTTTTTACATTAAGAATTTTGTAATATTTTTCCCATGGGGCACTTATGTACTAACAAATTTCTTCTTAATATGACGTGTGTTCTTTTTTGTTTGCAACAAATTTGAATTTCTGAATCCTTGAATGCATTACATGAATAACATATCATTCATCATATGCATAAACAGGTCTTCACACTAGGTTTCCTTATCTTTCTTCTATTTATAACAACAAGATGGATTTGGAGCAGACGGTTAAGGATCTGCAAGCACAGAACTCTCAATTCCAGCAACTCCTCATGACTTTAGCAAAGGGTCAAGAGGACCTTAAAGCACTGTTGGAGAAAGATAAAGAGAAAAAGAAGAAGAGACCTAGTGTAGTCATTATGGGAAGAAGGTTTGAAAACAATGCTAGAAAAGTTCTCGAATTCCCCCCGACGTCTGATGAAGGGGCTGGTAAAGGAAAAGGAACTGCGATGCCTTATGAATATGAAGTTGAAGAAGAAGAAGAGGAAGAGGATGAAGATTACTCCGAACAGCAATATCCCCCAGCGGATTATAAATTTAAAAATCTTGAGGATCGGTTGGCAGCTATGGATTTGCAAAGGGTACCTGGTTTAGATTTCGAAGAACTAGGGTTGGTCGCTAGGATCGTCATTCCTCCCAAGTTCAAAGTTCCTACATTTGCTAAGTATGACAGTTTGTCCTGTCCAAAGATGCATCTAAGATCCTACGTCAGAAAGATCCAACCCCACTCTTCTGATAAAGATCTTTGGGTCCATTTTTTCCAAGACAGTTTGTCAGGCACACAATTGTACTGGTTCTATCAACTCGAGAGATCAGAGGTTCATAACTGGGAAGACTTAGTTGCTACTTTCCACCGACAATACCAATACAATGCTGATTTAGCACCTACTCGTACTCAACTACAGAGTATGGGTATGGCTTCTAACGAGGGATTTAAAAAGTATGCCCAGAAGTGGCGTGATCTGGCTGGAAGGGTGCAGCCACCATTGTCGGATAAAGAGCTGGTTGACATGTTTTTAGGGACCCTGTCTGGCCCTTTCTTCAATCATTTAATTTGGAGTTCCTCCGCAGAATTCACCGAATTAATTCTGACCGGTGAAAGGGTCGAGGCCGACATTAAAAGTGGTAAGATTCAGAAAGATGCCTCTGCATCCACCGCTGTTAAGAAGACCTTCCCAGCTAAGAAGGAAGCTTCTGCTGTTTATTCTCAGAAAAGCCAAGGAAGAACCGAGCGCCGAACAACGGTGGGGGCTGTGATGATCCAAAACTCTTCAAATTATCAACCTCGCAGCAATCAACCAAGATCTAATCAGCAAAGGGTAGAAAGGCCACAACGGCAATTCACCCGAATCAACATGACACCGGCTCAAGTACTCCCTCATTTTCTAAAACTGAATCTTACCAATTTAACGGAGGCGCTGAAGAACCCTAATACCTCTTCTCCATATTACCACTCTAATGCAAGATGTGCTTACCACTCTGACAGTGTAGGGCATGATACCACCAACTGTTGGGCTCTTAAGAACAAAATCCAAGACTTGATTGACGTCAAGGAGGTAGAATTCGATGCGCCCAAAAAGCCGAATGTGATTTCTGCCCCAATGCCCAAGCACGGTCATAATGTTCATGCCGTTATGGAAGACCTTCATGTTACCAATGTTACTGACCTTTTGACTCCGTTACCAGTGATTAAAGTGACTTTGATGAGAGTCGAGATATTCCCAGGCTGTGGAAAATACTGTTACTTTTGTTTAAACATACGAGCTGATTGCCCAATGTTGAAATCAGGCATCCAACACCTGATGGATACCCAAGAGATACTCTTTCAAAAGACTCTTGTTGATACCTTCACTCCTGTTACTCCTGCCACCTTTGTTACTCCGACCAATGACATTGCAATAATAACCATCTCCGACAATCTTCCCAAAGGCTTGCAAAAGGCCTGTCAAGATTACGCCTGATCCTAAGTTTGTGCCGTTAAAAATCACCATGCTGGGGCATGTCCCGTACGAATCTAACAAGACGATACCATGGAACTACGAAGGAGAAATCTTCTATCATGGTATCAAACAGATTGAATCAGTCCAAGAGATTTCTAATTATGAAACCCCTGATATAGGGAACATTGCGGGAACGAGCAAGATAACTCGCAACGAAAGGATATTTTCTCCGGAGATTGCTCCTCCACGAGCAGTCTTCGGACCCTCGAGAGTTTCTGTGCCTATCAAGCCATCTGTGCAAAGCCCGATAATTGAAGAAGTTGATGTACCCGAAGCTGGACCCTCTGATGTTACTTCCAATAAAGGTAAGGGGATACTAGAAGCGCCTGTCAGGACGAAGGCTCATACTGTAGTTATCCCCGAGACCACCCAGAAAGAGATGGAAGAAATCTTAAAGATAATAAAAAAGAGCGACTACGATGTCGTGGAACAGCTAGGGCAGACTCCTTCCAAAATCTCCATGTTGGCTCTCCTACTCTGCTCTGAGGCTCATGCTAAGGCCTTAATCAAATTTCTAAAGACGGCACACGTGCCTCAAGAAACTTCGGCTGACCAGTTTCAAGAGTGCGTGGCTAGCCTTACTGCTGATAATGGTCTTGGTTTTTCCGATGCTGATTTGACCCCCAAGGGAAGGAAGCACAACGACGCGCTGCATGTCTCAGTAGAATGCAGGGGAACCACCCTTGCCCATGTCCTAGTTGATACTGGTTCATCTTTGAATGTGCTGCCGAAAAAGGCGTTGGATAGATTGGACTGCGAAGGATTGACCCTCAAGCCCAGTAACATTGTTGTTAGAGCCTTCGACGGTTCTAAGAGAATGGTTCATGGAGAAGTGGACATTCCTATCAAGGTGGGCACATAAATTTTCAACTCTACCTTTTATGTGATGGACATCCGTCCTTCATATTCTTGCTTGTTGGGAAGGCCGTGGATCCACTATGCTGGGGAAGTTACCTCCTCTTTACACCAAATGCTAAAGTATCCTATTCAGGGTAAGATTATAACGGTGCACGGTGAGGAAGAGTACATGATAAGTCACCTTAACTCCTTCCGCTATGTGGAGTTGGATGGCGAATTCATAGAAACGCCTTTCCAACATTTCGAGGAAGTTTCTCCTGAAGTCGCGGTTGCAAAGACAATGACAGATGTGCCTATCGTTTCCAAGACTGTGTCTAAGATGGTATCCCTCAAGGATGCGGAGGCTGTAATCAAAGAAGGAAGGAGTACAGTGTGGGGGGAACTGCCTGATTTTCCTCACAAGACGGACAAGTTCGGACTAGGTTTTACTGCTGCTGGCCAGAAAACTATGCGTCGCTCCAGGGCTGGAGGACCACCCGTAAAAATCACTCACCATGGAATTAATGCCTTAGAAGATGATGATGAAGAAGACAACTTTGAAAATTGGATCTATCCAACCTTCGAAGGAGGATTAAGCAACTGGGAAGCGAAGGACTTCATTCCCATCACTTTCATCAACCAGTAATTTATCTTTGAATAATTTCCTATTTTGGTCTGTAATAAATAAACAATTTGTACACTATTTTAACCTTATGCCTTGCCCGGGGCATATAGATCCATTTGTAAGGGCTTGATTTTCTTCATTATCATATGCCATGTTTAATGAATCATTGGACGTTTTCATCTATAAACTGTTGTGTTCATTTTCTTTCCTTTTACATTTTTGTTTTGTTTAAGGATCGCTATCCCTTACACACACCCATACTCACAAAATGAAGGTACCCATCCTGTTGCACCCCAAAATTTTCCCTCTCATATTTCTCAAAACATTGCAAGAATAGTCTCCAAGTTGCTCAAGATTGCTCAAGAGTTGGACAATCAAGCTATCTCCTAAGGCAGTCAACCTCAAATTAGGGTTTTGTGTTGCATTAAGGTTGTTGTACCCCAAAATTTGCCCTCCCATATTCTTTAAGATTTGTCAAGATCAATCTTCAAATGGATCAAGGGGTTGCCCATTCTAAACATCCTCCTAAGCCAATCAAATTAGGGTTTTGGTTCCTTCAGTGAATTTGAGGTTTTCAATGGTCCAATCAAGTCACATAGGCCTACACATATCCTCAAGCATCTACATATCAAGTTTCAAGGTTCACAGCATCAAGTTGCACAGTCAAAAGCCCTAATTGCTTCACAATCAACTACAGGGGCAAAATGGTCATTTGGCAGTCAAAAGTCAAAATTTTTGGTCAACATTTTATTTTGAAGCCACAATCATCATTTCTTCAAGTCTTGATCATGATTCCACAAGCATGGCTCAAAAATCATCAAGATGCCAAAAGTTTCTATTTTGGGACAGCTGAAAAGTCAACTGTAACTTGACCAATGCATAAATTTTTCATGGTTCATCAGAAAAATCCCATCCAATTCTCATTTTGAAGGGGGTGACATTTCCTACAATTCATCTTCACATTCCAAGTCCAAGAAATGCTCTCACAAAAAGTTATCAATTTCTACATTATAGGTCAATTTCAAAAGTCAACAAAAAGGCACTTTAAGTCAAAGACCATAACTTGAGATTGGTAAATCAAAATGACATGGGATCTAAGGCATTGGTTAGAGGACTTCAATACCTTTCCAAAATGTCCAAGAACATGTTCATATGATCAAAATTGAGCAAGATATGCATTGGAGAAGTTGGGAAATTTTTGGGAATTTGCAAAAGTCAACTTTGCCTAAAACACCTTGTTTTTGCTAATGGGCATCAAATTCTTTATTGAAACTTTGTCCAAGGCCTATGCACGACCCAATGAGCTTAAATTGATTTATTTTCTTATTTTTAATTAATTAATTGAATTTTTATTAATATTAATTCATTTAATTCATTTAATTGTAGGAAAATTCAAAAGATATGTTTTTTCCAAATCTTTTGTGAAGCAAATACACTCAGGGCAAGCTGGCAATTCGTGTACATATCAAGGACATCAAAATCTCCATGTTTGTCAAGTTTTGTCAATCAAAAATATGCAAAAAGATTTGATTGAAATCAAATATTGAAAACATGAATTCAAAGGATTTCTTATGCAAGATTTACCCTAATTCCATTATACTATATATGCTGAAGCCAAACCTAGTTTCATTCACGTGCAAGCTGCTGTTAAACACCATAAACCAAATTCTAAAAATTGAAGAAAAGTTGAAAACTGAATTCAACCTTCCAGGTCAATTCAAAGCCCTTTCTTGATTCCAATACCTTGCTGGGACATTCAGGGACGATTTGCAATCAAGAACAAGCCTTAACACTCAAAGAATCGTTCTACACAGTCATACAGTTTACCAATTTTTTTCAAAACCATAACCATCGATTCATGCATTTTTAACATCTTTTATTGATTGTGTTGTGTTTATAGGACTCATACGAAACTATTAGTGTGATTGAATTGCATTATGGCGCCCTAAAACGTAAACCACCATTGTTGATTTCTAGGGTTTCAAAGCTTCCAATTTGGGGGTTTACAGCATAAGTAAAATCAGAACCAATGATACCCATGGTTGAACTCAGAAGGACAAGACGAACTTGAACCAACCCTCGCGCCCTATTTATATTTCCTAGGGAGCTATTCGCTATTATTGACAGTTTCACTTTGTGGGGGTTAAAAACCCCCGCTAATTGTTTATCTTTTGCAGGGAAACAAGGAAGAAGACAATAGGTGTACACACGTGATTGGCTGGATTCAAAGTGAAGCGCGCGTTTTTCTTTTACAGTATATGTATTGGATTACTAAATATATTGTTTGTTTAGTATTCTATATCAATTGCAGGCAACTGGCCTAGTGGAGCATGCGCTGTCCAATGACCATTGGGACCTGGGTTCGATTCCCAGGTCCCCCAAACCTTTGTTTCTATTTTATTTAATAAAATTATGTGCAGGCTTCCAAGAGATTTCCACCGTGAACCTTCAGCGTTCCACATGCCAAGTGGCCATGATCATCAATCCAAAGGCCAAAAAGTGATGAACACTATATTCCCCAATCAACCAACAGGCGCTTGATTATGAAAGTCAACAAAGGCTTGGTGTTCTTGGGCCTAAATCTCCAGAACAACACCTCCATCTGGGCCAGCATACCCCCCCTGGTTTCTAGTTCTTTTTTATTTTATTTTCTTTCTCTTTTATTTTCTTTTAACTAATTATTATTATCATTATTATTTAATTACCTCATAAACTAATTATTTTCCTTAATAAATTCAGATAATCAAAAGATGTAATCATTTTTATTATTTACTATTAACTATTATTTTTGTAAATAAACTCTAATTAATTAACTTAGTTTAAATTAGGTCAATTTTAATCTTTTTTTCATAAATAAATAAAAATCATGTAGAATTAGGGTTGACAATTTTCAATCATATTTTCTTATTATCATTATTCTTATTTATTAATTATTATTTTTGTAAATAAAATGTAAATTAATTAAATTAGTTTAATTAGGTAATTTAAACCTTTTTCATAATAAATAAAAACAATCTAGAATTAGGGTTTTCTTGACTTTTAATTTCTTTATTTTCATTAAAACATAAAAAACACAAAAAAACATTTTGTTTCTTTTAATTAATTAATTAATTAGTAAATTAGGTTTAACATTTAATTTAATTGCAAAAAAAGACAAAACTCATATTTTCTCAAAAGGGTCAAAACCCTAAGGACGTTCCAATTTAATTCTTTCGCGCATTATTCTTATTTTGATTATTTATGTATCTGCTCAAAGGATGTAATAGTTAATTAGGATTTATCGCATTCTTTTTAAATTTCCACATTTATTTCCAAACGGGTTTTTGTTTTTGGCGATGTATAGACCCGCGCCTTGTAATAGCGTAGATTCATATTTCCGCACTCTTAACTGTTAATTATGCCTGCAAGACTGTATGCCAAATAAAATTAATCCGTAGCTCACACATGACATGTTAAAAGATAAACATTAACTGAAAAACAACACACAAGCACATGCCACTCCTAGGGTACGCCTCATTGGTTGCCTCGAACGAGGTCGTCAAGTATAGGTTGTCTTAGAGGTCGCCCTCTTGTCTAAAGATCCAGTTGCCTCGAAACGGTTGCCTCGGATAAAAGAAGAAGGATCTAGGACATTAGGGTTACTTCTAAGGTGTCCTACTATTGCTTTGGTGACCACACTGTCCCTAATAATCGAATTGACCCGAACACCTCCAACGACGGTGCTACCTATCTCTCAATGGTGGGATAACACTATCTAAAGGACTCTTACACAGCCTAATTCCTTAGAGTAGGTAGATTTCTCCTGGGTACTTGCTCTTTTCAAAAACAAAACAAACTTTTCACACCGACACTTTCAAAAAGATTTCAAACAAATTTTTCATACACTCTTGAGGACAGATACAAGAGTTACTTAGAAATTTTTTAAATGAAACTTTTTTCAAAACCCACACACACTTGAAAAGCAAACAATTTTTGAAAACATAAGAGCAAGTACCTAAGAGCCCATGGATAACCATGGATAGAAAGGGTGCTAACACCTTCCCTTTCTATAAATCTACCTCCCGAACCGAGAGACATTCTCAAAGAAGGAATTTTGTTGTGCTTTTGTCCTTTCCATGTTGGAGAACATAAAAGACGATGGCGACTCTTGCTTACCGCGACATTTCGCGAACCAGCTTTAAACAGTCAGTTCTATTTCCACCGATCACAGAACTGGCGACTCTGCTGGGGATTCTTTATAAAAGTGAGATGTACCTTAGGATTAGATCATACTTATGTTTTCAATTGCTTGCTTTGATTGCTTTATATTTATGGGCAATTCATCGGAGTTTCATAGATCCTAACTCGGATCTAGGGATACCCTTTTAGGTAGCATAAGCTGTGAGGGACCTGTCCGGCGTAGACCGACACAGGTGAAGCAGTGGCAACGTTGGTGTGACACCTTGGTCTGTACCGATATCCCTTGTGTTGCAACGAGGAGAATATGGGTCTTCTGAGGAGTCATTAAGCACCAACCGACCTTAGAACCCTAATTTGACCCAACTTGGCCATAGAACAGTAGCAGTATGCTACACCCATTGAGGCTAAACTCTCGCGATGGTTCTGGCCGAAAGAAAAGATGTGACGCTGGAGTTATGACCGATTGAGGGTAGTCAGTGATATTGGGATCCTCTAGAACCCGGTTTACTTTTGATAGGACAGGTCTTAACCAACGAAACTGAAAGAGGGTAGTACCTGAACTTCATGCTGGCCTAAACTCTAAGGGTTGTCTTGTGTGACTTGTGTGCCTTATCATGTTTGCCTTTGTGAATACTTGTGGTGTGCTTTATCATAACATCATACCATCATAACAGTGCATGCATCCTACATAAGGACTGACCCATTTCAAAGACAAGAGGGTTTCATCTTTGCTCTATTTTGTAGGACATTATGATGCCTGTGCGAAAGAATACTATCCGGCTCAACTTTGTTCACCCACCTGATTTGCTTAAAGAGTTGGTTGACAGAATTCCAAATACTACTTCCTTCATCCAGAGGCATAGTTCTTTTCTCGGTTTAGTCACTTCAAAGTGGGACCAACAACTGATGAGTGTCCTGACCCAGTTTTATGATCCCTTATACCATTGCTTCACCTTTCAAGACTTCCAGCTGGTCCCTACCCTGGAAGAGTTCTCTCATTTGCTTGGTATCCCTATCTTGGATCAGACCCCCTTCACTGGTTGGGAAAAGACTCTTAGGCTTGAGGAGATTGCTGCAACCCTTCCTTTGACCAACAAAGAGGTAATGGATAACTGGGTGACTAGAAGCAGAGTTAAGGGCTTTTTGGCTAAGTTTCTGATTGGTAAGGCTAATAGTTTCTGGAATGACTTAGACTTCAGGGCGTACGAAGACATTTTGGCTCTCTTAATCTATGGTCTAGTATTGTTTCCAAGCCCTGATAACTTTGTCAATGTTAATGCCATAAGGATCTTCATGTCTCGGAACCCTGTGCCCACTCTCTTGGGTGATATCCTGCAACAACTCTATGCTCGTACTGCTCGAAGACGGGGAACTCTGTGGTGTTGTGCTCCTTTGTTAGTTAGGTGGTTTATTTCGCACCTCCCTAAGTTCGTGCTGAAGAACAAAGAAGGAAGGGGCTGGGCTCATAGGTTAATGTCTCTCACTAATAATGACATCATTTGGACTCTCAGAGGTTTGGATGAGGTAGCTGTTATTGATCGTTGTGGAGAATATCCTAATATTCCATTGATCGGTACCCAGGGAGGAATCTCTTATAATCCATGTTTAGCTCTCCGTCAGTTTGGAAGAGCCAGAAGAGCAGGGCCTCATGAGATGTTGGTACCTCACATCAGTTTTGAGTTTCAGGTAGATAGTGACGAGTTGCGTCGTAGATTCATCAAGGCTTGGGACAGAATTCACAAAGCTGACCCACATGAGTTGGGACCAAAGACTTCTCTACCTATGGAATCCTATTACAGATGGGTCCGCATCCGTGCTCAGAAGTTAGGTATGCCATACGAAGCCGTCAGGCCTATCATCCTTGAGTTTCCTGATAGAGACGGGGTTCCCCCAACTGTTCTCCCTCCTCAGATACCCACTGATGTTGATACACTAAAGAGGTCTTGGGCACAACTACAGGAAGAACGGGATTCTTATCGAGAAAGGTTCAATGAACAGGAACAGAAGATCCAGAAGCTGACTAAGCAATTGGAGAACGAGCGGATCCTGAATGACTATATCCGTACTGAGAAGAGGAGGCCATGGGAGCACTGATGGGCCGTGGATATTTCTTTTACAGCTTTCATTTCCTTTTCAGTATTTTCATTCTTGTAACGCCTAAGGGCAATTTCTTGAACAATTTAAAGTTAAATCTAATGAAGTGTGTTTCCTTTTTGTTTACAAAGTTGAACCCCGATTGTCTTTGAAAACATAACTCATACGCATTCCATTCATCATATGCATCACATGTACTCTTTTTTATAGGTTGCTTAATCTTCTTCGCTGTTTATTTCAACAGTCATCATGAATCCTGAATCATCCAACGAACAAGCTATCAAGGCCCTCCAGGCCCAAAATGCCCAGTTCCAAGAGTTATTTATGAGCCTAGCCCAGGGTCAACAAGAGTTGAAGACTCTGCTGTTGAAGAAGAAGAAGAAGAGAACTGTACTGTTCAACACCGGACGGAGCTTTGGGAATACACTGCAGAATGAGGCTGATCAAGCTACTTCCTCTGTAGGGAAAGACAGCCCCCAAGGGGGAAGGGTTCCTAGTCCTGTGGTCTCCGACAACGAGACAGACTTCAATGATGAGCAGTACCCTCCCGCTGAAGACAGATACAAGCAATTGGAGGACCGTCTGAGTGCCATGGAGATTCAACAGGTACCTGGGTTGGATTTTGGAGATCTGGGTTTATCTTCTGGGGTGGTGATCCCACACAAGTACAAGGCACCTTCTTTTGCGAAGTACGACGGGGCATCTTGTCCTAAGCTGCACCTCAGATCATATGTGAGGAAGATCCAACCGTATACTGCAGACAAGAACTTATGGATCCATTTCTTCCAGGATAGCCTTTCAGGGGCTCAACTCGAGTGGTTCTATCAGCTGGATGGAACCAATATTCGTAACTGGGAGGACTTGGCTACTGCATTTTATAAGCAGTATCAGTATAATGCCGACCTCACTCCTACACGTACCCAACTCCAGGGTATGTCGCTAGGATCGGGAGAAGGTTTTAAAGAGTACGCGCAAAAGTGGAGAGACCTGGCTGGCAGGGTGCAGCCACCGTTGACTGACCGTGAACTCGTGGACATGTTCTTGGGGACCCTGTCTGGTCCATTCTTCAACCACCTGATTGGTAATTCTTCTGCAGGGTTTACAGACCTCATTCTGACTGGAGAAAGGATAGAAGCTGGTATTAAGTCGGGGAAGATACAGAAAGGTGCATCCTCAAGTTCTGAAAAGAAGCCCTTCAAGAAGGAATCTAGTGTTGTTTATGGGTCAAGGAAACAGAATAAACTGGAACGCCGCCAAGCTGTCAACGCGGTGGTAATTTCAAAGCCTGCTGCCGCTCCTCGGCAATATAACTAACCAAGGGGTGAGAGACCCAGAAGGGAGTACACTCGGCTTAGTATGACCTTGTCTCAGATCCTGCCGCAACTGCTGTCAACCAATCTGATAACCATCAAAGAAGCTCCGAAGGTAGTGAACACAACCTCTCCAAAATACAACCCCAACGCCCGTTGTGCTTATCACTCTGACAGCCCAGGGCATTCTACTGATGATTGTTGGGCACTGAGGAATAAGGTTCAGGACCTTATTGATGCTAAAGAGGTTCAGTTCGAGGCGCCCGAGAAGCCTAATATGGTGACAGCTCCCATGCCCAACCATGGAGTAAATGCTATTAGGGATGACGACGATGTGGAGGAATCTGAATTCGACAACTGGATCTACCCAACAACCAACGATGGACCAAGCAACTGGACTGCCAAAGACTTCACACCTATTACTTTTGTCACTCAGTAATGAACTCCTTTGTTTTAAATTTGTAACGAACAATAATTTGAAACTTTATGGCTCGGTGTCTTACCCGGGGCACCGTGGCTTCATTTGTGAGGGCTTATTATTTGTCATTTTCATATATCATGAATAAAAACATTGGACGTTTTTTGCATTTCAAATCTTGTGCTCCCTTTCTTTCTTTATATATTGCAAAACAGCTATATTTACACACACTCACCTATACAGGTTCCAATCCACTCTGGATCTCACTGGTAACGACTCTGATACTACCAGTTATGACTTCGAAAATCCGATCAACTTAGCCGAAGACGAAGGTGAAGATGATTGTGAAGTGCCTGGTGAGCTTGCAAGACTGTTACTCCAGGAAGAGAGGGCCATTCAGCCACATGAAGAGCCAGTGGAAACGGTAAATCTGGGTACTGAGACAGACAGAAAGGAAGTCAAGATTGGTGCTAATCTAGAGCTCAGTGTGAAACAACGGTTAATTCAGATGTTACATGATTATGTGGAAATCTTTGCCTGGTCTTACGAAGACATGCCTGGGTTGGATACCGACATTGTGGTTCATCACCTGCCTACCAAGGAAGACTGCCCTCCGGTTAAACAGAAGGTCCGCTGTATGCGTCCAGAGATGTCCGAGAAAATCAAGGCTGAGGTTATGAAACAATTTGATGTCGGGTTTCTAGCAGTAACTTCTTACCCTCAGTGGGTTGCCAACGTGGTTCCAGTGCCGAAGAAGGATGGTAAGGTCCGAATGTGTGTTGATTACAGGGATTTGAATAGGGCAAGCCCCAAGGATGATTTCCCTCTGCCTCACATCGACGTTCTGGTTGACAATACTGCTCAACATAAGGTATTCTCCTTCATGGATGGGTTATCCGGTTATAATCAAATCAAGATGGCTCCTGAAGACATGGAGAAAACCACTTTTGTTACTCAGTGGGGCACCTTTTGCTATAAGGTCATGCCGTTTGGGTTGAAAAATGCTGGGGCAACCTACCAACGTGCCATGGTTGCTTTATTTCATGACATGATCCATCATGAGATTGAAGTATATGTCGACGATATGATTGCAAGGTCCCAAACTGAGGAGGAACACCTTGATCATCTGCAGAAACTGTTTGACCGTCTGAAGTTGTACAAGCTGAGGTTGAACCCAAACAAGTGCACCTTTGGGGTAAGATCTGGAAAACTACTAGGTTTCGTCATGAGCGACAAAGGTATTCAAGTGGACCCTGCCAAAGTGAAAGCCATACAAGAGATGCCAGCTCCCAAGACAGAGAAAGAAGTCAGAGGATTTCTAGGACGACTGAACTACATTGCCCGGTTCATCTTGCATCTAACTGCTACCTGTGGACCAATCTTTAAGCTGCTGAAGAAAGATCAAGTAGTACGTTGGAACGATGAATGTCAGGCCGCTTTCAACAGAATCAAAGAGTACCTCCAAGAACCACCCATTCTTATGCCACCGGTTGAAGGGAGACCTCTAATATTATACTTGACAGTGCTTGACAGCTCAATGGGGTGTGTGCTGGGGCAGCATGACGAGTCTGGCCGAAAAGAGCACGCTATTTATTACCTTAGCAAAAAGTTTACCGACTGTGAGACCCGATACTCAATGCTCGAGAAAACTTGTTGCGCTTTGGTATGGGCTGCTCGCCGGCTGAGACAGTATATGTTGACTCACACTACTCTGTTGATTTCAAAAATGGATCCAATAAAGTACATATTCGAAAAGCCTGCCTTGTCCGGAAGAATAGCAAGATGGTAGATGATCTTGACGGAATACGACATCCAATACACAACTCAGAAGGCAATCAAGGTAAGTGTATTGGCAGACCATTTGGCACACCAAGCAGTGGAAGACTACCAATCTATGAACTTTGAATTTCCAGACGAGAATATCATGGTAGTGACTGATTGTGAAGTACCTGGACCGGATGAAGGACCTGAGGAAGGATCCCGATGGTCTATGCACTTTGACGGAGCCTCGAACGCTTTGGGTAACGATATTGGCATTGTGATCATATCTCCAAAAGGCACTCATACTCCACTCACCGCCCTACTATGTTTCAACTGCACCAACAACATGGCAGAGTATGAGGCATGCATCATGGGTCTTCAAGCTGTAATTGACTTAAGGATCAAGTTTCTGAGTGTCTTCGGAGATTCCGCTCTCGTGATCAATCAGATCAAAGGCGAGTGGGATACGAAACACCCAAATCTTATTCCTTACAAAGAGTGTGTGCTGACATTGATCCCCCATTTCACGGAGATAACTTTTGAACACTTCCCAAGAGAGGAGAATCAGTTGGCGGACGCGCTAGCTACAATGTCTTCTATGTTCAAAGTCAAATGGGACAACGAGGCTCCCCGGATCATTATCTGGAAATTGGATGAACCTGCATATTGCTGTGATCTTGAGGCTGAAGAGGTAACTAAAAAACCTTGGTATCATGAAGTGAAGAGGTACTTGGAAGCTCAAGAATACCCCGAGGGTGCATCCGTTAATGACAAGAAGTTCCTGAGAAGGTTTGCGGCAAAGTTCTTCCTCAGCAATGGCATTCTATACAAGCGAAACCATGATTCAACCTTACTGCGTTGTGTGGATAAGACTGAAGCAGAAAGGATCATGACAGAGCTACATGAAGGTACCTTCGGAACACATTCCAGTGGACATACCATGGCAAAGAAAATCCTTCGGGCAGGATATTTTTGGTCCACAATGGAAGCCGACTGTTACCAACATTCTCGGACATGTCACAAATGCCAGATCTATGCTGATAAGGTGCACATTCCTCCAGTTCCTCTGAACATCTTGACAGCGCCTTGGCCTTTTGCAATGTGGGGTATTGATATGATCGGCGAGATCAGACCTACGGCATCCAACGGGCATCGCTTCATCTTGGTAGCGATTGATTACTTTACAAAGTGGGTTGAAGCAGCTTCCTACGCTACAGTAACTAAGAACGTCGTGGCACGGTTCATTCGGCACAACCTGATCTGTCGATACGGTGTCCCGGAAAGGATCATTACGGACAATGGTACCAATCTCAACAACAAGATAATCACTGAGCTCTGCGAGCAATTCAAGATACAGCACCACAACTCTTCTCCTTACCGGCCGAAGATGAATGGGGCTGTCGAAGCAGCAAATAAGAATATCAAGAAGATTGTGCAGAAGATGACAGTGACCTATAAATATTGGCACGAAATGTTACCGTTCGCTCTTCATGGGTACCGTACCTCAGCAAGGACGTCAACAGGGGCAACACCCTTTTCCTTGGTCTATGGCATGGAGGCAGTCTTGCCTATTGAAGTCCAGATACCCTCTCTCCGGATAATGAAGGATGTAGATTTGAGTGAAGATGATTGGATCCAGACTCGGCTTGATCAGTTAAATCTAATTGACGAAAAGAGACTCACCGCTATGTGTCATGGTCAGACGTACCAAAAACGGATGATCAGGGCGTTTAACAAGAAAGTCAGACGACAAGAGTATCAAGTCGGAGACCTGGTAATCAAGCGCATCATTCTTCCTCAAAGTGATCCCTGGGGCAAATGGACCCCTACGTACGAAGGGCCATTTGTGGTTAAACATATCTTCTCAGGAGGAGCTATGATTCTAACCACCATGGATGGTGACGACCTTCCCCACCCTGCCAATGCAGACATAGTAAAAAGATACTAAGCATGAATTAAAGACCCGCTAGGTTGACACACCTAGGCAAAAATAAGGGCTTCCCGGCGAACCAAAAGGGTTCGGGAAAAAACAAGGGATGAAATGAAAAAAATTTGTACACCCGACAAGTCGAAAACCTGAAAAGGCGGCTTGGGCAAAAATGGGTATCCCGGTGGACCGAAAACCCGAAAGGGCGGTCCAGGAAAAAGTTAGGGATTAAAGCGTAATACTATGTCTCATTGGATCACCTTGCATCCAGAATTCGGCATCAACTATCAGGCTCAGACGACACCAATCAATCAGCTTCATCTTCAACTAAGCAGCCAAGTGATGAGACGCTTGAAGATATAAAGGCGATAGCAGAGTTAGAACCCAGTGGGATTTTTCACATAGCTATTTTGTTTTCCTTTTCACAAATTGTATAAACTTTGTTGTTCGGTGGCGTTCTCTTACTAGGACGTCAGCCTCTTGTACACAAAACGCCTATTTACAGGCAAACTTCAAAATCAATACAAATTCACTTTTCCAGACAAATTGCCAATTGTTTTTCTTTTTCTATTTTGTTTTGAAAAGAACGTCCAATGTTCATTTTTGATATATGAATTTGACACTAATTGCTAACTCATAAATATTTGCATGCGAAACAAAGGACTAATTACAGGTGACATCAGAAACAGGGGCAATAATGAGTTGTCTAAGCGATCTAGTTGCTCTGTCCACCAAGGTACCAAGGTAGGTTCGGCTGAAGAACATGACCAAGTTACCTCCGCTCCCCCCAGAGTAAGACAAGGTTCAGCAATACTCTCCCCAGGAAGAGTTGGTCTATCATTAGCCCTACAAAAGGCACAGTATCTCCAGCAAGTCAGCAACACTCTCCCCAAGCAGAGTAGCCTACTGTCAGCCTTAAGGAAGTTGGGAATCCCCAGAAAATCTCAATATTCCCCAGCGGAATATGCAGATATTCCTAAGCAAGCATCCCCGGCAGTCTTAATATAAGATTGTTCCCCGACGGAATACCAGAAACCCCAGTGGAGCCATTCCCCAGTACAGTCCAAAGTTTCCCCAGGAAAGTTGGATCAATATCCCCAGTAGATTCTGGAAGCTTATCCCCAGTAGATTCTGGAAGCTTACCCCCTGCAGAGTACATACGTCTCTCCCCGGCTTTATTCAAAGGTTATTCCCCACCAGAGCTTATAACTGGGTTATCCTCAGCTAATTATCACGGAAAAAATCGTCCTCGGCGAAGTTCTTCCTATCCCCCAGCGGAGATCATCAAATTCCCCAACAAAACATATCAACGGAATCCCCAGCAGAGTTCTCATTAAAACCTCAGCGAAGTATCTCTTTCCACAGAGTAACTCCCTGCAGAGTAATCTCTTTGCCAAGTTTATTCACCAACGAAGTCATCTTCTCCTAGCGGTTTATTCTTGCACTCATTATCCCCAGCGGAAACGAAGAACTCTACTCTTCAAATACCAGCCCAGGATTCAACAAGCTCCCGGCACTCGTCAAGGATTTATTTTCCTAGACGAAATTACATTCATAAAACATCACATCTTCGTACATTATAGCACGCATACGCATCATACGACACAATCTCATCTATTTTTGAGAACATCATGACATCAGGCATTTCATACATCATGACATTGCATATAACTGATGTTTTGCCTTTTCAAGAAAAAGGTCAATCCAAAGATGATTACTATCAACTGTCGCAACTCCATATTCGATTCCTGTATCTAGCCAGGGCATATCTGTGAGTAACTGATTGTAGATTCGATACCTGTATCCAGCCAGGGCATGTCTGCATGAAGAGTTTAGAGATTCGATTCCTGTATCTAGCCAGGGCATATCTGTGAGTAACTGATTATAGATTCGATACTTGTATCCAGCCAGGGCATGTCTGCATGAAGAGTTTAGAGATTCGATACCTGTATCCAGCCAGGGCACATCTGTAGACGACCAATTCCAGATTCGATTCTTGTATCTAGCCAGGGCATATCTGTGAGTAATTGATTGTAGATTCGATACTTGTATCCAGCCAGGGCATGTCTGCATGAAGAGTTTAGAGATTCGATTCCTGTATCCAGCCATGGCATATCTGTAGACGAAGAATTCCGGATTTGATTCTTGTATCTAGCCAGGGCATATCTGTGAGTAACTGATTGTAGATTCGATACCTGTATCCAGCCAGGGCATGTCTGCATGAAGAGTTTAGAGATTCGATACCTGTATCTAGCCAGGGCATATCTGTGAGTGATTGTTTGTAGATTCGATACCTGTATCCAGCCAGGGCACGTCTGTAAGCAACCTTTTGAAGTTCCAGATTCGATACCTGTATCTAGCCAGGGCATATCTGTGAGCGATTGTTTGTAGATTCGATACTTGTATCCAGCCAGGGCACGTCTGTAAGCAACCTTTTGAAGTTCCAAATTTGATACCTGTATCTAGCCAGGGCATATCTGTGAGCGATTGTTTGTAGATTCGATACCTGTATCCAGCCAGGGCACGTCTGTAAGCCACCTTTTGAAGTTCCGAATCTGATTCCTGTATCTAGCCAGGGCATATCTGTGAGCGATTGATTGTGGATTCGATACCTGCATCTAGCCAGGGCATATCTACATGAAGAGTTTGAAGATCAACCCCTGTAACAGGCCAGGTAATTATCTTTCTTTCTCAGGTACGCAAGTTCTCGCTAAGGAATCTCTTACGCGATCGACACCCCCGATGGCATCTATAAGCCCATCTCCACGACTATCCATCATATCTCCAAATGGCATCTGCAAGCCCATTCCCGACATCACATTGCTGATACTCCACTATGTGAGTGCAAATTTCTGGGCACTTTAGTGTTAAATCATCTTCCACCTTCGGATCACGAAAGGCACGTAAGCCAATCTACATCCTCAGGTCTAAGAAGATTGAACAGGGGCAACTGTTGTACCCCAAAATTTGCCCTCCCATATTCTTTAAGATTTGTCAAGATCAATCTTCAAATGGATCAAGGGGTTGCCCAGTCTAAACATCCTCCTAAGCCAGTCAAATTAGGGTTTTGGTTCCTTCAGTGAATTTGAGGTTTTCAATGGTCCAATCAAGTCCCATAGGCCTACACATATCCTCAAGCATCTACATATCAAGTTTTAAGGTTCACATCATCAAGTTGCACAGTCAAAAGCCCTAATTGCTTCACAATCAACTACAGGGGCAAAATGGTCATTTGGCAGTCAAAAGTCAAAATTTTTGGTCAACATTTTATTTTGAAGCCACAATCATCATTTGTTCAAGTCTTGATCATGATTCCACAAGCATGGCTCAAAAATCATCAAGATGCCAACAGTTTCTATTTTGGGACAGCTGAAAAGTCAACTGTAACTTGACCAATGCATAACTTTTTCATGGTTCACCAGAAAAATCCCATCCAATGCTCATTTTGAAGGGGATGACATTTCCTAAAATTCATCTTCACATTCCAAGTCCAAGAAATGCTCTCACAAAAAAGTTATCAATTTCTACATTATAGGTCAATTTCAAAAGTCAACAAAAAGGCACTTTAAGTCAAAGACCATAACTTGAGATTGGTAAATCAAAATAACATGGGACCAAAGGCATTGGTTAGAGGACTTCAAGACCTTTCCAAAATGTCCAAGAACATGTTCATATGATCAAAATTGAGCAAGATATACATTGGAGAAGTTGGGAAATTTTTGGGAATTTACAAAAGTCAACTTTGCCTAAAACACCTTGTTTTTGCTAATGGGCCTCAAATTCTTTATTGAAACTTTGTCCAAGGCCTATGCACGACCCAATGAGCTTAAATTGATTTATTTTCTTATTTTTAATTAATTAATTGAACTTTTATTAATATTAATTCATTTAATTCATTTAATTGTAGGAAAATTCAAAAGATATGTTTTTTCCAAATCTTTTGTGAAGAAAATACACTCAGGGCAAGCTGGCAATTCGTGTACACATCAAGGACATCAAAATCTCCATGTTTGGCAAGTTTTGTCAATCAAAAATATGCAAAAAGATTTGATTGAAATCAAATATTGAAAACATGAATTCAAAGGATTTCTTATGCAAGATTTACCCTAATTCCATTATACTATATATGCTGAAGCCAAACCTAATTTCATTCACGTGCAAGCTGTTGTCAAACACCATAAACCAAATTCTAAAAATTGAAGAAAATTTGAAATTTGAATTTAACCTTCCAGGCCAATTCAAAGCCCTTTCTTGATTCCAATACCTTGCTGGGACATTCAGGGACGATTTGCAATCAAGAACAAGCCTTAACACTCAAAGAATCGTTCTACACAGTCATACAGTTTACCACTTTTTTTCAAAACCATAACCATCGATTCATGTATTTTTAACATCTTTTGTTGATTGTGTTGTGTTTATAGGACTCATACGAAACTATTAGTGTGATTGAATTGCATTATGGCGCCCTGAAACGTAAACCACCATTGTTGAATTCTAGGGTTTCAAAGCTTCCAATTTGGGGGTTTACAGCATAAGTAAAATCAGAACCAATGATACCCATGGTTGAACTCAGAAGGACAAGACGAACTTGAACCAACCCTCGCGCCCTATTTATATTGCCTAGGGAGCTATTCGCTGTTATTGACAGTTTCACTTTGTGGGGGTTAAAAACCCCCGCTAATTGTTTATCTTTTGCAGGGAAACAAGGAAGAAGACAATAGGTGTACACACGTGATTGGCTGGATTCAAAGTGAAGCGCACGTTTTTCTTTTACAGTATATGTATTGGATTACTAAATATATTGTTTGTTTAGTATTCTATATCAATTGCAGGCAACTGGCCTAGTGGAGCATGCACTGTCCAATGACCATTGGGACCTGGGTTCGATTCCCAGGTCCCCCAAACCTTTGTTTCTATTTTATTTAATAAAATTATGTGCAGGCTTCCAAGAGATTTCCACCGTGAACCTTCAGCGTTCCACATGCCAAGTGGCCATGATCATCAATCCAAAGGCCAAAAAGTGATGAACACTATATTCCCCAGTCAACCAACAGGCGCTTGATTATGAAAGTCAACAAAGGCTTGGTGTTCTTGGGCCTAAATCTCCAGAACAACACCTCCATCTGGGCCAGCATACCCCCCTGGTTTCTAGTTTTTTTTTAATTTTATTTTCTTTCTCTTTTATTTTCTTTTAACTAATTATTATTATCATTATTATTTAATTACCTCATAAACTAATTATTTTCCTTAATAAATTCAGATAATCAAAAGATGTAATCATTTTTATTATTTACTATTAACTATTATTTTTGTAAATAAACTCTAATTAATTAACTTAGTTTAAATTAGGTCAATTTTAATCTTTTTTTCATAAATAAATAAAAATCATGTAGAATTAGGGTTGACAATTTTCAATCATATTTTCTTATTATCATTATTCTTATTTATTAATTATTATTTTTGTAAATAAAATGTAAATTAATTAAATTAGTTTAATTAGGTAATTTAAACCTTTTTCATAATAAATAAAAACAATCTAGAATTAGGGTTTTCTTGACTTTTAATTTCTTTATTTTCATTAAAACATAAAAAACACAAAAAAACATTTTGTTTCTTTTAATTAATTAATTAATTAGTAAATTAGGTTTAACATTTAATTTAATTGCAAAAAAAAGACAAAACTCATATTTTCTCAAAAGGGTCAAAACCCTAAGGACGTTCCAATTTAATTCTTTCGCGCATTATTCTTATTTTGATTATTTATGTATATGCTCAAAGGATGTAATAGTTAATTAGGATTTATCGCTTTCTTTTTAACTTTCCGCATTTATTTCCAAACGGGTTTTTGTTTTTGGCGATGTATAGACCCGCGCCTTGTAATAGCGTAGATTCATATTTCCGCACTTTATTTTCCGCACTCTTAACTGTTAATTATGCCTGCAAGACTGTATGCCAAATAAAATTAATCCGTAGCTCACACATGACATGTTCAAAGATAAACATTAACTGAAAAACAACACACAAGCACATGCCACTCCTAGGGTATGCCTCATTGGTTGCCTCGAACGTGGTCGTCAAGTATAGGTTGTCTTAGAGGTCACCCTCCTGTCTAAAGATCCAGTTGCCTCGAAACGGTTGCCTCGGATAAAAGAAGAAGGATCTAGGACATTAGGGTTACTTCTAAGGTGTCCTACTATTGCTTTGGTGACCACACTGTCCCTAATAATCGAATTGACCCGAACACCTCCAACGACGGTGCTACCTATCTCTCAATGGTGGGATAGCACTATCTAAAGGACTCTTACACAGCCTAATTCCTTAGAGTAGGTAGATTTCTCCTGGGTACTTGCTCTTTTCAAAAACAAAACAAACTTTTCACACCGACACTTTCAAAAAGATTTCAAACAAATTTTTCATACACTCTTGAGGACAGATACAAGAGTTACTTAGAAATTTTTTAAACGAAACTTTTTTCAAAACCCACACACACTTGAAAAGCAAACAATTTTTGAAAACATAAGAGCAAGTACCTAAGAGCCCATGGATAACCATGGATAGAAAGGGTGCTAACACCTTCCCTTTCTATAAATCTACCTCCTGAACCGAGAGACATTCTCAAAGAAGGAATTTTGCTGTGCTTTTGTCCTTTCCATGTTGGAGAACATAAAAGACGGTGGCGACTCTTGCTTACCGCGACATTTCGCGAACCAGCTTTAAACAGTCAGTTCTATTTCCACCGATCACAAAGTTCCTTGCATCCAAATGACCTCAAGTTCTCCCAAAAGTCCTAATATGTTTTCAAGATCATCCATGTCAAATTTCAATCCTTGCAGAGGAAGTTTGGTCAGTCAATTGCTCAAAGGGCCCAAAAATCGACTGTGCTAGGGCAAAAGTCAACTGTGACCCAAATACAGTCAAAGTTCAAGATTTTTTGTCAACATTCTCATTTTGAAGGTTATTTCATCATTTGATCAAGGTTGATCATGATTCATCAAGGATTGCTCAAAATTCATCAAGACTCAAAAGTTGCTAAATTAGGGTTTTGCAGGAAAAGTCAACTCAACTTTGACCAAGCATAACTTTCTCATACTTTATGAGAAATGACCCATCCAAAGCTCATTTTTAAGAGGATGCAATTTCCTACAATCCATATTCATACCCCAAGATCAAGAAATGCACTCACAAAAAGTTACAAATTTGGACATTATAGGTCATTTTTGAAAGTCAACAAAAACACCTTTTTTGCCAAAGCTTATAACTTGAGCATGGAATATCAAAATGATATGAGACCAAAATGGTTAGTTATAGGACATCTCAAGCTTTCTAAAAAGTCCAATAACACTTCCAAAAGTTCAAAATTGAAGTTATGCCTTGTTGAAGTTGGGCATTTTTGCAAAATTGCCAAAAGTCAACTATCCCAAAAACTTCAAATTTTGTCAAATGGGCCCATTCTTTTCCACTTGATTTGATCTTGTCACACTACATACATGTCCTAGCTTCAGCCTTATGTCCATTTATCAATTTTTCTATTTTATTTGATTTTTATTTGAATTATTTCATTTTAAATCAAAATTAAATCATATAAAATCCAAAACCTTGATAACATGAGATTTTTTGCTATTTCAGGATTTGATTCTCATCATTATCATCATCAAACTCGAATCTCACCAAACCATGTGCAAAAAGATTGAAAATTGGCAAAATTGGAAAGGTTTAAAGAGTGGATCAAATCAAATCTCCAAGCATTGATGTACAAGGATTGAGTCCACAAATGTTAACCTAATGCATTGCTTATTACATATACAAGTGAAAGGCACACGAATTAGAGGTTGGAGGCTGCAGAATCATCAAAAGCAAACTTGAAAAAATTGGCAAAAAGCATGAAACTGAAATCGTGCATAGAGGCCAATTCAGGGACATATCTCAACACCACTCCATTGTTGGGAAATCACTGAGTCAGAAGAAATCAAAAGCACGCTCTCATACCCTCTCAATCGCGCTGTAACTGTCTCAAAAAACTACCCTGTATTCAAAATCGTATCCTCATGTTCTTGCATTTTTGACAAATTATTGGTATATTCATGCTTATCGTTCAATTTGGAAGCATTCTGCATTATTTGATTGCATTCATATGACCTGTAGCACCATAGCCGAATCTAGGGTTCTTGGTTTGTGTTTTTGTGCATTTCTTGTACAGGTGAAATCAAGACCCAAGAGGGACATAGACGTGCTCAGGAGGCTTAGACGAGCACAACCATGTGCTTGGTATCAATTTTTATGGCATAGAATAGAATTTAGAACGCACATGTGAATTTAGCTGCGGATGTAAATCCGCAGGTAAATAACCAGGGTAAACGAAGAAGACGATGACGCGTCTCCCTCCCATTGGTTGATTCGAATATAGCGCGCTTTTATTTTTTTTTCTGATCCATTAATTTGTTTTTGTTTTATTATTATTAGTTTCTAATATTATAACAAATGAAGCGTAGTGGTGCAGTGGCAAAGGCGTGTCTCAAAATACCAATAGGACATGGGTTCGAATCCCAGGTCCCCATATTCCTTATTATTATTTTCTTTCAGGCGTTCCAGCGCGTTTCATGCATTGCAGCGCACCATGGTCTCTCACTTAATCATTAGCCAGATGGCCCCAGGCCAGATCTGGAGGTCCAGATGGAGCGTGCATCATGTTTCTAAGTCAAAGTGCCATAGAAAATCAGAGAAGTCAACCAGGCCTGCCCCTGTTGGGCAACAAAATTGCCATTCCAACCTCCAATTTGGGCCCAAAACCCCCCTGAGTATTTCTATTTCTTTCTTTTTATTTATTTTATTTATTTGTTTGATTAATTATTTTTATTATTTAACTAACCAATTAAAAAAAATTTCTTAATAAAATAAAAACCAAAAAAATTATTTTGTTTATTAAATTATTTTTCAGTATTTTATTTTTGTTAATAAATATTAATTGAATTAATTTAGTTTTAATTAGGATTAACTTTTAATATCTTTTGCAATAATTAAAATTAACTTAGATAATTAGGTTTTATTAACTTTGATTAATTTATTTTCATTTCTTTAAATACTCAAAAACCCAAAAATATTTTTATTAATTTATTTATTTATTAATTTAATGCTTAACTTAATTTAATTTCTTCCATAAATTCAAAATAACAAAAATCTTTTCTTTAATAAACAAAGGGTCAAAACCCTAAAATGCGCCCGATTTAATTTTCCCGCACGCGATCCATATTTATTTCAATATTGTATCTGTTTCCTGGAATGTAATAGTTTAATAGGACTTTAAATACTTTTATCGTTTATTTATTTTCCGCATTTTAAATTCCATGGTTGTTTTTGGCGATGTAAATACCCGACGCCTTGTAATAGTTTAGTTTAAATTCCGCAATTTTAATTTCCGCAACTCATAAACTGTTAGATGTTTGGTAATAGGGAATGCATGACAAGATCAAATGTTTAAACCTAAAATCAACATAGATAACCGTTGACATGTACAAAGACAAATTAACTGAAAATAACACACTCGCACATGTGCACTCTTAGGGTACACCTCACTCGGTTGCCTTCGAACGCGGTCATTGAGTATAGGAAGTTTTAGAGGTCACCCTCTTATCCAAAGATCATAGTTGCCTCGAAATGGTTGCCTCGGAAAAATGATCTAAGATATTAGGGTTACCGCTAAGGCGTCCTAACATTGCTTTAGTGACCGCACGTCCCTTAATCGAATTGACCCTTAAACTCCAACGACGATGCTACCTACTCATCAATAGTGGGCTAGCATTGTCTAAAGGATATTAGCACAAATTGATTCCTTTTTCGAATAGGTAGACGGTTCTTAAGTACTTGCTCTCTCAAAAAACAAATTTTTTTTCACACTTACACCTTTCAAAACAAAAACTTCTTTCAAACCCACAAACACAAAGAAAAGAAAATTTTGAAAACACTTTGAGCAAGTATCTAAGAGCCCATGGATAACCACGGATAGAAAGGGTGCTAACACCTTCCCTTTCTATAATCTACCCCCCGGACCCGAGAAACATCTCGAAAAAGGAATTTTTCTGTGCTTTTTTCCTTTCCTTGTTGGATAAAATAAAAGACGGTGGCGACTCTTGCTTACCGCGACATTTTGCGAAAACAAACGCAAAACGTGAACCAGCATTCTAAAACAGTCAGTTTTATCCCACCGTATCACAGAACTGGTGACTCTGCTGGGGAATATTCTTAATAAGTGGGGTGTACCTTAGGATTAGATCATTGTGTTTTCAATTGTTTGCATTGTATGTTTTATATTTGTGGGCCTTTATCGGAGTTACTATATATCCTAACCCGGATCTGGGGAATACCCTTTTGGTAATGTTGTACCCTAAAATTTGCCCTCCCATATTCCTCAAGACATGTCAAGAATAATCTTCAAGTTGCTCAAGTTGGCTCAAGGGTTGGACATTCAAATCATCTCCTAAGACAGTCAATTCAAAATTAGGGTTTTGTGTTGCATCAAGATCCTTACATCCAAATGGCCTCAAGTGCTTCCCAATGTCTTAATATGTTCTTAAGTCCATCCATGTCAAATTTCAAGCCTTGCAGAGGAAGTTTGGTCAGTCAATACAGTCAAACCTAAGTATTTTTTGTCAACATTCTCATTTTTAAGGATAATTAATCATTTGATCAAGGGTTGATCATGATTCATCAAGGATTGCTCAAAATTCATCAAGATTCAAAAGTTGCTAAATTAGGGTTTTGCAGGAAAAATCAACTCAACTTTGACCAAGCATAACTTTTTCATAATTTATGATAAATGACCCATCCAAAGCTCATTTTTAAGAGGATGAAATTTCCCACAATTCATATTCATACCCCAAGATCAGAAAATGCACTCACAAGAAGTTACAAATTTGGGCATTATAGGTCATTTTTGAAAGTCAACAAAAACACCTTTTTTACCAAAGCTTATAACTTGATAATGGAAGATCAAAATGAGATGAGACCAAAAGGGTTGATTAAAGGACATCTCAAGGTTTCTAAAAAGTCCAAGAACACCTCCAAAAGTTCAAAATTGAGGAAGTTATGCATTGTTGAAGTTGGGCATTTTTCCAAAATTGCCAAAAGTCAACTATCCTCAAAACTCCAATTTTTGACAAAAGGGCCCACTTTTTTCCACTTGATATGGTCTTGTCTTGCCACACACGTGTACCATACATAATTTCATGACCAAACATTTATTTTTCTATTTTATTTCATTTTTATTGATTTAATTCATTATTAATCAATATTAAATCAAATAAAATCCAAAAATTGATGTAAAGGGATCTTTGTGATTGGTACAGCTTGCAATTATCATTATTCACTCAATCAAATCATGCCAAGGCTCATTCATGCACAAAATCTCAGATTTGGCTTATTTTTGGAAAGGTTAACAATGGTGGTTAAACAAATCTTCCATCTTCAATGCACAAGGATATTGGCCCAACTCTTAACCTAAAACCATTCTATTATATTCACACAAGGCACACAAACCTAATTCACGACCTAAGAACTGCTAAAACGGCCAAACCAAAAACTGAAAAAGCTTGGAAAAAGTGGAGATCAAAATCTTGGTTAAGGGACGATTCAATCAGATATCTTCACATAACTCTCTTGCTAGCCATTCACTGAAGCTAAAGTAATCAAAAGCACGTCCAGAAACCATCAGAATCGCGCTGTAAGTATTCAAGAACATAGCCCTGTGCACGATCTCACAACTCTGGATTCTTGTATCTTTTTGCCTAATTATTTGTATATTCATGCTTTTCGTTGCATTCTGAAACTTTTGGCATAATCGAATTGCATTTTTATAGCCTGTACAGCCATGCCCGAAGCTAGGGTTTTGGTTCTTTGTTTTTAGGCGTTTTGATTTCAGGGAAAATTAGAATGAATCATGGGCATGTACGGAATCAGTGGAAGGAGACGATCATGATGACGTTCTTAGAACTCGTTTCCATGGCCTAGGACGGATTTTGGAAGCAAGCCACGAATCTTCCTGCGGATAAAAATCCGCAGGTAATATAACTAGAGTTTGTGAAGAAGACGACTACGCGTCTTCTTCCCATTGGTCAATTTGAAATCGCGCGCTTTTTATTTTTTTTTCCAGGCATAGTTAATGATTGTCCATATATTATTTGTTGTTTATTATTATTATAAAAGCAGCACAATGGTCCAGTGGTGGAGGCACTGGTGGAAATCCCATTGGGACCTGGGTTCGAATCCCAGGTCCCCCAAAACCTTGTTTATTTTTCTCCTTCAGGTATTCATGTGCAATTTACAAAGGGAGGTTCACCATACACCTCAAATCTTAGTGCGCCAGATGGCTCCAAACCTAGATCCAGTGGTCATGAATGAAGGATCATCATACTCCCTAGTCAATGCACACGCGTGAGATTCTGAAAAGTCAAGCAGGCTGAACGTTAATGGGCCTGGGAATTGCAAATTACACAATAAAGTTGGGCCCAGGACCCCCCTATGAGTTTATTTCTTTTCCCCTTTTTATTTTTCTTTCATTTAATTATTTTTTATAATTATTATTTATATCGCTAACAAATTAATATTTTTTCCATAATAAAATCAGAAAACCATAAAAATATTATTTTTTCATTAAATTCATCACTTGTTATTTTTTGTAAATAAATATTAACCAATTAATTTAGTTTTTAATTAGGTACAATTTTAATATTTTTTGCAATAAATTAAAAATTAATTAGAATTAGGTTTTTAATATATTTAATCATTTTATTTTTTATTTCCTTAAACATTCAAAAACCCAAAAAATATCTTTTTTCATTTAATTAATTAATTAACTTAGGTTTAAATTCATTTAGTTCAAAATAACAAAAAAATCTCTTTCTTTCCCAAAAAAGGGTCAAAACCCTAAAAACTCTCCGATTCAATTTTTCTCGCGCGTATTATTTTTTTATTCATATAATTGTAACTGCTCCGAGGATGTAATAGCTTTAACTTAGGATTATTTACCGCTTTTATTTACTTTTTCGCATTTACTTTTCAAGGGTTTGTTTTTGGCGATGTAAATACCCGACGCCTTGTAATAGCTTAGTTTTATTTTCCGCAACCATTAACTGCTAGATGTATGAATAATAGGCTATGCATGACAAGATCTACCTTAACTTAAAATCAACCGTAGCTCACCATAACATGTACAAAGATAACATAATTGAAAATTGACACATTTGCACATGCCACTCTTAGGGTACGCCTCACTTGGTTGCCTCGAACGTGGTCATTGAGTATAGGAAGTTTTAGAGGTCGCCCTCTTGTCCAATGATCATAAGTTGCCTCGAAACGGTTGCCTCGGATAAAATGATCTAAGACATTAGGGTTACCGCTAAGGCGTCCTAACATTGCTTTAGTGACCACACGTCCCTTAATCGAATTGACCCGAAAACTCCGACGACGATGCTACCTACTCCTTCATAGTGGGATAGCATTGTCTAAAGGGACATTTACACAGTTTAATTCCTTTTGAGTAGGTAGAGGTTCTCAGGTACTTGCTCTTTCAAAACAAAATAAATTTTTCGCACTTACACTTTTCAAACAAAGTTTTCAAAAACACTTCATACACTCTTGAGGACAGAAACAAGAGTTAAATCGAAGTTTTCAAACAAAACTCTTTTCAAAATCCACGAACACAAGAAAAGCAAAACTTTTTGAAAACATAGTGAGCAAGTACCTAAGAGCCCGTGGATAACCACGGATAGAAAGGGTGCTAACACCTTCCCTTTCTATAATCTACCTCCCGAACCCAAGAAACATCTCGAAAAGGAATTTTTCTGTGCTTTTGTCATTTCCTTGTTGGATGAAATAAAAGACGGTGGCGACTCTTTCTTACCGTGACATTTTGCGAAAACAAACGCAAACGCGAACCAGCATTAAAAAACAGTCAGTTTTATTCCCACCGATCACAGAACTGGCGACTCTGCTGGGGATCCTAAATAAGTGAGGTGTACCTTAGGATTAGATCACTTGTGTTTTCAATTGTATGCTTTGTATGCTTTAAATTTTGTGGGTTTGTATCGGAGTTCTATAGATCCTAACCCGAATCTGGGGATACCCTTTAGAAGTAGCAACAAACTGTGAGGGAATTGTGCAGGGTATATCGACATGGTTGAAGCAGTAGCTACGTTGATGTGGCACTTTGGTGAGTACCGGTAACCCTTGAGTCAAGTCAAGGAGAGTACGGGGCCGCCGTGTGGTGTCGTGAAGCATCAATTGACCTTATAACCTTACTTGACCATCTTGTCCTTTTTAGGAGTAGTGAGATGACCGACTTTGGTGCAGTCCAAAGTTGGTAGATACTCGATACTACACTCATTGAGGGTTGTTTTCTTGGAATATTTTGGTCGCCAGTTAAGTGGCTAAATCAAAACAATGAACATAGAAAACAATCCAATGATATTGAGCTCCTTAGAACCCGGTTACTATTTATAGGACAGGTTTTGAGCCAACTAACTTCAAGAGGGTACTTACCTACGAACCCCATGCAAGCCTAAACCTAAGGACTTGTTTGCTTTGTGTGAATATGACTGCCTGTATATACATTCGCTTACTTTTGCATACCTGTACATAACATCATAACATCATACCATAACATTTTCCTTAACCATTTCAAGGATCTCAAGGGCTTGTGATGCAGGTTATGATAAATCAATTGTCCAGCATGGGGCAAAGGGGATTTATTTTCCTCTAGCCAAAGCTGTCTAGAAATCTAAGCACGATAACTTGAGTCAGGGGCTATGACCCACTCGATATGGTGAGCCTGACTCTTGAAGAAGGACTCTCAACAACATGAAGTTCCTTCAATCAAGCTGCAAAATTCAAATTCTAACAAGTTTCTTTGTTTACCCCACGAGATCCTTGAAAATATTGCATACATATATCATACATATCATTGCATTACATGTACCATTACAGGTCTCTTATCTTCTTCGCTGTTTATTTCAGCAATCATCATGTCTACTGAACCTTCCACTGAGCAAGCTATCAAGGCCCTCCAGGCCCAGAATGCCCAGTTTCAAGAGTTGGTCATGAGCCTAGCTAAGGGTCAGCAGGACTTGAAGACCCTGATTCTGAAAGAGAGGAAGAAGAAGAAGAAGAGGACTGTCATGTTCAACACCGGACGCAGGTTTGGAAATGGGCTGCAAAATGAAGTTGATCTGACCACCTCATTTGGAGGGAAAGACAACCCACAAGAAAGGAGGGCTCCTAGCCCTATGGTCTCTGACAACGAGATGGACTATGATGAAGAACAGTATCCTCCTGCTGAGGATAAGTACAAACAACTGGAAGACCGTTTGAGCACTGTGGAAATACAGAAGGTGCCCGGTCTGGACTTCGGAGATCTGGGTTTATCATCTGGGGTGGTGATTCCCCATAAGTTTAAGGCACTTGCCGTTGCCAAGTATGACGGAGCTTCCTGTCCAAAGCTGCACCTCCGGTCATATGTGAGGAGGATCCAACCTTACACTACTGATAAGAACTTGTGGATCCATTTCTTCCAAGACAGTCTCTCAGGGACTCAGCTTGAGTGGTTCTATCAGCTGGATGGAGCCAGTATCCGCAGCTGGGAGGATTTGGCTACTGCATTCAATAGGCAGTACCAGTATAACTCTGACCTTGCTCCTACGCGTACCCAACTCCAGGGTATGTTAATGGGGACGAGTGAAGGATTTAAAGAATATGCTCAAAAATGGAGAGATCTTGCCGGAAGGGTACAACCACCTTTAGCCGATCGTGAACTTGTTGACATGTTTTTGGGGACCCTGTCTGGTCCATTCTTTAACCATTTGATTGGAAGCTCTTAAGCCGGGTTTACAGACCTTATCTTGACTGGTGAGAGGATTGAAGCAGGTATTAAGGCTGGGAAAATACAGAAAGGTGCCTCATCGAGCACCGAGAAAAAACCGTTTAAGAAAGAGTCCAGTGCAGTCTACAGCTCAAGAAGACAGAATAGACCGAAACACCGCCAAGCTGTCAACGCGGTTGTTATTTCAAAACCTGCTGGTGCTCCTTAGTATCACAACCAACAAAGGAAAGAGAGACCTAGAAGGCAATTCACTCGCCTCAGCATGACTTTGTCTCAGATATTGCCACAGTTGCTGAAGACCAATTTGGTGACTCTAAGGGAAGCCCCAAAGAATCCAAATACTACATCATCAAAGTATAACCCCAACGCCTGCTGCGCTTATCACTCCGAGAGCCCAGGGCATAATACGGATGATTGTTGGACTTTGAAGAATAAGGTCCAAGACTTGATTGATGCAAAAGAGATTGAGTTTGAGGCGCCCGAGAGGCCTAACGTTGTGACTGCTCCCATGCCCAAGCATGGAGTGAATTCTGTAGAGGAAGACTTGTTTGTAGTTTCTGTGGATGATATTGTTACCCCTCTGTTGACTGTCAAGAAGAACCTGTTGCTAGCCGGTTTATTTCTGGGTTGTGGTGAAGGTTGCCATGTGTGTTCTGTTGTACCTACTGGTTGCCCATCTTTGAAATCAGGTATCCAAAACCTGATGGATAGCAAAGATATCCTGTTTGAAAAGACTGTTGTTCCATCCATTCCTACTGAAGAAGTCGCCATCATTACCATTTTCAACAATTCTCCCAAGGTTCCCTCGAGGAAGCCTGTTAGAATTATGCCCGTTCCGAAGATCGCACCTATAATCATCACTGTTACGGGGCCCATACCCTATACATCCGACAAAGCTGTCCCTTGGCACTATGGGGCAGATGTTTATGTTCTTGGAGTTAAGCAAGAGTTTGATGCTGATACGAACGTCAGCAACATTATTGGGCCTGCCAAAGTCACCCGCAGCGGTAGACTTTTCTCACCTGATATTGCTCCACCAGCTGCCCGAAGACCTGTTGTCATTTCACCTGCAAGTGTACCTACTTCCATTCCTGATCAAGTTCCTATTCCTACCCCTGTCGCGGAGTCATCTGACGTTCGGGGCAAAGGGATCGCCACTGATATGCCTGCCCAGACGGAGGCACCAAAGACCATCAATGTTGAAGCTTCTAAACAGGAGATGGAAGAGATTCTGAAGATCATTAAGAAGAGTGATTATAATGTAGTTGAGCAGCTGGGGCAAACCCCATCCAAGATTTCTATGTTATCACTGTTGTTGTGTTCAGAGGCCCATGCCAAGGCTCTGATTACCTTCCTGAAGACGGCCCACGTGCCACAAGAGACATCAGCTGATCAGTTTACCGATTGTGTGGCCAATTTAACTGCTGATAACGATTTGGGTTTCTCCGACGCTGATCTGACTGCTAAAGGGAAGAACCATAACGATGCCCTGCATGTCTCCATTGAATGCAGGGGCACTACTCTTGCACATGTGTTGGTTGACACGGGATCCTCGTTGAACGTCTTGCCCAAGAAAGCTCTAGACAGGTTGGATTGCGAAGGTTTGGAGCTAAAGCCAAGTAACATTGTTGTCCGGGCCTTTGATGGGTCTAAAAGGATGGTGCATGGTGCGGTTGATATTCCAATCAAGGTTGGTTCCCAGGTCTTCAATTCTACATTCTACGTGATGGACATTCGGCCATCCTATTCTTGTTTGCTGGGTCGTCCATGGATCCATTAAGCTGGAGCTGTGACTTCAACACTCCATCAAAAGTTGAAGTACCCGGTCAAAGGGAAGATTGTGACAGTTCAAGGGGAGGAGGAATACATGGTCAGCCACCTCAACTCGTTCCAGTACGTGGAGATGGATGAGGAATTCATTGAGACCCCATTCCAACACTTCGAAGAGGTTCCTCAGACACTGGCATCAGCTGAGACTGTGATTGAAGGTTCTCCTATGAATATGGCTTCCTTAAGGGATGCCCGGGCTGTTATTGAGAAGGGTGAGTGTGCAAACTGGGGCCGACTTCCTGATTTCACTCAGAAGACTAACAAGTTTGGTTTGGGTTTAACTGCAGAAGCTCAGAGGGTTGTTCGTAGTACAAGGATTGGAAGACCTCCTGTGTTCATCAGTAACTCGGGAGTAAATTCCATCGAAGATGACATGGAGGAATCTGAATTCGACAGCTGGATCTACCCTACGACCAACGGTGGACCAAACAACTGGACGACAAAGGACTTCGTCCCTATTACTTTTGTTACTCAGTAATGAACTCTTTTGTTTTAAATTTGTAACAGACAATGTTTCGAAACTTTATGGCCCGGTGTCTTACCCGGGGCACCGTGGCTTCATTTGTGAGGGCTTTTGTGTGCCATTTTCATATATCATTAATAAAAGCATTGGACATTTCTTGCATTTCAAATTTTGCGCTCCTTGTCTTTCTTTATTATATATTGCAAAACAGCTATTTACACACACTCACATATACAGGTCCCAATCCACTGTGGATCTCACTGGTAACGACTCTGCTACTGCCAGTTATGACTTCAAAAATCCAATCAACTTAGTCGAAGACGAAGGTGAAGATGATTGCGAAGTGCCTGGTGAGCTTGCAAGACTGCTACTTCAGGAAGAGAGGGCCATTCAACCACATGAAGAGCCAGTGGAAACGGTAAATCTGGGTACTGAGGCAGACAAGAAGGAAGTCAAGATCGGTGCAAATCTGGAGCTTAGTGTGAAACAGCGGTTGATTCAGATGCTGCATTACTATGTCTGAGAAAATCAAGACCGAAGTTATGAAACAGTTTGATGCCGGTTTTCTAGCAGTGACTTCTTACCCTCAGTGGGTTGCCAATGTGGTTCTGGTACCGAAGAAAGATGGTAAGGTCCGAATGTGTGTTGACTACAGGGATTTGAACAGGGCGAGCCCTAAGGATGACTTCCCTCTGCCTCACATCGACGTTCTGGTTGACAACACTGCTCAGCATAAGGTATTCTCCTTCATGGACGGTTTCTCCGGTTATAATCAGATAAAGATGGCTCCCGAAGACATGGAGAATACCACTTTTGTTACTCAGTGGGGTACCTTTTGCTACAAGGTCATGCCTTTTGGGTTGAAAATTGCCGGGGCAACGTATCAGCGTGCCATGGTTGCTCTATTTCATGATATGATCCATCATGAGATTGAAGTATACGTCGACGATATGATTGCAAGGTACTAAACTGAGGAGGGACACCTTGACCATCTACAGAAGCTATTTGACCGGTTGAAGTTGTACAAGTTGAGATTAAACCCGAACAAGTGCATCTTCGGGGTGAGATATGGAAAACTACTAGGTTTCGTCTTAAGCGACAAAGGTATTCAAGTGGACCCTTCCAAAGTGAAATCCATACAAGAGATGCCAGCTCCCAAGAGAGAAAGAAGTCAGAGGATTTCTAGGACGGTTGAACTACATTTCCCGATTCATCTCGCACCTAACTGCTACTTGTGAACCAATCTTCAAGCTACTGAAGAAAGATCAAGTAGTACATTGGAACGATGAATGTCAGGCCGCTTTCGAAAGAATCTAAGAGTATCTCCAAGAGCCACCCATTCTTATGCCACCGGTTGAAGGGAGACCTCTAATCTTATACTTGACAGTACTTGACAATTCAATGGGGTGTGTGTTGGGTCAGCATGACGAGTCTGGCCGAAAAGAGCATGCTATTTATTACCTTAGCAAAAAGTTTACTGACTGTGAGACCCGATACTCACTGCTCGAGAAAACTTGCTGCGCTTTGGCATGGGTTGCTCGCCGGCTAAGACAGTATATGTTGACTCACACTACTCTGTTGATTTCAAAGATGGATCCAATCAAGTATATCTTCGAAAAGCCTGCCTTGTCCGGAAGAATAGCAACATGGTAGATGATCTTGACTGAATATGACATCCAGTACACGACTCAAAAAGCAATCAAGGGAAGTGTGTTGGCAGACCATTTGGCACATCAGGCAGTGGATGATTATCAGTCTATGAACTTTGAATTTCCAAACGAGAATATCATGGTAGTAACTGATTGCGAGATACCTGGACCGGATGAAGGACCTGAGGAAGGATCCCGATGGTCTATGTACTTTGATGGAGCCTCAAACTCTTTGGGCAATGGCATTAGCACTGTGATCATATCTCCTAAAGGCTCTCATACTCCGTTTACCGCCCAACTATGTTTCAACTGCACCAACAACATGGCGGAGTATGAAGCCTGCATTATGGGTCTCCGAGCTGCAATTGACCTAAGGATCAAGTTTCTGAGCGTCTTCAGAGATTCCTCTCTCGTGATCAGTCAGATCAAAGACGAGTGGGATACGAAACACCCAAATCTTATTCCTTACAAGGAGTATGTATTGATGTTGCTTCCCCATTTCGAGGAGAAAACCTTTGAACATTTCCCAAGAGAGGAGAATCAGTTGGAGGACGCGCTAGCTACGATGTCTTATATGTTCAAAGTTAAATGGGACAACGAGGCTCCCCGGATCATTATTTGGAAATTGGATGAACCTGCACATTGCTGTGATCTTGAGACCGAAGAGGTAAGAGAAAAGCCTTGGTATCATGAAGTGAAGAGGTACCTTGAAGCTCAAGAATACCCCGAGGGTGCATCTGTTAATGACAAGAAGTTTCTGAGAAGGTTCACGGCAAAGTTCTTCATCAGCAATGGCATTCTTTACAAACGTAACCATGATTCAACCTTACTGCGTTGTGTGGATAAGATTGAAGCAGAAAGGATCATGGCAGAGATGCATGAAGGTACCTTCGGGACTCACTTCAGTGGACATACCATGGCAAAGAAAATCCTTCGGGCAGGATATTACTGGTCCACGATAGAAGCCGACTGTTATCAGCATTCTCGGACATGTCACAAGTGCCAGGTCTACGCTGATAAGGTGCACATTCCTCCAGTTCCTATGAATGTCTTGACAGTACCTTGGCCTTTTGCAATGTGGGGCATTGATATGATCGGCGAGATCAGACCTACAGCATCCAACGGGCATCGTTTCATCCTGGTAGCGATTGATTACTTTACGAAATGGGTTGAAGCAGCTTCCTTTGCTACCGTAACCAAGAATGTCATGGCACGGTTCATTCGGCAAAACCTGATCTGTCGATACGGTGTACCAGAGAGGATCATTACGGATAATGGTACCAATCTTAACAACAATATGATCACTGAGCTCTGCGAGCAATTCAAGATACAACATCACAATTCTTCTCCCTACCGGCCGAAGATGAATGGGGCTGTAGAAGCAGCTAATAAGAACATTAAGAAGATTGTGCAGAAGATGATAGTGACCTACAAAGATTGGCACGAGATGTTACCATTTGCTCTTCATGGGTACTGTACCTCAGCACGGACGTTAACATGGGTACCGTACAAAGATACGGCATGGAGGCAGTCCTGCCCATTGAAGTTCAGATACCCTCTCTCCGGATCATGGAGGATGCGGGTTTAAGCGAAGACGACTGGATCCAGCCCGGCTTGATCAACTAAACCTAATCGATGAAAAGAGACTCACTGGTATTTGTCATGGTCAGACGTACCAAAAACGGATGATCAAGGCATTTAACAAGAAAGTCAGACGACAAGAGTATCAAGTCGGGGACCTGGTAATCAAGCGCATTATTCTACCTCAAGGTGATCCCAGGGGAAAATGGACCCCTACGTACGAAGGGCCATTTGTGGTTAAGAACATCTTCTCAGGAGGAGCGATGATTCTAACCACCATGGATGGTGACGACCTTCCTCACCCGTCAACGCAGACATAGTGAAAAGATACTACGCATAATTAAAGACCCGCTAGGTTGACTGGCCTAGGCAAAAATAAGGGCTTCCCGGCGAACCAAAAGGGTTCGGGCAAAAATAAGGGATGAAAATAAAAAAAAATTGTACACCCGGCAAGTCGAAAACCTGAAAAGGCGGCTTGGGCAAAAATGGGTATCCCGGTGGACTGAAAACCCGAAAGGGCGGTCCAGGCAAAAGTTAGGGATTAAGGCGTAACACTATGTCTCATTGGATCACCTTGCATCCGGACTTCGGTATCGACTATCAGGCTCATACGACACCAGTCAATCAGATTCATCTTCAACTAAGCAGCTAAGTGATGAGATGCTTGGAGATATAAGGGCAATAGCAGAGTTGGAACCCAGTGGAACTATTCACATAGCTGTTTTGTTTTCTTTTCAAAAATTGTATAAATTCTATTTGCTCGGCGGCGTTCTCTTACTAGGACGTTAGCCTCTTGTACAAAACGCCTATTTTCAGGCAAACTTCAAAATCAATACAAGTTCATTTTTCAGACAAATTGCAAATTGTTTTTTCTTTATCTGTTTGTTTTGCAAAGAACGTCCAATGTTCATTTTTGATATATGCATTTGACATTAATTGCTGCTCATAAATATTTGCATGCGAAACAAAGGACTAATTACGGGTGATATCAGAAGTAGGGGCAATAAGAATTGTCTGAGAGGTCTAGTTGCTCTGTCCACCAAGGTACCAAGGTAGGTTCAGCTGAAGAATATGACCAAGATATCGTCACTACCCGCAGAGTAAGACAATAATGGTAGCTCCCCCCACTGAGACTTGCAACCATGAATGAATCAACAATACTCTCCCCCAAGCAGAGTCAGTCTACCGTCAGTCCCGAAAAGGCTCGGTATTCCTAGAAGGTCTTAATATTCCCCAGCGGAGTATAAAGATATTCCCCGACAAGCGTAAGAGTATCCCTGGTGTGATCGGTGGAAATAGAACTGACTGTTTAACGCTGGTTCGTGAAATGTCACGGAAGCAAGAGTCGCCACCGTCTTTTATTTTCTCCAACATGGACAGGACAAAAGCACAGCAAAATTCCTTATGAGAACGTTTCTCGATTCGGGAGGTAGATTTATAGAAAGGGAAGGTGTTAGCACCCTTTCTATCCATGGTTATCCATGGGCTCTTAGATACTTGCTCTTATGTTTTCAAAATGTTTGCTTTTCAAGATGTGAGTGGGTTTGGAAAAGTTTCTTTGAAAGATTTCTGAATAACTCTTGTATCTGTCCTCAAGAGTGTTTGAAAAATTTGTTTTGAAAGCTTTTGAAAGTGTAAGGTGTGAAAAGTATTTTGTTTGTTTTTGAAAAGAGAAAGTATCTATGAGTCATCTACCTACCCTAAGGAATTAAGCTGTGTAAGTGTCCTTTAGGTAGTGCCATCCCACCATTGAGAGGTAGGTAGCACCACCGTTGGAGGTGTTCGGGTCAATTCGATTGTAGGGACAGTGTGGTCACCGAAGCAACAGTTAGGACACCTTAGAAGTAACCCTAATGTCCTAGATCCTTTTTAATCCGAGGCAACCGTTTCGAGGCAACTGTTTCGAGGCAACTGGATCTTGGACTAAGGGTGACCTCTAAGACGTCCTATACTTGATGACCACGTTTCGAAGGCAACGAGTGAGGCGTACCCTAGAAGTGGTGTGTGCATTGTGTGTTGTATTCAGTTAATGTTCGTCTTTGTAATTAGTGAGCTACGAGTTGTTTTTATTTACATACATTCTTTCATGCAAGTTTAGCAGTTAAGGGGGTGCGGAAAGTAAATTGCGGAAACATAAATCCTACGCTATTACAAGGCGCGGGTCTATACATCGCCAAAAATACAAAGATCCGTTTTTTAGTACGGAAATTAAATAAAGCGATAAACCTATTTAACTATTACATTCTTGAAGGCAATTACATAATAATCAAAAATAAGGAATTAAAACTAAAACGCGCGCGAAAGAAAGAATCGGGAATGTTCTAAGGGTTTTGACCCTCCTAAGAAAAGAAATTGATTTTTTTTTGTCCTTTTTTGTAATTAAAATGAAATTAAAGCTAATTAATGGCTAATTAATTAATTTAATTAAAAGAAAATATTTTTTGTTTTTATGTAATAAAATAAAAAAAGAAATAAAATTAAAATTTAATTTTACCTAATTCTAGACCTATTTTAAGTATTTAAGAAAAGGAATTAAAATTGCTTAATTAAACTATTTTAGTTAATATTTATTTACAAAATAAAATAATAATAATAATAATAATGTTAATTCTATTTTTTTTTTATGAATATATTAGTTGGTTAATTAATTGTTAATAATAATAAAATAAAAAAAGGTTAGAAATTAAATTGGAAAATTAAAAATGAAAAGAAAAGAATAAACCAAATGGAGGGGGTATTGGGCCAGGAATGGGGGTGTGTTGTTGAAACTGTGGCCCACTGAAATCTAAGCCACGTTTGACTTTCATGATTGCCTGCAGCATGCTTGACTCCAGAGTATGATGTGCTAGCCTTCTGGACCTTTAGATCTGCATCCATGGACACTTGGCACGTTGGGATATGAGGTTTATAGTGTTCCTCTTTTGAGAATCTGCACATGAAAGCAATTGAAAAAATAATATGGAGATTATAGGGGACCTGGGAATCGAACCAAGGTCCCAACGTTTACCAACACACACTGTCAGCCAATTGAACCAAGCGCACTAGTTGTAAACATAATAGAAACAAATGAATAAATGGAATAAGCGCCCCATATGCTGAAACACGCGCGTGAATTTGAACTGACCACTCATACGCTGCCACGGCCTTCGTCTTCATCGTTCCTGCAAAACATAAAAATACATAGCGGGGGTTTTAAACCCCCACAAAACGCAATTCGTGGGGGCGTGATGAGTGATTCCTTGAGTGATTTGGCTTGCTAATGATTGCCAAAGGTTCCTGGCAATGCAAGGAACGTATTTGGATTGAAGAGAGAGCTTGAATTGGGCTGCAAGGTGGTTTTCAGATTATGATATTTCTCTTGAAAATTTGAAAGTTGTTTGGCCGTTTTGGAGCTTCCTAGGTCGTGAATGATACAAGGAATGCTTGCATATATGTTATGTAATGTGTATCAATCCAAATAATGGTCATTAAGCCTTTGCATTCATGTTTGAGATTTTGCCATAAACTCCATTGAAACAACTTGCCATTTTTGTGAAAATTTGAATTTTCTTGCTTGGAATAGGCCTTGCACGAATTTGGAATGTGTTTCAAGGTGATTCAAAGCAATTCAACACAAAATATATCCCTCCATTAATTTCTTTGATTTTTATTTGAATTTTAAAGATTTAAAATGAATTAAATCAAATAAAATTAAATAAAAATGGAAAAATTAATTTTAAATCTTGAAATAAATTGTGGGACACGTGGGAGGCATGGCCAAGCTGAAACAAGTGGAAAAAGTGGGGCCCTTTTGTCAAAAATGAAGTTTCAAGGAAAATTGACTTTGGCCATTTCACAAAAAATTTCCCAACTTCTCCAATGCATATCTTGCTCAATTTTGAAGCTATGAACATGTTCTTGGACATTTTGGAAAGGTCTTGAAGTCCTCTAACCAATGTCTTTGGTCCCATGTCATTTTGATTTACCAATCTCAAGTTATTGTCTTTGACTTAAAGTCCCTTTTTGTTGATTTTTGAAAATGACCTATAATGTTGAAATTGATAACTTTTTGTGAGAGCATTTCTTGGATTTGGAATGTGAAGGTGAGTTGTAGGAAATGTCTTCCCCTTCAAGATGAGCATTGGATTGGATTTTTCTGATGAACCATGAAAAAGTTATGCCTTGGTCAAGTTACAGTTGACTTTTTAGCTGTCCAAAAATAGAAACTTTTGACACCTTGATGATTTTTGAGCCATTCTTGTGAAATCATGGTCAAGACTTGACCAAATGATGATTGTGGCCTCAAAATAAGATGTTGACCAAAAATTTTGACTTTTGACTGTCAAATGACCATTTTGCCCCTGCAGTTGACTGTGGAGCAACTAGGGTTTTTTGACTGTGCAACTTGACCTTGTGAGCCTTGAAACTTGACATGTAGGTGCTTGACAATGTGTATGAGCATATGGGACTTGATTGAGCCCTTGAAAACCTCAACTTCCTTGTGAGAACCAAAACCCTAATTTGACTGGCTTAGGAGGATGGTTGATTGTGTAGCCCTTGAGTAGACTTTGAACCATTTGAGGTGATGCTTGTCAAAGCTTTGAAGAATATGGGAGGCCAAATTTTGGGGTACAACAGTTGCCCCTGTTCAATCTTCTTAGACCTGAGGATGTAGATTGGCTTGCGTGCCTTTCGTGATCCGAGGGTGGAAGATGATTGAACACTAGAGTGCCCAGAAATTTGCACTCACATAGTTGAGTATCAGCAGTGTGATGGCGGGAATGGGCTTACAGATGCCATTTGGAGGGATGATGGATAGGAGGATGGGCTTATATATGCCATCTGGAGATGTGACAGAACCTTGTCGGGAATGGGCTTATAGATGCCATTTGGAATTGTCGGTAAGTGGATGGGCTTATAGATGCCATCTAGATGTCGATCGCGTAAGAGATTCCTTAGAGAGAACTTGCGTACCTGAGAAAGAAAGATAATTACCTGGCCTGTTACAGGTGTTGACCTTCACTCAGTCGTTCACAGACATGCCCTGGCTAAATACAGGTGTCGAATCTGGAACTTCAAAAGGTTGCTTACAGACGTGCCCTGGCTGGATACAGGAATCGAGTCTCTAAACTCTTCAGACGTGCCCTGGCAGGATACAGGAATCGAGTCCGGAAAATAGTCGTCAACAGGTACACCCTGGCAGGATACAGGAATCGGATCTTCAAACTCTTCAGACGTGCCCTGGCAGGATACAGGAATCGAGTCTGGAATATAGTCGTCAACAGATACACCCTGGCAGGATACAGGAATCGGATCTTCAAACTCTTCAGACGTGCCCTGGCAAGATACGGGAATCGAGTCTGGAAAATAGTCGTCAACAGATACACCCTGGCAGGATACAGGAATCGGATCTTCAAACTCTTCAGACGTGCCCTGGCAAGATACAGGAATCGAATCCGGAAAATAGTCGTCAATAGATACACCCTGGCAGGATACAGGTATCGGATCTTCAAACTCTTCAGACGTGCCCTGGCAAGATACAGGAATCGAGTCCGGAAAATAGTTGTCAACAGATACACCCTGGCAGGATACAGGAATCGGATCTTCAAACTCTTCAGATGTGCCCTGGCAAGATACAGGAATCGAGTCCAGAAAATAGTCGTCAACAGATACACCCCGGAAGGATACAGGAATCGGATCTTCAAACTCTTCAGACGTGCCCTGGCAAGATACAGGAATCGAGTCTAGAATATAGTCGTCAACAGATACACCCTGGCAGGATACAGGAATCGGATCTTCAAACTCTTTAGACGTGCCCTGGCAAGATACAGGAATCGAGTCTGGAAAATAGTCGTCAACAGATACACCCTGGCAGGATACAGGAATCGGATCTTCAAACTCTTCATACGTTCCCTGGCAAGATACAGAAATCGAGTCCGAAATATAGTCGTCAACAGATACACCCTGGCAAGATACAGGAATCGGATCTTTAAACTCTTCAGACGTGCCCTGGCAGGATGCAGGAATCGAGTCTGGAATATAGTCGTCAACAGATACACCCTGGCAGGATACAGGAATCAGATCTTCAAACTCTTCAGATGTGCCCTGGCAAGATACAGGAATCGAGTCTGGAAAATAGTCGTCAACAGATACACCCTGGCAGGATACAGGAATCAGATCTTCAAACTCTTCAGACGTGCCCTGGCAAGATACAGGAATCGAATCCGGAAAATAGTCATCAACAGATACACCCTGGCAGGATACAGGAATCGGATCTTCAAACTCTTCAGACGTGCCCTGGCAAGATACAAGAATCGAGTCTGGAATATAGTCGTCAACAGATACACCCTGGCAGGATACAGGAATCGGATCTTCAAACTCTTCAGACGTTCCCTGGCAAGATACAGGAATCAAGTCTGGAAAATAGTCGTTAACAGATACACCCTGGCAGGATACAGGAATCGGATCTTCAAACTCTTCAGACGTGCCCTGGCAAGATACAGGAATCGAGTCCGGAAAATAGTCGTCAACAGATACACCCTGGCGGGATACAGGAATCGGATCTTCAAACTCTTCAGACGTGCCCTGGCAAGATACAGGAATCGAGTCTGGAATATAGTCGTCAACAGATACACCCTGGCAGGATACAGGAATCGGATCTTCAAACTCTTCAGACGTGCCCTGGCAAGATACAGGAATCGAGTCTGGAAAATAGTCATCAACAGATACACCCTGGCAGGATACAGGAATCGGATCTTCAAACTCTTCAGACGTGCCCTGGCAAATACAGGAATCGAGTCCGGAATATAGTCGTCAACAGATACACCCTGGAAGGATACAGGAATCGGATCTTCAAACTCTTCAGACGTGCCCTGGCAAGATACAGGAATCGAGTCCGGAATATAGTCGTCAACAAATACACCCTGGCAAGATACAGGAATCGGATCTTCAAACTCTTCAGACGTGCCCTGGTAAGATACAGGAATCGAGTCCGGAAAATAGTCGCTCACAGACATGCCCTGGCTGGATACAGGTATCGGATCTGGAATTGCGACAGTTGATAGTAATCATCTTTGTACTGACCTTTGTCCTGAAAAGACAAAACGTTAGTTGTATGCGATGTCCTGATGTATGACATGCGTGATGTTCTCAAAATAGATGAGATTGTATGTTCATGATGCGTATGTGCATGCTATAATGTATGAAGATGTGATGTTTATGAATGTGTTTTTGTCTAGGAAAATAAATCCTTGACGAATGTCGAGAACTTGAATCCTGGGCTGATGTTGAAGAGTAGAGTTCTTCGTTTCCGCTGGGGATGTTGATTGTAAGAATAAACCGGTTAGGAGAAGATGACTCCGTTGGGGAATAAACTTTGTTGGAGAGATTACTCTGCGGGGAATACTCTGTGGGAGGAGATACTTCGCTGAGGTTTGATGGTAACTCCGCTGGGGACACTATTGAGCTATGTTGAGGATTTGATGAACTCCGCTGGGGATAGGAAGACTTCGTCGGGGACGATCTTTCCGTGGCAATTGGCTGAGGATAACCCAGTTATAAGCTCTGGTGGAGAATAACCTTTGAATAAAGTCCGGGGAGACGCGCTCGTACTCTGCAGGTGATAAGCTTCCAGAATCTACTGGGGATAAGCTTCCTACTGGGGAGATTGATTCAACTCTCCTGGGGAGACTTTGAGACTGCACTGGGGAAGTGGCTCCACTGGGTGTCTGGTATTCCGCTGGGGAACAATCTTAGATCAAGGTTGCCGGGGATGCTTGCTTAGGAACATCTGTATACTCCGCTGGGGAATATTAAGATCTTCTGAGGATATCCAACTTCCTTAAGGCTGACTGTAGGCTAACTCTGTTTGGGGAGAGTGTCGTTGACTTGCTGGAGATGCTATGCCTTTTAGGGCTAATGGGAGACCAACTCTGCTCGGGGGAGAGTATTGTTGAACCTGACTTACTCTACGGGGAGTGGAGATATCTTGGTCATTCTTCAGCTGAATCTACCTTGGTACCTTGGTGGACAGAGCAACTAGATCGCTTAGACAACTCAATATTGCCCATGTTTCTAATGTCACTTGTAATTATTCCTTTGTTTCGTATGACAATATTTATGAGTTAGCAATTAGTGTCAAATGCATATATCACAATCGAACATTGGACGTTCTTTTCAAAACAGAAAAAGGAGAAAAAAAATTGGAAATTGGTCTGAAAAGTGAATTTGTATTGATTTTTGAATTTGCCTGAAAATAGGCGTTTATATACAAGAGGCTGACGTCCTAGTAAGAGAACGCCGCCGAACAACATAGAGTTTATACAATTTGTACAAAGAAAACAAAACAGCTATGTGAAAAGAGTAATCCCACTGGGTTCCAACTCTGCTATCGCCTTTATATCTTCGAGCGTCTCATCGCTTGGCTGCTTAGTTGAAGATGAAGCTGATTGATCGATGACGTCTGAACTTGATGTTGATTCCGGATTTTGGATGCAAGGTGATTCAATGAGACATAGTATTACGCTTATCCCTAACTTTTGCCTGGACCGCCCTTTCGGGTTTTCAGTCCACCGGGATACCCATTTTTGCCCAAGCCGCCTTTTCAGGTTTTCGACTTGCCGGGTGTACAGATTTTTTCATTTCATCCCTTATTTTTGCCTGAACCCTTTTGGTTCGCCGGGAAGCCCTAATTTTTGCCTAGGTATGTCAACCTAGCGGGTCTTTTATCATGCGTAGTATCTTTTTACTATGTCTGCATTGGCGGGGTGAGGAAGATCGTCACCATCCATGGTGGTTAGGATCATGGCTCCTCCTGAGAACACATGTTTAACCACAAATGGCCCTTCGTACGTAGGGGTCCATTTTCCCCTGGGATCACTTTGAGGAAGAATGATGCGCTTGATTACCAGATCTCCAACTTGATACTCTTGGCGTCTGACTTTCTTGTTAAATGCCCTGATCATCCTTTTTTGGTACGTTTGACCATGACAAATAGCAGTGAGTCTCTTTTCGTCAATTAGGTTTAATTGATCAAGTCGAGTCTGGATCCAGTCATCTTCGCTCAAACCTGCATCCTTCATTATCCGGAGAGAGGGTATCTGGACTTCAATCGGCAAGACTGCCTCTATACCGTAGACCAAGGAAAAGGGTGTTGCCTCGGTTGACGTCTGTGCTGAGGTGCGGTACCCATGAAGAGCGAACGGTAACATCTTGTGCCAATCTTTATAGGTCACTGTCATCTTCTGCACAATCTTCTTGATATTCTTATTTGCCGCTTCGACAGCCCCATTCATCTTCGGCCGGTAAGGAGAAGAGTTGTGGTGTTGTATCTTGAATTGCTCGCAGAGCTCAGTGATCATCTTGTTGTTAAGATTGGTACCATTATCTGTAATGATCCTCTCAGGTACGTCGTATCGACAGATCAGGTTATGCCGAATGAACCGTGCCACGACGTTCTTGGTTACTGTGGCGTAGGAAGCTGCTTCAACCCACTTCGTAAAGTAATCAATCGCTACTAGGATGAAGCGATGCCTGTTGGATGCCGTAGGTCTGATCTCGCCGATCATATCAATGCCCCACATTGCAAAAGGCCACGGTGCAATCAAGACATTCAGAGGGACTGGAGGAACGTGCACCTTATCTGCATAAATCTGGCACTTATGACATGTCCGAGAATGTTGGTAACAGTCGGCTTCCATTGTGGACCAGAAATATCCTGCCCGAAGGATTTTCTTTGCCACGGTGTGTCCACTGGAATGCGTTCCGAAAGTACCTTCATGTAGCTCTGCCATGATCCTTTCTGCTTCAGTCTTATCCACACAACGCAGTAAGGTTGAATCATGGTTTCGCTTGTATAGAATGCCGTTGCTGAGGAAGAACTTTGCAGCGAACCTTCTCAGAAACTTCTTGTCATTGACAGCTGCACCTTCAGGGTATTCTTGAGCTTCCAGATACCTCTTCACCTCATGGTACCAGGGTTTTTCAGTTACTGTCTCAGCCTCAAGATCACAGCAATATGCAGGTTCGTCCAGTTTCCAGATAATGATCCGGGGAGCCTCATTGTCCCATTTGACTCTGAACATAGAAGACATTGTAGCCAATTCATCCGCCAACTGATTCTCCTCTCTTGGGAAGTGTTCAAAAGTTATCTCCGTGAAATGGGGGATCAATGTCAACACACACTCTTTGTAAGGAATAAGGTTTGGGTGTTTCGTATCCCACTCGCCTTTGATCTGATTGATCACGAGAGCAGAATCTCCGAAGACACTCAGAAACTTGATCCTTAAGTCAATCGCAGCTTGAAGACCCATGATGCATGCCTCATACTCCGCCATGTTGTTGGTGCAGTTGAAACATAGTTGGGCAGTAAGTGGAGTATGAGTGCCTTGAGGGGATATGATCACAGCGCCGATACCGTTACCCAAAGCGTTAGAGGCTCCGTCAAAGTGCATAGACCATCGGGATCCTTCCTCAGGTCCTTCATCCGGTCCAGGTACTTCACAATCAGTCACTACCATGATGTTCTCGTCGGGAAATTCAAAGTTCATTGACTGGTAGTCATCCACTGCCTGGTGTGCCAAATGGTCTGCCAATACACTTCCTTTGATAGCTTTCTGAGTCGTGTACTGGATGTCGTATTTTGTCAAGATCATTTGCCATATTGCTATTCTTCCAGACAGAGCAGGCTTTTCGAATATGTACTTGATCGGATCCATTTTTGAAATCAACAGAGTAGTGTGAGTCAGCATATACTGTCTCAGCCAGCGAGCAGCCCATACCAAAGTGCAGCAAGTTTTCTCGAGCAGTGAGTATCGGGTCTCACAGTCGGTAAACTTTTTGCTAAGGTAGTAAATGGCGTGCTCTTTTCGGCCAGACTCGTCATGCTGCCCCAGCACACACCCCATTGAGTTGTCCAGTACCGTCAAGTATAGTATTAGAGGTCTCCCTTCCATCAGTGGCATAAGAATAGGTGGTTCTTGGAGATACTCTTTGATTCTGTCAAAAGCGGCATGACATTCATCATTCCAACGTACTACCTGATCTTTCTTCAGCAGCTTGAATATTGGTTCACAGGTAGCAGTTAGATGGGAGATGAACCGGGCAATGTAATTCAGACGCCCTAGAAAGCCTCTGATTTCTTTCTCTGTCTTGGGAACTGGCATCTCTTGTATGGCTTTAACCTTGGCAGGGTCCACTTGAATACCTTTGTCGCTTACGACGAAGCCTAGCAACTTTCCAGATCTTACCCCAAAGGTGCATTTATTTGGGTTCAACCTCAGCTTGTACAACTTCAGACGGTCAAACAACTTCTGTAGATGGTCAAGGTGTTCCTTCTCAGTTTGAGACCTTGCAATCATATCGTCGACATACACTTCAATATCATGATGGATCATGTCATGAAATAAAGCAAACATGGCACGTTGGTAGGTTGCCCCAGCATTTTTCAACCCAAAAGGCATGACCTTGTAGTAGAAGGTGCCCCACTGAGTAACAAAGGTAGTCTTTTCCATATCTTCAGGAGCCATCTTGATCTGATTATATCCTGAAAATCCATCCATGAAGGAGAACACCTTGTGCTGAGCAGTATTGTCAACCAGAACGTCGATGTGAGGCAGAGGGAAGTCATCCTTGGGGCTCACCCTGTTCAAATCCCTGTAGTCAACACACATTCTGACCTTACCATCTTTCTTCGGCACCGGAACCACGTTGGCAACCCATTGAGGGTAAGAAGTTACTGCTAGAAACCCGGCATCGAATTGTTTCATAACCTCAGCTTTGATCTTCTCGGAAATCTCTGGACGCATACGGCGGACCTTTTGTTTATTCGGAGGACAGTCTTCCTTGGTAGGCAAGTGATGGACCACAATGTCGGTATCCAACCCAGGCATGTCTTCGTAAGACCAGGCGAAGATCTCCACTTAATCATGCAACATCTGAATCAACCGTTGTTTTACGTTGAGCTCCATATTGGCACCAATCTTGACTTCCTTTCTGTCTGTCTCAGTACCCAGATTTACCGTTTCCACTGGCTCTTCATGTGGCTGAATGGCCCTCTCTTCCTGGAGTAACAGTCTTGCAAGCTCACCAGGCACTTCGCAATCATCTTCACCTTCGTCTTCGGCTAAGTTGATCGGATTTTCGAAGTCATAACTGGAAGTAGCAGAGTCGTTACCAGTGAGATCCAGAGTGGATTGGAACCTGTATAAGTGAGTGTGTGTAAATATAGCTGTTTTGCAATATATAAAGAAAGAAAGAGAGCGCAAGATTTGAAATGTAAAAACGTCCAATGCTTTTATTCATGATATATGAAAGTGACAAACAAAAGCCCTCACAAATAAAACCACGGTGCCCCGGGTAAGACACCGGGCCATAAAGTTTAGAATTATTGTTTGTTACAAATCCAAAACAAAGAAGTTCATTACTGGGTGACAAAAGTAATAGGTGTAAAGTCTTTTGCAGTCCAGTTGCTAGGTCCACCGTTGGTCGTTGGGTAGATCCAGCTGTCGAATTCGGATTCTTCCACTTCGTCTTCATCCCCAATAGCATTCACTCCTAGATTGGTGATGAGTACGGTAGTGTTGTACCCCAAAATTTGCCCTCCCATTTTCTTCAAGATTTGCCAAGAGCATGCTTCAAAATCTCCCAAGGGTTGCACAGTTCAATGGCCTCCTAACAGTCAAAAATTAGGGTTTTGGTTCTGGCAAAGAAATTGAAGTTTCCAAGGGTCCAAGCAAGTCCCACATGCCTATAAACATTGTCAAGCATCCTTAGGCCAAGTTTCAAGACTCACAGCACAAAATTGCACAGTCAAAAACCCTAATTGCTCAACAGTCAACTACAGGGGCAAAATGGTCATTTGACAGTCAAAAGTCCAAATTTTTGGTCAACATCTTATTTTGAAGCCACAAACATCATTTGATCAATGCTTGATCATGACTTTCAAGGTATGGCTCAAAAAATCTCAAGATGCAAAAATTTCCATATTTGGACAGTTGAAAAAGTCAACTTTAACTTGACCAAAGCATAACTTCCACATGGTTTATCAAAAAAATTCCATCCAAAGCTCATTTTGAAGAGAATGACATTTTCTACAACTCCTCTTCACACTTCAAGTCCAAGAAATGCTTTCACAAAAAGTTATCAATCTCAACATTATAGGTCATTTTCAAAAGTCAACAAAAAGGGACTTTAAGTCAAAGACCATAACTTGCGATTGGTAAATCAAAATGACATGGGACCAAAGGCATTGGTTAGAGGACTTCAAGACCTTTCCAAAATGTCCAAGAACATGATCAAAGCTTAAATATTGAGCAAGATATGCCTTGTGGAAGTTGGGAAATTTTTGGGAATTTTGAAAAGAAAACTTTGCTTCAAAGGCCTCAAAATTGCTAATGGGCCTCAATTTCTTCCAAGAATCATCATCCAAAAGCTATGCACGACCCATTGACCCAAAGGGGAGTTATTTTACTATTTTTAATTAATTAATTTAATATTTAATCTATTTAATTCATTTAATTAAAATTAATTATAAGAAAAATACTAATCCATGCTTTTCAAATCTTTTTGTGCATAGAATTCACTCAAGATTTCATGCACTATTCAATAAGGAAAGAATCAAGGTGATTGGCAATGATTGGCATGTTCTTCACATGAAAAAGATTGAAAAAGATACCATTAAAAATCAAATATTGAAACATTGATTGCAAAGGTTTATGGACTTGGATTTCTACCCTAATTCATTCCATATACATACACAAACACAACCCTAATGCTCAGAACTCAGAAGCTACGCCCAAGGATACCAAAGGACTTTGCATTATTTTCATAAAAATTCAAAACTGTTTTCACAATTCCAGCGTAATTCCAAGCCAAAGAACCATCCCACAAGCTTGCCAAGGTTACCAGGAATCTATTCCAATCAGAATCACGCTTCCATACTCAAAGAATTGGTAGATAGAAGCTTGACTTTCTTCTAAAAATTACATATTCGTATTTGAATTTATACACATTTTCCATGCATTTTAATGTTTGATTTATACTAACATGGTTGTTCTAAAGTTGTTGGCATCATTTAATTGAGTTTTTAAGCCTTATACACGAATCCACCATTGAAGTTGCCTAGGGTTTCAAAGATGTGAAATTGGGGTTTCTCGCCTGGGGAAAAATTAGACCATGAGACCAACGCCATTGGATTCGTGACATTCCAATGATTCAAAACCACACCTCGCGCTCAATTTATATGAGCCCAGGGCCTAATCGTTATTTTTGCAGGTTGAAGTTAGTGGGGGTTTAAAACCCCCGCTATCCATTCCATATTTTTCAGGTGAAAACGAAGCAAGTGGAGAAGATGATGCGTGTTGGACTGTGGTTGGCTGATTCAAATAACTGGCGCCTTTTTTTATTTGTTCCACTAACCCTTGTATTCTCTCTCATATTGATCAGGTTACATTAGTTTAACAAAGAAACGCATTTGGCTGAGTGGGAAGTGTGTTGTCCTTCAAGCATTGGGACCTGGGTTCGATTCACAGGTCCCCCATATTCTTCAATATTTTTGTTCATAATGCGTTCAGGTACAATTCCTGGCCTAGGGTCCATCATGCATCCAATATCCTGGCGCGCCACATGTTCCAGGAGATGAATCTAAAGGCCATGGTATGAAATCCAGGATACACATCGGTCAACACCTCCACACACAAGTCAGGAAAGTCAACGTGGGCTTGCATCTCATGGGCCAGATTGCTTGCAAATAAACCTCCAAAAGGGTCAACAAACCCCCTTTGTTTGTATCTCTTTCCTTTATTCTTTTCCTTTTTATTTTGTTTTAATTATTTTCTTTTAATTCTTCAAATTAATTTTAATAATATAAAAATACCAAAAAATCATAAAGTCAAAAAATAAAAATATATTTTATTATTTAATTCACTAATGTTTTATTTTGTAAATAAATTTAATAATTAACTTAGTTTTAATTTTAGGTTTAGTTTTAATGCTTTCTTAATAAACTAAAAAAATGTAGAAATTAGGGTTTTTATACTTTTATTCTTTTTTTTCTTTTTCACCATATTTAATTATTAATTATTTTTGTAAATAAATATGCCATTTAATTAATTAGGGTTAAATTAGGTTACAACTTAAACATTTTTTTCAATAAATTAAAAACGATTTAGAACTAGGGTTTTAATTAACTTTTAATTCCAATTTAATTCTCCTTAATTCCATAAATACAAAAACTCCAAAAAAAGAAGAAGGTTCTTTCTTTTATTTAATTTAATTAATTTATGATTTCAATTTAATTTCTTTAAAAGGGTCCAACGCCCTCGCACCTTCGATCATAATTCCATTTCGCGCGTTTACTTTTATTTCCTTTTTTTTTAATTTATGTACTTGCCCCAAAGCCTTGTAATAGATTAATTAGACATTTATTTTCCGCATTTTATTTTTTTCAAATCGGGTCTTGGTTTAATTTGGCGATGTAGACCCGCGTCTTTGTAATAGCGTAGGACTTTTATCTTCCCGCACCTTTTAACTGCTAATAATTTGCAGGAAAGAATGAATGGCCAAAAAATAAAATCAAAGCGTAGATTACTGATGCATGACAATACAAACAATAACTGAAAATGACACACAATTCACACACCACGCCTAGGGTATGTCTCACTGTTTGCCTTGCCCCTCGAAACGTGGTCGTCGAGTAGAGGATGTTTTAGTAAGTCCTCATGTCCATGAACATGGCATGGGGGTAGCTTCTAAGGTGTCTTCCTATTGCTCTGGTGACCACATTGTCCCTAAACCTCGAATTGACCCGAACACCTCCAACGGTGGTGCTACCTACCTCTCAATGGTGGGATGGCACTACCTTAAGGACATTTACACAGACTAATTCCTTAGGGTAGGTAGATGACTCGTAGATACTTGCTCTAAATTCAAAAAACAAATCAAAAACTTCTTTTCACACCGACACTTTGCAAAAAGCTTTCAAAAACAACTTTTCAAACACTCTTGAGGACTGATACAAGAGTCGAACTGAAATTATAAACGAAACTTTTTCAAACCCACTCACCTTGAAAAGCAAACAAACATTTTTGAAAACACAAATGAGCAAGTATCTAAGAGCCCATGGATAACCATGGATAGAAAGGGTGCTAACACCTTCCCTTTCTATAAATCTACCTCCCGAACCGAGAACTAATCTCAATAAGGAATTTTTCTGTGCTTTTGTCCTTTCCATATTGGAGAAAATAAAAGACGGTGGCGACTCTTGCTTCCGTGACATTTCGCGAACCAGCGTTAAACAGTCAGTTCCAGATCCACCGATCACAGGGAGGTCTTCCAATCCTTGCCTTGCGCACAACCTTCTGAGATTTTGTAGTGAAACCCAAGCCAAATTTGTCGGTCTTTGGAGTGAAATCAGGAAGCCTGCCCTAGTTTGCGTACTCACCCTTCTCAATTACAGCCCGGGCGTCCTTTAAAGAGGCCATCTTCAAAGGAGAACCCTCTTCAGTCACTGTTTCTGCTGCTGCCAATGTTTGTGGCACCTCTTCAAAATGTTGAAAGGGGGTCTCAATGAACTCCCCATCCATTTCCACGTATCGGAACGAGTTGAGGTGGATGACCATGTATTCCTCTTCCCCTTGCACTGTTACGATCTTCCCCCTGACCGGGTACTTGAGCTTCTAATGTAAAGTTGAAGTCACAGCTCCAGCCTTGTGGATCCACGGGCGACCCAGCAAACAAGAATAGGATGGACGGATGTCCATCACATAGAATTTTGAATCAAAGACTTGTGAACCAACCCTGATTGGGATGTCAACCTCACGATGCACCATCCTTTTGGACCCGTCAAAGGCCCGGACAACAATGTTACTTGGTTTAAGCTCTAAACCCTCACAGTTCAGCCTGTCTAGAGCTTTCTTGGGTAGTACGTTCAGTGAAGAACCAGTGTCAACCAGCACGTGAGCAAGAGTAGTGCCCCTGCATTCAATGGAGACATGTAGGGCATCATTATGGTTCTTCCCCTTGGCCGTCAGATCAGCGTCAGAGAAATCCAGACCATTATCAGTAGTTAAGTTGGCCACACAGTCGGTGAATTGATCAGTAGACGTTTCTTGGGGCACGTGGGCCGTCTTCAAGAAAGCAATCAGGGCCTTGGCATGGGCCTCTGAACACAGCAATAGTGATAGCATAGAGATTTTAGAGGGGGTGTGCCCCAGCTGTTCAACGACATTGAAATCACTTTTCTTTATAATTTTGAGGATCTCTTCCATCTCTTGCTTGGAAGCCTCAACAGTGGTCTTCGGTGCCTCCGTCCGGGCAGGCACATCAGTAGCAATCCCCTTGCCCCGAGCGTCGGATGACTCGGCAGCAGGGGTAGAAATTTGATCAGGGGGGGAAACAGGCACACTGACAGGTGTGATGATAAGAGGCCTCTGAATGGCTGAAGGTGCAATGTCTGGTGAGAACAGTCTTCCACTACGAGTGACTTTAGCAGGCCCGGTGATGTTGGTGACACCGGTATCAGTATTGAACTCTTGCTTCACTCCCAGAACATAAACATCTGCCCCATAGTGCCATGGGACAGCTTTATCAGACTTGTACGGGATGGGCCCCGGAACAGTAATGGTTATAGGAGCAATCTTGTGAACAGGCAAAATTTGGACAGGCTTCTTTGAAGGAGCCTTGGAAGGGTTGTTGAAAATGGTAACAATTGAAACTTCTTCAACAGGGGCAGCAGGAACAGCAGTCTTCTTGAACAAGATCTCTTTACTATCCATCAGGTTTTGGACGCCTGACTTCAGCAAAGGACAACCAGCGGGGGAATTAGCACACAGATGGCAACCTTTACTACATCCCGGAAATAAACCGGCTAGCAACAGGTTCCTCTTGACAGTCAGCAGCGGAGTAGCAACATCATCCACAGAAGCTACATACAGATCCTCCTCAACAGGGTTCACTCCATGCTGGGGCATGGGGGCGGTCACAACATTTGGCATTTCAGGCGCCTCGAACGGTATTTCCTTGGCATCAATAAGGTCCTGAACCTTATTCCTTAGGGCCCAACAATCATCAGTAGAATGTCCCGGGCTATCAGAGTGATAAGCGCAAAGGGCGTTGGGGTTGTACTTCGGAGATGCTGTGTTCACCACCTTCGGAGCTTCCTTGACAGTTACCAAGCTAGTTGACAGCAGTTGCGGTAATATTTGTGAGAGAGTCATGCTGAGCCGAGTATACTGTCTTTTGGGCCTCTCAGCTCTTGGTTGGTTGTACTACTGAGGAGCAGCAGCAGGCTTAGAAATAACCACCGCGTTGACAGCTTGGCAGCGTTCTGGTTTGTTTTGTCTCCTGGGACCATACACATCACTGGCCTCCTTCTTGAAGGGCTTCTTTTCAGTATTTGAGGAGGCACCCTTCTGTATCTTCCCCGATTTTATACCAGCTTCGATCCTTTCACCAGTCAGGATCAGGTCAGTAAACCCAGCAGAGGAATTACCAATGAGATGATTGAAGAATGGACCGGACAGGGTCCCCAAGAACATGTCCACTAGCTTATGATCCGTCAACGGTGGCTGCACCCTGCCAGCCAGATCTCTCCATTTCTGTGCGTACTCCTTAAAACCTTCACCCGTTCCCAGTGACATACCCTGGAGTTGGGTACGCGTGGGAGCGAGGTCGGAATTATATCGATACTGCTTGTAAAAAGCAGTGGCCAAATCCTCCCAGTTACGAATGTTGGTTCCATCCAGCTGATAGAACCATTCGAGATGAGTCCCTGAAAGACTCTCCTGGAAGAAGTGGATCCATAAGTTCTTGTCTGCTGTGTAAGGCTGGATCTTCCTTACATAAGAACGGAGGTGCATCTTAGGACATGAAGCCCCGTCATACTTCACAAAGGCAGGCGCCTTGAACTTGTGCGGGATCACCACCCCAGAAGATAACCCCAAGTCTCCGAAATCCAACCCAGGCACACGTTGAATCTCCATAGCATTCAGCCTGTCCTCCAGTTGTTTGTACCGGTCCTCAGCAGGAGGGTACTGTTCATCGTTGAAGTCTGTCTCGGTGTCAGAGACCACAAGACTAGGGACCTCTCTCCCTTGATGACTGTCTTCCCCCACAGATGGAGTAGTCCTCTCAGCTTCATTCTGTAATGTATTCCCGAGTCTGCACCCAGTGTTGAACAGCACAGTCCTCTTCTTCTTCTTATTCTTCTTCAGGAGCAAAGCCTTCAGCTCTTGTTGTCCCTGGGCCAAGTTCATGACCATCTCCTGAAATTGGGTGTTTTGGGCCTGGAGGGCCTTGATAGCTTGCTCGGTAGTGAGTTCAGGATTCATGATGCTTGAGTGCTGAAATAAACAGCGAAGAAGATTAAGCAACATGTGGAAAAAGGGGTACCTGTTATGCACATGATACATGATATGCTATTTATGCAATACATTCAAGGGTTCGAAAATTCAAATTCGTTGTAGCCAAAAAAGAACACACTTTTTATTAGGAAATAAATTGTTCAGTACATCAAGGCCTCATGGGCAAAACATTACAAAATAATTAATCCCAAAAGACACTGCGCATCCTCTTTGGAGCAATGTAAGTGTTGAGAGTCTTTTCCTCGTGCAGTAGACGCGTGAGCTCCAAGACCTTCTTCTCACTGGCATGTAGATTGGTTTCAAAAGAATCCCGTTCTTCCTTGAGTTGGATCCAGCTTTTCTGCATTTCTTCCCAGGATGTAGGCATGTCAGGATGTTGAATGGTGTAGGGCACCTCTCCTTCCAAAACTGGCTCTTTGATCACGGGGAGAACATGAGGATATGGCCTCACCAGCTTCTGGGAGCGGGCTCGTACCCACTTGAGATAAGGCTCCAGGGGGATGGAGTTCTTGTGCCCCAGTGTCTTGCTGTCTACCCTGTTGGGCATCCTCCAAGCTCTGATAAATCTCTGGCGAAGTCCTTGTGCATCGTTGTCGAAGTCAAAAACTATGTCAGGAATCAGCATATCATGAGGGCCATCCCTTCGAGCATATCCAAACTGTCTCAAAGACAAGCATGGGTTGTAAGTAATACCTCCTCTGATTCCAAGTAAAGGAACATTAGGAAACTCCCCGCAACGATCAATGATAGTGACGTCTTCTCTGGACCGAGAACACCAATGTATATCAGCATGCGTAAGAGTCATCAATCGTTGTGACCATCTCAAACCCCGCTCATTCTTCAAAACTGTTTGTGGAAGGTGCGAAATAAACCACCTTCCCAGGAGAGGAGTGCAGCACATAAGAACACCTCTTTTTCTCATGGTTCGAGTGTAACATGAGTGAAGGATGTCCCCAAGCAACGTAGGTATAGGATTCCTGGACATGAAGATCTTGACAGCATTGATATCTATAAGCTGATCTGGCTTAGGGAACAGCACCAACCCATAGACAAGGAGGGCTACAACTTCTTCAAAGGCTTGTAGGTCAAGGGAATTCCAACACTCTTGGGCCTTCTCAAACAGAAACTTTGCCAAGAACCCTTTGATACCACTTCTGGTTTCCCAATGTCCTTTGATGTCAGATGGTTGTAGGCATAATGCTTTAGCAACCTCTTCAAGTTTTGGTTCCCTTTCCGTACCGTTGTAGGGCAGTTGACTGAGGATAGGGATCTTCAGAAGCTGGGAGAACTCTTCCAATGTAGGCACCAGTTGATAATCCAGGAAAGTAAAGCAGTGGTGCAGAGGGTCAAAGAACTGGAAGAGGACCTTTATCATATCATCCTCAATGTTGGTATTGACCAAGCTGATGAGTCTACCATGCCTTTCACTGAAAGAAGAGCTCTCGGGAATCCTGGATGTAAGCTCCTTAAGCTGAGGAGGGATCCTTACAAGGTTGACCTGAATTGTCTTTCTGCGGATAGTTTCCATGTCCTACAAAACAAGAAAAAAGATGAAGATTCGAACCCCTGAAGTGGTTAGTGGATGCATATGATGTTGTATGATGTTATGATGCTATGATAAAACACACCACAAGTATTCACAAAAGCAAACATGATAAGGCACACAAGTCACACCACAGCCCTTAGAGTTTAGGCCAGCATGACGTTTGGGGTACTACCCTCTTGAAGTTGGTGGGCTCAAACCTGTCCTATCAAAGTAACCGGGTTCTAAGGAGCTCAATATCATTGGATTGTTTTCTATGTTCATCGTTTCGATTTAGCCACTGAACTGGCGATCAAAATATCCCAAGAAAACAACCCTCAATGAGTGTAGTATCGAGTATCAACCAACTTCGGACTGCACCAAAGTCAGTTATCTCACTACCCCTAAAGAGGCCAAGATGGTTCAATTAAGGTTCCTAAGGTCAGTTGATGCTTCACGACACCACGCGGCGGCCCCGTACTCTCCTTGACTTGACTCAAGGGTTACCGGTACTCACCAAAGTGCCACATCAACGTAGCAGACTGCTTCAACCGTGTCGGTATACCCCGCACAGTTCCCTCACAGTCTTGTTGCTACTTTCTAAGAAGGTATCCCCCAGATCCGGGTTAGGATCTATAAAATTCCCAAGACAGGCCCAATAATATTAAAGCAAGCAAAACAAAGCAATTGAAAACACAAGTATGAGCTATCCTAAGGTACACCTCACTTTAATATGTCCCCAGCAGAGTCTCCAGTTCTGTGATCGGTGGAAATAGAACTGACTGTTTAACGCTGGTTCGTGAAATATCGCGGAAGCAAGAGTCGCAACCGTCTTTTATTTTCTCCAACATGGACAGGACAAAAGCACAGCAAAATTCCTTATGAGAACGTTTCTCGGTTCGGGAGGTAGATTTATAGAAAGGAAAGGTGTTAGCACCCTTTCTATCCATGGTTATCCATGGGCTCTTAGATACTTGCTCTTATGTTTTCAAAATGTTTGCTTTTCAAGATGTGAGTGGGTTTGAAAAAGTTTCTTTGAAAGATTTCTGAAAAACTCTTGTATCTGTCCTCAAGAGTGTTTGAAAAATTTGTTTTGAAAGCTTTTGAAAGTGTAAGGTGTGAAAAGTATTTTGTTTGTTTTAGGTAGTGCCATCCCACCATTGAGAGGTAGGTAGCACCACCGTTGGAGGTGTTCGGGTCAATTCGATTGTAGGGACAGTGTGGTCACCGAAGCAACAGTTAGGACACCTTAGAAGTAACCCTAATGTCCTAGATCCTTTTTAATCCGAGGCAACCGTTTCGAGGCAACTGTTTCGAGGCAACTGGATCTTGGACTAAGGGTGACCTCTAAGACGTCCTATACTTGATGACCACGTTTCGAAGGCAACGAGTGAGGCGTACCCTAGAAGTGGTGTGTGCATTGTGTGTTGTATTCAGTTAATGTTCGTCTTTGTAATTAGTGAGCTACGAGTTGTTTTTATTTACATACATTCTTTCATGCAAGTTTAGCAGTTAAGGGGGTGCGGAAAGTTAATTGCGAAAATATAAATCCTACGCTATTACAAGGCGCGGGTCTATACATCGCCAAAAATACAAAGACCCGTTTTTTAGTAAATAAGTACGGAAATTAAATAAAGCGATAAACCTATTTAACTATTACATTCTTGAAGGCAATTACATAATAATCAAAAATAAGGAATTAAAACTAAAACGCGCGCGAAAGAAAGAATCGGGAATGTTCTAAGAGTTTTGACCCTCCTAAGAAAAGAAATTGATTTTTTTAGGTCCTTTTTTGTAATTAAAATGAAATTAAAGCTAATTAATGGCTAATTAATTAATTTAATTAAAAGAAAATATTTTTTGTTTTTATGTAATAAAATAAAAAAAGAAATAAAATTAAAATTTAATTTTACCTAATTCTAGACCTATTTTAAGTATTTAAGAAAAGGAATTAAAATTGCCTAATTAAACTATTTTAGTTAATATTTATTTACAAAATAAAATAATAATAATAATAATGTTAATTCTAATTTTTTTTATGAATATATTAGTTGGTTAATTAATTGTTAATAATAATAAAATAAAAAAAGGTTAGAAATTAAATTGGAAAATGAAAAATGAAAAATAAAGAATAAACCAAATGGAGGGGGTATTGGGCCAGGAATGGGGGTGTGTTGTTGAAACTGTGGCCCACTGAAATCTAAGCCACGTTTGACTTTCATGATTGCCTACAGCATGCTTGACTCCAGAGTATGATGTGCTAGCCTTCTGGACCTTTAGATCTGCATCCATGGACACTTGGCACGTTGGGATATGAGGTTTATAGTGTTCCTCTTTTGAGAATCTGCACATGAAAGCAATTGAAAAAATAATATGGAGATTATAGGGGACCTGGGAATCGAACCCAGGTCCCAACGTTTACCAAACACACTGCCAGCCAACTGAACCAAGCGCACTAGTTGTAAACATAATAGAAACAAATGAATAAATGGAATAAGCGCCCCATATGCTGAAACACGCGCGTGAATTTGAACTGACCACTCATACGCTGCCACGGCCTTCATCTTCATCGTTCCTGCAAAACATAAAAATACATAGCGGGGGTTTTAAACCCCCGCAAAACGCAAGCCGTGGGGGCGTGATGAGTGATTCCTTGAGTGATTTGGCTTGTTAATGATTGCCAAAGGTTCCTGGCAATGCAAGGAACGTATTTGGATTGAAGAGAGAGCTTGAATTGGGCTGCAAGGTGGTTTTCAGATTATGATATTTCTCTTGAAAATTTGAAATTTGTTTGGCCGTTTTGGAGCTTCCTAGGTCATGAATGATACAAGGAATGCTTGCATATATGTTATGTAATGTGTATCAATCCAAATAATGGTCATTAAGCCTTTGCATTCATGTTTGAGATTTTGCCATAAACTCCATTGAAACAACTTGCCATTTTTGTGAAAATTTGAATTTTCTTGCTTGGAATAGGCCTTGCACGAATTTGGAATGTGTTTCAAGGTGATTCAAATCAATTCAACACAAAATATATCCCTCCATTAATTTCTTTGATTTTTATTTGAATTTTAAAGATTTAAAATGAATTAAATCAAATAAAATTAAATAAAAATGGAAAAATTAATTTTAAATCTTGAAATAAATTGTGGGACACGTGGGAGGCATGGCCAAGCTGAAACAAGTGGAAAAAGTGGGCCCCTTTTGTAAAAAATAAAGTTTCAAGGATAATTGACTTTGGCCATTTCACAAAAAATTTCCCAACTTCTCCAATGCATATCTTGCTCAATTCTGAAGCTATGTACATGTTCTTGGACATTTTGGAAAGGTCTTGAAGTCCTCTAACCAATTTCTTTGGTCCCATGTCATTTTGATTTACCAATCTCAAGTTATGGTCTTTGACTTAAAGTCCCTTTTTGTTGATTTTTGAAAATGACCTATAATGTTGAAATTGATAACTTTTTGTGAGAGCATTTCTTGGATTTGGAATGTGAAGATGAGTTGTAGGAAATGTCTTCCCCTTCAAGATGAGCATTGGATGGGATTTTTCTGATGAACCATGAAAAAGTTATGCCTTGGTCAAGTTACAGTTGACTTTTCAACTGTCCAAAAATAGAAACTTTTGACACCTTGATGATTTTTGAGCCATTCTTGTGAAATCATGGTCAAGACTTGACCAAATGATGATTGTGGCCTCAAAATAAGATGTTGACCAAAAATTTTGACTTTTGACTGTCAAATGACCATTTTGCCCCTGCAGTTGACTGTGGAGCAACTAGGGTTTTTTGACTGTGCAACTTGACCTTGTGAGCCTTGAAACTTGACATGTAGGTGCTTGACAATGTGTATGAGCATATGGGACTTGATTGAGCCCTTGAAAACCTCAACTTCCTTGTGAGAACCAAAACCCTAATTTGACTGGCTTAGGAGGATGGTTGATTGTGTAGCCCTTGAGTAGACTTTGAACCATTTGAGGTGATGCTTGTCAAAGCTTTGAAGAATATGGGAGGGCAAATTTTGGGGTACAACACCTGGCAGTCTTAATATTCCTCGACAGTGTATAAGAATGTTCCCCTGCAGAATACAGGAGGCCCCCAGTGGAGCCATTCCCCCAGCGCGGTCTAAAAAAGTTTCCCCAATGGAATTGAATCATTTTCCCCAGTAGATTCTGGAAGCTTATCCCCTGCAGAGTACAAATGCATCTCCTCAGCTAAATTCAGAGGTCATCCCCACAAGAGTCTAACTAGGTTATCCTCAGCAAGTTGCAACTGAAAGATCATCCCCAACGAAGTTCTTTCTATCCCCAGCGGAGTTCATCATCAAAATCCCCAACAGAGCTTATCAACGGAATCCCCAACGGAGTTATCATTAAAATCTCAGCAGAGCATCTCTTCCCCACAGAGTAATTCCCCAACGGAGTTATCTTCTCCTGCAAGTTTATCACCTTCGTTCATCATCCCCAGTGGGAGCAAAGAATTCAACATCATTCTCCAGCAGCTATCCGGGATTTATTTTCCCCAGCTAAAATATCACAATTTCATACATCATGATACATGCATATACGCATCATATCATACAATCTCATTTATGTTGAGAACATCATTGCTCGATCCATATCATGCATTGCATATGACTGACCTTTACCTTTCAGGAAAGATGCAGTTAGATTCTCAAATTATGTCAATGGAGACAAAACCAGTTAAATCGATTCCTAAAGATTTTTCGAAAGCCAGTCAATGGAGACAAAATCAGTTAAAACCGATTCCTAAAGATTTTTCTGAGGCAAGCCAGTCAAAGAAGACAAATCCAGTTAAATCGATTCCTAAAGATTTTTCTGACGCTAATCCAGTCAAAGAAGACAAATCCAGTTAAATCGATTCCTAAAGATTTTTCTGATGCTAATCCAGTCAAAGAAGACAAATCCAGTTAAATCAATTCCTAAAGATTTTTTCTGATGCTAACCTGTTAATGAAGACAACCCGTCAACAAAGACAAAACTACCTACCAACAATCTCCAGGTGGAATCTATAAGCCCGTCCTTCTATCCATCATCTCTCCAAATGGCATCTGTAAGCCCATTCCCGACATCACAATGCTGATACTACACCATGCGAGTGCAAATTTCTGGGCACTCTAGTGTTCAATTATCTTCCACCTTTGGATCACGAAAGGCTCGAAAGCCAATCCATATCCTCAGGTTTAAGAAAATTGAACAGGGGCAACTGTTGTACCCCAAAATTTTCCCTCCCATATTCCTCAAAACATGTCAAGAATAATCTTCAAGTTGCTCAAGTTGGCTCAAGGGTTGGACAGTCAAATCATCTCCTAAGGCAGTCAATTCAAAATTAGGGTTTTGTGTTGCATCAAGATCCTTACATAAAAATGGCCTCAAGTGCTTCCCAATGTCTTAATATGTTCTTAAGTCCATCCATGTCAAATTTCAAGCCTTGCAGAGGAAGTTTGGTCAGTCAATTGCTCAAGAGACCCAAAAATCTATTGTGCTAGGGCAAAAGTCAACTCTAACCTAAATACAGTCAAACCTCAGGATTTTTTGTCAACATTCTCATTTTTAAGGATAATTAATCATTTGATCAAGGGTTGATCATGATTCATCAAGGATTGCTCAAAATTCATCAAGATTCAAAAGTTGCTAAATTAGGGTTTTGCAGGAAAAATCAACTCAACTTTGACCAAGCATAACTTTCTCATAATTTATGAGAAATGACCCATCCAAAGCTCATTTTTAATAATATGAAATTTCCCACAATTCATATTCATACCCCAAGATCATAAAATGCACTCACAAGAAGTTACAAATTTGGACATTATAGGTCATTTTTGAAAGTCAACAAAAACACATTTTTTTCCAAAGCTTATAACTTGAGAATGGAAGATCAAAATGCGATGAGACTAAAAGGGTTGATTATAGGACATATCAAGGTTTCTAAAAAGTCCAAGAACACCTCCAAAAGTTCAAAATAGAGGAAGTTATGCATTGTTGAAGTTGGGCATTTTTCCAAAATTGCCAAAAGTCAACTATCCTCAAAACTCCAATTTTTGACAAAAGGGCCCACTTTTTTCCACTTGATATGGTCTTGTATTGCCACACACGTGTCCCATACATAATTTCATGACCAAACATTTATTTTTCTATTTTATTTCATTTTTATTGATTTAATTCATTATTAATCAATATTAAATCAAATAAAATCCAAAAATTGATGTAAAGGGATCTTTGTGATTGGTACAGCTTGCAATTATCATTATTCACTCAATCAAATCGTGCCAAGGCTCATTCATGCATAAAATCTCAGATTTGGCTTATTTTTGGAAAGGTTAACAATGGTGGTCAAACAAATCTTCCATCTTCAATGCACAAGGATATTGGCCCAACTCTTAACCTAAAACCATTCTATTATATTCACACAAGGCACACAAACCTAATTCACGACCTAAGAACTGCTAAAACGGCCAAACCAAAAACTGAAAAAGCTTGGAAAAAGTGGAGATCAAAATCTTGGTTAAGGGACGATTCAATCAGAAATCTTCACATAACTCTCTTGCTAGCCATTCACTGAAGCTAAAGCAATCAAAAGCACGTCCAGAAACCATCAGAATCGCGCTGTAAGTATTCAAGAACATAGCCCTGTGCACGATCTCACAACTCTGGATTCTTGTATCTTTTTGCCTAATTATTTGTATATTCATGCTTTTCGTTGCATTCTGAAACTTTTGGCATAATCGAATTGCATTTTTATAGCCTGTACAGCCATGCCCGAAGCTAGGGTTTTGGTTCTTTGTTTTTAGGCGTTTTGATTTCAGGGAAAATTAGAATGAATCATGGGCATGGACGGAATCAGTGGAAGGAGACGATCATGATGACGTTCTTAGAACTCGTTCCCATGGCCTAGGACGGATTTTGGAAGCAAGCCACGAATCTTCCTGCGGATAAAAATCTACAGGTAATATAACCAGAGTTTGTGAAGAAGACGACTACGCGTCCTCTTCCCATTGGTCAATTTGAAATCGCGCACTTTTTTTCTTCCAGGCATAGTTAATGATTGTCCATATATTATTTGTTGTTTATTATTATTACAAAAGCAGCACAATGGTCCAGTGGTGGAGGGGCTGGTGGAAATCCCATTGGGACCTAGGTTCGAATCCCAAGTCCCCCAAAACCTTGTTTATTTTTCTCCTTCAGGTATTCATGTGCAGTTTACAAAGGGAGGTTCACCATACACCTCAAATCTCAGTGCGCCAGATGGCTCCAAACCTAGATCCAGTGGTCATGAATGAAGGATCATCATACTCCCTAGTCAATGCACGCGCGTGAGATTCTAAAAAGTCAAGCAGGCTGAATGTTAATGGGCCTGGGAATTGCAAATTACACCACAAAGTTGGGCCCAACACCCCCCTATGAGTTTATTTCTTTTCCCCTTTTTATTTTTCTTTCATTTAATTATTTTTTATAATTATTATTTATATCGCTAACAAATTAATATTTGTTTCCATAATAAAATCAGAAAACCATAAAAATATTATTTTTTCATTAAATTCATCACTTGTTATTTTTTGTAAATAAATATTAACCAATTAATTTAGTTTTTAATTAGGTACAATTTTAATATTTTTTGCAATAAATTAAAAATTAATTAGAATTAGGTTTTTAATATATTTAATCATTTTATTTTTTATTTCCTTAAACATTCAAAAACCCAAAAAATATCTTTTTTCATTTAATTAATTAATTAACTTAGGTTTAAATTCATTTAGTTCAAAATAACAAAAAAATCTCTTTCTTTCCCAAAAAAGGGTCAAAACCCTAAAAACTCTCTGATTCAATTTTTCTCGCGCGTATTATTTTTTGATTCATATAATTGTAACTGCTCCGAGGATGTAATAGCTTTAACTTAGGATTATTTACCGCTTTTATTTACTTTTTCGCATTTACTTTTCAAGGGTTTGTTTTTGGCGATGTAAATACCTGACGCCTTGTAATAGCTTAGTTTTATTTTCTGCAACCATTAACTGCTAGATGTATGAATAATAGGCTATGCATGACAAGATCTACCTTAACTTAAAATCAACCGTAGCTCACCATAACATGTACAAAGATAACATAACTGAAAATTGACACATTTGCACATGCCACTCTTAGGGTACGCCTCACTTGGTTGCCTCGAACGTGGTCATTGAGTATAGGAAGTTTTAGAGGTCGCCCTCTTGTCCAAAGATCATACGTTGCCTCGAAACGGTTGCCTCGGATAAAATGATCTAAGACATTAGGGTTACCGCTAATGCGTCCTAACATTGCTTTAGTGACCACACGTCCCTTAATCGAATTGACCCGAAAACTCCGACGACGATGCTACCTACTCCTTCATAGTGGGATAGCATTGTCTAAAGGGACATTTACACAGTTTAATTCCTTTTGAGTAGGTAGAGGTTCTCAGGTACTTGCTTTTTCAAAACAAAACAAATTTTTCGCACTTACACTTTTCAAACAAAGTTTTCAAAAACACTTCATACACTCTTGAGGACAGAAACAAGAGTTAAATTGAATTTTTCAAACAAAACTATTTTCAAAATCCACGAACACAAGAAAAGCAAAACCTTTTGAAAACATAGTGAGCAAGTACCTAAGAGCCCGTGGATAACCACGGATAGAAAGGGTGCTAACACCTTCCCTTTCTATAATCTATCTCCCGAACCCAAGAAACATCTCGAAAAGGAATTTTTCTGTGCTTTTGTCCTTTCCTTGTTGGATGAAATAAAAGACGGTGGCGACTCTTGCTTACCGCGAAATTTTGCGAAAACAAACGCAAACGCGAACCAGCATTAAAAAACAGTCAGTTCTATTCCCACCGATCTCAGGTAAGTAGCAATAAACTGCGAGGGAAATGTACGGCGTAGACCGACACGGTTGAAACAATAGCTACGTTGGTGTGGCACTTTAGATTGTACCGATATCCCTTGTGTTGGAACGAGGAGAATATGGGTCATCTAAGGGGTCATTAAGCACCAACTGACCTTAGAACCTTTAAATTGACCAACTTGGCCATAAAACAGTAGCAGTATGCTACACTCATTGAGACTAAACTCTTGCGATGATTCCGGCCGCAAGAAAAGGTTGCTAAACTGGAATTATGACCGATCGAGAGTAGTCAGTGATATTGAGATCCTCTAGAACCCGGATACTATTTTTAGGACAGGTTTAAACCAACTGAACTGAAAGAGGGTAGTATCTAAGCTCCTTGCCAGCCTGAAATCTAAGGGCTCTCTGTGTGACTTGCGTGCCTTTACCGTGTTTGTTATTTCTGGATACTCGTGGTGTGCTTTCTATCATGACATCATGACATCATAACATGGCATACATCTTGCATTGGACTAACCTATTTCAAAGACAGGAGGGATTCATCTTTGTTCTGTTTTGTAGGTCATGATGCCCATGCGTAGGAATACCATCCGGATCAACTTTGTCCAGGTTCCCACCATGCTTAAAGATTTGATTGCAATGATGTCTGATACTACCTCCTTCATCAAAAGACATGGGTATCTTCTCAGTTTGGTCACTTCCAAATTGGACGAGCAGATGATGAGTGTTTTGGTCCAATTCTATGATTCGATGTACCATTGCTTTACTTTTCAAGACTACCAGTTGGTCCCCACTTTAGAAGAGTTCTCTGATCTGCTCGGTATCTCTATTCTGGAGCAGACCCCGTTTACTGGTTGGGATAAGGTCCTTAGGCCAGAAGAGATTGCTTCAGCCCTTCATTTGACAAAGGATAAGGTAATGGCTAATTGGGAGACTAGAAGTGGAGCAAAGGGCTTTCTGACTAAGTTCTTGGTTGGTAAGGCTAATTATTTCTGGGATAGTCTGGACTTCAAGGCATTCGAAGATATTCTGGCTCTTCTGATATATGGCTTGGTATTGTTTCCGAATCATGACTCCTTTATTGATGTGAATGCGGTGAAAATCTTCATCTCTCGTAATCCTGTACCCACCCTCTTGGGCGATATTCTTCATCAGCTTTATGCCCGTACAGCCCGAAAACGGGGAACCTTGATGTGCTATGCTCCATTATTGGCGAGGTGGTTTATTTCGCACCTCCCCAAATCAGTGCTGAAGAACAAAGAAGGAATGGGTTGGGCCTATAGGGTTATGTCTCTCTCTCATAATGACATCATCTGGACTATCAAGAGTATGGATGAGGTGGCTATTATTGATTGTTGCGGGGAGTACCTCAATGTTCCATTGATAGGAACCCATGGAGGAATTTCTTACAATCCGTGCTTGGCCTTACGTCAGTTTGGGAGAGCCAGAAAAGAAGGACCTCATGAGCTGCTAATACCTAGTATCATCTTTGATTTTCAAGGGGATAGCAACGAGCAACGCCGCAGATTCATAAGGGCTTGGGATAGAGTTCACAGATCTGATCCACATGAGCTGGGCCCAAAGACTTCACTTCCAATGGAGCCATATCTCATATGGGTCTGTATCCGTGCCCAAAAGCTAGGTATGCCATATGAAGCCGTCCTGCCCATCATTGTTAAGGTTGCTAATGAAGAGGGGGTCCTTCCTACCATCCTCCATCCTTACATGCCCACTGACATTGGGGCACTGAAAAGGTCTTGGATGCAGCTGAGAGAAGAACGGGATGCTTACCGAGAAAAGTTTAACGAGCAAGAGCAGAAGATCCAAAAGTTGACTAGGCAGCTGGAGAACGAGCAGATTCTCAATGACTATGTCTGCACCGACAAGAAAATACCATGGGAGCACTGATTGTTCTTTGATTATTTCCCTTCCAGTTTTTTACTTTTCAGTATTTCCATTCTTGTAACGCCTTAAGGGTATTTGTTGAACAATTTGAATTTTTAAGCTTACCTAATAAAAGTGTGCTTCTTTTCTTGTTTACAAATTTGAATCTCTCGATTGTCTTTGAAATCATATCATACGCATTTCATCCCATGCACTCCATAACAGGTACCCATTACAGGTCTCTTATCTTCTTCGTTGTTTATTTCAGCACTCATCATGTCTGCTGAACCATCAACCGAGCAAGCAATCAAGGCCCTACAGGCCCAGAATGCCCAATTCCAAGAGCTGTTCATGAATCTAGCTAAGGGCCAGCAAGATCTGAAGACCCTGTTTCTGAAAGAGAAGAAGAAGAAGAAAAGGACAGTCCTGTTTAACACAGGTCACCGGTTTGGAAATAGGCTACGGGATGAAGTTGATTTGACCACCTCATCTGGAGGGAAAGATAGTCAAGAGGAAAGAAGGGCTCCTAGCCCTGTGGTCTCAAACAACGAGACGGACTTCGACGAAGACCAGTATCCTCCTGCTGAGGATAGATACAAGTAACTGGAAGACCGGTTGAGTGCGATGGAAGTTCAGAAAGTGCCTGGTCTGGACTTTGGTGATCTTGGTCTATCATCTGGGGTGGTAATTCCCCACAAGTTCAAGGCACCGACCTTTGCTAAGTATGACAGAGTTTCTTGTCTGAAGCTGCACCTCTGGTCATATGTAAGGAAGATTCAGTTGTACACCACTGATAAGAACCTATGGATCCACTTCTTTCAAGACAGTCTCTCAGGGACTCAGCTTGAATGGTTTTACCAGTTGAACGGAGCCAGTATCCACAGTTGGGAAGATTTGGCTACTGCTTTCTACAGGCAGTACCAATACAATTCCGACCTCGCTCCCACACGTACCCAACTCCAGGGTATGTCAATGGGAACGGATGAAGGATTCAAAGATTATGCTCAGAAGTGGAGAGACCTCGCTGGAAGAGTGCAACCACCCTTGGCTGATCGAGAACTTGTGGATATGTTTTTGGGGACCTTGTCTGTTCCATTTTTCAACCACCTGATTGGAAGCTCTTCGTCTGGATTTACAGAGCTTATTATGACTGGGGAAAGGATTGAAGCTGGTATTAAGGCTGGTAAGATACAAAAGGGTGCTTCATCAAGCACCGAGAAGAAGGCTTTTAAGAAAGAGTCTAGTGCTGTCTACGGTTCAAAAAGCCAGAATAGACCTGAACGCCGCCAAGCTGTGAATGCAGTTGTTATTTCAAGACCTGCTGGCGCTCCTCAGTACAATAATCAGTCAAAGGACGAGAGACCTTGGAGGCAATTCACCCGTCTCAGCATGACTTTGTCTCAGATTCTGCCGCAGTTATTGAAAACCAATCTGGTGATTCCAAGGGAAGCCCCGAAGAATCCAAATACAACATCACTGAAATACAACCCTAATGCCCGCTGTGCTTTTCACTCTAATAGCCCGGGGCATAATACAGATGATTGTTGGTCTTTGAAGAATAAGATACAAGACTTAATTATTGCTAAGGAGATTGAGTTCAAGGCGCCCGAAAGACCTAATGTTGTGACTGCTCCTATGCCCAAGCATGGAGTGAATGCTATAGATAAAGACTCGCTTGTGGTTTCTGTGAATGATATTGTTACCCCTTTGTTGACTGTGAAGAAGAACCTTTTGCTAGCCGGTTTATTTCCGGGCCGTGAAGAAGGTTGTCGCATGTGTTCTGTTCTATCTACCAGTTGCCATCTTTTGAAATCATGTGTCCAACGCCTGATGGATAGTAGAGAAATCCTGTTTGAGAAGATTGTTGTTCCTCTAGTTCGTACTGAAGAAGTTGCCATTGTCACCATTTTCGACAATTCTTCCAAGGCTTCCTCGAGAAATCCTATTAGAATTACATCTGTTCCAAGAACCGCACCATTGATCATCACTGTTCCCGGGCCTATCCCCTACACCTCTGATAAAGTTGTCCCTTGGCACTACGGGGCTGATGTTTATTTTCATGGAGTTGAACAAGAGTTGGATACTGATACTGACGTCAGCAATATTGTTGGACCTGCTAAAGTCACCCGCAGCGGAAGACTTATCTCACCTGATATCTCTCCACCAACTGCCCGAAAACCTGTTGTTATTACACCCGCCAGTGTACCTTCCACCATTCCTGTTCAAGTTCTTATTCTTACCCCTGTCGCTGAGTCATCTCATACTCGGGGCAAAGGGACCACTGATGAGCCTACCCAGACGGAGGCACCAAAGACGATCACTGTTGAAGCTTCTAAACAAGAGATGGAAGAGATTCTAAAGATCATCAAAAAGAGTGATTACAATGTAGTTGAACAGCTGAGGTAAACCCCGTCCAAAATCTCTATGTTGTCACTGTTGCTATGCTCAGAGGCCCACGCCAAGGCTCTGATTGCTTTTCTGAAAACTGCACACGTACCACAAGAGACATCAGTTGATCAATTTAAAGATTGCATGGCCAGTTTGACTGCTGATAATGGGTTGGGTTTCTTTGACGCCGATTTGACTACTAAGGGGAAGAATCACAATGATGCCCTATGTTGTACCCCAAAATTTGCCCTCCCATAATCTTCAAAGTTTTGACAAGAATCATCCTCAATTGGTTCAAGTTTACTCAAGGGCCACACAGTCAAACCATCCTCCTAAGACAGTCAAATTAGGGTTTTTGGGTCTCACAAGGAAGCTGAAGTTTTCAAGAGCTCAATCAAGTCTCCCATGCTCATACACATTGTCAAGCACCTCCATGTCAAGTTTCAAGGCTCACAAGGTCAAGTTGCACAGTCAAAAACCCTAATTGCTCAACAGTCAACTGTAGGGGCAAAATGGTCATTTGGCAGTCAAAAGTCAAAAATTTTGGTCAACATCTTATTTTGAAGCCACAAACATCATTTGATCAATGCTTGATCATGATTCTCAAAAGTATGGCTCAAAAAGTCTCAAGATGCAAAAGTTTCTATTCTTGGACAGTTGAAAAGTCAACTGTAACTTGACCAAGGCATAACTTTTTCATGGTTCATCAGAAAAATCCCATCCAATGCTCATCTTTAAGGGGAAGACATTTCCTACAACTCATCTTCACACTCCAAGTCCAAGAAATGCTCTCACAAAAAGTTATCAATTTCAACATTATAGGTCATTTTCAAAAGTCAACAAAAAGGGACTTTAAGTCAAAGACCATAACTTGAGATTGGTAAATCAAAATGACATGGGACCAAAGACATTGGTTAGAGGACTTCAAGACCTTTCTAAAATGTCCAAGAACATGATCAAAGCTTAAAAATGGAGCAAGATATGCATTGGAGAAGTTGGGAGAGTTTTGTGAAATGGCCAAAATCATTTATCCTTGAAATTTCTTTTTTTGACAAAAGGGGCCCACTTTTTCAACTTGAATTAACTTGGCCATGCTTCCCACGTGTCCCACCTTTTATTTCAAATTTTTAAATTAATTTTTTCATTTTTAATTGATTTTATTGGATTTAATTAATTTTAAATCTTTTAAAATCAAAAGAAAATCAAGAAGTTTAATAAAAGGGGATATTTGGTCTTAACTAGCTCTGAATTATCATTATGCCACATCCCAATTTCGTTTCAAAGCCAAATGTAGCAAGAATTCAAAAAATGGTTCAAAAATGGAAGTTTGGTTATGGAGGTTTATGGAGAATCTTGAACTTGAATTCTCTGCATTATGAGGCCATAATTCCTCTCAATACATGTTACATAATACCTATGCAAGTGATCAGAAGCAAGGGAGAGACCTAAACCACGCTGCAACCTCAGAATCAAGTTTTCATTTTTCACCAAAATTCTCAAAACTGAAAACAGAGATAGAACTCCTTTCAAAGCTTATAATCCATTCCAAAGGCTTGCTGGGACATTTTTGGACGTGCCTCAATCATTTTCCACTCTCCATACACAAAGAACAGGTATAACCAAGCCACCCTGTTCATGGTATTTCACATATTCGTGCCCATATTTTCAGGCCATATTGCTGCATTATAATGTCTCATTTGTATTAATATGATAATTCTAAAACTAATGGCGCCCTCCAATTGAGTTTTCAAGGCCTATACAGAGATCTACCATGGAAACGTTCTAGGGTTTCAAGAGTTTGAATTTGGGGTTTTCCTAATCTGGAAAAATTGAGCCTCAAAATTAGCATGGTTGAATTCGTCACAAGGAGCCTGATTTAATGAGACATTCGCGCTCAATTTATATGTCCACATGGCCTATTCGCTATTTTCAAATAGCTTGTGTTTTGGGGGGGTTCAAAACCCCCGCTATTCTTCTTTTTACAGTTCCATTCGGTGAAGACGATGGCGTGGCATGGCATGAGTGGCTGGTTTGAATCCAGCGCCTTTTTTTTATTTTATAACACTAATGCAATTTTATTTTATATTATTTGTTTTCTATTCCATGAACAACGCGCGTTGGTAGCTCACCTGGTAAAGGCGTTGGATGATAAACACTGGGACCTGGGTTCGAATCCCAGGTCCCCTCACTTTGCTTCTATTATTTTGTCTACTTTGTTCCCATGCAGTTTCCATCTTAAGGACCACCCTGAAGCCCAACGCCTCTGCTTGCCATGTGTCTCAAATGGTCCATCCAGTGGCTACTACTTGCCATCCACCATAGGCGTCAGTCAAAGGTGCTCCACGTGATCCAGAAAGTCAACAAGGGGCCTCCTTCTGTTGGGCCTGATTCATCAAATCCACCTCCTCATTTGGGGTCTACACCCCCCACAGTTTGCATTTGATTTCCTTTTCTTTCCATTTTTTTATTTTGTTTTATTTCTAATTAATTAATCAAAACAATTTTCATAAAAACCAAAAAAATCATAAAATCATAAAAAAACAAAAAAATATGTTTCATTTTAATTTAATTCATCAATAACTCTTTTTTTTGTAAATAATTTAAATAATCAATTTAGTTTTTAATTTTAGGTTGTTAACTTTAATTCCTTTTTTTAATAACCAAAAATATATTAAAAAAATAGACCTTTGGCATTTTTTTCTTTTATCCTTTTTTAATTAAATATTTTTATTATATTTATCATTAACCATTAATTTTGTAAATAATTTAAATAATCAATTTAGTTCTAATTTTAGGTTTTAGCTTTAATACATTTTTTTAATAAATTAAAAACAATTAGAACTAGAATTATTTAACTTTTAAATTCCAATTTAATTTTCTTTAATGTCATAAATACAAAAACATAAAAAAATAAGTTCTTTCTTTTTATTTAACTTAATTATTTTAATAATTTTATTTTAATTCCTTTAAAGGGTCCAACGCCCTCGCATTCGATTACAATTTTGTTTCGTGCGTTTTATTTATTTCTATTTTTGAATATAATGTACTTGCTCCAAAGCCCTGTAATAGTTAATTAGGCATTTATTTTCTGCATTTTATTTTAAATCGGGTCTGGATTAATTTGGCGATGTAGACCCGCGCCTTTGTAATAGCGTAGGACCTTTATCTTTTCCGCACTTTAAATTCCCGCACCTTTAACTGTTAAACAATCACATGAAAGAATGAATGCCCAAAAATAAAAATAAAGCGTAGATCACCAATGCATGAACAAGATAAAAATATCTGAAAAGGACACACAAATCACACACCACCCCTAGGGTACGCCTCACTGTTGCCTTGCCCCTCGAAAGGTGGTCATCAAGTATAGGACGTCTTAGTGAGTCCTTATGTTCCATTGATCTAGTTGCCTCGAATAAGTTGCCTCGGAACGGTCGCCTCGGAATAAAAGATCAATGGCATAAGGGTAGCTTCTAAGGTATCCTACTGTTGCTCTGGTGATCACACTGTTGCCTTGCCCCTCGAAACGTGGTCGTCGAGTACAGGACGTCTTAGTGAGTCCTTATGTTCCATTGATCTGGTTGCCTCGAAACAAGTTGCCTCGGAATATAAAGATCAATGGCATAATGGTAGCTTCTAAGGTATCTTACTATTACTCGGTGACCACACTGTCCCTAACCCTCGAATTGATCCGAACACCTCCAACGGTGGTGCTACCTACCTCTCAATGGTGGGATGGCACTACCTTAAGGACATTTACACAGACTAATTCGTTAGGGTAGGTAGATGACTCGTGGATACTTGCTCTAATTCAAAACAAATCAAAGACTTCTTTTCACACCGACACTTTGCAAAAAGCTTTCAAAAACAATTTTTCAAACACTCTTGAGGACTGATACAAGAGTCGATCTGAAACTTTCAAAGAAACTTTTTCAAACCCACTCACACTTGAAAAGCAAACAAATATTTTGAAAACACAAATGAGAAAGTATCTAAGAGCCCATGGATAACCATGGATAGAAAGGGTGCTAACACCTTCCCTTTCTATAAATCTACCTCCCGAACCGAGAACTAATCTCAATAAGGAATTTTTCTGTGCTTTTGTCCTTTCCATGTTGGAGAAAATAAAAGAAGGTGGCGACTCTTGCTTACCGCGACATTTCGCGAACCAGCGTTAAACAGTCAGTTCCGGATCCACCGATCACAGAACTGGCGACTCTGCTGGGGATACTTTTAAAGTGAGGTGTACCTTAGGACTAAGATCACTGTGTTTTCAATTGCTTTGACTTGTTTGCTTTAAATTGTGGGACTGTCTTGGGAGTTCTATAGATCCTAACCCGGATCTGGGGATACCTTCTTAGAAAGTAGAAACAAGGCTGTGAGGGAACTGTGCGGGGTATACCGACATGGTTGAAGCAGTCTGCTACGTTGATGTGGCACTTTGGTGTGTACCGGTAACCCTTGAGTCAATCAAGGAGAGTACGGGGCCTCCGCGTGGTGTCATGAAGCATCAACAGACCTTAGGAACCTTAATTGAACCATCTTGGCCTCTTTAGGGTAGTGAGATAACTATTTTGGTGTACTCCGAAGTCGGTTGATACTCGATACTACACTCAATTGAGGGTTGTTTTCTTGGGATATTTTGATCGCCAGTCAGTGGCTAAATCGAAACGATGAACAATGAAAGCAATCCAATGATATTGAGATCCTTAGAACCCGGTTACTTTGATAGGACAGGTTTGAGCCCACCAACTTCAAGAGGGTAATACCCAGACCCCATGCTGGCCTAAACTCTAAGGGCTTGTCTTGTGTGACTTGTGTGCCTTACATGTTTGCCTTTGTAAATATTTGTGGTGTGTTTAATCATAGCATCATAACATCATACAGCATCATATGCATCCACTAACCATTTCAGGGGTTCGAATCTTCATCTTTGTTCTTGTTTTTTAGGACATGGAGACTATCCGCAGAAAGACAATTCAGATCAACCTTGTAAGGGTCCCTCCTCAGCTTAAGGAGCTCACATCCAAGATTCCCGAGAACTCGTCATTCAGTGAAAGGCATGGTAGACTCATCAGCCTGGTCAATACCAATATTGAGGAAGAGATGGTAAAGGTCCTCTTCCAGTTCTTTGACTCTCTGCATCACTGTTTTACTTTCCCGGATTATCAGCTGGTGCCTACTTTAGAGGAGTTTTCCCAGCTTCTGAAGATTCCCATTCTCAATCAACTACCCTACAACGGTACGGAAAGGGAACCAAAACTTGAAGAAGTAGCCAAAGCATTAATCCTACAACCATCTGACATCAAGGGGCATTGGGAAGCCAGAAATGGTATCAAAGGGTTCTTGGCAAAATTTCTGTTTGAGAAGGCCCAAGAGTGTTGGAATTCCCTTGACCTACAAGCCTTTGAAGAAGTTGTAGCCCTCCTTGTCTATGGGTTGGTGTTGTTCCCTAAGCCAGATCAGCTTATAGATATCAGTGCTGTCAAAGTCTTCATGTCCAGGAATCCTATACCTACGTTGCTGGGGGACGTCCTTCACTCATGTTACACTCGAACCATGAGAAAAAGGGGTGTTCTTATGTGCTGCACTCCCCTCCTGGGAAGGTGGTTTATTTTGCACCTTCCACAATCAGTTTTGAAGAACGAGCGGGGTTTGAGGTGGTCACAACGATTGATGACTCTTACACATGCAGATATACATTGGTGCTCTCGGTCCAGAGAGGATGTCACTATCATTGATCGTTGCGGGGAGTACCCTAATGTTCCTTTACTTGGAATCAGAGGAGGTATTACTTACAACCCATGCTTGGCTTGGAGACAGTTTGGTTATGCTCGGAGGGACGGCCCTCATGACATGTTAATTCCTGACATAGTTTTTAACTTCGACAACGATGCACAAGGACTTCGCCATAAATTTATCAGAGCTTGGAGGATGCCCAACAAGATAGACAGCAAGACCCTGGGGCACAGTAACTCCATCCCATTGGAGCCTTATCTCAAGTGGGTACGAGCCCGCTCCCAGAAGTTGGTGATGCCATATCCTCATGTTCTCCCCGTGATCAAAGAACCAGACTTGGAAGGAGAGGTGTCCTACACCGTCCAACATCCTGACATGCCCACGTCCTGGGAAGAGATGCAGAAGAGCTGGATCCAGCTTAAGGAAGAACGGAATTCTCTGGAGACCAGTCTACATGTTAGCGAGAAGAAGGTCCTGGAGCTCACCCGCCTACTGCACGAGGAAAGGAATCTCAATACCTATATTGCTCCGAAGAGGATGCGTAGTGTCTTTTGGGATTGATTTGCTTTGTAATGTTTGCCCATGAGGCTTTGATGTATCAAACAATTATTTCCTTAATGATAACGTGTGTTCCTTTGTGTCTACAACAAATTTGAATTTTCGAACCCTTGAATGCATTGCATAAACACATATCATTCATCATGTGCATCACAGGTACTCTTCTTTTCAGGCTGCTTACTGTTCTTCGCTGTTTATTACAGCATCATGAACCCTGAATCATCAACCGAGACGTATATCAAGGCCCTTCAGGCGTAGAACGCACAATTTCAGGAGCTGATCATGGGTTTGGCTCAAGGTCAAAAAGAGCTGAAGGCTATGCTCCTGAAGAAAAGTAAGAAGAAGAAGAGGACTGTGCTGTTTAACACTGGGCGCAGACTCGGGAATACTTTACAAAATGAAGCCGAGAGGACTACTCCATCTGTGGGGGAAGGTAGTCACCAAGAAAGGGAGGTCCCTACTCCTGTGGTCTCTGATACTGAAACAGACTTCAATGACGAATAGTATCCTCCTGCTGAGGACCGGTACAAGCAACTGGAGGACAGATTAAATGCTATGGAAATTCAGCGTGTGCCTGGACTGGATTTCAGAGACTTGGGGTTATCTACTGGGGTGGTGATTCCACACAAGTTCAAGGCACCTGCCTTTGTGAAGTATGGTGGGGCTTCCTGTCCCAAGATGCACCTCCGTTCTTATGTAAGGAAGATCCATCCTTACACAGCAGACAAGAACTTATGGATCCACTTCTTCCAGGAGAGTCTTTCAGGGACTCACCTCGAATGGTTCTATCAGCTGGATGGAACCAACATTCGTAACTGGGAGGATCTGGCCACTGCTTTTTACAAGCAGTATCAATATAATTCCGACCTCGCTCCTACGCGTACCCAACTCCAAGGTATGTCGTTAGGATCGGGTGAAGGTTTTAAGGAGTACGCACAGAAATGGAGAGATCTGGCTGGCAAGGTGCAGCCACCATTGACGGACCGGGAACTGGTGGATATGTTCTTGGGGACCCTTTCTGGTCCATTTTTCAATCATCTCATTGGTAATTCCTCTGCTGGGTTTACTGATCTGATCCTGACTGGTGAGAGGATCGAGGCTGGTATAAAATCAGGGAGGATACAGAAGGTTTCCTCCTCAAATGCTGAAAAGAAGCCCTTCAAGAAAGAGGCTAGTGCTGTGTATGGCCCAAGAAGGCAAGACAAACCTGAACGCCGCCAAGTTGTCAACGCGGTGGTAATCTCTAAACCTGCTGCTGCTCCACAACAGTACAACCTACCCAGAGCTGAGAGGCCCAAACGGCAGTATACTCGACTCAGCATGACTCTCTCTCAGATCCTGCCGCAACTGTTATCAGCCAGCTTGGTGACTGTTAGGGAGGCCCCGAAGGTTGTGAATACTACATCCCCCAGGTTCAACCCCAACGCCCGTTGCGCTTATCACTCTGATAGCCCGGGGCATAACACAGATGACTGTTGGGCCCTAAAGAATAAGGTTCAGGACCTTATTGATGCAAAGGAGATACAGTTTGAGGCGCCCGAGAGGCCAAATGTTGTTACCGCTCCCATGCCCCAGCATGGAGTAAATGCTGTTGAGGAGGATTTGTATGTAGCTTCGGTGGATGATATTGCTACTCCGCTGCTGACGTTCAAGAGGAACCTGTTGCTAGCCGGTTTATTTCCGGGATGTAGCAAAGGTTGCCCTCTATGTGTTGCTTCCCCTGCTGGTTGTTCTTTGCTGAAATCAGGCGTCCAAAACCTGATGGATAGTAAAGAGATTTTGTTCAGAAAGACTGTTGTTCCTGCTGCCCCTGTTGAGGAAGTTTCGATTGTTACCATTTTCAACAACCCTTCCAAGGCTCCTTCAAAGAAGCCTATCCAAATTTTACCTGTTCACAAGATTGCTCCCATCACCATTACTGTTCCGGGGCCCATCCCCTACAAGTCTGATAAGGCTGTCCCATGGCACTATGGGGCAGATGTTTATGTTCTGGGTGTGAAACAAGAGTTCAACACTGATACTGGTGTCACCAACATCACTGGGCCTGCTAAGGTCACTCGTAGTGGAAGACTGTTCTCACCAGACATTGCTCCTCCGGTAATTCAGAGGCCTTTGATCATCACACCTGCCAGTGTGTCTGTCTCTTCCCCTGACCAAGTTTCCACCCCTGCTACCGAGTCATCTGATGCTCGGGGTAAGGGGATTGTTGCTGATGTGCCTGCCCGGACGGAGGCACCAAAGACCATTGTTGAGGCTTCCAAGCAAGAGATGGAAGAAATCCTCAAAATTATAAAGAAAAGTGATTTCAACGTTGTCGAACAGCTGGGGCACACTCCCTCTAAAATCTCCATGCTATCACTACTGCTGTGTTCAGAGGCCCATGCCAAGGCCCTGATTGCTTTCTTAAAGATGGCTCACGTACCCCAAGAGACGTCTGCTGATCAATTCACCGACTGTATGGCCAACCTAACTGCTGACAATGGTCTGGGTTTCTCTGATGCTGATCTGACGGCCAAAGGGAAGAACCATAATGATGCCCTGCATGTCTCCATTGAATGCAGGGGCACTACTCTTGCTCATGTGCTGGTTGACACTGGTTCTTCATTAAACGTGCTACCCAAGAAGGCTCTGGACAGGCTGGACTGTGAGGGTCTAGAGCTCAAACCAAGTAACATTATTGTTCGGGCCTTTGACGGGTCCAAAAGAATGGTACATGGTGAGGTTGACATCCCAATCAGGGTTGGGTCACAGGTCTTTGATTCAAAATTCTATGTGATGGACATCCGTCCATCCTATTCTTGTTTGCTGGGTCGCCCGTGGATCCACAAGGCTGGAGCTGTGACCTCCACGTTGCATCAGAAACTCAAGTACCCGGTCAGGGGGAAAATTGTAACAGTGCAAGGGGAAGAGGAATACATGGTCAGCCACCTCAACTCCTTCAGGTACGTGGAAATGGATGGGGAGTTCATTGAGACCCCCTTTCAACACTTTAAAGAGGTGCCACAAACATTGGCAGCAGCAGAAGCAGTGGTCGAAGCGGTTTCTCCTTTGAAGATGGCCTCCTTAAAGGACGACCGGGCTGTGATTGAAAGAGGTGAATGTGCAAACTGGGGCAAGCTCCCTGATTTTACTCCTAAAACTAACAAGTTTGGGCTGGGTTTCACTGCAGGGGCTCAGAAGGCTGTGCGCAAGGCGAGAATTGGAAGACCTCCTGTGCTCATCACCCACTCAGGAGTGAATGCTATTGGAGAAGAAGACGAAGTGGAAGAGTCAGAGTTTGATAGCTGGATCTACCCGACGACTGACGATGGATTGACCAATTGGACTGCTAAAGACTTTACACCCATAACTTTTGTCACCCAGTAATGAACTTCTTTGTTTTGGATTTGTAATAAACAATAATTTGAAACTGTATGGCCCGGTGTCTTACCCGGGGCACCGTGGTCTTATTTATGAGGGATTTTGTTTGTCACTGTCATATATCATAAATAAAAGCATTGGACATTTTTCACATTTCAAATCTTGCGCTCCTTTTCTTTCTTTCTTTACATATATTGCAAAACAGCTGTATTTACACACACTCACTCATACAGGTTTCAATCCACTCTGGATCTCACTGGTAACGACTCTGCTACTGCCAGTTATGATTTCGAAAATCCGATCAACTTAGCCGAAGACGAAGGTGAAGATGATTGCGAAGTGCCTGGCGAACTTGCAAGACTGTTACTCTAGGAAGAGAGGGCAATTCAACCACATGAAGAGCCAGTGGAAATGATAAATCTGGGTACTGAGACGGACATAAAGGAAGTTAAGATTGGTGCCAACCTAGAGCTCAGCGTGAAGCAACGGTTGACTCAGATGTTACAGGATTATATGGAGATCTTTGCCTGGTCCTACAAAGACATGCCCGGATTAGATACTGATATCGTGGTCCATCATTTGCCTACTAAGGAAGACTGCCCTCCGGTTAAGCAAAAGGTCCGCCGTATGCGTCCAGAGATGTCTGAGAAGATCAAAGCTGAGGTCATGAAGCAGTTTGATGTCGGGTTTCTTGCAGTAACCTCTTACCCTCAGTGGGTTGCTAATGTGGTGCTGGTACCAAAGAAAGATGGTAAAGTCAGAATGTGTGTTGACTACAGGGATCTGAACAGGGCCAGCCCCAAAGATGACTTTCCTCTACCTCACATTGACGTTCTGGTTAATAATACTGCTCAGCACAAGGTGTTCTCTTTCATGGATGGTTTTTCAGGGTATAATCAGATCAAGATGGCTCCTGAAGACATGGAAAAGACTACCTTTGTTACTCAGTGGGGCACCTTCTGCTACAAGGTCATGCCTTTCGGACTGAAAAATGCTGGGGCAACCTACCAATACGCCATGGTTGCTTTATTTCATGACATGATCCATCATGAGATTGAAGTGTATGTTGACGACATGATTGTAAGGTCCCAAACTGAGGAAGAACACCTTGATCATCTGCAGAAACTGTTTGACCGTCTGAAGCTGTACAAGCTGAGGTTGAACCCGAACAAGTGCACCTTCGAGGTAAGATCTGGGAAGTTGCTAGGCTTCATTGTAAGTGATAAGGGTATTCAAGTGGACCCTGCCAAGGTTAAAGCTATTCAAGAGATGCCAGTTCCTAAGACAGAGAAAGAGGTCAGAGGCTTTTTAGGACGCCTGAATTATATTGCCCGATTCATCTCGCATCTGACTGCTACCTGTGAGCCAATCTTCAAGTTGCTGAAGAAAGATCAGGTAGTACGTTTGGAATGATGAATGTCAGGCCGCTTTTGACAGAATCAAAGAGTATCTCCAAGAACCACCCATCCTTATGCCACCGGTTGAAGGGAGACCTCTGATACTATACCTGACAGTACTTGACAACTCAATGGGGTGTGTGCTGGGGCAGCATGACGAGTCTGGCCGAAAAGAGCACGCCATTTATTACCTTAGCAAAAAGTTTACCGACTGTGAGACCCGATACTCACTGCTCGAGAAAACTTGTTGCGCTTTGGTATGGGCTGCTCGCCGGCTGAGACAGTATATGCTGACTCACACTACCTTGTTGATCTCAAAGATGGATCCGATAAAGTACATATTTGAAAAGCCTGCTCTGTCTGGAAGAATAGCAAGATGGCAAATGATCTTGACAGAATACGACATCCAGTACACGACCCAGAAAGCTATCAAAGGAAGTGTATTGGCAGACCACTTGGCACACCAGGCAGTAGACGACTATCAGTCAATGAACTTCGAGTTTCCGGACGAGAGCATCATGATTGTGACTAATTGTGAAGTACCTGGACCGGATGAAGGACCTGAGGAAGGATCCCGATGGTCTATGCACTTTGACGGAGCCTCCAACGCTTTGGGTAACGGTATCGGCGTTGTAATCATATCCCCTCAAGGCACTCATACTCCACTTACTGCCCGGCTATGTTTCAACTGCACCAACAACATGGCGGAGTATGAGGCGTGCATCATGGGACTCAAAGCTGCAATTGACTTAAGGATCAAGTTTCTGAGTGTCTTCGGAGATTCCGCTCTCGTGATCAATCAGATCAAAGGGGAGTGGGATACGAAACATCCGAATCTTATCCCTTACAGAGAATGTGTGTTGACAATGATCCCTCACTTCACAGAGGTAACTTTTGAACACTTCCCAAGAGAGGAGAATCAGTTAGCGGACGCGTTAGCTACGATGTCTTCCATGTTCAAGGTCAAATGGGACAATGAGGCTCCCCGGATTATCATCTGGAAACTGGACGAACCGGCATACTGTTGTGATCTCGAGACCGAATTAGTGACTGAGAAGCCTTGGTACCATGAGGTGAAGAGATACTTGGAAGCTCAGGAGTATCCTGAAGGTGCATCTGCCAACGATAAGAAGTTTCTGAGAAGGTTCGCAGCGAAGTTCTTCCTTAGCAACGGCATTCTGTATAAGCGAAACCATGATTCGACCTTACTGCGTTGTGTGGATAAGACTGAAGCAGAAAGGATCATGGAAGAGCTACATGAGGGGACCTTCGGAACACACTCCAGTGGACACACTATGGCAAAGAAGATCCTTCGGGCAGGGTATTTCTGGTCCACAATGGAAGCTGATTTTTACCAACATTCTCGGACGTGTCACAAGTGCCAGATTTACGCTGATAAGGTGCATGTTCCTCCAGTTCCTCTGAATTTCCTGACTGCACCTTGGCCTTTTGCAATGTGGGGCATTGATATGATCGTTGAGATCAGACCTACGGCATCTAACGGGCATCGTTTCATCCTTGTAGCAATTGATTACTTCACGAAGTGGGTTGAAGCAGCTTCCTACGCTACGGTAACCAAGACTGTTGTGGCACGGTTCATTCGGCATAACCTGATCTGCCGATACGGCGTCCCAGAAAGGATCATTACAGACAATGGTACCAATCTTAATAACAAGATGATCACTGAGCTCTGCGAGCAATTCAAGATACAGCACCACAACTCTTCTCCTTACCGGCCGAAGATGAATGGGGCTGTAGAAGCAGCGAATAAGAATATCAAAAAGATTGTGCAGAAGATGACAGTGACCTATAAATATTGGCACGAGATGTTACCGTTCGCTCTTCATGGGTACCGTACCTCAGCAAGGACGTCAACCGGGGCAACTCCTTTCTCCTTGGTCTACGGTATGGAGGCAGTCTTACCGATAGAAGTGCAAATACCCTCTCTCCGGATAATGAAGGATGCAGATCTGAGCGAAGATGATTGGATCCAGACACGACTTGATCAGCTAAACCTTATCGACGAAAAGAGACTTGCTGCTATTTGTCATGGTCAAACGTATCAGAAACGGATGATCAGGGCATTTAACAAGAAGGTCAGGCCACAAGAGTATCAAGTTGGTGATCTGGTAATCAAACGTATCATCCTTCCTCAGAGTGATCCAAGGGGCAAATGGACCTCTACCTACGAAGGGCCATTTGTGGTTAAACATGTGTTCTCAGGAGGAGCCATGATTCTGACCATCATGGATGGTGACGACCTTCCTCACCCCGCCAATGCAGACATAGTAAAAAGATACTACGCATGAAAAAAGACCCGCTAGGTTGACATACCTAGGCAAAAATTAGGGCTTCCCGGCGAACCAAAAGGGTTCGGGCAAAATGAAGGGATGAAATGAAAAAAAATCTGTACACCCAGCAAGTCGAAAACCTGAGAAGGCGGCTTGGGCAAAAATGGGTATCCCGGTGGACTGAAACCCCGAAAGGGCGGTCCAGGCAAAAGTTAGGGATAAAGCGTAATACTATGTCTCATTGGATCACTTTGCATCTAGAATCCGGTATCTACACCAAGTTCAGACGGCATTGATCAATCAACTTCATCTTCAGCTAGGTCATCAAGTGATGAGACGCTCGAAGATATAAAGGCGATAGCAGAGTTGGAACCCAGTGGGATTATTCTTTCACACAGCTGTTTTATTTTCCTTTGTACAAATTTGTATAAACTCTTTTGTTCGGCGGCGTCCTCTTACTAGGACGTCAGCCTCTTGTACATAAAGCGCCTATTTACAGGCAAATTCAAAAATCAATACAAATACACTTTTCAGTTAAAATTGCCAATTATTTTCCTTTTCTGTTTTGTTTTGTGAAGGACATCCAAGGTTAAATTTGTGATATACGCATTTGACAATAACTGCTAACTCATAAATATTTGCATATGAAACAAAGGATTAATTACAGGTAACATTAGAAACAGGGGCAATAAAATGTTTGTCTAAGCAATCTAATTGTTCTGTCCACCAAGGTACCAAGGTAGGTTCAGCTGAAGAACATAAACCAGTATATCTTAATTCCCCAGAGAGTGAGTCAACAAGTCAATGCACCCTCTCCAAGCAAAGCTACAATCAGCCTTAAGGAAGTTGGGTACCCTCCAGCAGATCTCAACATTCCTCAGCGCAATATACGAACATTCCTAACAAGCATCCCCGGCAGTCTTGATCTAAGATTGTTCCCCGGCGGTATACAGACATTCAGTGGAGTTACTTCCAGTACATCTCAAAATTTCCCCAGGAGAATCCAATCCAGTTTCCCCAAGGAAGTTGGAATCCATCTCCCCAAGCAGTAAGCTTATCCCCGGTAGATTCTGGAAGCTTATCCCCTACAGAGCACGAACGCGTCTCCCGGCTTTATTCAAAGGTTATGCTCCACCAGAGCTTATAACTGGGTTATCCTCAGCCAAAAGCCACGGAAAGATCGTCCTCGGCGAAGTCTTCTTATCCCCAGCGGAGTCCATTAAAACTTCCAACATGACAACGGTATCCCTAGCGAAGTTATCATCAAATATCTCAACAAGAGTACCTCTCTCCCCACAGAGTATTGTTCCCCAGCCAGATCGCTAGAATAATTTTCTCCCTGTAGAGTAATCTCTCCAACAAGTTTATTCCCCCAACGGAGTCATCTTCTCCTACCGGTGTATTCTTGCAACCATCACTCCCCCAGTGGAAACAAAGAATGCTATTCACATCAACCCAGGATTCAACTTCCCGACACCCGTCAAGGATTTATTTTCCTAGACGAAAATACATTCATGAACAACACATCTTTATACATTATAGCATGCATATATGCATCATGAACATACAATCTCATTCATTCTGAAAGCATCTCGCACGTCATACATCATGACATCACATACAACTAACATTTTGTCTTTTCAGGACAAAAGTTAATGCAAAGATAATTGCTATCAACTGTCGTGATTCCAGATCCGATTCCTGTATCTTGCCAGGGAGTATCTGTTGACGACTACAGTACCAGACTCGATTCTTGTATCTTGACAGGGCACGTCTGAAGAGTTCGAAGATCCGATTCCTGTATCTTGCCAGGGTGTATCTGTTGACGACTACAGTACCAGACTCGATTCCTGTATCTTGCCAGGGCATGTCTGAAGAGTTCGAAGATCTGATTCTTGTACCTTGCCAGGGAGTATCTATTGACGACTACAGTACCAGACTTGATTCCTGTATCTTGACAGGGCACGTCTGAAGAGTTCGAAGATCCGATTCCTGCATCTTGCCAGGGAGTATCTGTTGATGACTACAGTACCAGACTCGATTCCTGTATCTTGACAGGGCACGTCTGAAGAGTTCGAAGATCCGATTCCTGTATCTTGCCAGGGAGTATCTGTCGACGACTACAGTACCAGACTCGATTCCTGTATCTTGACAAGGCACGTCTGAAGAGTTCGAAGATCCGATTCCTGTATCTTGCCAGGGAGTATCTGTTGACGACTACAGTACCAGACTCGATTCCTGTATCTTGACAGGGCACGTCTGAAGAGTTCGAAGATATGATTCCTGTATCTTGCCGGGGTGTATCTGTTGACGACTACAGTACCAGACTCGATTCCTGTATCTTGCCAGGGCACGTCTGAAGAGTTCGAAGATCCGATTCCTGTATCTTGCCAGGGAGTATCTGTTGACGACTACAGTACCAGACTCGATTCCTGTATCTTGACAGGGCACGTCTGAAGAGTTCGAAGATCCGATTCCTACATCTTGCCAGGGAATATCTGTTGATGACTACAGTACCAGACTCGATTCCTGTATCTTGACAGGGCACGTCTGAAGAGTTCGAAGATCTGATTCCTGTATCTTGCCAGGGAGTATCTGTCGACGACTACAGTACCAGACTCGATTCCTGTATCTTGCCAGGGAGTATCTGTTGACGACTATAGTACCAGACTCGATTCCTGTATCTTGACAGGGCACGTCTGAAGAGTTCGAAGATCCGATTCCTGTATCTTGCCAGGGAGTATCTGTTGACGACTACAGTACCAGACTCGATTCCTGTATCTTGCCAGGGAGTATCTGTTGACGACTATAGTACCAGACTCGATTCCTGTATCTTGACAGGGCACGTCTGAAGAGTTCGAAGATCCGATTCCTGTATCTTGACAGGGCACGTCTGAAGAGTTCGAAGATCTGATTCCTGTATCTTGACAGGGCACATCTGAAGAGTTCGAAGATCCGATTCCTGTATCCAGCCAGGGCACGTCTACATAAAGAGTTTGAAAGTCAACTCCTGCAACAGGCCAGATAATTTTCTTTTTTTCTCAGGTACGCAAGTTCTCGCTAAGGAATCTCTTACGCGATCGTCACCTAGATGGCATCTATAAGCCCATCCTCCTATCCACCACCTCTCCAAATGGCATCTGTAAGCCCATTCCCGCTATCACTCTGCTGATACTCTACTATGTGAGTGCAAATTTCTGGGCACTCTAGTGTTCAATCACCTTCCACCTTCGGATCACGAAAGGCACACACGCCAATCTACATCCTCAGGTCTAAGAAGATTGAACAGGGGCAACTGTTGTACCCCAAAATTTGCCCTCCCATAATCTTCAAAGTTTTGACAAGAATCATCCTCAATTGGTTCAAGTTTACTCAAGGGCCACACAGTCAAACCATCCTCCTAAGACAGTCAAATTAGGGTTTTTGGGTCTCAAAGGGAAGCTGAAGTTTTCAAGAGCTCAATCAAGTCTCCCATGCTCATACACATTGTCAAGCACCTCCATGTCAAGTTTCAAGGCTCACAAGGTCAAGTTGCACAGTCAAAAACCCTAATTGCTCAACAGTCAACTGTAGGGGCAAAATGGTCATTTGGCAGTCAAAAGTCAAAATTTTTGGTCAACGTCTTATTTTGAAGCCACAAACATCATTTGATCAATGCTTGATCATGATTCTCAAAAGTATGGCTCAAAAAGTCTCAAGATGCAAAAGTTTCTATTCTTGGACAGTTGAAAAGTCAACTGTAACTTGACCAAGGCATATCTTTTTCATGGTTCATCAGAAAAATCCCATCCAATGCTCATCTTGAAGGGGAAGACATTTCCTACAACTCATCTTCACACTCCAAGTCCAAGAAATGCTCTCACAAAAAGTTATCAATTTCAACATTATAGGTCATTTTCAAAAGTCAACAAAAAGGGACTTTAAGTCAAAGACCATAACTTGAGATTGGTAAATCAAAATGACATGGGACCAAAGACATTGGTTAGAGGACTTCAATACCTTTCTAAAATGTCCAAGAACATGATCAAATCTTAAAAATGGAGCAAGATATGCATTGGAGAAGTTGGGAGATTTTTGTGAAATGGCCAAAATCATTTATCCTTGAAATTTCTTTTTTTGACAAAAGGGGCCCACTTTTTCCACTTAAATTAACTTGGCCATGCTTCCCACGTGTCCCACCTTTTATTTCAAATTTTTAAATTAATTTTTTCATTTTTAATTGATTTTATTGGATTTAATTAATTTTAAATCTTTTAAAATCAAAAGAAAATCAAAAAGTTTAATAAAAGGGGATATTTGGTCTTAACAAGCTCTGAATTATCATTATGCCACATCCCAATTTCGTTTCAAAGCCAAATGTAGCAAGAATTCAAAAAATGGTTCAAAAATGGAAGTTTGGTTATGGAGGTTTATGGAGAATCTTGAACTTGTATGCTCTGCATTATGAGGCCATAATTCCTCTCAATACATGTTACATAATACCTATGCAAGTGATCAGAAGCAAGGGAGAGACCTAAACCACGCTGCAACCTCAGAATCAAGTTTTCATTTTTCACCAAAATTCTCAAAACTGAAAACAGAGATAGAACTCCTTTCAAAGCTTATAATCCATTCCAAAGGCTTGCTGGGACATTTTTGGACGTGCCTCAATCATTTTCCACTCTCCATACACAAAGAACAAGTATAACCAAGCCACCCTGTTCATGGTATTTCACATATTCGTGCCCATATTTTCAGGCCATATTGCTGCATTTTAATGTCTCATTTGTATTAATATGATAATTCTAAAACTAATGGCGCCCTCCAATTGAGTTTTCAAGGTCTGTACAGAGATCTACCATGGAAACGTTCTAGGGTTTCAAGAGTTTGAATTTGGGGTTTTCCTAATCTGGAAAAATTGAGCCTCAAAATTAGCATGGTTGAATTCGTCACAAGGAGCCTGATTTAATGAGACATTCGCGCTCAATTTATATGTCCACATGGCCTATTCGCTATTTTCAAATAGCTTGTGTTTTGGGGGGGTTCAAAACCCCCGCTATTCTTCTTTTTACAGGTCCATTCGGTGAAGACGATGGCGTGGCATGGCATGAGTGGCTGGTTTGAATCAGCGCCTTTTTTTATTATTTTATAACACTAATGCAATTTTATTTTATATTATTTGTTTTCTATTCCATGAACAACGCGCGTTGGTAGCTCACCTGGTAAAGGCGTTGGATGATAAACACTGGGACCTGGGTTCGAATCCCAGGTCCCCTCACTTTGCTTCTATTATTTTGTCTACTTTGTTCCCATGCAGTTTCCATCTTAAGGACCACCCTGAAGCCCAACGCCTCTGCTTGCCATGTGTCTCAAATGGTCCATCCAGTGGCTACTACTTGCCATCCACCATAGGCGTCAGTCAAAGGTGCTCCACGTGATCCAGAAAGTCAACAAGGGGCCTCCTTCTGTTGGGCCTGATTCATCAAATCCACCTCCTCATTTGGGGTCTACACCCCCCACAGTTTGCATTTGATTTCCTTTTCTTTCCATTTTTTTATTTTGTTTTATTTCTAATTAATTAATCAAAACAATTTTCATAAAAACCAAAAAAATCAGAAAATCATAAAAAAACAAAAAAATATGTTTCATTTTAATTTAATTCATCAATAACTCTTTTTTTTGTAAATAATTTAAATAATCAATTTAGTTTTTAATTTTAGGTTGTTAACTTTAATTCCTTTTTTTAATAACCAAAAATATATAAAAAAATAGACCTTTGGCATTTTTTTCTTTTATCCTTTTTTAATTAAATATTTTTATTATAATTATCATTAACCATTAATTTTGTAAATAATTTAAATAATCAATTTAGTTCTAATTTTAGGTTTTAGCTTTAATACATTTTTTTAATAAATTAAAAACAATTAGAACTAGAATTATTTAACTTTTAAATTCCAATTTAATTTTCTTTAATGTCATAAATACAAAAACATAAAAAAATAAGTTCTTTCTTTTTATTTAACTTAATTATTTTAATAATTTTATTTTAATTCCTTTAAAGGGTCCAACGCCCTCGCATTCGATTACAATTTTGTTTCGTGCGTTTTATTTATTTCTCTTTTTGAATATAATGTACTTGCTCCAAAGCCCTGTAATAGTTAATTAGGCATTTATTTTCTGCATTTTATTTTAAATCGGGTCTGGATTAATTTGGCGATGTAGACCCGTGCCTTTGTAATAGCGTAGGATCTTTATCTTTTCCGCACTTTAAATTCCCGCACCTTTAACTGTTAAACAATCACATGAAAGAATGAATGCCCAAAAATAAAAATAAAGCGTAGATCACCAATGCATGAACAAGACAAAAATATCTGAAAACGACACCCAAATCACACACCACCCATAGGGTACGCCTCACTGTTGCCTTGCCCCTCGAAAGGTGGTCATCAAGTATAGGACGTCTTAGTGAGTCCTTATGTTCCATTGATCTAGTTGCCTCGATTAAGTTGCCTCGGAACGGTCGCCTCAGAATAAAAGATCAATGGCATAAGGGTAGCTTCTAAGGTATCCTACTATTGCTCTGGTGATCACACAGTTGCCTTGCCCCTCGAAACGTGGTCGTCGAGTACAGGACGTCTTAGTGAGACCTTATGTTCCATTGATCTGGTTGCCTCGAAACAAGTTGCCTCGAAACGGTTGCCTCGGAATATAAAGATCAATGGCATAAGGGTAGCTTCTAAGGTATCTTACTATTACTCGGTGATCACACTGTCCCTAACCCTCGAATTGACCCGAACACCTCCAACGGTGGTGCTACCTACCTCTCAATGGTGGGATGGCACTACCTTAAGGACATTTACACAGACTAATTCCTTAGGGTAGGTAGATGACTCGTGGATACTTGCTCTAATTCAAAACAAATCAAAAACTTCTTTTCACACCGACACTTTGCAAAAAGCTTTCAAAAACAATTTTTCAAACACTCTTGAGGACTGATACAAGAGTCGATCTGAAACTTTCAAAGAAACTTTTTCAAACCCACTCACACTTGAAAAGCAAACAAATATTTTGATAACACAAATGAGCAAGTATCTAAGAGCCCATGGATAACCATGGATAGAAAGGGTGCTAACACCTCCCCTTTCTATAAATCTACCTCCCGAACCGAGAACTAATCTCAATAAGGAATTTTTCTGTGCTTTTGTCCTTTCCATGTTGGAGAAAATAAAAGACGGTGGCGACTCTTGCTTACCGCGACATTTCGCGAACCAGCGTTAAACAGTCAGTTCCGGATCCACCGATCACACCCTGCATGTCTCCATTGAATGCAGGGGCACTACTCTTGCTCATGTGTTAGTAGATACTGGTTCCTCATTGAACGGTTTGCCTAAGAAAGCTCTAGACCGGTTGGACTGTGAAGGGTTGGAGCTGAAACCAAGCAACATTGTTGTTAGGGCCTTTGATGGGTCTAAGAGAATGGTGCATGGAGAAGTTGATATCCCGATTAAGGTTGGTTCTCAGGTTTTCAACTCTACGTTCTACGTGATGGACATTCAGCCATCTTATTCTTGTTTGCTGGGCCGTCCATGGATCCACAAAGTTGGGGCCGTAACCTCAACGCTCCACCAAAAGCTGAAGTACCCGGTCAAAGGGAAGATTGTGACAGTACAAGGAGAGGAGGAGTACATGGTGAGCCACCTTAACTCTTTCTGATATGTAGAGATGGATGGGGAGTTCATTGAGACCCCATTTCAGCATTTTGAAGAGGTTCCCCAGACACTGGCGTCAGTTGAGACTATTGTTGAAGGTTCTCCTATGAAGATGGCTTCCTTAAAGGATGCCCGGGCTGTTGTCGAGAAAGGTGGGTGTGCAAATTGGGGCCAACTCCCTGATTTTGCATAGAAGACTAACAAGTTTGGTTTGGGTTTCACTGAAGAAGCTCAAAGGGTTGTTCGGAATGCACGGATCGGAAGACCTCCCGTGTTCATCAGCAATTCAGGAGTAAATACCATTGAAGACGACGTTGAAGAGTCTGAGTTCGACAATTGGATCTATCCTACGACCGACGGTGGACAATGCAACTGGACAGCAAAGGACTTCATCCCTATTTCTTTTTTTACCCAGTAATGAAACTTTTTGTTTTGAATATGTAACAGACAATGTGTTAAACTTTACGGCCCGGTGTCTTACCCGGGGCACCGTGGCTTCATTTGTGAGGGCTTTATGTGTGTCATCTACATATATCATTAATGACGTTCTTGCATTTCAAATTTTGCGCTCCTTGTTTTTCTTTTACTATATATTGCAAAAACAGCTATTTTACACACACCCATATATACAGGTCTACATCCACTCTGGATCTCACTGGTAACGACTCTGCTACTGCCAGTTATGACTTCGAAAATCCGACCAACTTAGCCGAAGACGAAGGTGAAGATGATTGTGAAGTGCCTGGTGAACTTGCAAGACTGTTACTCCAAGAAGAGAGGGCTATACAGCCACACGTAGAGCCGGTGGAATCAGTGAATCTGGGTACTGAGATAGACAAGAAGGAAGTCAAGATCAGTGCAAACCTGGAGCTTAGTGTGAAGCAACGGTTGATCCAGATGCTGCGTGACTATGTTGAGATCTTCGCCTGGTCTTATGAAGATATGCCTGGGTTGGATACCGATATTGTGGTTCACCGTTTGCCTACCAAGAAAGACTTTCCTCCAGTAAAATAGAAGGTTCGCCGAATGCGCCCAGAGATGTCTGAGAAAATCAAGGCTGAAGTTATGAAACAGTTTGACGTCGGGTTTCTAGCAGTTAATTCTTACCCACAGTGGGTGGCTAACGTGGTTCCTGTACCGAAGAAGGATGGTAAGGTTAGAATGTGTGTCGACTATAGGGATCTGAACAGGGAAAGCCCCAAGGATGATTTCCCTCTACCTCATATCGACGTTCTGGTTGACAACACCGCTCAGCACAAGGTATTCTCCTTTATGGATGGATTATCCTGTTATAATCAAATTAAAATGGCTCCCGAAGACATGGAGAAGACAACCTTTGTTACTCAGTGGGGTACCTTTTTCTACAAGGTCATGCCTTTCGGATTGAAGAATGCTGGGGCAACATATCAGCGTGCCATGGTTGCTTTATTTCATGACACGATCCATCATGAGATTGAGGTATACGTCGACGACGTGATTGCAAGGTCCCAAACTGAGGAGGAACACCTTGACCATCTGCAGAAGCTGTTTGACAGGCTGAAGTTGTACAAGCTGAGGTTAAACCCGAACAAATGCACCTTCGGGGTGAGATCTGGTAAACTGTTGGGTTTCGTCGTAAGCAACAAAGGTATTCAAGTGGATCCTGCAAAGGTGAAAGCTATACAGGAGATGCCAGCTCCTAGAACAGAGAAAGAAGTCAGAGGCTTCCTGGGACGTCTGAACTACATTGCCCGATTCATCTCACACCTGACTGCTACTTGTGAGCCAATCTTCAAGCTGCTGAAGAAAGATCAAGTAGTACGTTGGAACGACGAATGTCAGGCCGCTTTCGAAAAGATCAAAGAATATCTCCAAGAGCCACCTATTCTGATGCCACCAGTTGAAGGGAGACCTCTGATCTTATACTTGACAGTACTCGACAACACAATGGGGTGTGTGTTGGGTCAGCATGACGAGTCTGGTCGAAAAGAGCATGCTATTTATTACCTTAGCAAAAAGTTTACCGACTGCGAGACACGATACTCGTTGCTTGAGAAAACTTGTTGCACTTTGGCATGGGATGCTCGCCGGCTGAGACAGTATATGCTGACTCACACTACTCTGTTGATATCAAAGATGGATCCAATCAAGTATATCTTCGAAAAGCCTGCCTTGTCCGGAAGAATAGCAAGATGGAAGATGATCTTGGCTGAGTATGACATCCAGTATACGACCCAAAAGGTAATCAAGGGAAGTGTGTTGGCAGACCATTTGGCACATCAGGCCGTGGATGATTACCAGTCTATGAACTTTGAATTCCCGGACGAGAATATCATGTTGGTAACTGATTGTGAGACACCTGGACCGGATGAAGGACCTGAGGAGGGATCCCGATGGTCTATGTACTTTGATGGAGCTTCAAACGCTTTGGGTAATGGTATTGGCGCTGTAATCATATCTCCTAAAGGCTCTCATACTCCGTTCACCGCCCGACTATGTTTCAACTGCAGCAACAATATGGCGGAGTATGAAGCGTGCATCATGGGTCTCTGAGTAGCAATTGACCTAAGGATTAAGTTTCTAAGTTTCTTCGGAGATTCCGCTCTCGTGATCATTCAGATCAAAGGCGAGTGGGATACGAAACACCCGAACCTTATTCCTTATAAGGAGTATGTATTGATGTTGCTCCCACATTTCGAGGAGATAACCTTTGAACACTTCCCTAGAGAGGAGAATCAGTTGGCAGACGCGCTGGCTACGATGTCTTCTATGTTCAAGGTCAATTGGGACAACGAGGCTCCCCGGATTATCATTGAAAGATTGGACAAACCTGCACATTGCTGTGACATTGAGACTGAAGAGGTAGCAGATAAACCTTGGTTTCATGAGGTGAAGAGATACCTTGAGGCTCAGGAATACCCCGAGGGTGCATCTGTTAATGACAAGAAGTTTCTAAGGAGGTTCGCGACGAAGTTCTTCATCAGCAATGGCATTCTTTACAAGCGTAACCATGATTCGACCTTACTGCGTTGTGTGGATAAGAGCGAAGCAGAAAGGATTATGGTAGAGTTGCATGAAGGTACTTTCGGAACTCACTTCAGCAGATACACCATGGCAAAGAAAATCCTTCGGGCAGGATATTATTGGTCCACAATGGAAGCTGACTGTTACCAGCATTCTCGGACGTGTCACAAGTGTCAGGTCTATGCTGATAAGGTGCACATACCTCCAGTACCTTTGAACGTCTTGACAGCTCCTTAGCCTTTTGCAATGTGGGGCATTGATATGATCGGCGAGATCAGACCTACAGTATCCAACGGGCATCGTTTCATCATGGTAGAAATTGATTACTTTACGAAGTGGGTTGAAGCAACCTCCTTTGCTACCGTAACCAAGAATGTCGTGGCACGGTTCATTCGACACAATCTGATCTGTCGATATGGTGTACCAGAGAGGATCATTACGGACAATGGTACCAATCTCAACAACAAGATGATCACTGAGCTCTGCGAGAAATTCAAGATACAACATCATAACTCTTCTCCCTACCGGCCGAAGATGAATGGGGTTGTCGAAGCGGCTAATAAGAACATTAAGAAGATTGTGCAGAAGATAACGGTGACATACAAAGACTGGCACGAGTTGTTGCCATTTGCTCTTCATGGGTACCGTACCTCAGCACGGACGTCAACAGGGGCAACACCCTATTCCTTGGTATATGGTACGGAGGCAGTCTTGCCCATTGAAGTTCAGATACCCTCTCTTCAAATCATGAAGGATGCAGGTTTGAGCGAAGATGACTGGATTCAGACCCGGCTTGATCAGCTGAACCTAATCGACGAAAAGAGACTTACTGCTATTTATCATGGTCAGACGTACCAAAAACGGATGATCAAGGCATTTAACAAGAAAGTCAGACGACAAGAGTATCAAGTTGGGGATCTGGTAATCAATCGCATTATCTTACCTCAAGGTGATCCCAGGGGGAAATGGACCCCTACTTACGACGGGCCATTTGTGGTTAAGAACATTTTCTCAGGAGGAGCTATGATTCTAACCACCATGGATGGTGACGACCTTCCTCACCCCGTCAATGCAGACATAATGAAAAGATACTACGCATAATCAAAGACCCGCTAGTTTGACTGGCCTAGGAAAAAATAAGGGCTTCCCGGCGAACCAAAAGGGTTCGGGCAAAAATAAGGGATGTGTTGTACCCCAAAATTTTCCCTCGCATTTTTCCTCAAGAAATTACAGCTTCAGGCATTTCCTGATTTTTCAAACTGGCTCAAGAATCGGTCAAACTGACTTTTCTCGTCAGTCAAACAAAATTAGGGTTTTATTGATTTTCAGGGCTCTGGAATGCTTCAAGCAGTTAGTTTAGGGTTTTGGTTGATTTTGGCTCAACTTCGATCAGGCGAACGCTTCTTTGGCATTTAATCAGGAATTAAGGTTTTTTGTGGGCATATTCTCAGAAGGATTTAAATTCCACAACACTTTGCAAGTTATTCCGAGATTTGGGTTGAATTCGCATTGTTTGATTTAATCAGTAAAAAGACTGCATTTGGGTTGAATTCACATTGTTTTGTTTGAGCCAGTCAAAAGATCCATGTAGTTTGGATTTACAGTGTTTGATAAAAAATCAGGGAAAAGGGAAGGCGCCTGATCAGTGTTTTGATTAACTGTTGCTTTGCTTTGGATATTGGAGATACCAGGTTTAACTGATCAATGTGCTAAAGCATTGTTTATTTAAATTATTTATTATTCTAAATAAAGTGATTGAAATTTAGTTTTCAATTATTTTAATTCAAAGAGTTTTAAATAATAAATAAACAATAAAGAAGGAGGAAATAGAATTGATTGGATAATAAAGACTTTTAGTTATTCTTGAATTATTTGTACAATTATTGTTTATAATTTAATTACAAGCAATGATTTTACATTAATTTAAATTTAAATAAAAAGAAAACTATCCTATTTTTTCTAATTCTTCATTCTTCATTTAGTACCCCTCTCCATTCAAATATTCATCTGCAAAAGAAAGGAAGAAAAGTTAGAAACAGATAATTTGAATTAAAGAGACAGATAAAATTATAGTCATCATTAAGGGCCACTGATTGGGATCAGTTAACCCTCTCTACAAATCATGTGATTTCTCCCGGTTCACAAAGAGGGAAGAATTTTTATTTGTTAATCATGAATGCAAAGTTGAAAAAATGCAAAGTTTGTCAACACATTGCACAATTCAAAAATCTCAAACAAACTGCACAGTTCAAATCAAACTAAAAATCAAATTGCCACTTTCTGTCAAAAATGCCAAAAGGTACAAGTTGTTGTCACAAAGATATCAAGCTGTCAAAAGAAGATTTTGGAAAGATATCAAGCTGTCAAAGAAAAGAGACAAGAATGCAGAGCAAAACTATTATGCAAGCAAAACTTTTTTTCATCATTTCCCAAGATAAAGGTGGCCACTTTCAGAACTAAAAGTACAACATAAACATTATTATAATGCAACTGTACTGAGAGAGAAAGAAGAAAAAGAGATAAGAGAGCAGGTTTTTAGGCTTTAGGCAAGAAGATAGAAACATATACAAAAGAACAAAAAACACAGTAGAGAAGGGAGGAGAAAGATACCAAACAGCAAACACCTCCATACACATAACCATCAAACCTCAAGCAATAACCTGCAATGGCCTAATAAACCATACAACCTGCATATGCCAAACCTGCCTGAAGCAAGTCAGAAGCCTCACCCTGTCAAAAGAAAACAAGTTCAAGGCCAAGCCTTACCAGCTAAAGCATCAAACCTGCTAAGCCATGAAACCTGTTAAGGCCAATACCTGCATTAGCCATACCAGCTAAAGCATCAAACCTGCGAAGCCATGAAACCTGTTAAGGCCTAAACCAGCATTAAAACCTGTATAGCCTCACAACCAGATAACACAAGACCATCAAACCTGCTAAAACCATCAAACCTGCTAAACCAGTCAAAACCTATTCAAACTAATTCCAAAAACCTTAACCATTCAAAGCCAAATATATCACAAAAAACCAGCATATGCCCATAACCAGAAAACCTTACCAGTTGCAAAAGCCAACAAACTCGAAACATATCTCATCAACACTAAAAAGATCCAACATCACAAGCCTCAGAAAAAGCAATATCACAAGCCTCAGACAGCGTCATCATGGGCCATTAATTCAAGCGTACAGTAGTAGAAGAAGAAGAGAGGCTAATAAAAGCAAAAGCTTCAACAATAGCATGATAACAGTGATAGCATCTAAGCCCTCAGAAAAATATCATCACAGGGCGGTCGAAAAGCAAGCAATATAAGCATACGAGCAAAGTAGGTAACTATCAAGCTCAACAGTTTCAAAGGCAAGTTCAAGGCAACTGAGATAGAAAAAGTTTCAAAGGCATATTCGAGGCAAAAGAGAAGAAGAAAGTCAGAGAAGCATCAAAAGCATCACATTAAACAAGCATACAGAAGAGGCAACTCAGAGGCAACAAAGGCAAGCCAAGAAAGAGAAGAAGAAAAGAAGACGTGTATCAAGCTTTCAGATTGACATCATAAAGCCTAAAAAAGGTAGTACAGAAATACCAAGTGTCATCCAAGCAAGCGTCTTCACCGTCTCATCACCGAGCCTCCGCCTCAACGCCTCCGTTTCATCCTCCTCCTTCTCCAAGATCGAAGGTAGTAATTTCCTTCCTTCCCTTTCATAATCCTCAACAATAAGGCAAATAACAAACATTCCAAATCAGAAAGTTATGCATGCAAAAAGAATCATAAAAAAACGTAAAACCCTAAAAGACGAAGTGAATTGAAATCGCTACCTTTTGCTCTCATCTTCGCGTTGTCCAGCCATGGAGGGAAGAGGATGAACATTGGCGTCTGGTGGCTAAGGATGTAGAGGAATTGGAAGCCTGATTCAGGGACGAGACAAAGAGGATGAACGGAGACGAACAAGTGAACGAACGGCGCGCTGCTCACAAACCCTAAGGCAATTTCCCAACTGAAAGTAATTGTTTCAAACCCTAAAGTGTGTGTTTCCACAGTTGGGCCTAACCCATCCAAATGCCAAGCCCAAACGCGCTTCCCTGATCACACCCCCTTTTTCTAGCGCCATGGACATTCTGCTTGGGCCATAATCCTCCAAGCCCCTATCTTTTATACATAAACTCAACCATTTCTCTTTTTTTAATTAAAATACTTCAATACATTAATATTAAAATACTAAAATACTCCTTTTTATATATACATAATTTAATTAATATAAAACATCTAATTTAATTGTTCTTTGAATATATTAAACACGAAAAATATAATTAAAACATCTTTTATACACAATACAATTAAAGTTGAAAACATTTTCCTTCTTTTAAATAAAATACTCTTCTTTGTACATAAATTCTTTTTTAAATAAATACATTTTCCTTTCTTAGACTTTTTGTACATAACAAATAAAAATACATTTTTTCTAATATATAATTTAATTCTTGATATTATTTAAAACATACTTTTGGTATATAATAAATAAAGGTACATTTTTATACATTATCTAAATAGAATTTAAAATATTTAAGTAAAACATTCTTTTTGTGTATATATTAAATAATGCAAGATCACCAATCAAAGATTAATTAATAAACATTTAATTTCTTTATTTAAGTTAAACAATGCTTAATAATACATTAAATTCACATTGTCGCACCTGTAAATAATTACATACACGTATGCACGCACACTTACACAATACATTTGCCTTGCTCCTATACACATTTGCTTACACTTGTATATTCGTTACATTTATATTTGATCGCAAATTCGATTTGGTTGTAACTTATTGGACACTACATTCCTAAGTCTCATCCCCATTCATAAATTTGTACCCCCACTCCCGGATACTTATTTTGTAATAGCGTAGACTTTACATTTTCGCAATTTACCGCTTTCAATTCTACCATGGTTAGACCTAGGGTTTGCATGTACATAAAACCAAATGCTAGATAACCTAATACAAGACAAATACATGAAATCAATACACAATCACACTTGCACCCTCTAGGGTAATCCCACATGTTGCCTTCCAAAATGGGCCGTGCTTGCACGTCGAGTATCTTTGGCGAAACAAATTCAAATGATCATAAGTCCCTCGATGACGCTTTCGAATGTTGCCTAAAACGGAATGATCATAGTCCCTTCAAAGCAAATTGCCAAAGACACTTGGCACCATTGCTTTCATGGTCCATACGATGACCCGCGCCCGTCCCGAATAAACTTCCTAAACGCAAGATTGTCCACCAAATTCAATGGTGGAACAAAATTGTTAAAAAAGGGTTGAAAACATAGAGAAAACCTTTGAGTACAATAGGGTAGATAAAACTCTTAGTTACTTGAGATCAACTTGCAAAAACGCTTGCCTTCTTTTCAAAAACCACAATCCACAACACTTTCAAAACTCTCAAAAACATTTGAAACATCTTTTCGAAAAGATACACGCCTTTGTAAAATATTCGAGTAAAGAATTGTTACAAGGTTAGCCTAAGACAAGGCATCTTCTTCCAAAATATTTTCAAAAACACTCACACATACACCATTTTCAAGCAATCGAAAATCAAGGCAAGTGATCTAAAAAACCAAGTAACTAAGAGCCCATGGATAACCATGGATGAAAAGGGTGCTAATACCTTCCCTTTTCATAATCTACCCCCCGAACCCACGAAATATCTCAAAAGGTCTTTGTTGTGCTTTTTCAACCTTTCCTTTAGGATAAAATAAAAAGTCGGTGGCGACTCTTGCTCAACCGAAACATTTGCGAAAACGAACGCAAAACCACAGTCAGTTCTCCCACCGTATCACAGGATGAAAATGAAAAATCTGTACACCCGGCAAGTCGAAAACCTGAAAAGGCAGCTTGGGCAAAAAAGGGAATCCTGGTGGACTGAAAACCCGAAAGGGCGGTCCAGGAAAAAATTAGGGATCAAAGCGTAACACTATGTCTCATTAGATCACTTTGCATCCAGACTTCGGTATCGACTATCAAGCTCAGACGGTCCTAATCAATCTGATTCACCTTCAACCAGTAGCAAAGTGATAAGATGCTCGAGGACATAAAGGCAATAGCAGAGTTGGAACCCAGTGGGATTATTCACATAGCTGTTTTGTTTAGTTTTTCACAAATTATGTAAATTCTATTATTCGGCGGCGTTCTCTTACTAGGACGTCAGCCTCTTGTACAAAAACGCCTATTTACAGGCCAAACTTCAAAATCAATACAATTCACTTTCAAAGAAATTTCAAACTGTTTTTTCTTTATCTGTTTTGTTTTGCAAAGAACATCCAGTGTTCATTTTCGATATATGCATTTGAAATTAATTGCTACTCATAAATATTTACACGCGAAACAAAAATGATTACTGGTAATATCAGAAACAGGGGCAATAAGAATTGTCCGAACTGTATAGTTGCTTTGTCCACCAGGTGCAAAGGTAGATTCAGCTGAAGAATATGACCAAAGTACTTTCACTCCCCGCAGAGTAAGGCCATAATGGTAGCTCTCCCCAGCTGAGACTTGCAACCATGAACGAATCATCAATGTTCTCCCCAAGCAGAGTTTATCTACCATCAGCACTAAAAAGGCTTGATATCCCCGAAAGTCTTAATATTCCCTAGAGGAGTATAAGAATGTTCCCCGACAGAATACAAAATATCCCCAGTGGAATTAAATTTTCCCAGTGTAGTCTGAAAAACACTTCCCCAACAGAGTTGAAGCATCATCCCCAGTAGACTCTGAAAGTTTATCCCCAGCGGAGTACAAAAATAAATCTCCCCAGCCGAGTTCAAAGGATCATTCCCAACAGAATTCAGAGGATTATCCCCACAAAAGTCTAACAGGTTTATCCCCAGCAAGTTGCAACCGAAAGATTATCCCCAGTGGAGTCCTTTCCTTTCACAAACAGGAATTCAATCCTCAACAAATTCAGTATCACCAGTGGAATTTATCAGTGGAATCCTCAGCAGAGCATCTCTTCCCCACAGAGTAATCTCATCATCAGTATATTCCCCAACGGAGTTATCTTCTCCTGCAGGTCTATTCTTGTAATCACCTTCGTTCACCATCCCCAGCGGAAACGAAGAATCCAACTCTATTCTCCAGCAGCTATCCGGGATTTATTTTCCCCAGTTAAAACATTACATTTCCATACATCATGATACATGCATATACGCATCATACCATACAATCTCATTGTTGAGAGCATCATTGCTTGACCCATGTCATGCATTGCATATGACTGACCTTTACCTTTCAGGAAAGATGCAGTTAAATTCTCAGCTATATCAAGACCTCCTCTGGTTCAGTCAGATCGACGCGAAGATCTCCCTGATTCGTATTCCAGTTGAAGTTATTCCAAGACTTTTGTCTGGTCCAGTTAAATCGATTCAAAGATTTTTCTGATGCCGATCAAGTCAAAGTTAATCCAAGACCTCCTCTAGTTCAGTCAGATCGACGCGAAGATCTCCCTGATTCGTATTCCAGTTGAAGTTATTCCAAGACTTTCGTCTAGGATGGCATCCCTCAAGGATGCGGAGGTTGTAATCAAAGAAGGAAGAAGTATAGTGTAGGGGGAACTGGCTGATTTTCCTCACAAGACAGACAAGTTCGGACTAGGTTTTACTACTGCTGGCCAGAAAACTATGCGTCGCTCCAGGGCTGGAGGACCACCCATAAAAATCACTCACCATGGAATTAATGCCTTAGAAGATGATGATGAAGAAGACAACTTTGAAGATTGTATCTATCCAACCGTCGAGGGAGGATTAAGCAACTGGGAAGCGAAGGACTTCATTCTCATCACTTTCATCAACCAGTAATTTATCTTTGAATAATTTCCTATTTTGGTCTGTAATAACTAAACAATTCATACACTATTTTCACCTTATGCCTTTCCCGGGGAATATAGGTCCATTTGTAAGGGCTTGATTTTCTTCATTATCATATGCCATGTTTAATGAATCATTGGACGTTTTCATCTATAAACTGTTGTGTTCATTTTCTTTCCTTTTACATTTTTGTTTTGTTTAAGGATCGCTATCCCTTACACACACACACACTCACAAAATGCAGGTACCCATCCTGTTGCACCCCAAAATTTTCCCTCTCATATTTCTCAAAACATTGCAAGAATAGTCTCCAAGTTGCTCAAGATTGCTCAAGAGTTGGACAGTCAAGCTATCTCCTAAGGCAGTCAACCTCAAATTAGGGTTTTGTGTTGCATCAAGGTCCTTGCATACAAATGATCTAAAGTGCTCCCCAAAGTCCTAATATGTTTTCAAGATCATCCATGTCAAATTTCAAGCCTTGCAGAGGAAGTTTGGTCAGTCAATTGCTCAAAGGGCCCAAAAATCGACTGTGCTAGGGCAAAAGTCAACTGTGACCCAAATATAGTCAAACTTCAAGATTTTTTGTCAACATTCTCATTTTGAAGGTTATTTCATCATTTTATCAAGGCTTGATCATGATTCATCAAGGATTGCTCAAAATTCATCAAGACTCAACAGTTGCTAAATTAGGGTTTTGCAGGAAAAGTCAACTCAACTTTGACCAAGCATAATTTTCTCATACTTTATGTTAAATGACCCATCCAAAGCTCATTTTGAAGGGGATGCAATTTCCTACAATCCATATTCATACCCCAAGATCAAGAAATGCACTCACAAAAAGTTACAAATTTGGACATTATAGGTGATTTTTGAAAGTCAACAAAAACACCTTTTTTGCCAAAGCTTATAACTTGAGCATGGAATATAAAAATGAGATGAGACTAAAAGTGTTGGTTATATAACATCTCAATATTTCTAAAAAGTCCAATAACACTTCCAAAAGTTCAAAATTGAAGAAGTTATGCCTTGTTGAAGTTGGGCATTTTTGCAAAATTGCCAAAAGTCAACTATCCCAAAAACTTCAAATTTTGTCAAATGGGCCCATTCTTTTCCACTTGATTTGATCTTGTAACACTACACACGTGTCCTAGCTTCAGCCTTATGTCCATTTATCAATTTTTCTATTTTATTTGATTTTTATTTGAATTATTTCATTTTAAATCAAAATTAAATCATATAAAATCTAAAACCTTGATAACATGAGATTTTTTGCTATTTCAGGATTTGATTCTCATCATTATCATCATCAAACTCGAATCTCACCAAACCATGTGCAAAAAGATTGAAAATTGGCAAAATTGGAAAGGTTTAAAGAGTGGATCAAATCAAATCTCCAAGCATTGATGTACAAGGATTGAGTCCACAAATGTTAACCTAGTGCATTGCTTATTACATATACAAGTGAAAGGCACACGAATTAGAGGTTGGAGGCTGCAGAATCATCAAAAGCAAACTTGAAAAAATTGGCAAAAAGCTTGAAACTGAAATCGTGCATAGAGGCCAATTCAGGGACAAATCTCAACACCACTCCATTGCTGGGAAATCACTGAGTCAAAAGAAATCAAAAGCATGCTCTCATACCCTCTCAATCGCGCTGTAAGTCTCTCAAAAAACCGCCCTGTATTCGAAATCGTATCCTTATGTTCTTGCATTTTTTTGACAAATTATTGGTATATTCATGCTTATCGTTCAATTTGGAAGCATTCTGCATTATTTGATTGCATCCATATGACCTGTAGCACCATAGCCGAATCTAGGGTTCTTGGTTTGTGTTTTTGGGCATTTCTTGTACAGGTGAAATCAAGACCCAAGAGGGACATAGACGTGCTCAAGAGGCCTAGACGAGCACAACCATGTGCTTGGTATCAATTTTTATGGCCTAGAATAGAATTTAGAACGCACATGCGAATTTAGCTGCGGATGTAAATCCGCAGGTAAATAACCAGGGTGAACGAAGAAGACGATGACGCGTCTCCCTCCCATTGGTTGATTCGAATATAGCGCGCTTTAATTTTTTTCTGATCCATTAATTTGTTTTTGTTTTATTATTATTAGTTTCTAATACTATAACAAATGAAGCGTAGTGGTGCAGTGGCAAAGGCGTGTCTCAAAACACCAATAGGACCTGGGTTCGAATCCCAGGTCCCCATATTCCTTATTAATATTTTCTTTCAGGTGTTCCAGCGCGTTTCATGCATTACAGCGCACCATGGTCTCTCACTTAATCATTAGCCAGATGGCCCCAGACCAGATCTGGAGGTCCAGATGGAGCGTGCATCATGTTTCTAAGTCAAAGTGCCATAGAGAATCAGAGAAGTCAACCAGGCCTGCGCCTGTTGGGCCACAAAATTGCCATTCCAACCTCCAATTTGGGCCCAAAACCCCCCTGAGTATTTCTATTTCTTTCTTTTTATTTATTTTATTTATTTGTTTGAATAATTATTTTTATTATTTAACTAACCAATTAAATTTTTTTTCTTAATAAAATAAAAACCAAAAAAAATATTTTGTTTATTAAATTAATTTTCAGTATTTTATTTTTGTTAATAAATATTAATTGAATTAATTTAGTTTTAATTAGGATTAACTTTTAATATCTTTTGCAATAATTAAAATTAACTTAGATAATTAGGTTTTATTAACTTTGATTAATTTATTTTTATTTCTTTAAATACTCAAAAACCCAAAAATATTTTTATTAATTAATTTATTTATTAATTTAATGCTTAACTTAATTTAATTTCTTCCATAAATTCAAAATAACAAAAATCTTTTCTTTAATAAACAAAGGGTCAAAACCCTAAAATGCGCCTGATTTAATTTTCCCGCACGCGATCCATATTTATTCCAATATTGTATCTGTTTCCTGGAATGCAATAGTTTAATAGGACTTTAAATACTTTTATCGCTTTATTTATTTTCCGCATTTTAAATTCAAGGGTTGTTTTTGGCGATGTAAATACCCGACGCATTGTAACAGTTTAGTTTAAATTCCGCAACTCATAAACTGTTAGATGTTTGGTAATAGGGAATGCATGACAAGATCAAATGTTTAAACCTAAAATCAACATAGATAACCGTTGACATGTACAAAGACAAATTAACTGAAAATAACACACTCGCACATGCGCACTCTTAGGGTACACCTCACTCGGTTGCCTTCGAACGCGGTCATTGAGTATAGGAAGTTTTAGAGGTCGCCCTCTTATCCAAAGATCATAGTTGCCTCGAAACAGTTGCCTCGGAAAAATGATCTAAGATATTAGGGTTACCGCTAAGGCGTCCTAACATTGCTTTAGTGACCGCACGTCCCTTAATCGAATTGACCCTTAAACTCCAACGACGATGCTACCTACTCATCAATAGTGGGCTAGCATTGTCTAAAGGACATTAGCACAAATTGATTCCTTTGTTGAAATGGTAGACGGTTCTTAAGTACTTGCTCTCTCAAAAAACAAAATCTTTTTCACACTTACACCTTTCAAAACAAAAACTTCTTTCAAACCCACAAACACAAAGAAAAGCAAATTTTGAAAAAACTTTGAGCAAGTATCTAAGAGCCCGTGGATAACCACAGATAGAAAGGGTGCTAACACCTTCCCTTTCTATAATCTACCCCCTGGAATCGAGAAAAATCTCGAAAAAGGAATTTTTCTATGCTTTTTTCCTTTCCTTGTTGGATAAAATAAAAGACGGTGGCGACTCTTGCTTACCGCGACATTTTGCGAAAACAAACGCAAAATGCGAACCAGCATTCCAAAACAGTCAGTTTTATCCCACCGTATCTCACATCCACTCCGGATTCCATGGGTGAGTATTCTGCTTTAGCCTTCGGTGACTCTGAAGATTTGGTCAGTCATGCTGAGTACGAAGGTGATGAAGACTGTGAATTGCCTGGAGAGTTAACCAGACTTCTGCAACAAGAGGAAAGGGCTATTCTGCCCCATGAAGAGTTGCTAGAAACCATCAACTTGGGAACAAAGGAAGATAAGAAAGAGGTTAAAGTGGGTGCCAACCTGGAACAAAGTGTCAAAGAGCGCTTAGTACAGTTGTTGAATGAATATGTTGAAATCTTCGTCTGGTCCTATGAAGACATGTCGGGACTAGATACAGATATCGTGGTTCACCGTCTCCCTACAAGAGAAGATTGTCCACCAATCAAACAAAAGGTCCGGCAAATGAGGCCCGACATGTCTGAAAAGATCAAAGCTGAGGTAATGAAGCAATTCAATGTTGGTTTTCTGGCTGTTATTTCCTATCCATAATGGGTTGCTAACATTGTGCCCATGCCTAAAAAGGACGGCAAAGTCATAATATGTGTGGACTATAGGGATTTAAACAGGGCTAGTCCTAAAGATGATTTTCCACTGCCACACATCGACATCTTGATTGACAACACAAGCTCAACACAAGGTATTTTCCTTCATGGATGGATTCTTGGGATACAACCAGATCAAAATGGCCCCCGAAGACATGGAGAAAACTACTTTTGTCACGCAATGGGGTACCTTCTGCTACAAAGTGATGCCATTCAGACTGAAGAATGCCGGAGCAACCTATCAACGCGCCATGGTAGCTTTGTTTCATGATATGATACATCATGAGATTGAAGTTTACGTAGACGATATGATAGCCCGTTCACAGACAGAAGAGGAACACCTTGACCATCTGCAAAAGCTGTTTGTCAGATTAAAAGAGTATAAGCTCAGATTGAACCCAAGCAAGTGCACTTTTGGAGTCAGGTCTGGTAAACTTCTGGGATTTATTATCAGCAACAAAGGCATTGAGGTTGATCCTGCTAAAGTCAAAGCTATACAAGAAATGCCTGCCCCCCGCACTAAAAAGGAGGTTAGAGGCTTCTTGGGACGCTTAAACCATATTACGAGGTTCATCTCTCACCTAACATCTACCTGTGAGCCAATCTTCAAGTTGTTAAAGAAAGATCAGGTGGTTGAATGGAACAGTGATTGTCAAGTTACTTTTGATAAGATCAAGGAGTATTTACTGGAACCTCCTATTTTGATGCCACCCGTCGAAGGAAGGTCGTTAATCATGTATCTGACTGTTTTGGATAACTCAATGGGGTGCGTACTGGGCCAACATGACAAGTCTGGCCGAAAAGAGCATGCTATTTATTACCTTAGCAAAAAGTTTACCGACTGTGAGACTCGCTACTCGCTGCTCGAGAAAACTTGTTGCGCTTTGGTATGGGCTGCTCGCCGGCTAAGGTAGTATATGTTGACTCATACCACTTTGCTGATTTCCAAGATGGATCCGATCAAGTATATCTTCGAGAAGCCTGCTTTATCTGGAAGAATCGCTAGATGGCAAATGATCCTGACTGAGTATGATATCCAGTATACTACCCAAAAAGCTATAAAAGGGAGTGTACTAGCTGACCATCTAGCTCATCAAGCCTTCGAAGATTACCAATCTATGAGATTCGACTTCCCTGACGAGGACATCATGACATTGGATAACATTGAAGGTAACGGACCGTATGACGGACCTGAACAAGGATCCCGATGGACCTTGTACTTTGATGGTGCTTCAAATGCACTTGGCAACGGTATCGGTGTGGTACTCATTTCTCCAGAAGGTTTCCATATACACTTCACTGCCCGACTTTGCTTCAGCTGTACCAACAACATGGCTGAATATGAAGCTTGCATCTTTGGTCTCAAGGCTGCTATAGACTTGGGAATCAAATCTTTGGTCGTATTTGGGGACTCAGCTTTGGTTATCAGTCAAGTCAAAGGAGAGTGGGACACTAAACATCCTAATCTTATCCCATACAAAGAACATGTCCTGACATTGCTGCCTCATTTCGATCAGATTACCTTCGAGCATTTTCCGTGAGAAGAAAATCAGTTAGCAGATGCTCTAGCTACAATGTCTTCCATGTTTAAACACAACTGGGATAATGAGGCTCCTCAAATCACCATCGAGCGAATGGACGAACCTGCGCACTGTCATGAGATTAATACCGAAGAAGTAGTGGAACAACCCTGGTTTCATGAAATCAAAAGGTATCTCCAGACTCGAGAATACCCTGAAGGAGCTTCCGCCAATGACAAAAAGTTCTTAAGGAGATTTGCTGCCAAGTTCTTCCTGAGCAATGGTATCCTTTATAAGCGCAACCATGATTATGTTCTACTTCATTGTGTGGACAAGGTTGAAGTAGAGCTGATCATGACTGAAATACATAGTGGCACCTTTGGCACCCACTTAAGCGGACATACGATGGCTAAGAAGATTCTAAGGGCAGGCTAAGACTGGTCTACCATGGAAGCTGATTGTCATCAACATTCCCGTACTTGCCACAAATGTCAAGTCTACACCAACAAAGTACATATTCCTCTTGTTCCTCTCAACGTGCTAACAGCTCATTGGCCATTTGTAATGTGGGGAATCGACATGATTGGAGAGATCAAGCCTACGGCATCCAATGGACATCGCTTCATCTTGGTCGCTATTGATTATTTTACCAAGTGGGTCGAAGCAGCTTCCTACGCCTCTGTTACAAAGAATGTGGTTGCTCGCTTCATCAAGCAGAACCTCATATACCAGTATGGTATCCCCGACAGGATTATCACGGACAACGGTACAAATTTTAACAACACTATGATCACCGCTCTGTGCGAGCAGTTCAAGATTTATCATCACAATTCATCTCCCTATCGGCCGAAGATGAACGGCGCTGTTGAAGCCGCGAACAAAAATATCAAGAAGATCATTCAAAAGATGATAGTCACCTACAAGGACTGGCATGAGATGTTGTCGTTTGCTCTGCATGGATATCGTACCACGACACGTACTTCAACAGGGGCAACCCCCTTTTCTCTGGTATATGGCATGGAAGATGTTCTACCTATGGAAGTTCAGATTCCTTCCTTGAGGATTATGAAGGATGCCGATTTAAGTGAAGAAGATTGGATTCAGACCCGGCTTGATCAACTTAATTTGATCGACGAGAAACGACTTACTGCTGTTTGTCATGGTCATACGTATCAAAAACGGATGATCAAGGCTTTTAACAAGAAAGTCAGGCGTCAAGTATATCAAGTCGGAGATCTTGTAATCAAGCGGATCATCTTGCCGCAAAGTGATCCCAGGGGCAAGTGGACTCCTACTTACGAAGGACCATTTGTGATCAAGAGCATCTTTTCTGGTGGGGCAATGATTCTGACCACCATGGACGGCGACGACTTGCTGCACCCTGCAAACACAGATAGTCAAAAGATACTACGCATAAAACGACCCGACAAGTCGAAAACCCGAAAGGGCGACTTGAGCAAAAATGGGCATCCTGGTCAATCGAAAACCCAAAAGGGCGGTTCAGGCAAAAATTAGGGATAAACAAAAAATCTGTACACCCGGCAAGTTGAAAACCCGAAAGGGCGACTTGGGAAAAAAAGGGTTTCCCGGTGGACTGAAAACCCGAAAGGGTTGTCCATGCAAAAGTTAGGGAATTAAAGCGTATGACTATGTCTCGTCGGATCACTTTAAGGACAATCTCTTCACCAACAAGCTCCAAGCTTCTGATCAATCTAATCATCGGCGGACGAAGCAGCGAATGGACAAGATACTCAGAGTTGTGAAGGCTATAGCAGAATGGGAACCCCATGGAATTATTACACATAGCCATCTTTCTTTTGTATAAAAAATTTTCTCAATTTTTACGACAAAATTCTCTTACTAGGATGTTTGTCTCCTTTGTATAAAGATACTTACAAAAGTTAATACAAAAATACTTCACAGTGCAAAATTTGCTTGCCTTTCCTTTCTTTTTACACTTATGTTTTATTTGAAAACGTCCAATGTTTTGTTAAATAGGCATATGCATTTGAATATAATCACTGCTTACAAATAAAACGAAATTGATAAAGGATAATTACTGGTAGATTGAAAGGGTAGGAAGACGTCTTTAGGCTATTCCAGAAGAAATCCCCTGCAGTACATCCTCCAGCTCCTCAACAAAGCTAAAACCTTGGAGTATATTTCCCCAGCGGAGTTAAATTTCTAGATCCCCAGCGGAGCCAGTGTATTCTAAACCTTATTCCCCAGCGGGGTTAAGTTTCAAAGTTCCCATCAAAGTCGAGTCTCCAAACTCCCGATCCCCAGTGGAGCCCGAAAACCCTGAAATACATATCCCCAGCGGAGCTAGAATATTCTAAACCTTCTCCCCCAGCGAAGTCAAATTTCTAACTATCAATCCCCAGCGAGAACTATTCAACTTTCCCCAACTTCCCTAGTAGATTGGCATACAACCCAAGCTCTTGATTTCCCCAGCCAAGTGAACACTCTCCCCACATAGTTTATTTCCCAACAGAACAAAGATTATATTTCCTGTTTCTCCATTCAAAGCCTCCCAGGTTTTAATTCCCCAGTAGAGATTTTCAGAGTTTTCCTTAGTTCCCAGGAAGGTCATGAAGGATTCTCATTCCCCGCAGAAGTTGTCAAAGCTCTTATTAAATCCACACAAATCACCAAGGATTTTCAATCTGCAGCAGTGGTCCCAGGATTTCTCATTCTCAACAATCAAAGATCTTTAATCCCCAAGCAGTCAGCAAGGATTTCTCATCTTCAATAATCAAATATTTTTGAAATCCCCAGCATTAGTCAAGGATTCACTTTCCCCGGCAGCAGTCAAGGATTTCATTATCACCAGTTAACAAGGATTTATTTCCCTTTGTAAGACAGCTACTCAGCTTACATTCACATCCATTAAATTCATATATCATAAACATTGATGAAACACATTTCATTGCATCATACATATCATGCAACATAACTTTGTGTTTTAGCTAACATTTTACCCTTTTCAGGATAAGATTAAAAGGCTATCGTTAACAATTATTCAGATACAATATGGATACACCCCAGACATGGTGGTCATTCTATTAATCATTCAAAATTTCAAGTCAAAATACAGTATGGATACACCCCAAACACGGTGGCCATTCTACTACTCATTCAGACTTCAGCAATCCGATACAGACTAGATACGCTCCAGACACGGCGGCCATTCTATCTCTCATTCAGATTCAATTATCAACTTCAAGTTCAGATACGCTCCAAACACGGATGCCATTCTGGCCCTTACACCAGAAGTTTGATTCTCCCCAGTGCAGTCGCCGCGGAAGTCATTCTGTCACTTATTCAGATCCCAGTTACAGTTTCAGATACACTCCAGACATGGAAGTCATTCTGCTACTCATACAGATCTCAACTTCAGATACAGTCCAGATACGCTCCAGACACGGTTTCCATTCTGTCACTCATTCGGAATTTATCCCCAGCACACAATTGCTCCATACACAGATTTTTCTCTGTTACCCATTCAGAATACAGATACACTCCAGAAACGGCAGTCATTCTGATATTCATTCAAGAATCAAATACAGTTACAGCTCGGATACGCTCTAAACACAGACGTCATTCCTCTACTCATACAAACCCAATCTCCAGATACAACTCAGATACGTTCCAAGTACGGATACCATTCTGATGTTCATTCTACTGGTTTTCAACAAAAAAATCTTAGATGGCGTCTTTAAGCCCATCTCCAGCAAGATTCTACCATCTCCAAATGGCATCTTTAAGCCCATTCCCTCAACAATATTTTGACGAGTGCAAATTTACGGGCACTCTAGTGTCCAATCCTCTTTTACCTTCGAGTCACGAAAGGCAAAACTTGACAATCTAACTCTTCAGGTTCAAGAAGATTGAACAGGGGAAACTGTTGTACCCCAAAATTTTCCCTCTCATTTTATCAACATTTCTCATCACAAGACTCTTGGAACTCAAGACCAAGCTAGGGTTTACTCTGCTTAAGACACCTCCTTGCACTGTTGACCTGAAATTAGGGTTTGAGTTTGCACAGGGATTTTTGGACCTTCAATGTCCAAATTGACTTTCATACTTCATGTTGGACTCACAAGTTTGTCCATACCAAGTTTCAAGCCTTGAATCACATTTTTGCCCAGACAATTGGACAGTTGACCTAGAAATTAGCTGTATTGGGGAAAAAGTCAACTGTGCCCAATCTACAGTTAAACCTCATGAATTTTGACCCACATCAAAATTATGAACTCATATGAGCCATTTGATCAAGTTTGGACCACAATTCCACAAGAAATTTGATCAGATCACCAAAAGGGCAAAATGGTCATTTTTAGGGTTTTGACTGTACAAAGGCAATTTTTGACTGTTTGACCTAGCCAATGGCAAATCAAGTTCAACCATGGACTCAAGGACTCAATGTCATCATCTTGGCATATTCAACAAGTTTAAAAGATCTCAAATGCATTGGATTGACAAATGAATTTTTCAGTCAACTAATCAAAATTTGACTGTACACTGAAAAGTCAAACTTTGACTTTTTGGTCAAAATCAAGAGCCAAGGGTCATTTTTCATCAAGATATGTAAAATTATGAAACTTGTTCATCAAGAAACCCAAAATTGCAAATTAGGGTTTGAAATTGAAAATTTTCATAACTTAGAAATTTTCTAAGTTATGAAATTTTCTTAATTTTTCCTAACTTTGCCCCAAATTTTCACCATGATGCAAATGGATTCAAACAAAACTTACAACATGAAAGTTATAGTCCTCCACAAAGTATACAACTTTTAATCACAAAGTTTTCTCAAAAGAAGCTTGGATCTCAAGTTATGATTTTTGGAACAAGGGTCCCTAAAACTTTTAACTTAGAGAAATTTTGCCCTAGTTTAGGCAGGATTTTTACCCATCTTCTTGGCCATTTTTAACATAGTTCCACTTGGAGTATCAAGTTGAATTTCAAATATGGATTATATTACATGTTGCAAGCTTTCCAAATTGTCCAAGAACTTCCCAAACACACTTGTGGTTAGGGAGAATCGAATGCTTAAAGTTGGCAAAAACTGACTTTGTATCCATGGCCAATACATGTTCATACAAGTTGCAAAATCTGTCCAAAATAGCTTTGTACTTGTTTACAGGTCTCTAAACCAATTCACACTCAAAAATTAATTGCAAATACATTGGACATTGGTATTATTCTGATCAATGGAGCTTGGCACAATGAATAAATCTATTTTGGGCATAAAGGTAGCACTTCCATTTACATAAAGCATGCTTTATGTCAAGTTGCATTTCTTGAGCCATACACCAAGCCCTTTGCTTAAAACAAGGCTCCCTAATGTCAGGAAAAGTTCAACAACTTTGTGCAGCTAGGTTACAAGCCAGTACAGCCATAACATTGTCAACTCTCACTTTTTACTTCAAAACCAAGTAATTGTGCCAAAAGGACATAACTTGAGCATATGATATATTCAACTCTTGCCAACATTCCAAACAAGTTTTGTTCATTGCCTTGAGCCACAAACACAATTTGTTGAACCCTCAAGCCTTCCAAAACACCAAATCACTTTCTTCTTGCAAAATAGGGCACTCCTTGCAGATTCACATCCATCACACAAATCCCTCATGCGTTTTGCCCCAAACCAGTTCCAATACCTTCCATTCAACTCACTCAAGTTATCCCAAACCTCCATTGCCAACTGTAACCCTATTCACAGTGTTCACCATTTTCGTTTCAAGCTTGTGCAGGTTGACTTCTAGAGGCTGATTCAGGAACATTCGAAGCAAACTAGCTATTGGAAAAGACCAAGTGAAGTCCAGGCAAGCTACCAGGCACCTCAAAACTTGTTGAGAAGCTCTGCATTGTCCAACTCGAATCCAACTGAAACAGGTATTTCTCAAACTTCTATCTCTCTATTTAGGAACATTTAGCCTTAGGTTTGTGAATGAAAGATGTAGTACTCATTGCCATGAAGCCATACATATGCTCAATTTTCATTTATATTAAGCATGCTAAGAGAATTTCATCCACGAACATGCTGAAAAAACTAGGTCAGATTTTAGGGCCAGAGAAATTCTCTCTGGTCTTTGAGAGTTAGATTAAGTTTTTTATATGGTTAGAATCCTGGTTTGATGCTCTACAAGTTTCATGTTTTGAGTTTTGGCAAAAGATCACGTATACAGGATGTAGCATTTGAACAGGGCAAGCGCGCGTTTTTGTCACAAGGAAGAAGATGAAGTGGAAATGGGCTGGGCCTGTTTGTTCTCACTTTTGACACCCCTCTTTTCAGTTTCACACCCCCTGGCCCAATTGCTTTATATTTTGCTATTTTTGCATTTTTATTTCATTTCTGATTTTATTATTTTATCCCCAAATATAAAAAATGCTTAAAAATATTTTCACATTTTTTTTACATTTATTTAGCATATTATTCCATTTTTTCTAACATTAAAACATTTTAATACTTTTCATTATTTGCTTAATTTTAAAAAAAACAATGAAAATAATACTTTTATTTTTATTTCTTATTTTTATTCACACTGAAAATATTTTTCTTGAATATATTTTATTTTATTTTATACATACTTAATATATTTAATATATATATATATATATATATATATATATATATATATATATATATATATATATATATATATATATATATATATATATATATATATATATATATATATATATATATATATATATATATATATATATATATATATATATATATATATATATATATATATACATATATATATATATATATATACACTTTTATTTTATTAAATAATTAGAACAAAAATATTACCTTTTTATTTTTTATACTAAAAAATACCCTTTCTTCAATATATTTCATTTTTGTACATAATAATATATTTTTGTATATAAATAATATATAATATTATTTTCTTAAGGAAAATTAGGGTTTACCCCTTAATTAAATAAAATTAACTTTTTATTTTAATTGTTTACACCTTTTTCACAATAAAAATACTTTACATACATAAATAAATAAAAATTTCTTTTTTGCATAATACATTTCATTTAATATTTATTTATCTTGTTTATTTAAATATTGTACATTTAGATATTGATGTATTTGTAATTCAATTTGGATGTAATAGTAATCTAGGGTTTATATTTCTTGTCAAATATCCCCTCTATTCAAAATTGTACCCCCATCCCCATAATCATGTTGTAATAGCTTAGAATTTAAATTTTCACACTTAAACGCTTTCAATTATGCCATGATTAGAGAATTAGGGTTTGTATCCAAAATCAAACCAACAAATAGTTTGACCTAATCAAAGACAAAAATGCATGAAAAACAAACACAATGCACACTTGCACCCCTAGGGTTACAATCCACTTGTTGCCTTCAAAAATGGGCCATGGTATGCATGCTAAGTACTTTGGCAAAACAAAAAAACAAAACAAAAGATCATAGTCCCTCGATGACGCTATCTGAGTTGCCTAAAACAAAAATGATCAAGTCCCTCAAGAAAATTGCCAAAGACACTTGACACAATTGCTATCATGGTCTATACGATGACCCGCGCCTGTCCCGTTTAACATCCTAACACAAGGTTGTTCACCAAATACAATGGTGAAACAACACTGTTAAAAGGGTTAAAAACATAAGAAATATCTTTGAGTAAAATAGGGTAGATAACTCTTAAGTTACTTGATCAAAAGCTTGCAAAACATCCTTGCTATTTTCAAACACACTTCACAACACAATTTCAAAATCCAACTTTCAAACATTGAAAACTTTTCAAAAGACAAAAACACCTTTGTATACATTCAAACAAGAATCATTACAAAGGTTTCCACAACGATGGCCTCTTTTCAAAACATCTTTCAGAACCACACACAAAGCACCATTTCAAACAATTGAAAAGCAAAGCAAGTGATCTAAACAAGTAACTAAGAGCCCATGGATAACCATGGATGAAAAGGGTGCTTGCACCTTCCCTTTTCATAATCTACTCCCCGAACCCAAGAAAACATCTCAAAGGTCTTTCCTGTGCTTTTTGACCTTTCCTTAGGATAAAATAAAAAGTCAGTGGCGACTCTTGCTAAACCGAAACATTTGCGAACACAAACGCAAAACCTTAAGTAAATTCTCCCACCGTATCACAGAACTGGCGACTCTGCTGGGGATATGTCTAAAAGTGGAGTAACCTTAGGGTTTAGATCACCCTTGCATGCTTATATTGATTGCGTTGATTGCTTTACATTTGGTTCTCTTGTTTGGGCTTGAAATCCTACACCCGGATTTGGGAAACATTCATAGGTAAATAGCAATACGTTGTGGAAACTGTGCGGGGTATACCGACATGGTTGAAGCAATAGCTATATTAGTGCGACATATTTGTGAGTACCGGTAGCCTTTGAGTCAATCAAAGAGAATACGGGACCGTTGAGTGATGTCATGAAGCACTAATGAACTCTTAGAACCTTACTTGACCATCTTGGCCTTTTTTAGGGGTAGTGAGATGACCGGCTTTGGTGCAGTCCGAAATTGGTAGATACTCGATACTACACTCATTGAGGGTTGTTTTCTTGGAATATTTCGGTCGCCAGTTAAGTGGCTAAACTGAAACAATGAACACAGAAAATAATCTGGTGATACTGAGCTCCTTAGAAGCCAGTTACTATTTATAGGACAGGTTGAGCCAACTAACTTCAAGAGGGTACTTACCTTTGAAACCTCATGCAAGCCTGAAACTAGGGTTTTTGTGTGACTTGTTTGTACATGTGCTTGTGCATACATCATGAACATCGTAAAGCATCATATGCATCTACTAACCATTTCAAGGGTTTGGATCTTCATCTTTGTTCTTGTTTTGTAGGTCATGGAATCTCTCGCAGGAAAACAATCCAAGTCAACCTTGTGAGAATCCCTCCTCAACTCAAAGAGCTTACTTCCAAGATTCCAGAGAATTCTCTTTTCAGTGAAAGACATGGTAGACTTCTCAACTTGGTCAACTCCAACATTGAAGAAGACATGGTGAAAGTTCTCTTCCAGTTCTTTGACCCCCTACACCACTGTTTCACATTCCCTGATTACCAACTAGTACCTACTTTGGAGGAATTTTCTCAACTCCTGAGGATTCCTTTTCTTCATCAACTACCCTACAACGGTACGGAAAAAGAACCAAAGCCTGAAAATGTTGCTCAAGCCTTACACTTGCAACCATCTGATATCAAAGGTAATTGGGAAACCAGAAGTGGTGTCAAGGGTTTCTTGGCAAAGTTTTTGTTTGAGAAGGCACAAGACTGCTGGAATTCTTTAGATCTACAAGCCTTTGAGGAGATTGTGGCACTCCTCATCTATGGGTTGGTCTTGTTCCCAAATCCTGATCAGCTTATAGATGTGAATGCTGTCAAAATTTTCATATCCCGGAATCCTGCGCCTACATTGCTTGGGGACATATTACACTCATTTTACACACGAACAATGAGGAAAATAGGTGTTCTAATGTGCTGTACTCCTCTTCTTGCAAGGTGGTTTATTTCTCACCTTCAACAATCAGTTTTGAAGAATGAGCAGGGTTTAAGGTGGTCACAACGGTTGATGACCCTCACACATTCTGATGTTCATTGGTGTTCTCGGTCCAGAGAAAATATCATCATCATTGATCGTTATGGGGAATTCCCTAATGTCCCACTACTTGGCATTAGGGGAGGCATTACCTACAACCCCTGTTTAGCTCTAATACAGTTTGGATATGCTAGAAGGGATGGCCCTCATGATATGCTGATTCCTGACTTGGTTTTTGACTTCGACAACGATGCGCAAGTACTTCGATAAAGGTTTATTCGAGCTTGGAGGATGCCAAACAAAGTGGATAATAAGACACTGGGGCACAAGAATTCCATCCCCCTTGAGCGTTATCTCAAGTGGGTACGAACCCGCGCCCAGAATCTTATGATGCCATACCCTCACACTCTCCCCGTGATCAAAGAGCCTGTTATGGAAGGAGAGGTTCCATACACCCTCCTACATCCTGACATGCCGACATCATTGGAAGAATTGCAAAAGAGTTGGATCCAACTCAAGGAGGAACAGAATACTTTTGAAGCCAGCTTCTATGCCAGTGAGAAGAAGGTTTTGGAACTTACCCGCCGACTTCATGAGGAGGAAACTCCTAACACTTGCATCGCACCAAAGAGGATACGCAATGTATTTTTACATTAAGAATTTTGTAATATTTTGCCCATGGGGCACTTATGTACTAACAAATTTCTTCTTAATATGACGTGTGTTCTTTTTTGTTTGCAACAAATTTGAATTTCTGAATCCTTGAATGCATTACATGAATAACATATCATTCATCATATGCATAAACAGGTCTTCACACCAGGTTTCCTTATCTTTCTGCTATTTATAACAGCAAGATGGATTTGGAGCAGACGGTTAAGGATCTGCAAGCACAGAACTCTCAATTCCAGCAACTCCTCATGACCTTAGCAAAGGGTCAAGAGGACCTTAAAGCACTGTTGGAGAAAGATAAAGAGAAAAAGAAGAAGAGACCTGGTGTAGTCATTATGGGAAGAAGGTTTGAAAATAATGCTAGAAAAGTTCTAAAATTCCCCTCGACGTCTGATGAAGGGGCTGGTAAAGGAAAAAGAATTGCGATGCCTTCTGAATCTGAAGTTGAAGAAGAAGAAGAGGAAGAGGATCAAGATTACTCGGAACAGCAATATCCCCCGGAGGATGATAAATTTAAAAATCTTGAGGATCGGTTGGCAGCCATGGAGTTGCAAAGGGTACCTGGTTTAGATTTCGAAGAACTAGGGTTGGTCGCTGGGATCGTCATTCCTCCCAAGTTCAAAGTTCCTACATTTGCTAAGTATGACGGTTTGTCCTGTCCAAAGATGCATCTAAGATCCTACATCAGAAAGATCCAACCCCACTCTTCTGATAAAGATCTTTGGGTCCATTTTTTCCAAGACAGTTTGTCAGGCACACAATTGGACTAGTTCTATCAACTTGAGAGATCGGAGGCTCATAACTGGGAAGACTTAGCTGCTGATTTCTACCGACAATACCAATACAATGCTGATTTAGCACCTACTCGTACTCAACTACAGAGTATGGGTATGGCTTCTAACGAGGGATTTAAAGAGTATGCCCAGAAGTGGCATGATCTGGCTGGAAGGGTGCAACCACCATTGTCGGATAGAGAGCTGGTTGACATGTTTTTAGGACCCTGTCTGGCCCTTTCTTCAATCATTTAATTGGGAGTTCCTCCGCAGGATTCACCGAATTAATTCTGACCGGTGAAAGGGTCGAGGCCGGCATTAAAAGTGGTAAGATTCAGAAAGATGCCTTCGCGTCCACCGCTGTTAAGAAGACCTTCCCAGCTAAGAAGGAAGCTTCTGCTGTTTATTTTCAGAAAAGCCAAGGAAGAACCGAGCGCCGACCAACGGTGGGGGCTGTGATGATCCAAAACTCTTCAAATGATCAACCTCACAGCAATCAACCAAGATCTAATCAGCAAAGGGTAGAAAGGCCACAACGGAAATTCACCCGAATCAACATGACACCGACTCAAGTACTCCCTCATTTGCTAAAACTGAACCTTACCAATTTAAAGGAGGCGCCGAAGAACCCTAATACCTCTTCTCCATATTACCACTCCAGTGCAAGATATGCTTACCACTCTGAAAGTGTAGTGCATGATACCAACAACTGTTGGGATCTTAAGAACAAAATCTAAGACTTGATTAACGCCAAGGAGGTAGAATTCGATGCACCCGAAAAGCCGAATGTGATTTCTGCCCCAATGCCTAAGCATGGTCATAATGTTCATGCCGTTATGGAAGACCTTCATGTTACCAATGTCGCTGACCTTTTGACTCTGTTACCAGTTATTAAAGTGAATTTGATGAGAGCCGGGATATTCCCAGGCTGTGGAAAAGACTATTACTTTTGTTTAAACATACGAGCTGACTGCCTAATGTTGAAATCAGGCATCCAACGCCTGATGGATACCCAAGAGATACTCTTTCAAAAGACTCTTGTTGATACCTTCACTCTTGTTACTCCTTCCACCTTTGTTACTCCGACCAATGACATTGCAATAATAACCATCTCCGACAATCTTCCCAAAGGCTTGCAAAAGGCCTGTCAAGATTACGCCTGATCCTAAGTTTGTGCCGTTAAAAATCACCATGCCGGGGCCTGTCCCGTACGAATCTAACAAGACGATTCCATGGAACTACGGAGGAGAAATATTCTATCATGGTATCAAACAGATTGAATCAGTCCAAGAGAATTCTAATGATGAAACCCCTTATATAGGGAACATTGCGGGACACAAGCAAGATAACTCGCAACAGAAGGATATTTTCTCCGGAGATTGCTCCTCCACGAGCAGTCTTCGGACCCTCGAGAGTTTCTGTGCCTATCAAGCCATCTGTGCAAAGCCCGATAATTGAAGAAGTTGATGTACCCGAAGCTGGACCCTCTGATGTTACTTCCAATAAAGGTAAGGGGATACTAGAAGCGCCTGTCAGGACGAAGGCTCATACTGTGGTTATCCCCGAGACCACCCAGAAAGAGATGGAAGAAATATTAAAGATAATCAAAAAGAGCGACTAAGATATCGTGGAACAACTAGGGCAGAACCCTTCCAAAATCTCCATGTTGGCTCTCCTACTCTACTCTGAGGCTCATGCTAAGGCCTTAATCAAATTTCTAAAGACGGCACACGTGCCTCAAGAAACTTCGGCTGACCAGTTTTAAGAGTGCGTGGCTAGCCTTACTGCTGATAATGGTCTTGGTTTTTCCGATGCTGATTTGACCCCCAAGGGAAGGAAGCACAACGATGCACTGCATGTCTCAGTAGAATGCATGGGAACCACCCTTGCCCATGTCCTAGTTGATACCGGTTCATCTTTGAATGTGCTGCCGAAAAAGGCGTTGGATAGATTGGACTGCGAAGGATTGACCCTCAAGCCCAGTAACATTGTTGTTAGAGCCTTCGACGGCTCTAAGAGAATGGTTCATGGAGAAGTGGACATTCCTATCAAGGTGGGCACATAAATTTTCAACTCTACCTTTTATGTGATGGACATCCGTCCTTCACATTCTTGCTTGTTGGGAAGGCCGTGGATCCACTATACTGGGGCAGTTACCTCCCTTTACACCAAATGCTAAAGTATCCTGTTCAGGGTAAGATTATAACGGTGCACGGTGAGGAAGAGTACATGATAAGTTACCTTAACTCCTCCCGCTATGTGGAGTTGGATGGCGAATTCATAGAAACGCCTTTCCAACATTTCGAGGAAGTTTCTCCTGAAGTCGCGGTTGCAAAGACAATGACAGATGTGCCTATCGTTTCCAAGCCTGTGTCTAGGATGGCATCCCTCAAGGATGAGGAGGCTGTAATCAAATAAGGAGGGAGTACAGTGTGGGGGAACTGCCTGATTTTCCTCATAAGACGGACAAGTTCGGATTAGGTTTTACTGCTGCTGGCCAGAAAACTATGCGTCGCTCCAGGGCTGGAGGACCACCAGTAAAAATCACTCACCATGGAATTAATGCCTTAGAATATGATGATGAAGAAGACAACTTTGAAGATTGGATCTATCCAACCGTCGAAGGAGGATTAAGCAACTGGGAAGCGAAGGACTTCGTTCCCATCACTTTCATCAACCAGTAATTTATCTTTGAATAATTTCCTATTTTGGTCTGTAATAAATAAACAATTCGTACACTATTTTTACCGTATGCCTTTCCCGGGGCATATAGGTCCATTTGTAAGGTCTTGATTTTCTTCATTATCATATGCCATGTTTAATGAATCATTGGACGTTTTCATCTATAAACTGTTGTGTTCATTTTCTTTCCTTTTACATTTTTATTTTGTTTAAGGATGGCTATCTCTTACACACACTCACACTCACAAAATGCATGTATGCATCCTGTTGCACCCTAAAATTTTCCCTCTCATATTTCTCAAAACATTGCAAGAGTAGTCTCCAAGTTGCTCAAGATTGCTCAAGAGTTGGACAGTCAAGCTATCTCCTAAGGCAGTCAACCTCAAATTAGGGTTTTGTGTTGCATCAAGGTCCTTGCATCCAAATGACCTCAATTTCTCCCCAAAGTCCTAATATGTTTTCAAGATCATCCATATCAAATTTCAAGCCTTGCAGATGAAGTTTGGTCAGTCAATTGCTCAAAGGGCCCAAAAAATGATTGTGTTATGGCAAAAGTCAACTGTGACCCAAATACAGTCAAACTTCAAGATTTTTTGTCAACATTCTCATTTTAAAGGTTATTTCATCATTTGATCAAGGGTTGATCATGATTCATCAAGGATTGCTCAAAATTCATCAAGACTCAAAAGTTGCTAAATTAGGGTTTTGTAGGAAAAGTCAACTCAACTTTGACCAAGCATAACTTTATCATACTTTATGATAAATGACCCATCCAAAGCTCATTTTTAATAGGATGCAATTTCCTACAATCCATCTTCATACCCCAAGATCAAGAAATGCACTCACAAAAAGTTACAAATTTGGACATTATAGGTGATTTTTGAAAGTCAACAAAAACACCTCTTTTGCCAAAGCTTATAACTTAAGCATGGAATATCAAAATTAGATGATACCAAAAGTGTTGGTTAGAGGACATCTCAAGCTTTCTAAAAAGTCCAAGAACACTTCCAAAAGTTCAAAATTGAAGAAGTTATGCCTTGTTGAAGTTGGACATTTTTGCAAAATTGCCAAAAGTCAACTATCCACAAAACTTCAAATTTTGTCAAATGGGCCCATTCTTTTCCACTTGATTTGATCTTGTCACACTATACACGTGTCGTAGCTTCAGCCTTATGTCCATTTATCAATTTTTCTATTTTATTTGATTTTTATTTGAATTATTTCATTTTAAATCAAAATTAAATCATATAAAATCTAAAACCTTGATAACATGAGATTTTTTGCTATTTCAGGATTTGATTCTCATCATTATCATCATCAAACTCGAATCTCACCAAACCATGTGCAAAAAGATTGAAAATTGGCAAAATTGGAAAGGTTTAAAGAGTGGATCAAATCAAATCTCCAAGCATTGATGTACAAGGATTGAGTCCACAAATGTTAACCTAATGCATTGCTTATTACATATACAAGTGAAAGGCACACGAATTAGAGGTTGGAGGCTGCAGAATCATCAAAAGCAAACTTGAAAAAATTGGCAAAAAGCTTGAAATTAAAATCGTGCATAGAGGCCAATTCAGGGACAAATCTTAACACCACTCCATTGCTGGACAATCACTGAGTCAGAAGCAATCAAAAGCACGCTCTCATACCCTCTCAATCGCACTGTAAGTCTCTCAAAAAACCGCCCTGTATTCGAAATCGTATCCTCATGTTCTTGCATTTTTTTTTGACAAATTATTGGTATATTCATGCTTATCGTTCAATTTGGAAGCATTCTGCATTATTTGATTGCATTCATATGACCTGTAGCACCATAGCCAAATCTAGGGTTCTTGGTTTGTGTTTTTGGGCATTTCTTGTACAAATGAAATCAAGACCCAAGAGGGACATAGACGTGCTCAGGAGGCCTAGACGAGCACAACCATGTGTTTGGTATCAATTTTTATGGCCTAGAATAGAATTTAGAACGCACATGCGAATTTAGCCGCGGATGTAAATCCGCAGGTAAATAACCAGGGTGAACGAAGAAGACGATGACGCGTCTCCCTCCCATTGGTTGATTCGAATATAGCACGCTTTTATTTTTTTTCCTGATCCATTAATTTGTTTTTGTTTTATTATTATTAGTTTCTAATACTATAACAAATGAAGCGTAGTGGTGCAGTGGCAAAGGCGTGTCTCAAAATACCAATAGGACCTAGGTTCGAATCCCAGGTCCCCATATTCCTTATTATTATTTTCTTTCAGGCGTTCCAGCGCGTTTCATGCATTGCAGCGCACCATGGTCTCTGACTTAATCATTAGCCAGATGGCCCCAGGCCAGATCTGGAGGTCCAGATGGAGCGTGCATCATGTTTCTAAGTCAAAGTGCCATAGAGAATCAGAGAAGTCAACCAGGCCTGCGCCTGTTGGGCCACAAAATTTCCATTCCAACCTCCAATTTGGGCCCAAAACCCCCCTGAGTATTTCTATTTCTTTCTTTTTATTTATTTTATATATTTGTTTGATTAATTATTTTTATTATTTAACTAACCAATTAAATTTTTTTTTCTTAATAAAATAAAAACCAAAAAAAATATTTTGTTTATTAAATTAATTTTCAGTATTTTATTTTTGTTAATAAATATTAATTGAATTAATTTAGTTTTAATTAGGATTAACTTTTAATATCTTTTGCAATAATTAAAATTAACTTAGATAATTAGGTTTTATTAACTTTGATTAATTTATTTTTATTTCTTTAAATACTCAAAAACCCAAAAATATTTTTATTAATTTATTTATTTATTAATTTATTGCTTAACTTAATTTAATTTCTTCCATAAATTCAAAATAACAAAAATCTTTTCTTTAATAAACAAAGGGTCAAAACCCTAAAATGCGCCCGATTTAATTTTCCCGCACGTGATCCATATTTATTCCAATATTGTATCTGTTTCCTGGAATATAATAGTTTAATAGGACTTTAAATACTTTTATCGCTTTATTTATTTTCCGCATTTTTAATTCAAGGGTTGTTTTTGGCGATGTAAATACCCGACGCCTTGTAATAGTTTAGTTTAAATTCCGCAATTTTAATTTCCGCAACTCATAAACTGTTAGATGTTTGGTAATAGGGAATGCATGACAAGATCAAATGTTTAAACCTAAAATCAACATAGATAACCGTTGCCATGTACAAAGATAAATTAACTGAAAATAACACACTCGCACATGTGCACTCTTAGGGTACACCTCACTCGGTTGCCTTCGAACGCGGTCATTGAGTATAAGAAGTTTTAGAGGTCGCCCTCTTATCCAAAGATCATAGTTGCCTCGAAATGGTTGCCTCGGAAAAATGATCTAAGATATTAGGGTTACCGCTAAGGCGTCCTAACATTGCTTTAGTGACCACACGTCCCTTAATCGAATTGACCCTTAAACTCCAACGACGATGCTACCTACTCATCAATAGTGGGCTAGCATTGTCTAAAGGACATTAGCACAGATTGATTCCTTTTTCGAATAGGTAGACGGTTCTTAAGTACTTGCTCTCTCAAAAAACAAAATCCTTTTCACACTTACACCTTTCAAAACAAAAACTTCTTTCAAACCCACAAACACAAAGAAAAGCAAATATTGAAAACACTTTGAGCAAGTATATAAGAGCCCGTGGATAACCACGGATAGAAAGGGTGCTAACACCTTCCCTTTCTATAACCTACCCCCGGACCCGAGAAACATCTCGAAAAAGGAATTTTTTTGTGCTTTTTTCCTTTCCTTGTTGGATAAAATAAAAGACAGTGGCGACTCTTGCTTACCGCAACATTTTGCGAAAACAAACACAAAACGCGAACCATCATTCTAAAACAGTCAGTTTTATCCCACCGTATCACACATCCACTCCGGATTCCATGGGTGACTATTTTGCTTTAGCCTTCGGTGACTTTGAAGATTTGGTCAATCATGCTGAATACGAAGGTGATGAAGACTGTGAAGTGCCTGGAGAGTTAGCCAGACTTCTGCAATAAGAGGAAAGGGCTATTCTTCCCCATGAAGAATTGCTAGAAACCATCAACTTGGGAACAAAGGAAGACAAGAAAGAGGTTAAAGTGGGTGCCAACCTGGAACAAAGTGTCAAAGAGCGCTTAGTACAGTTGTTGAATGGATATGTTGAAATCTTCGCCTGGTCCTATGAAGACATGCCGGGACTAGATACATATATCGTGGTTCACCGTCTCCCTACAAGAGAAGACTGTCCACCGATCAAACAAAAGGTCTGCCGAATGAGGCCCGACATGTCTGAAAAGATCAAAGCTGAGGTAATGAAGCAATTCAATGTTGGTTTTCTGGCTGTTACTTCCTATCCACAATGGGTTGCTAACATTGTGCCTGTGCCTAAAAAGGACGGCAAAGTCAGAATGTGTGTGGACCATAGGGATTTAAACAGGGCTAGTCCTAAAGATGATTTTCCACTGCCACACATCGACATCTTGGTTGACAACACAAGCTCAACACAAGGTATTTTCCTTCATGGATGGATTCTTGGGATACAACCAGATCAAAATGGCCCCCGAAGACATGGAGAAAACTACTTTTGTCACGCAGTGGGGTACCTTCTGCTACAAAGTGATGCCATTCAGACTGAAGAATGTCGGGGCAACATATCAATGCGCCATGGTAGCTTTGTTTCATGATATGATACATCATGAGATTGAAGTTTACATAGACGATATGATAGCCCGTTCACAGTTAGAAGAGGAACACCTACACCATCTGCAAAAGCTGTTTGTCAGATTAAAAGAGTATAAGCTCAGACTGAACCCAGGCAAGTGCACTTTTGGAGTCAGGTCTGGTAAACTTCTGGAATTTATTGTCAGCAACAAAGGCATTGAGGTTGATCCTGCTAAAGTCAAAGCTATACAAGAAATTCCTGCCCCCCGCACTGAAAAGGATGTTAGAGGCTTCTTGGGACGCTTAAACTATATTGCGAGGTTCATCTCTCACCTAACATCTACCTGTGAGCCAATCTTCAAGTTGTTGAAGAAAGATCAGGTGGTTGAATGGAATAGTGATTGTCAAGTTTCTTTTGATAAGATCAAGGAGTATTTACTGGAACCTCCTATTTTGATGCCACCCGTCGAAGGAAGGCTGTTAATCATGTATCTGACTGTTTTGGATAACTCAATAGGGTGCGTACTGGGCCAACATGATGAGTCTGGCCGAAAAGAGCATGCCATTTATTACCTTAGCAAAAAGTTTACCGATTGTGAGACTCACTACTCGCTGCTCGAGAAAACTTACTGCACTTTGGTATGGGCTGCTCGCCGGCTAAGGCAGTATATGTTGACTCATACCACTTTGCTGATTTCCAAGATGGATCCGATCAAATATATCTTCGAGAAACCTGCTTTATCTGGAAGAATCGCTAGATGGAAAATGATCCTGACTGAGTATGATATCCAGTATACTACCTAAAAAGCTATAAAAGGGAGTGTACTAGCTGACCATCTAGCTCATCAAGCCGTCGAAGATTACTAACCTATGAGATTCGACTTCCCTGACGAGGACATCATGACATTGGACAACATTGAAGGTAACGGACCGTATGAAGGACCTGAACAAGGATCCCGATGGACCCTGTACTTTGATGGTGCTTCAAATGCACTTGGCAACGGTATCGGTGCGGTACTCATTTCTCCGGAAGGTTTCCATATACCCTTCACTGCCCGACTTTAATTCAGCTGTACCAACAACATGGATGAATATGAAGCTTGCATCTTTGGTCTCAAGGCTGCTATAGACTTGGGAATCAAATCTTTGGTCGTATTTGGGGACTCGGCTTTGGTTATCAGTCAAGTCAAAGGAGAGTGGGACACTAAACATCCTAATCTTATCCCATACAAAGAACATGTCCTGACATTGCTGCCTCATTTCGAGCAGATTACCTTCGAGCATTTTCCACGAGAAGAAAATCAGTTAGCAGATGCTCTAGCTACAATGTCTTCCATGTTTAAACTCAACTGGGATAATGAGGCTCCTCAAATCACCATCGAGCGAATGGACGAACCTACGCATTGTCATGAGATTAATACCGAAGAAGTAGTGGAACAACCCTGGTTTCATGAAATCAAAAGGTATCTCCAGACTCGAGAATACCCTGAAGGAGCTTCCGTCAATGACAAAAAGTTCTTAAGGAGATTTGCTGCCAAGTTCTTCCTGAGCAATGATATCCTTTATAAGCGCAACCATGATTATGTTCTACTTCGTTGTGTGGACAAGGTTGAAGCAGAGCTGATCATGATTGAAATATATAGTGGCACCTTTGGCACCCACTTAAGCGGACATACGATGGCTAAGAAGATTCTAAGGGCAGGCTACTACTGGTCTACCATGGAAGCTGATTGTCATCAACATTCCCGTACTTGCCACAAATGCCAAGTCTACACCGACAAAGTACATATTCCTCCTGTTCCTTTCAACGTGCTAACAGCTCCTTGGCCATTCGCAATGTGGGGAATCGACATGATTGGAGAGATCAAGCCTACGACATCCAATGGACATCGCTTCATCTTGGTCGCTATTGATTATTTTACCAAGTGGGTCGAAGCAGCTTCCTACGCCTCTGTTACAAAGAATGTGGTTGCTCACTTCATCAAGCAGAACCTCATATGCCGGTATGGTATCCTCGACAGGATTATCACGGACAACGGTACAAATTTGAACAATACTATGATCACCGCTCTGTGCGAGCAGTTCAAGATTTATCATCACAATTCATCTCCCTATCGTCTGAAGATGAACGGTGCTATTGAAGCCGCGAACAAAAATATCAAGAAGATCATTCAATAGATGACAGTCACCTACAAGGACTGGCATGAGATGTTGTCATTTGCTCTGCATGGATATCGTACCACGACACGTACTTCAACAGGGGAAACCCCCTTTTCTCTGGTATATGGCATGGAAGCTGTTCTACCTATGGAAGTTCAGATTCCTTCCTTGAGGATTATGAAGGATGTCGGTTTAAGTGAAGACGATTGGATTCAGACCCGGCTTGATCAACTTAATTTGATCGACAAGAAACGACTTACTGCTGTTTGTCATGGTCAGACGTATCAAAAACGGATGATCAAGGCTTTCAACAAGAAAGTCAGGCGTCAAGTATATCAAGTCGAAGATCTTGTAATCAAGCGGATCATCTTGCCGCAAAGTGATCCCAGGGGCAAGTGGACTCCTACTTACGAAGGACCAATTGTGATCAAGAGCATCTTTTCTGGTGGGGCAATGATTCTGACCACCATGGACGGCGACGACTTGCCGCACCCTGCGAATGCAGACATAGTCAAAAGATACTACACATAAAACGACCTGACAAGTCGAAAACCCGAAAGGGCGACTTGGGCAAAAATGGGCATCCTGGTGAATCAAAAACCCGAAAGGGCGGTTCAGGCAAAAATTAGGGATAAACAAAAAATCTGTACACCCGGCAAGTTGAAAACCCGAAAGGGCGACTTGGGCAAAAAAGGGTTTCCCGGTGGACTGAAAACCCGAAAGGGCGGTCCAGGCAAAAGTTAGGGAATTAAAGTGTATGACTATGTCTCGTCGGATCACTTTAAGGACAATCTCTTCACCAACAAGCTCCAAGCTTCTTTTGTATAAAAAATTTTCTCAATTTTTACGACAACATTCTCTTACTAGGATGTCTGTCTCCTTTGTACAAAGATACTTACAAAAGTTAATACAAAAATACTTCACAGTGCAAAATTTGCTTGCATTTCCTTTCTTTTTACAATTATGTTTTATTTGAAAACGTCCAATGTTTTGTTAAATAGGCATATGCATTTGAATATAATCATTGCTTACAAATAAAACGAAATTGAGAAAGGATAATTACTGGTAGATTGAAAGGGTAGGAAGACGTCTTTAGGCTATTCCAGAAGAAATCCCCTGCAGTACATCCTCCAGCTCCTCAACAAAGCTAAAACCTTGGAGTATATTTCCCAAGCGGAGTTAAATTTCCAGATCCCCAGCGGAGCCAGTGTATTCTAAACCTTATTCCCCAGCGGGGTTAAGTTTCAAAGTTCCCATCAGAGTTGAGTCTCCAAACTCCCGATCCCCAGTGGAGCCCGAAAACCCTGAAATACATATCCTCAGCGGAGCTAGAATATTCTAAACCTTCTCCCCCAGCAAAGTCAAATTTCCAACTATCAATCCCCAGCGAGAACTATTCAGCTTTCCCCAACTGCCCCAGTAGATTGGCATACAACCCAAGCTCTTGATTTCCCCAGCCGAGTAAACACTCTCCCCACAGAGTTTATTTCCCAACATAACAAAGATTCTATTTCATGTTTCTCCATTCAAAGCCTCCTAGGTTTTAATTCCCCAGTAGATATTTTCAGAGTTTTCCTTAGTTCCCAGGAAGGTCATGAAGGATCTCATTCCCCACAGAAGTTATCAAAGCTCTTGTTAAATCCACACAAATCACCAAGGATTTTCAATCTCCAGCAGTGGTCCTAGGATTTCTCATTCTCAACAATCAAAGATCTTTAATCCCCAAGCAGTCAGCAAGGATTTCTCATCTTCAATAATAAAAGATTTTTGGAATCCCCAGCATCAGTCAATGTGATACGGTGGGAGAACTGACTATGGTTTTGCGTTTGTTTTTGCAAATGTTTCGGTTGAGCAAGATTCGCCACCGACTTTTTATTTTATCCTAAGGAAAGGTTTAAAAAGCACAGCAAAAACCTTTGAGATATTTTCTTGGGTTCGGGGAGTAGATTATAGAAAGGGAAGGTATTATCACCCTTTCTATCCATGGTTATCCATGGGCTCTTAGGTACTTGCTTAGATACACTTGCCTTGGTTTTCAATTGTTTGAAATGGTGCTTTGTGTGTGGTTTTGAAAATGTTTTGAAAAAGATGCCTTGTATAGGCTACCCTTGTAACAATTCTTTACTCGAATGTTTTACAAAAGGTGTTTGTCTTTTTGAAAAGATGTTTCAAGGGTTTTTTGAAAGTTTGTTTTGAAAGTGTAGTGACGCGTGGTTTGAAAATAGGCAAGTGTTTTGTTTTGCAAGTTGACAAGTACTTAAGAGCGATCTACCCTAAAGTTCTCAAAGATTTTTGCTATGTTTTAACCCTTTTAACAATTTTGTTCCACCATTGTATTTGGTGGACAATCTTGTGTTAGGATGTGGAAGGGACGGACGCGGGTCATCGTTGAGACCATAATTGCAATGGTGCCAAGTATCTTTGGGCAATGTTTTCTTTAAGGGACTTGATCATTTTAGGCAACTTTTCGAAAGCGTCATCGAGGGACTATGATCATTTGAATTGTGTTTGTTTTGCCCAAAGAGACCTAACATGCAATATGGCCCATTTATTGAAGGCAACAAGTGGAATACCCTAGGGGTGCAAGTGTGATAAGTGTTGTCCATTTTCATGCTTGTTTATCTTGAAATTAGGTCAAACTATTTTTGTTCTTTTTATTTGCATACAAACCCTAATTCTAACATGGTATATTTAGAAAGCATTAAAGTGCGAAAAATAAAGTTCTAAACTATTACAACACAATATATGGGAAGGGGGGTACAAATGTTCAAATGGGGGGTATTTGACAAGGAATTTAAACCTAGCTATTACATCAATTTGGAATTATTTACAAGATAATTGATTGCATAAATTAAATGGGAATAAAATAAATATGCAAGATGCAAAAGGTTTTTTATATGTATGAAAAAAAGTGTTTTTTTTTATATGTCAAATAATCAAAATAAAAAAAGTATTATTTTTGGAGATTTTGTGTTTTAAGGGTAAAACCCTAATTTATTAAGTAAATATATTAATTATTTAATATGTACAAGTGTTTATCAATCATATTCAAAAATAAAATAAAAATGAAGTATATTTATAAAAAAATGTATTTTTGAGGTCACATATTAATAAAAGAAAAAATGTATGTATTTTTGTATTTTGCCCTAAATATATTAATATATATATATATATATATATATATATATATATATATATATGGATATCTTTATTATTTACCAAATATATTATATATACAAGAATAATAATATTTAATATTTATAAAAAAAAAAGTATATTTTATATAAAATATTTTAAGAAGATAAAACAAAATAAAAATGAAAATAAAATGGTGTTTACATTATTTTTAGTATTTTAAGTAAAAAGGTGTTTATTTATTTATTTATGTACAAATAACTAATCTAAACAAATAAATGCCTATAAATTCAAAAATGGTGTAAAAAATTATTTTTATATTTTTAATATCATGAGAAAAAATAAATAAGTCAAAATAAAAAAAGAAAAGTCAAAAAATCATGGAAATAAACCAAATGGGCCTAGGGGGTGTAAAAGCAAACAAGTGGTGCAAAAAGAAAGAACATTCCAGGCCCAGCCCAGAACCTGTCTTCTTCAACCTCTGAACCTGTATGAACACTCAAACACGCGTTTTCTATCTCCCAATTCCTGGACTTTTAAGCAAAACTTACAACATGAAAAATGTAGAGCATGAGAAGACGAATCCAGGGATATAAAGAACTTGACTTAACTCTCTAAGATGAGGGAGAATTTCTTCTCCCCCAATTCCTGACCTAGTTTTTCATCAATGTTCAGACTCAAAATTCTCTAAGCATACATAATATAAATGAAATCTAATCACATGGGCATGTTCAGGGCTATGATTGTGACATGTTTCCTTCACAAACCTAAAGCTAACAATGCCTATATTGAGAGATAGAACTTCATGAATATACCTGTTCAGTTGGAATCGTGCCTTGCAATGGAGGAGCTTTCAGGGCAAGATGATGATTTGTACAGCTTCCTTGAAGTGTAAGGATGCTATTCCAAGTTTTACTTTGCTTTGGAGCTAGCTGGATCGAGTTATAGAACTCCACCTGTAAATCAGAAAAATGAAAATGGCCAAAAGGATTAGAGGAGTTACAGTTTATTTCTAATGCTTTGGATAGTTTGTATTGAGGGTAGGGAAGGTGTTTGAACTGGTTTGGGCAAGAATGTATGAAAGGATTGAGCTAGGGAACTCAATCTGCAGCAAGCCCTGTTTTTGTGCAGTTCAATGGTGATTCTGAGTTTGTGAAGGTATTGGAGGTGAAAGGCTCGTGTTCTAGCTCAGTATGGATATCTTGAATATGTTTGATCAGTTTGCTTCAAGGTCTTTTTGCTGATATGAAAGTTGGTCCATCTTATGCAATGTTTCTTACACTTTAAGCAAGCAATGGCCACTTGATGTTTCTAGCCTGTACAGGCCCCCATACTATGTTGCTAACCTTCCCCTTGATCAGTGTGATTAACTCATAAACTTGTGCCAAAGAGATTTCCTTTGTACCTTCTTGATTTACCAATTGACATAAAGTGTAACTTTTCAAAAATGGTTATTTCACTTTTTCTATAAATGGCTTAATTCAACATGTAATGCTTAAACTCATAAAACAAGGCCTTGGAACAATGAGTATGCATTAAATTATTGAGTGCAGATGGGATTAGAGGCCTGTAATGTAGCATAAACCAAGCTGACTTGAAAATGGCAATGTGTATGAACATGTCTTGGTCAAGAACAAAAGTGACTTTTGCCCAACTTGCCAAATTCGATTCTCCCTAACCATGAGGTTGTTTGATGAGTTCTTGGACATTTTGGAAAGCTTGGAATGTGTACTACAATCCATCTTTGAAATGAAAATTGAAATTCCAAGTGGAAGTATGTGAAAACTGGTCTTGAAGTTAGGTAAAAACCTTGCCTAAAAAGGTCAAAATTTCACTAAGTTAAGAATGGTTTAGTACCCTTGTTCCAAAAATTGTAACTTGAGATACAAGCTTCTTTTGGGAAAACTTTGTGAATAAAAGTTGTAGATTATGCAATAGGCTACAACTTTCATATTTTGACTTTTGCTTGAATCCAAATGAATCTTGGTGAGAAAGTGGGGCAAAGTTAGGAAAAAATTAGGGTTTTTCATAACTTAGAAAAATTCTAAGTTATGAAAAATTCTCATTTCAAACCCTAATTTGCAATTTTTGATTTCTTGGTGAACAAGTTTCATGATTTGGCATGTTTTGATGAAAAATGAATCTTGACTCTTGATTTTGACCAAAAAGTCAAAGTTTGACTTTTCAGTATACAGTCAAAATTGATCAATTGACTGGGAAATTCAACTGTCAATCTTGTGTACTTGGGATCTTTTGAACTTGTTGAGCATGTCAAGACAATTCCATGGGGTCCTTGAGTCCACATGTGAGCTTGGTTTGCCATTGGCTAGGTCAAACAGTCAAAAATTGCCTTTGTGCAGTCAAAACCCTAAAAATGACCATTTTGCCCTTTTGGTGATCTGATCAAATTTCTTGTGGAATTGTGATCCAAACTTGATCAAATGGTCCATATGAGTTCATAATGTTGATGTGGGTAAATTTTCATGAGATTTGACTGTCAATTGGCCACAGTTGACTTTTTCCCCCAATACAGCTGATTTCTAGGTCAACTGTCCAATTGACTGGGCAAGACTTGGAATCAAGACTTGAAACTTGGTATGGATAAACTTGGGAGTCCAACATGAAGCATGAAAGTCATCTTAGGCATTCTTGGTCACCATATCCTTGTGCAAACACAAACCCTAATTTGGGTCAACAGTGCAAGGAGAAGTCTTGAGCAGATGAAAACCTAACTGGATCTTGAGTTCCAAGGGCTTTGTGATGAGAAATTATTGAGAAATGGGAGGGAAAATTTTGGGGTACAACAGTTGCCCCTGTTCAATCTTCTTGAATCCGAAGAGTTAGATTGGCAAGTTTGCCTTTCACGACTCGAGGGTAAAAGGAGATTGGACACTAGAGTGCCCTTAAATTTGCACTCGTCAAAGCAATGGATGCGGGAATGGGCTTAGAGATGCCATTTGGAGATGGGCTTAAAGATGCCATCTGGAAGGGTGACAGAATCTTGTCGGGGATGGGCTTAAAGATGCCATCTGGGATGAGTGTCAGAAAGGTGTCCATGTTTAGGAACATCTTTGAACTGGGGTCTGAATAAGCAATAGATTGACATCCGTTGTTGGGAAGAATCAATAAACTGTTTTCAGAAATCTTGAAGTTGAATAAGCAATAGAGCAGCATCCGTTGTTGGGAAGCGTCCGTAAACTGTTTTCAAAAGTTGAGAAGAGTCTGAATAAGCGATAGATTAACATCCGTTGTTGGGAAGAATCCGTAAACTGTTTTCAGAGGTTGCATCTGAACAAGCGATAGATTAACATCCGTTGTTGGGAAGAATCCATGAACTGTTTTCAGAAGTTGCATCTGAACAAGCGATAGATTAACATCCGTTGTTGGGAAGAATCCATAAGCTGTTTTCAGAAGTCTTGAGAAGAATTTGAACAAGCGATAGGTTAACATCCGTTACTTGGAGAACCCGTGAACTGTTTTCAGAAGTCTTGAATTTGGAGGAAGAACCGGTGTAGGGTTCCCTGATGATGAGCTCGTGTAAAACTGCATCTGGATGAATCTGGAATAAGCATTAGAATGTTGCCATGTCTGGGTCACATCCGAACTATTCCTGGAAAGAATCTCGGAAGATAATGATTTTTGTCTGTCGACTGATCTTACCTGAAAAAGGTAAAGAGTTAGTTATATGCAATGTCATGATGCATGATACAATGTATGTTATATGATATGGATGTAAATGGATGCGCATGTAAGCTGGAGAGCTGTCTTGCAAAGGATAGATGAATCCGAGATGGCTGAAGATAAAAGTATCTTGACTGCTGCCGGGAAGAATAATTCCTGGTTGTTGCTGGAGAATAAGGAGCTTGGGTTTTATACCAATCTTCTGGGGAATTCCTGATGACTTCTACTGGGGAGTTCCAATCTGATAGACTCATGCTGGGGAGGTAAGACTGAGAATCTTCAGTTTGGTGGGAAGTATCTCTGTGGGGAGAAGGTTCACTAGTCTGGCTCCGCTGGGGATACTGAAACTTAAACTCTGAGGGGAATTGAGTTCTGGAGGATTCTCTGGCTGGGGATAACAAAGATAAACTTCTCTGGGGATTGTATTGATAAGTTATGCTGGGGAACTCTGATGAACTCCGCTGGGGATAGGAAGAAACTTTCCGAATGCGATCTTCCGTGGTAATAAGCTGAGGATAACCCAGTTATAAGCCTTTGTGGGGAATAACTTTGAATAAAGCTCAGGAGAGACGTCCGTACTCTGCAGGGGATAAACTTCCAGAATCTACTGGGGATAAGCTTCAAGACTTGCTAGGGATATGGATTCCAAATCTCCTGGGAATTTCCTTTGAAAGGGTATCAAGATATCCAACTGTACCTTCGTCCTATCAGTAATCCTCTTTCTTGATTCATGAGGAAATGGTTATGTTTAAATGCATATGCCTATTTAACAAGACATTGGATGTTTCTCAAAATAAAACAATTAGTGCAAGAGAAAAAGAAAAAGGAAATGACACAAATTTCTGGGAAGAGTATTTGTATTAACTTTTTCTGAGTATATTTGTACAAAGGAGACAATCATCCTAGTAAGAGGATTTTGTCGTAAATATTGAAAGATTTATACAAAATAAAGATGGCTATGTGAAATAATTCCATGGGATTCCATTCCTCTATAGCCTTCACAACTCTGAATATCTGTCCATCCAATGCTCCATTTGCCGATGACTGGATTGATCAGAAGCCTGGAACTGGTTGATGAAGAGATTGTCTTTGAAGTGATCCGACGAGACATAGTCATACGCTTTAATTCCCTAACTTTTGCCTGAATCGCCCTTTCAGGTTTTCGATCCACCGGGAAACCCCTTTTTGCCCAAGCCGCCCTTTCGGGTTTTCAACTTGCCGGGTGTACAGATTTTTTTTGTTTTTATCCCTAATTTTTGCCTGAATCGCCCTTTCGGGTTTTCGATCCACCGGGATGCCCATTTTTGCCCAAGCCACCCTTTCGGGTTTTCGACTTGTCGGGTTATTTTATGTGTAGTATCTTTTGACTATGTCTGCGTTCGCAGGGTGCGGCAAATCGTCGCCGTCCATGGTGGTTAGAATCATCGCACCACCAGAAAATATGCTCTTGATCACAAATGGTCCTTCATATGTGGGAGTCCATTTGCCCCTGGGATCACTTTGCGGCAAGATAATCCGCTTGATTACGAGATCTCCGACTTGATACACTTGACGTCTGACTTTCTTATTGAAGGCCTTGATCATCCGCTTTTGATACGTCTGACCATGGCATATAGCAGCGAGTCGCTTCTCGTCAATCAAATTGAGTTGATCAAGTCGGGTCTGCATCCAATCATCTTCATTCAAACCTGCATCCTTCATAATCCTTAGAGAAGGAATCTGAACTTCCATAGGCAGGACAACTTCCATGCCATATACCAACGAAAATGGGGTTGCCCCGGTTGAAGTACGTGCCGTCGTACGGTATCCATGTAGAGCAAACGGTAACATCTCATGCCAGTCTTTGTAAGTGACTGTCATTTTCTGAATGATCTTCTTAATGTTTTTGTTCGCAGTTTCAACAACACCGTTCATCTTCGTCCGATAGGGGGATGAATCGTGATGATAAATCTTGAACTGTTCGCACAAAGCGGTGATCATTGTGTTATTCAGATTTGTACCGTTGTCTGTGATGATCCTGTCTGGAACACCATACCGACATATGAGATTTTGCTTGATGAAGCGGGCAACCACATTTTTAGTAACAGAGGCGAAGGAAGCTGCTTCGACCCATTTGGTGAAATAGTCAATGGCAACCAGGATGAAGCGATGTCCGTTGGAAGTCGTGGGCTTGATCTCTCCAATCATGTCAATGCCCCACATTGCAAATGGCCAAGGAGCAGTCAGAACGTTGAGAGGAACCGGAGGGATATGAACTTTGTCTGCGTAGACCTAACATTTGTGGCAAGTACGGGAATGTTGATGGCAGTCAGCTTCCATGGTAGACCAGTAATAGCCTGCCCTTAGGATCTTCTTAGCCATTGTATGCCCGCTCAAGTGAGTGCCAAATGTGCCGCTGTGTATCTCAGTCATGATCAACTCTGCTTCAGCTTTGTCTACGCATCGGAGTAATACACAATCATGGCTTCATTTGTAAAGGATGCCGTTGCTCAGGAAGAATTTAGCCGCGAATTTCCTTAGGAACTTCTTGTCATTTACGGAAGCTCCTTCGGGATAATCTCTAGTCTCGAGATACCTTTTGATTTCATGGAACCAGGGTTGTTCCACTACTTCTTCGGTATTAATCTTGTGACAATGTGCAGGTTCATCCATTCGCTCGATGGTGATTTGGGGAGCCTCGTTATTCCAGTTGAGTTTAAACATGGAGGACATTGTGGCTAGAGCATCTGCTAGCTGATTCTCTTCTCGCGGGAAATGCTCGAAGGTAATTTGCTCGAAATGAGGCAACAATGTCAAGACATGTTCTTTGTATGGGATAAGATTAGGATGCTTGGTATCCAACTCTCCTTTGATTTGACTGATAACCAAAGCCGAGTCCCCAAAGACGATCAAAGATTTGATCCCCAAGTCTATAGCAGCCTTGAGACCAAAGATGCAAGCTTCATACTCAGCCATGTTGTTTGTGCAGCTGAAGCAAAGTCGGTCCGTGAAAGGTGTGTGACAACCTTCCGGGGAAATGAGTACTGCGCCGATACCGTTTCCAAGTGCATTTGAAGCACCATCAAAGTACAGGGTCCATCGGGATCCCTTTTCGGGTCCGTCATACGGTCCGTTACTTTCAATGTTGTCCAAATTCATGATGTCCTCGTCTGGGAAGTCAAATCTCATGGGTTGATAATCTTCGATAGCTTGATGAGCCAGATGGTCAGCTAGTACACTCCCTTTTATAGCTTTTTGAGTGGTGTACTGGATGTCATACTCAGTTAGGATCATCTGCCATCTAGCTATCCTTCCAGATAAGGCAGGCTTCTCGAAGATATACTTGATAGGATCCATTTTGGAAATCAACAAGGTAGTATGAGTCAACATATACTGCCTTAGTCGGCGAGCAGCCCATACCAAAGCGCAGCAAGTTTTCTCGAGCAGTGAGTAGCGGGTCTCACAGTCGGTAAACTTTTTGCTAAGGTAATAAATAGCATGCTCTTTTCGACCAGACTCGTCATGCTGGCCCAAAACACACCCCATTGAGTTATCCAAGACGGTCAGATACATGATCAATGGTCTTCCTTCGACGGGTGGCATCAGAATAGGAGGTTCTAGCAAACACTCCTTGATTTTATCAAAAGCAGCTTGACAATCGTCGTTCCATTCGACTACCTGATCTTTCTTCAAGAGTTTGAAAATTGGCTCACAGGTAGAAGTCAGATGAGAGATGAATCTGGCAATATAGTTCAAGCGCCCCAAGAAACCTCTAACCTCCTTTTCAGTACGGGGAGCAGGCATCTCTTGTATTGCTTTTACTTTTGCTGGATCGACTTTAATGCCTTTGTTGCTCATAATGAATCCTAGAAGTTTACCAGACCTAACTCCAAAAGTACACTTACTTGGATTCAGCCTGAGTTTGTATTCTTTCAACCTGGCAAACAGCTTTTCTAGATGTTCAAGGTGCTCTTCCTCTGTTTGTGACCGAGCTATCATATCGTCTACGTAAACTTCAATCTCATGATGTATCATATCATGAAACAAAGCTACCATGGTGCGTTGATAAGTTGCCCCTGCGTTCTTCAGCCCGAACGGCATCACCTTGTAACAGAAAGTGCCCCATTGTGTGACAAAAGTTGTTTTCTCCATATCCTCGGGGGCCATTTTGATTTGATTGTAGCCCGAGAATCCATCCATGAAGGAAAACACTTTGTGCTGAGCTGTATTGTCAATCAAAATGTCAATGTGGGGTAGCGGAAAATCATCTTTGGGGCTGGCTCTATTCAAATCCCGATAGTCCACACACATCCTGACTTTGCCATCCTTCTTAGGTACTGGCACGATGTTAGCGACCCATTGAGGATAGGACGTAACAGCCAGAAAGCCAGCGTCGAATTGCTTCATTACTTCTGCTTTGATCTTTTCAGACATATCAGGCCTCATTCGGCGAACTTTTTGCTTGATCGGTGGACAATCCTCTCTTGTGGGGAGACGGTGAACCATGATGTCTGTGTCTAAACCCGGCATGTCTTCATAAGACCAAGCGAAGATTTCAACATACTCATTCAACAACTGTATCAGGCGTTCCTTGACACTCGGTTCCAGATTGGCACCCACTTGCACCTCCTTCCGGTCTTCCTCGGTCCCTAAGTTGACAGTTTCCAATGACTCTTCGTGCGGTAAGATGGCCCTTTCCTCTTGCTGTAGAAGCCTGGCTAGTTCCCCTGGTACTTCACAACCTTCGTCATCTTCATACTCGGCTTGATTGACCAGATCTTCAGAGTTATTGAAGGATATAGCAGAATCGTCACCCATGGAATCCGGAGTGGATGGGTACCTGCATTTGTGAGTGTGGGTGTGTGTAAGGGATAACCATCCTTAAACAAAAAATGCAAAAGGAAAGAAAATGAACACAAACAGCTTATCAAATGAAAAACGTCCAATGAATCATTAAACATGGCATATGGATATGAAAAATAATCAAAACCCTTACAAATGGACCTACATGCCCTGGGAAAGGCATGAGGTGAAAAAGATAGTGTACGGATTGTTTGAAAATAAATATTACATACCAAATAGGAAATGTTTGACAGATAAATTACTGATGAATAAAAGTGATGGGGACAAAGTCTTTTGCCTCCCAGTTGCACAATCCCCCTTTGACAGTTGGGTAGATCCACTCTTCAATGTTGCTCTCTTTGTCTTCATCCTCCAAAGCGTTGATTCCGTAGGGAGAAATTTTGACTGGCGCTCTTTCAATCTTCGAACGGCGCATAGCTTTCTGGCCCGCGGTAGTGAACCCTAATCCAAATTTGTCTGTCTTATGTGGAATATCAGGCAACTGCCCCCATGCTGAATTCTTCCCTTCCTTTATTGCGGCCCTTGCATCCTCCAGAGATGCCATCCTGGCCATCTGCCTCGGTGTCTCAGCTGCCAACTTTGATACTGTTATTTCAGGAAGGACTTCTTCGAAATGCTGAAAAGGTGTCTCAATGAACTCCCCTTCTACCTCCACATACCGGAAAGAGTTCAAGTGGATAATCATGTACTCCTCTTTGCCATGGACAGTAATGATCTTTCCCTTTACAGGATACTTCAACATCTGATGTAAGGAGGAGGTGACTGCCCCAGCATGGTGTATCCAAGGCCTACCCAGCATTGCAAGCAAAAGTACGACGGACGGATGTCCATCACATAGAAAGTAGATTTAAACACCTCAGTGCCTATCTTGATGGGAATTTCAACCTCCCCATGGACCATTCTCTTTGAACCATCGAAAGCTCTGACAACAATATCACTCGGTTTCAACTCCAACCCTTCACAATCTAGTCGGTCCAAGGCCTTCTTAGGCAGTACATTCAGCGACGAACCAGTGTCAACCAAGACATGTGCGAGAGTAGTTCCTCGACACTCGACCGAAATGTGCAAAGCATCATTGTGGTTTCTACCTTTAGGAGTTAGGTCGGCATCAGAGAAACCTAATCCATTGTCCGCAGTAAGGCTAGCCACGCAATTTTGAAATTGATCCGCAGAGGTTTTCTGGGGCACATGGGCTGCCTTCAGGAATTTTATCAGAGCTTTAGCGTGCGCTTCCGAGCAAAGTAGTAGTGCCAGCATGGAGATCTTTGAGGGAGTTTGCCCCAGTTGTTCTACCACATCGTAATCACTCCTTTTGATTATCCTCAAGATCTCATCCATTTCCTTCTTGGAGGTCTCCGGGATGACCAAGGGTTGAGCCCTCGTCCTGACGAGCTCATCTTGGATTCCCTTACCTTTGTCAGCAGTGGTAGGAGGGACAGTACTAGGAACAACAACATCTTCAATCAAAGGGGTTCTAGCAGAGAGTTTTATTGGTGCAGGGATGACCTTGTTAGCTGATGAGGGTCCAAAGATTTCTCTTGGAGGGGCAATCTCTGGAGAAAATATTCTCCCGCTCCGGGTGATTTTGCTCGTGCCTGCAATGTTTCCAATGCTGGCTTCTTCATCATCCGAACTTTCTTCAGTTATTTCGATTTGTTTAATACCATGGTAGTAGACGTCGCCGCCGTAGTTCCATGGTATTGACTTCTCTGAAACATAGGGAACAGGCCCTGGCATTGTCATCTTCAAAGGAACAGATTTCGTAGCTGGTGTAATCTTAACAGGCTTTTTGACGGCCTTGGAAAGATTGGCGTGAATGGTTATGATTGAGACATCCTCAGTATGGGTCGGAACAGCAGAAACTTTTTCAAACAAAATTTGTCGACTATCCATTAGGCCTTGGATGCCTTTCTTCAGTAACGGACAATCAAACGGCAGAGAGTAACAACAATAGCAGTCTTCTTTACATCCCGGGAAGATCCCGGCCCTTAACAGATTCAACTTGATGGTTAACAATGGGGTTATCAGATCATTGACATCAGCAACATATAAATCTTCTTCAATGGCATTGACATTTCGGCCGTGCTTCGGCATGGGAGCAGATATCACATTAGGCTTCTCCGGAGCGTCGAACTCCACTTCCTTCGCCTCTATCAGGTCTTGGATTTTATGCTTGAGTGCCCAACAATCATTGGTGTCGTGCCCGACACTGTCAGAATGGTAGGCGCATTTGGCATTAGGATGATAATGCGGAGAGGACGTATTCACATTTTTTGGTGCCTCCTTGATAGTGGCGAGATTCAACTTCAACAGATGGGGAAGCACTTGCGCTGGAGTCATATTAATACGGGTGAACTGCCGTTGTGGCTGTTCCACTCGTTGTTGATTTGGTCTGGACTGGTTATAGCGAGGCTGCTCACTTGACGAATTTTAAATCATTACGGCCCCCACAGTTGGCCGGCGCTCAGTCTTCCCTGCTCTTCTTTGGGAGTATACAACAGTTGTTTCCTTCTTAAAAGGCTTCTTCTCAACACTTGCAGCAGCACCCTTCTGAATCTTTCCTGACTTGATGCCAGCTTCTATTCTTTCGCATGTTAAGATCAAATCGGTAAACCCCGCGGAAGAATTACCAATCAGATGATTAAAAAATGGCCCAGATAGGGTCCCTAGAAACTTATCAACAAGTTCGCGGTCGGTTAAAGGAGGCTGCACCCTGCCAGCCAAATCCCTCCATTTTTGTGCATATTCTTTGAATCCTTCGCCTGTTCCTAGTGACATACCCTGAAGTTGGGTACGAGTAGGAGCAAGGTCAGAATTATACTGATATTGTTTGTAGAAGGCGGTGGCCAAGTCTTCCCAATTTCGGACGCTGGTTCCCTCTAGCTGATAAAACCACTCCAGTTGAGCCCCAGAAAGGCTGTCTTGAAAGAAATGTATCCACAGGTTCTTATCTGCCGTATAGGGTTGGATCTTTCTCACGTAGGACCTGAGATGCATTTTTGGACAGGACATCCCATCATACCTCACAAACACTGGCACTTTGAACTTTGGGGGAATCACAATCCCGACAACCAAACCCAAGTCTTCAAAATCCAAACCCGGTACTCTTTGTAGCTCCATGGCGGCCAACCTGTCTTCTAAACCCTTGTATTTATCATCAGCTGGAGGGTATTGCTGATCAGAATAGTCTTCATCCTCTTCGACCTCCTCTTCTTCCACATCGGACTCGGAAGGTACCACAGCCCCACCTCCTTTGCTAGTTCCTTCATCAGAAATAGGAGGAAATTCAAGTACTCTCCTGGCCTCTCCATCAAATCTTCTCCCTAGAGTAGCCACCCCGAGTCTCTTTTTCTTCTTTTTCACTGGGTCTTTATTCCCCAGCAAGGTATTGAGATCCTCCTGACCTTTAGCCAAGGTTGTCAGGAGTTGCTGGAACTGTGCATTTTAAGCTTGCAGGTCTTTGACTATTTGCTCGAGATCCATCCTACTGAAATAAACAGCAGACAGATAAGGAAACCTGGAGTGAGACCTGCTTATGCACATGATGAATGATATGCTTATGTATGCAATGCATTCAAGGATTTGAAACATTCAAAATTGTTGTAGACAAAAAAAGAACGCACGTCATATTAATAAGAAGAAATTTGTTAGTACATAAATGCCCCATGGGCCAAATATTACAAAAACAACTTCTCAAGGTAAAAAGACATTGCGCATCCTCTTTGGCGCAATGTAGGTGTTGAGGGCCTCTTGCTCATGGAGTCGGCGGGTAAGCTCTAGAACCTTCTTCTCACTGGCGTAGAAGCTAGCTTCAAAAGTATTTCGTTCCTCCTTGAGCTGAATCCAACTTTTCTGCATTTCCTCCCACGATGTAGGCATGTCAGGATGTAGGATGGTGTAGGGAACCTCTCCTTCATTGACGGGCTCTTTAATCACAGGGAGTACATGAGGATAAGGCATCATTATACTTTGGGCTCGGGCTCGTACCCACTTGAGATAAGGCTCAAGAGGGATGGAGTTCTTGTGTCCCAGAGTCTTGCTATCAACCTTGTTGGGCCTCCCCCAAGCTCTGATGAATCTTTGGCGAAGTCCTTGCGCATCGTTGTCGAAGTCAAAAACTAGGTCAGGAATCAACATGTCATGAGGGCCATCCCTCCGTGCACATCCAAATTGCCTCAAAGCTAGGCAAGGGTTGTAGGTGATACCTCCTCTGATTCCAAGTAAAGGAACATTAGGAAACTCTCCACAACGATCGACGATGATGACATTTTCTCTGGACCGAGAACACCAATGTACATCAGAGTGAGTAAGAGTCATCAACCGTTGGGACCACCTTGAGCCTTGGTCATTCTTCAAGACAGATTGTGGAAGGTGCGAAATAAACCACCTTGCAAGGAGAGGAGTACAGCACATGAGAACACCCCTCTTTCTCATTGTTCGTGTGTAAAATGAGTGAAGAATGTCCCCAAGCAGTGTTGGTATTGGATTTCTGGACAAGAAGATTTTGACGGCGTTGACATCTACCAATTGGTCAGAATTTGGGAATAGGACCAACCCATAGATAAGGAGTGCCACAATTTCTTCAAAGGCTTGTAGGTCCAATGAATTCCAACATTCTTGTGCTTTCTCAAACAAGAATTTTGCTAAGAATCCTTTGACGCCGCTTCTGGTTTCCCAATGCCCCTTGATGTCGGATGGTTGTAGATGTAATGCTCGAGCAACATCTTCCGGCTTTGGGTCCTTTTCCGTACCGTTGAAGGGTAGTTGATTAAGGATAGGGATTCTTAGGAGTTGAGAAAACTCCTCCAAAGTGGGCACCAACTGGTAATCAGGGAAAGTAAAACAGTGGTGAAGGGGGTCAAAGAACTGGAATAGCACTTTCATCATATCTTCTTCAATGTTGGTGTTGACTAAGCTGAGCAGTCTACCATGTCTTTCACTGAAGGATGAGCTTTCCGGAATTCTTGAGGTGAGCTCCTTGAGTTGAGGAGAGATTCTCACAAGGTTGACTTGGATGGTTTTTCTGCGAGGAATTTCCATGACCTACAAAACAAGAACAAAGATGAAGATCCAAACCCTTGAAATGGTTAGTGAATGCATATGATGCTTCATGATGTTTATGATGTATGCACAAAACATATGTACAAGCAATTCACACCAAACCCTAGTTTCAGGCTTGCATGAGGTTTCATAGGTAAGTACCCTCTTGAGTGTAGTTGGCTTAAAAACCTGTCCTATAAATAGTAATCGGGTTCTAAGGATCTCAATATCATTGGATTGTTTTCATCGTTCATTGTTTTGGTTTAGCCACTTAACTAGCGACCAAAATATTCCAAGAAAACAACCCTCAATGAGTGTAGTATCGAGTATCTACCAACTTCGGACTGCACCAAAGCCGGTCATCTCACTACCCCTAATAAAAGGCCAAGATGGTCAAGTAAGGTTCTAGGTCATTAGTGCTTAGTGACATCACTCAGCGGCCCCGTACTCTCCTTGATTGAACTCAAGGGTTACCGGTACTCACAAATATGTCGTACTAATATAGCTATTGCTTCGACCGTGTCGGTATACCCCGCACAGTTTCCACAACGTATTGCTATCTATGAATGTTTCCCAAAATCCGGGTGTAGGATTGCAAACCCAAACAATAGAGCCAAGATATAAAGCAATCAATTCAAACAATTAGTCATGCAAGAGGGTGATCTAAGCCCTAAGGTTACTCCACTTTTAAAATTATCCCCAGTAGAGTCGCCAGTTCTGTGATACGGTGGGAGAACTGACTATAGTTTTGCGTTTGTTTTCGCAAATGTTTCGGTTGAGCAAGAGTCGCCACCGACTTTTTATTTTATCCTAAGGAAAGGTTTAAAAAGCACAACAAAAACCTTTGAGATATTTTCTTGGGTTCGGGGAGTAGATTATAGAAAGGAAAGGTATTAGCACCCTTTCTATCCATGGTTATCCATGGGCTCTTAGGTACTTGCTTAGATCAACTTGCCTTGGTTTTCAATTGTTTGAAATGGTGCTTTGTGTGTGGTTTTGAAAATGTTTTGAAAAAGATGCCTTGTATAGGCTACCCTTGTAACAATTCTTTACTCGAATGTTTTACAAAAGGTGTTTGTCTTTTTGAAAAGATGTTTCAACGGTTTTTTGAAAGTTTGTTTTGAAAGTGTAGTGACGCGTGGTTTGAAAATAGGCAAGTGTTTTATTTTGCAAGTTGACAAGTACTTAAGAGCGATCTACCCTAAAGTTCTCAAAGATTTTTGCTATGTTTTAACCCTTTTAACAATTTTGTTCCACCATTGTATTTGGTGGACAATCTTGTGTTAGGATGTGGAAGGGACGGACGCGGGTCATCGTTGAGACCATAATTGCAATGGTGCCAAGTATCTTTGGGCAATGTTTTCTTTAAGGGACTTGATCATTTTAGGCAACTTTTCGAAACCGTCATCGAGGGACTATGATCATTTGAATTGTGTTTGTTTTGCCCAAAGAGACCTAACATGCAATATGGTCCATTTATTGAAGGCAACAAGTGGAATACCCTAGAGGTGCAAGTGTGATAAGTGTTGTCCATTTTCATGCTTGTTTATCTTGAAATTAGGTGTTGGCTCCTAAATTCGACACCTTTGTTTCAATTGATGACAGCCATTAAAAGCTGAAAGATGCTTTCGACTGGCTAAGCCTGTCGAAGTGACCGTCGAAAGATGGCCAAATACTTAGAAGATTTCTTCCAAGGAAGGAGGCTGATTGCCTTCGACGTCGAAGGAGTTTCGTCGAAGACGTCTCTTGACGAACGTGTTCGATGGTCCAGAGTGGAGCAGTTTGAAATTCAAAGCTTTGGAGGGAAAACGGTTTCCAGCAGTTACTACGTGCGAACGTGCAAGGATCTGGGGCGTCGAGCATGGAGAACGTGACAAGTGGCTTGATCTCGAAGCAGTGTAACTGCCCGACGGTTACTTGGAATGTTTTTGTATAAATAGGAGTAGACGTGTAGTTTCTCGCGGGTGTTCACAATAAATACATAGTCACTCATTTAGATTCAAGTACCCAGTGTGAGCGAACGAATTGTTGAGAAATGTATGTGTGAAACACCAATTTAATCAATTCAAGTCATTTACTTTTTTTAGTATTTTACATGCTTTTCCCTTTAAGATTCCTGTCGAACCTTTACATTCCAGCCTTGTTTATTTTACCAAGCCTTTTCCTTTATGCAATTTACTTTAACCAATTTACTTAAAGCCTTATCCACACTAATTAAACTTCAAAATCAACCTATGTCCATAGGATCAATCTGATCGATCCTGCGAGTAACCAAATAAGTAACCATTTGGAGGATCAGCGGTTGTTTACCAAATCCCCAAGGTAAACAAATTGGCACGCCCGGTGGGACCGTGTGTTGATTGTTGAAAAATCTCATCTTTTCGAGTTGTATGTTATTGAGGAGTGGTAGAATATACACCAACGATAATAATACTGCCAGAAGAAGGGAAGAAATGGCGAATCCGCCAAACAACAATGAAATCCCACAAACAAGTGTGGGAGCAACGGTTAATATGACCGTTAGCGAAGCGACGAATGCTGGTTCGATACCAGCGGTGTCAGTCACAACCACGGGGCCAACGACTTCGTTTGCAGGCCCCAGAATGACTTTGGGAACTCCCCCTCCAAGGGGAAATACTGGCCCAAGGCCAGTGGTTCCCCCAGGATTTATTCCATTCTATGGTATGCCAACTTCTGAATTGGCAAGCCTGACGAATGCTGCGTCCACTTATTCAGACCCTTTCGTGAGTGCCACTTCGCCACTCCAAGGCTCTGGAGTAGGCATGGCGAATAGAAATAGGACCCAACTCTTAGGAGGAACGGCCCAAGTAGCCCATGGCCTTACAAATGCCTCGACAGCAGTCTTGAGGCAACAGATGGACGAAAGCAACCATGATATGGTGCAAATGTTGGCACAAACTTTGAGTACAGTGCTAAATCCTCTAATACAAAATACTACTCAGTCGAATCAGCAAGTTACAGCGCAAATGACGCGTTTGGCTGACTTCTTTGGAGTACCCCCACCTATTCGACAGCCCCAAAGGGCGCAAATAAGAGGAAATCAGGGGATATTTGTAGAGGAAGAAACCACCATTAATCAGGCCCAGCAGCCTGTAGAACAACCTGTCGAAGAACCTAGGGTAATAGCCCCAGAGGTTAGGTTAGTTAACAGAAACCAAAATGCTGACGAAGTGGTTCAGCAAGTCCAATACCAAAACATGGGGTTGGAAAACAATCTGGCAACCATGATCGAAAGGATCATGACTCAGAATGGGATGAACATGGGCTTTCGAAGGCCCAACTTTACTTCTCCATTGTCAGAATATGTGTTACAAACTGACTTACCCCCTAGAACCAAAGTCCCCAAATTTACTAAGTTCTCTGGGGACACGACAGAATCCACTGTCGAACATGTGGCTAGGTATTTGATCGAAGCAGGAGACATTTCAAATAATGAAAACCTAAGGATCAAATACTTCCCAAGTTCCTTAACCAAGAATGCTTTTACTTGGTTTACAACTCTCCCCCCCAATTCGATCCACCATTGGACCCAATTGGAAAGATTGTTCCATGAACAATTCTATATGGGGCAAACCAAGATAAGCCTGAAAGAACTGGCGAGTGTTAAGAGACGTTTCACTGAACCTATATACGAATATCTAAATAGGTTTAGGTTGCTTAAGGCGAGATGTTTTACACAAGTGCCAGAACATGAGCTGGTCGAAATGGCCGCAGGCGGTTTAGACTATTCCATTAGGAAGAAGCTAGATACCCAGTACCTAAGAGACATGGCCCAACTGGCCGATAGAGTTCGACAAGTCGAACGCCTTAAAGCTGAAAAAGCTAAGGCAACAAAAACTCACAAGAGAGAGAGAATAGCTTACGTTGAGATGGATGACGAAGAGCTAGAATCCTTCGACGATACTTTAGCTGTCGAGGAAGGAGAGGTCGATTTAGCAGAACTGAAACAAGGGCCTCCATACTCTTGTAAACAGTTAGTCCCCTCAAATGGGAAAAATCCCATTGGTCCAGACAAGACCAATGATAGGTTCCCAAAAAAGACTTATAGTTTTGACATCACAAAATGTGACGAAATATTCGACTTGCTAGTTAAAGATGGCCAAATGATAGTACCCCCTGGGGTAAAAGTGCCTCCTCTTGATCAAAGAAAGAAGAGGGGTTTTTGCAAATATCATAATTTTCTGGGCCATAAAACTTCTCAATGTTTTCTTTTCAGGAATCTTGTCCAAGACGCTATTGAGGAAGGGAGATTAAAGTTTGCTGACAAATCCCCCATGGCTGTCGACTCCAACCCAATGAAGGCTGAAGCCCACTATGCAGAACCCTCTGAGGTGAACATGATAGAGGCTACCAAGATCCAGTCGAAGAAGCCAGGCATTAACATGGTCGAAGTCTCTAAGGACCACATCAACATGCCAATTTTTGGCAGTTTTTCTGGAAACTTATCCAGGAAGACAATTGAGGCTGTCCAGAAAGCGGTCGAAGATCCAAAGTCGAAGACTGCTGAAGTACAAAAAACTGGACCAAAGCCCAGTTCCCACTTGGCCACTGTTCAAGGCCAGACGGAGAAACTGGAAACACAAATGAAACAACTAACTCTTGCTACTAAGGATACCATGAACATCAACATGGTTGAACTTTCTGACCCTAAAGCTTCAGAAGAAGCCATAAGGCAAGAGCAGGCGAATAAAACGGCTTTCCCTAAGGAAAACGAAAACTTGGCAGATTTTTTACAAAGATGCCAGAAGAAAAAATCAGAGGTTATGCTATGTCCAAGATGTAGTTCTATCTTTGATAAAAAAGCTGCTGAGCACATACAAGGCGTGAGAGCAGCGAACAAAAGAAGGGAGAACTCTAACCTTCGACATGATCCCAGAAGGGGTTCTAATCAAGACAAGAGGCCTTCGACTTTTAGGCCTCCAACAAATGTACCAGTAGACACTTGGTACAAAACATCTGGCCGGAAAAGGCCAAGTGAAGAGAAATGGCATTCTTTCGAAGTGCCAAGAGGTTCCTCTTTAATCCAGAAGAAAGATCCTCAAGTTGCTGCACCCAAGGTTGCTCAAGTGTCCAGCAACTATAAGGGAAAAAATCCTATGTCGAGATCCCAATGGAGGAGGTATCAAAGAAGGCGAAAAGCTGAAAGAGAGGCCGCCAATGAACCTAAGGCTGAGACTAGTTCGAATGTGCCTCAAAGGAAACAAAGAAAGCCTCTTGAGAGGGAACCAGTTACCAACAGGCTAGTTTGGCCTAACCAGAGCGAAGTCGAAGACGAAGATGATGCTGAGTCCGACGATACCCTGGACATAATGGTGAACGTTGTTTCAATGCTGCCTAGGGAATTCAATCGACAAGTAGAAGTCGAAACCAGTGACTGGGAGATGGAACAAGAAATGGCCAGACACAGGCCAGTGTGCTATTTTGTCATGAACAATGGCACTACTGAAGAACAAAATGGCTTCTTCGAGCCACCCACAGAGGCGATGAAGAATCACCTCAAACCTTTGTTCATAAGGGCCAAGCTCGAAGAGACCACTGTGAACAAGATATTGGTCGACTGTGGGGCCACTATCAATATTATCCCTCATTCTGTGCTAATAAAGATTGGCAAAAGGGATGAAGAAATAAAACCTCACAATATGGTCCTGTCCAACTATGAGGGAGGCATTGGGACCACCATGGGAGTGATCCAGCTCGACATAAAAGTTGGGTCGATCCTTCGACCAACAATGTTCATGGTCATTTCAGCCAAACCTAACTACAACCTTTTGTTAGGTCGTGAGTGGATACATGGTGTAGGTGCTGTGCCTTCATCGATGCATCAAAGACTGCTTCTATGGCGCCCAGATGGGTTGGTCGAAAACATAGAGGCTGATCAGAGTTACTACCTTGGCGAAGTAAACCACTTGGGTGTAACAGATTTCGACAAAAACTTGGCTCACATAGGGCCATGTCCAGCTCCTGATTTCGACATGGCGCCAGCGCCAAACACCTTTTGTTCCCTATACCTGCATCCTGAGCATGGTTTCCAATGGGACAGAGAGGACGTGTCACACATAGAATTCAGTGGGCTAACTGGTATCCAACCAACTGGTTGGGGAAGTGAATTCAGTGATAATGACTGAGTCACAATCTCTTAAGCGAATTTCGGCCTATGTGGCTGAAACCAAGATGATAACGGCTCTCGAAGCCGAAGTAAAATATATGGCCACCAAGGCCAACGACCAAGCACTATCTTCTGCAGGTCCTGGAAAAGATTTCGACCCAGAGCCACCAGATATAGGTCCTGGAAAAGATTTTGACCCAGAACCTCCTGACATCTCGACAGAAGGAATGCAGGAACAGAGGCTCGACGCGATCTATGACGATGAGCCTCTGGGCTTCGAAAAGGATCCCTTGGCGAACAACATTAAGATGTTAGCGCAAGACCCTTTAGAAGAAATCAACTTAGGCGAAGGATCAGAGAATAGGCCAACCTACATCAGCGCCAGAATTGATCCAGAACTTAGGTTGGAAGTAATCCAATTGCTGAAAGAGTTTAAAGACTGTTTTGCATGGGATTATGACGAAATGCCCGGTCTCGACAGAGGATTGGTAGAACTTCAGTTGCCAATCAAACCTGGAAAGAAGCCAATCAAACAAAATCCAAGACGCTTCGCTCCAGAAATTTTGTCGAAGATCAAAACGGAGGTCGAAAGACTTCTGAAATGCAAGTTCATTCGTGTTACAAGGTATGTCGAATGGATTGCCAATATAGTGCCAGTAATTAAGAAAAATGGCACATTAAGGGTGTGCATAGATTTCAGAGATCTGAATGCTGCCACCCCCAAAGATGAATATCCAATGCCTGTGGCGGAAATGCTAGTCGATTCTGCCGCTGGCTACGAATACCTGAGTATGCTCGATGGTTATTCAGGATATAATCAAATTTTCATTGCTGAAGAGGATGTGTCGAAAACAGCTTTTCGATGCCCTGGGGCCTTAGGCACTTACGAATGGGTAGTGATGCCTTTTGGCCTAAAGAACGCTGGGGCAACGTACCAGCGAGCAATGAATACTATCTTCCATGATTTTATTAACACGTTTATGCAAGTTTATATTGATGATATTGTTATAAAATCTGTTTCCAGGAAGAGTCACATTGACCACCTTCGACAATTATTCGAAAGAATGAGAGAACATGGTCTGAAGATGAACCCTTTGAAGTGTGCGTTCTGTGTAAAAGCTGGAGATTTCTTGGGCTTCGTTGTCCACAAGAAAGGGATCGAAATCAATCAGAACAAGACGAAGGCAATTTTGGAAGCGAAAGCGCCATCGAATAAGAAGGAATTGCAATCTCTCTTAGGCAAGATAAATTTCTTGAGAAGGTTTATATCTAACCTAAGTGGGAAAGCTCAGGCCTTTTCACCCTTACTTCGACTGAATAAGGAGGGGTTCGAATGGGGGCAAGAGCAACAAGAAGCCTTCGACAAAATCAAAGGGTACCTCACTAAGCCACCTATTTTGGTGCCTCCTTGTAGCAATAGGAGTATGAGATTGTACATAGCTGCATCTGACAAAACTCTGGGAAGTATGTTAGCCCAAGAGGATGAGAATGGAGTCGAAAGACCCATTTATTATCTCAGTCGAGTTTTGAATGATGCAGAAACTAGATATAGCGAAGTTGAAAAATTGTGTCTATGTCTGTATTTTTCTTGTACAAAGCTCAAACAATATATAAAACCAGTTGATGTTTATGTTTCGTCTCATTTTGATGTTTTCAAATATATGTTGTCGAAACCTATCTTGCATAGTCGAATTGGCAAGTGGGCATTAGCATTGACTGAATACTCCTTGACCTTTATGCCTCTTAAGGCAGTAAAAGGACAAGTGGTTGCAGACTTCATAGTCGACCACTCTATTCAAGTCGAGGATATTAATTATGTGGAGATAGAACCTTGGAAATTCTACTTCGATGGTTCCAGCCATAAAAATGGAACAGGAGTAGGAGTCTTACTTATTTCTCCAGATAAAATTCCAACAACATTCAAGTACCAAATCGAAGGTTCTTGTTCGAACAATGAGGCTGAGTATGAAGCTCTAATTACTGGCCTTGAAATATTGTTGGAATTGGGGGCAACTCGAGTCGAAATAATGGGAGACTCAGAGTTAGTCATCAAGCAAGTCACAAAGGAGTATAAATGCATAAGAGAGAATCTCATTATGTACTTTGTGGTTGCAAATCGTTTATTGAAACAATTTGAAAGTGTCAATATTCGACACATACCCAGAGTCGAAAATCAAATAGCCAATGACTTGGCACAGATTGCATCTGGGTATAAAATTTCAAAAACGAGATTACAAAGAGCAATCGAAGTTCGAGAGAAGATAAGAGCGACTTGTCTATCACCAACAGACTTGGAATCAACAAGGTTAGGATACGCTGATCACTCAAACTTCGAGATTTCGTTCATTGATAATTTGTCAGACCAGGATTGGAGGAAACCCATTGTGGACTATCTTCAAAATCCAGGAGCTCCGACAGAACGAAAAACAAAATACAGGGCGTTGAGTTTTGTACTCATGGGTAATGAGTTATTCAAGAAGACGCCTGAAGGGGTGTTGCTGAAATGTTTAAGTGAAACTGAAGCATACATAGCCCTTTCGACTACGCATGCTGGGGCATGTGGGGCTCACCAAGCAGGCCATAAGATGAAATGGTTGTTGTTTCGACAAGGACTATATTGGCCCACTATGCTGAAAGATTGTGTTGAGTTCGCCAAAGGTTGCCAAGAGTGTCAAGTTCATACAGGCATCCAGCATGTACCAGCAAGCGAACTTCACTCGATAGTGAAGCCTTGGCCCTTTCGAGGATGGGCGTTGGATCTTATTGGAGAGATTCGACCAGCATCATCAAAGAGCCAGAAATACATATTGGTAGGCATTGATTATTTTACTAAGTGGATCGAAGCAGTCCCTTTAGTCAATGTAGACCAAGAAAATGTCATTGAATTCATTCAAAAGAACATTATTTTTAGGTATGGAATCCCTGAGACAATAACAACTGATCAAGGTTCAGTTTTCACTGGTCGAAAGATGCAGGAATTTGCTCAGGAAACAGGTTTCAAACTCCTAACATCCACGCCTTACTATGCACAGGCGAATGGTCAAGTCGAAGCAGCTAACAAAGTGGTAATTGGCTTGATAAAGAAGCATGTTGGGAAGAAACCAAAGAATTGGCATAAGACGTTAGACCAGATTTTATGGGCTTGTCGAACGTCCCCAAAAGAAGCCACTGGTACAACACCATATAGGCTAACTTTTGGCCATGATGCAGTATTGCCAGCAGAAATTTGTCTTCAATCTGCAAGAGTTCAGAGGCATTATGATATTCCTTCTGAGGTTTATTGGAACATGATGTTAGATGAATTGGTGGATTTAGACGAAGAGAGATTACACGCTCTCGACTTACTCAGGCTTCAGAAGAAAAGAGTCGAAGACTCTTATAATAGAAAGGTAAAACCTAAGGCATTTTTGCCTGAAGATTTAGTTTGGAAGGTAATTCTTCCCATGGATCGACGGGATCGAAGCATGGGGAAGTGGTCACCCAAATGGGAAGGACCCTTCAGAGTTATCCAAACTTTTTCTGGTGGAGCCTATGAAGTCGAAGAGATAAGTGGTGATAAAAGGCTCTTGAGAGTAAATGGTAAATATTTGAAAAAATATAAGCCTATACTTCAAGAGATAAAAATAAAATAATAAACTAAATTAATCATGAAAATGCCAAAATGGAAATTTTTATTAATTCCAGCCAAAATGGCAATTGTTGTCGAAAGCGATTACAATAGATGATTACAAAAGAGAATCAAAAAGAAAGAGAATTCTTCAGTCGAAGATACTTAGCATGCTGCAAGTCCAACCTCTTCTTGCACCAAGATTTCTCTTGCTCCAGTTTGGCAATTTGAGCGTCGAGGCTTTGGGCCCTCTCAGCGAACTCCAGGCCTTGCTTGACCTCAGTCTGGCTCTCAGCGTCTGGGATGGTCGAAAGAATTTCCTCCTGGAGCATAGTGTTGGCGTTTATCTTCGCCTCTATCTCTGCAATTTGTGCTCGGAAGGAGACATTCTCTCGCTCAATAGCATCGAACCTTTCCTGTGCAGACGCTTTCTGTTTCGACAACTCGGCAATTCGAGAAGTCGAACTTGTGACGGCAGTCCATGCAGATAAGCTCCTGCCATGCAACGTTTCGAGCTGACTGTTGAAATTTCGTTGGCGCCGGTAATCCGCTGAGACTTGGTCAATCATAGAATGTAATTCCATGATCAAGTCTGAGATTTCTGGAGATACAGCATCGAAATCAACAGCATTCAAAACCTCCTTTAAGCAAGATGGAGCAGTGGGGTCCCCCTCTAAAGCCTTCATTAAATCTCTCTTGAAGAACTGGGCCTTGACCTTCGCCAATGCATCATCAAGAGGAGAAGTCTCGGTAGATTTCCCCGACAAAGTAGGAATTTCCTGACTGGTGTCGGAAGAACTCTTACTCTCAACGATTGCATTGAGGTAGCTGATAGGGTCAGTTCGCTTCAAGATTTCCAGGTCTTCTTTCGACCTATGCTTTGAGGAGGTGACCTTTGCCATAGCATTATCTTGGACTGGAGGCTGTTGAATGCTGAGTGCCTCGTTTGGTTGTTCTTCGACTTGAACTGAGGCGGTACTAGCGTCGACTCGTGGTTCTTCGTTAACTTCACCTTGGGGTCTTTCGCCAGCGTCATTCTGTGGTTCTTCGCTGGCGTCATCCTGGTGTTCTTCGCCAGTACCACCTTCATGTTCTTCGACAACAGCATCTTGTTTCTCTTCGCCATTGCCTTGGTCTCTTCCTTCAGGATTCTCTTCTGACGACAAGACCACCACAGGAACCTTTTCTGGCTGTGTTTCCTCCGCCATAGGTTCTTCAGTTGTCTTCTCCACTGTCTCAGCATTGGCCTCATGCTCAGTGTGGGCTTCGTCATTGCCCAAATCTTGCACCTGAGGCCTGCTAAGGTCAGCAGATTCCAGAGTTTCTGAAGTTCTTGGTGGGGAACTTCCAGTAGTTTCCTGAAAAAGAGGAAGAAGACAAATCTTCAGATGTCGAAAGAGATATAATCAAATACTGGTATTTATGCCTAAGTTACAAGAAGGGTCCAATAGATTACCTGTGGATTGGCTTCAGCCCCAGGGCTGGAATTATCACTTTCGACAGGATTGTTAACTAGAGCGTTCAGTTCCTCCTCAGTTGGTTCTTCGATGACCACTGCAGGTGGCCTAGGCTTTCTTGCACCAACCTTTATTCTGACGGTTCGACCTTCAGGAGCTGGAGTAGGAACAGAAGCGTCCTTCGTTAACTTTCTCCTCTTTAAGGGAGTAGGAGGGGCGTCGCTGTCGTCGTCACTCCCCGATTCGATCACCAAGGCTGCCCTTTTCTTGGGCGAAGGGGCCTATAAAACCAATAGGAGTTCGATTGAATAATTACGTCGAAAATAAAAAATCGAAAGCCAGATTGCAAATGAAGAAAATCTGGTTACCGATGCAGGAGGCCTCATCGAAGAGCCTTCCCCCTGTTGGTTGCCTGTTGTCTTCGCCGGCGCTATAGTCTTCGCCGGCGGTGGAGGTTTGGTCGAAGGGACTCCTCCTTGTGGGCCTCCTGGAGCCTTCTTGACCAAAGGTTTTCGAACAACTGAAAGCGAAAAGGAAAGTTAACAAGCTAACAGTCGAAGAGAAAGATAAAAAGTAATGTGAGAGTATGAACTTACATTTCTTTACTTTGTCAAATACGAGGACAAAAGACTTCTGCAACTCTGCTGTAAAGTCCTTCTCGTCGAAGAAGTACTCAGCGTAATAGCTTCTCCACCATTCTTCAAAAGATGGCGAACAAAGGAAGTTAAGCTGGTAGTTGAACAGCGAGAGGATGGTTCGACCAGCATATCTTCCAATATGCTTGGTAGCAGCGTCTTCTGTATAATCGTTGCAGAAGTACAACATTGACTTCTCTTTTTGGAAAATGGGAGAAGGCAGGGTTTGGATGATACCAAACTGGCGAGATACCAGGTTTGGTTGATAGGCCAGCAGACTCAGATGAGTCTTAGAACTTTTAAATCGAAGAGGCATAATCCTTGGAGTAAGGAATGCCTCCCACAGTATGGTGTGCTCATCAACATTGGGACCACTCGATTCCTTGGGATGTGGCCTTGTGAACCAAGCTGGCCCCACCTTTCGCTGAGCGAATGGAGCCATAGTCGAAACAAATTCCTTCCTTCGAGCGAACATCAGCACGAAGTTAGTGAAGGTTTGTTGGAACTCTAGCCCATCTTCCATAGGCGTCAGTAGAGCCAGCCTAATTCCTTCGATCCGTCTGTTAGCTATCGCTGAGGCTTGTTCATTTATCGGAGTCTTCTTGGGTAAGAAAGACTCGAAAGTGGCGTTAAGCCACAGTTGAAGTAACCAGAAAGGCCCAGCGAGTAGCAGACTGTTCCTATCTTCGATATGCTTCAAAAGAGTAACCCCATTGCTGATGGAGTCATAAAGACTGGCCAGAATTAGTTCTGCCAGACAGATGTTCTGACGGTGATGCAGTTGGGTGGCCAGGGTGACCATCTTTTTGGTCACTTGCAGGGACTTCGAACAGAACACGAAGCGAGTTAGCCATAAGGCTAGAAACGCTATGTGTTCAACGTCGGACACTGTGTCTGTCGACTTGTCATGAAAGTGGTTGATAAAGGTGGTGAATGTTGGCTTTGTCTCAGAAAAGCCAATTTGGTCCTCCGACATCTCCTCCGGGTCGAAGTAATCTCCGGTTGGTCGAAGGCCAGTGATGGCTGCTACGTCGAAGAGTGTGGGAGTTAACATCCCACATGGAAGGTGAAAGGTGAAGTGAGAGTTATCCCAGAACAGCATCGAAGCTATAAGCATCTCTGGGGAGTAGTTTAAACCTGTCTTCGACAGCATTATTAGGTCAAAGATGCCCATCTCCTTCCAGACTGGAGTTTGATGTTTTTCCAGCTTTGTTAGCCAAGCAACATAGTCCTGGGTGAGATTAGGGCAAGACCTAAAAACTCTGACACTTCTGTTGAAGAAACGAAGGTCGATCTTCTCGTGTGTGGGGTCTTCGTTGTCTTCTGGATCCTTCTTAGCACAAGCTACTGGCTTGAGCTTCTCGACAATGGGAAAGTAGCTCTTGATCTTCAGAGCTTCAGAGATGCTGGGGTTCATGGGTCCAGCCATTGCGAAGATTTGGTTGGAGTATCCAACCGGAATCATCAAGTGACGCGAGTAAGCGTCGCGGACGGAGATATCAGATGGTTCAGGGACCCTTCGTTTCCCTGTAGCGTTCACTACCGGAGCGGTTACAAAAACCTTGGGCTTAGCAAGTTGTTCAGTTGGTGCGTTAGTCTTGGGGGCAGTTGAAGCAGAAGCCATTGTTGAGGATGAAGATGAAGTTGGAAAAGGAAGAGTTTTTCTGCAAAGAGAAACAGGTTTGCAAGAAAGCAAGGGAGTTTGAGAGATTGTTTGCGTGAAAAGTCCCACAATGGGATATTCACTACTATTTATAGTAGTGGGAGAAATTCCCAATAACGAGGGCATTAAATGTCATTTAATGCTGCAGGGAGTAGTGGGACGCGTGGCAGCATCCTGTTGTTTTGGCCGTTTCTGCAGAAACAGAGAGACGCAGCGTGCGTCCTCGTTTTTTGAATTTGTCATAATGACAAATTATGAAGTGATGTTTTGGTTCTGCACGCCGTACTGACAGTGACGTCCTAGGATCAAATCAATGATGGTTTCTTGGGATTGCCAATAGTTGGTAAAAAGCAACAAAAAGTGCACAAGTTAACTTGTGACTCAGCGTGGACAAGCAGGTGTCGAATGGCGTTTTCAAAGAATGCCTTTTTCTTTTCAAGAGTCGAAATAAGGCATTCTTGGGGGGCAATTTGTTGGCTCCTAAATTCGACACCTTTGTTTCAATTGATGACAGCCATTAAAAGCTGAAAGATGCTTTCGACTGGCTAAGCCTGTCGAAGTGACCGTCGAAAGATGGCCAAATACTTAGAAGATTTCTTCCAAGGAAGGAGGCTGATTGCCTTCGACGTCGAAGGAGTTTCGTCGAAGACGTCTCTTGACGAACGTGTTCGATGGTCCAGAGTGGAGCAGTTTGAAATTCAAAGCTTTGGAGGGAAAACGGTTTCCAGCAGTTACTACGTGCGAACGTGCAAGGATCTGGGGCGTCGAGCATGGAGAACGTGACAAGTGGCTTGATCTCGAAGCAGTGTAACTGCCCGACGGTTACTTGGAATGTTTTTGTATAAATAGGAGTAGACGTGTAGTTTCTCGCGGGTGTTCACAATAAATACATAGTCACTCATTTAGATTCAAGTACCCAGTGTGAGCGAACGAATTGTTGAGAAATGTATGTGTGAAACACCAATTTAATCAATTCAAGTCATTTACTTTTTTTAGTATTTTACATGCTTTTCCCTTTAAGATTCCTGTCGAACCTTTACATTCCAGCCTTGTTTATTTTACCAAGCCTTTTCCTTTATGCAATTTACTTTAACCAATTTACTTAAAGCCTTATCCACACTAATTAAACTTCAAAATCAACCTATGTCCATAGGATCAATCTGATCGATCCTGCGAGTAACCAAATAAGTAACCATTTGGAGGATCAGCGGTTGTTTACCAAATCCCCAAGGTAAACATTAGGTCAAACTATTTTTGTTCTTTTTATTTGCATACAAACCCTAATTCTAACATGGTATATTTAGAAAGCATTAAAGTGCGAAAAATAAAGTTCTAAACTATTACAACACAATATATGGGAAGGGGGGTACAAATGTTCAAATGGGGGGTATTTGACAAGGAATTTAAACCTAGCTATTACATCAATTTGGAATTATTTACAAGATAATTGATTGCATAAATTAAATGGGAATAAAATAAATATGCAAGATGCAAAAGGTTTTTTATATGTATGAAAAAAAGTGTTTTTTTTATATGTCAAATAATCAAAATTAAAAAAGTATTATTTTTGGAGATTTTGTGTTTTAAGGGTAAAACCCTAATTTATTAAGTAAATATATTAATTATTTAATATGTACAAGTGTTTATCAATCATATTCAAAAATAAAATAAAAATGAAGTATATTTATAAAAAAAGTATTTTTGAGGTCACATATTAATAAAAGAAAAAATGTATGTATTTTTGTATTTTGCCCTAAATATATTAATATATATATGGATATCTTTATTATTTACCAAATATATTATATATACAAGAATAATAATATTTAATATTTATAAAAAAAATTATATTTTATATAAAATATTTTAAGAAGATAAAACAAAATAAAAATGAAAATAAAATGGTGTTTACATTATTTTTAGTATTTAGTAAAAAGGTGTTTATTTATTTATTTATGTACAAATAACTAATCTAAACAAATAAATGCCTATAAATTCAAAAATGGTGTAAAAAATTATTTTTATATTTTTAATATCATGAGAAAAAATAAATAAGTCAAAATAAAAAAAGAAAAGTCAAAAAATCATGGAAATAAACCAAATGGGCCTAGGGGGTGTAAAAGCAAACAAGTGGTGCAAAAAGAAAGAACATTCCAGGCCCAGCCCAGAACCTGTCTTCTTCAACCTCTGAACCTGTATGAACACTCAAACACGCGTTTTCTATCTCCCAATTCCTGGACTTTTAAGCAAAACTTACAACATGAAAAATGTAGAGCATGAGAAGACGAATCCAGGGATATAAAGAACTTGACTTAACTCTCTAAGATGAGGGAGAATTTCTTCTCCCCCAATTCCTGACCTAGTTTTTCATCAATGTTCAGACTCAAAATTCTCTAAGCATACATAATATAAATGAAATCTAATCACATGGGCATGTTCAGGGCTATGATTGTGACATGTTTCCTTCACAAACCTAAAGCTAACAATGCATATATTGAGAGATAGAACTTCATGAATATACCTGTTCAGTTGGAATCGTGCCTTGCAATAGAGGAGCTTTCAGGGCAAGATGATGATTTGTACAGCTTCCTTGAAGTGTGAGGATGCTATTCCAAGTTTTACTTTGCTTTGGAGCTAGCTGGATCGAGTTATAGAACTCTACCTGCAAATAAGAAAAATGAAAATGGCCAAAAGGATTAGAGGAGTTACAGTCTATTTTTAATGCTTTGGATAGTTTGTATTGATGGTAGGGAAGGTGTTTGAACTGGTTTGGGCAAGAATGTATGAAAGGATTGAGCTAGGGAACTCAATCTGCAGCAAGCCCTGTTTTTGTGCAGTTCAATGGTGATTCTGAGTTTGTGAAGGTATTGGAGGTGAAAGGCTCGTGTTCTAGCTCAGTATGGATGTCTTGAATATGTTTGATCAGTTTGCTTCAAGGTCTTTTTGCTGATATGAAAGTTGGTCCATCTTATGCAATGTTTCTTACACTTTAAGCAAGCAATGGCCACTTGATGTTTCTAGCCTGTACAGGCCCCCATACTATGTGTTGTACCCCAAAATTTGCCCTCCCATATTCTCCAAGAAATTACCAAGCCAAGTCACAAAATTCCCCAAGGGTTGTACAGTGCAAGAGCCCCAATACAGTCAAAACTAGGGTTTGTGTTCTGATCAAAGAAATGAAGTTTTCAAAGGCCCAATCAAGTCTCACATGCTTACAAATATGGTCAACCATCCTCATATCAAGTTTCAAGGCATTCAGCTCAAAATTGCACAGTCAAAAACCCTAATTGCACTACAGTCAACTGTAGGGGCAAAATGGTCATTTGACAGTCAAAAGTTCAAATTTTTGGTCAATATATCATTTTGAAGCCACAAACATCATTTGATCAATGCTTGATCATGATTCTCAAAATTTGGCTCAGAAATCATCAAAGATGCAAAAGTTTCCTTATTTGGACAGCTGAAAAAGTCAACTGAAATTGACCAGGGCATAACTTTCACATGGATTATCAGAAAAATTCCATCCAAAGCTCATTTTGAAGAGAAAGACATTTCCTACAACTCATCTTCATACTTAAAGTCCAAGAAATGCTCTCACAAAAAGTTATCAATTTCAACATTATAGGTCATTTTCAAAAGTCAACAAAAAGGGACTTTAAGTCAAAGACCATAACTTGAGATTGGTAAATCAAAATGACATGGGACCAAAGGCATTGGTTATAGGACTCAAAGACCTTTCCAAAATGTCCAAGAACATGAGAAAAGCTTAAAAATTGAGCAAGTTATGCCTTGTGGAAGTTGGGAAATATTTGGATATTTTGAAAAGTCAACTTTGATCCAAATGACCTAAAATTGCTAATGGGCCCATTTTTCTTCCATGATTCATCATTCCAAGCATATGCACGACCACTTGGCCCAAAGGGAAGTATTTTCTCATTTTTTATTTATTTATTTGAATTTTTATTCATATTAATTCATTTAAATCACTTAAATATATGAAAAATATCTAACTTGACCTAATAAATCTTTTCATGCATATTTTGCCTTCAATATTTCGTGCATAGGTCAAAAGGGAAAGATTTGGTTTGATTTGAGCATAATTGATACAAAAGCACATGAAAAAGATATGAAACATAATGGTGAAAAATCAAATATTGAAAACCATGATTGCAAGAGATTTTTATCAATTTTTTTAACCTAATACATTCCATACAAATACTTGATCATAAACCTAATGCCCGGAGACTCTCAGCTGCGCAAGAAAGGTCATTGAAAACTTGAAAAATTGTTGGAAAAAGTCAAAACTGAAATCATCATTCCAGGGCGATTCAAAGCCTAATTTTCATTCCAATAGCTTGCTCAAGGTCTATTGAACACATTCCAATCAGAAACCACCATCAAAACTCCAAGGATTGGTATATTGAACGCCAACTGCACCAAGAAAATTGCATAATCGTATTTTGATTTTGAAGCATAATCATTGCATTTTTTTATGGATTGTTACTCATTGATGTTTTCTGATGCTAACTGTACCATTTGATTATGTTTTTGTGCTCTCAACGCGATTTCACCATGTTTAATATTTAGGGTTTGCAGAATGTTAAAATAGGGCTTTTGCAATAAAGTAAAATTAGCCCTCAAGACCATGATGGTTGTACTCAGCCAGTCTGGACGAACAGGAAGCACCACTCGCGATTAATTTATGGACACCATAGCGCTAGTCGCTATTTTCTTGAAACTGACCTTAAGCAACGCACAAAAAACTGTTGCCCATTGTTTATGTTTCAGGAAAAGTGAAGAAGATGAACTCGTGGCCATCAATGATAGGCCGGTTTGAAAATTCGCGCGCTGACTCCCACTAACCTTGTTTTTTCTTTTATATTATTTGATTGTTATTATATATTAACAACGCGCAATTGGCTCAGTTGGCACGCATCAAGGCTTGCAATACACCTGACCTGGGTTCGAGTCCCAGGTCTCATGCTTTCTCAATAATATTTTTTCTCTAACGTTCAGGTGAAGCGCCTATGTTATGATCCATGATACACCACCAGATCCAAGTGTACACGCGTCCAAGAGATTCACATCCAAGGCTGGGAATTGATGAACACCATGAGGATGAGTCAACCGTCCCACACGCGTGCACCAAAGTCAACAAGGCCATGATACAAATGGGCCTGAATTGCTGAGCCCATACCTCCTAAATTGGGACTTCCACCCCCCCTGGTTTGCCATTTTTGTTTTATTTTATTTTCAATTATTTGTTTATTTGTTTTGTTGTTTTAATTTAATTAATTATTTTTTACAAAAAATATAAAAATATCATAAAAAACTCAGAAAAAGGTAAAAAATATAATGATTATTTTTATTTCTAATATCTTGTAAATAAATTAGCATGTAATTAATTAGTTTTAAATTAGGTTACAATTTTAATTCTTTTCATAATAAAATCTAAAAAATGTAGAATTTGGCTTAGTTAATCTTTATTCTTTTTTTTAAATATTTCTTTTTCACCATAATATTACCTATTTTATTTATTTTCATAATTAAATTGTACATAAAAAAATTTTAGGTTTAATTTAGGTTATATTTTAATATTTTCATAACAAATTTAAAAGCCATTAGAATTAGGGTTTGCATCCAATTTACATTTTAATTAATTCTTTTCCTATTAAATCTTAAAAAACCTAAAAATACCAAAAAAACATTTTCTTTTAATTTTAATTTTTAATTCCTCATTAATGTTAATATTTTGCAAAAGGGTCCAACGCCCTCCTTTCGACTTAATTGTTTAATTTCGCATCTTTATTTTATTCCGCTTAAATAATTATGTATCTCTCCCGAAGCTTTGTAACATTTACTTCTCGCACTTTTATTTCTTTTGCTTTATTTATTTTCCGTCAAATCGGGTCCTGTTTAATTTTGGCGATGTGGACCCGCGCCTTTGTAATAGCTTTAGATTTATTTTTCCGCATTCCTTAAACTGTTAAACAAAGCATGCAAGAATGAATGGCCATAATAAAAACAAACGCATAGATCACCTTGACATGAATAAGACAAAATAACTGAACATGACACACAAATCACACACCACCCCTAGGGTACGCCTCACTGTTGCCTTGCCTCGAAAGGTGATCGTCGAGTAGAGGATGTCTTAGTAAGTCCTCATGATCCGGGAACCTGGCATGAGGGTAGCTTCTAAGGTGTCTTCCCATTGCTCTGGTGATCATCATGTCCCGAACCTCGAATTGACCCGAACACCTCCAACGGTGGTGCTACCTACCTCTCAATGGTGGGATGGCACTGCTTTAAAGGACATTTACACAGACGAATTCCTTAGGGTAGGTAGACGACTCGTAGATACTTGCTCTCTTCAAAAACAAACAAAAATCTTTTCACACCGACACTTTTCAAAAGCTTTCAAAGCAATTTTTCAAACACTCTGACACAAGAGTCGAACTGAAACTTTCAAAGAAACTTTTTAAAAACCCACATTGAAAAGCAAACAAACCATTTTTGAAAACACAAATGAGCAAGTATCTAAGAGCCCATGGATAACCATGGATAGAAAGGGTGCTAACACCTTCCCTTTCTATAATCTACCTCCCGAACCGAGAGCAATCACTTTAAGGAATTTTTCTGTGCTTTTGTCCTTTCCATTTGGAGAAAATAAAAGACGGTGGCGACTCTTGCTTCCGCGACATTTCGCGAACCAGCGTTAAACAGTCAGTTCCAGATCCACCGATCACAGAACTGGCGACTCTGCTGGGGATAATCTTATAAAGTGAGGTGTACCTTAGGGCTAGGTCATAACTGTGTTTTCACTTATATTGATTTGCTTGCTTTACTATTGTGGGTTGCATCGGAGATACATAGATCCTAACCCGGATCTGGGGATACCCTGTTTAGTTAGCATAAGCTGTGAGGGACCTGTCCGACGTAGACCGACACAGGTGAAGCAGTGGCTACGTTGGTGTGGCACCTTAGTCTGTACCGATATCCCTTGTGTCGCAACGAGGAGAATATGGGTCTTCTAAGGAGTCATTAAGCACCAACAACCTTAGAACCTTAATTGACACAACTTGGCCTTTAGAATTGTAGCAGTATGCTACGCCCATTGAGGCTAAACTCTCGTGATGGTTCTGGCCGCAAGAAAAGATTGCGATGCTGGAGTTATGACCGATTGAGGGTAGTCAATGATATTGGGATCCTCTAAGAACCCGGTTACTTTTGATTAGGACAGGTGTGAACCAACAAACTGAAAGAGGGTAGTACCTAGACCTCATGCTGGCCTAAACTTTAGGGGCTTGCCTTGTGTGACTTGTGTGCCTTACCATGTTTGCCTTTGTATCTGTATGTGGTGTGCTTTATCATAACATCATAGCATCATGAGCATTGCATGCATCCTGCATAGAGACTGACCATTTCAAAGACAAGAGGGTTTCATCTTTGCTCTGTTTTGTAGGACATTATGATGCCTGTGCGAAGGAATACTATCCGGTTCAACTTTGTTCGTTCACCTGAGTTGCTTGATGAGTTGGTTAGCAGAATTCCAAACACCACTTCCTTCATTCAGAGGCATGGTTCCCTTCTCAGTTTAGTCACTGCAAAGCGGGATCAACAGTTGATGAGTGTTCTGACCCAGTTCTATGACCCTCTGTACCAGTGCTTCACCTTTCAAGACTTCCAGCTGGTCCCTACCCTGGAAGAGTTCTCTGATTTACTTGGTATCCCTATCTTGGATCAGACTCCCTTTACTGGTTGGGAAAAGACCCTCAGGCTTGAGGACGTTGCTGCAGCTCTTCCTTTGACCCATCAAGAGGTAACGGACAACTGGGTGACTAGAAGCGGAGTTAAGGGTTTCTTGGCTAAGTTTCTAATTGGTAAAGCTAACAATTTCTGGAATGACCTGGACTTTAGGGCATATGAAGACATCTTGGCTCTCCTAATCTATGGGTTAGTCCTGTTTCCTAATCCTGACAACTTCATCAATGTCACTTCCATAAGGATCTTTATGTCTCAGAACCCTGTGCCCACTCTCTTGGGTGACATCTTGCAACAACTTCATGCCCGTACTACCCGAAGACGAGGAACCCTATGGTGTTGTATCCCTTTGTTGGTGAGGTGGTTTATTTCGCACCTCCCTAAGTTCGTACTGAAGAATCAAGAAGGAAGAGGTTGGGCTCATAGGTTAATGTCTCTCACCGATAAAGACATCATTTGGACTTGCAGAGGTTTGGATGAGATAGCCATTATTGATCGATGCGGGGAATACCCTAATGTTCCTCTGATTGGTACCCAAGGAGGGATCTCTTACAATCCATGTCTAGCACTCCGTCAGTTTGGAAGAGCAAGAAGAGCAGGTCCCCATGAGATGTTGGTGCCTCACATCAGTTTCGAGTTTCAGGTGGATAGTGACGAGCTACGTCGTAGGTTCATCAAGGCTTGGGACAAAGTTCATAAAGCTGACCCACAAGAGTTAGGGCCAAAGACTTCTTTACCTATGGAAGCCTACTACAAATGGGTTCGCATCCGCGCTCAGAAGTTAGGTATGCCGTATGAAGCTGTCAGACCCGTCATTCTTGAGTGTCCTGATAAGGATGGTGTTCCTCCAATTGTCCTTCCTCCTCAGATACCTACTGATTATGAGACATTGAAGAGATCTTGGTCGCAACTGCGAGAAGAACGGGATTCTTACCGGGAAAAGTTCAACGAGCAGGAATCAAAGATCCAGAAGCTGACCAAGCAGTTGGAGAATGAGAGAGCTCTGAATGCCTACATCCGTACTGAGAAGAGGAGACCATGGGATCAATAAGGAACTCTGAATGTGCCTTTACAGTTTTATTTCCTTTCCAGTATTTCCTTTCATGTAACGCCTAAGGGCAACTTGTTGAAAAATTTCAGTTGCAAAGTTGAATCTAATGAAGTGTGTTCTTTTTTTGTTTACAAAGTTGATTCCCGATTGTCTTTGAAAACATAATTCATACGCATTTCATACATCATGTGCATAGCAGGTTCTTCCCCTTTTCAGGTTGCTTACAGTTCTTCGCTGTTTATTTCAGCATCATGAATCCCGAATCTGCATCAACTGAGACATCAATCAAGGCTCTTCAGGCGCAAAATGCGCAGTTTCAAGAACTAATCAAGGGTCTGGCTAAAGGCCAAGAAGAATTAAAGACTATGCTCTTGAAGTAGGAGAAGAAGAAGAAGAGAAGAATTGTTCTGTTCAACTCGGGCCGAAGGTTTGGCAATACTCTGCAGCATGAAGAGGCTGGTTCTTCTGTTGGCAAGAGTCCTTCTCAGGCAGAAGTAAAGGTCCCTAGCCCGGTAGTCTCCGACAACGAGACAGATTTTGATGAAGAGCAGTACCCTCCTGCTGATGACAGATATAAGCAATTGGAGGACAGATTGAAGGCTATGGAGGTTCAGCAGGTACCTGGGCTGGATTTCGGAGATTTGGGTTTGTCAACTGGTGTGGTCATCCCCCACAAGTTCAAAGCACCATCCTTCTCCAAATATGACGGGGCGTCTTGTCCCAAGCTGCATCTGAGGTCCTATGTTCGGAAAATTCAGCCGTACTCTGCGGATAAGAATTTATGGATCCACTTCTTCCAGGAGAGTCTTTCAGGGACTCATCTCGAATGGTTCTATCAGCTGGATGGGATCAAGGTTCGTAACTGGGAGGAGTTGGCTACTGCTTTCTACAAGCAGTATCAATATAATGCCGACCTTGCCCCCACACGTACCCAACTCCAGGGTATGTCGTTAGGTGCAAGCGAAGGTTTTAAGGAGTACGCTCAGAAGTGGAGAGACCTGGCTGGCAGGGTGCAGCCACCATTGACTGATCGGGAATTGGTAGACATGTTCTTGGGGACCCTATCTGGGCCATTTTTCAACCATCTGATCGGGAATTCTTCTGCTGGGTTCACTGATTTGATTCTAACTGGAGAGAGAATTGAAGTTGGGTTAAAGTCTGGAAAAATTCCGAAGGGTGCATCATCCAGTTCTGAGAAGAAACCCTTCAAGAAGGAGTCTAGTGCCGTATATGGTTCCCAGAAATCAGAGAGACATGAGCACCGCCAATCTGTCAGTGCGGTAATGATTGCTAAACCTGCTGCCGCTCCCCGGCCAAACAATACTCAGAAGGTGGAAAGACCCCGGAGAGAATTCACCCGTTTAAACATGACCTTGTCGCAGATCCTGCCACAGTTGCTATCCACCAATTTAGTGACTGTCAGGGAGGCTCCTAAGTTCCCCAATACTGCATCTCCCAAGTACAACCCGAATACTCGTTGTGCTTACCATTCAGATAGCCCGGGGCATTCTACCGATGACTGTTGGGCGTTAAAGAATAAGGTGCAAGACCTTATCGATGCAAAGGAGATACAGTTCGAAGCGCCTGCAAAGCCGAATGTAGTTACTGCCCCTATGCCTCAACATGGGGTAAATGCTGTTGATGAAGACGTTTATGCTGTTTTTGTGGATGATTTAGCCACTCCTCTAAAGATTGTCAAGAAGAACCTACTGCAGGCCGGTTTATTTCCGGGTTGTAGTGAGGGTTGCCTGTTCTGTGCTGTGTCCCCATCTGGTTGCCCCTTGCTAAAGTTAGGCATCCAAAGCTTAATGGATAGCAAGGAGATTCTATTCAAGAAGTCTGCTGTTCGGTTGGTTCCAGTGGAAGAAGTTTCTGTGGTGACTATCTTCAATAATCCGATCCCGGCTCTCCCGAAGAAGCCCGTCCAAATCATGATCGTCGCGCCTGTTATTATCACTGTTCCAGGGCCCCTGCCCTATGCATCTGACAAAGCTGTCCCCTGGCATTATGGGGCAGATGTATATGTAAACGGGATTAAACAAGAGTTCAACGCTGGCGCCAACATTTGTGACATCACTGGCCCAGCCAAAGTTACCCGCAGTGGCAGGCTCTTCTCGCCTGACATTGCACCGCCTGCTGCCCGAAGACCGCTCCTCATAACCCCTGCAAGTATACCTATTCCTGCTGCTGATCCGATTGCTTCTCCTGCTGCCGAGTCATCCAATGCTCGGGGTAAGGGAATTGAAGTTGAGCCTGCCCAGATGGAAGCACCCGTACCCATAACTGCTGAGGCCTCCCCACAAGAGATGGAGGAGATTCTGAAGATCATAAAGAAGAGCGATTTTAATGTTGTGGAACAGCTGGGGCATACGCCCTCCAAGATCTCCATGCTCTCTCTATTGCTGTGCTCCGAGGCCCATGCCAAGGCCTTAATCTCATTCCTCAAGACGGCCCATGTGCCACATGAAACCTCTGCAATCCAGTTCACTGATTGCGTGGCAAGTCTAACGGCAGACAATGGCTTGGGTTTCTCAGACGCTGACTTGACCGCAAAGGGAAGAGACCATAATGATGCTCTACATGTCTCTATTGAATGCAGGGGCACTACCTTGGCACATGTGTTGGTGGATACTGGGTCATCTTTGAATGTGCTACCTAAGAAGGCTTTGGACCGTCTAGATTGTGAAGGACTGGAATTAAAACCCAGCAACATCATCGTCAGGGCCTTTGATGGTTCAAAGAGGATGGTCCATGGAGAAGTTGACATTCCGATTCGGGTGGGCTCTCAAGTGTTCGATTCCACTTTTTATGTGATGGACATCCGTCCATCTTACTCTTGTCTACTGGGTCGACCGTGGATACATAAGGCTGGGGCAGTGACCTCTACCTTGCATCAGAAGCTGAAGTACCCCGTCAGAGGGAAGATTGTCACTGTGCAAGGAGAGGAAGAATATATGGTGAGCCACCTGAACTCCTTCAGATACATTGAGATGGATGGGGAGTTTATTGAAACCCCCTTTCAGCATTTCGAGGAGGTGTTTCCAATTGCAGCAGAAACAGCAACAGAAGAAAGTGGTCCTTTGAAGATGGCCTCCCTAAAGGATGCCCGGGCTGTGGTACAGAAGAGTGAAAATACCAACTGGGGCAGACTTCCAGACTTTACTCAGAAGACTGATAAACTTGGGCTGGGTTTTACCATAGAAGGTCAGAAAGCCATGAGGAAAGCGAAGATCGGAAGACCTCCGGTATTTATTAAAAGTTCAGGAGTGAATGCTGTTGGGGAAGACCATGAAGTGGACGAAGCTGAATTCAACAGCTGGATCTATCCGACGACCGAAGGCGGATTGAACAACTGGATTGCTAAGGATCATACTCCTGTTACCTTTGTGACGCAGTAATAAACTTCTTTGTTTCGTTATTTTGTAATAAACAATGATAAACTCTATGGCCCGGTGTCTTACCCGAGGCACCGTGGTTCTATTTGTGAGGGCATACAAACTGTCATTTCATATATCATGAATAAAAATCTTGGACGTATTTTTCGCATTGCAAATATTGTGCTCCTTTTCTGTCTTTCCTTTCCTTTACATAATTTTCAAAACAGTTGTATTTACACACACACTCACTCATACAGGTTTCAATCCACTCTGGATCTTACTGATAACAACTCTGCTACTGCCAATTATGACTTCGAAAATCCGATCAACTTAGCCGAAGACGAAGGTGAAGATGATTGCGAAGTGCCTGGCGAGCTTGCAAGACTGTTACTTCAGGAAGAGCGGGCAATTCAACCCCACGAAGAGCCAGTGGAAACAATAAACTTGGGTACTGAGGCAGACAGAAAAGAGGTAAAGATTGGTGCCAACCTAGAGCTCAGCGTGAAGCAACGGTTAACCAAGATGTTACATGATTATATGGAGATCTTTGCCTGGTCCTACGAAGACATGCCCGGGTTGGATACCGATATTGTGGTCCATCACTTGCCGACTAAGGAAGACTGCCCTCCAGTTAAACAAAAGGTCCGTCGGATGCGCCCAGAGATGTCTGAGAAGATTAAAGCCGAGGTTATGAAACAGTTTGATGCCGGGTTCCTTGCAGTGACTTCTTACCCTCAGTGGGTTGCTAATGTGGTGCCGGTACCTAAGAAGGACGGTAAGGTCAGAATGTGTGTCGACTACAGGGATCTAAGCAGGGCCAGCCCCAAAGATGACTTCCCCTTACCTCACATTGATGTCCTTGTTGATAATACAGCTCAGCACAAGGTGTTCTCTTTCATGGATGGCTTTTCAGGTTACAATCAAATCAAGATGGCACCTGAAGACATGGAAAAGACTACATTTGTTACTCAGTGGGGCACCTTCTGTTACAAGGTCATGCCATTTGGATTAAAGAACGCTGGGGCAACCTACCAACGTGCCATGGTTGCCTTATTTCATGACATGATCCATCATGAGATAGAGGTGTATGTGGACGACATGATCGCTAGGTCCCAGACTGAGGAAGAGCACCTAGATCATCTGCAAAAGCTGTTTGACCGGTTGAAACTGTACAAGCTAAGATTGAACCCGAACAAGTGCACCTTCGGGGTAAGATCTGGGAAATTACTAGGCTTCGTGGTCAGTGATAAAGGTATTCAAGTGGACCCTGCTAAGGTCAAAGCTATTCAAGAGATGCCAGTTCCCAAGACAGAGAAAGAAGTCAGAGGCTTTTTAGGACGCCTGAATTACATTGCTCGGTTCATCTCACACCTGACTGCTACCTGTGAGCCAATCTTCAAGCTGCTGAAGAAAGATCAGGTAGTACGTTGGAACGATGAATGTCAGGCTGCTTTTGACAGAATCAAAGAGTATCTCCAAGAACCACCTATCCTTATGCCACCGGTTGAAGGGAGACCTCTGATACTATACCTGACAGTGCTTGACAATTCAATGGGGTGTGTGCTGGGGCAGCATGACGAGTCTGGCCGAAAAGAGCATGCCATTTATTACCTTAGCAAAAAGTTTACCGACTGTGAGACCCGATACTCACTGCTTGAGAAAACTTGCTGCGCTTTGGTATGGGCTGCTCGCCGGCTGAGACAGTATATGCTGACTCACACTACCTTGTTGATCTCAAAGATGGACCCGATAAAGTACATATTCGAAAAGCCTGCTCTGTCTGGGAGAATTGCAAGATGGCAAATGATCTTGACGGAATACGACATTCAATATACAACCCAGAAAGCCATCAAGGGAAGTGTATTGGCAGACCACTTGGCACATCAAGATGTAGATGACTATCAATCAATGAACTTCGAGTTTCCAGATGAAAGCATCATGATAGTAACAGATTGTGAAGTACCTGGACCGGATGAAGGACCAGAGCCAGGATCCCGATGGTCTATGCACTTTGACGGAGCCTCCAATGCTTTGGGTAATGGTATCGGCGCCATAATCATATCTCCTCAAGGTACTCATACTCCACTCACTGCCCGGCTATGTTTCAACTGTACCAACAACATGGCGGAGTATGAGGCGTGTATCATGGGTCTTCAAGCTGCGGTCGACCTAAGGATCAAATTTATAAGTGTCTTCGGAGATTCCGCTCTTGTGATCAATCAGATCAAAGGAGAGTGGGATACGAAACATCCAAACCTGATTCCTTACAGAGAATGTGTGTTGACCCTGATTCCCCACTTCACGGAGATAACCTTTGAGCACTTCCCAAGAGAAGAGAATCAGTTAGCGGACGCGTTAGCTATAATGTCTTCAATGTTCAAGGTTAAATGGGATAATGAGGCTCCCCGGATCATCATCTGGAAACTGGACGAACCGGCATACTGTTGTGATCTCGAAACTGAATTGGTGACTGAGAAGCCTTGGTACCATGAAGTGAAGAGATATCTGGAAGCTCAGGAATACCCTGAAAGTGCATCTGTCAACGATAAGAAATTCCTGAGGAGGTTTGCAGCAAAGTTCTTCCTTAGCAACGGCATCTTGTACAAGCGAAACCATGATTCAACCTTACTGCGTTGTGTGGATAAGACTGAAGCGGAAAGAATCATGGAAGAGCTGCATGAAGGGACCTTTGGTACGCATTCCAGTGGACACACTATGGCTAAGAAAATCCTACGGGCAGGATATTACTGGTCTACAATGGAAGCTGATTGTTACCAACATTCCAGGACATGCCACAAGTGCCAGATCTATGCAGACAAGGTGCATGTTCCTCCAGTTCCCCTGAATGTTCTGACTGCGCCGTGGCCGTTTGCAATGTGGGGCATAGACATGATCGGCGAGATCAAACCTACGGCATCTAATGGACATCGCTTCATCCTAGTGGCGATTGATTATTTTACGAAGTGGGTTGAGGCAGCATCCTATGCTACGGTAACCAAGACTGTTGTGGCACGGTTCATTCGACATAACCTGATCTGTCGATACGGCGTCCCTGAAAGGATTATTACAGACAACGGTACCAATCTGAACAATAAGATGATCGCTGAGCTCTGCGAACAGTTCAAGATACAGCACCACAATTCTTCTCCTTACAGACCGAAGATGAATGGGGCTGTAGAGGCAGCAAATAAGAACATCAAGAAAATCGTGCAGAAGATGACAGTGACTTATAAAGATTGGCACGAGATGTTACCGTTCGCTCTACATGGGTACCGTACCTCAGCTAGGACGTCAACCGGGGCAACTCCTTTCTCTCTGGTTTATGGTATGGAGGCGGTCTTGCCAATCGAAGTGCAAATACCCTCTCTCCGGATAATGAAGGATGCAAATCTGAACGAAGATGATTGGATCCAGACACGACTTGATCAGCTCAACCTCATTGATGAAAAGAGACTTGTTGCTATCTGTCACGGTCAGACGTATCAGAAACGAATGATCAGGGCATTTAACAAAAAGTTCAGACCACAGGAATATCAAGTTGGGGATCTGGTGATCAAGAGAATCATCCTTCCTCAGAGTGATCCAAGGGGCAAATGGACCCCTACGTACGAAGGGCCATTTGTGGTTAAACATGTGTTCTCAGGAGGAGCCATGATTCTAACCAACATGGATGGTGACGACCTTCCTCACCCCGCCAATGCAGACATAGTAAAAAGATACTACGCATGAAAAAAGACCCGCTAGGCTGACATGCCTAGGCAAAAATTAGGGCTTCCCGTCGAACCAAAAGGGTTCGGGCAAAATGAAGGGATGAAAATGAAAAAATCTGTACACCCGGCAAGTCGAAAACCTGAAAAGGCGGCTTGGGCAAAAATGGGTATCCCGGTGGACTGAAAACCCAAAAGGGCGGTCCAGGCAAAAATTAGGGATAAAAGCGTAATACTATGTCTCATTGATCACTTTGCATCCAGAATTCGGTATCTACATCAAGTTCAGACGGCATCGATCAATCAGCTTCACCCTCAACCAAGGTCATCAAGTGATGAGACGCTCGGAGTTATAAAGACAATAGCAGAGTTGAAACCCAATGGATCATTCATTTCACACAGCTGTTTTATTTTCTTTTGTACAAAATGTGTATAAACTCTCTTGTTCAGCGGCGTACCTCTTACTAGGACGTCAGCCTCTTGTATACAAAACGCCTACTTTCAGGCCATTCAAAAATCAATACAAATATATTTTCAGTTAAACGTGCCAAGTGTTTTTCTTTTCCTGTTTTGTTTTGCGAAGAACGTCCAAGGTTCAATTTGTGATATATGCATTGACAATAATTTGCTAACTCATAAATATTTGCATACGAAACAAAGGAATTAACTGCAGGTGACACTAGAAACAGGGGCAATAAAGATTTGTCTGAGCAGTCTAATTGTTCTATCCTCCAAGGTACCAAGGTAAGTTCGGCTAAAGAATATGACTAGTACGTATTAATTCCCCAGAGAGTAAATCAGCAGGTCAATACATTCTTCTCCAAGCAGAGTTGATAAGTCTCAAGGAAATTGAGTATCCTCCCGTAGATTTCAATACTTCCCCAGCAGTAATACATATATTCTTAAACAAGCATCCCCGGCAGTCTCGGCCTAAAGATTGTTCCCCGGCGGTATACCAACATTCAAAGGAATCCCTTCCCCGCAGTCAAAACTCCCCAGAAGAGTCCAATCCAATTTCCCCAGGAAGGTGGGAATTCATATCCCCAAGCAGTAAGCTTATCCCCAGTAAATTCTGGAAGCTTATCCTTCGCAGAGCACGGACGCGTCTCCCGGCTTTATTTAAAGAGTTATTTCCTCAACAGGATATAACTGGGTTATCCTCAGCCAAAAGCCACGGAAAGAGCGTCGTCGACAAAGTCTTCCGATCCCCAGCAAACTATTATCAACACTCAGCAAGGCATCCCTCTTCCCACAGAGTATTGCTTCCCAGCATGGTCGCTAGAGTATCTTTTCTCCCCGCAGAATCTGCCATTTGCCAAGTTTATTCCGCAACGGAGTCATCTTCTCCTACCGGTATTCTTGCAGTTATCATCCCCAGCGGAAGCAAAATCTATCCTTCAACATCAGCCCAGGATACGACTTCCCGGCACCCGTCAAGGATTCACTTTCCTAGACGAAAACATACATAAAACATCACATACATCATTATAACATGCATAGACACATCATATCATACAAGTCTCATTTATGTTGAGAACATCATTGCTTGATTCATATCATGCATTGCATATGACTGACCTTTACCTTTCAGGAAAGATCCAGTTAAGTTCTCAAGCTACATTTCAAGACCTAGACCGGTTCAGTTAAATCGACCCTAAGATTTTCCTGATGCTTATCCAGTCAAAGGCCTTCTCTGGTTCAGTCAGATCGACCCTAAGATCTCCTTGATGCTTATCCAGTTGAAGATATTTCAAGACCTAGACCGGTTCAGTTAAATCGACCCCAAGATTTTCCTGATGCTTATCCAGTCAAAGGCCTTCTCTGGTTCAGTCAGATCGACCCTAAGATCTCCCTGATGCTTATCCAGTTGAAGATATTTCAAGACCTAGACCGGTTCAGTTAAATCAACCCTAAGATTTTCCTGATGCTTATCCAGTCAAAGGCCTTCTCTGGTTCAGTCAGATCGACCCTAAGATCTCCCTGATGCTTATCCAGTTGAAGATATTTCAAGACCTTGTCCGGTTCAGTTAAATCGACCCTAAGATTTTCCTGATGCTTATCCAGTCAAAGGCCTTCTCTGGTTCAGTCAGATCGACCCTAAGATCTCCCTGATGCTTATCCAGTTGAAGATATTTCAAGACCTTGTCCGGTTCAGTTAAATCGACCCCAAGATTTTCCTGATGCTTATCCAGTCAAAGGCCTTCTCTGGTTCAGACAGATCGACCCTAAGATCTCCCTGATGCTTATCCAGTTGGAGATATTCCAAGACCTAGACCGGTTCAGTTAAATCGACCCTAAGATTTTCCTGATGCTTATCCAGTCAAAGGCCTCCTCTGGTTCAGTCAGATCGACCCTAAGATCTCCCTGATTCTTATCCCAGTAGAAGACACCCAAGATTTTTCTCAGCGAACGTTGTTGAAGTTAAAGTCGCCCAAAGTTCTCTTACCAGTCATGCTAAGGCAGTAACCATCCCTGGTTCATTCATCACTGTTTGAAGCTCCAGACTCAGCTCCTGTAACCAGCCAGGACACATCGATACCAAGCATCTGAAAACCAGCTCCTGCAACGTGTCAGGTACTCATTTGTTCTTTTGCAGGTATGTAGGTTCTCGCTAAGGAATCTCCTACGCGATCAACGTCCAGATGGCATCTATAAGCCCATCATCCTATCCAGCAATCTCCAAATGGCATCTATGAGCCCATTCCCCCATCACACCGCTAACATGTGAGCGCAAATTTATGGGCACTCTAGTGTCCAATCATCTTCTACCCTCGGATTACGAAAGGCAGACGAGCCAATCTGCATCCTCAGGTCTAAGAAGATTGAACAGGGGCAACTGTTGTACCCCAAAATTTGCCCTCCCATATTCTCCAAGAAATTACCAAGCCAAGTCACAAAATTCCCCAAGGGTTGTACAGTGCAAGAGCCCCAATACAGTCAAAACTAGGGTTTGTGTTCTGATCAAAGAAATGAAGTTTTCAAAGGCCCAATCAAGTCTCACATGCTTACAAATATGGTCAACCATCCTCATATCAAGTTTCAAGGCATTCAGCTCAAAATTGCACAGTCAAAAACCCTAATTGCACTACAGTCAACTGTAGGGGCAAAATGGTCATTTGACAGTCAAAAGTTCAAATTTTTGGTCAATATATCATTTTGAAGCCACAAACATCATTTGATCAATGCTTGATCATGATTCTCAAAATTTGGCTCAGAAATCATCAAAGATGCAAAAGTTTCCTTATTTGGACAGCTGAAAAAGTCAACTGAAATTGACCAGGGCATAACTTTCACATGGATTATCAGAAAAATTCCATCCAAAGCTCATTTTGAAGAGAAAGACATTTCCTACAACTCATCTTCATACTTCAAGTCCAAGAAATGCTCTCACAAAAAGTTATCAATTTCAACATTATAGGTCATTTTCAAAAGTCAACAAAAAGGGACTTTAAGTCAAAGACCATAACTTGAGATTGGTAAATCAAAATGACATGGGACCAAAGGCATTGGTTAGAGGACTCAAAGACCTTTCCAAAATGTCCAAGAACATGAGAAAAGCTTAAAAATTGAGCAAGTTATGCCTTGTGGAAGTTGGGAAATATTTGGATATTTTGAAAAGTCAACTTTGATCCAAATGACCTAAAATTGCTAATGGGCCCATTTTTCTTCCATGATTCATCATTCCAAGCATATGCACGACCACTTGGCCCAAAGGGAAGTATTTTCTCATTTTTTATTTATTTATTTGAATTTTTATTCATATTAATTCATTTAAATCACTTAAATATATGAAAAATATCTAACTTGACCTAATAAATCTTTTCATGCATATTTTGCCTTCAATATTTCGTGCATAGGTCAAAAGGGAAAGATTTGGTTTGATTTGAGCATAATTGATACAAAAGCACATGAAAAAGATATGAAACATAATGGTGAAAAATCAAATATTGAAAACCATGATTGCAAGAGATTTTTATCAATTTTTTTAACCTAATACATTCCATACAAATACTTGATCATAAACCTAATGCCCGGAGACTCTCAGCTGCGCAAGAAAGGTCATTGAAAACTTGAAAAATTGTTGGAAAAAGTCAAAACTGAAATCATCATTCCAGGGCGATTCAAAGCCTAATTTTCATTCCAATAGCTTGCTCAAGGTCTATTGAACACATTCCAATCAGAAACCACCATCAAAACTCCAAGGATTGGTATATTGAACGCCAACTGCACCAAGAAAATTGCATAATCGTATTTTGATTTTGAAGCATAATCATTGCATTTTTTTATGGATTGTTACTCATTGATGTTTTCTGATGCTAACTGTACCATTTGATTGTGTTTTTGTGCTCTCAACGCGATTTCACCATGTTTAATATTTAGGGTTTGCAGAATGTTAAAATAGGGCTTTTGCAATAAAGTAAAATTAGCCCTCAAGACCATGATGGTTGTACTCAGCCAGTCTGGACGAACAGGAAGCACCACTCGCGATTAATTTATGGACACCATAGCGCTAGTCGCTATTTTCTTGAAACTGACCTTAAGCAACGCACAAAAAACCGTTGCCCATTGTTTATGTTTCAGGAAAAGTGAAGAAGATGAACTCGTGGCCATCAATGATAGGCCGGTTTGAAAATTCGCGCGCTGACTCCCACTAACCTTGTTTTTTCTTTTATATTATTTGATTGTTATTATATATTAACAACGCGCAATTGGCTCAGTTGGCACGCATCAAGGCTTGCAATACACCTGACCTGGGTTCGAGTCCCAGGTCTCATGCTTTCTCAATAATATTTTTTCTCTAACGTTCAGGTGAAGCGCCTATGTTATGATCCATGATACACCACCAGATCCAAGTGTACACGCGTCCAAGAGATTCACATCCAAGGCTGGGAATTGATGAACACCATGAGGATGAGTCAACCGTCCCACACGCGTGCACCAAAGTCAACAAGGCCATGATACAAATGGGCCTGAATTGCTGAGCCCATACCTCCTAAATTGGGACTTCCACCCCCCCTGGTTTGCCATTTTTGTTTTATTTTATTTTCAATTATTTGTTTATTTGTTTTGTTGTTTTAATTTAATTAATTATTTTTTACAAAAAATATAAAAATATCATAAAAAACTCAGAAAAAGGTAAAAAATATAATGATTATTTTTATTTCTAATATCTTGTAAATAAATTAGCATGTAATTAATTAGTTTTAAATTAGGTTACAATTTTAATTCTTTTCATAATAAAATCTAAAAAATGTAGAATTTGGCTTAGTTAATCTTTATTCTTTTTTTTAAATATTTCTTTTTCACCATAATATTACCTATTTTATTTATTTTCATAATTAAATTGTACATAAAAAAATTTTAGGTTTAATTTAGGTTATATTTTAATATTTTCTTAACAAATTTAAAAGCCATTAGAATTAGGGTTTGCATCCAATTTACATTTTAATTAATTCTTTTCCTATTAAATCTTAAAAAACCTAAAAATACCAAAAAAACATTTTCTTTTAATTTTAATTTTTAATTTCTCATTAATGTTAATATTTTGCAAAAGGGTCCAACGCCCTCCTTTCGACTTAATTGTTTAATTTCGCATCTTTATTTTATTCCGCTTAAATAATTATGTATCTCTCCCGAAGCTTTGTAACATTTACTTCTCGCACTTTTATTTCTTTTGCTTTATTTATTTTCCGTCAAATCGGGTCCGGTTTAATTTTGGCGATGTGGACCCGCGCCTTTGTAATAGCTTTAGATTTATTTTTCCGCATTCCTTAAACTGTTAAATAAAGCATGCAAGAATGAATGGCCATAATAAAAACAAACGCATAGATCACCTTGACATGAATAAGACAAAATAACTGAACATGACACACAAATCACACACCACCCCTAGGGTACGCCTCACTGTTGCCTTGCCTCGAAAGGTGATCGTCGAGTAGAGGATGTCTTAGTAAGTCCTCATGATCCGGGAACCTGGCATGAGGGTAGCTTCTAAGGTGTCTTCCCATTGCTCTGGTGATCATCATGTCCCGAACCTCGAATTGACCCGAACACCTCCAACGGTGGTGCTACCTACCTCTCAATGGTGGGATGGCACTGCTTTAAAGGACATTTACACAGACGAATTCCTTAGGGTAGGTAGACGACTCGTAGATACTTGCTCTCTTCAAAAACAAACAAAAATCTTTTCACACCGACACTTTTCAAAAGCTTTCAAAGCAATTTTTCAAACACTCTGACACAAGAGTCGAACTGAAACTTTCAAAGAAACTTTTTAAAAACCCACATTGAAAAGCAAACAAACCATTTTTGAAAACACAAATGAGCAAGTATCTAAGAGCCCATGGATAACCATGGATAGAAAGGGTGCTAACACCTTCCCTTTCTATAATCTACCTCCCGAACCGAGAGCAATCTCTTTAAGGAATTTTTCTGTGCTTTTGTCCTTTCCATTTGGAGAAAATAAAAGACGGTGGCGACTCTTGCTTCCGCGACATTTCGCGAACCAGCGTTAAACAGTCAGTTCCAGATCCACCGATCACACTATGCTGCTAACCTTCCCCTTGATCAGTGTGATTAACTCATAAACTTGTGCCAAAGAGATTTCCTTTGTACCTTCTTGATTTACCAATTGACATAAAGTGTAACTTTTCAAAAATGGCTATTTCACTTTTCCTATAAATGGCTTAATTCAACATGTAATGCTTAAACTCATAAAACAAGGCCTTGGCACAATGAGTATGCATTAAATTATTGAGTGCATATGGGATTAGAGGCCTGTAATGTAGCATAAACCAAGCTGACTTGAAAATGGCAATGTGTATGAACATGTCTTGGTCAAGAACAAAAGTGACTTTTGCCCAACTTGCCAAATTCGATTCTCCCTAACCATGAGGTTGTTTGATGAGTTCTTGGACATTTTGGAAAGCTTGGAATGTGTACTACAATCCATCTTTGAAATGAAAATTGAAATTCCAAGTAGAAGTATGTGAAAACTGGTCTTGAAGTTAGGTAAAAACCTTGCCTAAAAAGGTCAAAATTTCACTAAGTTAAGAATGGTTTAGTACCCTTGTTCCAAAAATTGTAACTTGAGATACAAGATTCTTTTGGGAAAACTTTGTGAATAAAAGTTGTAGATTATGCAATAGGCTACAACTTTCATATTTTGACTTTTGCTTGAATCCAAATGAATCTTGGTGAGAAAGTGGGGCAAAGTTAGGAAAAAATTAGGGTTTTTCATAACTTAGAAAAATTCTAAGTTATGAAAAATTCTCATTTCAAACCCTAATTTGCAATTTTTGATTTCTTGGTGAACAAGTTTCATGATTTGGCATGTTTTGATGAAAAATGAATCTTGACTCTTGATTTTGACCAAAAAGTCAAAGTTTGACTTTTCAGTATACAGTCAAAATTGATCAATTGACTGGGAAATTCAACTGTCAATCTTGTGTACTTGGGATCTTTTGAACTTGTTGAGCATGTCAAGACAATTCCATGGGGTCCTTGAGTCCACATGTGAGCTTGGTTTTCCATTGGCTAGGTCAAACAGTCAAAAATTGCCTTTGTGCAGTCAAAACCCTAAAAATGACCATTTTGCCCTTTTGGTGATCTGATCAAATTTCTTGTGGAATTGTGATCCAAACTTGATCAAATGGTCCATATGAGTTCATAATGTTGATGTGGGTCAATTTTCATGAGATTTGACTGTCAATTGGCCACAGTTGACTTTTTCCCCCAATACAGTTGATTTCTAGGTCAACTGTCCAATTGACTGGGCAAGACTTGGAATCAAGACTTGAAACTTGGTATGGATAAACTTGGGAGTCCAACATGAAGCATGAAAGTCATCTTAGGCATTCTTGGTCACCATATCCTTGTGCAAACACAAACCCTAATTTGGGTCAACAGTGCAAGGAGAAGTCTTGAGCAGATGAAAACCTAACTGGATCTTGAGTTCCAAGGGCTTTGTGATGAGAAATTATTGAGAAATGGGAGGGCAAATTTTGGGGTACAACAGTCAAGGATTCACTTTCCCCGGCAGCAGTCAAGGATTTCATTATCTCCAGTTAACAAGGATTTATTTTCCTCAGCAAGACAACTACTCAGCTTACATGCACATCCATTACATTCATATATCATAAACATTGATGAAACACATTTCATTGCATCATACATATCATGCAACATAACTTTGTGTTTTAGCTAACATTTTACCCTTTTCTGGATAAGATTAAAAGGTTATAGTTAACAATTATTCAGATACAATATGGATACAACCCAGACACGGCGGTCATTCTATTACTCATTCAAAATTTCAAGTCAAAATACAGTATAGATACACCCCAGACACAGTGGTCATTCTACTACTCATTCAGACTTCAACAATTCGATACAGACTAGATACGCTCCAGACACGACGGTCATTCTATCTCTCATTCAGATTCAATTATCAACTTCAAGTTCAGATACGCTCCAAACACGGATGCCATTCTGGCCCTTACACCAGAAGTTTGATTCTCCCCAGTGTAGTCGCCACGGAAGTCATTTTGTCACTTATTTAGATCCCAGTTACAGTTTCAGATACACTCCAGACACGGAAGTCATTCTGCTACTCATACAGATCTCAACTTCAGATACAGTCCAGATACGCTCCACACACGGTTGCCATTCTGTCACTCATTCGGAATTTATCCCCACCACACAGTTGCTCCATACACAGATTTTTCTCTATTACCCATTCAAAATACAGATACACTCCAGACACGACAGTCATTCTGATATTCATTCAAGAATCAAATACAGTTACAACTCGGATACGCTCTAAACACAGACGCCATTCCCCTACTCATACAAACCCAATCTCCGGATACAACTCAGATACGTTCCAAGTACGGATACCATTCTGATGTTCATTTTACTGGTTTTCAACAAACAAATCTTAGATGGCATCTTTAAGCCCATCTCCAGAAAGATTTTACCATCTCCAAATGGCATCTTTAAGCCCATTCCCTCAACAATATTTTGACGAGGGCAAATTTACGGGCACTCTAGTGTCCAATCCTCTTTTACCTTCGAGTCACGAAAGGCAAAACTTGCCAATCTAACTCTTCAGGTTCAAGAAGATTGAACAGGGGCAACTATTGTACCCCAAAATTTTCCCTCTCATTTTATCAACATTTCTCATCACAAGACTCTTGGAACTCAAGACCAAGCTAGGGTTTGCTCTGCTCAAGACACCTCCTTGCACTGTTGACCTGAAATTAGGGTTTGAGTTTGCACAGGGATTTTTGGACCTTCAATGTCCAAATTGACTTTAATACTTCATGTTGGACACACAAGTTTGTCCATACCAAGTTTCAAGCCTTGAATCACATTTTTGCCCAGTCAATTGGACAGTTGACCTAGAAATCAACTGTATTTGGGGAAAAGTCAACTGTGACCAATCTACAGTCAAACCTCATGAATTTTGACCCACATCAACATTATGAACTCATATGAGCCATTTGATCAAGTTTGGACCACAATTCCACAAGAAATTTGATCAGATCACCAAAAGAGCAAAATGGTCATTTTTAGGGTTTTGATTGTACAAAGGCAATTTTTGATTGTTTGACCTAGCCAATGGCAAATCAAGTTCAACCATGGACTCAAGGACTCAATGGCGTCATCTTGGCATATTCAACAAGTTCAAAAGATCTCAAATGCATTGGATTGACAGATGAATTTTTTAGTCAACTGATCAAAATTTGACTGTACACTGAAAAGTCAAACTTTGACTTTTTGGTCAAAATCAAGAGCCAAGGGTCATTTTTCATAAAGATATGTAAAATTATGAAACTTGTTCATCAAGAAACCCAAAATTGCAAATTAGGGTTTGAAATTGAAAATTTTCATAACTTAGAAAATTTTCTAAGTTATGAAATTTTCTTAATTTTTCCTAACTTTGACCCACATTTTCACCATGATGCAAATGGATTCAAACAAACCTTACAACATGAAAGTTGTAGTACTCCACAAAGTCTACAACTTTGATTCACAAAGTTTTTGGAACAAGGGTCCCTAAAACTTTTAACTTAGAGAAATTTTGCCCTAGTTTAGGCAGGATTTTGACCCATCTTCTTGGCCATTTTTCACATAGTTCCACTTGGAGTATCAAGTTTAATTTCAAATATGGATTATAGTAAATGTTGCAAGCTTTCCAAATTGTCCAAGAACTCCCCAAACACACTTGTGGTTAGGGAGAATCGAATGCTTGAAGTTGGCAAAAACTCACTTTGTATCCATGGCCAATACATGTTCATACAAGTTGCAAATCTGTCCAAACTAGCTTTGTACTTGTTTACAGGTCTCTAAACCAATTCACACTAAAAAATTAATTGCAAATACATTGGACATTGGTATTATTCTGATCAATGGATCTTGGCACAATGAATAAATCCATTTTGGGCATAAAGGTAGCACTTCCATTTACATAAAGCATGCTTTATGTCAAGTTGCATTTCTTGAGCGATACATCAAGCCCTTTGCTGCAAACAAGGCTCCATAATGTCAGGCAAAGTTCAACAACTTTGTGCATCTAGGTCACAAGCCAGTACATCCATAACATTGTCAACTCTCACCTTTTACTTCAAAACCAAGTAATTGTGCCAAAAGGACATAACTTGAGCATCTGATATATTCAACTCTTGCCAACATTCTAAACATGTTTTGTGCATTGCCTTGAGCCATAAACACAATTTGTTGAACCCTCAAGCCTTCCAAAACACCAAATCACTTTCTTCTTGCAAAACAGGGCACTCCCTGCAGATTCACATCCATCACACAAATCCCTCGTGCGTTTTGCCCCAAACCAGTTCCAATACCTTCCATTCAACTCACTCAAGCTATCCCAAACCTCCATTGCCAACTGTAACCCCATTTACAGTGTTCACCATTTTCGTTTCAAGCTTGTGCAGGTTGACTTCTAGAGGCTGATCCAAGAACATTCGAAGCAAACTAGCTATTGGAAAAGACCAAGTGAAGTCCAGGCAAGCTACCAGGCACCTCAAAACTTGTTGAGAAGCTCTGCATTGTCCAACTTGAATCCAACTGAAACAGGTATTTCTCAAACTTCTATCTCTCTATTTAGGAACATTTAGCCTCAGGTTTGTGAATGAAAGATGTATTACTCATTGCCATGAAGCCATACATATGCTCAGTTTTCATTTATATTAAACGTGCTAAGAGAATTTCATCCATGAACATGCTGAAAAAACTAGGTCAGATTTTAGGGCCAGAGAAATTCTCTCTGGTCTTTGAGAGTTAGATTAAGTTTTTTATATGGTTAGAATCGTGGTTTGATGCTCTACAAGTTTTATGTTTTGAGTTTTGGCAAAAGATCACGTATACAAGATGTAGCATTTGAACAGGGCAAGCGCACGTGTTTGTCACAAGGAAGAAGATGAAGTGGAAATGGGTTGGGCCTGTTTGTTCTCACTTTTGACACCCCTCTTTTCAGTTTCACACCCCCTGACCCAATTGCTTTATATTTTGCTATTTTTGCATTTTTATTTCATTTCTGATTTTATTATTTTATCCCCAAATATAAAAAATGCTTAAAAATATTTTCACATTTTTTTTACATTTATTTAGCATATTATTTCATTTTTTCTAACATTAAAACATTTTAATACTTTTCATTATTTGCTTAATTTTAAAAAAAACAATGAAAATAATACTTTTATTTTTATTTCTTATTTTTATTCACACTGAAAATATTTTTCTTGAATATATTTTTATTAAATAATTAGAACAAAAATATAAAAATATTACCTTTTTATTTTTTATACTAAAAAATACCCTTTCTTCAATATATTTTATTTTTGTACATAATAATATATTTTTGTATATAAATAATATATAATATTATTTTCTTAAGGAAAATTAGGGTTTACCCCTTAATTAAAAAAAATTAACTTTTTATTTTAATTGTTTACACCTTTTTCACAATAAAAATACTTTACATACATAAATAAATAAAAACTTCTTTTTTGCATAATACATTTCATTTAATATTTATTTATCTTGTTTATTTAAATATTGTACATTTAGATATTGATGTATTTGTAATTCAATTTGGATGTAATAGTAATCTAGGGTTTATATTTCTTGTCAAATATCCCCTCTATTCAAAATTGTACCCCCATCTCCATAATCATGTTGTAATAGCTTAGAATTTAAATTTTCGTACTTAAACGCTTTCAATTATGCCATGATTAGAGAATTAGGGTTTGTATCCAAAATCAAACCAACAAATAGTTTGACCTAATCAAAGACAAAAATACATGAAAAACAAACACAATGCACACTTGCACCCCTAGGGTTACAATCCACTTGTTGCCTTCAAAAATGGGCCATGGTATGCATGATAAGTACTTTGGCAAAACAAAAGATCATAGTCCCTCGATGACGCTATCTGAGTTGCCTAAAAAAAATGATCAAGTCCCTCAAGAAAATTTCCAAAGACACTTGACACAATTGCTATCATGGTCTATACAATGACCCGCGCCTGTCCCGTTTAACATCCTAACACAAGGTTGTTCACCAAATACAATGGTGAAACAACACTGTTAAAAGGGTTAAAAACATAAGAAAGATCTTTGAGTAAAATAGGGTAGATAACTCTTAAGTTACTTAATCAAAAGCTTGCAAAACATCCTTGCTATTTTCAAACACACTTCGCAACACAATTTTAAAATCCAACTTTCAAACATTGAAAACTTTTCAAAAGACAAAAACACCTTTGTATACATTCAAACAAGAATCATTACAAAGGTTGCCACAACGATGGCCTCTTTACAAAACATCTCTCAAAACCACACACAAAGCACCATTTCAAACAATTGAAGAGCACCATTTCAAACAATTGAAAAGCAAAGTAAGTGATCTAAACAAGTAACTAAGAGCCCATGGATAACCATGGATGAAAAGGGTGCTTGCACCTTCCCTTTTCATAATCTACTCCCCGAACCCAAGAAAACATCTCAAAGGTCTTTCCTGTGCTTTTTGACCTTTCCTTAGGATAAAATAAAAAGTCGGTGGCGACTCTTGCTAAACCGAAACATTTGTGAACACAAACGTAAAACCTCAAGTCAGTTCTCCCACCGTATCACAGTATCATACTAAAGTCTATGACATGAAGACCCTTGGATGATTGAGTCAGATGCCTCGAATCCGAATTCCTCTTAATGTACTTAAGGCTCATGAAGTATTATACGTATCTTTATTCATTAAGTGTTTTTGAGCTTGAATAAGAAAAGAAGTTTTAGTTTTACAAGATGCAAAGCAAAAGGAAAACAAAAATCTATGGGATCTTAATCCTATTTGTTATGATTACCATGATGGACCTAAGGTTAAGATATCAAAGGAGTATCTACCTAATGTTTTCATGCTTGGATTAGAAATCCTAAGGTGTACCTTCATTCAAACATAACCAAGATGAATTAGGAGATCCTAAGGGAACATGGTATCAAACAAAGCAAGCATGTAAACAACACATCAAAGTGTCAAGGTAATAACCAAGAACAACATCTCAAATGCTTAAACAAGACTCAAGACAAAGTTCTACTTTAATCGAATCAAGATTTCAAACAAAACATCCTAAGTCTAACAAGACTCAAGACCAAACAACACTTAAACAAGTATTAGGTAAAAAAGTATAAAGTCTAAGCACTTAGGTAAACACCAAAGCATCAACAAGACAAATGATCAAAACATATCATCAAGGTAACACTTAACCAAGTATTAAACCAACATGCATCAAAGAAACTCAAAAGAGTATTTAAAAAATATCAAGTAGACATGTGATCAAAATTTCATTATACAACACCTTCATACTTATCAAGTAACACAACAAAGTCACATCAACATGTTATCAAGGCATTATACAAGGAGTAACTTCAAATTAAAGTACACAAATCCATAAGGAAAGTACCAAAGCATGCTAAGGAGAACACGTCTCTAAACTCTAAAGGTTACTATATTTAAACAAGTAAGGTATCTAAGAAATTAGACATGGGTTCAATCAATAATTAATTCATCAAAGCAAACCTAAACATGCATTACTATCCTAACCAAGGTAAAACAATGAGCAAAGACAACCTATCAACTCACACTACAAGTAGAATTGACAATCATCATCAAAAAGTAACAACTTCACATTTGAACTTTAAACAAAGTATAAAAAAAATAAACTCAAGTCCAAAAGATGAACACCCAATCATCAAGGCAATAATTCAAAGATTGTCTTCAAAAATATCTCATGTTATCAAATCGAAAAACCTAAATAACAAACTATGAATGAAGATTCACCAATCAACAAACAAGTTACAAACATCAATGCTAAACCCCAAGCAAGCTTTAACTCATCAACAAAATAACTAGAATGTGTTAAAGTAAACACTTATATACACTTACAATTCCCTAAGGGTCATGCTCACAAGGTTTCAACATTAGGGTTTTAGAACGTAAACAAACAATTCAACAGGATGCACAAGCAATCAAGATTTTAGGTATCAACCATCTATCAAAACTTAGCACACAAAGGAAATTCCCATCATGCAAGATAAAAACCAAGGCAAGTTAGCAACTCCAACTTAAAGTAATCACTTCAAACATTTCTCAAAGTATTGAGAAGTTCATAAATAAGATCATGGATTAAGTCAACAACCAAACAATCATCAACTAAATGCATCAACAAACAAGTTTATCAAGAACATGGAATTCAAATTATCCAAGTACCAAGAGATTAAAACATATTATCATGGTAAGGCAGTAGCCTAGATAAAAATTTCACATCAAATATGATTCAATAGCAACAAAAAGCTTTCACAAGTAGCATGCTCAAAGATTAGGTTAACCATTAGACAATCATCAACCAATTGCATCCTCAAAAGAATTCATCAAAATAAAACCTTCAAATGATCAACTAATCATGAAATTGAAACATTATGGCATGGAAAGTACTCATGTTATGTGTGAAGAAAACTCTCCCAAATTGCACAAGTGCATTCTCAAATTATTTAATCAACACAAAAGAATACTTCCAATTAGGCATAGCATTAATCTCATCAAAAAGTCAATTAGCATGTCATTAAAACAAACAACAAAATACACAAAAACAAGATGGAATCTCTTAACATTTAGGTGTCTAAGCATGGTAATAAAATTGGATTCAAAAAGAGTTTAAACCAATCATCAAACATAGGTTACAAGAGAAAGATTAACATCTAACATACCTTGTCAAAATAATTCCAAATAAAAATAAAAAATAATAGGAAAAATAAAATAAAAAATGTCATAAAAAGTTAAGACATTAAAGTATCTGAAATATATTTTTGTTGATTTTTATATGAAGAGAAAATTAAAATATGAATTAAAAATAAAATGAAACAACTATTGGCAATTAAATGGAGTGGAGTGTAAATCACAAAAGTCAGAATGAACTGAAAATAGTTCAATGTGGCATACTAGGCTTAAGGATGGGGTGCAAATAGCTAGAAAAAGCCAGCCCAGTCCATATACACACAACTCTCAATTTTTTATTTTTTCAGATTAATTATTTAAAAGAAGAAAAAAAAATGTAATTAAGCAAAATAGAAATATCATGGACCAATCACCACACGACACCTCATGCATTTGAAACACAAAAAAGGCATGCCCGGAGCTAGGGTATGGTTGGCAGCCATCACTAGAGGTTAGGATATTATATAGGTGAGGTTATGTGTGGTTTAAGATCTCAACCATGGTTAAAACGCTTATGGAATTAGTTAGGTTATTTTGTTGAAGTTTTGAGAGTGAGAAGTAAGTTCATGCGTTTTCCTTGTGATCCTAGTGTTTTTGTTGTGTTTAGTGAGCAAGAGAGAAGTGTGGTGAGCAAGGAGAAAGAGAGGCGAGCTTGCTGAAGGAGCTTAGCCAACAAGTTTACAACTATCCACCTTTTCTCTTTTTGGCAACAAGTTAAATAGAAACAAGCATGGTGTGAGGGAATGTTTGGCTAAATGAGGCAAAAAGAAGGTGATGTATGCGGGAAATACAAATGCAATAGGATGTTGTAAGAAACAACAAAGGGAAAGTGCAAAGTTATCAAGTTTTGATATGCTATCCAAACATGTTTATGCATGCCACTCTTTATGATTGTAACCTGAAGAATATTTATTCAAATGGAGAGATCTTGGCATCAAATGGAAGCTCTCGTTGCAAGGAACAAGTTTCATGTTGGAGGAAAGATAAAAGGGAGCTTGGAAGATCATGAAATATGCCTTTGAAATCCCAAAATTTAAACTGACTAGGTACTTAGAAATTTTCTAAGTTTAAATGCCAATTTTAGCAACTTGAGGTCTTGACTTTTAGGGATCATAACTTGAAGAGTATTGATTCACTTGATGAGAACTTGGTATCAAATGAAAGCTCTTACTGCAAAGAATAAGTTTCATGTTGGAAGAAATATGAATAGAAGCTTTGATCATCATGAAAATTTGCTTTGAAATCAGCTTAACAAAATTGAGTTCAACACTTAGAAAAATTTTAAGTGTTTAACAATTTGAAGCATGTTGACACCTCAATTTTATGATCCAATATATTTTTATTCATGCATCCTTTAGAGTTTATTCCTTTTGCAAACTTTTAGAATCAAGTGTTATCTTGAATTTGAGCCTTGGTTGCAAAATTTGAATCATTAAGGAGATAGATACAACCTTTAAAAGATGGTCAAATGAGCATGAAATTTTGTACTTAGAATTTTCTTCAAAACCCTAATTTCATCAATTTTGTGATTTTTATGATTTCTATGGATGAACCTTGATCAAATCTCACTCTTTCATTAATATTGACTTGAGAAGACCTCGTTTGACTAAAAACTTCAAAAGTTAACCTTTGACTTTTGATAATTGTTGACTTTTCTCAATAAGATCAAATCCTCTTCAAATGACAGTTATAACCTTTTGAAATGCTTTGAGGTACTTTGAGAAGCACAATGAGGTACATATGAGTGTATTATATCATAATATGAATAAAATAAATATTTGGTCAAAAGTCAACCTCAGGTTGCCCTTGACCAAAAACTCCAATTTGGAATCATTTGAGTAAAAACTTGCGATCCTCTTGAACAAATGCAACCCTAATCCTCTGATGAGCTGAGGAACTTTCTATGAAGTATTTTGAAGTGAATGACAAACTTAGGCTTGAAGGTATGATGATGATGATGATGATAATCCAATCTTGTATTGCCTAAATGTCATATCTTCCTCTTTGTATGGGGAGACACCCCAAATCATAAGAAACTTTGATCCCATAACTATAGAACAATTGTTATGCATGAATATGTATGATAATGAAACATAAGCCTATTAGGGTGAAAAAACCGGCCGAAAATCATCAAACAATGAAGTTGCCATTGAATGTCTTTTATCCCACATGAAGGGATATGTAAACATCGAGAAAACATGAAGAGGTATAAATCACGGTCTTTCAACCGAGAGATCGAATAAGGGAGTCGGTTACGTGAGGGGAAGATATTAGCACCCCTCATATCCGTAGTACTCTATGGTAGCCACTCATGTTGTCTAATATAAGGGTGTAAAGTCTAAAGTTTAAGAACTAAATGCATGGAAAGGGAAAAGAAAAGAAAATGTGGGGAAAAGAAACAAAATATATACAAAAATATGCTCGATTAAGCCCCATAAAAAACCTCTGCCTATGTATCCCTTTTAAGGAATCAGAGCAGTCGTAGTTCGCCTCGCGTGTTTTAGTTTGTTTGTGTTTTTTAGTTAAAAATACAAAAGGGATAATTAAGATGACAAAACATCAGATAAAATTACAAAACATCAACAACAATGATAAAACATTAAAACAAGAACGACAAGATATCACATGGCAACACAAACTCAGATAAGATGATAACACATCAGCATGATAACAAAATATCGGGTAAGATGATAAAACATCAGCATGATAGTAAAATATCAGATAAGATGATAAAACATCACACCTAACAATGATATTGAAAAATCAAAGTAGGATAACAAACATATGTGATGGCGAGACATTGACACAAAGATAGTAAAAAATCATGGCAAAGATGATAATACATTACAATTTAGATGATAAAACATCACACCTGATAATAATATTGAAAAACTAAAGTAGGATAACAAACATATACGATGGTGAAGCATCGAAAAAAAGATAGTAAAATATCATGAAAAAGATGACAGTGCATCAAAACTTAGATGATAAAACATCACACCTAACAATGATATTGAAAATCAAAGTAGCATAACAAACATAAGTGATGGAAAAATATCGACACAAAGATAGTAAAATATCATGGTAAATACGTTAGTAAGATGTCAACTTAACAAGGGTTTAAAAAAGAACCAAAAGGCGCATAAACAATTAAGATTGGTTTTTATTTTTTACCTTGAAGAAGGATTTAAGTTCATTAGAGATGTTTTATGATTTGCCAAGAAAAAGAAAGTTTTTGTTTTAAGATGCAAGGATGCAAAATAAAGAAAAACATATAAGGGAAACTAACCTAAATCTATCCCTAATATTATCATACAAGGATTGATCCTATGGTTAAGGATAAAAGGGAAATATCTACCCTATGTTAGCATGCACAAAAACATATCCTAATGTCTAGCTCGAAATCTAATCCTACACGAGCGATCCTAAGGGAGCATGGAATATCAAATAAGTGCTTTGACAAAAGCACACAATCGAGGTATACTGACTTAAGGGATAGGGATATGAAGAGAAAATGCTTTAGCTAAGGGGAGCGGATCACCCGAAGCAAACAAGCAGGAGACTGAGATGAAATAAAAAAAAAAGAATTACTTTAGCTAAGGGGAGTGGATCACCCAAAGCAAACAAGCAGGTAGCAAAGTATCAGCAATGGCCATTTCGAACTCTTGACAAAGTGTGGAGGTTGATTGCGAACCCTTCTCCACATGACCGACACGATACACAAGATTTGCATGACTCTGAAGCATCACCATACAACGTGAGTCAAGGTTGACACAGACTAGAATGTGCGGGGGTCAATTACAGACCATCCGCGTTCGCCTCCTTTTGAGGACTTATCATTTGTAATATAATGCGAGCACAAATGTAAACACACATGCATAATACCTACTTCAAAGGTAGGATTTTAAACAAACACAAATAGCATACAGAAAATGGTGCCTACTACAAGACTTTAAACAGAGACTTCGAGCGCACACTCTTTATTTCCTACTTCTCATGATATCTAGAAAGCAGTAAAGTTCCTACTTCTCATGATAACTAAAAAGCAATAGAGTACTGAAATGAGATAAACAAAAGAAAATACCAAACGGATATCAATCTGTAGCAAAGCTTATCAAAACAAAGAACCTGATGATCTTCGTGAAAGCTTCACCAATCAAAGAAAAGGGTCAAAAATCAAATGCTCAGAATAAGTATCGAAGCATCATCGATGTGAAAATAAATCACGATCAGAATCTCAAGCGCATCCGCATATCATACAATAATCCTGCATAAGACTCAATCTCAACAAGCAAAGGTGAATTATCAATCTCAAGTAATCGGATAATCCTGATTTAATTCCTAAAATTAAATAATAATAAAATCTAACAAATTTTTATTGATTTTGTAATTTTTTATCATGTGGAGAAAATTTAAACAAATATAAACAATTAACAAAATTATTCAAAAGAAGTTGCAAATAGAATAAACCCAAGGGGGTGCATCCTGCTGACAGTGGTATAGCCCAACATTGGAACTCTGAGTGCTAAGCCCATTCCGTTCGAGTCCATGAAGCATTTTTGTTTTAGTTTTTCCAAGCTCCACAAAAAACCTTTGATGGGCTTGAGGGATGGGATTTGGTTCGGTCCAGAATCAGTTTTTGTTGCAAGGCATGCTAGTTTCCCAAAAATCTTAACAGCGTAGAACATCCAAGCCCATAGCCACCAAATCAAAATGTTTTGATACATGGAGGCTAGGGTTCAATTAGGAGTGACAATTGAACTCCTTCCTCTTCTCTCATCAAACGCGAACAACCGCGAATCATCATTCTCATTCTCTCTTCTTCCATCGTTCACGTTCTCATCTCCATTTCGACTTCAAATGTTCCTCCAACGCATATTTTCTCCTCTGATTCCTCGCCGTGAAACAAACACATCAAATCTCATTGCGCCAACCTCCGCTCAACTCTGTGATTTTTCGTTTGCGGCTTCACCCTCTCACTTCTCAATCTTCTCCGCTTCTCATTCGTCAAGCTTCGCGCCATTGTCTAATTTGATTCTCGCCTCCGTTTCAAATGATGTCGCATAGTGGCTCCGTCTCAAATATAAGATTTCTTGGAGAGAAATTCTAACAGAAATCCATCAGGTATGAAATCTAGTAACTGCTTCTTCTTGTTATTTTGTATGCATCTTCGATTCTTATCTTGTTGCAATCCAAGACTTCTTCTGCTTCTTCTTCGCGTTTGTGCGAATCTGAACTTTGATGTGCGGTGAAATTATTCAGGATGTAGGTTATTATGATGATGCTGAGATGAAGAAGATGTAGTTACAAAGATTTCATAGGGGATTAAGATGATGAACTTGCAGAGAAATTCAGATAGGATTCAAAGGAAGTTGCATAGAATTTGAGATTGGTGAGTTTTTTTTTATAGTTTATGTGAATTTCTGTTGAATAATTATAAGTGAGTCGTGTATTTTTTGTGAAGGAATGGTGATTTGCAGAGAAAGATTGCTAGCCCAACTGCAGAACCAAAACCCAACAGCATTATAAAAGATCCATTAATAACAACAGATGCAAACAGACCCAAAAGAACAATCAAAAGGCCCAAGAAATTTGATGACTAAAGAGTTAAGACTACCACCTGCACAAGATGACAAAGAATAAAGAAGCTTCTAAAAGTTGTTATGCAAAAATATAATGATTAGCTGTACTAGATTTTATTATGAGCTGTACTAGATTCTAATTGCTATCGTAACAGAATTAGATCTCAAACTAAGATCTATATATATTGTATTCCTTTTACTTGAATGAGGATCAGAACAAATTATAAATCTCTTCTCTCTCTAAATTCTAAGGAGGATTCCCTTGTCCTACTAAATCAATATTCCCAATAATTTGGTGCTTTCATCTTTGTTGCTCACCTCCCATGGCTGCCAGACCCACAAACGCAGAGAGATTGGATGATCTTTCATCCAAAATCGACGCAATAGCTGAACAAATCGCCGTCCTCACCACCGCTAACCCACCGCCACCCACACCAACACCAACCAACACGAACCTCACATACCCTATGCCTCGCATGAAACTTGACGTGCCGAAATTTAACGGAACTGATGCTCCAGGCTGGATCTTTAAAATTTCTCAGTTCTTAGATTATCATCAAACACCAGAAGAGGAAAGACTCAGTAGCTTCATTTTATATGGATGGACCAACTTAGAGTTGGTATCAATGGATGTTTCGAAACAACCAAATCACCACCTGGACCGGCTTCCTTCAAGCACTCGAAACGCGTTTCACACCTTCCTATTACGACGACCCTTCAAGCTCACTTTTTAAGCTCACACAAAAATCCTCCGTAAATCAATACCTCACCGAATTCGAAAAACTCGCCAATCGCATCGTTGGCCTACCACAACAATTCCTTCTCAGTTGTTTCATCTCTGGACTCTCACCTGAGATTCGCAGGGAAGTCCAAGCCCTCCGCCCTTACACCTTAACCCAAGCCACAACCCTTGCCAAATTACAAGAAGATAAGATAGAAGAACGATGCCGTTTTTTCAAACCCAAATCACTTACCTCGGCTTCATCTTCTTCACCACAACCTACAACAACAACACCAACCTCCAATCTTCCACCCCTCTTACCCACCCCCAAACCCAACCGACTCAATTATCGAAAATTATCTCCAGAAGAAATGGCTTCACGCCGGGAAAAGGGTCTCTGCTACAACTGCGATGAAACATTCACCCCTCAACACAAATGCAAAGGACGCTTCTTCCTCCTCATCACAGAGGAACCACCGGATTCCATTTCGGATCTTCTTAACAACCACCATCAATTTGAGGATTCAGATACCTCCACCACTGCGATTGATTACACTACTGAAGCTCATATCAGCTTGCATGCCCTTTCTGGCTGTACCACCGCCTCCACAATCCGCCTCAATGGTCGCATCTCCAACCACCCAGTCACCGTACTAATCGACGGCGGTAGCACACACAACTTCATACAAGATCGCATCGCCAAATTCCTTGAGCTCCCTTCAGTCCCTACCACTACACTCAAAGTCATGGTCGGCAATGGCGATACCCTTGATTGCAATCGTTTTTGCGCCGGTATTCCCATTTCTCTACAATCTGAACAATTCTCAGTTGATTTCTACATGCTTCCTCTCTGTGGCGCTGATGTTGTTTTGGGTGCCCCTTGGTTACAAACTATTGGGCCTGTTCTCATGGACTACACAAACCTCAGCCTATCCTTCACCCACCAAAACAAAATCATCACCCTCACGGCTAACAAAAAGGCCCAAATTACTCAAGCCTCGGCCCAACAAGTTAAGAGATTAATCCAAACCCACTCCACCGCTGAACTATTTCACCTTCAATTGTTACCCACAAATCCTAAACCAAAATCATACCCTACTCCTTCACACCCTATCCCTAAAATCCATTCCCTACTTCTCCGTTTCTCAAACCTCTTCAACACAACACCAAAATTTCCTCCCCAACGAAACATTGATCACCATATTAATCTCGTACCCAACTCTAACCCCATCAACACCCGCCCTTACCGTTACCCCTATTTCCAAAAGAATGAAATTGAAAACCAAATACAAACCATGCTTGATACAAAATTCATACAACCAAGTCAAAGCCCTTTCTCATCTCCTGTACTCCTTGTCAAAAAGAAAGATGGAGGTTGGCACTTCTGCGTCGATTATAGAGCTCTTAATGCCATCACAGTACGTGACCGTTTCCCAATGCCAACTATTGAAGAATTGCTTGATGAATTAGGTAATGTATCCTGGTTTTCTAAACTCGACCTCCGACAAGGATTTCACCAAATTCGGATGAACCCAACTGACATTCCAAGAACAGCCTTCAGAACCCACCAAGGACACTATGAATTCCGCGTTATGCCATTTGGCCTTTGCAACGCACCTTCCACCTTCCAAGCCGCAATGAACACATTACTACAACCATTCTTGCGTAAATTTATCACTGTGTTTTTTGACGACATTCTCGTCTATAGCAAAACACTTGAAGAGCATATCCAACACCTTGAACGCGTTTTCATCACTCTATTGCAAGGTGAATACTTCCTGAAAGAATCCAAATGTGTATTGGCACAACGTAGCTTGAACTATCTAGGACACATTGTCTCACTTGAAGGTGTTAAACCAGAACCATCCAAAATCCAAGCCATACTTGACTGGCCTCTCCCCAAAAACATCACTGCATTACGCGGATTCTTGGGACTCACCGGGTTCTATCGCAAATTTATCCAAGGGTATGCCTCCATCGCCTCACCCCTCACTTCTTTACTTCGAAAAGACGTCTTCCAATGGAACCCTGAAGCTAGTATCGCATTTAATGCCCTCAAACTTGCCACAACCTCTGCTCCCACTTTAGCCCTCCCTGACTTCACACAACCATTTTGCCTCGAAACTGATGCTTCAGGCCTTGCCATGGGGGCAGTCTTGATGCAAAAGTCACATCCCATTGCTTACTTCAGCAAACCTTTTTGTCCCAAACTTCAAAAGGCTTCCACCTATGTCCGAGAACTACATGCTATCACCACTGCCGTAAAAAAATGGCGTCAATACCTTCTGGGTCATCAATTCACAATTTACACAGATCACCAAAGCCTCAAAGAACTCCTCACACAAACCATCCAAACCCCTGAGCAACAAATGTATTTAGCCAAACTCATGGGATATGATTACACGATTCAGTACAAGACAGGGAAATCTAACACTGTGGCAGACGCCCTTTCTCGCATTCCAGACACAACCTCAGGTACGCATCTCTCTCTCTATGCCTAATTTTTTGTTTTTAGAGCAACTCAAACTAGCATTGGCTGCTAGCACCCAATTCACCTCTCTATACAATCAAATATCACAAACACCCTCCCAATTTCCGAACCATAAAATACACCAAGGCCTTATTCTCTTCAATAACCGCATTTGGCTAGACCACTCCCTTCCCTTTTGTAACACACTCTTAGAGGAATTCCATTGTTCCCCTACAGCTGGTCACATGGGCTTTGCCAAAACATTGGCACGATTGAAAGCAAATTTTTGGTGGGAAGGCATGAGAAACCAGGTACAACAATTTTTCAAAAACTGTACCACGTGCCAACAAGTCAAATATGAAACAAAAAAACCCTCAGGACTCTTACAACCCCTCCCCATCCCTCAAGCCATTTGGGAAGATCTATCCCTTGACTTCATCATCGGATTACCAATATCAAAGGGTCACACAACAATACTAGTAGTCATTGACCGCCTCTCTAAAGGTGTACATATGGCTGCACTGCTTCCTAATTTTACAGCCCATAAGGTGGCCCTTGTGTTCTTTGAAATTGTATGCAAATTACATGGCATGCCTCGGAGCCTAGTTTCTGACCGGGACCCCCTGTTTATTAGCAAATTTTGGCGCAAACTCTTCTCTCTTAGTGGCACCAAGTTGCGCATGAGTACCTCCTACCACCCTGAAACAGACGGTCAAACAGAGGTTTTTAACCGAGTGCTAGAACAATATTTGCGTTCCTTTGTTCACCATAAACCATCTCAATGGTCCAATTACCTTTCCTTGGCTGAATGGTCCCATAATACTTCTGTCCACTCTACCACAGGTCTCACACCATATCAGATTACTTATGGCAAAGAACCACCCTTCATACCTCAATACATACAAGGCCAATCCTCACTTGAAGCTGTAGATTCCTTACTAAGTTGCCGCCAACAACTAATCACAAAATTAAAAGCAACAATCCTCAAATCTCAAATTGCCATGAAACAACATGCTGACAAACACCGCAGAGACATCACATTCGAAGAAGGATCATATGTTTATGTTCGTCTTCGTCCATATCGACAGAAAACTGCAACTCCAGCATCTTACTCCAAACTGTCCAACAGATTCTATGGTCCCTTCAAGATACTTCAACAAATTGGAAAGGTTGCTTACAAACTTGATCTACCAGCCCATTCCAAAATTCACCCTGTTTTCCACTGTTCACTCCTCAAATTACACCACGGCCCCATTCCTTCAATCACTACTATTCCACCACTTTCCATTGATCACCACCCTATCATTACACCCTTGACAATACTTGACACCAAACTTGATACATATACTATTACCCCCACAAAAATGGCCCTGGTTCAGTGGTCAGGTTTACCACCAGAAGAAACTAGTTGGGAATCTTGGGATACTCTCTGTTCTGACTATCACCTTGAGGACAAGGTGTCTTTTCATGCACCAGGGGTTGTTATCCCAACTGCAGAACCAAAACCCAACAGCATTATAAAAGATCCATTAATAACAACAGATGCAAACAGACCCAAAAGAACAATCAAAAGGCCAAAGAAATTTGATGAATAAAGAGTTAAGACTACCACATGCACAAGATGACAAAGAATAAAGAAGCTTCTAAAAGTTGTTATGCAAAAATATAATGATTAGCTGTACTAGATTTTATTATGAGCTGTACTAGATTCTAATTGCTATCGTAACAGAATTAGATCTCAAACTAAGATCTATATATATTGTATTCCTTTTACTTGAATGAGGATCAGAACAAATTATAAATCTCTTCTCTCTCTAAATTCTAAGGAGGATTCCCTTGTCCTACTAAATCAAGGATCATATTCCCAACAAAGATGAAGGTGAGGGATGAGGAATTGAGAGAGAGGGAGAGAGTTTTATTTGGAGATTTTGTCATTCTTCCAAATGATTGAAGAATGTTGATGATGAAGTAGAGAAAATTGAGAGGATTTGATGGTGATTCTTCAGCAATTGTGAAGAATGAAGATTGATGAAGGTAAATCTGTTTATATATTATGTTAAGTGTATGAAAAGTTTCTTACGTGAGATTGAATCTGAACTGTTAATTCTAAAAGTTAGTTACAAGAATTGGAGAGCTGAGATTTGTTTGAAGTTATGTTATGTCATTACCACGGTTTCCACCCTTTTCACTTGATATTTTTTGGTTTCTGGAATTTTGTTTTATTTCTCTGAATAATTCTGCCTTTGTTTAGTTAGCAATTCTCAGAAATTCTGTTATGATATTTTACAGTTTACACCTCTTCCTCTGATTTTCTCCTACTGTTTTTTTTCTGATTTTTTTCACTGTTTCCTTTTTTCGTTCTTTGTATTTTCCTCTTCTGATATGCAGTGTAGTGCGATTTAGGTGATACTGTAGATTTTTTGCTTGGTGACAGGTCTATGTACATAACATAGTGCAAACTCTGATGGTTTTTCTTTAGGTCTTGTGCAAGCTATAGACTGTTAATATTGGTATGCTGCAGATCTGGTTGGTGCATAGGTTTATTCTGCAGGATGGTTCATGTTTGACAATAGGTTCAAAAGTAGGTTAAGAATCATGAGCAATGAGGTACTGTGCAAGTCTGGTGTGGTATTTTAATGCAGGTTCTAAGTCTCTTTTTTTTTTGTGCAAGAGTTTGGCATGGTTTTGATTAGCATTGTAAGTTATTTTGTGCATTGAAGTGGATCTTTTTGTGAACAGGTGATGAAGACAAAACATTACTCACAGACAAGCTTTTGGCTCATGGAACCTTGGCTTTAGCAACTTAGAATCTAGGGATAGGTCTTCGTGTTTATGTAATTTTTGGATATGGTTGTGTTGTATGGATGTTTGTACTTAACATTGAAATTGAATTTAAGCTTTGACAAATGATGGATATAAGCTAACACTTGAGTTTTGATTTTTGAATAATGGTGAAAGGTGTAATGTCCTTTGTATACTTGCAATGAACAAAGTTTCTTTTTCAAATGAATTTAGATTCCCCCCCCCCCCCCTCTATTTGCTTAAATCTAAATCCAAATCCTTTCCAAATTATTTTCCAACTGCAACTTGAATTCATAACACAAGATAAGATGTATACCCAAAAAACTCATATATGACTTTGGTCCAAACTTTAGCAATTGCCTTTCAAACTAAAAAATGATCCAACACTAACAACTTTTTTCAAATAGAATCTTTGAGTATAGTTTTAAACAAATGACTTGCACCAGTAAGTGATGACAACAATCTTCAGTTGATGATCAAGGGCCAAATGACACTTACTTCATGGTCCTTGGAATATTGGTTGAAACAAGCCTAAAGAAAGAGGAATAACTCTAACCCAATTGGTAAATTCAACCATAAGAAGTGCATGTCAATGCGAATTAAATGAGATACTTGGTTGAGACCACAACCCTCATAAATAGTGAAAGCCTTGATCCATGTGAAAAAGCTTTGTCTTGTTATGTACACCTCAGATCATGATTAATAACTTGTGATAACAATAATGGACGGAGTCCTTTGAGTCACCACATGGATAGGGAAATAAATCATAATCCAAGACCTTGGTGGGTTTTGGTGGAGGATATCCCTTGTAGCTTGATGAATAAGGAATCCACATCAACCATGGATCGCAACCATAATTCCATACTTCACTGCTAGAACTCAAAAATTGAATCAACAAGTAACCAAATATTCACTTGATCTCAGAACCCAGATAAAATCCCTTCTTAATGAAAACCTACACAGAAACTCAGTTGATGATTGAAGGTGTACTGAGATAAAACTCATGATGTCAATGTTTTAAGAATTCTAACAGGAGAAACGTCACATACTTCAGTGATCAAACCCTTGCACATAAGCCAAAGGATGAGAGAAAATTTAATTCTAGATTCAACACTTATAATTCTTAATTCTTTGATGACACAAAGAATCAAATGAGATGTCCTGAGACTTTGAGAAGCCTTGGTAGCCTGAACGATCAAAATAATGAGGAAATGAGATTCATCTTGGACTGATTGGTAATACCACCAAAATCCATAGCTTGTAGAGAAATTGAGAAACAAAATAACCTTGATCCTATAATAATTTATGAAATTCATATGATGAAACATAAGCCTAAAATAAGAGGGTAAATTTTGGGGTGGACATAGGGTTAAAAACAAGAAGGCAAATTTTAAGGTGCAACAATGTCGCCACCCCCCATCTATCATTATTAAGGAAGAAATTTGAACACTGAATAATATAAAGTAGGTTGGAAACCAACTCTTATTCATAATAAAATATCATCTCATCAGGTCCTATAATAGAATCTCGTCCTCCTATTAATCTACCTCACTCACGGTGCAATCACGTGGGTCTGAGATACTAAAGAGCCTAAGGAACCTACTATTATGGGAGGTGGACCTAGCTCACGAGTGATCTCATAAAGAAGTTTTAAGACTATTTTCCATTTTTCTCAGAATCACCTTGGACAACCCCATAAAAACCTTTTTTATATCTGAACTATTTATTTTAAACCTTAATATGCATTTTTAACAAAGACCAAATAAATATAAAAATAATATTAAACATCAAATTAAGAAGGATCACTAATTTTGTAGACATCTAATCACTTAATCCAAGAAATCATAGAATCACCTTTTAAACCTCCATAAAAACCTTTTTTTTATATAAATTTAACTATTTCTTTGAAATATTAATAGAAAATTTTCAGTAAAGATGAGAAGAAAATAGGAATATCATTTAGCATCAAATTAAAAAGGATCACTCTTATCATTCTTAATCAATGATATGATATGATGAATGATTTAATACCATAATAGGAATTTTTAGAAAGACAACGAGAAACTAAATTAAGTTGGAGGGTGTGTTGCCTACAATGGAGAAAATTACTAGTTTAGTCTAAAAACAAAAGATTCACATTTATTCTTAATAAAATTACTCTTCATAAAGTTAACACGAAGACTTAAGGCAAACTCAAATCCTTAGAAGATCGTCTTAATAATCCAAAAATTTTCAATCAACGAATCAATCAAAATTAAGATATCATCTACGTATTAAAAATGATAGACCACTGTTGTACCCCAAAATTTGCCCTCGCATTTTTCCTCAAGAAATCACAGCTTCAGGCGTTTCCTGATTTTTCAGATTGGCTCAAGAATCGATCAAACAAACTTTTCTCGTCAGTCAGACATAATTAGGGTTTTATTGATTTTCAGGGCTCTAGAATGTTTCAAACAGTTGGCTTAGGGTTTTGGTTGATTTTGGCTCAACTTCGATCAGGCGAACGCTTCTTTGGCATTTAATCGGGAATTAGGGTTGTTCATGCGCGGTTCTTCAGAAAGATTAAATTCTACGGTGCTTTGCAAGTTATTCCGAGATTTGGTTTGAATTCGCATTGTTTGACTTAATCAATATAAAGAATGCATTTGGATTGAATTCACGTTTGTTTGACTGAATCAGTAAAAAGGATACATTCAGTTTGAATTTGCAGAGTTTGGTAAAAATCAGTAGAGAGGAGAATGCGTCTGATCAGTGGTTGTGATTAACTATTGTTTTGCTTTGGATGTTGGAAATGCCAAGTTTAACTGATCAAATGCTAAAGCATTGTTTATTTAAATTATTTATTATTCTAAGATTAAATGATTGGAATTTATTTTCAATTATTATAATTAAAGAATTATAAATAATAAATAAACAAAAGGAGGAAAAAGAATTAATTGGATAAAGAAACTTTCATTAATTTTTAAATTAATTGTACAATTGTTTTGTTGTTTACAACAATGATTTTACATTTATTTAAATTTAAATAAAAAAACTATCCTAAACATTTTTTCTAATCTTCAATTCTTCATCTGCTATCCCTTGCTCCAGTGCTCCATTTTAATTATTCATCTGCAAAATAAGAGAAGAAAAGTCAATAGCAGATAAATAAATAAAAGAGACAGATAAAATTACAGTTCATCATTAAGGGCAACTGATTGGGATCAGTTAACCCTCTCTGCAAATCACGAGATTTCTCCCGGTTCACAAAGAGGGATGAATATTTGTTTGCTAACTTGGAATGCACAAAGTGAAAAAAATGCAAAGTTTGTCAACATGCTGCAAAACAAACAGGATGGCCTAACCACAAGTCCAAATCAGACTACAAAGTCCAAACTAAAAGTCCAAATTCAAACTTTCTGCCAAAGTACAAAATACTGTCACAAGGCTACCAAAGCTGTCAAAAGGAAGATTTGGAAAGATATCAAAAGATGCAAAAGTACAAGAAGCTGTCAAAAGAAGAGATAAAAAATGCAGAGAAAGCATGTTATGCAAGCAACATAATTCTTTTCATCATTTCCCAAAAGTTGCCCTTTCAGAAAAGTACAAAGCATAACATATTTTAATGTTTTTGTACTGAAGAGAGAAGAAAAAGAGAAGAAGAAATAGGGCTTACAGGTTTAGGCTTGAGAGATAGAAAAAAAATATAAAAGAACCTGTCAATAGAACAGTAGGAGGAGGAAAACCAATACACACAAGAAGAATGAAAACTGAAGCATAAGCCTCAACCATCAAAAACCAGCATAAACTGCACCAGTCTCAAAACCTTGAGACAAACTGTCAAAAGGCCAAAGCTAAAGGCCAAAACCTGCTAATAACCACAAACCTCTACCAGACCTGCATAAGTTTTACCAACAAGCATTAAGCCTGTACCACCAGGTTTCAAACCTAAAGCATCAAACCTGCCTAAGCATAAACCCTCATACCCTGTCAAGCCTGCTAAAGAAAACCTTCAGCCAAGGATCAGTAAGGCCACAACCAAAGCCTCACCAAGATCCAAACCACATCCAAAGCATAAACCTGAACCCTGTCAAAACCAACCCAAAACTGCAACATAAACCAAAAACCAGTAGAAGCCTGCATAAACCTGTTGCCTAGCAAAGAGGCCAAAACAAGATAGAAGCCATATGCCAAAACTCAAGCCTGAAACACCACAAGCCTGAACTGATATCAAGCCTCACAACAAACCTGTACAAGCATAACAACCAAAGGCTTCAAATCCCAACCTGCCCAAGCCTTACCTGCCTGAACTGTCAAAGCCTAAATCAGTAAAGCTCCCAAACGCCTTAAACCAAAAAAGCATAATCAAAACCAATAGGCCATAACCTGTCAAGGCCTAACCTGAAGCAGAACCCCAAGGCCATAACCTGTAAGTTCACTTAAACCCCCCAAAAAAGGCTATCAACTTGTTTCAAAACCAATTTCCAAACCCACAAAAGGCCTCAGAAAAGTCATCATAGGCCAAATTACAAAATAGGCAAAGTTAGAAACAAGGTATCAACCATCATCAACTCAATAAGGCAATACAGGGTAAGACCACGAGCCCTCAGAATTGCATCATCATAGGGCATTTCAACAACCAAACACAAGGCAGCTCAAAGTAAGGCAAAGGGAGAGGAGACAAAGAAGTCTAAAGAGTTCATCACAAGGGCCCTCAGAAGGTTCGTCACAGGGCAGTAAAAAAGCATAGCATACAAAATAGGCAACACAAGCGTACAGAAGGCAACATAAGCAGGTGAAGCATTAAAGGCAACAAAGAAGAAAGAAGTGAAATTGCACAAGAGGCTTTCAGCCATTATCATCACAAAGCCTAAAGAAAAGTAAGACACAAAATACCAGGAGTCCAGCCAAAGCCCAGCATCAAGCGTCTTCACCCCCTTCGCCATTAAGCCTCCAAGCACCTCCGCGCTCGCCTCCTCCTCCGTCAAGGTAGTATTCCTTTTTCCTTCATACACCTCAATAATAAACGATCATGAAGCTTAATCAAGATCAATGAATCACATAATCATAACATGTAAAAAGGAATGAAACCCTAAACGCGTTTAAAAAAGACAAGAGGATTACCTTTTAAATTTTGCTTCACTGAACCAAGGAAGAAAGAAGGCGAAGGAGGCGCTGATGGCTTAGGCGAAGGGGATGATGTTCAAACAGTCATGGCCAAAGGAACGAAAGATGAACGAAAGACGAACGAAACCCCAAACGGCGCTGTAAACCCTAGCGTTGTCCAAGTGAAACAACATATCATAACCCTAAGCCAAATTGTCATTCTGAAGCATTGGGCCTCGCCCATTCTCACAACCATAAGCCCACTGCGTTCCAGTTAGCACCCCCCTCATTTCTTTTCTGTTTGGGCCATAACCTCCCAAAGGGCCCATTCGAAAAACTTAACCTTTTTTTATATAAAACAGATTTTACATAACTTAACCTTAACCTTTTATTTTTAATAAATTAACATTTTTTTCAAACTTTTTATAACATAATTTTGAATACAATATTTTTTCCCTCTAACTTAAAATATTCTTTACATTAATATCTTAATACATAAATACATAAAAAATACTTTTTTTAATATACATAATTTAATTAAAATTTAAAACATTTAATTTCTTTTTGTACATAATCAATAAAATACATTTTTTCTAACATACATAATTTAAATTCTTAACATTTAATTAAAATATTCTTTTGTATATATTAAACACAAAATATAAAGATACATTTTTATATCAAATGTAAAGTGACAATTTTCAACCTTAGAATACTTTCTTTTCTTAAATTTTCTTTTTATACATATCAAAGAAAATACAAGATTACGAAGATTAAGTAAATAAACATTTAATTCTCACTATTAAGTTAAACAATGTTTAATAATTCATTAAATTCACATTTTCGCACCTGTAAATAAATTACATACATGAACATATACACTTACACAAGATACGATACATTTCACATTATACACTTGATACACATACATTTGCTATTCTTATACGTTACATTACATTATTTACATTTTATCGCAAATTTGATTTGGTTGTAATTTATTGGACATTGCATTCCTAAAGTCTCATCCCCATTTGTGAATTTGTACCCCCACTCCCGGATACTTATTTTGTAATAGCGTAGACTTTACATTTCCGCAATTTACCGCTTTCCAATTATACCATGGTTAGACCTAGGGTTTGCATGTACATAAAAACCAAACGCTAGATAACCTAATACAAGACAAATATATGAAATCAATACACAATCACACTTGCACCCCCTAGGGTAATCCCACATGTTGCCTTCCAAAATGGGCCATGCTTGCACGTCGAGTCTCTTTGGCAAAACAAATTCAAATGATCATAAGTCCCTCGATGACGCTTTCGAAAGTTGCCTAAATGGAATGATCATAGTCCCTTCAAAGCAAATTTCCAAAGACACTTGGCACCATTGCATTCATGGTCCATACGATGACCCGCACCCGTCCCGTTAAACATCCTAAACACAAGATTGTCCACCAAATTCAATGGTGGAACAAAATTGTTAAAAAGGGTTGAAAACATAGAGAAAATCTTTGAGTACAATAGGGTAGACAAAACTCTTAGTTACTTGAGATCAACTTGCAAAAACGCTTGCCTTCTTTTCAAAACCACACTTCATACACACTTTCAAACGAACCCTCAAAAACATTTGAAACATCTTTTCGAAAAGATCCACACTTTTGTAAAACACTCAAACACGAGTCGAATACATTGGTTGCCTAAAACAAGGCATCTCTTCAAAAACATTTTCAAACACACACACACACACACACACACACACACACACACACACACACACACACACACACACACACACACCATTTTTAAGCAATCGAAAATCAAGGCAAGTGATCTAAAAACCAAGTAACTAAGAGCCCATGGATAACCATGGATGAAAAGGGTGCTAACACCTTCCCTTTTCATAATCTACCCCCCGAACCCACGAAATATCTCAAAAGGTTTTTGCTGTGCTTTTTAACCTTTCCTTTAGGATAAAATAAAAAGTCGGTGGCGACTCTTGCTCAACCGAACAAGTGCGAATACAAACGCAAAACTCATAGTCAGTTCTCCCACCGTATCACAACCACCAATTTCAAGAAAAAATAATTGACCACCAACTTCAAGGAGTCCACCTTAAAGCTAGTAAAAAAATCTAGCTCAACAATTCAACTAAACAACCCATTAAGAAATAAGGCTAAATGTCCTTTTATTTCAACATCTTTAAATGTTAATTTTTTGGGTTGAATAGAAGACTTCATTTATCATTAAACCAAATTTGGGCAGCGTATAACTCAAAATACTCTAACTATCTGAATTATACACATTCCAACCAATTTTGAAAGCAATAATATTTCTTTTATTTTCTTCCCAATTTAACAACTCATTCACCTTGAAAAGCTTATTTAGTAGAAAAAACAAGCTTATCAATCACCTTTGTAAGCCTCATCGCCAATATTTTAACAACCAATTTATAAAGAGAACCAACCAAAAAAAAAAAAAAAAAAAGTCAGAAATCACTCAATTGAGATAATAAATTAACTTTAGGAATCAAAATCACCGATTAAAAAAAGAAAAAGAAAAGACATAATAGAGACAAAATGATAAAACTGGCTAAAAGTAGCTTCAAGTCATTAACCAAAGCTAAAAAGACTTTAAAATTAAAAAAAAAAATGAACCCAATTAAATCATATTTAATTTTAAGATTAAATAGGTATGTGATCCTCCAAAATATTTCATATGTTATTTTTAGTTTTTAAAAATTTTTTTAAAAAAAATAATCTTCTTAAAAGTTTTGATTCATATTTTTGGTCTCTCCGACTAAAACCATGATTAAAATTATCGTTAATTCAGTCCTTAAATAATAAACTGTCGCTAATTAGATCTTTAAATTGTAAAAATTGTTGTTAAATGATAGAAGGGATCAAAAATATAAAATAAATTTTTTTAAGAAGATCATTACTTAAATTTTATTTTAAAGAATAAAAATAAAAATAAAATATTTAAAAAGACCAAAAATATATTAATCTTTACTTTTATTAAAGTAAATCAAATTTCTTAACTAAATCAAACTATAAATAACTTTTTTTTATCAAATCAAACTATAAATTACAATTTTTTCAATTATTTAATTATTATTTTATACATTACTTCTAATATATTTATAAAATTAATATATAAATATTATTATTACCTTTCTTAATTTATGTATAAAAACTTTAAAAAAAAAAAATTTGAAAAGGAAGGAGCACACTTATTATCCTGTCATAAAACCCAAAACGGCAAAACCTATCAAGAGGTTTCTTGGAATTTGGTTTCCAAAAGTGGCATATTTCAAAGCATGCGCATCAAAACAAGAAGAATGTTGTAATGATGAAGATAGCTGGCAATCATGGAGGCCTTGGAAGAATTGTGGATTTTTAAAATCAATTATTTTAATCATGTAATGCCACTTGGTAACAAAGTAGTAGCAGTAGTAGTTACTCTGTAGGGTTGTTGGTTTAGAATAATACTTATACATACTACTACCAAAAATAATTGAATCCATGAGTTTGTTATGAGGTGCCTCTCCTTTGTTGCATCATTCATCACGCTACATTTATTCACCTCATATCATATGGTTCTTCCATTAATAGGTATTTTGTTTTATTTTGTTTTATTTATTATTTTTTTAATTTATCTGCACATGCATTTCTGTCTTTAAAAATATAAGATATCTTGAATCTAAATTATTAAAGTTGTTTATGTGGTCTTCAAAAATAAAGTTTGTATGAGATCCATGTTCATGATCTTTTGCATTCTAATGTTAGATAATGGAATATTCGCGTGATTACGGAGTTCTTTGATGATGTAGTGGCTAACGACATCTTTCAAGTTCTCTTAGTGAAAGATTGTCATATCTCAAATTTATCCGTCCTTTTATTTCTACCGTTAAAAATATTTTAAATATTATTTTTATAATATTATTTGATTTTTATAGATATTCATTCTCAAGTCCAGCCAAAAATATTTTAAACTTTATTTTTATAATATTATTTGATTTTTATAAATGTCGCTTCCAAACCTATTTAAAAATATAATGATTCATTTCAAATTATTTGTATTTTTAAAATAGCAAATATCTGTACATCTTTCATGTACTTTCAAATTGAGTTTATTTACAAATAAGTACTACAATTGGTAAAGAATGAAGCTTGCAAGTATAAAGACGCGGGTTTGAATCTCGTGGAGCACTTGTGATATTTGTTTTATTTTTTTTTTACTAATTTTCTTTCTTTTTTGGAAATCGGACTTGGACTTTTCTTTCATTTTGAATAACTTACTTGTTAAGTTTGTTTAACCTAATTTCCACTTTATAAATAGGACTATTCATTGTCTAAATTGATCATCTAAAAAAAATCACAGTTCAATCACACTCACACACTCTAGTTTTTTTCTCTCTTTTAACAAATTTTTGATTTTCAAAATCTCTTTTACTATTGATGTTTTTGGCCGATGATTTCATATGAGACCATTATCTTTTATCTCTAATTCTTTAGTTTTAATCATATGATATCAAATTGATGATGTTTTGGTTTATTATATTTCTTTTTGTTATAACAATTTCTTACATTCGCAGATTCTCACACAAGATCCTCAAATATACACATCGGATTCAACTTATTTCTCATGGTTTATAAACTTATCTTTTCACTTTTTCTTTTAAAAGAAAGACTTTTTCAGTAGTCATTCACAAGAGCACTAACAATCATCCTCATAGTCTCTAACTACTGATTCTTATTTTATTCATCGTTGTTATATTAAAAGTTAAAAATTCATAAATGCACTCATATTTCTAACAAACAGTATATATATATATATATATATATATATATATATATATATATATATATATATATATATATATATATATATATATATATATATATATATATATATATATATATATATATATATATATATATATATCTTTTGAACTCCTCTTCTTTTTTGTTTGTTTGTCATCTATAAAATCAATTAGATTTCATGTGCCAAGTTTGTGTCCAGAATTATTATTATTAATTTTTTTACTATAACGTTGAATACATGGTTACTATTCTCTTATTGTTTGCCCAGATTTTTTGATTTATTACAAAACCTACCATTTCAACAATCACTGATTTCAATTTCAAAAGATAACAAAATTCAAAATACCATTATTACTGCTATTTGTTTTCTTTTGGATTTTGCAGCAGGAGAGAATATAAGAAAGACAAGAGGCAGAATCAAAATAACAAGCAATATTTTATTGTATCTCTTCTCTTCATGAGCAGAATTTCTCTCTTATTTTTTTTTGTGTACAGAAAAGAAGAAGGATCAGAAGAAAAATAAAGCTGAAATTGGAATCGAAACGCGTCAAAGCACCATATCTCACGCGATCTTCTCCGATGTAAGTTTATCGTCATTTCCTCCGTTCATCTGCTCCTAGATTCCACCGATAATGTTTCTCATTTTCTTCCATTCAATGTTTTTGTCTTACAATTATGCTTGTTGTTGTGTTTCTTTCAAGGTTAGATTGTGGTTTTGTGAGAGAAATTTGAAAATGTCCTACTTCTATAATCAAAAGTGGAGCGCGCCCATCCAACAGCTGCTAATATATATATTTTTATTTTCTCTGTCTTTTTTTTTTTAATTTTTATTTAATTATATTTATTATAGTTTTTAGGATTTTATTTGTATGATTTAGTTTTGGGCTCTTAGGCCCTTTTTCCTTTTTACACACCTTGTCTAATTCACATTCCCTTTATAATTCTAATTGAATCTTGTTCATCTATTTGATTAGAGTTAAATTAATTTTATTAGTTTAGTCTCTAATAACATTGTTAATTGGAATTTAGATTAAGATTGATTAGTTTTTTTTTTCTTTCATTTTTCATTAATTTTAGCATAAAAATATATATCTTAGACTTTTAGTTTAGAATAATTACTAATCGTAACGTATTATCTAAGCTTTCCCAATTAAATTTAAGTACTCACCATATGTAAATTAATCAAATCAATTTAACATAATCAAACTTTTTTCTTTAGTCAATTAGTTCAAACATTTCATTAATAATATGATGTCCATCTTCGAGTAATTAAATTGGTCGACGCATCTTCTACTAGTTTATTATTCAAAAATCAAACAATTAAAATCCACGTAACTCACTAATTTCACCATTCGCGAGCGACACGTGGTCAATATCTGGCCACGTGAGGAGGAGACTATATCAGACTCCTCCGCTCTACACTCAAAACAGCTAACCAATCTCAAATTATTTTTACTAATATAGTCAAAATCAAGATCATTTTCAAAAAAAGATTAAGGAGAATTATTTCGAATTAACTGCAAACTACGAATTTGGACTCTGATTCCTCCTAAGATACGTAGGCATACGACTAAAATCGTGGTGAATTCCCCTAATAAAACATTAAAACCTTTTTTCCTAAAAAAACGCGCTTCTAACCCTAGTATCCTTGTGAACAAGGTAGACAAGGGGTGTCTAACACCTTCCCCTCGTCTAGAACCGAGTCAAACTTAGAATATATGACTTTTTAGGATTATTCCTTTATGCCCCATTCCTTTAGGATAAAAATTAAAGGTGTCGACTCTGATTAAAAAATTAGTTGCAACAAAGAGGTAATGGGAGATAGGTGGAATTGAAATTTTGAGTAGAATGGTGAATACAATGTTCAGTCTGGGTACATATTATGGAGATCGGGCCAAGCGGGTCATGAGACTAGAGGTGCCGAAAGGGATTGGAGTAGCATGTGGAACATTAGAGCACCACCTAGAGTTAAACATCTACTTTGGCATATTTGACGAGGTTGTCTACCTACTCGGGAAAGGCTTCGGCAAATCATATTCCATGCCCGATAAATTGTCATTTTTGTGATGTTGATACTGTTGTACCCCAATTTTTGCCTCTAAGATCCCTTCATCATGCCATATTGATTCAATCACAACAAGATCACGTTAGGGCTTTTAATTCTCCTCTTTATCTTTAGCTTTGCTCTTTGAGGAATCACCAAGCACCTTGACTTGTTTTTCTTTTGTGATCATGCATGTTTTATTTTGACTTTCCTTTTTAATTAATAAAATACAATGTTGGTTTGTCTTACTTGTTAATAATGTAGGTAAAGGCAATGTGACTTAGCAAGTTGATTCATGAGTTCATGAGTTTATTTCCATACCCTAGTCAATAAAGCTTGAGAAATTCAAACCTCATCATTGGAGTTTGTCATACCCCAAATTTTCCCGCCTTAGTGCTACCGTCAAACTTATTTTCAAATTTGGGTGTTAGAGATATAAAATTCCTTTGATTTAATTACATTAACATTCTGAGTTTTTTAATAAAAATTTGCTTTCAAGTCTGTTTGAAAATATAATTATAATTTGTAAAAAAATAGAAAATAATTGTTCACTGTCATATACTTTCAATTAGCATTTTACTTTCGAATAAGTAACATAGCACAGTTGGTAAAAGAGAAATATTGACAAGCACAAAGTCGCAAATTTGAATCTCACTCGGTGCACATTGAATATTTTTGCTGTTACTAACTTTATTTTCATTTTCTAATTTCACACACAACCACAATTTTGTAATTGCGCACACACACACTTCATTCACAAATTCATTTTTCTTTTTAAAATTATTCTTTCTTTTCTTTGACCAATGATTTTCATATGAGATCACCTTTTAGTTTCAATCTTGTATTAATTTTTGTTTTAGTTCTGTTGATTATTAAACCACATGGTGATTTTATTCTGATTGTTGTTTTAAAAAAAATGAATGATGATATTTTTTACTAACAATTTTATCTAGAAGCTAAAATATTCACACTTTCATAAACCCTTTCATACAAACTTTGTGCATATTTCATTCAAATAACTTTTAAGTCAATCGGCCTTGCATACACTGTCACATGTAGAAGCACTCACAAATCCTTGTATTTCTCAAAAATATTTCCACAACCATTTTTGTTGACATATCAAATTTGTTTTCAAAATTCTACATCAGTTTCCTATAACTCAGGCCTTTCAATTTTTTCCGATCGGCGTAACCTGTATAAATTAAAACCATTTTTAACATCATTATGATTTGTTTTGCATCAAAATCTGTAACTTTCTATACACCAAAACAACACTCTCTAAACAACACTCTCTCATAACCACCATCTCACTTATAGCAATAACCACAGCTACCCAAAACTCCTGATACAGTGTTTTATAATTACTTTATATTCTTTTTTTATTATGACAAGTTGTTATTTTCTATATTGTTTGGTTTGAAAAAGTCAAATATAATGCAAAGTGTAGAATACTACTAGTGATAAGTCACGCCACCTATGTACTGATAAGCCTCTATGTTTCACTTTTTCTCTCTTTTCTATAATTTAATTATCAATATTATGTTGGGAATTAGGTCATAGATTAATTGGGCTTGGGCCTTTTCTTAGTTTCTACTTGTTTTGTTAAATCAGTTCTTTACTTAACCTTACACCCCTTTGATAGTATTTATTTTATTTTAATAAATATAGTTAATAGTTTAATTTAATTAATTTAGGTTTTAAGCTATTATTCTTAAAAGAAAGAGAATTCAACAAACTTATACATAATTCAAAATTCTTAAATATAATTAATTCAAAGCATCATAAATAATAGGATGTCCTTATTCAAATAATTAGGTCGCTCGACACATTATCTACCAGTTTATTATTCAAAATCAAATGATTTAAATTCCATGCAATTTCAAATATTCCATCCGCAAGCGACACATGGCCAATATCTGGCCACGTGGTGAGGAAGACTATATCAGACTTCCTCTGCATCCTTCATGACGAGAAACACTGGACAATATCTGGCCACGTGAGGAGGAGACTATATCAGACCCCCCCATGTCTTAATGAAATGATATACTAAAATAGCTAACCAATGATCAAACATATTTCAACTAACATAATCAAAATCCAAGATCGTTTTCTCAAAAAAGGATTAAAGCATCGTCTTTGAATCAAAATACGAAATGCATCCACAATCACTTAACTTACAACCCAGACAAAGTTCAAGGTTAATTCGAAAGCAATTCTACGCAATCTTATAAAAAACACCAACCAAACTACTTTCTACGAATTGAGACTCTGATTCCTCATAAGAGGATACGTAGGCATACGATCTAAAATCGTGGCGAGTCTTTCTAATTAAAACTTAAAACCCTGTTTACCCCAAACCTAAACCTAGAGCTTAATATCACTGTTAACAAGATAGATAAAAGGTGCCTAACACATTCCTTTCGTCTAATCGAGTCCGAAACCTAAAATCTCTGTCTGCGAATTAGGGTTTTCTGTTAGATTCCCTTCCCTTAGGATAAAAACTAATAGTGGCGGCTCTGATTAAAAATCTAGTTGCAACAGAGTTGTTTTGGAAGAAATGGCATGGCAGAGTTTATTTTATTTCACCATATTTCAAAGTTATAAAGATTTATTCAAAAGTACAAGGGGTTGATTGAAGAAGTTGTCATGGTTGGACAAGGCCTTGTTCCCATTGGTCACAAGTGTATATTTCTCTCAATTATCAAGATATGGAAGTGGTTTTGGTTGCTATGAATTCTTATTATCATCCTCAACAACTTCTATCTACAAAGAAAAAGTGTTGGTACAAGAAGGTTATTTAAAATTGTCAAAGTTCCTCAAAGCATTTTCTTGATCTAGGAGCAAAGGTTTTAAACTTCAAAGAAGTATATCTTGCTCATCTTTTGGTATTTTTGAATGATTCCAAAAATATTCTTCTCTTAAAAGGGTTATTAACAAATCACTTCAAAAGTTTCAAGGAGTTTTCATGTGGAAGAAACTTGACGATGAAGAAATATTACAAGTCATCCAGATGAACCCCCAACTTCCCTTGTGTGACTTCAAATGATCATAACTTGGTCAATTTTTATCACCTTGAGCCCACTCTTTTTCCATAATAATCTTGAGGATGTGAAATTTATTCCTTATTTTATGTGCAAAGTGAGAAAATGGATGGAGGATGCCTTAAGGATACAAAAGATTATAGGTAATTTCATGATTTTTTGCCAACTTCAACAATTCATAACTCTCTCAATTTTTGGATATTTTGAATGGTTCAAGTTTCAAAATGTCATTCAAGAGGTCTATTGCATGCCATATTTTTTGATCAAGAGCAAATTCCAAGAGGAAGGCCATGTTTGGATACAAAACATTACAAGTCAGTTTTGAAGAAAAACTTAGAAATTTTCTAAGTATGAAAAGTCAACTCTTTTCTTCCAACTTTGACTCAACACAACTTCTTGCTCAAGCATCTAATTGATCTCACTCCTTGCACATTGTAAAGCTTGTGACTTTATCTTTCAAATGCTGCAAAATCACATCATATGGTGCCCTACATTGTTGGTACCATGGTTATGAAAGTAGCATCATAAAATGGAAATTCCAAGTTCAGTCAGATTTGAAAATTAGTGTAAATCTAATTACAAGCTTGTTTAAGGATCAATTTAGTGTCTAATCGTGTTTAGGAACTTGCCATAACAAGAAACGACCCTAAAACCATTAATTTTGCTGCGTTTTGAGTCAAGTGAAGTCACACTTTTCACACTTAGTGGGTTCATATGATTTCACTAATTTTGCCTCCAATTCATACGCTTGAGCCTTGCATCATGATCAACTATAAATAAGGATCATCCCTCACTCATTTTTGTAAGATTTGGATATCCAATTGACCCATGTTCAGATCCCACATGAACTCTGAATTTGAAATTCTGATTTCTTACATTCTCACCTTCAAACACCAAAAGCTCCATTCAGTTAGCTTAATTGAACTTCTCTGAAGCTAACCATACGGTTACTTTCAAGAATTGTGACCTATATTGATTTGTAGAAGTCCAGTTTCAGAGCAACTTCTCACTACTTCGCTCAGGTAGATTTCTTGGCCAAATTGATTCAAATAAAAGACTAATCCACTCCTTGTATTCTTCGGATCCCCGTGTTCTTTATAATTTGCAATTTCATTGGGAATTGAGTGAGACATCCCAGATTTTCGTGCTCGCTACTTTTTCTGGTTTTCTTCAAACACAGTCTTGCATAATTTATATAAATTTGACGCGATGGTACCATTAGAATCGTCTTGAAGAGACAAATTTAATGGTACCGCTCTGGTTTGCTAATTTTATAGTTTGAAGGATTCAATTTGGGGATGGCTGAAGGTTGAAGACGATGACATGTCCGTCTTCAACCAATGACATGAAGCCATGTTATTTTTATGAAACAAATATAATATGCTTGCCTTACCATGCGCGTGCCTCGGGAGCCATTGGATCTGATTACTTTTGTGAGTCAGACACATCCAATGCGCCACATTTTAAGTTGTTTTATTTTAAAAAATGTTGGATCCGATGTGATATTTATTAATGACCATGATTTGCACAGCGCGCCAGATCCCTTGGATTTGATTACTAACATGTTTTGACTCTCATCCATTGGTCCACATTTTTTTGACTTTATTTTATTTTCTGATTTTTATATTTAAATTGTTTTAAACTTTAAAAAATCAAAGAAAATTCATTTTAAGTCCAAAAAATCTGAATAAATTATGGAAAATATTTTTGATTTTTCTCTTTCTGATTTTTATGTTTTTACAATTTTATTTTGTGTTTTGATATTTTTTATAAATTTTCACTTTATTTGAATTGTTTTAAATGTTTAAAAATACTTTTATGCATTTTTAAATTCTGAAAAAAAATATGGATTGATCCAATGATATTGTGACGAATATTGGTGACCTCATTTATTTTTTATTTCCGACTGTTATTTTTTTAATCATTTTTTGGTTTATTTTACTCGTTTCTTTTAATTTTAAAAATAGTTCTGACTTTATAAAATTACCAAAAATTTTATAAAAATATTTGAGTCTGTTTCTGATTTTTCTATGACCTTATTTCTTTTTTATGAATTAATTTGAACATAGTTGATATTTTTCTCTCTTATTTCTATTTTAAAACATTTTAAAACCCTTTTTAATGTATATATTAAATGTAATATCATTTTGTGATTATTTTCTGGCTGATCTTGGGTTGAATTTTTGATCATGAACTTTGTTAACATCATTGGATCCATGGTGTTGATTCTAACTCCATAAAAATGGATGAATGATTTTAATAATAGTTTGATTAAATTTTAATTAAAATATGGTTTGTATATTCTTTCCCACAATTCTTCATCTCATCCCTTTCTTATTGCACTAAGTGTTATTGGAGCATGATCACTATATCATGTCCCAAAACAAATGGTGCATAGATTGCTATTGACCGACCTCAAAATAGGTGCAACTTATATATAAGTCCACTTACGATTGCTTAACATAACGCTAAATTTTGTCCCGATTCGAATAAATGATCATTCGTGGCCTAAACCTATGTTTGCAAGCCCAAGTATGTTAATTTGATCTCTTTGATCTAGTAACCTTGAGATTCATTGTGTGGAGGCTTTGGTTCTACCAATCCTCTAATGGATCTTCATCATATTTGGTCAACGCGGATCACTTATACACTGTTGATCATTAAATGTTACTTTTTGAGGATTCCAAAATGGATGATATACTTGACAAAAAGAAAACGCAACTTATTGTGTGGAGGCTTTGGTTCTACCAATCCTATAATGAGTTACAAATGCAAGTTTCAAGATGGTCATCCAACTAACCACTAATTACTAATAATTGACTTTATTTTGTATTTTCATTTTATGCTCTTTAATTTATGCACCATTTCCTTTAGCATTTACATTTCATGCTATTTTTCATCTTTGCTCACTTGAGCATTTACTTTTATGTCATTTTTATTTTGCTCACTTGAGCTTTTCTTTTCTTTTTGAAGATACATAATAATCAACATGAACCATAAAAACTTTAATGATACTTGACTATTTGGTTACTATCCTTGGCATTATGGAGTATTGGACTTCTTGGAATTAGGAATAGAAACCTTGGCCTATGTTGAAGACCTTGTGACCTTAATTGATATTTTGTCTAGAGTTCTCGAGGTTTACTTCAAGACATTTGTTTTTTTGTTTGTTTAGTGTGCAGGTTATTATGATTACATACTTTGTTTGTAATATGGAATTCACCATTATACAACCGTTACTCTACCCAATTTTTGTGAAGACTTAATACACTTGAAGTTTAGTTCTCTCAAGAGGTCTAATATCTTTACTTGCTTGGTTTCAATCTAAAGAATGAGAATTCTATCTTGACTCATAATGTAAAGAGCTGGCTTCTTGTTGGTTAGATGGTTCTTATCCATATCTTTTACCTTATGCTCTAGGATAGTCTCTTCTTCTCCTCCCATCTTCTTTAATTTCAAAAATCTTCTTCCCCCTTTTGAAAACTATTCTTGTTTTGAAACTTGAACCATTTTCATAATAAACTTGGACTTATGTCCATGCATTTTCAAAACATTTTCATAAATAAACTCCAATCAACTTAATAATACCTTGACATTTTTTTTGTGAGAAGACTAAAAGTCAATCAATCTCATTTCAAACTATTTTTCCACTCTGGCTTTTTATTTTAAAACCTTTCTCAAAAAGATTAGACTCTTGCCAATCCTTGTAGTGATGCAAACAACTATACTTCTACAATATGCAGTGAAGAGAGATATTTTCCACTTAGGTGTTGAGCGAGGCATTGTTGATTTTAAAATCCAAGCCATATCCTCCACTTTGAGATGATGCAAATTCTCCTTTTTCATGATTGTGGGTAGTAAGTATGTTTTCCACACAGACAATGACGATGATGTATTATCTCATAAAATTAACCAACACGCTTGTATTTTAAATTTTTTTTCAAAAGGTGAACTACGTGTACCCTGATCCCCTATTGCACGAAAGGTGGTACGTAGGCACTAAAGGTTCGCAACCGCAGAGGGTGCAAATATCATAAAAAAATACTTCTTTTCTCACCTCCACCATCTATTTTTTATACAACATTTTATAGCCAAAATACACAGATTTTTTCAAAGAGGTTCCTGCGGAGTACGGTAGATGTTTAGGGTGTTAATACCTTCCCTTTGCATAACCAACCCCCTTACCTTGAATCTTTCCCCCTCTTTTTGTGTTACTCTCTCTTTTCCCATTCCTTTGGAAACAATAAAGCGCGATGGCGATTTTATTTTGATCTGTACAAGTCTAGTCAATCCAATGGCTTCGTCTTAAACATTTCTACCGCTACAGAAAAAATGGCGACTTCACTGGGAGCACCTCCCGCTATACCATCACCATTGCCTTGGTATTACAAGGCATACCAAACATATGCTTTTCATCAGGGAGCACCAGGGAAAAATGTTGAGAACTGTTATCCTTTGAAAACTGAAGTACAAAAATTGGTGAAGTCTGGTATCTTATCCTTCAAAGATGTTGGCCCTAATGTGAAAGATGCATGGAGGAGCAAATGCTGTGAACATGGTGGCCGGTTGTCCAGGAAACTTCCGGATTTTTGATATTAAATTGGTTAGATGAGATTTGGTAAAAATGAATGCAAACCTCTGTGAATTCAGTGATTATACACATGACCATGCTGGTTGTGCTATTTATAGTATGGATATACATGGTTGTGACGAGATAAAGGCTGATTTGCAGGAGATGATGGATGAGGGACTCATCCATATAATCAGACCTAGGGCAGAGTATGAAGAGGAAGTAAACATGGTTTCTGGATGTCCTGGAGAGTTCAGAATCTTTGATGTGGAACATATGAATGAGGATCTTGTACAATTGCATGCTACTTTCTGCCACATGGTTGGTCAGGTAGAACATCAGTATGGATCTTGCCGAATTTGCTGCCGAGACTCCCGAGGATGTTCAATTGTAAGGAAAGGTATTCAGTTGTTATTGGATAATGGAACTATCAAGGTTATAGGCCAAAGGGATAATTACCATGAGGTTAATGAGATTTAGGTTTGTTTGGTTGAAGAAGAGTCAGATGATGAGTATGCCTCTGTGGATGAGTTCTTCTCAGATGAAGATATGTTTTCCAGAGATGACTCCGTAATTACTGAATGTGTTGAAGAGGGAGTAAATGTTATTGTGCCTTGTTTTGGTGCACCCATCCCTTTTGAAGTTGAATATCATGGCAAGCCAGCTATTACTCCATTGATGATTAGCTTATCGGGTCCTGTCCCCTACAAGTCAGACAAGGTTGTACCCTACAAATATAATGCTACAATTTTAGAGGATAGTGTGGAAGTTCCCATCCAGCCAATGCCTAATGTTGGAAATATTGCTGAGACTAGCAGAGTGACCCGCAGTGGTCGTATATTTGCACCAGTCGTTTGTGGGGATGTTAGTACTGGAAAGAAAATTGTTGAAAATGTTGAACCCAAGAAGGCAGCGGGTGAATCTAGTAGAGCTACACTAGAAAAGGAGGTGGATGATATTTTGAAGATAATCAAGATGAGCGACTACAGAATTGTAGATAAACTATTGCAGACTCCTTCAAAAATATCTATCTTGGCTTTATTGATGAACTCCTCTGCTCACAGAGAATCTTTGATGAGGGTATTGGACCAATCTTTTATGGAAAGTGATATGTCTGTAGACCAATTCAGAAGTGTGGTAGGGAACATTACATTATGTAATAAGCTGAGTTTCTGTGACGATGAACTGCCCGATGAAGGAAGAAATCACAATATGGCCATCCACATCTCTATGAACTGCAAGAAAGATTCATTATCCAATGTGCTGATTGATAGTGGATCTGCGTTGAACGTTATACCAAGGAGCACACTTATGAAGTTGAAATATCAAGGAACACCCATGCGCCCAAGTGGAATTATTGTGAAAGCGTTTGATGGATCAAGGAAATCTGTTATTGGTGAAGTGGATTTTCCTATTCATATAGGCCCACATTTGTTTCAGATTACTTTCCAGGTCATGGATATTGTACCCGCTTATAGTTTCTTGCTGGGACGGCCGTGGATACATGAGGCAGGGGCTGCCAGTTCGACTTTACACCAGAAGTTGAAGTTTGTGCGTGAAGGAAAAGTGATAATTATAAATGGAGAACATGCATTATTGATATCTCATTTGTCCTCTTTCAACATTGTGGGGGCGGGTGAAGCTACTGTTGGAACCCAATTCCAAGCTTTATCCATTGATAATATAAGAGGAAATGAGAATTCTATGGCTTCATTTAAGGATGCTCAATAGGTTGTGCGTAATGGGCATAGTGAAGTATGGGGACAAATTGTTGATCCACCTGTAAACAAGAATAGAGCTGACTTGGGGTTCTCTGTGAAGAATGATAAAGGTATGAGCATGAAGCCAAAATCTGTTGCAGGCAAGTATCAAGACATCTTTCGTAGCGGGGGTTATCTTCATCCAACTGTTTCCGGGATTAATGCCATTGTGGAAGATGAAGTAGAGCCAGAAATGCCAAATTATGTGACGCACGAAGTTAGAGTTCAGAACTGGATCACCATTGATGTTCCCTCTTGCATAGATGTTTCAAAGTAATTTGTTTTTTTCAATATTTATGAAAAGCTTTCGCTCTGCCCAAGGTGAAAGTATTAGTATTGTATGGGCTTATCTGTTTGCTTTGATTTTTAAAATCAATAATAAAAGTTGTCTTTGTTTCCCAAATTGTGTTTTTATTTTTTGCTTTTTTCTTGGAAAATGGTAATAAAAAAAAAACCTTTCAAAATAAATAATAACTGAAATTCAATCAGCATGATCACTTGTTATATGTGTCAGTTTCTAAAAGCAATCATAAACCATATGTGCAGATTAATTAAAAAACCCATTGAATACAATGATCCCGCACCCTCTCCCAACTTTGAATGTCATGTGTATGGGGCCGAAGAAGAAGACTATGATGAGATTCTAGAAGAGGTCTCACAATTGTTTAAGCGTGAGGAGAATGCCATTCAGCCATATAAAGAGCCATTGGAAGTGATCAATTCGGGTTCAGAAGAAGATCCGAAGGAAGTCAAGATTAGAGCATTACTGCATCCTGATGCGAAGAGCATGTTGATTGAGATGTTGAAAGAGTATGTGGATATTTTTGCTTGGTATTACCAAGATATGCCTGGTCTAGATACAGATATTATAGAGCACCATTTGCCGCTGAAGCCAGAGTGCCCGCCAATTAAACAGAAGTTGCGAAGAACTTACCCAGATATGGCAGTGAAGAACAAAGAAGAAGTTCTAAAGCAGATTAATGCCAGTTTTCTTATGACATCAGTGTACCCTCAGTGGATGGCCAATATTATCCCAGTACCGAAGAAAGACGGAAAAGTTCGTATGTGCGTAGATTACAAAGATCTAAATAAAGCTAGTCTAAAAGATGATTTTCCATTGCCACACATTGATATGTTAGTGGATAGCACAACAAAATTCAAAGTTTTCTCGTTCATGGACGGATTTTCCGGGTATAATCAAATAAGGATGGCTCCTGAGGACATGCAAAAACCAACATTTATCAGACCCTGGGGAACATTTTATTACAAAGTGATGCCCTTCGGGTTGAAGAACGCTGGTGCAACGTACCAGAGGGCTATGGCAACCCTATTCCATGATCTGATGCACAAGGAAATTGAGGTATATATTGATGATATGATTGCTAAATCCCAGACTGAAGAAGGGCATGTAGAAGATTTATTGAAGTTGTTTCAGCGTTTGAGGAAGTATCGTCTCCGCTTGAATCCAAATAAATGTACCTTCAGTGTTAAATTAGGGAAATTGTTGGGTTTCATTGTCAGCCAAAGATGGATTGAAGTTGACCCTGATAAAGTCAAAGAAATTCAAGAAATTCCAGCACCGAGAACTGAAAATCAAGTCAGAGGATTCCTCGGGCGTTTGAATTATATTTCCAGATTTATTTCCCACATGACTGCAACGTGTGAACCGATCTTTAAGTTGTTAAAGAAAGATCAAGGTTGTGTATGGACATATGACTGTCAAAGGGCATTTGAAAGTATTAAAGAATATCTGCTTGAACCTCCTATCTTGCTCCCTCTTGTTAAAGGAAGACCATTGATTATATATCTGACAGTGTTAGATAATTCCATGGGCTGTATTATGGGATAACAAGATGAAATGGGGAAGAAAGAGTATGCCATTTATTATCTCAATAAAAAGTTTACTGATTGTGAGTCGCGGTATTCCATGCTGGAAAAGACATGTAAAACGTTTGCGGTAGTATATGTTGAATCACACTACTTGGTTGATCTCTAAAATGGATCCAATCAAGTACATTTTTGAAAAGCCTGCTCTTACTAGGAGAATTGCCCACTGGCAAATGCTGTTATCTGAATATGACATTGAATACCGCACCCAAAAAGCTATTAAAAGCAGTGTGTTGGCAGATTATCTTGCTCACCAACCAATTGATGATTACGAGTCAGTGATGTATGATTTCCCCGATGAGGATGTGATGTTTCTGAAAGTGAAAGATTGTGATGAACCATTGCCTGAGGAAGGTCCTGATCCTGAATCTTGCTGGAGCATGAAATTTGATGGAGCTGTGAATGCTTATGGTAAAGGAATTGGTGTTGCGATTGTCACTCCACATGGACCACACATTCCTTTTACTGCAAGGTTGACATTTGATTGTACTAATAATATGGCAGAATATGAGGCTTGCATTATGGGTCTCGAGGAAGCTATTGATCTCAGAATTAAAATTCTAGATGTGTATAATGATTCAACTTTGGTAATAAATCAGATTAATGGAGAGTGGGGTACTCGTCACCCTGGATTGATCCCTTACAAATATTATGCTAGAAGATTGTTACCCTTCTTTAATAAAGTTGAATTCCATCACATCCCCATAGACGAAAATCAAATGGCAGATGCTCTAGCAACTCTGGCTTCTATGTATCAGGTAAATGCTTGGAATTATATACCTCAAATTATAGTTCAGCGACTGGATAGGCCCGCTCATGTGTTTACAACAGAAGAGGTAGCAGATGAGAAACCTTGTGTGATACGGTGGGAGAACTGACTTGGGTTTTGCATTTGTATTCGCACTTGTTCGGTTTAGCAAGAGTCGCCACCGACTTTTTATTTTATCCTAAAGGAAAGGTTAAAAAGCACAGGAAAAATCTTTTGGGATGTTTCGTGGGTTAGATTATGAAAAGGGAAGGTATTAGCACCCTTTTCATCCATGGTTATCCATGGGCTCTTAGTTACTTGTTTAGATCACTTGCCTTTGATTTTCAATTGCTTGAAATGGTGTGTGTGTGTGTGTGTGTGTTTTGAAAATGTTTTGAAAAAGACGCCTTGTCCAGGCAACCGTTGTAACAATTCTTTACTCGAATATTTTACAAAGGTGTGTATCTTTTCGAAAAGATGTTTCAAATGTTTGTGGAAGTTGTTTAGAAAGTTGTGTTTATGGAGTGTGGTTTGAAAAGTAGGCAAGTGTATTTTGCAAGTTTTGATCAAGTAACTAAGAGTTTGTCTACCCCTAAATTTACTCAAAGGTTTTTTTCTATGGTTTAACCCTTTTAACAATTTTGTTCCACCATTGTATTTGGTGGACAATCTTGCGTTAGAATGTTGACGGGACAGGCGCGGGTCATCGTATGGACCATGAATGCAATGGTGCCAAGTGTCTTTGGCAATTTGCTCGAAGGGACTATGATCATTTTTTCGAAAGATTCATTGAGGGACTATGATCATTTTGATTCGTTTTGCCAAAGAAACTCAACGTGCAAGCATGGCCCATTTTGGAAGGCAACAAGCGAGATTACCCTAGGGGTGCAAGTGTGAATAGTGTATTGATTGTCATGCATTTATCTTTGTGTTTAGGTTATCTAGCGTTTGATTTTATGTACATACAAACCCTAGGTCTAAACATGGTATATTTGAAAGCGATAAATTGCGAGAATTTAAAGTCTACGCTATTACAAATAAGTGTCCGGGAGTGGGGGTACAAATATTTACAAATGGGGATGAGACTTTAATAGGAGAGTAGTGTCCAAATAATTTACAACCAAATTGAATCGATCGCAATGTAAAATGTAGCAATGTACAATGTGAAATGTATCAATGTATTGGAATAAAGCAATGTAAATGTATCGGTGTATTGGTGTAAGTGTATGTGATTTATTTACAAGGTGAAAAATGTTAACTTAATGAAAAATTAAGTATTGCTTATTTATTTTGTATTCTTGTATTTTTGTTAATATGTACAAAACAAAATATTTTAAGAAAAGAAAAGGAAATGTTTTAAGTTTAATTATATTTTTAGGTATTTTATTGTTTTTATGTACAAACAAGGATTTTAGTTAAAAAAAAGAAATGTTTAACTTAAAAAATCTATTTTTTATGTATTTCTATGAATATTTTATACAAGGGTTTTAATTAAAAGAAAAATGTTTTAAGAAAATTAATGTTTTATGTATGAAGAAAAGATTTATCAAAAGAGTTTTAGGATAAAATCTATTAACCTAATTATATTTTAATATTTATGTATTTTTCAAAAATGTAATAAAATAAAAGAAAAATTTGTATAAAAGACTTAATGTATTATTTTTTATCTACATATAAAATTAAATTATGTTAGTAAAAAAAAAGGTTAGTTTATGTATAAAACAAAATAAAAAAAAAGGAAAATGGGCTTAAAGATTTGTTCTGGCCCAAATAACACAAAAAAAAGAGACTAAAACAAGGAGGGGGGTGCACGCCTGGAGTGCACTTGGGCTTAGGCTTCGTTGGACAGGGCAAGGCCCAAGTGGTTTACACATTTTTTGCAAGGGTTGCAGGGTTTTGTTTCATTTGGAATCAGATTAGGGTTTGTTTGTTTTACAGAGCGACGCTCTTCTTCGTCTTCGTCCTTCGTTCTCTTTGAGCCAAGCATTCCTGAACGAGATTCTTCCTTGCCTAGCCAGCAGCGCCATCATCCATTCCTCTTCCCTCCATGGATCATCCAGGAAATAGTTAAAAGGTAGTGATTTCTGTCTCTATCGCGTTAGGGTTTCAAGCTTTTATGTGTTACTTTCATGTTCTGATTTTATGTTGCCATTGTTTCTGTTTGAGGTATTTAAAGAAAAGAAAGAATTTTATACCTTTGTTGGGGACAGAGGCTTTTGGAGACGGAGGAGGGGTGGATCGGAAGTGCTTCAGGCGGCCAAGGGCAAGGGCGATAGTGATGCTAGCTTGCTCTTGCTGGAACACCTGGTACTCTGTATTCTTTCTTTGCCTTTTAGGGTTTCATGATGAATACTCTGAAAAACCCTTAGCTTGTTTGCTGTGATTGTTTGCTCACTTGCCTTTTCCTCTTCTTCCTCTTTGGACGCTTGCTTCAGTATGCTTGTATACTTGTATGAAACATTTGCTTAATGATGTTGATTGCTGAGTATTGCCTTGTATGCTTGCCCTGTGATGATTATCTGAGAGCTTAGGACTCATTATTTTGCTTCTTTTCCTCTTCTTCTGTTAACCTTTTGCTTCTGTATGCCCTGAGATGCTTGATATGTTGGCCCAATGATGAACACAGTTCTGAGGGTTTTTATTGGTTATGATGCTTCAGTTGGTTATCTTGATTTAGGTTGCAAAGGCCTTTTTTTTTCTGGTTAGAAGGGTTTCAAGCTTTGGTTACAGGCCACAGGCTTGGCTTATGCAGGTGAAGTTACAGGTTTAGAGTTTCTGGTTTATGAAAAGGTTTAATGCTTTTTCTGGTTTAGGCTTTAGGCTTGTATTCTTGAAAGGCTTGGCTTGTGGTTCTTGAAAGGCTTCTGTTTGTTTATGCTGGTTTCAGGCTTGACAGGTTAAGCTTGAGGGCTTAGAACAAGTTAAGGCTTTCTGAGTTGAAACAGGTTTTAGGCTTTTAGCTTCTGTTTGCAGGCCTGTGTTTGAGGTTTATGCAGGATGTTTGAGGGTTAATGCAGGTTCATGGCTTTTTGTTTGTGTTGGAGGCAGGACTGTCTTCTTGATACAGTTTATGGCTTTTCTCTTTTGTATTTTCCTGCCCCCTTTTCATCTGTGTTGACTGTTTGTTTTATATATTTTTTCTCTAAGCCTCAAACCTGCTGTAAGCCTTTCTCTCTCTCTTTTCCTCTCTCTCTCTCTCTACAGATTAAAGCATTTAATATTTCTTAAATTTGTCTTATGCTGAAAAAGTAATTGGCTTTTGGGAAATGATGATTTGAATATTGCTTGTATTAGTTGCTTAGCTCTGCATATCTCTTATCTCCTTTTTCCAGATTTTCTGCTTCTTTGTGTACTTCTTTGACAATTTTGAATAGCCTTTTGATAGCTTGGTACCTTTGACAGTTTTGGCCAGTTTTTTGACAGCTTTGGATAGTTTGAAATTGTAACTTTCAGTTTGCCTTTTTGATTTGGTTAGGCAGTTCAGTTTGGACTTTGGTTGGAATTTTTGGAATTATGCAGCTTTTGACAAACTTTGAATTTGTGCAATATTGTAATTTTGTGCATTTCATACTTTTTGCAAGCATTTTTATCCCTCTTTGTGAACCAAGAGCAGTCTTGTGATTTGCAGAGAGGGGAACAACTGATTCCGGCCAGTTACTTTTAATGATGATTTTTTTGAATTAACTGTCTGTTCTTTTATTTTATCTGCTTTTGACTTCTCCTTTTTCTTTTTGCAGGTAAAAAAAATAATTGAGCAACAAGGGAGCATCGGATAGAAGATGAAGACTTAGGAATTTTTTTAGGATGTATCTTTATTTTACTTCGAATCATTGTAACATTATTAATGTAAACATCTGTAAATAAATTTACAGTGTACAAATAATAATTGTAACAAATAATTAAAGATGAATAAAATCCATTTTTATCAGATATATCTTTCATCTCAGCTGTCTGTTTAATCATTTGAATTTCTTAAATTAAAACAATTGAACGTAAATCCAATTATTCTGACTTAGAAAAATAAAGAATTAATAAACGTCCAACGTTCCGAATAATCCAAAACATTGCATAGTTAATCTCAACAAATGTCCATATTCCTTTGCCTTTACTGATTAAGTCCAAACACTACAAATTCTCAATCAACAGCCTCAGTCCATATCTCAGAGTAAATTAAGAAGCACTGATAGAATTAATCTTTCTGAGAAATATGCGCACAAAACCCTGATTCCTGTCTTAATTTTCACAGAAGCGCCTGCCTGATCAAAACCTGAGCCAACTCAACCAAACCTTAACAATCTGCTTGAACTGCTTTAAAATCAATGAAAACCCTAAATTTTGTCTGAATGACAAGAAAAGTCTGTTTGACCGATTCTTGAGCCAGTCTGAAAAATCAGGAAAAGCCCGAAGCTGTGATTTCTTGTGGAAAAATAAGAGGGAAAATTTTGGGGTACAACACCTTGGTATTATGATATCAAGCATTTTCTCCAAACTCAAGAATACCCGATTGGTGCATTGAATAAAGATAGAAAGACATTACGAAGATTGGCTGGCAGTTTATTCCTCAGTGAAAATGTGTTATGCAAGAGAAATTATGACATGGTCTTGCTCAGATGCATGGATAGACACGAAGCAGACATGTTGATGCATGAGATTTATGAAGGTTCATTTGGCACTCATGCCAATGGATATTCTATGGCTAAAAATATGCTAAGGGCAGGTTACTATTGGATGACAATGGAATCTGACTGTTACAGATTTGCAAAGAAGTGCCATAAATGCCAGATTTATGCGAACAATATTCATGTGCCTCCTAAACTTCTCAATGTTATTTCTTCCCCGTGGCCTTTCTCTATGTGGGGTATTGACATGATTGGAATGGTAGAACCCAAAGCTTCGAATGGACACCGTTTTATCCTGGTAGCAATTGATTACTTCACCAAATGGGTGGAAGCTGCTTCATATGCTAATGTTACTAAGCAGGTGGTAGTGCGCTTCATTAAGAATAATCTTATATGTCGGTATGGTGTGCCGAGCAGAATTATCACCGACAATGGCTCGAATCTGAACAACAAGATAATGACAGAACTTTGTTAAGAATTCAATATTGTCCATGACAATTCATCTCCGTACAGGAAGAAGATGAATGGGGATGTTAAAGCTGCTAATAAGAATATCAAGAAGATCATCCAGAAGATGGTAGTTACTTATAAATATTGGCATGAAATGCTCCCTTTTGCTTTACATGGATATCAGACATCTGTCCGCACTTGAATAGGAACAACCCCGTTCTCCCTTGTGTATCGAATGGAAGCGGTACACCCAATCGAGGTTGAGATTTCCTCTTTGCGTGTGATAATGAAAACCAAGTTGTCAGAGGCTGAATTGGTCTAGAACAAGTTTGACCAATTGAATTTGATCGAAGATAAGAGAATGACGACTTTGTGTCATGGGCAGTTATATCAGAAGAGAATGAGAAAAGCTTTTGATAAGAAGGTAAAACCTCGTGAATTCAGAGAAGGCGACCTCGTGCTCAGGAAGATCATGTCTTTTAACGCTGATTCTAGGGGCAAGTGGACTCCCAATTTTGAAGGTTCATATGCTGTCAAGAAATCCTTCTCTGGCGGTGCATTAATTCTTGAAACTATGGATGGCGAGGAGTTCCCACGTCCCATGAATGATAATCTAGTCAAGAAATGCTTCGCCCAAAGAAATAAAAGAACAGCTCGCTAAGTTGAAAACCCGAAAGGGCGGCTTAGGAAAAAAGGAGCATCTCGGTAGGCCGAAAACCTGAAAGGGCGGTCTAGGCAAAAATTAGAGACATAAACAGAATAAAATTTCCCGCTAAGTTGAAAACCCGCAAGGGCATCTTAGGCAAAAGTTAGGGACTTTCTTGGCAAGTAACTACATCAGACAAGACTTGATCATTGAAGAAACAATCTTCTTGGATCCTCACCATAATTCAACAGAAGCTGCTGCTCAGAATTTCAAAGTTGTTAGAGGGAATAGTGGTCATTGTATCTCAATGTATCTTTTCCATTTATATATTACCATTTTCCGAACTTTGTAATCATCCGTGGAGTCTCGCCATTCGTAGACTACCATTCTATCAATAAAATTTGAGCTTTTACCCAATTCTTTGTATTTCTTATTTTTATTCAACTTACAAAGACTCCATTTATTATTGATAATAATTTTCAAAGCAAAAATATTAAATAAAAAAATTATTTTTCAAAAATAATTTACAACTTACTTTTACTTTAGATTTTGTGATTCAAGAGGAAAACAAAAGTGGTGATCCCAGGAATGGACGAACTCCAGTAATTTTGGGAAGTTTTGTTTCCCCCGGGAAGGTTTTCGCTGGTATGCGCATGATTTTTGTATATTGAAGACGATACCAATTGGCGTAAGATGTGGTATTAGGTTTGTGATCCCTTTGTCCCGAGTCAAGTCTTGGTTCATTTTTTATTTTGGGTTTGCATGGTCTGAGGCCTCTATCCCAGATTCCCCAGCGAAGTCTTCCCTCATATGACGAAAGGTCTTGTTCCCTTGGTGTGCTGAGATGGAACTATTTGCAAAATGTCGCTCTTTCTGCAATATTGGCATTATTGTTGATATTTATTTCCCAGGAAACTAGACCAGGACAATATGTTTTCTAAGAAGTGTTGAGACAATTGTCAACCTTTTGAGTTTTCACCCGCCAAGTGCTGGGTTTGATTTAAAATCCCATGAGTTTGACTTCTTTCTATTATGTTGACTTCTTAATTCCACGGGAAGGCTATCCCAGGGCATCTTTTGTTGGAATAAGTTTGCATAATATGAAGACTCAATCCAAGATTTCCCAGTGAAGGCTTCACTTATTTGATAAAAGTATTTTCTCCCCGTGCATGCTAAGATTTGACTCATTTATGAAGCATCTCCCTTTCGGAATTACTTGCATTTTGTTTGATTGCCCGATAATCAGGCAAGGGAAATGTTTTATTTAAGAAGTGTTGAGCCATTTGTCAGTTTTTTGGGTTTACACCCGCCAAGTGCTGGGTTTGATTTAAAATCCCCATAAGATTGATTTCTTGCTGTAATGTTTGACTTCTTAACTCCCCAAGTTGTTATCCCCATGAGGTTTCATACTTTTTCCCCAGAGAAGTTAGTGCAATACTTACTCTCAATATTGAAGAACGTATCTTGGTTTCCCCTCTTCGATGTGGTGTTGGCCTCCCCAATAAAGTCAGCACGAGGTCCTCAATTGATGTCTCGATGATGAGGCGTTATCTCCTCTAGTGAAGTCTGTATGATGTTCCCCCATTGAAGTCAGCTCAAAATCCTCAATTGATATTTTGCCGATATGGTTTCCATCTGCCTTATTTGAAATTAGTATTTTAATCCCTAGTAGAAGTGCGGACTGTGAAAACATTTTTTCCCCATTGAAGTCTGTGTGTTATTCCCCAGTGAAGCTTGGAGAAGGATGTTATATCCCTGTATCTGTATTGATTTGTCGCTATGATGTGATTATCTTCCGGATTATGTTCCTTCCCAGTGAAGTTAAGCCGTGCAATAGGATTCTATTTCCTCGTTTGGTGCTTATTTTCTTATGGAATGTTCATCTTGGATGTGATTTAGTCGAGTGTTGATTGTGCCCAAGTTGGTTTTGCCTGGTTACTCCCAGTGTTAGATGTCTGTTTTGTCAGCATATACATGATAACACTCATACATTCATACATACATCATGCATAGTTAAAATTAGAAAATCATTGCTCATTCACATTCGTTAATATTTTGTTGACATATTACCCTGTTTTATGGAGTTGTGTTGTCCTCTCTCTAATAGAGTGTCAGCCTTAAGTAGAAAGTGTATATTCTTTCAATTTCCCCACTGAGTTATCCCTCGTGGAAGATTTTTGCTTTAGCCTTCTTGTACATCTCTTTGTCTGGATGATTTGGGTCTCCCTCTTGAGTTTATTTCTTAAAGGATGTATTTGGTTGACTGTTTCACTCCAGTTTATTTCTGGTTTGAATCTTTGTTTCCCAACAATATTATTACTCTGGATTTCTGCAAGCTTCGAGCCTTGGTTTGAGAATGTGCATTTATTTTGGCACGAGAAGACCTTTATCTCCTCAGCAGGAATATGTTGGCATTTCCCCAGGAAGTCGTGATTCATTCCCCAGGAAGTCATGATTTATTCCCCAGGAAGTCATGATTCATTCCCATGAAGTCATGATTCATTCCCTAGGAAACTATATTGCTTTCCCCAGGAAGCCATTTTTACAATACTTCCCATAAAAGCAAGTAGCAAGTCTCTTTATTTGAGCAACTTATACTTCCCCATAAAAGTCGGCGTTACTTTTTTGCTATCTTCTCTATGAGTGGATAGTTTGCAGTTCGTTGTCAAATTACTTCTGTGGATGAAAAGTCTTTCAATATGACAGAGATAATTCATTGTGAAATCTTTGCAAGTGGTAGTCTCTTTATTTGAGTCAACTTATATATTACCCTTTCTAGGTGGAGTGCCCCGGTTAAAGAAGAAGTTGAGACCCGTTCTAGGTGAAACGCCAAGATTTTGGGAAAACTTGTTATCTTTTTGCTACCTTCAATGAACGTTGGTAGTTAACCGTCAATGAACATCGGTGCTATGATATATTTTATCTCTACCTTCAGTGAAAGTTGGTAGTTCATCGTCAATGAACGTCGATGTTATTTTCTCTTACTAACTTCAGTGAAAGTTGGTAGTTCACCATCAGTGAACGTTAGTGACTGTTATCTTTTTGCTACCTTCAATGAACGTTGGTAGTTCACTATTAGTGAACGTTGGTGCTATGATATTTCTTTTCTCTCTACCTTCAGTGAAAGTTGGTAGTTCACCATCAGTGAACATTGGTGATTGTTATCTTTTTGCTACCTTCAGTGAACGTTGGTAGTTCACCATCACTGAATGTCGGTGCTATGATATTTCTTTTCTCGCTACCTTCAGTGAAAGTTGGTAGTTCACCATCAGTGAACGTTGGTGATTGTTATCTTTTTTCTACCTCCAGTGAATGTTGGTAGTTCACCATCATTGAACGTCGGTGCTATGATATTTCTTTTCTCTCTACCTTCAGTGAAAGTTGGTAGTTCACCATCAGTGAACGTTGGTGATTGTTATATTTTTGCTACCTTTAGTGAAAGTTGGTAGTTCACCGTCAGTGAACGTCGGTGCTATGATATTTCTTTTCTCTCTACCTTCAGTGAAAGTTGGTAGTTCACCATCAGTGAACGTTGGTGATTGTTATCTTTTTGCTACCTTCAGTGAATGTTGGTAGTTCACCGTCAGTGAACGTCAGTGCTATGATATTTCTTTTCTCTCTACCTTTAGTGAAAGTTGGTAGTTCACCATCAGTGAACGTTGGTCATTGTTATCTTTTTTCTACCTTCAGTGAACGTTGGTAGTTCACCCTCAGTGAATGTTAGTGCTATGATATTTCTTTTCTCTCTACCTTCAGTGAAAGTTGGTAGTTCACCATCAGTGAATGTTGGTGATTGTTATCTTTTTGCTACCTTCAGTGAATGTTGGTAGTTCACCGTCAGTGAACATCAGTGCTATGATATTTCTTTTCTCTCTACCTTCGGTTAAAGTTGGTAGTTCACCATCAGTGAACTTTGGTGATTGTTATCTTTTTGCTACCTTCAGTGAATGTTGGTAGTTCACCGTCAGTGAATATTGGTGCTATGACATTTCTTTTCTCTCTACCTTCAGTGAAAGTTGGTAGTTCATCGTCAGAGAACGTCGATGTTTGTCTCTCTACCTTCAATGAACGTTGGTAGTTCATCGTCAATGAACGTCAGTGTTGTTATTCTTTTATCTTTCTACCTTCGGTGAATGTTGGTAGTTTCGACTTCAGTAAAAGTGGGTGTATCCTTTATCCTGTACTATCTCCTCTTTAGCTGAGTTGATGCTACCTTATCTCTTCTTTGGGTGTTACACCAATAGAGTCAGGTCCTTTTTGAATCACCAGTGATTTATTTTCCTGGTCGGGTTTCTCTTTTGATACTTATTTCCTTTGCTACATCCCCAATGGTGTTTTGCGTCCCTTTGAAGTTGTTCATATGTGTTATACCCCAAAATTTGCCCTCTCACTTATCAAGAATTTCCTCACAAGATCTTTTTGACTCAAGGCTGGATTAGGGTTTGACCAGCTCAAGACATCTCCTCAAGCACTAATAACCAAAATTAGGGTTTGAGTTTGCACAAGGATTTTTGGACTATCAATGCTTCATATGACTTTCAAAGATTATTAGGGATCCCCAAGATTACTCATGCAAAGTTTCAAGCCTTGAATCACATTTTTGATCAATCAATTGGATAGTTGACCTAAAAATCAATTGTATTGGGGAAAAAGTCAACCATGGCCAATTTACAGTCAAAATTCATGATTTTTATCCACATCAACATATTAGACTCATATGTATCATTTGATCAAGTTTGGACCATAATTCCTCAAGAAATTTGATCAAATTATCAAAAGGGCAAAATGGTCAAAATTAGGGTTTTGACTGAGAAAAGGAAATTTCTGATTTTTGACCTAGCAAATGGTCAATTGGTTTAAAGAATGATCTCAATGTTTCAATTGCATCATCTTGACCTAATGACATGGTTCAAAACATTGCAAATCCATTGGATTGACAGATGAATTTTCCAGTCAACTGATCAAAAGTCAATTGTATACTGAAAAGTCAAACTTTGACTTTTTGGTCAAAATTAAGTGCCAAAGATCATAATTCATCAAAACATGTTAAAATGTGAAACTTTTTCATCAAGAAACCAAGGACTTAAGATTTGGTTTTGAAAAGTTGAAAATTTTTAACTTAGAAAGTTTTCTAAGTATAGAAAATTTCTTATTTTTTCTCAACTTTGACCCAAATTATCACCATGATGAAAGATGATTCAAAGGAAACTTCCAACATGAAAGTTGTAGATATCCATGAAATATACAACTTTTCTTCACACAATTTCTCCTAAAAATTCTTGGGTCTCAAGATATAATTTTGTGAATACATGCTCATGAAGTAAAATAACTTAGTGAAATTTTGCCCTAGTTAGGCAGTTTTTTGACCTAACTTCATGACAATTTTTCACATAGTTCCAAAGGGAATTTCCAAATGTTTTTCAAATATGGGTTTTAGAGAACATTGAAAGCTTTCCAAAATGTCCAAGAACTCCTTGAGATCATTATTGAGTAGGGAGAATCGAAGAGATGAAGTTGGTGATTTATCACTTTGATTTCAAGCCATTTCATGAAGAACAAAATTCAAATCCTCAAGCATGCTGAACAAATCTTACTTTACAAGCTCCTAACTTGACTTTCACTCCATAATTAAATGTTTTCACAGTTGTTGGAAGATTTTAGCCAAGCATTGAATGCATTGTACAAGAACAATTCCATTTTTGGCACAAATGTGCCATTTCCATTTTGATAAAGCACAACTTTTGCAATTTTCCACTCCTTGAGCCTTGCACTTATTTTCTCTGCACACAAGCAAAGCCAAAACCAAAAGAAACCTGCCTGAAACCTCTACCAAACCATACCATGCTTGTACAACACTTAGGGACTTGTCTCCTCACTTTTGTTCAAAAGCAAGTAATAGAGCCAAAAGGCTATAACTCAGAAGTCTTGAGAAAGCTTGAGGTCTAACCTCTTCCATACTAATACACAAGTGTATTTGAACCTAAGGCACGAAGGCTAAGACTAAGAAATACTCCCAAACACTTTGCCATTGAAAATCTGCCATAGCTTGACAGTTTTGCATTTTTTACACAACCATCTCCAAAACCACTCGTGCGTTTTGAGTTTTAAGCACTTAAGCACTTAGTATACTTCATATCCAGGTGATCCAGACCCCTGTTCCCTCACTGTAAATCCTCCTCATCCATCCACCATTTTCAAATATCAAGCTTGCAGGTTGACTTGAGTAGGGAGATTCAGAGACTTTCAAGACAAGGTAAGGATTGGAATACACTCAGGGAGGTCCAGGCAAGCTAAACAGATCCTCAGGCCTTCTCAAAACTTGCTCAAACTCCATTCATGATCTCAACTGAAAGAGGTGAAAACTCAAACTTCTATCTTTTCATACAAGCATCCTTTGGTCCTGATTTATGAAAGAAAAATGTAGATATCCTTACCCTAAAGCTAACCATGTTCATAGTTTTCATTTATCTTGACTGTGGATAGAGAATTTTTTATTTGAAATTTCTGTAAAAATTAGGTTTCAAATTAGGGCAATTAAAATTAGCTTTGATCTTTAATTGTTAGTTTACATAAGTTAGATGGTTGAACTCGTGGGAAGAAACCCCATAATTTTCATGTTTGGACTTTCTATTTTCATGGAGAAATGAGAGAGATACAGGTGGTCCGACCATGGCTCAAGGTTGAAGATGAAGTTGCCTTCAGGGGGCGTTTTCTAATATATATTCATCTTTGTGTTTATATAAACGGATGTACAGTCACCCCAGTGGTAAGGCAGCACGCAAAAATGCCATAGGTCATGGGTTCGAGCCTTGGCGCCTGCCTTTTGCATATTTTCTCTCACATTTTTTCCATTTTTTGTTACTTTGTAGCGCTGGGCATTTTGTTTCATTGGGCCTTATTTTTTTTCTAACTCTACCTCCTGTTTGCTTGCAGCACCCCTGGCCCATTATATGTTTATTATTCATTTTATTTTCATTTTTACTTTATTAAATATATTTTTATTAATATTAAAAATCATAAAAAATATAAAAATGATAGATTTATATTTTAACTTATTTTATTTTATTTTATTTTTTCTCACAAAAATATATATTTTTAGTTATATATTACCTATTTTATTAAATAAACCTTGTAAATTAAATTAGGACTAGTTTAATATTGATTTTTTCTTTATACTCATTAAATATTTATTTTACTATAAAAAAGAGACCAAAATATCTCATAGGGCCATATTTTATTTTCAAGACAAAAATATAAAAAATACTTACTTTTTTCTTAAAGAAATTAATTCTCTTTTAATCAAATAGAATTAGGGTTTATTCAAAAAATCTTTTATAAAAAATATTTTCTTTTCTTAATTGATTTAAGATTAATCTTGATTTATTTATTAGGTTTAGGTTAAAACCTTTTTCACATGAAAAACCAAACAAAATCTTATTTGCATTTACATACCTTTGTATATTTAATTCATTTTTGTATATTATTTATTCCAATATTTGTACATATTCAATTTGGTTGTAATAGCTTAATTAGGTTTATATTATTGCAAATCCCCATTCATAAATTGTATTCCCCCTCCCACAAATGTTGTAATAGCGTATGACATTTAAATTTCGCAATTTATCGCTTTTATATAACATGCTAATAATTAGGGTTTGTATGGCAAGATAAAAGCAACCAAATAGAAAACCCTAATCCAAGACAAAATCAAACCTAAAAATGACACACTTGCACACAAAACACCCCTAGGGTTATCCCACTTGGCTGCCTTACAAAAATGGCCATATTATGCATGTAAGGTGTCTTAGCAAAAATAAACAAATACAAGATCATAGTCCCTCGATGATGCTATTCAAAGTTGCCTTATAAAATGATCTTAGTCCCTAAAAAATGATAAGATACTTTACAAACATTGCTAATCATGGCTATACGATGACCCACGCCCGTCCCGTTTACATCCAAAGATAGGGTTGATTACCAAATCAATGGTAAGACAACAATATCAAAGGAAAAGAAAATGAACAAGAAATACATTTGAGTAGGTAGATTACTCTTAGTTACTTGCTCCATTTCAAAACAAATATCCTTGCAATTTTCAAAACAAACACACATATTTCCAAACATCTTACAAAATTGAAAACATTTTCATAAAGATCAACATCTTTGTATACATTCTTACGAACGAGAATCATTACAAAGATTGCCTAAACAATGGTTTCTTTACAAAATACTTTCAAAACCACACAAAAGCACAATTTCAAACAAAATCAAGTGATCTAGCAAGTAACTAAGAGCCCATGGAAAACCTTGAATGAAAAGGGTGCTAATACCTTCCCTTTTCATAATCTACCCCCAGAACTCAAGAAACAATCTCAAAGGTCTTTCCTGTGCTTTTTCACCTTTCCTTTTGGATAAAAGAAAAGTCGGTGACGACTCTTGCTAACTGCAACATTTGCGATCAAACGCAAAACAATCAAGTCAGTTCTCCCACCACATTACCAGAACTGGCGACTCTGCTAGGGAAAATTCTAAAAGTGGGGTTACCTTAGGGTTTAGATCACATCTACTTGCTTACATTGTTTGACTTGTATGCTTTACATTATGGTTCTTTGTTTGGGTTTGAATCCTCTACCCGGATTTGGGATACATTATAGGTAAGTAGCAATACGTTGTGGAAACTGTACAGGGTATACCGACATGGTCTAAGCAATAACTATGTTAGTGCGACATATTTGTGGTTACCTGTAGCCTTTGAGTTAATCAAAGAGAATACGGGGCCGCTGAGTGATGTCATAAAGCACTAATGAACTTCTAGAACCTTTACTTGACCAACTTGGCCTTTTAAGATGTAGTGAGATGATTGGGTTTGGTGTAGTCTGAAGTTGGTAGATACTCGATACTACACTCATTGAGGGTTGGTTTCTTGGGATATTTCGGTCACCATTAAAGAGGCTGGAGCTGAAACAATGACCAAGGAAACAATCCAGTGATATTGTGTTCCTTAGAACCCGGTTACTATTACTAGGGCAGGTTTAAGCCAACTAAACTTCAAGAGGGTACTTACCTATAAAACTCCATGAAAGCCTAAACCTAGGACTTGTTTGATTTGTTTGTATATGCATACTTGTACATAACATCATGGACATCATGAACATCATATACATCCACTAACCATTTCAAGGATTTTTGGATTCATCTTTGTTCTTGTTTTGTAGGATATCGATTCACTTCGCAGGAAAACTATTCAAGTCAACCTCGTGAGGACCCCCCCACAGATTAAGGAGCTAGGTTCAAGGATTCCTGAAAACTCTCCATTCACCAAGAGACATGGTCGCTGTTGTACCCCAAAATTTTCCCTCCCATATTTCTCAAAACATTTCAAGAAAGATCCTCAAGTTGCTCAAGGAAGTCCAAGGGTTGACCAGACAAGCTCTCTCCTAAGGCAGTCTACCTCAAATTAGGGTTTCATGTTGCATCAAGATACTTGAGTCCAAGGGATCCCAAATTATCACCATTGTCCTAATATGTTCTCAAGATCATCCATGTCAAGTTTCAAGCCTTGCAAAGAAAGTTTGCTCAGTCAATTGCTCAAAGGCCTGAAAATCAACTGTGCTAGGGCAAAAGTCAACTGTGGCCCACATACAGTCAAACTTAAATATTTTTGGTCATTATTATCATTTTGAAGTATCATTCATCATTTGATCAATGGTTGATCATGATTCATCAAGGATTGCTCATAATTCATCAAAACCCAAAAGTTGCTAAATTAGGGTTTTGCAGGAAAATTCAACTCAACTTTGACCAAGCATAACTTTCTCATACTTTATGATAAATGACACATCCAAAGCTCATTTTGAATAGGATGAAATTATATACAATCCATATTCATCTCCCAAGTTCAAAATATGCACTCACAAGAAGTTATGAATTTGGACATTATAGGTTATTTTGAAAAATCAACAAAAAACACCTTTTTTGTCAAAGCTTCATACATGGACATGGAATACCAAATTTATATGAGACCAAAAGGGTTGCTTAGAGGACATCTCAAGATTTCTAAAAATTCAAAGAACACCTTCAAAGAGTCAAAATTGAGGAAGTTATACATTGGTGAAGTTGACCCTTTTTGCAAAATTGTCAAAAGTCAACTATGCCTCAAGTTGCAATTTTTGCTAAATGGGCCCAATCCTTTGCACTTGTTTTGAGTTGGTAGCATGGTCCACGACCCAAGGCAGAAACCACATCTTATTTTCTGCATTTATTTATTTTATTATGGTTTTTATTTATTAAAAATCATTTTAAATCAAATAAATAATAAAAAATACCAAGATTTATTTTGAAGATCTGATTTTAATGAAGATCGAATCCAAATAAGTTGACCTAATCAATCAAATTCGAATCAAGACAAAAGGGCATGATTTGCATGGTGTGATGCGGTGGGAGAACTGACTTGAGGTTTTGCGTTTGTGTTCACAAATGTTTCGGTTTAGCAAGAGTCGCCATCGACTTTTTATTTATCCAAAGGAAAGGTCAAAAAGCACAGGAAAGACCTTTGAGATGTTTTCTTGGGTTTGGGGGGTAGATTATGAAAAGGGAAGGTGTTAGCACCCTTTTCATCCATGGTTTTCCATGGGCTCTTAGTTACTTATTTTAGATCACTTGCTTTTGCTTTTCAATTGTTTGAAAGGGTGCTTTGTGTGTGGTTTTGAAAGTATTTTGAAAAGAGGCCTTCGTTGTGGCGACCTTTGTAATGATTCTTGTTTGAATGTATACAAAGGTGTTTTGTCTTTTGAAAAATGTTTCAATATTTGAAAGTTTGTTTTGGGAAAATGTTTTGAAATTGTGTGTTTTGAAATTAGCAAGGATGTTTGCAAGTTTTGATCAAGTAACTAAGAGTTGTCTACCCTATCTACTCAAATATCTTTCCTACACATTTTTAACCCTTTTACATTGTTGTTTTACCATTGCATTTGGTAAACAAACTTGTGTTTGGATGTTAAACGGGACAGGTGCGGGTCATTGTATTGACCATGATAACAATTGTGCCAAGTATCTTAGCAAGTTTTTGTGTAAGGGACTAGATCATTTATGTATAGGCAACCAAGATAGCGTCATCGAGGGACTATGATCCTTTTATTTTGATTTTATTTTTCCAAGACACTCAACATGCATACCATGGCCATTTTAAAGGCAACAAGTGGATGAAACCCTAGAGGTGCTTGTGTGCATTGTGTTGTCAATTTACATGCTTTTATGTCTTGTATTAGGTCTAGCTATTTGTTTTGATTTTGGATATTGCATACAAACCCTAATCTCTATCATGGCATATTTGAAAGCTATAAATGCGTAAAAATAAATCTACGACTATTACAACATTGATATGGGGAGGAAGATGCAATTTTGAATGGGGGATTATTTGCAAGAAATTAAAACCCTAAGATTATTACAACCAAATTGAATTCTTTGTTCAAATAATAAATTGACAATATTTAAATGGACAATTAAATAAATATGCAATATATTATAAATATGCAAAAAATGTTTTTGTATTATTTTATATATGTAAAAATAAACTATTTAATGTATAAAAAATAATAAAATAAAAGATTATTTTTATTAAGGGTGGAAACCCTAATTTGTTTAAAGAATATATATATATATATATATATATATATATATATATATATATATATATATATATATATATATATATATATATATATATATATATATATATATATATATTATGTATTATTTATTTATGTACAATAAAATAAAAATATATACAAATGTCAAAAAATAAAAATATGTTCGAAAAAATATTGTTTAAGTATATAAATAATAAAAATAAAAATATAATATTTTTTATAGTATTTACAAATTTTTTATTAAGAAAATAAATGTATATATTATTTAATAACTATTTCTATGTAAAAAAAATAATAAAAAAAATAAAATAAAATATGAAAATTTATGAAAATATTTTTGGTATTTTTAATGTTCAAGAAAAATAAAATAAAGTCAAAAACTAAAAATGAAATTAAAAAATATAAAAAATAATGAAAATGGGCCAGGGGGTGTGAGAAGCAAGTCAGGGGGTGTCAAAAGAAAGGAAATGCCAAGGCCTAGCCCAGTTCCAGCTTCGTCTTCAACCTTTGAACAAAAAAAAAACGCGCGCTGTGTACAAATCTGGAAATCCTGCATATGTGCTCTAAAGCAAAAACTCATAACACAAAAGTTATAACATTTTTCAACACGATTCCAACCATGTAAATAACTTAATCTAACTCTCAAAGACCAGAGAGAATTTCTCTGGCCCTAATTTCTAACCTAACTTTTTCAGAAAGTTCATTAATCAAATTCTCTTAACACAGTTAACTTAAATGAAATCTATGCATATGTACAGCTTAAGGGCAATGAGTATTACATTTTTTATTCACAAACCTAAGCCTAATGATTCCTAAATAGAGAGATAGAAAGTTAGAAAATACCTGCTTCAGTTGAACTCGAGTATGGCAATGTGGAGGTTTTCAATGAGGCCTGAGATGCTTGGGAGCTTGCTTGAACTTCCTTTGACCTTCCCCAATGCTTAGTTGGATTTGAGTTTGCTTGAATAAGCCTGTAGAAGTCAACCTGCAGAAGCAAAATTTAAAAATGGTGAAGCTTGTAAATGGAGTTACAGTCATTGGCCAATGGTTGGGATAACTTAGGTGGGTTGTATGGAGTGTGTTGGAAAAGGTTTGGGGCAAAACGCACGAGTGGTTTGTGAGATTGAGGTGCAACTGCAGAAGTTACCCTATTTTGCAAGAAGATGGTGTTTTGGAAGGCTTGAGAAGTAGTTAGCTTGTGCTTCTGACTTAAGGCAATGTAAAAAACTTGTTTTGAATGGTTACAAGAGTTGGTTTTATCAGATACAGGAGTTCTCTTTGTTTTTGCAAGTTGACTTGGCTTTAAGAAAAGTTTGAAATGACAATGCAAAGGGCTGTACCATCTAGCTTAGGGTCTGCCAAGAGTTGGTATACTTTTCCCTATCTTTGTGAACTTTGTTTGCTGTGAAAGAATGGTCCAATGCTCAAGAGAAACAAAAATGCATAAAGTTGTGCTTTATGAAAATAACACTGTTGCCTTTTTGCCAAAAATGGATTAAACCCTTGTGTAAACTTCCATTGATTAGAAAAATTCCTTAAACCATTGAGTTTGCATTTAATTTTTGAGCCTGGAAGGGTTTAGATACCTGTAAACAAGTACAAATGAAGTTGGACAGAAATTGCAACTTGTAGCATAGTGAAAAATGCCATGGATCAAAATGACTTTTTGCCAAATTCAAACCTTCGATTCTCCATAACCACAAATGATTTTGGAGAGTTCTTTGACATTTTGGAAATATTGTAACATGCTCTACAATCCATATTTGAAATGAATTTTGATATTCCAAGTGGAACTATGTGAAAAATTGCCATGAAGATAGGTCAAAATCCTGCCTAAATTAGGGCAAAATTTCACTAAGTTAAAAGTTTCATGGACCCTTATTCCAAAAATCATAACTTGAGATCCAAGAATCCTTTTGGAAAAATTTGTGAATAAAAGTTGTAGATTTTGTGGAGGACTACAACTTTCATGTTGGAAGTTTTGTTTGAATCCAATTGCATCATGGAGAAAAAGTTGGGCAAAGTTGGGGAAAAAATGAGAAAATTTCATAACTTAGAAAATTTCTAAGTTATGAAAATTTTCATTTTAAAACCCTAATTTGCAAAATTAGGTTTCTTGATGAAAAAGTTTCATGTTTTAACACATCTTGATGAAAAATGACCCTTGGCACTTGATTTTGACCAAAAAGTCAAAGTTTGAGTTTAGTGTACAGTTGATTTTTGATCAGTTGACTGGAAAATTCATCAGTCAATCCAAGGCTTTTGAGATCTTTTGAACCTTGTGATTAGGTCAAGATGATGCCGTTGAGTCCTTGAATCCATACTTGAACCCAATTTGCTATTGGCTAGGTGAAAAAAATCAGAAATTGCCCTTATACAGTCAAAACCCTAAAAAATGACCATTTTGCCCTTTTGATGATCTTATCAAATTTCTTGAGGTGTTGTGGTCCAAACTTGATCAAATGGTTCATATGAGCCTATAATGTTGATGTGGATAAAAAATATGAGGTTTGACTGTAAATTGGCTACAATTGACTTTTTTCCCCAATACAATTGATTTCTAGGTCAACTGTCCAATTGACTGGGCAAAAAATTTGATTCAAAGCTTGAAACTTGGTATGGGCAATCTTATAAGTCCAACATGAAGTATGAAATCACTTTGAACATTGGAAGTCCAAAAATCCTTGTGCAATATCAAACCCTAATTTCAGGTCAACAGTGCAAGGAGATGTCTTGAGCAGAGCAAACCCTAATTCTGTCTGAAGTCCAAAGAGTCTTGTGAGGGGAAATCTTGATAAAATGAGAGGGAAAATTTTGGGGTACAACAGCTGCCCCTGTTCAATCTTCTTGAACCTGAAGAGTTAGATTGGCGAGTTTGCCTTTCATGACTCGAAGGTAAAAGAGGATTGGACACTAGAGTGCCCGTAAATTTGCACTCGTCAAGATGTAGTTGGAGAAATGGGATTAAAGATGCCATTTGGAGATGATAGAATCTTGCTGGAGATGGGCTTAAAGATGCCATCCAAAATGTTTGTTGAAAATCAGGAGAATGAACATCAAAATGGTATCCGTATCTGGAACGTATCTGAGTTGTATCTGGAGATTGAATTTGTATGAGCAATGGAATGGCGTCCGTGTCTAGAGCGTATCCGAGATGTAACTGTATTTGATTCTTGAATGAATATCAGAATGACTTCTGTGTCTGGAGTGTATCTGTATTGAATCTGAAATCTGAATAAACGACATAATGACATCCATGTATGGAGCATCTCTGGGCTGGGGAAATGTTTGAATGAGTGACAGAATGGAAAACGTGTCTGGTGCGTATCTAGACTGTATCTGTAGTTGAGATCTGTATGAGTAGAAGAATGACTTCCGTGTCTGGAGTGTATCCGTACTGTAACTGGGATCTGAAAAGGCAGCAGAATGACTTCCATGTCTTAGAGTGTATCTGATCTGTATCTGATTGCTGAAGTCTGAATGAATGATAGAATGACATCCGGGTCTGGAGCGTATCTAATCTGTATCCTGACTTTGAATTCTGAATGAGTAATATAATGACCTCCGTGTCTAGGGGTGTAGCCATACTGTATCTGAATAATAGATCTGAATGAGTTACAGAATGACTTCCGCGTCTGGAGTGTATCCGTACTGTATCTGAAATCTTTGAATATTTGTTAAAGGTAGCTTTAAATCTTATCCTGAAAAGGATAAAATGTTACATGAAACACAAAGTTATGTTGCATGACATGTATGATGCAATAAAATGTGTTTTATCAATGTTTATGATATATGAATGTAATGTATGTGCATGTAAGCTGATTAGCTGAGGAAAATAAATCCTTGATAGCGGGAGATAATAAAATCCTTAACTGCTGCCGGGGAGAATAAATCCATGACCGCTGCTGGAGATTCAAGATCTTTGATTGCTGAAGATGAGAAATCCTTGGACCACTGTTCGGGATAGAAAATCCTTGGCAACTTGTGAGGGTTAACAAGAACTTTGACAAACTCTGTGGGGATGTGGGAATCCATTAAGTCTGTTTGAGAAACCTGCTTGGGGAATCTAAAGAACTTTGATGACTATAGCTGGGGAGTACACCAATGGGAATCCTTACTCGGCTGGGGAATAGGGAAACTCTGAAGACCTCTACTGGGGATCAGACAAAAGAAAACCTTGATCTGCTGGAGAATAAGGAAAACTCTGATGGCTTCTGTGGAGAATAAGAATGAGAAACTTCAATCTTCCGGGGAATTGAAACCTTGGAGGCTTTACTGGAGAAGTGAGGATGAGAATCTTCAATCTGTAGGGGATTAAAAATTCTGACAAGCTCGCGCTGGGGAGTCATGGATACTCAAGTAACTTTACTGGGGAATCCAGACTGAGGATCTTCAATCTTCTAGGGGAAAATAAATCCCTGGGGACTTCAAACTGGAGAGTTAAGAATGAGAATCTTCATTCTGATGGGGATTCAGAACTCTGTGAGGAATAGGCTTATTCCTGTTTGGAAAAAGGTTCAGGAGTTTGAGTTAGTGTCACTATAAGAATGAGAATCTTCATTCTGAATGGGATATCAGGAGTTTGGGTGTATGCCAATCTTCTGGGGTTTCAAGAATGAGAATCTTCATTCTGTTAAGGATATCAGGAGCTTGGGTGTATGCCAATCTTCAGGGGTTTCAAGAATGAGAATCTTCATTCTGTTAAGGATATCAGGAGTTTGGGTGTATGCCAATATTATGAGGTTTCAAGAATGAGAATCTTCATTCTGTTAAGGATATCAGGAGTTTGGGTGTATGCCAATCTTCTGAGGTTTCAAGAATGAGAATCTTCATTCTGTTAAGGATATCAGGAGCTTGGGTGTATGCCAATCTTCTGAGGTTTCAAGAATGAGAATCTTCATTCTGTTAAGGATAAAAGTTAACTGTTATCTGGTTGATTTCCAGGATTTTAAGATAACTTGCTGGGGAATTTGGGGAAACTGGATGGTTTCTACTGTAGATTGATAGTTGGAAAATTGACTTCGCTGGGGGAAGAAGGTTTCATCTTCGCTGGGGATCCATGACCCAAAGTTATTTTTTGCTCCGCTGGGGATTTTAACTCTGATGGGAATTAGAGGTTTGAAATATGGCTCCGCCAGGGATTGGGAATTTGAAGTTTCGACTCTGGCGAGGATTTTGAAATTTAATTTCGCTGGGGATATGTTTTTCAAAGTTTAGCTCCACTGGGGATCCAGATGATGTACTGCAGGGGGTCTCTCTTGGAATAGCCTAAAGACGTTTCCCTATCCTTTCAACCTGTCTGTAACTATTCTTTCACATTTCGTTTATTTGTAAACAGTAATTATATTCAAATGCATATGCTCATTTAATAACCCATTGGACGTTTTCAAATAAAACATAAGTGTAAAGAAAAAGAAAAGGCAAATAGTTTTCTGCACTTTGAAGTATCTTTTTATTAACTTTGTGTAAGTATTTTGTACAAAGGAGACATACATCCTAGTAAGAGAATGTTGTCATAAAAAATTGAGAAAAATTTATACAAAGAAAGATGGCTATGTGTAAAATTCCATGGGGTTCCCATTCTGCTATAGCCTTCGTAACTCTGGATATCTTGTCCATTCGCTACTTTGTCCGAAGATGACTGGATTGATCAGAAGCCAGGAGCTTGTTTGGTGAAGAGATTGTCTTTAAAGTGATCCGACGAGACATAGTCATACGCTTTAATTCCCTAACTTTTTCCTGGACCGCCCTTTCGGGTTTTCAGTCCACCTGGAAACCCTTTTTTGCCCAAGTCGCCCTTTCGGGTTTTCAACTTGCCGGGTGTACAATTTTTTTTTGATTTTATCCCTAATTTTTTTCTGAACCGCCCTTTCGGGTTTTCGATTCACCGGGATGCCCATTTTTGTCCAAGTCGCCCTTTCGGGTTTTCAACTTGTCGCGTCGTTTATGGGTAATATCTTTTGACTATGTCGGCGTTCGCAGGGTGCGGCAGGTCGTCGCTGTCCATGGTGGTCAGGATCATTGCCCCACCAAAAAAGATGTTTTTGATCACAAATGGTCCTTCGTAAGTAGGAGTCCATTTTCCACTGGGATCACTTTGCGGCAAGATGATCCGCTTGATTACAAGATCCCCGACTTGATATACCTGGCGCCTGACTTTCTTGTTGAAAGCCTTGATCATTCGTTTTTGATACGCCTGACAATCGCAAACAATAGTAAGTCGTTTTTCGTCAATCAAGTTAAGTTGATCAAGCCGGGTATGAATCCAATCGTCTTCACTCAAACCAGCATCTTTCATGATTCTAAAGGAGGGAATCTGAACCTCGATAGGTAAAATAACTTCCATGCCGTATACCAAAGAAAAGGGTGTTGCCCCAGTTGAAGTGCATGCTGTGGTATGGTACCCATATAGAGCAAACGATAACATCTCATGCCAGTCCTTGTAGGTGACTGTCATCTTTTGTATGATCTTCTTGATATTTTTGTTTGCAGCTTCGACAACACCATTCATCTTTGGCCGATAGGGAGATGAATTGTGATGTTGAATCTTGAACTGCTTGCACAGAGCGGTGATCATAGTGTTATTCAGGTTTGTACCGCTGTCAGTAATTATCCTGTCGGGGATACCATACCGACAAATAAGGTTCTGCTTGATGAAGCGGGTGTGATACGGTGGGAAGAGAACTGACTATTTTTGGAATGCTGGTTCGCGTTTTGCGTTTGTTTTCGCAAAATGTCGCAGTAAGCAAGAGTCGCCACCGTCTTTTATTTTATCCAACAGAAAAGGAAAAAAGCACCAAAAAATTCCTCTTTCGAGATGTTTCTCGGGTCCGGGGGGTAGATTATAGAAAGGGAAGGTCTTAGAACCCTTTTTATCCGTGGTTATCCACGGGCTCTTAGGTACTTGCTCATTGTGTTTTCAAAATTTACTTTTCTTTGTGTTTGTGGGTTTGAAAGAAGTTTTTGTTTGAAAGGAGTGTAAGTGCGAAAAGTTTTGTTTTGTTTTTAGAATGAGCAAGTACTTAAGAACCATCTACCTCCTCGAAAAAGGAATTAATCTGTGCTAATGTCCTTTAGACAACGCTATCCCACTATTGATGAGTAGGTAGCACCGTCGTTGGAGTTTAAAGGGTCAATTCGATTAAGGGACGTGTGGTCACTAAAGTAATGTTAGGATGCCTTAGCGGTAACCCTAATGTCTTAGATCATTTTTCCGAGGCAACCGTTTCGAGGCAACTTATGATCTTTGGACAAGAGGGCGACCTCTAAAACTTCCTATACTCAATGACCACGTTCGAAGGCAACCAAGTGAGGTGTACCCTAAGAGTGCGCATGTGCGAGTGTGTTGTTTTTCAGTTATTTATCTTTGTACATGTCATGGGTGAGCTATGTTGATTTTAGGTTCATACATTTGATCTTGTCATGCATTCCTTATTATCAAACATCTAACAGTGTATAGTTGCGGAATTTAAATTGCGGAAATTAAATCTAAACTATTACAAGGCGTCGGGTATTTACATCGCCAAAAACAAACCCTTTAATTTAAATTGCGGAAAGTAAAATAAAGCGATAAATAATTAAAGTCCTAATTAAAAGCTATTACATACCGGAAGCAAATACAATATTGGAATCAAATGTATCGCGTGCAAGAAATTAAATCGGTGCATTTTTTAGGGTTTTGACCCTTTTTGAAAAGAAAGCATTTTTTTGTTATTTTTGAATTTATGGAAATTAAATCTAAGTTAATAACTCAATTAATCAATTAATGAAAATATTTTTGGATTTTTGAGTAATTAAGGAAATAAAATAAAATCGGTCAAAGTTATTAAAACCTAATATTCTACATTAATTTTAATTATAACAAAAAAATGTTAAAAGTTAAACCTATTAAAACTAAATTAAATAAATTAGTATTTATTTACAAAAATAAAAATGATGAATTTAACAAAAATAATATTTTTTTGTGGTTTTGATTTTATTAAGAAAAATGTTAATTGGTTAGTTTAAATAATAAAAATAATAATACAAAAACAATTAAATAAATAAAATATAAAAAGAATAGAAATAAACAAGGGGGGTGTTGGGCCCAGACTGGAGGTAAAACTGGAAATTTGTGGCCCATTCACGTTCAAGCCTAATTTGACTTTCCAGATTCCACGCATATGCATTGACCAAGCCTTATGATAGATCCTCATTCCTAACCACCAGATCTGGCCTGAAGGCCATCTGGCATCTGGAGATCTGAAGTCCATGGTAGTCCCCATGCTGGAGTTTATACTGGAACAGCTGTGGAAAAATATTACAAAGCAAATTGGTGGACCTGGGATTCGAACCCAGGTCCTGTTAGCCAATGAACAATCGCCCTAGCCACTGAGCCACTTGCTTCTTTAGTAATTATAATACACAATAATTAATATATGGAAAACAAACAATTATGTCTGAAATAAATAAAAAAATATGGCGCGAGATTCGAATCAGCCAATAGGGAGAAGACACCTAGTCGTCTTTTTCAACGAAAAGCCTGGTTATTTACCTGCGGATTTTATCCGCAGCTAAATCTATGGCTCACTCCTAAAATCTTCTCTAGGCTATAAAAATACAATCCAAGACCATCACCATGCTCGTCTCATCCTCCTGAACTCATCCATGTCCATGGTTTATTCCAATTTTTCCTGAAACTCAAACGCCTAAAAAACAAGAACCAAAACCCTAGTTTCGGGCACAGGGTTACAGACTATGAAAACAAAATCAAATAATGCAGAAACGTTCTAAATAGACCGATTAACATGATTATGCAACGATTTTGGCAAAAGGATGCAAGAATAAGAGATTATGATTTCATGTACAGGGCCACGTTCAAGAACACTTACAACGCGATTTAGGAGGTTTCAGGGCTTGGTTTTGATTCTAATAGATGCAGTGGACGTCCAGCAAGAGAGTAGTGTGGAGATTTTGCCTTGAATTGGACTCTAAGGCTGATTTCGATTTCCAACTTTTCAAGCTTTTTTCAAGTTTTGGTATTTGTGATTTCTGCAGCCTCCAGGTCGTGTTTTTTGTGCCTTTGCATTGTACATGTATAAGGGAATGAATTAGGTTAAAAATTTGGGCTTGAACCTTGTGAATTAATGATTGAAGATTTGATATGAACCACCATTAAAACCTTTCCAATTTGATCAAAAATCCAATATTTTGTGCATAATAAGGCTTGATACGAGGTTGATTGTGTCCATCATGATAATTGAAAGCTGTATCAATCACAAAGATCCTATTTCATCAATATTTGGATTTTATTTGGATTTAAATTGATTTAAAATGAATTAAATCAATAAAAATCAAATAAAATAGAAAAATTAATGAATGGACATAAAACTGAAGATAGGACACGTGTGGTGTGACAAGATCAAATCAAGTGGAAAAAAGTGGGCCCTTTTGGCAAAATTTGAAGTTTTGGGGATAGTTGACTTTTGGCAATTTTGGAAAAATGCCCAACTTCAACAATGCATAACTTCTTCAATTTTGAACTTTTGGAGGTGTTATTTGACTTTTTAGAAACCTTGAGGTGTCCTCTAACCAACACTTTTGGTCTCATCTCATTTTGATGTCCATTCTCAAGTTATAAGCTTTGGCAAAAAAGGTGTTTTTGTTGACTTTCAAAAATGACCTATAATGTCCAAATTTGTAACTTTTTGTGAGTGCATTTCTTGATCTTGGGGTGTGAATATGGATTGTAGGAAATTGCATCCTATTCAAAATTAGCTTTGGATGGGTCATTTCTCATAAAGTATGAGAAAGTTATGCTTGGTCAAAGTTGAGTTGACTTTTCCTGCAAAACCCTAATTTAGCAACTTTTGAATCTTGATGAATCTTGAGCAATCCTTGATGAATCATGATAAACCCTTGATCAAATGATGAATTATCCTTCAAAACGAGAATGTTGACAAAAAATCTTGAGGTTTGACTATTTGTAGGTCACAGTTGACTTTTGCCCAAGCGTAGTCGATTTTTGGGCCTCTTGAGCAATTGACTGACCAAACTTCCTCTGCAAGGCTTGAAATTTGACATGGATGAACTTGAGAACATATTAGGACATTGGGATTCACTTGAGGGCATTTGGATGTAAGGACCTTGATGCAACATAAAACCCTAATTTTAAATTGACTGCCTTAGGAGATGATTTGACTGTCCAACTCTTGAGCCATCTTGAGCAACTTGGAGATTATTCTTGCAATGTCTTGAGAAATATGGGAGGGAAAATTTTGGGGTACAACAGTTGCCCCTGTTCAATCTTCTTAAACCTGAGGATGTAGATTGGCTTTCGGGCCTTTCGTGATCCGAAGGTGAAAGATGATTGAACACTAGAGTGCCCAGAAATTTGCACTCGCATGAACTGGTATCAACATTGTGATGTCGGGAATGGGCTTACAGATGCCATTTGGAGATTGTTGGTAGGTGGTTTTGTCTTCTTTGACTGGATTGTCTTCTTTGACTGGATTTGTCTTCTTTGACTGGATTGTCTCTTTTGACGGGTTATCTCCTTTGACGGGTTATCTCTTTTGACGGGTTGTCTCTTTTGACGGGTTGTCTCCTTTGACAGGTTGTCTCTTTTGATGGGTTGTCTCTTTTGACGGGTTGTCTCTTTTGACGAGTTGTCTCTTTTGACGGGTTTTCTCCTTTGACGGGTTGTCTCCTTTGACGGGTTGTCTCCTTTGACTGTTTTCGCATCAGAAAAATCTTTAGGAATCGATTTAACTGTTTTTTTGTCTCCTTTGACTGTGTTCGCATCAGAAAAATCTTTAGGAATCGATTTAACTGTTTTTTGTCTCCTTTGATTGTGTTCGCATCAGAAAAATCTTTAGGAATCGAGTTAACTAATTTTGTCTCCATTGACTGCGTTCGCATCAGAAAAATCTTTAGGAATCGATTTAACTGGTTTTGTCTCCATTGACTGCGTTCGCATCAGAAAAATCTTTAGGAATCGATTTAACTGTTTTTGTCTCCATTGACTGGCTTGCCTCAGAAAAATCTTTAGGAATCGATTTAACTGATTTTGTCTCCATTGACTGGCTTGCCTCAGAAAAATCTTTAGGAATCGATTTGACTGATTTTGTCTCCATTGACTGGCTTGCCTCAGAAAAATCTTTAGGAATCGATTTAACTGATTTTGTCTCCATTGACTGGCTTGCCTCAGAAAAACCTTTAGGAATCGATTTAACTGATTTTGTCTCCATTGACTGGTTGAGAATTTAACTGCATTTTTCCTGAAAGGTAAAAGTCAGTCATATGCAATGCATGATGGGGATCAAGCAATGATGTTCTCAACATAAATGAGATTGTATGGTATGATGCGTATATGAATGTATCATGATGTATGGGAATGTAATGTTTTAGCTGGGGAAAATAAATCCCGGAGCTACTGGAGAATAGAATTGGATTCTTCGTTTCCGCTGGGGATGATGAACGAAGGTGATTGCGAGAATAGACCTACAGGAGAAGAGAACTCCGCCGGGGAATAAACTGATGAGGAGATTACTCCGAGGGGAATTACTCTGTGGGGAAGAGATGTTCTGCTGAAGATTTTAACGATAAACTCCGATGGGGATTCTGCTGATAAGCTCCGCTGGGGATTTCAACGATAAACTCCGCTGGGGATGGGTTACCGTTGCTGGTGATATTAAATCTGTTGAGGATTGAATTTCTGCTTGTGAAAGGAAAGGACTCCGATGGGGATGATCTTTCAGTTGCAACTTGCTGGTGATAACCCTGTTAGACTCTTGTGGGGCGATCCTTTGAACTTGGCTGGGGAGATTTATTTTTGTACTCCATTGCGATTAAACTTCCAGAGTTTACTGGGGATGATGATTCAACTCCGTTGGGGAAGCTTTTTCAGACCGTGCTGGGGAAATATTGACTCCACTGGGGCATCTTGTATTCTGCCAGGGAACATTCTTATATCTTGTTGAGGAATATTAAGACTGCCGGGGATACTCTTATACTTGTTGGGGAATAGTCTTATACTCCGCTGGGGAATATTAAGACCTTCCGGGGATATCAAGCCTTTTTAGTGTTGATGGTGGACCAACTCTGCTTGGGGAGAGTATTGTTGATTCGTTCATGGTTGTAAGTCTCAGCTGAGAGAGCTACCATTATTGTCTTGCTCTGCGGGGAGTGAAGGTACCTTAGCCATATTCTTCAGCTGAATCTACCTTGGTATCTGGTGGACAAAGTAACTACACAGCTTGAACACTTCTTATGCCCCTGTTTCTGCTATTACCAGTAGTTCATCTTTTGTTTTGCATGTAAATATTTATGATCAGCAATTAATGTCAAATACATATATCAAAAATGAACATTGGACGTTCTTTGCAAAAAAAAACAGATAAAGGAAAAACAGTTTGAAATTTATTTGAAAATGAATTTGTATTGATTTTGAAGTTTAGCCTGTAAAATAGGCATTTTTGTACAAGAGGCTGACGTCCTGGTAAGAGAACGCCGCCGAACAAAATTTACACAATTCGTGAAAAGAAAAGAAAACAGCTATGTGAATAATCCCACTGGGTTCCAACTCTGCTATTGCCTTTATGTCCTCGAGCATCTCATCACTTTGCTACTGGTTGAAGATGAATCAGATTGATTGGTGCCGTCCGAGCTTGATAGTCGATATCGAAGTCTGGATGCAAAGTGATCCAATGAGACATAGTGTTACGCTTTGATCCCTAATTTTTTCCTGGACCTCCCTTTCGGGTTTTGAGTCCACCGGGATACCCTTTTTTTCCCAAGCCGCCTTTTCAGGTTTTCGACTTGCCGAGTGTACAGATTTTTTCATTTTCATCCCTTATTTTTGCCCGAACCTTTTTGGTTCGCCGAGAAGCCCTTATTTTTTTCCTAGGCCAGTCAACCTAGCGGGTCTTTGATTATGCGTATAATCTTTTTACTATGTCTGTATTGACGGGGTTAGGAAGGTCGTCACCATCCATGGTGGTTAGAATCATGGATCCTCCTGAGAAAATGTTCTTAACCATAAATGGCCCTTCATAAGTAGGGGTCCATTTGCCCCTGGGATCACCTTGAGGTAGAATAATACGCTTGATTACCAGATCCCCAACTTGATACTCTTGTTGTCTGACTTTCTTGTTAAATGCCTTGATCATCCATTTTTGGTACGTTTGACCATGACAAATAGCAGTAAGTCTCTTTTCATCGATTAGGTTCAGCTGATCAAGTCGGGTCTGAATCCAGTCATCTTCACTCAAACCTGCATCCTTCATGATCCGAAGAGAGGGTATCTGAACTTCAATGGGCAAGACTGCCTCCATGCCATATACCAAGGAATAGGGTGTTGCCCCTGTTGACGTCCGTGCTGAGGTACGGTACCCATGAAGAGCAAATGGTAACATATCGTGCCAGTCTTTGTATGTCACCGTCATCTTCTGCACAATCTTCTTAATGTTCTTATTAGCCGCTTCTACAACCCCATTCATCTTCGGCCGGTAGGGAGAAGAGTTGTGATGCTGTATCTTGCATTGCTCGCAGAGCTCAGTGATCATCTTGTTGTTGAGATTGGTACTATTGTCTGTAATGATCCTCTCTGGTACACCGTATCGACATATCAGATTGTGCCAAATGAATCGTGCCACGGCGTTCTTGGCTATGGTAGCAAAGGAAGCTGCTTCAACACACTTTGTAAAGTAATCAATCGCTACCAGGATGAAACGATGCCCGTTAGATGCCGTAGGTCTGATCTCGCCGATCATATCAATGCCCTACATTGCAGAAGGCCAAGGTGCCTGTCAAGACGTTTAGACCTTTTGGTATCAGAAGAGTAGTATGAGTCAACATGTACTGTCTCAGTCGGCGAGCAGCCCATGCCAAAGCGTAGCAAGTTCTCTCGAGCAGTGAGCATTGGGTCTCACAGTCGGTAAATTTTTTGCTAAAGCAGTAAATAACATGCTCTTTTCGGCCAGACTCGTCATGCTGCCCCAGCACGTACCTCTTTGTATTATCCAACACTTATAAGGTCAACGGTCTTCCTGCAATTGGAGGCATTAGAATTGATGGCCTGGAGGTAGTATGGCTCTCTCTTCTCGAAGCAGTAGTCTAACAACTCACCAGACACTTCACAATCATCTTCACCTTCGTCTTCGGCTAAGTTGATCGGATTTTCGAAGTCATAACTGGCAGTAGCAAAGTCATTACCAGTGAGATCCAGAGTGGAGGTAGATCATGATACGTGAGTGTGTGTAAAACAGCTGTTTTGCAATATATAATAAAAGAAAAAAAAGGAGCGCAAAATTTGAAATGCAAAAACGTCCAATGCTTTTATTAATGATATATGAAAATGACACACATAAAGCCCTCACAAATGAAGCCACGGTGCCCCGGGTAAGACACCGGGCCATAAAGTTTAAAACATTGTCTGTTTACAAATTCAAAACAAAAGGTTTCATTACTGGGTAACAAAAGTAATGGGGATGAAGTCCTTTGCTATCCAGTTGCATTGTCCACCATCGGTCGTAGGATAGATCCAACTGTCGAATTCAGACTCTTCCACATCATCTTCAATGGCATTTACTCCAGAGTTGCTGATGAACACAGGAGGTCTTCCGATTCATGCATTCCGAACAACCCTTTGAGCCTCTGCAGTGAAACCCAAACCAAACTTGTTGGTCTTTTGAGTAAAATCAGGGAGTCGGCCCCATTGTGCACACCCACCTTTCTTAATAACAGCCCGAGCATCCTTGAGTGAAGCCATCTTCATAGGAGAATCTTCATCAACAGTCTCAGCTGACGCCAATGTCTGGGGAACCTCTTCAAAATGTTGGAATGGGGTCTCAATGAACTCCCCATCCATCTCTACATATCGGAAAGAGTTGAGGTGGATAACCATGTACTCTTCCTCTCCTTGTACTGTCACAATCTTCCCTTTTACCGGATACTTCAGCTTCTGGTGGAGTGTTGAGGTTACGGCCCCAGCTTTGTGGATCCAAGGACGACCCAGCAAACAAGAATAAGATGGCCGAATGTCCATCACATAGAATGTAGAATTGAAGACCTGAGAACCAACCTTGATCGGGATATCAACCTCTCCATGTACCATTCTTTTAGACCCATCAAAGGCCCTGACGACAATGTTGCTTGGCTTCAGCTCCAACCCTTCACAATCCAACCGGTCTAGAGCTTTCTTGGGCAAGACGTTCAATGAGGAACCAGTATCCACCAATACATGTGCAAGGGTAGTACCCGTGCATTCAATGGACACATGCAAGGCATCATTGTGATTTTTCCCCTTAGCAGTCAAGTCGGTGTCAGAGAAACCTAAACCATTATCAGCAGTCAAATTGGCCACATAATCTGTAAACTGATCAGCTGATGTCTCTTGTGGCACGTGGGAAGTCTTCAAGAAGGTAATCAGAGCCTTGGCATGGGCCTCTGAACATAACAACAGTGACAACATAGAAATCTTGGATGGGGTTTGCCCCAGCTGCTCAACTACATTGTAGTCACTCTTTTTGATGATCTTCAGGATCTCTTCCATCTCTTGCTTAGAAGCTTCAACAGTAATTGTCTTCGGTGCCTCCGTCTGGGCAGGCACATCAGTGGTGATCCCTTTGCCCCGAGTGTTAGATGACTCGGCGACAGGGGTAAGAATAGGAACTCGAACAGGAATAGTAGCAGGTACACTTGCAGGTGTAATGACAACCGGTCTTCGGACAGTTGGTGGAGAGATATCAGGCGAGAAAAGTCTTCCGCTGCGGGTGACTTTAGCGGATCCAACAATATTGCTGACGTCAGTATCAACATCCAACTCTTGCTTAACTCCATGAAAATAAACATCAGCCCCATAGTGCCAAGGGACAACTTTACCAGAGGTATAGGGGATGGGCCCCGGAACAGTGATGATCACAAGTGCGATTCTGGGAACAAATGTAATTCTAACAGGCTTCCTCGAGGGAGCCTTGGAAGAATTATCGAAGATGGTGATAATGGCAACTTCTTCAGTATGGACTACAGGAACAACAGTCTTCTCAAACAAAATTTCTTTACTATCCATCAGGCGTTGGACACCTATTTTCAAAAGCGGACAACCAGTAGGTAGAACGGAACACATGCGGCAACCTTCGTTACAACCCGGAAATAAACCGGCTAGCAAAAGGTTCTTCTTTACAGTCAACAGAGGGGTAACAATATCATTCACATAAACCACAAACGAATCTTCTTCTATAGCATTTACTCCATGCTTGGGCATAGGAGCAGTCACAATGTTAGGCCTCTCGGGCGCCTCAAACTCAATCTCCTTCGCATCAATTAAGTCTTGTATCTTAGTCTTCAAAGTCCAACAATTATCTGTATTATGCCCCGGGCTATCAGAATGATAAGCACAACGGCCATTAGGGTTATACCTCGGTGATGTGGTATTTGGATTCTTTGGGGTTTCCTTTAGAATCACCAGATTGGTCTTCAGCAACTTTGGCAGAATCTGAGATAAGGTCATGCTGAGACGAGTGAATTGCCTTCGATTTCTCTCGTCCTTTTGTTGATTGTTGTGCTGAGGAGCACCAACAGGTTTTGAAATAACAACCGCATTAACAGCTTGGCAGCGTTCAGGTCTACTATGGCTTCTCGAACTGTAGACAGCACTGGACTCTTTCTTAAATGGCTTCTTCTCGGTGCTTGATAAAGCACCCTTTTGTATCTTACCAGCCTTAATACCAGCCTCAATCCTTTCACCGGTCATAATAAGCTCTGTAGACCCAGACGAAGAGCTTCCAATCAGATGGTTGAAAAATGGACCAGACAAGGTCCCCAGAAACATGTCAACAAGCTCCCGATCAACCAAGGGTGGTTGTACTCTTCCGGCGAGGTCCCTCCGCTTCTGAGCATAATCTTTGAATCCTTCACTCGTTCCCATTAACATACCCTGGAGTTGGATACGCGTAGGAGCGAGGTCGGAGTTGTACTGATACTGCCTGTAGAAAGCAGTAGCCAAATCTTCCCAATTGCGGATACTGGCTCCGTCCAACTGATAGAACCACTCAAGCTGAGTCCCTGAGAGACTATCTTGAAAGAAATGGATCCATAGGTTTTTATCAGCGGTATACGACTGAATCTTCCTCACATATGACCAGAGGTGCAGCTTCAGACAAGAAACTCCGTCATACTTAGAAAAGGCTGGCACCTTGAATTTGTGGGGAATCACTACCCCAGATGATAGACCTAGATCACCAAAGTCCAGACCATGCACTTTCTGAACTTCCATAGCACTCAACCGGTCTTCTAGTTACTTGTATCTATCCTCGGCCGGAGGATACTGTTCTTCATCGAAGTCCGTCTCGTTGTCGGAGACCACAGGGCTAGGAGCCCTCCTTTCTTCCTGACTATCCTTCCCTCCAGATGAGGTGGTCAGATCAACTTCATTCTGTAGCCTGTTTCCAAACCTGTGCCCTGTGTTAAACAGGATTGTCCTCTTATTCTTCTTCTTCTTCTCTTTCAGAATCAAGGTCTTCAGGTCTTGCTGACCCTTAGCTAGATTCATGAACAACTCTTGAAATTGGGCATTCTGGGCCTGGAGGGCCTTGATGGCTTGCTCAGTTGAAGGTTCAACAGACATGATGAATGCTGAAATAAACAGCAAAGAAGATAAGAGCCCTGTAATGGGTACCTGTTTATGAAGTGCATGGGATGAAATGCGTATAATTTATGATTTCAAAGACAATCGAGAGATTCAAATTTGTAAACAAGAAAGGAAACACACTTTATTAGATAAACTTTCGAAATTCAAATTGTTCAACTGATGCCCTTAAGGCATTACAAGAAAGGAAATACTGAAAAGTAAATAAAAACTGGAAAGGAAATCATCAAAAGCCCATAAATGCTCCCATGGTCTCTTCTTCTCAGTGCGGACATAATCGTTCAGGATCCGCTTGTTCTCCAACTGCCTGGTCAACCTCTGGATTTTCTGCTCTTGCTCATTGAACTTCTCTCGGTAAGAATCCCGTTCTTCCCTCAGCTGCATCCAAGAACTTCATTAGCAACTTCAAGAGTGACAGGCCAGACGACTTCATACGGCATACCCAGCTTTTGGGCACGGATATGGACCCATCTGAGATATGGCTCCATTGGAAGTGAAGTCTTTGGGCCCAACTCATGTGGATCAGATTGGTGAATTCTATCCCAAGCCCTTATGAATCTCCGAAGTCGCTCGTCGCTATCTCCTTGAAAGTCAAAGATGATACTAGGCATTAACAGCTCATGAGGTCCTTCTCTTTGGGCTCTTCCAAACTGACGTAAGGCTAAGCATGGGTTGTAAGAAATTCCTCCATGGGTTCCTAGCAATGGAACATTAGGGTACTCCACGCATCGATCAATGATAGTCACCTCGTCCATACCCTTGAGAGTCCAGATGATGTCATTATGAGAGAGAGACATCACCCTATAAGCCCAGCCCATTCCTTCTTTGTTCTTCAACACTAATTTGGGAAGGTGCGAAATAAACCACCTTGCCAACAACGGAACACAGCACATCAAGGTTCCCCGCTTTCGGGCAGTACGAGCATAGAGTTGATGAAGAATGTCACCCAAGAGAGTGGGTACCGGATTCCGAGAGATGAAGATCTTTATCGCATTCACATCAACAAAAGAGTCAGAGTTCAGAAACAATACCAAGCCGCATATCAGAAGAGCCAGAATATCCTCAAATGCCTTGAAGTCTAGGCTATCTCAGAAGTAATTAGCCTTACCAACCAAGAACTTAGTCAGAAAGCCCTTTGCTCCACTTCTAGTCTCCCAATTAGCCATTACCTCTTCTTTTGTCATATGAAGGGCTGCAACAACCTCTTCGGGCCTAAGGGTCTTTTCCCAACCAGTAAACGGGGTCTGCTCCAGAACAGAGATACCGACCAGCTCAGAGAACTCTTCTAGGGTGGGAACCAGCTGGTAGTCCTGGAAAGTAAAGTAATGGTACAACAGATCATAGAATTGGACTAGGACACTCATCATCTGCTCGTCCAATTTGGAGGTGACCAAACTGAGAAGGTAACCATGTCTTCTAAGGAAGGAAGTAGTGTCAGGCATCTTGGCAACCAAATCTTTAAGCAAGGTGGGAACCTGGACAAAGTTGATCCGGATGGTATTCTTACGCATGGGCATCATGATGACCTACAAAACGGAACAAAGATGAATCCCTCCTGTCTTTGAAATAGGTTAGTCCAATGTAAGATGTATACAATGTTATGATGTCATGATGTCATGATAGTAAGCACACCACAAGTATCCACAAATAGCAAACATGGTAAAGACACACAAGTCACACCAAGAACCCTTAGATTTCAGGCTGGCAAGGAGCTCAGGTACTACCCTCTTTCAGTTCAGTTGGTTTAAACCTTTCCTAAAAATAGTAACCGGGTTCTAGAGGATCTCAATATCACTGACTACCCTCAATCAGTCATAATTCTAGTTTAGCAACCTTTTCTTGCGGCCAGAATCATCGCGAGAGTTTAGTATCAATGAGTGTAGCATACTGCTACTGTTCTATGGCCAAGTTGGTCAATTTAAAGGTTCTAAGGTCAGTTGGTGCTTAATGACCCCTTAGAAGACCCATATTCTCCTCGTTCCAACACAAGGGATATCAGTACAGACTAAAGTGCCACACCAACGTAGCTACTGCTTCAACCGTATCGGTCTACGCCGTACAGTTCCCTCATAGTTTATTGCTACTTACCTAAAGGGTATCCCCCCAGATCCGGGTTAGGATCTATAGTAACTCCGATACAAGCCCACAAATATAAATCATACAAAGCATACAATTGAAAACAACAGTGATCTAATCCTAAGATACACCCCACTTATTAATTCCCCAGCAGAGTCGCCAGTTCTGTGATACGGTGGGAAGAGAACTGACTGTTTTTGGAATGCTGATTTGCGTTTGTTTTCGCAAAATGTTGCGGTAAGCAAGAGTCGCCACCGTCTTTTATTTTATCCAACAGGAAAGGAAAAAAGCATAGAAAAATTCCTCTTTCGAGATGTTTCTCGGGTCCGGGGGGTAGATTATAGAAAGGGAAGGTGTTAGCACCATTTCTATCTGTGGTTTTCCACGGGCTCTTAGGTACTTGCTCATTGTGTTTTCAAAATTTGCTTTTCTTTGTGTTTGTGGGTTTGAAAGAAGTTTTTGTTTGAAAGGAGTGTAAGTGCGAAAAGTTTTGTTTTGTTTTTAGAATGAGCAAGTACTTAAGAACCATCTACCTACTTGAAAAAGGAATTAATCTGTGCTAATGTCCTTTAGACAACGCTATCCCACTATTGATGAGTAGGTAGCACTGTCATTGGAGTTTAAAGGGTCAATTCGATTAAGGGACGTGTGGCCACTAAAGCAATGTTAGGATGCCTTAGCGGTAACCCTAATGTCTTAGATCATTTTTTCGAGGCAACCGTTTCGAGGCAACTTATGATCTTTAGACAAGAGGGCGACCTCTAAAACTTCCTATACTCAATGACCACGTTCGAAGGCAACCAAGTGAGGTGTACCCTAAGAGTGCGCATGTGCGAGTGTGTTGTTTTTCAGTTATTTATCTTTGTACATGTCATGGGTGAGCTATGTTGATTTTAGGTTCATACATTTGATCTTGTCATGCATTCCCTATTATCAAACATCTAACAGTGTATAGTTGCGGAATTTAAATTGCAGAAATTAAATCTAAACTATTACAAGGCGTCGGGTATTTATATCGCCAAAAATAAACCCTTTAATTTAAATTGCGGAAAGTAAAATAAAGAGATAAATAATTAAAGTCCTAATTAAAAGTTATTACATACCGAAAGTAATTACAATATTGGAATCAAATGTATCGCGTGCAAGAAATTAAATCGGCGCATTTTTTAGGGTTTTGACCCTTTTTGAAAAGAAAGCATTTTTTTGTTATTTTTGAATTTATGGAAATTAAATCTAAGTTAATAATTCAATTAATCAATTAATGAAAATATTTTTGGATTTTTGAGTAATTAAGGAAATAAAATAAAATCAGTCAAAGTTATTAAAACCTAATATTCTACATTAATTTTAATTATTACAAAAAAATGTTAAAAGTTAAACATATTAAAACTAAATTAAATAAATTAATATTTATTTACAAAAATAAAAATGATGAATTTAACAAAAATAATATTTTTTTGTGGTTTTGATTTTATTAAGAAAAATGTTAATTAGTTAGTTTAAATAATAAAAATAATAATACAAAAACAATTAAATAAATAAAATATAAAAAGAATAGAAATAACCAAGGGGGGGTGTTGGGCCCAGACTGGAGGTAAAACTGGCAATTTGTGGCCCATTCACGTTCAAGCCTAATTTGACTTTCCAGATTCCACGCATATGCATTGACCAAGCCTTATGATAGATCCTCATTCCTAACCACCAGATCTGGCCTGGAGGCCATCTGGCATCTGGAGATCTGAAGTCCATGGTAGTCCCCATGCTGGAGTTTGTACTGGAACAGCTGTGGAAAAATATTACAAAGCAAATTGGTGGACCTGGGATTCGAACCCAGGTCCTGTTAGCCAATGAACAATCTCCCTAGCCACTGAGCCACTTGCTTCTTTTGTAATTATAATACACAATAATTAATATATGGAAAACAAACAATTATGCCTAAAATAAAAAAAAAATGGCGCGAGATTCGAATCAGCCAATAGGGAGAAGACACCTAGTCGTCTTCTTCAACGAAAAGCCTGGTTATTTACCTGCGGATTTTATCCGCAGCTAAATCCATGGCTCACTCCTAAAATCTTCTCTAGGCTGTAAAAATGCAATCCAAGACCATCACCATGCTCGTCTCATCCTCCTGAACTCATCCATGTCCATGGTTTATTCCATTTTTTCCTGAAACTCAAACGCCTAAAAAACAAGAACCAAATCCCTAGTTTCGGGCACAGGGTTACAGGCTATGAAAACAAAATCAAATAATGCAGAAACGTTCTAAATAGACCGATTAACATGATTATGCAAAGATTTTGGCAAAAGGATGAAAGAATAAGAGATTATGATTTCATGTACAGGGCCACGTTCAAGAACACTTACAGCGTGATTTAGAAGGTTTCAGGGCTTGGTTTTGATTCCAATAGATCCAGTGGACGTCCAGCAAGAGAGTAGTATGGAGATTTTGCCTTGAATTGGACTCTAAGGCTGATTTCAATTTCCAACTTTTGAAGCTTTTTTCAAGTTTTGGTATTTGTGATTTCTGCAGCCTCCAGGTCGTGTTTTTTGTGCCTTTGCATTGTACATGTATAAGGGAATGAATTAGGTTAAAAATTTGGGCTTGAACCTTGTGAATTGATGATTGAAGATTTGATATGAACCACCATTAAAACCTTTCCAATTTGATCAAAAATCCAATATTTTGTGCATAATAAGGCTTGATACGAGTTTGATTGTGTCCATCATGATAATTGAAAGCTGTATCAATCACAAAGATCCTATTTCATCAATATTTGGATTTTATTTGGATTTAAACTGAATTAAATCAATAAAAATCAAATAAAATAGAAAAATTAATGAATGGACATAAAACTGAAGATAGGACACGTGTGTGGTGTGACAAGATAAAATCAAGTGAAAAAAAGTGGGCCCTTTTGGCAAAATTTTAAGTTTTGGGGATAGTTGACTTTTGGCAATTTTGGAAAAATGCCCAACTTCAACAATGCATAACTTCTTCAATTTTGAACTTTTGGAGGTGTTCTTTGACTTTTTAGAAATCTTGAGATGTCCTATAACCAACCCTTTTTGTCTCATTGCATTTTGATGTTCCATGCTCAAGTTATAAGCTTTGGAAAAAAGGTGTTTTTGTTGACTTTCAAAAATGACCTATAATGTCCAAATTTGTAACTTTTTGTGAGTGCATTTATTGATCTTGGGGTGTGAAGATGGATTGTAGGAAATTGCATCCTCTTCAAAATGAGCTTTGGATGGGTCATTTCCCATAAAGTATGAGAAAGTTATGCTTGGTCAAATTTGAGTTGACTTTTCCTACAAAACCCTAATTTAGGAACTTTTGAATCTTGATGAATCTTGAGCAATCCTTGATGAATCATGATCAACCCTTGATAAAATGATGAATTATCCTTCAAAATGAGAATTTTGACAAAAAATCTTGAGGTTTGACTATTTGTAGGTCACCGTTGACTTTTGCCCAAGCATAGTCGATTTTTGGGCCTCTTGAGCAATTGACTGACCAAACTTTCTCTGCAAGGCTTGATATTTGACATGGATGAACTTGAGAACATATTAGGACATTGGGGAGAACTTGAGGTCATTTGGATGTAAGGACCTTGATGCAACACAAAACCCTAATTTTGAATTGACTGCCTTAGGAGATGATTTGACTGTCCAACTCTTGAGCCATCTTGAGCAACTTGGAGATTATTCTTGCAATGTCTTGAGAAATATGGGAGGGAAAATTTTGGGGTACAACAGCGGGCAACCACATTCTTTGTAACGGAGGCGAAGGAAGCTGCTTCGACCCACTTGGTAAAGTCATCAATGGCCACCAGGATGAAACGGTGTCCATTGGATGTTGTAGGCTTGATCTCTCCAATCATGTCGATTACCCACATAGCGAATGGCCAAGGAGCTGTTAAGACATTGAGAGGAACTGGAGGTATATGTACCTTGTCTGCATAGATTTGGCATTTGTGACAAGTACGGAAATGTTGATGACAGTCAGCTTCCATGGTAGACCAGTAGTAGCCTGCCCGTAGAATCTTCTTAGCCATCGTATGTCCGCTAGAATGGGTGCCAAAGGTACCATTATGCAGTTCAGCCATGATCTGCTCAGCTTCAACCTTGTCCACACAATGGAGTAGAATGCAATCATGATTGCGCTTGTATAGGATACCATTGCTTAGGAAGAACTTGGCAGAGAATCTCCTTAAGAACTTTTTGTCGTTGACTGAAGCTTCTTCAGGGTATTCTTGTGCTTCGAGATACCTTTTGACGTAATGAAACCATGGTCGGTCCACTACTTCTTCGGTATTAATCTCGTGACAATGAGCAGGTTCGTCCATTCACTCGATGGTGATTTGGGGAGCCTCATTATCCCAGTTAAGTTTAAACATGGAAGACATTGTAGCTAGAGCATCTGCTAGCTAGTTCTCTTCTCGCGGGAAATGCTCGAAGGTAATCTTCTCGAAATGAGGTAACAATGTCAGGACATGTTTTTTGTATGGGATGGGGTTAGGATGTTTAGTGTCCCATTCTCCTTTGATTTGACTGATAACCAAAGCTGAGTCCCTAAATACAATCAAAGATTTGATTCCCAAGTCAATAGCAGCCTTGAGACCAAAGATACAAGCTTCGTATTCGACCATGTTATTGGTGCAGTTGAAGTAGAGTCTAGCAGTGAAAGGTGTATGGTAACCTTCTAGAGAAATAAGTACCGCGCCGATACCGTTGCCAAGTGCGTTGGAGGCACCATCAAAGTACAGGGTCCATCGGGATCCTTGTTCAGGTCCGTCATACGGTCTATTCTCTTCAATGTTGCTCAAAGTCATGATATCCTCGTCGGGGAAGTCGAACCTCATGGATTGGTAATCTTCGGCAGCTTGATGGGCTAGATGATCGGCTTGCACACTCCCCTTTATAGCTTTTTGTGTCGTGTACTATATATCATATTCGGTGAGGATCATATGCCATCTAGCAATTCTTCCGGATAGAGCAGGCTTCTCAAAGATGTACTTGATCGGATCCATCTTAGAGATCAGCAAAGTGGTATGTGTCAACATATACTGCCTTAGCCGGTGAGCAGCCCATACCAAAGCGCATCAAGTTTTCTCGAGCAGTGAGTATCGAGTCTCACACTTGGTAAACTTTTTGCTAAGGTAATAAATGGCATGCTCTTTTCGGCCAGACTCGTCATGTTCGCCCAATACACACCTCATTGAACTCTCTAGGACAATCAGATACATAATTAGAGGTCTTCCTTCGACGGGAGGCATCAAGATATGAGGTTCTAGTAAATATTCCTTGATTTTATCGAAAGCAACTTGCCAGTCATCATTCCATTTAACCACCTGATCTTTCTTCAACATCTTGAAGATTGGTTCACAAGTAGATGTTAGGTGAGAGATGAACCTTGCAATGTAGTTTAGGCGTCCCAAGAAACTCTAACCTCCTTCTCAGTGCGAGGGGCAGACATTTCTTGTATAGCTTTGACTTTGTCAGGATCAACCTCGATGCCTTTGTTACTGACGATGAATCCCAAGAGTTTACCGGACCTGACTCTGAAAGTGCTCTTGTTAGGGTTCAGTCTGAGCTTGTACTCTTTCAACCTGACAAATAGCTTTTGTAGATGATCAAGGTGTTCTTCTTCTGTCTGTGAACGGGCTATCATGTCATCTACGTAGACCTCTATCTCATGATGTATCATGTCATGAAACAAAGCCACCATGGCGAGTTGATAGGTTGCCCCGACATTCTTTAGTCCGAATGGCATCACTTTATAGCAGAACGTACCCCACTGTGTAACAAAAGTAGTTTTCTCCATGTCTTTAGGGGTCATTTTGATCTGATTGTACCCTGAAAATCCATCCATGAAAGAGAATACTTTGTGCTGAGCTGTATTGTCAACCAAGATGTCAATATGCGGTAGTGGAAAATTATATTTAGGGCTAGCCCTGTTTAAGTCTCTGTAATCCACGCACATTCTGACTTTGCCGTCCTTCTTAGGCACGGGCACAATGTTAGCAACCCATTGTGGATAGGAAGTAACAGCAAGAAAGCCAACATTGAACTGCTTCATCACTTCAGCTTTGATCTTTTCAGACATGTCGGGCCTCATGCGGCGAACTTTCTGTTTGATTGGTGGGCAATCTTCTCTTGTGGGGAGACGGTGAACCACAATATCTGTATCCAGTCCCGGCATGTCTTCATAGGTCCAGGCGAAGATCTCAACATATTCATTCAACAGCTGAACTAAACGCTCTTTGACATTTGGCTCCAGGTTGACACCCACTTTAACTTCTTTTCTGTCTTCCTCTGTTCCCATGTTGATAGTCTCTAACAACTCCTTGTGAGGTAGAATAGCCCTTTCTTCCTGTTATAGCAGTCTAGCCAATTCTCCAGGCACTTCACAGTCTTCATCACCTTCGTATTCGACATGATTGACCAGATCTTCAGAGTCACTAAAGGCCATAGCAGAATTGTTACCCATGGAATCCGGAATGGATGGGTACCTGCATTGGTGAGTGTGGGTGTGTGTAAGGGATAACCACCTTTAAACAAATAAAATGTGAAAAGAAAGAAAATGAACACAAAAGTTTATATATGAAAACGTCCATGATTCATTAAAATGGCATATGAAGATGAAAAAATCAAACCCTTACAAATGGACCGATGTACCTCGGGTAAGGCACATGGTTAAAAGTGTACGAATTGTTTAGGAATTATTACAAACCAACAGAAATGTTCGAAAGATAAATTACTGATTGATGAAAGTAATGGGAATAAAGTCCTTTGCCTCTCAATTGCACAAGCCTCCTTCAACAATAGGGAAAATCCAGTCTTCAAGGTTGCTCTCCTCTTCACCATCCTCCAAAGCACTGACTCCATGATGAGTGATCTTCACTAGTGGTCCTCCAGCCCGGGAGCGACGCACAGCCTTTTGACTAGCAGCAGTGAAATCTAAGCCGAATTTATCAAACTTGTAAGGAAAATCTGGCAATTGACCCCATACTGTGCTTCCTCCTTCCTCAATCACAGCCTTTGCATCTTTAAGGGATGACATCCGGGACAGGTTTGGTAATGATGGGTACAGAAGGCACTGCTGCAATTTCCTGAGCTACCTCCTCAAAATGCTGAAAGGGGGTTTCGATGAATTCACCATCCAATTCCATATAACAGAAAGAATTAAGATGGCTTATCATGTATTCCTCCTCACCGAGAACTGTCACAATTTTCCCCTGAACAGGGTATTTGAGCTTCTGGTGCAGAGTTGAAGTAACAGCTCCAGCATGATGAATCCAGGGTCTTCCCAACAAGCACAAGTAGGAGGGACGGATGTCCATGACATAAAATATGGAATTGAATGTTTCTGTACCCACCTTAATCGGGATGTCCACCTCCCTGTGGACCATCTGTTTAGAACCATCAAAGGCTCTGACAATGATGTTGCTGGGCTTCAAAGTTAGACCTTCGCAATCTAGCCTATCCAATGCCTTCTTTGGTAGGACATTCAGCGATGAACCCGTGTCCACCAAAACATGTGCAAGAGTAGTCCCTCTGCATTCCACCGAGACATGCAGAGCGTCATTATGATTTCTCCCTTTGATTGTTAGATCAGCGTCAGAGAACCCTAAACCGTTGTCTACTGTCAGGCTAGCTACATATTCTTGAAACTGGTCCACGGAGGTTTCCTGGGGAACATGGGCCGTCTTCAAGAATTTGATCAAAGCTTTGGCATGAGATTCTGAACAAAGGAGCAAGGCCAGCATGGAGATTTTTGAGGGGTTTACCCCAGTTGCTCTACAATATTATAATCACTCTTCTTGATTATTTTCAAAATCTCTTCCATTTATTTCTGAGTGGTTTCAGGGATGACCATCGGCTGAGCCTTCGTCATGACATGCTCTTCTTGGATCCCTTTTCCTCTATAATCAGCAACAGCAGAGGGGAGAACCACAAGAGTCATAACTTCTTCAATAACTGGAGTTCTCGCAGATATGTTGATCGATGCAGGAGTAACCTTAGGAGTGGCTGAGGGTCCGAAGATTGCCTTTGGTGGCACAATCTCCGGAGAGAAAATTCTTCCACTGCAGGTGATTTTACTCGTTCCGACAATGTTTCCAATGTCAGAAGTCTCTTCATTAGAACTCTCTTCAACTGATTCAATTTGCTTAACACCGTGGTAGAAGATCTCTCCCCCATAGTTCCACGGTATTGATTTGTTGGACTTGTACGGGATATGCCTCGACATAGTTATCTTCATTGGTACAATCTTTGGATCAGGTGTAATCTTAACATGTCTTTTGGAGACCTTGGAAAGATTGGCGGAAATGGTAATTATCGAAACATCATTAACAGGAGTAGGAGTAACAGGAGTCTTCTCAAAAAGGATCTCTTGATTATCCATTAGGCGCTGGATGCCTAACTTCAACAACGGACAGTCGGTTGGTAAGGAGGAACAAATATGACAATCTTCTTCACAGCCCGGGAAAATACCGGCTTTCAATAGATTCATCTTGATCATTGGTAACAGAGTCATCAAATCATCAACATTATCAACATAAAGATCCTCTTCAACATCATGGACATTGTGACCATGTTTTGGCATTGGAGCAGAGATCACGTTAGGCTTTTCAGGGGCATCGAATTCCACCTCTTTAGCATCTATCAAGTCCTGGATTTTATTTTTGAGGGACCAACAATTGTTGGTGTCATGCCCCAGGCTGTCAGAATGATAAGCACACTTGGCATTAGCATGGTAGTAAGGAGAAGATGTATTCGGATTCTTCGGCGCCTCTTTCAAACTTGCAAGGTTTAACTTCAACAGATGAGGGAGATCCTGAGCAGGTGTCATATTGATCCGAGTGAATAGCCGTGCAGGCCTTTCCACCCTCGCTTATTCGGTTCTAGGTTGAACATTTCTGAGCTGGTCAGCTACAGACTTCTGAATTATTACAGCCCCCACCGCTGGCCGGCGCTCAACTCTTCCTTGACTTCTCTGAGAGTATACAGCTGATACCTCTTTCTTTTCTGGAAAGGTCTTCTTGATGGCAGTGGAAGCAAATGCATCCTTTTGAATTTTTCCGCTCTTGATTCCTGCTTCAACCCTTTCACCAGTCAGAATTAACTCGGTGAACCCCGCATACGAACTTCCAATCAGGTGATTGACAAAGGGGCCTGACAGTGTACCCAAGAAAATATCAACAAGCTCCCTCTCAGACAATGGTGGCTGCACCCTTCAAGCCAAATCTCTCCATTTCTGGGCATACTCTTTGAAACCTTCATTTGATACCATGCCCATACTCTGTGATTGAGTACGGGTTGGTGCTAAATCCGCATTATATTGATATTGTCTATAGAAGGCAGCAGCCAAGTCCTCCCAGTTATGCACATCATACCTTTCTAGCTGATAAAACCAATCCAACTGCGTCCCCGAAAGACTATCTTGGAAGAAATGGACCCACCGATCCTTATCAGAAGAATGCGGTTGGATTTTTCTGATGTAAGATGGCAGATGCATCTTTGGACAAGACAGACCATCGTACTTAGCAAATATAAGCACCTTGAACTTAGGGGGAATGACAATCCCAGAAACCACCCCTAAGTCTTCAAAGTCTAGTCCAGGCACCCTCTGTACCTCCATGGCTGCCAGACGCTCTTCCAGATTCTTATACTTGTCATCTGCAGGTGGGTACTATTGCTCAGAATAATCTTCATCCTCTTCTTCTTCTTCTTCCTCAGACTCAGGTTGCACTGCAGCTCCCTTTCCCGCCCCTTCCTCAGATGATGAGGGGAAATCAAGGACCCTTCTAGCTTGGCCTTCAAATCTTCTACCCAAAGTAGCCACACCAACTCTTTTCTTTTTCTTTTTCTCCTTTTCCTTCTCCAGAAAAGTTTTGAGATCCTCTTGACCCTTTGCCAAGGTCATGAGTAGTTGCTGGAACTGTGAATTCTGCGATTGTAAGTCTTTAATCGTCTGCTCTATATCCATCTAGCTGAAATAAACAGCAGTGAGATAAGGAAACCTGGTGTGAAGACCGGCTTATGCATATGATGAATGAGATGTATTCATGTAATGCATTCAAGGATTCAGAAATTCAAATTTGTTACAAACAAAAAGAACAGACGTCATATTAATAAGAAGAATTTGTTAGTACATAAATGCCCCATGGGAAAAATTATACAAAACTCTAATGTAAAAAGACGTTGCACATCCTCTTTGGTTCTATGTAGGTGTTGAGAGTCTGCTCTTCGTGAAGTTGACGAGTAAGTTCCAAAACCTTCTTCTCACTGGCGTAGAATTGGGCTTCAAAAGTATCGCGTTATCTATTGAGCTGTATCCAACTCCTTTGCAAATCTTCAAGTGATGTTGGCATGTCAGGATGTAGGAGGGTGTATGAAACCTCTCCTTCCATAACATGCTCTTTGATCACAGGTAGAATGTAGGGGTAAGGCATCATAAGACTTTGGGCGCGGGTTCGTACCCACTTGAGGTAAGGCTCAAGGGGGATGGAGTTCTTGTGTCCCAAGATCTTACTGTCCATTTTGTTGGGCATTCTCCAAGCTCTGATAAACCTTTTTTAAAGTCCTTGATCGTCATTATTGAAGTCAAAAACTAAGTCTGAAATCAGCATGTCATGAGGTACATCCCTTCGGGCATACCCAAACTGTCTCAGAGCCAAGCAAGGGTTGTAGGTAATGCCTCCCCTAATGCCTAGTAGATGGACATTAGGGAATTCCCCATAATGATCAATGATGATAACATTTTCTCTGGACCGAGAACACCAATGAACATCTGAATGTGTAAGAGTCATCAATCGTTGTGACCACCTCAAGCCTTGCTCATTCTTCAAGACTGATTGGGGAAGGTGAGAAATAAACCACCTTGCTAGAAGAGGAGTACAACACATGAGAACACCTCTTTTCCTCATTGTTCGTGTGTGAAATGAGTGTAGGATGTCCCCAAGCAATGTAGGCATAAGATTCTGAGATATGAAAATCTTGACAGCATTCACATCTATAAGCTGGTCAGGGTTTGGGAACAAGACCAATCCATAGATGAGAAGTGCTACAATCTCCTCAAAAGCTTGTAGATTTAGAGAATTACAACAGTCTTGTGCCTTTTCAAACAGAAACTTTTCCAAGAAACCCTTGACACCACTTCTGGTTTCCCAATGACCTTTGACATCAGATGGTTGCAAGTGTAGGGCTTGAGCAACATCTTTAGGCTTTGGATCTCTTTCTGTATCGCTGTAGGGTAGTTGATGGAGAATAGGAATCCTCAGGAGTTGAGAAAATTCCTCCAAAGTAGGCACTAGTTGGTAATCAGGAAATGTGAAAAAGTGGTGTAAGGGGGTCAAAGAACTGGAAGAGAACTTTCACCATGTCTTCCTCAGTGTTGGTGTTGACTAAGTTGAGAAGACGACCATGCCTCTCGGTGAATGGAGAATTCTCAGGAATCTTGGAAGCAAGCTCCTTGAGTTGAGGAGGAATTCTCACAAGGTTGACTTGAATTGTTTTCCTGCGGAGTGAATCCATTACCTACAAAACAGGAACAAAGATAAAGATCCAAACCCTTGAAATGGTTAGTGGATGCACATGATGCTTTATGATGCTCATGATGTTTATGCACAAGTATATGTACAAGCAAATCACACAAGATCCTAGTTTAAGGCTTGCATGGGGTTTCATAGGTAAGTACCCTCTTGAAGTTTAGTTGGCTCAACCTGTCCTATAAATAGTAACCGGGTTCTAAGGAGCTCAATATCACTGGATTATTTTCTGTGTTCATTGTTTCAGTTTAGCCACTTTACTGGCGACCGAAATATTCCAAGAAAACAACCGTCAATGAGTGTAGTATCGAGTATCTACCAACTTCGGACAGCACCAAAGCCGGTCATCTCACTACCCCTAAAAAGGCCAAGATGGTCAAGTAAAGATTCTAAAAGTCCATTAGTGCTTCATGACATCACTCAGCGGCCCCGTATTATCTTTGATTAACTCAAAGGCTACCGGTACCCACAAATATGTCGCACTAATATAGCTATTGCTTCAACCATGTCGGTATAACCTGCACAGTTTCCACAATGTATTGCTATTTACCTATGAATGTTTCCCAAATCCGGGTAGAGGATTTCAAACCCAAACAATAGAACCAAATGTAAAGCAATCAAGTCAAGAAAAATAAGCATGTAAAGGTGATCTAAAACCCTAAGGTAAACCCACTTTTATATTATTCCCCAGCAGAGTCTCCAGTTCTGTGATGCGGTGAGAGAACTGACTTGAGGTTTTGCGTTCGTGTTTGCAAATGTTTCGATTTAGCAAGAGTTGCCACCGACTTTTTATTTATCCAAAGGAAAGGTCAAAAAGCACAGGAAAGACCTTTGAGATGATTTCTTGGGTTCAGGGGTAGATTATGAAAAGGGAAGGTGTTAGCACCTTTTTCATCCATGGTTTTCCATGGGCTCTTAGTTACTTGTTTTAGATCACTTGCTTTTGCTTTTCAATTATTTGAAATGGTGCTTTGTGTGTGGTTTTGAAAGTATTTTGAAAAGAGGCCTTCGTTGTGGCGACCTTTGTAATGATTCTTGTTTGAATGTATACAAAGGTGTTTGTCTTTTGAAAAATGTTTCAATATTTGAAAGTTTGTTTTGGGAAAATGTTTTGAAATTGTGTGTTTTGAAATTAGCAAGGATGTTTGCAAGTTTTGATCAAGTAACTAAGAGTTGTCTACCCTATCTACTCAAAGATCTTTCCTACACATTTTTAACCCTTTTACATTGTTGTTTTACCATTGCATTTGGTAAACAAACTTGTGTTTGGATGTTAAACGGGACATGCGCGGATCATCGTATTGACCATGATAGCAATTGTGCCAAGTATCTTAGCAAGTTTTTGTGTGAGAGACTAGATCATTTATGTATAGGAAACCAAGATAGCGTCATCGAGGGACTATGATCCTTTTGTTTTGATTTTGTTTTGCCAAGACACTCAACATGCATACCATGGCCATTTTAAAGGCAACAAGTGGATGAAAACCTATGGGTGCTTGTGTGCATTGTGTTGTCAATTTACATGCTTTTATGTCTTGTATTAGGTCTAGCTATTTGTTTTGATTTTGGATATTGCATACAAACCCTAATCTCTATCATGGCATATTTGAAAGCTATAAATGCGTAAAAATAAATCTACGACTATTACAACATTGATATGGGGAGGGGGATACAATTTTGAATGGGGGATTATTTGCAAGAAATTAAAAACCTAAGATTATTACAACCAAATTGAATTCTTTATTCAAATAATAAGTTGACAATATTTAAATGGACAATTAAATAAATATGTAATATATTATAAATATGCAAAAAATGTTTTTGTATTATTTTATATATGTAAAAATAAACTATTTAATGCATAAAAAATAATAAAATAAAAGATTATTTTTATTAAGGGTGGAAACCCTAATATGTTTTAAGAAAATATATATATTATGTATTATTTATTTATGTACAATAAAATAAAAATATATACAAATGTCAAAAAATAAAAATATGTTAGAAAAAATATTGTTTAAGTATATTAAATAAAAATATAATAATTTTTATAGTATTTACAAGTTTTTTATTAAGAAAATAAATGTATATATTATTTAATAACTATTTCTATGTAAAAAAAATAATAAATAAAATAAAATAAAATATGAAAATTTATGAAAATATTTTTGGTATTTTTAATGTTCAAGAAAAATAAAATAAAGTCAGAAACTAAAAATGAAATTCAAAAATATAAAAAATAATGAAAATGGGCCAGGGGGTGTGAGAAGCAAGTCAGGGGGTGTCAAAAGCAAGGAAATGCCAAGGCCCAGCCCAGTTCCAGCATCGTCTTCAACCTTTGAACAAAAAAAAACGCGCGCTGTGTATAAATCTGGAAATCCTGCATATGTGCTCTAAAGCAAAAACTCATAACACAAAAGTTATAGCAGTTTTCAACACGATTCCAACCATGTAAAAAACTTAATCTAACTCTCAAAGACCGGAGAGAATTTCTCTGGCCCTAATTTCTAACCTAACTTTTTCAGAAATTTCATCAATCAAATTCTCTCAACACAATTAACTTAAATGAAATCTATGCATATGTACAGCTTAAGGGAAATGAGTACTAAATTTTTTATTCACAAACCTAAGCCTAATGATTCCTAAATAGAGAGATAGAAAGTTAGAAAATACCTGCTTCAGTTGAACTCGAGTATGGCAATGTGGAGGTTTTCAATGAGGCCTGAGATGCTTGGGAGCTTGCTTGAACTTCCTTTAACCTTCCCCAATGCTTAGTTGGCTTTGAGTTTGCTTGAATAAGCCTGTAGAAGTCAACCTGCACAAGCAAAATTTAAAAATAGTGAAGCTTGTAAATGGATTTACAGTCACTGGCCAATGGTTGGGATAGCTTAGGTGGGTTGTATGGAGTGTGTTGGAAAAGGTTTGGGGCAAAACGCACGAGTGGTTTGTGAGATGGAGGTGCAACTGCAGAAGTTGCCATTTTTTGCAAGAAGATGGTGTTTTGGAAGGCTTTAGAAGTGGTTAGCTCGTGCTTCTGACTTAAGGCAATGTAAAAAACTTGTTTTAAATGGTTACAAGAGTTGGTTTTATCAGATACAAGAGTTCTCTTTGTTTTTGCAAGTTGACTTGGCTTTTAAGAAAAGTGTGAAATGACAATGCAAAGGGCTGTACCATCTAGCTTAGGGTTTGCCAAGAGTTGGTATACGTTTCCCTATCTTTGTGAACTTTGTTTTCTGTGAATGAATGGTCCAATGCTCAGAAGAAACAAAAAATGCATAAAGTTGTGCTTTATGAAAATAACATTATTGCCTTTTTGCCAAAAATGGATTAAATCCTTCTGTAAACTTCTATTGATTAGAACAATGCCTTAAACCATTGAGTTTTCATTCAATTTTTGAGTGTGTAAGGGTTTAGATACCTGTAAACAAGTACAAATGAAGCTGGACAGAAATTGCAACTTGGAGCATAGTGAAAAATGCAATGGATCAAAGTGACTTTTTGCCAAATTCAAACCTTCGATTCTCCCTAACCACAAATGATTTTGGAGAGTTATTGGAAATTTTGGAAAGCTTGTAACGTGATCTATAATCCATCTTTAAAATGAATTTTTATATTCCAAGTGGAACTATGTGAAAAATTGCCATGAAGATAGGTCAAAATCCTGCCTAAATTAGGCAAAATTTCACTAAGTTAAAAGTTTCATGGACCCTTATTCAAAAAATCATAACTTGAGACCCAAGCATCCTTTGGGAAAACTTTGTGAATAAAAGTTGTAGATTTTGTGGAGGACTACAACTTTCATGTTGGAAGTTTTCTTTGAATCCAATTGCATCATGGAGAAAAAGTTGGGCAAAGTTGGGAAAAAATGAGAAAATTTCATATCTTAGAAAATTTCTAGGTTATGAAAAATTTCATTTTAAAACCCTAATTTGCAAAATTAGGTTTCTTGATGAACAAGTTTCATGTTTTGACACATCTTGATTAAAAATGACCCTTGGCACTTGATTTTGACCAAAAAGTCAAAGTTTGAGTTTTTAGTGTACAGTTGATTTTTGATCAGTTGACTGGAAAATTCATCTGTCAATCCAATGCTTTTGAGATCTTTTGAACCTTGTAATTAGGTAAAGATGATGCCATTGAGTCCTTGAATCCATACTTGAACCCAATTTTCCATTGGATAGGTGAAAAAAAAATCAGAAATTGCCCTTATATAGTCAAAACCCTAAAAAATGACCATTTTGCCCTTTTGATGATCTGATCAAATTTTTTGAGGAGTTGTGGTCCAAACTTGATCAAATGGTTCATATGAGCCTATAATGTTGACGTGGATAAAAAATTATGAGGTTCGACTGTAAATTGGCTACAATTGACTTTTTTCCCCAATACAACTGATTTCTAGGTCAACTGTCCAATTGACTGGGCAAAAAATTTGATTCAAAGCTTGAAACTTGGTATGGGCAATCTTATAAGTCCAACATGAAGTATGAAATTCACTTTGAGCATTGGAAGTCCAAAAATCCTTGTGCAATATTAAACCCTAATTTCAGGTCAACAGTGCAAGGAGATGTCTTGAGCAGAGCAAACCCTAATTCTGTCTGAAGTCCAAAGAGTCTTGTGAGGGTAAATCTTGATAAAATGAGAGGGAAAATTTTGGGGTACAACACATGGTTATGGAAAGATTTCATATGGATTAAAGATCAAATATTCCCTTCATGAATTCTCAAGATCATGGCCAAAAATAATTAACCTAATATGATTCACTACTTATGCTGAAGATCATTAAACTCTAAGGACAAGAATTTTCGTGCAAAGCTGCCTCCAAGAACGAGAGAAAAACTTCAAAATTCCAAAGAAAAGTGTGAGACGGATATCCTTATATAGGCCAATTCAAGGTGTGCTGAAGCTTTCTATCGCTTGCTGGCAGTCTCCTGGAGCTAACCCAATCATTTGCAAGGCTTAAAATGCCCAGAAACATCCTACATCATTCACACGGTTTGCCTTCAAACTCAAAATTGTTTTCAATGTTTCACGCATCTGTTTACCTAGGGTTTTGGTAAACAACCGCTGATCCTCCAAATGGTTACTTATTTGGTTACTCGCAGGATCGATCAGATTGATCCTATGGACATAGGTTGATTTTGAAGTTTAATTAAGTTGGATAAGGCTTTAAGTAAATTGTTTAAAGTAAATTGCATAAAGGAAAGGCTTGGTAAAATAAACAAGGCTTGAATGTAAAGGTTCGACAGGAATTTAAAGGGGAAAAGCAAGTAAAATACTGGAAAAGTAAATGACTTTAATTGATAAAATTGGTGTTTCACACATACATTTCTCAACAATTCGTTCGCTCACACTGGGTACTTGAATCTAAATGAGTGACTATGTATCTATTGTGAACACACGCGAGAAACTACATGTCTACTCCTATTTATACAAAAACATTCCAAGTAACCGTCGGGCAGTTACACTGCTTCGAGATCAAGCCACTTGGCACGTCCTCCATGCTCGACGCTCCAGATCCTTGCACGTTTGCACGTAGTAACTGCTGGAAACCGTTTTCCCTCCAAAGCTTTGAATTTCAAACTGCTCCACTCTGGACCATCGAACACGTTCGTCAAGAGACATCTTCGACGAAAACTCCTTCGACGTCGAAGGCAATCAGCCTTCTTCCTTGGAAGAAATCTTCTAAGTATTTTGCCATCTTTCGACGGGCATTTCGACAGGCTTAGCCAGTCGAAAGCATCTTTCAGCTTTTAATGGCTGCCATCAATCAAAACAAAGGTGTCGAATTTAGGAGCCAACAAATTGCCCCCCAAGAATGCCTTATTTCGACTCTGAAAGAAAAAGGCATTCTTTGAAAACGCCATTCGACACCTATTTTTCCACGCTTAGTCACAAGCTAACTTGTGCACTTTTTGTTGCTTTTTACCAACTATTGGCAATCCCAAGAAACCATCATTGATTTGATCCTAGGACGTCACTTCCAGTACGGCGTGCAGTACCAAACGTCACTTCAAAATTTGTCATTATGACAAATCCCAAAAACGAGGACGCACGCTGCGTCTCTCTGTTTCTGCAGAAACGGCCAAAACAACAGGATGCTACCACGCGTCCCACTAATTCCTGCAGCATTAAATGACATTTAATGTCCTCGTTATTGGGAATTTCTCCCACTACTATAAATAGTAGTGAATATCCCATTGTGGGACTTTTCACGCAAACTATCTCTCAAACTCCCTTGCTTTCATACAAACTTGCTCTCTTTGCAGAAAAACTCTTCCTTTTTCACTCCATCTTCATCTTCAACAATGGCCTCTGCTTCTACTGCCCCCAAGACTAACGCACCAACTGAACAACTTGCTAAGCCCAAGGTCTTTGTTACTGCTCCGGTAGTGAACTCTACAGGGAAACGAAGGGTCCCTGAACCTTCTGACATCTCCGTTCGCGATGCTTACTCGCGTCACTTGATGATTCCGGTTGGATACTCCAACCAAATCTTCGCAATGTCTGGACCCATGAACCCAAGCATCTCTGAAGCTCTGAAGATCAAGAGCTATTTTCCCATCGTCGAGAAACTCAAGCCAGTAGCATGCGCCAAGAAGGACGCAGAAGACAACGAAGACCCTACACACGAGAAGATCGACCTTCGTTTCTTCAACAGAAGTGTTAGAGTCTTCAGGTCTTGCCCTAATCTGACCTCTGACTATATTGCTTGGCTAACAAAGTTGGAGAAACATCAAACTCCAGTCTGGAAGGAAATGGGAATCTTTGACCTAGTAATGCTGTCGAAGACAGGCTTAAACTACTCCCCAGAGATGCTTATAGCTTCGCTGTTGTTCTGGGATAACTCTCACTTCACCTTTCACCTTCCAAGTGGGATGTTAACTCCCACACTCTTCGACGTAGCAGCCATCACTGGCCTTCGACCAACCGGAGATTACTTCGACCCGGAAGAGATGTCGGAGGACCAAATTGGCTTCTCTGAGACCAAGCCAACATTCACCACCTTCATCAACCATTATCACGACAGGTCGACGGATACAGTGTCGGATGTCGAACACATAGCGTTTCTAGCCTTATGGCTAACTCGCTTTGTGTTTTGCTCGAAATCTCTACAAGTGACCAAAAAGATGGTCACTCTTGCCACCCAACTGCATCACCGCCAGAACATCTGTTTGGCAGAACTAATTCTGGCCAGTCTTTATGACTCAATCAACAATGGGGTTACTCTCTTGAAACATGTCGAAGATAGGAACAGTTTGCTACTCGCTGGGCCTTTCTGGCTACTTCAACTGTGGCTCAACGCCACTTTCGAATCCTTCTTACCCAAGAAGAATCAGATAAATGAACAAGCCCCAGCGATAGCTAATAGACGTATCGAAGGAATTAGGCTGGCTCTACTGACACCTGTGGAAGATGGGCTAGAGTTCCAACAAACCTTCACTAACTTCGTTCTGATGTTCGCTCGAAGGAAGGAATTTGTTTCAACTATGGCTCCATTTGCTCAACGGAAGGTGGGGCCAGCATGGTTCACAAGGCCACACCCAAAGGAGTCGAGTGGTCCCAACGTCGATGAGCACACTGTACTTTGGGAGGCGTTCCTGACACCCAGGATCATGCCTCTTCGATTTAAGAGTTCTAAGACTCATTTGAGTCTGCTTGCCTATCAACCCAATCTGGTATCTCGCCAGTTTGGTATCATCCAAACCCTGCCTTCTCCCATTTTCCAAAGAGAGAAGTCAATGTTGTACTTCTGCAACGATTATACAGAAGAAGCTGCCACCAAGCATATTGGAAGATATGCTGGTCGAACAATCCTCTCGCTGTTTAACTACCAGCTTAACTTCCTTTGCTCACCATCTTTTGAAGAGTGGTGGAGAAGCTATTATACTGAGTACTTCTTCGACGAGAAGGACTTCATGGCAGAGTTGCAGAAGTCTTTTGTCCTTGTGTTGGACAAAGTAAAGAAATGTAAGTTCATGCTCTCACATTTACTTTTTATCTTTCTCTTCGACTGTTAGCCTGTTTAACTTTCCTTTTTGCTTTCAGTTGTTCGAAAACCCCTAGCCAAGAAGGCTACAGAAGGCCCACAAGGAAGAGTCCCTTCGACAAAACCTCCACCGCCGGCGAAGACTATAGCGCCGGCGAAGACAACGGGCAACCAACAGGGAGAAGGCTCTTCGAGGAGGCCTCCTGCATCGGTAACCAGATTTTCTTCATTTTCATTCTGGCTTTCGATTATTTATTTTCGACGTAATTATTCAATCGAATTCCTATTGGTTTTATAGGCCCCTTCGCCCAAGAAAAGGGCAGCATTGGTGATCGAATCGGGGAGTGATGACAAAAGTGATTCCCCTCCTTCTCCCTTAAAGAGGCGAAAGTTAACGAAGGACGCTTCTGTTCCTACTCCAGCTCCTGAAGGTCGAACCGTCAGAATAAAGGTTGCTGTGAGAAAGCCTAGGCCACCTGCAGTGGTCATCGAAGAACCAACTGAGGAGGAACTGAACGCTCTTGTTACCAAGCCTGTCGAAAGTGATAATTCCAGCCCTGGGGCTGAAGTCAATCCACAGGTAATCTATTGGACCCTTCTCATAACTTAGGCATAGATACCAGTATTCGATTGAATCTCTTTCGACATCTGAAGATTTATCTTCTTTCTCCTTTTCAGGACACCACTGGAAGTTCTCCACCAAGGACTTCAGAAACTCTAGAATCTGCTGACCTTAGCAGGCCTCAGGTGCAAGATTTGGGCAATGACGAAGCCCACACTGAGAATGAGGCCAATGCTGAAACAGTGGAGAAGACAACTGAAGAACCTATGGCGGAGGAAACACAGCCAGAAACGGTTCCTGTGGTGGACTTGTCGTCAGAAGAGAATCCTGAAGGAAGAGACCAAGGCAATGGCGAAGAGAATCAAGATGCTGTTGACGAAGAGCATCAAGGTGGTACTGGCGAAGACCACCAAGGTGACGCTAGCGAAGAGCCACAAAATGACGCTGGCGAAGGACCCCAAGGTGATGTTAACAAAGAACCACAAGTCGATGCTAGTACCGCCTCAGTTCAAGTCGAAGAGCAACCAAACGAGGCACTCAGCATTCAACAGCCTCCAGCCCAAGATAATACTGTGGCAAGGGTCACCTCCTCAAAGCACAGGTCGAAAGAGGACTTGGAAATCTTGAAACAAACTGACCCTGTCAGCTACCTCAATGCAATCGTCGAGAGTAAGAGTTCTTCTGACACTAGTCAGGAAATTCCTACTCTGTCAGGGAAATCTACTGAGACTTCTCCTCTTGATGATGCGTTGGCGAAGGTTAAGGCCCAGTTCTTCAAGAGAGATTTAATGAAGGCTTTAGAGGGGGACCCCACTGCTCCATCTTGCTTGAAAGAGGTTTTGAATGCTGTTGACTTCGAAGCTGTAGCCCCAGAAATCTCAGACTTAATCATGGAATTACATTCTATGATTGATCAAGTCTCCGCGGATTACAGGCGCCAACGAACTTTTAACAGTCAGCTCGAAGTGTTGCATGGCAAAAGCTCATCTGCGTGGACAGCTGTCTCAGATTCGACTTCTCGAATTGCCGAGTTGTCGAAACAGAAAGCGTCTGCACAGGAAAGGTTCGATGCTATTGAGCGAGAGAATGTCTCCTTCCGAGCACAAATTGCAGAGATAGAGGCGAAGATAAACGCCAACACTGTGCTCCAGGAGGAAATTCTTTCGACCATCCCAGACACTGAGAGCCAGACTGAGATCAAGCAAGGCCTGGAATTCGCTGAGAGGGCTCAAAGCCTCGACGCTCAAATTGCCAAACTGGTGCAAGAAAAATCTTGGTGCAAAAAGAGGTTGGAGCTGCAGTATGCCAAGTATCTTCGACTCAAGAATTCTCTTTCCTTTTGATTGATTCTCTTTTGTAACCATCTTCTGTAATCGTTTTCGACAACAATTGCCATTTTGGCTGAAATTAATAAAAATTTCCATTTTTGCATTTTCATGGTTAATTTAGTTTGTTCTTTTACTATTTTATTTTTATCTCTTGAAGTATAGGCTTATATTTTTTCAAATATTTACCATTTACTCTCAAGAGCCTTTTATCACCACTTATCTCTTCGACTTCATAGGCTCCACCAGAAAAAGTTTGGATAACTCTGAAGGGTCCTTCCCATTTGGGTGACCATTTCCCCATGCTTCGATCCCGTCGATCCATGGGAAGAATTACCTTCCAAACTAAATCTTCAGGCAAAAATACCTTAGGTTTTACCTTTCTATTATAAGAGTCTTCGACTCTTTTCTTCTGAAGCCTGAGTAAGTCGAGAGCGTGTAATCTCTCTTCGTCTAAATCCACCAGTTCATCTAACATCATATTCCAATAAACCTCAGAAGGAATATCATAATGCCTCTGAACTCTTGCAGATTGAAGACAAATTTCTGCTGGCAATACTGCATCATGGCCAAAAGTTAGCCTATATGGTGTTGTACCAGTGGCTTCTTTTGGGGACGTTCGACAAGCCCATAAAATCTGGTCTAACGTCTTATGCCAATTCTTTGGTTTCTTCCCAACATGTTTCTTTATCAAGCCAATTACCACTTTGTTAGCTGCTTCGACTTGACCATTCGCCTGTGCATAGTAAGGCGTGGATGTTAGGAGTTTGAAACCTGTTTCCTGAGCAAATTCCTGCATCTTTCGACCAGTGAAAACTGAACCTTGATCAGTTGTTATTGTCTCAGGGATTCCATACCTAAATATAATGTTCTTTTGAATGAATTCAATGACATTTTCTTGGTCTACATTGACTAAAGGGACAGCTTCGATCCACTTAGTAAAATAATCAATGCCTACCAATATGTATTTCTGACTCTTTGATGATGCTGGTCGAATCTCTCCAATAAGATCCAACGCCCATCCTCGAAAGGGCCAAGGCTTCACTATCGAGTGAAGTTCGCTTGCTGGTACATGCTGGATGCCTGTATGAACTTGACACTCTTGGCAACCTTTGGCGAACTCAACACAATCTTTCAGCATAGTGGGCCAATATAGTCCTTGTCGAAACAACAACCATTTCATCTTATGGCCCACTTGGTGAGCCCCACATGCCCCAGCATGTGTAGTCGAAAGGGCTATGTATGCTTCAGTTTCACTTAAACACTTCAGCAACACCCCTTCAGGCGTCTTCTTGAATAACTCATTACCCATGAGTACAAAACTCAACGCCCTGTATTTTGTTTTTCGTTCTGTCGGAGCTCCTGGATTTTGAAGATAGTCCACAATGGGTTTCCTCCAATCTTGATCTGACAAATTATCAATGAACGAAATCTCGAAGTTTGAGTGATCAGCATAACCTAGCCTCGTCGATTCCAAGTCTGATGGTGATAGACAAGTTGCCTTTATCTTCTCTCGAACTTCGATTGCTCTTTGTAGTTTCGTCTTTGAAATCTTATACCCAGATGCAATCTGTGCCAAGTCATTGGCTATTTGATTTTCGACTCTGGGTATGTGTCGAATATTGACACTTTCAAATTGTTTCAATAAACGATTTGCAATCACAAAGTACATAATGAGATTTTCTCTTATGCATTTATACTCCTTTGTGACTTGCTTGATGACTAACTCTGAGTCTCCCATTATTTCGACTCGAGTTGCCCCCAATTCCAACAATATTTCAAGGCCAGTAATTAGAGCTTCATACTCAGCCTCATTGTTCGAACAAGAACCTTCTATTTGGTACTTGAATGTTGTTGGAATTTTATCTGGAGAAATAATCAAGACTCCTACTCCTGTTCCATTTTTATGGCTGGAACCATCGAAGTAGAATTTCCAAGGTTCTATCTCCACATAATTAATATCCTCGACTTGAATTGAGTGGTCGACTATGAAGTCTGCAACCACTTGTCCTTTTACTGCCTTAAGAGGCATAAAGGTCAAGGAGTATTCAGTCAATGCTAATGCCCACTTGCCAATTCGACTATGCAAGATAGGTTTCGACAACATATATTTGAAAACATCAAAATGAGACGAAACATAAACATCAACTGGTTTTATATATTGTTTGAGCTTTGTACAAGAGAAATACAGACATAGACACAATTTTTCAACTTCGCTATATCTAGTTTCTGCATCATTTAAAACTCGACTGAGATAATAAATGGGTCTTTCGACTCCATTCTCATCCTCTTGGGCTAACATACTTCCCAGAGTTTTGTCAGATGCAGCTATGTACAATCTCATACTCCTATTGCTACAAGGAGGCACCAAAATAGGTGGCTTAGTGAGGTACCCTTTGATTTTGTCGAAGGCTTCTTGCTGCTCTTGCCCCCATTCGAACCCCTCTTTATTCAGTCGAAGTAAGGGTGAAAAGGCCTGAGCTTTCCCACTTAGGTTAGATATAAACCTTCTCAAGAAATTTATCTTGCCTAAGAGAGATTGCAATTCCTTCTTATTCGATGGCGCTTTCGCTTCCAAAATTGCCTTCGTCTTGTTCTGATTTATTTCGATTCCTTTCTTGTGAACAACGAAACCCAAGAAATCTCCAGCTTTTACACAGAACGCACACTTCAAAGGATTCATCTTCAGACCATGTTCTCTCATTCTTTCGAATGATTGTCGAAGGTGGTCAATGTGACTCTTCCTGGAAACAGATTTTATAACAATATCGTCAATATAAACTTGCATAAAAGTGTTAATAAAATCATGGAAGATAGTATTCATTGCTCGCTGGTACGTTGCCCCAGCGTTCTTTAGGCCAAAAGGCATCACTACCCATTCGTAAGTGCCTAAGGCCCCAGGGCATCGAAAAGCTGTTTTCGACACATCCTCTTCAGCAATGAATATTTGATTATATCCTGAATAACCATCGAGCATACTCAGGTATTCGTAGCCAGCGGCAGAATCGACTAGCATTTCCGCCACAGGCATAGGATATTCATCTTTGGGGGTGGCAGCATTCAAATCTCTGAAATCTATGCACACCCTTAATGTGCCATTTTTCTTAATTACTGGCACAATATTTGCAATCCATTCGACATACCTTGTAACACGGATGAATTTGCATTTCAGAAGTCTTTCGACCTCCGTTTTGATCTTCGACAATATTTCTGGAGCGAAGCGTCTTGGATTTTGCTTGATTGGCTTCTTTCCAGGTTTGATCGGCAACTGAAGTTCTACCAATCCTCTGTCGAGACCAGGCATTTCGTCATAATCCCATGCAAAACAGTCTTTAAACTCTTTCAGCAATTGGATTACTTCCAACCTAAGTTCTGGATCAATTTTGGCGCTGATGTAAGTTGGCCTATTCTCTGATCCTTCGCCTAAGTTGATTTCTTCTAAAGGGTCTTGTGCTAACATCTTAATGTTGTTCGCCAAGGGATCCTTTTCGAAGCCCAAAGGCTCATCGTCATAGATGGCGTCGAGCCTCTGTTCCTACATTTCATCTGGCATGATATCAGGAGGTCTTGGATCGAAATCCTTTCCTGGGCCAATAGCAGACAATTGTTGATCATTGGCCTGTGTGGCCATGTATTTTACCTCGGCTTCGAGAGCCGTTATCATCTTGGTTTCGGCTACATAAGCCGAAATTCGCTTCAGAGATTGTGACTCAGTCATTATCACTGAATTCACTTCCCCAACCAGTTGGTTGGATATCAGTTAGCCCACTGAAGTCTATGTGGGACAAGTCTTCTCTGTCCCATTGGAAACCATGCTCAGGATGCAGGTATAGGGAACAAAAGGTGTTTGGCGCTGGCGCCATGTCGAAGTCAGGAGTTGGACATGGCCCTATGTGAGCCAAATTTTTGTCGAAATCTGTTACACCCAAGTGATTCACTTCGCCAAGGTAGTAACTCTGATCCGCCTCTATGTTCTCGACCATCCCATCTGGACGCCATAGAAGCAGCCTTTGATGCATCGATGAAGGCACAGCACCTACACCATGAATCCACTCACGGCCTAACAAAAGGTTGTAGTTAGGTTTGGCCGATATGACCATGAACATTGTTGGTCGAAGGATCGACCCAACTTTTATGTCGAGCTGGATCACTCCCATGGTGGTCCCAATGCCTCCCTCATAGTTGGACAGGACCATATTGTGAGGTTTGATTTCTTCATCCCTTTTGCCAATCTTTATTAGCACAGAATGAGGGATAATATTGATAGTGGCCCCACAGTCGACCAATATTTTGTTCACAGTGGTCTCCTCGAGCTTAGCCCTTATGAACAAAGGTTTGAGGTGATTCTTCATCGCCTCTGTAGGTGGCTCGAAGAAGCCATTTTGTTCCTCTGTAGTGCCATTGTCCATGACAAAATAGCACACTGGCCTATGTTTGGCCATTTCTTGTTCCACCTCCCAGTCACTGGCTTCGACTTCTACCTGTCGATTGAATTCCCTGGGCAGTACTGAAACAATGTTCACCATTATATCCAGAGTATCGTCGGACTCAGCATCATCTTCGTCTTCGACTTCACTTTGGTTAGGCCAGACCAGCCTGTTGGTGACTGGTTCTCTCTCAAGAGGCTTTCTCTGTTTCCTTTGAGGCACATTCGAACTAGTTTCTGCCTTAGGTTCGTTGGCAGCCTCTCTTTCAGCTTTTCGCCTTCTTTGATATCTCCTCCATTGGGATCTCGACATAGGATTCTTTCCCTTGTAGTTGCTGGATACTTGAGCAACCTTGGGTGCAGCAACTTGAGGATCTTTCTTCTGAATTAAAGAGGAACCTCTTGGCACTTCGAAAGAATGCCATTTCTCTTCGCTTGGCCTTTTGCGGCCAGATGTTTTGTACCAAGTGTCTACTGGTACATTTGTTGGAGGCCTAAAAGTCAAAGGCCTCTTGTCCTGATTAGAACCCCTTCTGGGATCATGTCGAAGGTCAGCATTTTCCCTTCTCTTGTTCGCTGCTCTCACGCCTTGTATGTGCTCAGCAGCTTTTTTATCAAAGATAGAACTGCATCTTGGACACAGCATCACCTCTGATTTCTTCTTCTGGCATCTTTGTAAAAAATCTGCCAAGTTTTCGTTTTCCCTAGGGAAAGCCGTTTTATTTGCCTGCTCTTGCCTTATGACTTCTTCTGAAGCTTTAGGGTCAGAAAGTTCAACCATGTTGATATTCATTGTATCCTTATTAGCAAGAGTTAGTTGTTTCATTTGTGTCTCCAGATTCTCCGTCTGGCCTTGTACAGTGGCCAAGTGGGAACTGGGCTTTGGTCCAGTTTTTTGTGCTTCAGCAGTCTTCGACTTCGGGTCTTCGACCGCTTTCTGGACAGCCTCAATTGTCTTCCTGGATAAATTTCCAGAAAAACTGCCAAAGATTGGCATGTTGATGTGATCCTTTGAGACTTCGACCATGGTAATGCCTGGCTTCTTCGACTGGATCCTGGTTGCCTCTATCATGTTCACCTCAGAGGGTTTTGCATAGTGGGCTTCAGCCTTCAGTGGATTGGAGTCGACAGCCATGGGGGATTTGTCAGCAAACTTTAATCTCCCTTCCTCAATAGCGTCTTGCACAAGATTCCTGAAAAGAAAACATTGAGAAGTTTTATGGCCCAAAAAATTATGATATTTGCAAAAACCTCTCTTCTTTCTTTGATCAAGAGGAGGCACTTTTACCCCAGGGGGTACTATCATTTGGCCATCTTTAACTAGCAAGTCGAATATTTCATCACATTTTGTGATGTCAAAACTATAAGTCTTTTTTGGGAACCTATCGTTGGTCCTGTCTGGACCAATGGGATTTTTCCCATTTGAGGGGACTAATTGTTTACAAGAGTATGGTGGCCCTTGTTTTAGTTCTTCTAAATCGACTTCTCCTTCTTCGACAGCTAAAGTATCGTCGAAGGATTCTAGATCTTCGTCATCCATCTCAACATACGCTATTCTCTCTCTCTTGTGAGTTTTCGTTGCCTTAGCTTTTTCAGCTTTGAGGCGTTCGACTTGTCGAACTCTATCGGCCAGTTGGGCCATGTCTCTTAGGTACTGGGTATCTAGCTTCTTCCTAATGGAATAATCTAAACCGCCTGCGGCCATTTCGACCAGCTCATGTTCTGGCACTTGTGTAAAACATCTCGCCTTAAGCAACCTAAACCTATTCAGATATTCGTCTATAGGTTCAGTGAAACGTCTCTTCACACTCGCCAGTTCTTTCAGGCTTATCTTGGTTTGCCCCATATAGAATTGTTCATGGAACAATCTTTCCAACTGGGTCCAATGATGGATCGAATTGGGGGGTAGAGTTGTGAACCAAGTAAAAGCGTTCTTGGTTAAGGAACTTGGGAAGTATTTGATCCTCAGGTTTTCATTATTTGAAATGTCTCCTGCTTCGATCAAATACCTCGCCACATGTTCGACAGTAGATTCTGTCGTGTCCCCAGAGAACTTAGTAAATTTGGGGACTTTGCTCCTACGGGGTAAGTCAGTTTGTAACACATATTCTGACAATGGAGATGTAAAGTTGGGCCTTCGAAAGCCCATGTTCATCCCATTCTGATTCATGATCCTTTCGATCATGGTTGCCAGATTGTTTTCCAAACCCATGTTTTGGTGTTGGATATGCTGAACCACTTCGTCAGCATTTTGGTTTCTATTAACTATCCTCACCTCTGGGGCTATCACCCTAGGTTCTTCGACAGGTTGTTCTACAGGCTGTTGAGCCTGATTAATGGTGGTTTCTTCCTCTACAAATATCCCCTGATTTCCTCTTATTTGCGCCCTTTGGGGCTGTCGAATAGGTGGGGGTACTCCAAAGAAGTCAGCCAAACGCGTCATTTACGCTGTAACTTGCTGATTCGATTGAGTAGTATTTTGTATTAGAGGATTTAGCACTGTACTCAAAGTTTGTGCCAACATTTGCACCATGTCATGGTTGCTTTCGTCCATCTGTTGCCTCAAGACTGCTGTCGAGGCATTTGTAAGGCCATGGGCTACTTGGGACGTTCCTCCTAAGAGTTGGGTCCTATTTCTATTCGCCATGCCTACTCCAGAGCCTTGGAGTGGCGAAGAGGCACTCACGAAAGGGTCTGAATAAGTGGACGCAACATTCGTCAGGCTTGCCACTTCAGAAGTTGGCATACCATAGAATGGAATAAATCCTGGGGGAACCACTGGCCTTGTGCCAATATTTCCCCTTGGTGGGGGGGTTCCCAAAGGTATTCTGGGGCCTGAAAACGAAGTTATTGGCCCCGTGGTTGTGACTGACACTGCTGGTGTCGAACCAACATTCGTCGCTTCACTCACGGTCATATTAACCGTTGCTCCCACACTTGGTGGTGGAATTTCATTATTGTTTGGCGGATTCGCCATCTCTTCCCTTCTTCTGGCAGTATTGTTATCGTTGGTGTATATTCTACCACTCCTCAATAACATACAACTCGAAAAGATGAGATTATTTTCAACAATCAACACACAGTCCCACCAGGTGTGCCAATTTGTTTACCTAGGGTTTTGGTAAACAACCGCTGATCCTCCAAATGGTTACTTATTTGGTTACTCGCAGGATCGATCAGATTGATCCTATGGACATAGGTTGATTTTGAAGTTTAATTAAGTTGGATAAGGCTTTAAGTAAATTGTTTAAAGTAAATTGCATAAAGGAAAGGCTTGGTAAAATAAACAAGGCTTGAATGTAAAGGTTCGACAGGAATTTAAAGGGGAAAAGCAAGTAAAATACTGGAAAAGTAAATGACTTTAATTGATAAAATTGGTGTTTCACACATACATTTCTCAACAATTCGTTCGCTCACACTGGGTACTTGAATCTAAATGAGTGACTATGTATCTATTGTGAACACACGCGAGAAACTACATGTCTACTCCTATTTATACAAAAACATTCCAAGTAACCGTCGGGCAGTTACACTGCTTCGAGATCAAGCCACTTGGCACGTCCTCCATGCTCGACGCTCCAGATCCTTGCACGTTTGCACGTAGTAACTGCTGGAAACCGTTTTCCCTCCAAAGCTTTGAATTTCAAACTGCTCCACTCTGGACCATCGAACACGTTCGTCAAGAGACATCTTCGACGAAAACTCCTTCGACGTCGAAGGCAATCAGCCTTCTTCCTTGGAAGAAATCTTCTAAGTATTTTGCCATCTTTCGACGGGCATTTCGACAGGCTTAGCCAGTCGAAAGCATCTTTCAGCTTTTAATGGCTGCCATCAATCAAAACAAAGGTGTCGAATTTAGGAGCCAACAGCATCCTAAACACATTCTAATCATATATTCTTGTTCATAATCTTGTTTGCAAGCTATTGGTACTATTTAATTGCATTTACAGTGCAGGAATTACCATATGCCATAGTTAGGGTTTGCAAGCTCATTTTGGGGTTTCTTAACCTAGGCAAAATATGCCATGATTAGGGTACCATGATGCTCGTGAGATTGAGACGAGTGGATTGGTACCACTGCCATTGATTTATTGTGCTTGTACATGATTTTTGAGATGCACAAGTTTATACCTACGATGAATGTCCGTTGGTAAAAGTTTGTCATCTAAGACAACAGATCCTTGGAGAAGAAGATGTTGTGGCAAGCAACCATTCGTCCGTTTGAAAGTTCGCGCGTTTAGACTTAGTGTTTTGTTGTTTTCTCATATTATGTTTTGTGTTTATTATATGAACAACTAACAAAGCTAGTCCAGTTGGTCAGGAAGCGTGCCTTTGATGCACACGTCCTGGGTTCGATCCCAGGCGTGTGCATTTTGTTATTTTCTTACATATTTCAGGCAGATCCAGCGCATCCCTCATCCCGATGCTTACCATGCGCCTCAATGTCCAGCCACTGGATACACTCTCACCCAGATCCAACGCTTAGCACAAGGAGACCCATGACACGCCTTGGTCAACCTGCAGTAGGGGATCCAAAAAGTCAAACGTGGACCAAGTGTGTTTGGGCCCAGAATTGTTGTTCACACCCTCCAAATTACCAATTTCAGGCCCATATCTCTTTTCCTTTATTTTTTTTATTTTCTTAATTAATTAATTAATTTATTTTTATTAACATCAAAATTAATTCTTTTATCACAAAAAATCAAAAAACAATATTTTCATCCAATCAGATTTAGAATTTATTTTTATACAAAAATTAATTTAATTAGTTTATTTAATTTTAGGGTAATTTTAACTATTTTGTAAATAAATTAAAATTAATTAGAACGATTAGGTTTTTTGTTTCTAACTTAATTCTATTTTCTCTTTCTTAAAAAATAACCAAAAATATAAAAATAGGCCATATAAATTATTTTCTTTAATTAATTTAATTACTAATTAGATTTATATTTATTTTTAAAAACTAATTCTTTTTCTTAAAAATAATTAAAAACAACAAAAATAATTTCTCTTTCGATTAGGTTAGACGGGGTCAAAACCCTAGTTCTCTCTCGTTCTCGATTCATCGCGTTTATTTATTTTTACCATATTAATGTAATTGTTCACAAGTTGTAATAGATTAATTAGGATTTTTTCTTTTTTTTTATCGTTTTGACGAGTTGTTTTTGGCTATGTAAATTAATACCCGAAGCCTTGTAATAGCGTAGCTTTACTTTCCGCACTTAAAATTCCGCAAAATATTAACTGTTAGATGTATGAATATTAGGAATGCATGACAAGAATGTATGATTAACTTTAAAACGGTTAGCTAACCCTAAATGTGCAAAGATAATAACTTGAAATTGAATCACTCGCACATGCGCACTCCTAGGGTACACTCCCACTTCGGTTGCCTTCGGTAAATGATCATTAAGCATAGGGTATTTTAGTGGTCTTTCTCTTGTCTAAACAAAGATCAAAGTCCCGTTCGGAAAAGTTTCCTCGGAAAGGTTGTCTCGGATACTGTTGCCTCGAATATTGATCTTAAGACATTAGGGTTACTACTAAGACGTCCTAACATTGCTTCAGTGATCGTACGTCCCTTTCGAATTGACCCTTAAAACTCCAATGACGGTGCTACCTACTCACTAATAGTGGGATAACATTGTCTAAAGGAAACAAGAACAAAAACATTCTCTTTTTCGAGTAGGTAGATTAGTTCTTAAGTACTTGCTCAAACAAAACAAACTTTTTCACACTTAAACACTTTTTCAAACAAAGTTTTCAAAACAACTTCGTAACACTCTTGAATACAGAAGCAAGGGTTAAATCGAAGTAAAACAAAAGCTTTTTTCAAACCAAACACACAAGCAATTTTGAGAATGATGAGCAAGTACCTAAGAGCCTGTAGGAAACTATGGATAGAAAGGGTGCTAATACCTTCCCTTTCTATAATCTACCCCCCGTACTCAAAATCTCAAAAAAGGGAATTTTTCTGTGCTTTTTTCCTTTCCAATTGGATAAAATAAATGTCGGTGGCGACTCTTGCTTACCGCGACATTTTGCAAACACAAACGCAAAACACAAACCAACATTTCAAAACAGTCCGGTTCTGGCCACCGTATCACAGAACCGGCGACTCTGCTGGGGAGTAATAAGTGGGGTATACCTTAGGATTAGTTCATCATATTTGTTTCTATTGTTTGATTTGATTGCTTTATCTTTGAGGGATTTGTATCGGGAGTTACTATAGATCCTAACCCGGATCTGTGGAACACCTTTTAGGTAAGTAGCAATAAACTGTGAGGTAACTGTACGGCGTAGACCGATACAATTGAAGCAATAGCTATGTTGATGTGTCACATTGGTTGGTACCGGTATCCCTTGTGGAGAAACAAGGAGAATATGGGGCTGCTATATGGGTCGTTAAGCATCAACTGACCTTAGAACCTATAATTGACCAACTTGGCCATAGGAAGTAGTGAGATAGCCGGTCTCGGTGTAAAGCTGGGAACTGGTTGATACTCGATGCTACACTCATTGAGACCATACTCTCGATATAGTTCCGGCCGCAAGAAAAGATTGCGTGAGCTAAAACCATGACCGATGGAGGATGGTCAGTGATATTGAGAACCTCTAGAACCCGGTTACTATTATTAGGACAGGTTGAAACCAACTGAACTTCAAGAGGGTAGTACCTAGACCCCATGCAAGCCTGGAACTTAAGGGATATTGTGTGACTTTTTTGCCTTTACCATGTCTGCTATCTGCTATACCTGTTGTGTGCTTTATCATGACATCATGCATCATAACATATCATGCATATTTCATTAGACTAACCATTTCAAAGACCGAGGGGATTTATCTTTGTTCTATTTTACAGATCATGACTTCCATGCGCAGACACACCATCCGAGTTAACTTTGTGCAAATACATTCTCAACTCAAAGATTTGGCCTCGAGAATTTCTGATACTTCCTTATTCATTAGAAGACATGGTCAGATTCTTAGTTTGGTTACCTCCAGGTTTGATGAGTAAATGATGAGTGTGTTATTCCAGTTCTTCGATCCGGTGCATCATTGTTTCACCTTCCTGGATTATCAGCTAGTTCCCACTTTGGAAGAGTTTTCTCATTTGTTGGGTATATCTATCCTCGAGCAGATGCCCTTCACCGGTTTGGAAGAGACTCCTAGGCCAGAAGACATTGCTTCAGCTTTTCACTTGAAAAAGGCTGATGTAGTGTCTAATTGGGAGACATGGAGCAGGGTTAAAGGTTTCTTGGCCAAGTTTCTAATGGATCAAGCTCAACAGTTCTGGGATAACTTGGACTTTCAAGATTTTGAAGACACCTTGGCTCTCCTCATCCATGGCTTGGTTCTTTTCCCGAATCCAGATTCCTTCATAGATGTGAATGCGGTCAAGATCTTCTTGTCTCGTAATCCAGTGCCTACTCTTCTGGGTGACATTTTACATGCTCTCTATACTCGTACTGTGCGAAGAAGGGGGACCCTCATGTGTTGCACGCCGCTGCTGGCGAGGTGATTTATTTTTCACCTCCCCAAGTCTGTATTGAAGAATGAGGAAGGTGTAGGTTAGGCTTACAGAATCATGTCCCTTGCTCATACGGACATTCTCTGGAGTTCTAAGGATATGGAAAGAGTAGCTGTCATTGATCGATGTGGGGAATACCCTAATGTCCCGTTGCTTGGAATTAGAGGGGGTATAACTTACACTCCTTGTTTGGCTTTATGACATTTTGGACGCGCTCAGAGAGACAGTCCCCATGAGCTGCTTCTTACAGATATTGTCTTTGACTATAAGGAGGATGTTAAAGAGCATCGCCGAAGGTTTATATGAGCCTGGAGCATGGTGAACAGGTCTGACCCTCAAGAGCTAGGACTAAACACTTCTCTCCCTATGCAACCTTATCTCCAGTGGGTTCGAGCCCGTGCTCAAAAGCTAGGGATGCCTTATGAAGTTGTGTTTCCAGTGATTATGTAGCATACTAATGAAAAAGGGGTTCCTTATACAGTCCTCTATCCCTACATGCCTACTGATCTTGGGGCATTGAAGAGATCTTGGATCCAGTTAAAGGAAGAAAGGGATACCTATCGAGAGAAGTATCATGAGCAGGAAAGGAAGATCTTGAAGCTCACGAGGCAGCTTGAGAATGAAAGGACAATCAATGATTATGTCAGCACGAAGGGAAAACGACCATGGGATTTCTGATTTTTGCTTGTTTCTAGTTTAGATTTGTTTTCAGCTTATTTCTTTTTGTAACGCCTTAAAGGCATTGTTAAACATTTTACAAGTTTGAATCTAATAAAGTTTGTTTATTTCTTGGTTTGCAAATTTAAATCTCCCAAAGTCTGAGAAATCATTTCATACGCATTTCATTATCATGCACCTCATTACAGGTATCATTATAGGTTTCTCATCTTCTTCGCTGTTTATTTCAACACAGAATGTCTTCTGAAACACCTAGCGATCAAGCCATCAAAGTTCTTCAAGCACAAAATGCTCAGTTCCAAGAGATGTTCCTGAACTTGGCTAAAGGGCAACAGGATTTGAAGACTCTCACCTTGAAGGAAAAGAAAAAGAAGAAGAAGAAGGTGGTCCTTCTGAATATGGGTCACAAATTTAGGAATAGGTTGCGACAGGAAACTGATCTGTCTCATTCATCTGGAGGAGGAGAGAATCAAGAGGAAGGAAAGGGTCCTAGTCCCGTGGTCTATGATAATGACATTGATTTTGATGAAGAACAGTATCCTCCTGCTGAGAATAGGTACAAGCAACTCGAAGACCGTCTGAGTGCAATGGAGATTCAAAAAATACATGGGTTGGACTTCGGAGATCTGGGACTGGCATCTGGGGTGGTGATCCCTCACAAGTTTAAAGCTCCTGTCTTTGCTAAGTATGATGGAGTGTCCTTTACAAAGCTTCATCTCCGCTCGTACGTCAGAAAAATTCAACCCTATACTACTGATAGAAACCTGTGGGTTCATTTCTTTCAAGATAGTCTGTCAGGGAGGACCCTGCTGCTGCTTTTTACAAGCAATACCAGTATAATGCCGTCCTTGCTCCCACGCGTACTTAGTGTCAGGGTATGTCTATGGGTGCAGGCGAAGGCTTTAAGGACTATGCTCAGAAGTGGAGAGATCTGGCTGGAAGAGTCCAACCCCCTCTGTCTGATAGGGAGTTGGTGGATATGTTTCTTGGGACTTTGTCTGGTCCATTTTTCAATTACTTGATCGACAATTCATCATCTGGGTTCACAAAATTGATTTTGATTGGGAAAAGGGTAGAAGCTGGTATCAAAAGCGGTAAGATACAGAAAGGTGCTTCATCAAGTATAGAAAAGAAGCCTTTCAGAAAAGAAGCTAGTGCAGTTTACAGCTCGAGGAGCCAAAACTGACCTGAACGCTGCCAAGCGGTAAATGCGGTAGTAATATCAAGACCCACTGTTGCCCCACAATGCTACAATTAGCAAATATTAGAGAGGCAGTGTTGTACCCCAAATTTTCTCTCTCATTTATCAAGAATTTTCTCACAAAACTTCTTTGACTCAAGACAAGGTTAGGGTTTGGTCAGCTCAAGACACCTCATCTTGCACTGATAACCCAAAATTAGGGTTTGAGTTTGCACAAGGATTTTTGGATCACCAATGCTTCATTTGACTTTAATACATCATTTTGGACCCCTAATATTGCTCATGATAGGTTTCAAGCCTTGAACCATATTTTTGATCAGTCAATTGGACAATTGACCTAAAAAATCAACTGTATTGGGGAAAAAGTCAACTATGGCCAATTTACAGTCAAACTTCATAATTTTTGATCCATATCAACATTTTAGACTCATATGTACTATTTGATCAAGTTAATATCACAACTCCTCAAGAAATTTGATCAAATCATCAAAAGGGCAAAATGGTCAAAATTAGGGTTTTAACTAAGAAAGGGCAATTTCTGATTTTTAACCTAGACAATGACAAATTGAGTTCAAACATGATTTAAAGGGTTCAATGGCATCATCTTAACCTAATTACATGGTTCAAAAGATCTCAAGTTCATTAGATTGACAGATGAAATTTGCAGTCAACTGATCAAAAGTCAACTGTATACTAAAAAGTCAAACTTTGACTTTTTGGTCAAAATCAAGTGCCAAGGGTCATAATTCATCAAGATATGTCAAAATGTGAAACTTGTTCACCAAGAAAACCAAATTTGAAAATTAGGGTTTGAATTTGAAAATTTCCATAACTTAGAATTTTTCTAAGTGTAAAAATTTTCTTATTTTTTCTCAACTTTTCACCACTTTTTCACCATGATGCATTTTGATTCAAGAAAAGTTTCCAACATAAAAGTTGTAGTCCTCCATGAAATCTACAACTTTTCTTCACAAACGTTTCCCTAAAGATGCTTGGATCTCAAGTTATGAATTTGTCAATATAGGGCCATGAACTAAATAACTTAGTGAAATTTTGCCCTAATTTAGGCAGGTTTTGAACCCAACTTCATGGCAATTTTTCACCTAGTTCCAAGGTGTATCTCAAAATTAATTTCAAAGATGCATTATAGAGAACATTGCAAGCTTTCCAAAATGTCCAAGAACTCTCTAAGATCATTTTTGAGTAGGGAGAATCGAAGAGAGGAAGTTGGCATTTTCTCACTTTTTGTTCAAGCCATTTTCACATAGAATCAAGTTGCAAACCAAACCTATGCTGGTTATTTCTTGATTTACAGGTCCTAAGCTTACTATACACTCCTTAATTAAATGCATACTCAATTGACAAAGCCTTTATCCTTGCTTTTGAAACACTGCACAAGTTGTAATTCCATTTTGGGCAAAAAGGCTTCATTGCCATTTTTATAAAGATGCACTTTTGCAACTTTGTCAACTTGGAGCATTGGACATGTCCCCTTGATACAAGAAAACTACACAGGTCTCAAGAAATTTGTACAAAATCATATCAGCCCTAAAGCAAGCTGGTACAAGCATGTGAGATTGGTCTTGTCAACTTTACTTCAAGTACAAGAAAAGTTGCAAAAGGGAAAAAGCTTGCACAGCTAGTAGGAAGCTGACTTTGGATCACTTCTATACAAATATGCAAACATTGTACAAGGCATTAGACGCTTGGCTTGAACCTAGAACTCTCTCAAACTGAAAAACACAAAAAATCTGCCCAAGCACACAGTTTCTGCAAAAGCTCAACCAACTCTCATTTGGCTCGTGCGTTTTGTGTCTAACTGATTCAAACATCTTATACACTTGATACCTAGTCATTCCAAGCCATCACCCTGGTTCTGTAACCTTTGTTTCACCATCTTCCATTTTCAATTTGGAAGCTTGCAGTTGGACTTGGTCAGGGAGTTCCAGCCATCCTCAGAGTAAGATAAGGGTTGGAATAGATTCAGGGAAGTTCAAGGAAGCTCAAACAATCATCAAGCTTCCATTAAAGTCCCTACATTGCCATACACGATTCCAGCTGAAGGATGTATTTTCTTAAACTCTATCTCTTTATACAGGCAACCTCAAGCCACGATTTGTGAAGAAAAAATGTAGTTCTCATCATAACGAAGCTTTACATATCATTACTTTGCATTTATATTACATGTGCTAAGAGAATTTGAAGCTTGAAATCTCTGAAATTTTTAAGTCACGATTTAGGGATTCCAAAATTCTCTTTGATCTTTGATAGTTAGATTACACAATTTATATGGTTGGAATCGTGAGCTCAAATGCCACATTTTTCATGTTATGAGTTTTTATTTTTATGCAAGCATAAGGAAGATACAAGTTTGAACTGGAATGGCGCGAGGAAGATGGACGAAGGACATGGATGAAGTCAGTGGGCTTTTTGGCAGCGTGGCCTTTTTGTTTTTGCTAAACACCCCCCCTGACTTGCTATTGCACCCCCCTGACTAACTTTTTATATTTTTATATTTTTCTTCATATTTTTTTATTTAATACTTTTGTTTATTTTTCTGAATGATAAAAAATCCTAAAAAATAATTCCTTTATTTTTACACTTTTTTTTTATAATTATTTTCACATAAAAAATTGATTTATTTTGAAAGAATAGAATTTATTTTCTTAATAAGTTTGTAAATAATCAAATATATTTAATATTTTTATTATACATTTTTATACTCATAAATACTTATTTTTTACATATATTTAATCTTTTAGTATTTAGGCATAATATTATTTATTATTTTTTATATACAAAAAATACACAAAATAATAATATAGAACCTTATTTTCTTTGAATAAAAACTAGGGTTTAATCCCCTTCCAAAATTAAATATTATTTTTTCCTTTTTTTTAGGTTTAAATTAAATATTTTTCTTACACAAAAAAAAAAACAAGACATAAAACATTTTTTTTCTAACATGAATATTGCATTGCATATTAAATATTTGTATTATATTTATTTAATTCGCGCAAGTTCGATTTGGTTGTAATAATATATTTAGCTTTATATTTGTGCAAATCCCCATTCAAACTTGTATTCCCCCCTCCCATAAAAATTGTTGTAATAGCTTAGTTTATTTACATTACGCAATTTATCGCTTTAAATGCCATGATTAGTAATTAGGGTTTGCATGACAAGAACAAAACAAAGCAAAATAGAAAACCCTAAATACAAGACAAAATCAAAAGCATGAAAATGATACACTTTGCACACAAGCACCCTTGGGGTTTCTCCCACTTGGTTGCCTAAAATAAAATGGCCATGTTACGCATGCGAAGTACTTGGCAAAACAAAACAAATATAAGATCATAGTCCCTCGATGACGCTATTCAAAAAGTTGCCTAAACAAAATGATCTTGGCAACATTGCTATCATGGTTATACGATGACCCACGGCTGTCCCGTTTACATCCAAAGATATGGTTGCTTACCAAATCAATGGTAAGTCAACAATATCAAAGGAATAAAAATGCACAAGAAATACATTTGAGTAGGTAGATAGATTCTAAGTTACTTGCTCCATTTCAAACAACAATCCTTGCTATTTTCAAAACAAACACATACACATTTTAAAACATCTTACAAAACATTGAAAACATTTTCAAAAGACAAACATCTTTGTATACATTCTTACGAACGAGAATCATTACAAAGATTGCCTAAACGAATGGCCTCTTTTTCAAAATACTTTCAAAACCACATCAAATACCATTTCAAATAAACCAAAGCAAGTGATCTAAGCAAGTAACTAGTTGATGTTATAGGCTTATGGCCAACGTTGATTTATGTCGATTTGATGTTATAGGCTTATGACCAACGTTGATTTATGTTGAGTTTTTGTATGTTGTTGTTATTGCTACATTCATGTTGTGTCGCATACATCACATATCAAGTTGGAGCTGAAGCTCGTTAAGTTGGCCTGAATTGGCAAAATATCAAGTTGAAGGCTTATGCATTGTTGATGCCTTTATTAATTGGCAGATTATTAAGTTGGGAGTTTTACTCTGTTGGTACCACATGCATGTGCGTAAAAGCAAGTCGCATTTTATGTTGCATCTTGAGTTGTTGTGATGATGAATTAATTGTGATATTATGTTGATGTCTTGGTTGTAATGGATGTCGTTTAAAAGCTATGAAGTGGTGATTTTGTATGATTTGATTCTAATGTATTATTCATAATACATTCTATTATATTATTTGATATCTCACCCCTTCTGTTTAAATGTTACCCCTATATTGGTAATGTGCAGGTAATCCAAAATGAAGGTTGTTTACCTTAATTAGTTCGAGTCAGTGTCGTCGCTCTGATACGTAACACTTGGGGGGCTGAACACTTGTTGCTTTATCGTTGTTATGACTTCAGTTGTTGAATTTTAAGTTGATTTCCTTAAGTACTTTGTTGTTTACACTATGGGCCGAGACCTGATATCCACCAACAACTTCTAAATCCTTGTCATATGTCTAGAGCATCCACTATCCAAGTACCAGTCTTCTCTAGTTGAAGCTCTCGCAAAAGTATGTGCTATAAGGTTAACATCTCCATCTTTAGAACTTCTATTTTACTTACTTGATTAGCTTTCAAATAAGATGGAGATTTTTGAACTCCATACAATTTGTAATATAAAGGCTTTATATGACCATACTCACCATAATAATGAAATTTCCAAGATGAAGAACTGGAATTTATTAAAGTGTCATTAAATCTGCCAGGATGTTGTAATTTGTGGTTAGACATGGTGATCATCTTCTTTTTTTAGAAGGGGAGAACGTTTCTACAGATCTTTTTATTTTGTTGATTATCAAATGGACAATTAACATTTGTATCTTCACCCCCTTTCATAAAATCAGTTCCATTTTTCATCCTTCTCAAGGAATCTGTCATGTTATCAACCTTGGAATTTAAGAGAGTTACCTTATTTTGTAGATGAGAAATAGTGCATAGAAGTAACTTCTTCTCATTCTCCAAATTAGCTATGAACTTTCTCTGATTTTCTTCTATCTTAAGACTTTATTCACACCTGTCACAAGTTTCCTTATAGGACACATCCATATCTTCATAAAGAACATTTTCATCAAAATATTCTACCTCATCTGCCCATCTTCCAGCAAGAGCAGTTACAAGCTTGACAGTCTCTGAGTTAGGATCATCTTCTGACTCATCATCATCAGAACAAGATGCAGAAAGTCCCTTTTTATGTTTCTTGAGATAGGTTAGACATTCTGGCCTAATGTGACCAAATCCTTCACAATCAAAACATTAAATCCCTTTTCTTTGAATGGACTTCTCCTCAGTTCTGGTATTTTTCTAAAAGTTATCATCATTTTTTATATCTGATGAGATGTTCCTGACATTTGGTCTTCCTCTTATATCCATTATTTTCATAATTCTATTGAATTGCTTCCCAAGTGATACAATGGTATTTGACAATCCTTCCTCAGTGTCCAAATCTATCTGACTCTCTTTATCTTCAGAATTGGATACAAAAGCTATGCTTTTGTTCTTTTTATCAAACTTGTCACTAATAGCCAATTCAAAAGTTTGAAGTGGCCTAACAAGTTCATTAACCATCATGTTGCTTATGTCATGAGCTTCTTTAATGGATGTTACTTTCATGTCAAATCTCTTAGGTAGAGACCTGAGAATCTTTCTAACAAGTTTTTCTTCTTACATCTTCTCTCCCATGGCACTAGATGCATTTGCTATTTCAAGAACATTCATGTGCAAGTCTTGAATGCTTTCATCATGATTCATCTTAAGGTTCTCAAATATGGTAGTGAGAAGTTGAAGTCTCAACATCTTCACTTTGGATGTGCCTTCAGGAGTTGTCTTGAGGATTTCCCAAGCATATTTAGCTACAATACATGAATTTATTAACCTGAAAATATTCTTGTCCACTCCATTAAATAAAGCATTCAAGGCTTTAGAATTTCCAAGAGCTAATTCATCTTCCTCCTAAGACCAATTTCTTATGGCTTTAAGGACTCATTCCCATCTTTGTCCTTCACAACAGGATAATTCCATCCTTTCAACACAGCCTTCCAAGATTTTATGTCCATAGATTTCAAAAAGGATACCATTATAACCTTCTAATAGTCATAATTTGCACCATCTAACAGAGGTGGTATGTTGTTGTATCCTCCTTCCTTATCCATAGTACCAGAAATTATTCTCTCTGGAGCTCACCCAAAATAGAACACGGTGCCTGCTCTGAGACCAATTGAAATTCTGGCACTTTAAAAACACATGTCAAGACTAATATCCTAACACCAAAACACAATGTCAAGACAAATGTTAAGACATCATCTGCTGATAGAAAACCTTTCACCAAATAAAGAAATTATGTAGAAGTAAATTGCAAAAGGTAAAAGACACAGTCAATTGTTAACTCAGTTCGGGGTAACTCACTTACTTTGGAGGTATCCAAGCTAGGAAGGAAATTCATTATGATAGTATTAGTACACAGCTAAACAACTCTAGGTTAGAACTTATCACATAATCACTACCTTTTGCAACTTCTACCTACAAACCTTCTAGATATGAGATCCCCTACTTACTTCCCACGGTCACCTCAGTGACAATTACAAAAATAAAAGATCACACTTCTAATTATAATAGTCAATTTTGCTTAAAAGCTTTTAACTAAGAACAATGACTTGACACACAATCAACTCTTTGCTTAAAAGCTCATGAGTGACGATGAACAATCCGTCTACCTCAATGTATCAAAAGATACATGGGTGACATGCAAAAACAAGCAAAGCACCTAAAGTACTTCCAAAATCCTAAACCCTTATTCTATGCACCCACTGTTTTTTATTTGAATGCTTGTTAATTTTAGGTTTAGCAAGTCTTTATATATAGACTCTTGCAGTATGGGCTTGAACTCTTCAAATAAATCCAATCTTCCAATAGTAAATCAGCTGCAAGATCTTCTCCATAAAAATAGGAACAAATCTTCAAAGTTTCCTAAAAAGTATCAAAGATCCTTTTTATGAAACCAAATCAAAATTTCAATTTTCCTAATAAAATCTTCATGATCTGCAAAAATAAGTGAGAGAATCTCACAAAATCAAATCAAAATTGTCAAGAAAATTAACAGCAGCACATGCTATACAGTTGGCCAAGATGTCAAGACATCAGGCTCAACATCTATCTTATATTCATGACAACAGAACATGTCATGACAGTTGATCAAGATGTCATGACATCTTGCTCAACATCAGATATGAACCATGTTTTAGCAAAATGTATGTCAATCATAAAACCATGGACATAAAACCATGTATGTTAATCCTAAACCCTTATTCTAAATGGGACGGACCACCCATTTTGCCATCACTAATTATAATATTTAAAATTAAATTAACATGATTAAGATTTTTTATTAAAAATAGAAAAATAGAATTTGGGACAAAAAATAAATAAAGTTAATTATAGTATAATTTAAGTTTAAATTATTATAGGAATAAAGAACTGATATTTTGATAAATGAACATTCTATTTTTGAATTAATACATATCAATCTTAAAAAAGAGATACATATATTAGAATTAAAGAGGCATAAAAGGACTTTTTGGTATATGTACTAACAATTATTTTAATAAGTTATTTATAAAAAAATATTTAAAAATAATATAGTGACGTGTAAAAAGAAGTTCTTTTAACAAAGAAGAAGATAAATTAAAACGAAATAAGGAGATATAAAAAGAATAAATCAAGATCTTTTTTGATCGTACTTGATCAGGAAGGATCGTCAATGGTCCACAAGCTTGAGTTGAACGCCAGTTGAAAGTGAAGTGGATGAGAGATGTATCTGCAAGGTACTCTGATGCTAAAGTAAGAATGGATACAATCAGAGTGCAAATAAAAAAGTGAGTAAGTGAATGAATACCTGACTCTCTAGTGTAAGCGGGAATTTATAGTCTCCAATGTTGGGTCAAGGTCCTCATGTTGGGATGATTGAGCAAGCCCAAAATGGAGACTGTCAGGACCTACATGTGTAGTGGAGACCAACACGTGGTCTCCATCCTGGGTGAACTGCTTCGAACTATCAGGGAGGTGTAGACGCGGTCTTTTCGTGGTCAAGAGGACTCTGATATTCAGAGACATTAGGTGTATGCCCTATGAGGAGGGTGCATCGTGATGACCACCTAGGCGTTGCTGATCATCCTCAGTAGTCATGTGGCGAGGAGGTGTCCTCGAAGGACACATTGGAGGATATGTCCTCGATGTGAGGGGAGGAATTCATGTCTGACATAGGTCAAGGGAAGGCTCATTCTTGCTGGGCTTCCCCTGCAGCATAGTTGGATTGGACCTTGTATGGTATTTAGGCTGAGTACAGGCCCAGTCCAGAACAGGAACCTCCCAAGTCTTTACTCCTAAATGAAGGAGCTATGACATAAGGCCAACACGTTCGTCCGACAGGCGTAGCTCGTCGGGGTGCCATATTTCATCGAGAAACATGGACGACCATATATGGTATCTATTTTGGAAGGAAGTTGAAGTGTGTTTGCGGGGAGAGTCCATATGCTCCTCGACTCTCGGGGAGACGAAAAGATTATAGAGCTTTTACTTCACAGGCCACATGGCGTAGCCTTTAGTGTGGAATGACGGCCTAGGGAGTAGGAGTCATCATGACTTAAATGCGTGGGCGGAGGAGAAGTGAATTGTTGACATGTTATTTGACGCGACACTACATCTTCCGTGCAAGTTTTATAAATAGTGCTCAAGGGCTCATTTGCAGTGTTTCCAAGTTCTTACTCCCATCTTTCTCCTTATTGCCACCAGTTTCCTCTTAGCTGCAAGCATCACCGCGCCTTCCTTCGCAAATACCATACCAACTTTGATCAAGTAAGTATTCTTTTTGCAATTACTCTTTCCCACAAATAGGTTTCATATTTTATGGAGATTTTCGACGTGATTTTTATGTGTCCAAGATGAATTTCACGCCTTGGGAGGGGTATTCCTCGCAAAATTCATGAATTTCTTGATGAATTTCACTATCTGGGGGTTTTGCCTTGAGACCTTCATACTTCTTTTCGCGGGATTCATCAACTTTGATGGATCGTATGTTCCTGGTTGGCAAAATCCCCGCAAAATTCATGAGTTTGCTCGTGGAATTCATTCGCTCCTCGCGGAACTCATGAGATTGCATTGGGTAATCATGGGTTTTCTCGCGGAACTCATGAGATTGCCCGTGGTAATCATGGGTTTCCTTGCTGTATTCATGAGTTCCTCGCGGTCTTCATGAATCTTCTCGCTTCTCGTTGATTGAGGGCTTGTCAACGTGGTTTTGTCGCAGACACCCCCCTTTCACTTGGTTTACGATGGAGGGGTGTATTTGATGTATCTGATGAATTCACTGGTTTCCTCTACTTTACAGGTGAAATGGGCAAACCAGACGAGAAGGTAGAGACAGATGAGGCGAGCAAAGTCGACGAAGGTCTCTATTTGGTCAACACTATCACGGATGCATCATTGTCCTAGGTTAGGCAGAGCTCCGGGGAATAACCTTGGTCTACAATAATGCTCGGAGGGAAGTGTATAAGGTCATCGAATATGGCAGTAAATAAGAAGGTTTTAGACGAAACTTCATGATCTTTCACCCGTATGCTACAGCCAGAATATGCTCGTGTTTCCAGGAGGATCGTTTCCCCATGTACAAAATTATCTTCAAAGATTTGGGGCTTCGTTTGTCCTTTAGTGACTTTCAAATGGGTGTCTTTAATAATTTTTCTCTGGAACCTTCCCAATTGTATCCTAACGTGATCGCCTTCATACGCGCATTTGATATCGTTTACCGCTACCTTAGAATTGGAGCGACGATTACCCTATTCTTCAAGTGTTTTCACCTTCAGCGACAGTCTAGAGGAGGAAAGTATAGTTGGGTCTCTTTTAAGCAATCCAAGATATTGTTCAAGATTTACATGGACTATGTCCGCAACTTAAAGGACAAATGGTATATCGTTTAACACGCGTCTCAAGAGGCAGTGGATGCAGTGTTTGACCTAGCTACTCACATCGATGAGGACGAGGAGGTTTGCTACGGAGAGGATGGGAAAAAAGATATCATAATGCTCTCCAAATTTCCTATCCATTGGTGTCGGGAACATTATAATCATGGACCAGCTCATTACCTCACCATTTCCAGTAGTATGGGTGACAAGGACGAGGCGCCCTTCAAAATTCTCAACAAATTCATTGATGGATTCTTCCCATCCAAGTGGGTGATGCGGGAGGGGGAAGACGTCCTTGGTGATGATGGTGAACCCAAATTCGAGGCCCACCCGATCAATACCAAGGCGCTTGTTAAGTGTCGTACTTACGGGGACGCCACGACTTTTCTGGGTCTTTACCCACGTGACCTTGTTTTGTTTTTAGTCTGTTCGTATATACCCTCCTGGTGATACTAACTTGATCATGTTGTTCTTTTTTGCAGGTAAGATGAAGGATCATCGTGAATGTTTGCTGAAATTGGATTATGATAAGAAGAGCAGCAAGAGGGTAATGAAGCCTACTCGCTTTGGCCCTGATCCTGAGCAGGCCAAGGAATGGTCTAGCCCTTCGTATATACCCCCCTGACTAACTTTTTATATTTTTATATTTTTATATTTTTCTTCATATTTTTTTATTTAATACTTTTGTTTATTTTTCTGAATGATAAAAAATCCTAAAAAATAATTTCTTTATTTTTACACTTTTTTTTTTTATTTTTTATTTTATTATTTTCACATAAAAAATTGATTTATTTTGAAAGAATAGAATTTATTTTCTTAATAAGTTTATAAATAATCAAATATATTTAATATTTTTATTATACATTTTTATACTCATAAATACTTATTTTTTACACATTTAATCTTTTAGTATTTAGGCATAATATTATTTATTATTTTTTATATACAAAAAATACACAAAATAATAATATAGAACCTTATTTTCTTTGAATAAAAACTAGGGTTTAATCCCCTTCCAAAATTAAATATTAGTTTTTCCTTTTTTTTTAGGTTTAAATTAAATATTTTTCTTACACAAAAAAAAACAAGACATAAAACATTTTTTTTCTAACATGAACATTGCATTGCATATTAAATATTTGTATTATATTTATTTAATTCGCGCAAGTTCGATTTGGTTGTAATAATATATTTAGCTTTATATTTGTGCAGATCCCCATTCAAACTTGTATTCCCCCCTCTCATAAAAATTGTTGTAATAGCTTAGTTTATTTACATTACGCAATTTATCGCTTTAAATGCCATGATTAGTAATTAGGGTTTGCATGACAAGAACAAAACAAAGAAAAATAGAAAACCCTAAATACAAGACAAAATCAAAAGCATGAAAATGATACACTTTGCACACAAGCACCCTTAGGGTTTCTCCCACTTGGTTGCCTAAAATAAAATGGCCATGTTACACATGCGAAGTATCTTGGCAAAACAAAACAAATATAAGATCACAGTCCCTCGATGACGCTATTCAAAAAGTTTCCTAAATAAAATGATCTTGGTCCCTCAAAAATGCTAAGATACTTGGCAACATTGCTATCATGGTTATGCGATGACCCACGCCCGTCCCGTTTACATCCAAAGATAGGGTTGCTTACCAAATCAATGGTAAGTTAACAATATCAAAGGAATAAAAATGCACAAGAAAAACATTTGAGTAGGTAGATAGCTTCTAAGTTACTTGCTCCATTTCAAACAACAATCCTTGCTATTTTCAAAACAAACACATACACATTTCAAAACATCTTACAAAACATTGAAAACATTTTCAAAAGACAAACATATTTGTATACATTCTTACGAATGAGAATCATTACAAAGATTTCCTAAACGAATGGCCTCTTTTTCAAAATACTTTCAAAACCACATCAAACACCATTTCAAACAAACCAAAGCAAGTGATCTAAGTAAGTAACTAAGAGCCCATGGAAAACCATGGATGAAAAGGGTGCTAGCACCTTCCCTTTTCATAATCTACCCCCCGAACTCAAGAAAACATCTCAAAGGTCTTTCCTGTACTTTTCACCTTTCCTTTTGGATAAAAGAAAAATTGGTGGCGACTCTTGCTAACCGCGAAATTTGCGATTAAACGCAAAACCTTCAAGTCAGTTCTCCCACCGCATCACAGAACTGGCGACTCTGCTGGGGAATTTTATAAAAGTGGGGTTACCTTAGGGTTTAGATCACATTTATTTGCTTACCTTGTTTGACTTGTTTGCTTTACATTTTGGTTCTATTTGTTTGGGTTTGAATCGTCCACCCGGATTTGGGAAACATTATAGATAAATTGAAATATGTTGTGGAAACTATGCGGGGTATACTGACATGGTCTAAGCAATATCTATATTAGTGTGACATATTTGTGGGTACCGGTAGCCTTTGAGTCAATCAAAGAGAATACGGGGCCGCTGTGTGATGTCATGAAGCACTAATGAACTTCTAGAACCCTTTACTTGACCAACTTGGCCTTTTTAGGATGTAGTGAGATGACCGACTTTGGTGCAGTCCGAAGTTGGTGGATACTCGATACTACACTCATTGAGGGTTGGTTTCTTGGGATATTTCGGTCGCCATTAAAGAGGCTTGAGATGAAACAATGACCAAGGAAACAATCCAGTGATATTGAGCTCCTTAGAACCCGGTTACTATTGCTAGGATAGGTTGAGCCAACTAAACTTCAAGAGGGTACTTACCTATGAAACCCCATGCAAGCCTAAACTAAGAACTTGCTTGATTTGTTTGTATATGCATGCTTGTACATAACATCATGGACATCATGAATATCATATGCATTCACTAACCATTTCAAGGATTTTGGAGATTCATCTTTGTTCTTGTTTTGTAGGATATGGATTCACTTCGCAGGAAAACTATCCAAATCAACCTTGTAAGAATTCCTCCACAACTCAAGGAGCTAGCTTCAAGGATCCCTTAGAACTCTCCATTCACCGAGAGACATGGTCGTCTACTCAACTTGGTCACTTCCAACACAGAGGAGGATATGATGAAGGTTCTCTTCCAGTTCTTTGACCCTTTGCACCATTGCTTCACATTTCCTGACTATCAACTTGTGCCCACTTTGGAATAATTCTCTCAACTTCTGAGGATTCCTATTCTCAATCAACTACCCTTCAACGGTACGAAAAGAGATCCAAAGCCAGAAGAGATTGCTCAAGCCCTGCACTTGCACTCATCTGATGTCATAACACATTGGGAAACTAGAAGTGGTGTCAAAGGCTTCTTGGAAAAGTTTCTGTTTGAGAAGGCCCAAAGCTGTTGGAATTCCCTAGAATTGCAAGCTTTTGAGGATATTGTAGATCTTCTCATCTATGGGATGGTCTTGTTCCCTAATCCTGACCAACTCATAGACGTAAGCGTTGTCAAAATCTTCATGTCTCGCAACCCGGTGCCTACATTGCTTGGGGATATCCTACACTCTTTTCACACTCGTACAATGAGGAAAAGAGGTGTTATTATGTGTTGTACTCCTCTCCTGGCAAGATGGCTTATTTCTCATCTCCCCCAATCAGTCTTGAAGAATGAGCAAGGTTTGAGGTGGTCACAAAGGTTAATGACACTTAAACATTCAGATATTCATTGGTGTTCTCGATCCAAAGAGAATGTTATCATTGTTGACCATTGTGGGGAATTCCCTAATGTCCCTCTACTTGGCATTAGGGGAGGCATCACCTACAACCCATGCTTGGATCTAAGACAGTTTGGTTATGCCGAAGGGATGACCCACATGATATGCTGATTCAAGGCCTTGTTTTCGACTATGACAACGACGATCAAGGACTTATCCAGAGATTCATCCGAGCTTGGAGGATGCTAAACAAGGTGGATAGCAAGACTTTGGGACACAAGAATTCCATCCCTATTGAGCCTTACCTCAAGTGGGTACGAACCCGCGCTCAAAGTCTTATGATGCCTTATCCCTCCATTCTCCCAGTGATTATTGAGCCTGTTAAGGAAGGAGAAGTTCCATACACTATCCTACATCCTGACATGCCTACATCACTCAAAGACCTACAAAGGGATTGGATACAGCTCAAAGGAGAGCGCGATACTTTCGAAGATCAATTCTACGCAAGAGAGAAGAAGGTTTTGGAACTCACTCGGCTACTTCATGAAGAGCAGACTCTAAACACCTACATTGCACTAAAGAGGATGCACAATGTCTTTTTACCTTAGAATTTTGTATAATTTTGCCCAAGGGGCATTGATGTACTCAAATTCTATCTTATTAATATGACATGTGTTTCTTTTTGTTTGAAACAAATTTGAATTTCTAAATCCTTGAAAGCATTGCATGAATACATATCATTCATCATAAACATAAACAGGTCTTTGCAACAAGTTTCCTCATCTCTCTACTGTTTATTTCGGTAAGATGGATCTCGAACAGACGGTCAAAGACCTACAAGCTGAAAACACATAATTTCAACAGTTAATCATGACCTTAGCCAAGGGGAAAGAGGAGCTGAAGAATCTGCTAGAGAAAGAAAAAGAGAAAAAGAAGAAGAAGCCAACTGGTGTGGTAATCATGGGCAGAAGGTTTCAGGGATAAGCTAGAAGGACCTTATATTTTCCAACAACATCTGATGAAGGGGAAAGAAAAGGAAAAGAAACGGCAGTACCATCAGATTCTGAAGAAGAAGAGGAAGAGGAGGACTACTCTGAACAACAATACCCTTCGGCTGATGACAAGTACAAACACCTTGAAGAGCGTTTAAGCGCTATAGAAATCCAGAGAGTACCGGGGCTAGATTTGGAAGAGTTGGCGCTGGTGTCAGGAATTGTGATCCCGCCAAAGTTTAAAGTGCCACTATTTGCCAAGTATGATGGGGTGTCTTGTCCTAAAATGCACCTCCGATCGTATGTCAGGAAGATTCAGCCGCACTCTGCTGACAAAGACTTGTGGGTCCACTTTTTCCAAGATAGTTTATAAGGAACGCAACTTGATTGGTTCTACCAGTTGGAAAGGGGAGATGTCCACAATTGGGAAGACCTGGCCGCAACTTTCTATAAACAATACCAGTACAATGCCGATTTGGCGCCTACCCGTACTCAACTTCAGAGTATGGATATGGTTTCTAATGAGGGCTTCAAAGATTACGCGCAAAAGTGGAGAGATCTATCCAGAAGAGTGCAACCCCCTCTGTCTGAAAAGGAGTTGGTGGACATGTTCTTGGGAACTCTATCAGGCCCTTTCTTCAATCATCTGATTGGGAGCTCCTCTGCAGGGTTTACTGAATTGATTTTAATCGGCGAGAGGGTGGAAGCTGGTACAAGAAGTGGGAAGATTCAGAAGGATGCGTCTACCTCTACAGTTGTGAAAAAACCCTTCACTGGAAGGAAGGAAGTGTCAGCTATTTATTCATACAGGAATCAAGGAAGAACCAATCGCCGACCAATGGTGGGGACCGTTATTATTCTAAAGCCTGCATCAGACCAGCCAAGAAATAACCAGCCAAGGGTGGAAAGGCCAGTTCGACAATTCACCAGGATTAACATGACTCCGGCCCAGGTTCTACCACATCTTCTAAAGTTGAATCTGACAACTTTAAAAGAGGCCCCAAAGAATCCCAATACTGCATCCCCTCATTACCATCCAAATTCCAGGTGCGCATACCATTTTGAAAGTCCAGGGCACGACACTAACAACTGTTGGGCTCTGAAGAACAAAATTCAAGACCTGATAGGTGCGAAGGAAGTTGAGTTTGATGCGCCTAAGAAACCAAATGTTATTTCTGCTCCGATGCCTAAGCATGGTCTCAATGCCAACGCCATTGAAGAAGATTTATTTGTTACCACCGTGGATGAACTATTGACTCCACTCCCGATTATTAAGTTGAATTTGTTGAAAGCTGGTATATTCCCAGGTTGTGACAAAGACTGCCATGTTTGCCTATCCTCATCATTTGACTGCCCTCTGTTGAAAAAAGGTATCCAACGATTGATGGATAACCAAGAAATTCTGTTTGAGAATGCTCCTGTTTTACCCGTTCTAGTTAAATAAGTTTCAATTATAACTATCTACACTAATCCTTCCAGGGCCCCTAAAAGACCCGTTAGGATTACACCTTCTCCAAAGACTACTCCACTCAAGATTACAATGCCCGGGCCGGTCCCGTACAAATCAGATAAAACAGTACCATGGAATTACGATGGAGAAATCTACTAGCATGGTATTAAACAAGATGAACTGACTGCCGAAGAAGAAAGCTCCGAAGAGGACAATTCCGACATTAGCAATATTGTCAGAACTAGCAAGATTACCCGTAATGGTAGAATCTTCTCTCCAGAGATTGCCCCTCCAAAGGCAGTCTTTGGACCCGTGGCCATTCCGAAGATTACCTCTGCACCAGTGATTATACCTGCAAGAGTACTTACCGACAAAGACAACACAATTCCTATCCCTACTTCCACTGCTGAGAATAAAGGAAAAAACGTTCAAGAAGAGCCTGTCCGGACGAAGGCTCAATCACTAGCTATCCCCGAAACATCCAAGAAGGAAATGGAAGAAATCTCGAGGATAATAAAAAAGAGTGACTATGATGTGGTTTAACAGTTGGGGCAAACCCCTTCCAAGATCTCTATGCTAGCTATGCTGCTGTGCTCTGAAGCACATGCAAAAGCTCTGGTAAAATTTCTGAAGACAACTCATGTGCCGCAAGATACATCTGCTGACCAATTCTAGGATTGTGTGGCCAATTTGACAGCTGATAATGGCTTGGGCTTCTCCAATGCTGATTTGACACCCAGAGGGAGAAAACACTACGAGGAATTACATGTCTTAGTGGAGTAATTTTTCTATGGCACCTTCCCAATTGCATCCTAACGTGATCGCCTTCATACGCGCATTTGAGATCGTTTGCCGCTACCTTAGAATTGGAGCGACGGTTCCCATATTCTTCAAGTGTTTTCACCTTCAGCGACAGTCTAGAGGAGTAAAGTATAGTTGGGTCTCTTTTAAGCAATCCAAGATATTGTTCAAGATTTACATGGACTATGTCCGCAACTTCAAGGACAAATGGTATATCGTTTAACACGTGTCTCAAGAGGCCATGGATGCAGTGTTTAACCTAGCTACTCACATCGATGAGGACGAGGAGGTTTGCTACGGAGAGGATTGGAAAAAAGATATCATAATGCTCTCCAAATTTCCTATCCATTGGTGTCGGGAACATTATAATCATGGACCAACTCATTACCTCACCATTTCCGATAGTATGGGTGACAAGGACGAGGGCCCCTTCAAAATTCTCAACAAATTCGTTGATGGATTCTTCCCATCCAAGTGGGTGACGCGGGAGGGGGAAGACATCCTTGGTGATGACGGTGAACCCAAATTCGAGGCCCACCCGATCAATACCAAGGCGCTTGTTAAGTGTCGTACTTACAGGGACGCCACGACTTTTCTGGGTCTTTACCCACGTGACCTTGTTTAATTTTTAGTCTGTTTGTATATACCCTCCTGGTGATACTAACTTGATCATGTTGTTCTTTTTTGCAGGTAAGATGGAGGATCATCGTGAATGTTTGCTGAAATTGGATCATGATAAGAAGAGCAGTAAGAGGATCGTGAAGCCTACTCGCTTTGGCCCTGATCATGAGCAGGCCAAGGAATGGTCTAGCGCTTCGTCTAGTTCTCATGATTTCGTTCATCCAGAGGCCATGTCGAGGAAGAAGAGGGGTCGTTCTGAAGACAAACCTGTGGATTTAACTAAGGACGAATCGTGTGCTCAGACTTTTTCCCTTCCTCATTGCTTTGTTAAGAGGATTTTTTTTTGAAGGGTTTCCTCTGACCGTGTCCAACGAGGAGTCCACCATTATCAAGCGGCTCGACGAGGAGGGAAGGAGAAAACACCTGGCGACGAGCATGGTTGGTTTAATGAAGGTCGTGGAGATGGATGTGGTCCTTTCAGATAAGGGGGGAAGTTCCTCTAATGTGGTGAGTAGGTTGGATTCGGAGTAAACAACTCTCCAGGAGAAGGTGAAGAAGTTGAAGGCCGCCCTCAAGGAGAGCGAGGGAATGTTATGGGTACAGGCTGAGGAGCTAAAAAGGGAGAAGGAGAAAGATGCAAAAGTTTCCGAGGAGAGGGACCCATTGCTGCTTGAGAAGAAAAATCTGGAGGGGGAGGTCATCGACCTGAAGGCTATCGTGCTGCCTGCTGAAGATGAACCAGACAAGATCTCCAGCTTGAAGACTTATGCAAAGCTGGTCACTCGAATTCAGGTTCTTGAGTCAAACTGTGTGGAATTGGTGTCCGACGGCTTTGAGACCATGATGGCTCAGTTGGCTGTGTTGAGTTCGTAGCTCAATATTGAAGGTGATGAAGTGTTGTCTCAGGTGATCGATAGTAAAGTAGTCCCTCCTCCTGATTATTCCAAGCCATGCGCTAAAGATGGTGCCCCGAGAAGTGATTGATGTTTCTTGGTAGTTGCTTGTTTTGTTCGAGCCGGCATGCCCGTAATTTTGTTATGTTTGGACAGGGGCCTACGTGTCCGTATTTTTTGTAAAACTTGGACAAGGGGCTTTGCCCGACTATATTTTGTTTGGGCTTGCGTGCCCTTAATTTTATAATATATGGACAACACCGGCCTCTATGGTTGGCTTTTCTGAATGCTTTTATTTTGCATGTTTATTTTGTGTTAGATGTTATTTGTCATTGTGCTTGACATGTTTATTTTGTACAAGTGTGGAGTTTGTGCTTGACCTGATTAATAGTTGACGACGTATGGAGATGTGTTAAGGAGATGGATTTGGATTTTTCTTAGACGAGGCAAAGGCTGCGGTTGGGGCCTTGCACTTGTGGCGCGAATTATCCCATCGTGAGCTGGGTGTTCTGCCTATTTGGTACCGCGACTGCGGAGCTCGGTTCGAGTTGTCCCTGTCGGAATAAGGTTTCACTCGTCCAATAAGTGAAGACTCGCCTTTTGTTATTGGTTGGAGGCTACGTTTGTACCTTAACATGTTTCTGTGGTCGAGCGAGCCCTGTCTATTGTCGGAGAGGGCACGTCAACTGCTAATCCCTAGCGTTTGCTTGGGACTTAGTTGTAATATTGTTTTAGCTTTATAACGTTCCATGGTCGAGGTAGCTATTCTCCACTTAGGTGTTCGAGGTAATACGCCCATTGCACGTGTGCTCGGGAACTTTAGACTCCTCAACGTATTTCAAGAGTGGGATAGAGAATCCCCGTCTGTAGAGCTTGTGCTCGACCATCACGTAAGAGTAGGCTCGTCGTTTGGTTGCATTGGCCTCTTTTTGGTTAGCAGATAACTATCCCTTATTGAGATGATTAATTATTGGGGTCATCTAACACGTACTGTCCTCGATGGCGTTCACCTCGGGTTACACAATGGATCTTTTAATGCTCGAGCGAGAAAGGGACTCATGGATGACCGATTTGTTTCCACCTTTCTTCTTTGTGCTTGCGAGTTTTGAAATTATGTCGTCCCGAGTGTTCTGTTCATAGTGTACATGTTTGATCTATGCACAGGCGAATCTCTTCATCCTCTCATTGACCAGTTTTAGGTATTCGATGAGGCTATCATTCTTGGCCTGGTACTCTCCTCGTACCTGGGAGGCGACGAGTTGGGAGTCCGTGAAAATTTATACTTCGCAGGAGCCTAGGTCTTCGGCCAGTCTTAGTCCCGCGAGTAGGGCCTGATATTCGGCTTGGTTATTCAATGTAAGACATGAAAGAGTGAGCGAATGTTCGACCATAACGCCCTCTTCGTTCTCGATGAGGATGTTGGCTCCGCTCCTTGTCGAGCTGGATGCTCCGTCTACAAATATTGTCCGTTTATGGTCCCCGCTTGTAGGGGGCTCGTGGGTTGTCATTTCCTCAATGAAGTCGGCCAGTGCTTGGGCTTTAAGGGCTTTCATGATTTCATACTGGATGTAGAATTCAAAAAGCTCTAGGGACCACTTCAACATTCGACCGGCCATGTCTGGTCGAACTAGGAGTTACCTTACGAGTTGATCGGTTCACACGACGACCGTGAGGGCTAGGAAGTAATATCTGAGTCTCATTTCCGCATTAATAAGGGCCAAGGCTATTTTTTTCAATCTGTTGACATCTGACCTCGGGGCCTTGCAACACTTTGCTGGTAAAGTATATTAGTTTCTTCCAGTTTGGTGTCTCACGAATGAGGGTCGCGCTTACAGCCTCGGTTGAGCCGGCCAGGTAAAGGAATATAGTTTCCCCATTCTCTAGTCGTGATAGAAAGAGAGGTTGCAAAAGGGCTTACTTGATGTAGAGGAGGGCTTGCTCACACTCCTCGGTCCACTCGAATGCGGCCTCTTTACGCAAGAGTTTAAAAAATGGGAGTGCATGTTGCTCGGACTTTGCCACAAAGCGGGAGAGTGATGTGAGCATTTTGTTCAAGACTTGGATGGATTTTTTAGAGTTTGGCAAAGGGAGCTTAGAGAATTCCCTGCATTTTTGGGGGTTAGCTTCAATTCACCATTTAGTTAAATAGAAGCTAAGGAATTTTCCCACTTTAACCCCGGATGTACATTTCTCCGGGTTAAATCTCATTTTGCACTGCCTTGCTCGATCGAAGTCTCTTTTTAAGTTGGTCGCGTCACCGGTCTATGCTCAATATTTGATGATCATGTCATCCATGTGTACCTCGAGCATGTCCCTGATTTTGTCGTGGAAGACCTTGTTCATCATCCGCTGGTATGTTACACCCACGTTGTTCAGGCCGAAGAGCATGATGTTGCAGTAATAGTTTCCTGAACTGGTCATGAAGGTCGTGCAATATTTGTTGCTCATTGCCATGGGAATATGATTATAACCTGAATATGCATCCATAAACGATAAGAGTTTATAGTCGGCCGAGTTGTCGACCAGCATGTTAATATTAGGTAAATGATATGCCTCGTTGGGGGCATGGCTGGTTAAGATCAGTATACTCAACACACATATGCCATTTTCCATTATTTTCCTTGACAAGTACAACATTGGAGATCCAAGTTGAATACTGGGCCTCAAAAATAAAATTTGCCTCTAGGAGGTCTTTTATATCTTTTTCACCAGCCATCATTTTCTCGGCAGAATGCATACGCCTATGTTGAACTACTACTCTAGTGGCAAGATCTACAACGAGCTGGTGGCAGGCGACCTCTGGGTCGAGTCCGGGCATTTCCGCAACACCCCAAGCAAACAAATCAGCATTCATCCTCAAACAGGCTTCAACTGCTTCTTTGCCAGGTCGGGTAGTTTGGCTCCAATCTTCACGCCTCTGTTCCGGTTGTCACCAAGGGGGATGATTTCAAAGTCTCAATCGGGGTGGGACTAATATGATCATGTTCGCCATCGGGGACTTTTGCCTTCATCTTTGGTGAAGCGGGTGTCGAGGTCGAAGGAGGTTACGTTGGCTGGAGTCTCCCTTTCTTCAACTTGAACGGGTTTGTCAGCCAAGAGAGTCGTTGATGTCGAGGGGGTTATTCTGTTGGTAGCTCGTACCCCAGTGTCGACCATGTTCTGTCCCTTGGAGGCTGCATTGAAACATCTCCAGGGAGCTGGGATTTCTCCTTGGATGATGGCGACGCGCCACCTCCTGGTGTAAAACTTCATCTTCAAGTGCACCGTGGAGGGTACGACAGTTAGCTCGACCAATGTTAGTCTCCCTAGGATGCAATTGTAGAGAGATGAGAGGTTCGATACCGACTTCCTTTCTGAAATCACTACACGGGAGGAGTCCTCTCTCGAGTAGGTACCTCTTCATATGGCAGGTGCAGGGGACCTGGATGGCTTCGTGGTTGAACAGATCGATGTATGCTCTAAGATTCTTGTCGCTCCTCTAGATAATCACTTCAAGGGTGGCCTCGGTCTTAGGGTGCCTCTGAGAGGTTGTGAAGCTTCTGGCGAATTGGCTCTTCAGGCTCCCTAAAGAGGTGATCAACCCGGGAGAGAGGATTTTGTACCAGTCCATGGCAGTTTTCCTTAGTGTCGTGGGAAATAGCCTGCACTTGATGGGACCCCTGATGTTGTGATAGTGGGGAATTTCCTCGAAGCTGTCGAGGTGGACATCGGGGTCGTCAGCACCATTATAGCTGTTCAGAGGGGGAGTGTTGTACCCTAAAATTTTCCCTCCCATTTTTAAGACAGGTTGGTTCAAGACATCTTCGCATGCTCCTAAAATTCTCAAGTACTCAAGAATATTCAAGAGTTGATCAAATGAACCCTCCTCCTAAGCAGTGGCCTACAATTAGGGTTTTTGTTTTCTCAAATAAAATTGGACTTCTAATGCTTCATATGGACTTCATAGTTTCTCATATGCTTCAAGGCATCCTCATACCAACTTTCAAGCGTTGCAGCACAAGTTTGCTCAGTCAATTGGTCAGATGATTGAAAATCAACTGTATTAGAAAAAAGTCAACTGTGGTCAACATACATTCAATATTTTTAGTCAACATCAACATTTTAAACTCACATTCATCATTTGATCAAGGGTTGATCATGATTCATCAAGAAAACTCAAGATTTATCAAAAGTCAAAAGTTACTAAATTAGGGTTTCCTTAAGGAGAAGTCAACTGAAATTTGACCAAGCATAAATTTCACATTCTTCATCAAAAAATTCTTAACCAAATTCCATTTTGATGTAAATTCAATTCTCTACAACTTTGTCTCTCAAAGCTCAAGGTCGAAAAATGCTTCATTTGAGAGATATGGGTCAAAACATTATAGGTCATTTTGAATGTCAATAAAAAGACACTTTTTGTCAAAGAAATTTACATCAAGATAAAATGTTCAAATTAAAAAATGACCAACATGAAGATTGTAAGGGACATCTTGATGTTTCCAAAAAGTCCAAGATCATCTTCATATGACAAAAATTAAGTGAACTATGATTTGTGTAATTTGGGCAATTTTGAGAAAATGCATGAAATCAAAATTGAGCAAACTTGAATTTTTGGGCTAATGGGCTTATCTTTTAAACTCCAAACGATTTCTTGACCTTATAAGAGACCTCTAAGTCCATTCATTCACCATTTTGATTTTGATTTCATTTATTTTGATTTTATTGATTTAAATTCAAAATTAAATCAAATAATTGTTAAGTGGAGGTATAAGACATAAAAGGCTTTTGATTCTGATCTTTTGGAGGCCCAAGATCACATTAAAAACCGTGTGAAGCTATTTGCAAAACAAATCTTTATGGTTTTGTCTTATTCCAATCTATTTTTCAAACAAAATCAAAGATAGGTTTTTCAAGATGTCCAAGCCCATCTTTTTGAACTAATCTCTTCCTATATATATGCTCATCATATTCAGACAAGGGGACACGAAAAAAAAGGCTGCAAGAACACTCTCTCAAAATATCAACTTTTGTGAAAACTAGGGAAACTCGAAATTCAATTTCCAGCCCTTCTCAAATCAAACCATCCATCCAAATCAACTCCTGAGGTGTTATAGAAAAAAAATAACATAGGTCTGATCCGTTGCATGAAGCCCATAACGTCAGGATAGCCTAGCGCCATTGTTGAACCAATTTGCCTTATCTTATTGAACCGATTTTGTTGAACTGATTTTCCCTACTGTTGATGATGGACTCAACAACTAGAATGACAAAGACTTCATCTCAATCTCCTTCAGCCAGGAGTAATTGCTATTTCCTATTTTTATTGCTTTAAGAAGTTTGTCTGTATAATTTCTCTTAAAAACATTGAATTTAAACCTTGTGCCTTGCCCGGGGCACAATGGTCCATTTGTTAAGGGTTGTCATTTCATATGTCATATGCTCATTTAATGAAAACATTGGGCAATTTTGCATTCAAATTTTGTACTCTTTGTCTTTCTTTTACTTTACTGTATTTTCAAATAGCCATGTGACCTTACACACATACACACATTTGTAGATCCACATCCACTCTGGATCTCATTGACAACAATTCTTATATTTCCGTTTATGACTTTGAAAATACAATCTATCAAGTTGAAGACGAAGGTGAAGAATATTGTGAGATACCCGAAGAACTCGCCAGACTCCTGATACAAGAGGAAAAGGCTATCCAACTGCATGAAGAACCGGTCGAGGTGATAAATTTAGGTACCGAGGCAGATAAGAAAGAAGTCAAGATTGGCGCCAACCTGGAAGACAATGTCAAGAGCATATTGGTTCAGATGTTGCATGAATATGTTGAGGTATTCTCTTGGTCATACGAAGACATGCCAGGGCTCGATACTGATATTGTGGTTCATCGTCTGCCAATGAAAGAGGGTTTTTCTCTGATCAAACAAAAGGTTTGTTGCATGTGTCCTGATATGTCATAGAAAATCAAGGTTGAGGTAATGAAACAGTTCAATGCAGGTTTCTTGGCAGTGACGTCGTATCCCTAATGGGTTGCAAATGTTGTTCCAGTGTTGAAGAAAGACGATAAGGTCGGTATGTGTGTAGACTACAAGGATTTAAATAGGGCGAGCCCCAAAGATGACTTCGCACTACCACATATTGATTTCTTGGTTGATAACACTGCTCAACACAAGTTATTCTCCTTCATGGATGGCTTCTCAGGGTACAATCAAATCAAAATGGCACCTGAAGACATGGAGAAAACTACTTTTGTCACATAGTGGGGCATCTTTTGTTATAAGGTCATTCCTTTGGGGCTGAAGAATGCAGGCGCAACTTATCAACGGGCTATGATGGCTTTATTTCATTACATGATTCATCATGAGATAAAAGTCTATGTTGATGACATGATAGCGAGATCACAAACTAAGGAGGAACACCTTGATCATCTACACAAGCTATTTGAAAGGCTGAAGAAATACAAGCTGAGGTTGAATCCCAACAAATGCACCTTTGGGGTAAGGTCTGGAAAGCTCCTAGACTTCGTCGTCAGTGGCAAAGGTATTGAGGTTGATCCCGTAAAGGTCAAATCTATCCAAGAAATGCCATCTCCCCATATTGAGAAGAACGTCAGAGGTTTCTTAGGACAACTCAACTATATTGTCCGATTCATCTCTCATTTGACTGCTACTTGTGAGCCAATCTTCAAGCTGCTGAAGAAAGACCAAGTAGTCAGATGGAACGATGACTGCCAAATTTATTTTGATAAGATTAAAGAATATATTCAAGAACCTCCAATTTTGATGCCACTAGTTGAAGGAATACCTCTGATCATGTACCTGACTATGTTAGAGAATTCAATGGGGTGTATGTTGGGGCAGCATGATGAGTCTGGTCGAAAAGAGCATGCAATATACTACCTTAGCAAAAAATTTACCGACTGTGAAACAAGATATTCACTGCTTGAGAAAACTTGTTGCGCTTTGGCATGGGCTGCTCGCCGACTAAGACAATATATGTTGACTCATACTACTTTATTAATCTCTAAGATGGATCCCATCAAGTACATCTTCGAGAATCTATCTCTCTCCGGAAGAATAGCCCGATGGCAAATGATCTTAACTGAATGTGACATCCAGTACAACACCCAAAAGGCAATCAAAGGAAGTGTACTGGCAAATCATTTGGCGCATCAAGCTGTAAATGACTACCAATCCATGAACTTTGAATTCCCGGACGAGAATATCATGTTGATTACATATTGTGAAAATCCTGGACTGTATGAAGGACCCGAGCAAGGATCCCGATGGACTATGGTTTTTGATGGGTCTTCCAACGCACTGGGTAACAAAATTTGTGCTGTGATTATTTCCCCCGAAGGTTACCATACGCTTTTCACTGTCAGGCTTTGCTTTGACTGTACCAACAACATGGTTGAGTATGAAGCGTGCATCTTGGGTCTTAAAGCTTCTATTGACCCAAGAATCTAATTCTTGAGCGTATATGGGGATTCAACCTTGGTAATCAGTCAAGTTAAAGGAGAGTGGGATACAAAACATCCAAATCTTATCCCTTACCAAGAACTTGTGCTAACCTTGATGCCGTACTTTGAAGAGGTCACCTTTGAACATATCCCAAGGGAAGAGAATCAATTTGCATATGCCTTAGATACCATGTCATCTATCTTCAAGGTCAAGTGGGACAACAGAGCTCCCAGAATTACTGTAGAAAGATTTGATAAACTGACGCACTACTTTGAGATTGACACTAATGGGGTAGAGGAGAAGCCTTGGTTTCATGAAGTGAAAAGGTACCTTGAAGCGCAAGAATACCCTGAGGGAGCTTCAATTAATGACAAGAAATTCCTACAGAGGTTCTCAGCTAATTTCTTCCGCAACAATGGGATTTTGTACAAGCGCAACCATGATTTAACCCTACTTCGTTGTATGGACAAGAATAAAGTAGAGAAAATTATGGAGGATATGAATGAAGGCATATTTGGTACTCACTCCGGTGGACATACTATGGCCAAAAAGATTCTAAGAGCTGGTTACTATTGGTCGACCATGGAATCTGACTGTTATCACCACTCGAGGACTTGCCATAAGTTATAGATCTATGCTGATAAATTTCACGTACCTTCAATTCCTTTGAATGTCATGACTTCTCCTTGGACATTTGAAATGTGGGGCATTGATATGACCGGATAAATCAAGCCTACTTCCTCTAATGGACATCGTTTCATTCTTGTTTCCATTGACTACTTTACCAAATAGGTTGAAGAAGCTTCATTTGCCTCAGTTACCAAGAATGTGGTGGCTCGATTCATCAAGCATAACCGTATCTGTCGATATGGCATCCCTGAGAGGATTATCACAAACAATGGTACCAACCTCAACAACGCCATGATCACTGAACTCTACACGCAGTTCAAGATCAAGCACCACAACTCTTCTCCATACAGACCTAAGATGAATGGCACAGTGGAAGCCGCTAACAAGAATATAAAGAGGATTGTGCAATAGATCGTGTTGACCTATAAAGACTGGCAAGATATGTTACCATTTGCTCTTCATGGCTATCGTACTTCGGCGCGAACATCAACCGGGGAAACCCCTTTCTCTTTGGTCTATGGCATGGAAGTTGTCATGCCTGTCGAAGTTCAGATTCCTTCTCTAAGGATTATGAAAGATGCATGCTTAGGCAAAGATGAGTGGATTCAGACTAGGTTGGATTAGTTAAATTTGATTGACGAAAAAAGACTTGCGGCTATCTGTTATGGTCAGATGTATTAAAAACGTATGATCAAGGCATTCAACAAGAAGATCAAGCATCTGGTATACCAGGCTGGTGACTTGGTGATAAAGTGAATCATTCTACCACAAGGAGATCCCAGGGTAAAATGGATTCCCACCTACGAAGGGCCATTTTTTGTCAAGAAAGTATTCTCGGGTAGTGCTATGATGCTAACCACTATGGACGACGAAGATTTCCCGCACCCTGTAAACGCGAACATAGTCAAAAAATACTACGCATAAGAATGACCCGCTAGGTAGACATACCTAGACAAAAATAAGGGTATCCCGATGAACCAAAAGGGTTTGGGAAAAAATTAGGGATATATACAAAAGATTGTACACCTGGCAAGATGAAAATCTGAAAAGGAAGCTTGGGCAAAAAAGGGTATCCTGGTGGACTGAAAACCTGAAAGGGCGGTCCAAATAAAAATTAGGGATTAAAAGCATACGACTATGCCCCGTTGGATCACTTACATGCAAGCTTTATTACCAAAGTTGGAAGTTCAAATGGTTCAATCAACTTTTCTGATGGCAAGGGACGAGATGTTTGAATACATAGGGGCAATAACAGAGTTTTGAACTCAATAAGATCACTTCCACATGGCTATATATATATATATATATATATATATATATATATATATATATATATATATATATATATATATATATATATATATATATATATATATATATATATATATATATATATATATATATATATATATATATATATATATATATATATATATTTGTTTTCACTTTGTACTCTTTTCATTTCATGACAAATTCCTCTTACTAGGATTTCTGTCTTTGTAAAAAATCGCATGTTTATAGGAAAATTATCAATACAAAATACATCTTAAAGTTCAAACTCTTGGGTTTTTTCTATTTTGTTTGCAAAAACATCCAATGACTAAATCAAATGAACATATGCATATGGACATGAATAACTGTTAACAAATATATGCATAAGAACAGGAATAAGCATTTACTCAAGATTCTAGGAGATGGAATGACTCTCAAGCTGTCCATAAATCCCCACAGAGCTACTTCTATAAGATTATCCCCACAGAGTAATCTTCATCTCAAATAAGGATACATTCCCCACAATTTCCTTACGGAGTTCCAATTGGTACACTTCATGAAAATTCTCTTCCCCAAATGAGTTTGAATACTGTAAATTCAATTTCCCCAGGAGAGTACGTTTCCTCAACAAAATATTTCTCCATCAACATGATTTATTTCTCCATCAGACTATAATTTCCCCGGCTCTAGTCTATTCCTCAGATTACTACGAATCACCAGTAAAATTCCTCTTCCCAATTGAAATCACCACTATCCCCAGAAAATTGTTGTAAAACCTGGAATTGGACCAAATATCAGTCAAATTTATCCTCCCCAGACGAGTCGGAAGGTTATCCATCTCTTTTATCCCCAGTCAGGGTATATAAGAATTAAATTCCCCAGTAGAGCAACGAACAACCAATGTTCCTAAACTCTACTCCCCAAGTAAGAAGTCAACATCCCTTGTAGAGTTTCCTCAAACAAGTAAACAAGAATCCCCATTGGAAGCATTCTAGACAATATTGAAGATACATGTACTCTTCACCCCCAACAATAGTCAGGGATATATTTTCCCAGACAAAATATAACATGGGCTTACAAATACACTTCACAACACATTCATACGTCATAACATATGCATACAAAACACATGTACCATAATCTCATTTATTTTGAGAACATCATTACATAATGCATTTCATACATCATGATGTTGCATATAGTTAACTCTTTACCTTTTCAGGAAGAATCAATCGACAGACCGATATCATCAACAAATCCTCAAAACGGATTGTAGGTTATTCCCTGAAACAATACAGAGTAAATATCTACATGATGGACACTCCCTTCAAACACCTGTTGGCTCAGATTAAATCGACAAAAGATTTATTCTGATACTTCTCTCATTAGACCTTTTCTGGATCAGACTAAATCGACCAAAGATTTATTCTAATACTTCTCCCAGTTAAAGATTTAAAGACCTTTGGTGGCTCAGATTAAATCGACCAATGATTTATTCTGATACTTCTCTCAATAGACCTTTTTTGGCTCAGATTAAATCGACCAAAGATTTATTCTGATACTTCTAAAAGTTAAAGATTTAAAGACCTCTGCTGGCTCAGATTAAATCAATCAAAGATTTATTCTGATACTTCTCTCAGTAGACCTTTTCTGGCTCAAATTAAATCGACCAAAGATTTATTCTGATACTTCTCCCAGTTAAAGATTTAAAGACCTCTGCTGGCTCAAATTAAATCGACCAAAGATTTATTCTGATACTTCTCCCAGTTAAATATTTAAAGACCTCTGCTGGCTCAGATTAAATCGACCAAAGATGTATTTTGATACTTCTCTCAGTAGACCTTTTCTGGCTCAGATTAAATTGACCAAAGATTTATTCTGATACTTCTCCTAGTTAAATATTTAAATACCTTTGTTGGCTCAGATTAAATCAACTAAAGATTTATTCTGATACTTCTCTTAGTAGACATTTTCTGGCTCAGATTAAATCGACCAAATATTTATTCTGATACGTCTCCTAGTTAAATATTTAAAGACCTCTGCTAGCTCAGATTAAATCGACAAAAGATTTATTCTGATACTTCTCCCAGCTAAAGACAGACGTAGATATCTTCTGGCTTAAATTAAATCGACCAAAGATTTATTTTGATACTTTTTCCAATAGATCTTTTCTAGCTCAGATTAAATCGACCAAAGATTTATTCTGATACTTCTCCCAGTTAAAGACAGACATAGATATCTTTTGGCTCAGATTGAATCGACCAAAGATTTATTCTGATATTTCTTCCAGTAGACATTTTCTAGTTCAGGTTAAGTCGACCAAAGATTTATTATGATATTCCTTCTAGTAGATACTTTTTGGCTCAGATTAAATCGACCAAATATTTATTCTGATGCTTCTCGCAGTTAAATTCGAGTGTAGACTTAGTCTAATTTCTCTATCAACAGTTACTTTGGATGGCATCTATAAGCCCATCTCCGACAAGTCTTCATTGCCTCTCCAAATGGCATCTCTAAGCCTATTCCCGATATAATCAACAAACAATTTTACTTTATGCACAGGCGAGTTTAAATTTTTGGGCACTTAAATGTTCAATCATCTTCCACATTCAAGTCGCCAATGGCGAACGTGCCAATCTAACTCTTCAGGTTTAAGAAGATTGAACAAGGGAAGCTGTTATACCCAAAAAATTTCCCTCCCTTTTCTTCAAGACATTTCTCAGAAAAGATCTCAAATTCTCAAGGATTCTCAAAGAGTTTATCAGACAAGCTCACCTCCTAAGCACTATTGGATTCTCAAAGATCTCAAAATTGCTTAGTCAATTGCTCAAATGACTGAAAATCAACTGTAATGGGTAAAAAGTCAACTATGATCAACATATAGTCAAACTTCAAGATTTTGGTCCACATTAACATTTTGAAGTCATATTCATTAATTTATTAAGGGTTGATCATAATTCCTCAATAAAAGCACTCAAATCATCAAAGGGACAAAATTGTCAAAATTAGGGTTTTGAATGAGAATGAATGATTGTTGTCTTTTGACCTAGTACATGACCTAATGACTTGAAGTATGATCTTAAGGACTCAAACACAATATCTTGACCTAATTTCATGGTTCAAAACACCCTCAAATATCAAGTTATTGATAGTTGAAATTTGGATCAACTGATGAAAAGTCAACTGACACATAAAAGTCAAACTTTGACTTTTTGGTCAACATTGAATTTCAAAGATCAAGATTCATAAAGAAATTCAAAAATATCAAACTTGATCATCAAGAATCAATAAAGTCAAGAAAAGTCAACAAAAAGTCAAGATTTCCAAGACTTAGAAAAATTCTAAGTGTTTTTATCCTTTTTAAATTCACTACTTCATGACCATTTTTCACCAAGATGCAAGATGATTCAAAGAAAACTTTCAACATGAAAGTTGTAGATCATGATGAATTCTAAAACTTTTTAATTGAGGGTTGATTTCCAAAAAATCCTTGGATTAGAAGATATAAGCCCATGAAGTCATGACATTTTATCAAAAACACTTAGTGAAATTTTTAACAAGTTTGGTCAAATTTTTATCCCAACTTCTTGGAAATTTTTCACCAAGTTCCAAGTTGATTTAGCCAAAGTTGTCAAATTAAGGTTGTAGAAAAAGTTATAAGCTTTCCAAAATGTCCAAGAACACATTTTTAGCATGCTTGAGCTATGATATTCGAAGAGAAGAAGTTGGCATCCATTCTTGAATTACAAGGCATTTTCATGAAGAACACATGACCAAATCTCAAACCTATACTGCATAATCCTTCTTTGTAGGCTTCTAACTTGCAAATAACTCCATAATTTAATGTCTACACAATTTATTGAGCTATGATCCAAGTGGTTAAGGCATCGTCCAAACCATTTTGCCATTAAGGGAAGAAAGCCAAGACTTCCATTTTGGAAAAGTGACTTTAATCACAAAGTCCACTCTCCTTGAGCATTGCAGTCATTTCTTATAAACATACACAACGTCAAAGACAAAAGCAACATATCTAAATCCTCTAGCCATTTCAAACCATGCTTGTACTATGCATTGGAACAATGTTATTTCAAACTTGCTTCAATTCTAAGTAACCAAACCATAACATGTCATTTTGAATTTTTGATTACTTGAAGCCTTCAAAACATTTCTCTATAAATAGAGAAGTTATTTGCAAGCTTAGACACGAGTTGACAAGCCTCCCAACCCTCTCAAACTCCCTGAAATCAGAATTGGCATTCAAATCCTCCATTGTTGCAAGTTCTGACCTTAAACTCCAAACACTTAATTCACTCGTGCGTTTTCACTTTAAATCATTCACAAAGCTTCTATAACTCATATAGAAGTTGTCCAAACACTTTCTACACAACTATAACACCATCTTCATCATCATCCATTTCCAAAAACAACAAGTTGCAACTTGACTTATCCAGAAGAATCCATCCACTCTCAACCCAAAGTAAGCATTGCAATAGCTTCTTAGGAGTTCAATGAAGCTACCCAGATCATCAAAACATCCCAGGAGTGCTCCAACTTCAAACAAGATTTCTAGTTTTGAGGTAAGTTTTCTCAACTTTGAACTTACTATACAAGCATCATTAATGATTACTTTGTGAAGATAAAATGTAGACATCATTGCCCGGAAGCTAACCATACCTTTAGTTTTCAGTTATGTTAATTGTACGTGGAGAATTTTGGAAATGAAGTTTCTAAATATTTAGGTTTTAATTTGGTACCAAAAAAAATTCATGCTCATCTTTGATTTATAGTTTAAGTTATTTACATGGTTGAATTCATGGTGAAAAATCAAGTAACTTTCATTTTTACATTTTTGAAAATGGTTGAGAAACAAGCAAGTTCAGAATTTCAAAAAAACAATGATGTTGATGTTCTGGCGCGAGGAAGAAGATGAAGTATAATCAGGAATAGATTTATTTTAAATTTAGTGTAAGTTGTATAATAATGGGATCAAACAGCTATCCTGGTGGCAGAACATGCGCGCGCTAAGTCACTTGTTACCAGGGACCTGGGTTCGAGCCCCAGTGGTACCCTTTTGCATTTTTCATATTTTTATTCTGTTCTTTGTAATTTCCAGCACCCTAACATTGGGCCTCCTGGCCTTGGGCCCAATTCCTCCTGCTTCCCAACACCCCTTATTTGCTTTATAAAGCACAAACCCATATATATATTTTATTTTTTATTGATTTTCTGATTCAAACAAAAATGCATCTTGGGCCAAGATGTTTTCACTACTTTTTACCCCCATTTTACTTTTACAACACCACAAGCCCAATATTTTATTTCTTTTTATTTTGATTAACTTTTTCTTTTCTAATTCATTTTTATTTTATCAAAATTATATTTAAAATTATAAAATCACAAAAAAAATAGTTTTAGGTTTTATTTAATTTAAACACTTTATTTTATTAGGTTAATTAAAATATTTACAACTAGATTTTGTCATTTTTTACACTATAAAATACCTTTTTTTCTTTCAAATTGTCATTAATATTCAAATTATTTTATAAACAAATTATTGGACTTAGGTTTTATTTTTCTTCTTAATTTCAAATAACTTAGATTTTAGGTTTTGTTAAATAATTAATTAACTTCTCTTGTAATTAAATTAGTTTAATTAGGTTAATTACCAAATCTTTGTCCATCAAAAAACCACAAAAAAACAATTTCTATTCTCTTTATATTCTTGCGCATTTTATTATTTCACATTATTATATAAATGGTTTATAATAGATAATTAGGGTTTTATTGCTTTCCTCCCCCCATTCACAAACTTGTACCCCCCATTCCCAAAGTGTTGTAATAGCGTAGGACATCTAAATTCCGTAATTTACCGCTCTCCTTATTATTGTTAGTAATTAGGGTTTGTATGACAAGACTAAAACCAAGCATAGCAAAACCCTAATCCAAGACAAATAATTGAATCACAACACACTTTGAACACATACATCTCTAGGGTAACCCACACTTGTTGCCTCAGATAAAAAAAGTCATGTCCCTCGAACGTGGGATGCTTTAGTAAAGATCCTCGATTTAAATATTATAGTCCCTTAATGAACCTTCGATGTTGCCTTCGATAAATGATCTTAGTCCCTTATGATAATTGCTAGAACATCTTACAAGTTGCCTTCTATGACTGTACGATGACCCACGCTTGTCCCTCACATTCAATGATATGGCTCCCTACCAACCAATGGTAAAGTAGCACTATCTAAAGGAGGAGGAAAAGAATAAAGACTTTTTGAGTAGGTAGATTACTCGTAATTTCTTGCTCACAAACTAAAACCATTTCTAAACTTCACACTTCCAAAAAACAAACATCTTTTCAAACAAATATTTTCAAAACAAATACTTTGTATGCGTTCTCAACGATACGAGAATCATTACAAAGTTTGCGGCACTAAGGTGTTTTCAAAATATTTCCAAAATAAACTTTTTTATAAATTCTCAACGATACGAGAATCATTACAAAATTACCATTTTCGAAATATCTTTAAACATACACAAACACAAAGAATTTTCAAAGTGATCAAGCAATTAAGAGCCCTAAGATAATACGGATGAAAAGGGTGCTAACACCTTCCCTTTTTATAACCTACCCCCCGAACTCAAGAAATATTCTCAAAAGGTCTTTACTGTTATTTTCACCCTTTCCTTTATTGGATAAAAGAAAAGTTGGCGGTGACTCTTGCTATCCGCAACATTTGTGATAAAGCGCAAAACACCAAGTCAGCTCTTCCACCGTATTACACCAATTATAACTTCAAAGATACGATCTACCAAGCCAAGGACGACAGTGAGGAAGATTGTGAAATACCTGGTGAGCTTTCTAGGCTCTTAATACAAGAAGAAAGAGCCATACGGCCGCATGAAGAATCAGTCGAGGTTGTGAACTTGGGTACTGAAGAGAACAAGAAAGAAGTCAAGATAGGTGCCAACCTAGAAGACAGTGTCAAAAAGAGATTAATCTAGATGTTGCATGACTATATTGAGATATTTGATTGGTCGTACAAAGATATTCTAGGGCTTGATACTTATATTGTGGTTCACCGTCGACCAATGAATGAAATTTGTCCTCCTATAAAGCAGAAGGTTCATCGTATGCGTCCCGAGATGTCTGAAAAATCAAAGCTGAAGTTATAAAGAAGTTAAATGCAAGTTTCTTAGTTGTTACCCTATCCTCAGTGGGTTGAAAATGTGGTGCCAGTACCTAAGAAAGATGTTAAGGTGCGTATGTGTATAGACTACAAGGATCTAAATAAGGAAAGCCCCAAAGATGACTTTCCGCTTCCACATATTGATGTTCTGGTTGACAACACTGCTCAACATTAAGTAATTTTCCTTCATGGATGGTTTCTCCAATTATAATCAAATCAAGATGGCATCAAAATACATGGAGAAGACTACTTTTATCACACTGTGGGGCACTTTCTGTTACAAAGTTATGCCTTTTGGTTTGAAGAACACCGGTGTAACATATCAGCATGCTATGGTAGCTTTGTTCCATGATATGATCCATCATGAGATAGAGGTTTACGTTGATGACATGATAGCTAGATCTCAAAATGAAGAAGAACACCTTGACCACCTATATAAGTTATTTGGGAGATTGAAAAAATACAAGATGAGGTTGAATCCAAACAAGTTCACCTTCGGGGTAAGATCCGGTAAACTCCTAGGTTTCGTCGTCAATGGTAAAGGTATTAGGGTTGATCCCTCCAAGGTTAAATCCATTTAAGAAATTCCAGCTCCCCATACTGAGAAGGAAGACAAAGGTTTCCTGGGACAATTGAACTATATTTCCAGATTTATTTCCCATCTGACCGCTACTTGTGAGCCAATCTTCAAGTTACTAAAGAAAGATCAAGTAGTAAAGTCGAACGATAATTGTCAGATAGCCTTCAACAAAATCAAAGAATATCTTTAGGAACCTCCAATTCGGATTCTACTGGTTGAAGGAAGACCTATGATCATGTACCTAGCAGTGTTAGAGAACTCAATGGGTGTGTGTTGGGGAAGCATGACGAATCTGGTTAAAAAGAGCATGCAATATACTACCTTAGCAAAAAGTTTACCGACTATGAAACAAGATACTCACTGCTCAAGAAAGCTTGCTGCACTTTGGCATGGTCTTCTAGGTGAATAAGACAGTATATGTTGAATCATACTATCCTATTGATCTCTAATATGGATCATGTAGTACCTCTAAAATTTTCCCTCTCATTTCTCAAGATTTTTCTCATAAAATTTCTACTGGGTCAAGACTGTACAAGTTTCCATGGATCATATTAGGCTCTCAAGCTTCAAATCAAAGAAGAGCAAGTTAGACTTGATTCATAAGCTTTGATTAGAATCTAAAATCCTTCGAGCGAGCTTTTGTTTCAAAGTCTTCTATTGGGAATTTGGTCCCCTTCGATCAAGCTTTGTTCCACCAGCTTCGATTGAGCATTGAGCCTCCTTTGATCATGCTTTGATTCATAAGCTTTGATTGGGTATTTGGTCCCCTTCAATCAAGCTTTGGTCCACCAGCTTCGATTAAGCTTTGGGTCCCCTTCGAGCAAGCTTTGGTCCACAAGCTTCATTTAGGCACAAGACCCCTTCAATTTGCTTTTAACCCACAAGGCAAAAGGTCCCTTAAATTTGCATTCGAACCACAAGGAAAAAGACCCCTTCGATTAGCCTTCGACCCACAAGGCAAAAGGCCCCTTTAACTTGCCTTCGACCCACAAGGCAAAAGGCCCCTTCAATTTGCCTTTGATCCACTAGGCAAAGGCCCCTTCAACTTGCCTTTGACCCACAAGGAAAAATGCCCCTTCAACTTGCCTTCGATCCACAAGGCAAAAGGCCCCTTCAACTTGCCTTCGATCCACTAGGCAAAGGCCCTTCAAATTACCTTCGATTTACAAAGTAATGGCTATTTGCATGCAAGCTTCGACTGGGCAATGTCTATCTTCAGGCCTGCTCTGAATCCACCTCTAAAACCCCTCAACATAGTTTCTACATTATGACACACAATATGGCCCATTCGAAGAAGCATTCAAAAGGTCCATTCGAAGAAGCACTCAAAAGGTCCATTCGAAGGATACATGATTATTGAAAACAAGTTTTGTTTTGTCTTTTGATGAGTTTGGTTCAAGATGCTTGCTGGCCAAAGTCCTACATGCTGCCAAGCTCAAGCCTCCTGCACAATTGCATTCGAAGGAAATGACAAAAGAAGCTTCAAATGGCCAGAGTGAAGTGTTTGATTGGGCTAGTTGGGTATTTTCAGAGCCATCGAAAGGAGAAATTTAGATCTAATCGAAGAACTGGGCGTTGAGTCATTCGAAGGAGTCAGGGAGTGAAACATGTCTAGGTTCATCCTAAAACCCAAAAGGGTAGGAATCCATAAAAAATGGTAATCCTTTAATTTGTCTGATTTTGCCTTCAAAGCCTGGTTAATGTCTATCCCTTTCCATTTACATTCCCCTCACACCCCTATAAATACTGACCTAAAGATACGTTATGGTGAACAAAAAAATAAGAGGCAAAGAAAGAACCACTGATCATCCAAACTGATTCATTGCCCATTAAAACACTTTTGTCACACTCATACCACCAGCCAGACACGCACACACATTACTTGCACATAGGAAGTCAACTAGGCCCTTACATGAGTAAATCCTTGCCTAGGTTCACAGATCGAAGCCTTTCTTGTTGGTAAGGATTCACAAAAATCAAAAACTGTATCTCCAGGCCCTTTAAATATATGTTGTTTTCATATCTGTGCTGCTAATGTCATTTATGCTTATATGAACATATCATACGTAAGGTAACATACAGAAATAAGATCATGCCATCGAAGGGCATGATCTGAATTTTCCTTTCGAAGCTCATGATATAGGCATTTTCAGGCTAACAACACCCAGATTCGAATTAGGGGAAGTAAGGATAAGGTATGCGTGTGTGCAGAGGTAGGGGTTTCGATCCATGCCTCTTGCAATGATTTTTTATATTTTGTTTTCTTGCAGATTTAGTACCCTCCATAGGCAATCCGTCAGACACTTTCAATAATATCCTTCGCTGAATCGAAAGCCACATCCTTCCTTGGATCAAAGAATAACAACCTTCACTGGATCGAAGGATAACATCTTTCACTGGATCGAAAGCCATCTCCTTCCCTGAATCGAAAGATTATTTTGTATTTTTTTTGTGTTAATTTCTTTTTATGGTTTAACTCTCTAAATCAACATTAAATAAAAAAAATCACAAAAAATAGGTTCTAGTCCATTTTATTAAAATTAATTTTGTTAATTAATCATTAATCACTTAAACATTTTTTATAAATTAAAATTAAGTAGATTTAGATTTTTACTTTTCTTTTATAAAAACAAAACAAAATAACAAAATGATTTCATTTTTAGGATCTAGAATTCCTTTTAATTCGTGCGTGTTTATTACTTTAGCATTTGTTATTCTTATCATTATTGTATCTGTCTATGAGTTGTAATAGTTAAAATTAAGACTTTATTTTCTGCTTTTTTTTATTTCTCCCCCAATTTTTGGACATGTAATAATCCCCCTACCCGAAGCCATGTAATAGTGTAGCTTTAATTTCCGCACTTTAAATTCTTGTACATATATTAAATTTTAGATGTATGTTAATAAGATTGCATGACAATATTAATAATCAAACGCTAGCAAACCTAATCCAAAAGACAAAAATAACTGAATACAACACAATTGCACATATACACCTCTAGGGTATTCCCACTTTGGTTGCCTTTGGATAAATATTCAAAACTCTTGAAACGTGAGAGATTTTAGTGGCTACCCTCTGGTTTAAAGATCACAAGTCCCTCGATGACCCTCTCAATGTTGCCCCGATAAAGTGATCTTAAAACCCTAGGGTAGTTACTAAGGTTTCTTGCCCAGTTGCCTTTGTGACTATAAAACGTCCCTTCGAATGTCCCTCATACATCCAAGCGACTAAGGTTACCTACTCACTAATAGTAGGATAGCATTGTCTAAAGGAAAGGAGCAAAAGAACGACCCTTTCTAGTAAAGTAGATAGTTCCTAGATGCTTGCTCAAAAACAAACTTTTTATACTTACACAAAATAATTTTCAAAAATGCTTTATCAACACTCTTGAGGAATGATACAAGAGTTATCATAAAGCCAACTTCCTCACTATGGCATTTCAAAATACTTTTCAAAAACACACAAAAACACAAGGTATTTCAAAAATGAGCTAAGCATCTAAGAGCCCATACAAAACTATAGATGGAAAGGGCGCTAACACATTCCCTTTCCATAATCTCCCCCCTTACTCAGAAATAATCTCGAAAGGTCTTTTTCTGTTCTTTTCACCCTTTCCTTTGTTGGATAAAATAAAATTTGGTGGCAACTCTTGCTTACCGCAACATTTGCGAGTACAAAATGCAAAACCAGTATAACAGTCGGTTCTGCTACCATATCACAGAACTAGCGACTCTGCTGGGGAGCTAAAAAAGTGGGGTTACCTTAGAGTTTAGTTCATCTTTTTAATTACTTTACATTGTATGTTTGTTTGCTTTATCCTTAAATGGCTTGCTTGGTTTTACTTGTGAAGATCCTTAACCCGAATCTGGGGAACATTTTTAGGTAAGCAGCAATAGATCGTGGAGACTGTACGATGTAAACCAATATGGTTGAAATGATAGCTGCGTTAGTGTGACACATTTGTTGGTACGTGTATCCCTTGTGTTAAATCGAGGAGAATATGGGGCCTCTGTGTGGTGTTATAAAGCACTAACGGACCTTAAAACCTTAGTTGAACAAACTTGGCCATTAGAAAGTAGTGAGATAGACGGCCTCTGTATGAAGATGAGGATTGGTTGATAACCGATGCTACACTCATTGAGATCGTACTTTCGGGATATTTCGGCCGCGAGAAAAGATCGTCTGAGCTGAAACAATGCCTGATAAAGAAAGATCAATGATATTAATACTCCTTAGAACCCGATTACTTTTCTAAGACCGGTTGAACCAACTATACTTTAAGAGGGTATTTTACTATAAACCCCATGCAAGCCTAAACCTAAGGTCTTGTGTGTATGCTTGTGTGTGATTGAATGGTTCAAACATAACATCATGCATCATAACATCCATATTCATTTCATTAACCATTTCAAGGATTAAGGGAATTTATCTTTGTTCTGTTTTGCAGATCATGGCTTCTGTTCATAGAAATACCATTTGAATCATCTTTGTGAGAATACCTCTCCAACTTAAAGAACTAGTATCAAGGGTTCCTGAGACTTCCTCGTTCACCAAGAAATATGGTCGACTTCTGAACCTGGTTACCTTAAGCTTTGATGAGAAGATGATGGGCATACTCTTTCAGTTCTTTAACCCTAAACACCATTACTTCACATTTCCCGATTATCAGTTGGTACCCACCATGGAAGAGTTCTCTCAAATATTGGATGTACCCATTCTGGATCAGATGCCTTTCACCGGTTTAGAGGAGGCTCCAAAGCCATAGGTCATTGCAGAAGCCCTGCATCTAAAACGGTCTGACATTATATCCAACTGGGAAACAAGAAGCAGAGTCAAGATTTCCTTAGTCAAGTTCCTACTAGAAAAGGCCCAATTGTTTTGGGATGATTTGGATTTATAAGCTTTTGAAGAAGTCCTAGCTCTTCTAATCTATGGGTTAGTACTGTTCCCCAATCCAGACTTACTCATAGATGTGAATGCTGTCAAGGTTTTTCTCTCCCGTAACCCTGTGCCTACTTTGCTCGAAGATATCTTGCATTCCCTCCACACTCATATTATGAAGAGAATAGGGGTTCTTATGTGTTGCATACCATTGCTATCTAGGTGGTTTATTTCACACCTTCCTCAATCAGTGTTGAAGAATGAACAAGGATTGGGCCGGTCGCAAAGGATAATGTCACTTTCTCACTCGGATATTCTTTGGTACTCCCGGTCTATGGGAGATATTTCTATCATTGACCACTGTGGGGAATTCCCTAATGTCCCACTCCTCGGCATTAGGGGAGGCATCACCTATAATCCTTCCCTGGCTCTACGACAGTTTGGTTATGCTCGGAGGGATGGTCTCCATGATATGCTTATCCAGGGCATTATGTTCAACTACAAAGATGATGTTCAAGGGTATCATTAAAGGTTCATACGAGCCTAGGGCATGGTAAATAAGGTGGATAGTAAGGCTTTGGGGGAAAAGAATTCCATCCCTATGAAGCCTTATCTTAGATGGGTACGAGTTTGTGCCCAAAATATTATGATGCCATATACAACCATCTTACCAGTGATTGTGGAACCTGTCACTAAAGAAGATATTCCTTATACAGTTCTCCATCCTGACATGCCCACTGATCTTGAAGAGCTGCATAGATCTTGGATTCAGCTAAAGGAAGAACAAGATACCTTTAGAAGTCAATTCTACAACAGTGAGAAGAATATGTTGGAGCTCATGAAGAAACTTCACAAAGAAGAGAGTCTTAATGTCTACCTCGACACGAAGAGGAAGCGCCCATGAGAGATTTGATTCTTAGATTTTAAGAGTTTTTAATTTTCAATTGTAAGCCTAAAAGGCAATTGTAATTTGAATCTTATTAATAAAATCTTTGTTTCATCTTGGCTCGTAAATTTTAAATTTCCCGAAGTCCTTGAAAACAACGCATAAATATTAACATGCATAACATTACATAAGCAGGTATTTTGAGATAGGTTTCTTATTCTTTTCGCTGTTTATTTCAGCAAAAGAAATGGCTCTTGAACAAAGAGTAAAGGAGCTTCAAGCTCAAAATGCTCAGTTCCAACAAATGTTCCTGGCTCTGGATAAGGGGCAAGAAGATCTGAAAGCTCTTATCATCAAAGAGAAGACAAAGAAGGCAAAGAAACCAACTGGTGTTTTGAATATGGGAAGAAGGTTCAGAGGAACGGCCAAGTGAGCTCTAGATGAGGGAGACAATCAAGAAGAAAAGCCCAAGGAAGGAGAGAACAACCATGTGACTGATGAGGAGGAGGCTGATTACTCTGAAGTACAGTATCCTCCCGCTGATGATAAATACAAATAGCTGGAGTATCGCCTCAATGCTATTGAGATTCAGAGGGTACCCGGGCTGGATTTTGAAGAGCTAGGATTGGTCTCAGGGGTGGTCATCCTACAGAAATTCAAGGTCCCCACATTTTCTAAGTACGACGGAATCTCCTGTCCTAAGCCGAACTTAAGATCATATGTCAGGAAGATCCAACTCCACACTAACGATAGGAATCTGTGCGTACATTTATTTCAGGAAAGTTTGTCAGGGACGCAGTTAGAATGGTTCTATCAGCTGGAGGGAACCAACATTCATAATTGGGAAGACTTGGCTGCTGCTTTTTACAAGCAGTACCAATATAATGTTGACCTCTCTCCAACTCGTACACAATTGCAAAGTATTTCTATGGGTTTCAACGAGGGTTTCAAAGATTATGCCCAAAAGTGGACAGACCTTGCGGAAAGAGTCCAACCTCCTCTGTCTGATAGAGAGTTGGTGGACATGTTCTTGGGCACATTGTCTAGTCTATTCTTCAACCATCTGATTGGAAGCTCTTCAGCTGGGTTTATTGAGCTGGTATTGATTGGTGAGCAAGTAGAAGTTGGTATTAAAAGTGATAAGATCCCTAGAGATGCATCCTCCAGTACAATAAAGAAACCCTTCACTGGAAAGAAGGAGGCCAATGCTGCTTATGGCCAGGGAAATCAAAGCAAAACTGATCATCATTCAACGTTAGGAGCTGTTATGATTTCCAATCATGCATCAAATCAATAACAAAACAATCAGCGTAGACCAGATGCACCCAGAAGACAATTCACTCAGATCAAAATTACCTTATCCCAGGTTTTGCCACACTTGTTGAAGTCCAATCTGGTGACACCAAAGGAAGCTCCTAATAATCCCAATACTGCATCTCCCCGCTACAACCCAAATGCCCGATGTGCCTACCACTCTGAAAGTCCGGGGCATGATACAAATGATTGTTGGGCTCTGTAAATAAGGTGCAGGATCTTATCGAGGTGAAGGAGATTAAGTTTTACCTTTCAGAGACACCTAATGTAATAACTGCGCCAATGCCCAAACATGGCGAGGGCGTCAATGTTGTTGATGACGACCTATTTATTTCTTCTGTGGATGAATTAGCTACTCCTCTTATGACCGTTAAAGAGAATTTGTTGTGAGCCGGTTTATTTCGGGGTTGTGATGAGGGTTGCCACTTATGTATGTCTCCACCAGATGGTTGTTTATTGTTAAATATGGGTGTCCAGCGCCTGATGATTAACAAAGAAATTCTATTTGAGAAAGTTCCCCTTGCAAGAAATTTGTGTGAAGATGTCTCGATAATCACCATTTCCGACAATCCTCTAAGGGTCTCCACCAAAAGACCCGTCAGGATTACATCCGTTCCGAAGTTTACTCCCTTAATTATCACCCTTCCTGGGCTAATACCATATTCCTCTGATAAAGTTGTTCCTTGGAATTATGGGGCTGACGTCTACTACCATCGCGTAAAACAAGACCTATTGGCTGTTAAAGATAAAGTGGCCGAAGATACTGATCCTGACATTGACAACATCGTCGGGACCAGTAAAATTACGAGAAGTGGAAGGGTTTTCTATCCAGAAATCTCTCTGAAAACTGTTTCTACTCCTGTGATTATTCCTGCTGCTACTCTTGTTAGTACTCCCATTGCTACTCCTACTGTTACCCATGCTATTGAGTCTGCTGAGACTCGGGGCAAAGAGGTACTGGTTGAGCCTGTCAGGAAGAAGGCGCATAAAGAAGTCACTCCCGAGGCTTCTAAAAAAGAAATGGAAGAGATACTGAAGATAATAAAGAAAAGTGATTACAATGTTGTGGAGCAGTTGGGGCATACCTCTTCAAAGATCTCAATGCTGGACTTACTTTTATGCTTTGAAGCCCATGCTAAGGCTTTAGTAAAATTCCTAAAGTCTTCCCATATTCCTTAAGAGACCTCCGCCGATCAATTCGAGAATTGCATTGCTAGTTTGACAACTGACAATGGACTGAGTTTCTCTGATGCAGATCTGACATCCAAGGGAAGAAAGCATAATGATTCCCTACATGTATCCATTGAGTGCATGGCACTACCCTAGCTCATGTTCTGGTAGATACAGGTTCATCGTTGAATGTCTTACCCAAGAATGCTTTGGACAAGTTGGATTGTGAAGGACTCACACTAAAGCCCAGCAATACTATGGTGAGGGCCTTCGATGGTTCCAAGAGAATGGTGCACGGGGAGGTGGATATCCCTATAAAAGTTGGTACTCGGACTTTTGACTCTACTTTCTATGTGATAGACATTCGCCTATCTTACTCCTGTCTATTGGGTCAACCTTGGATCCATGGAGTCAGTGTTGTTACTTCTACTCCACATCAACTGTTGAAATACCCAGTTAATGGAAATATTATCACAGTCCATTGCGAGGAGAAATACATGGTAAGCCACCTGAACTCTTTCAGGTATGTTGAGATGGACGACGAGTTCATTAAGACCCCCTATCAAAACTTTGAGGAGGTTCCACAAACAATTGCTGCAACAAAGACTGCAACCAATGTCCTGAAGATTACCAGACCTCCGTTAAAGATGGCTTTTCTGAAGGATGCCAAAGCAATAGTTGAAGAAGGGGCCCAAAGAGCTATTCGTCGTTGTTGTACCCCAAAATTTGCCCTCTCATTTTTCAAGGCCTTTCTCACAAGGATTCTCAAAGTTCAAGCTTTCACAAGTACAATTGGAGGAAATTGTTAAAAAAGGGCAAAACAGATAAAAATAATCTTTTCAACAAAATTGGAGAAAAATAAGTTTTCTTCGATTTCCCTTGCTTCAATTGGATTTTTTGTCCCCTGCAAGTTTACTTCGTTTCACAAGGCTTCGATTGGAATTTGGTCTCCTTCAGGCCTTCTTCGATTTCCCTTGTTTCATTTGGACTTTAGTCTCTTTCAAGACTGCTTCGATTGGACTAGGACTTCTTTCATGCCTCCTTCAATTCATAAGACAGTAGCATCCTTTGTGCCTCTTTCGAATCTGGACATTTTGGCCTCCTACACGCACCTTTCGTTTGGGCATGTGGTTCCTTCAGTACAAGCTACTGGTCACACCCTTCGTTTGGGCACATGAATCCTTCAACACAAGGTTTTGGTTAAACCGTTCGTTTTGGCATTTGACTCCCTTCATGCTTGCTTCGTTTAGGCACATGAATCTTTCAGTACAAGATACTGGTCACACCTTTCGTTTGGGCATGTTGGTTTCCTTTATGCAAGCTTCATTTGAACATAGATCTTTTGCATGTTGGCATGAAGTCACAAGGTAGGGACCCCCTATGTACACTCTTTCGTTTGGCCACATGTGACCTCTGGCAGGAAAGCCTTTGATTGGACAAGAGCCACCTTCACACAAAGCTTCGATTGGAGTTTTGGTTTCCTTCGAATCTGCATCTTTTGAACCCAACTCTGGATCCTTCGAAGAAAGTTTGAGAAAATCTCATAGCCTTAGCCTACTTGTCAGGCTACTTTTCTTCCAAATCTTTACATAATCAGAAGCTTGTACAAAGAGAGAACTTTTATCACAAAAGCAGCTTCCAACCTGATTTTTGTCTGAACACTAGCAATGCCAGACGCATAAGTCCAATCTTCTGCCAGCAGGCCCCCACTTGTACTGGAAACGTGGGAACAACGAAAAGGGAATGACTTGTTTCACTCTTAACCAAACCATGGGTTGTCATCATACAAACCTGGTTACTTCAAACACATCCTTTCTTTTCTCTATAAATAGAGAAGCATTTGCAAGCTCAAAGGGGGACTTTTTGGCCACAGGAACGAATCTACAAAATTTTCTCAAACACAATAAATTTCTCAAACACTTAAACATTTGTGAAAACACAAACCCAGAATCCCAAACACTTGTCTCCTTCGAATCTGAAGCCCCCTTTAATCTTTTTACTCTTTGAATCCATCAAGAAAAACATTTCATTTGTTTTTCTCTTTCAAATCCAGCAGCAGAGACGCTAGCTTCCCTCCTTCCCTTCGAATCCAGGGACATTCCAGGAAACCACCTAAAGGCCCAACACACGTTCCAGCCTCCAGCAAGTTAAGTTGTTCCAAACCTTGAGCTTTTCGTTTCATGTATAACATGTAAATAAGCTTTTATTTCGTTTCAAGCATGTACATACCATTGTTCTTTTCGTTTCCACCCTTTTAATATGCTTTCAGAGCTAACCCCTTTCATTTTTCTTCTTATTTACCTAAACTAGAATTAAGTATTAAACTGGTTGTAAGGCAATGCTAGCATGGCCTTAGGCCATGTTGCTATTTAAGATTTCAAACGAAAGAAACAGGAAACAAGAAGTAGGAAATGAAACTTCTGGATTCTGCCTCATTCTCCAGGTCAAACGAAAGAGGCAACCAGAAGGCACACCATGTGGACTTTCAGACCCAGACGAAAAGCATGCCTACACCGATTCTAGGGCCAGTCGAAAGGCACTCCCTCACTGATTTCAACCCCTAGTCGAAGGAGGCAAAAAGATAGATTGCATCTTGCACTGGTCCCAGGCCCAGTCGAAATGCACAACATGCTACTTCCAGGCCCCAGTCGAAAGGCACAACATGCTACTTCCAGGCCCCAATCGAAGGACACGCCTACACTGGTGCCAGCCCCAATCGAAGGAAGCCAGAAAGTGCAAAATCGAAGGTTCTTCTGTCCCAATCGAAAGACCCTCATTTTTCTTGCTTTTATCTTATTTTTGCCTTTATATTTTCATGCACTTCAATATGTTTGTAATAGCGTAGGATTTTATCTTTATGCATTTTATTACTTTTGTATGATTGCTAGTAAAATATGACATGTATGGAAAGATAAAAACAACAAGTAGACAACCCATAATCAAAAAACTAAATGCATGCAAATCAAACACACTATTCATACATGCACCCCTACGGTTAAATCCACTTGTTGCCTAAAAATTGTCATGTTATGCATGTGAGACGTATTAGCAAAAACAATCAAAATACAAGATCATAGTCCCTCGATGACGCTTCGAATGTTTCCTTACAAATGATCTTAGTCCCTCAAGAGAAATGCTAAGATATCTCACAATATTGCTATCATGACTATACGATGACCCACACCCGTCCCTTCACATCCAACGATGGGGCTTCTTACCAAATCAATGATAAGATAACAACATCTAAAGGAGGAGGAAAAGAACATAAAAGACCTTTTGAGTAGGTAGGTTGCTCCTAGTTGCTCACTTGCTCACAACAAAAACATTTTATACACCAACACTTTCATATTGAAACACTTTCAAAAGACAACACTTTGTATGCGTTCTTATAGAGACGAGAATCATTACAAAGACACCTTTTCAAAATCACTTTCAAAAATACACTTCTTTGAACTATTTTCCAAACAACACTTTGTATGCGTTCTTATAGAGACGAGAATCATTACAAAGACACGTTTTCAAAATACTTTCAAAACCACACCATAAAGCACACTTTCAAACAAAAGTAAGTGATCTAGCAAGCAACTAAGATCCCATAGATAACTATGGATGAAAAGGGTGCTAACACCTTCCCTTTTCATAATCTACCCCCCGAACTCAAGAAATATTCTCGAAAGGTCTTTCCTGTTCTTTTCAGCCTTTCCTTATTGGATAAAAGAAAAGTCGATGGATACTCTTGCTATCCGAAACAATTGCAATCAAACGTAAAACACCCAAGTCAGTTCTCCCACCGTGTTACAGAACTGGTGACTCTACTGGGGAAATCCTAAAAAGTGGGGTTACCTTAGGGCTAGATCACCTTTACTTGCTTTCCTTGTTTGACTTGCTTGCTTACATTATGGTTCCTTGTTTGGGCTTGTTTTGATCCTCTACTCGGATCTAGGGCACCTTTTAGGTAAGTAGCAATAGATTATGGAGACTGTACGGCATAAACTGATATGGTTGAAATAATGGCTACGTTAGTGTGACATATTTGTTGGTACCAGTATCCCTTATGTTGAATCGAGGAGAATACGGGGCCGCTGAGCGGCGTCATGAAGCACTAACTGAACTTAGAACCTTAATTGAACAACTTGGCCATTAGGAGGTAGTGAAGTAGCCGGTTTTGATGGAAAGCTGAAAATTGGTTGATATTCAATACTACACTCATTGAGATTGGACTTTTGGGATATCTCGGCCACAAGAAAAGATTGATTGAGCTGAGACAATGCCTAAAAGAAAGGTCAGTGATATTGAGATCCCTTAGAACCCGATTCTTATTACTAGGACAGGTTGTGCCAACTAAACTTCAAGAGGGTACTTACCTACAAACTCCATACAAGCCTAAACCTAAGGACTTGTCTACTTTATGTGTATATGATTATTTGTACATAACAACTTGCTTACTTTGCATACTTGTACATAACATCATAACATCATACCATATCATTTTTAATAACCATTTCAAGGATCTCAAGGGCTTATGATGCAGGGTCATGTTGAACCAGACGCCTATCAAGGGGCAAAAGGATTCATTCTCTAATAAAATGCTATCAAGACCAAAGCACGATAACTTGAGTCAAGGGCTATGACCCACTTGACATGGTGAGCTTGATTCTCGTGGAAGAACATCCACTGATACGAAGTTCCCCAATCAAAGCTGTTGATCAACGTTCAAATTCTAACATCTTCTTGTATTTACCCCGCGAGATCCTTGAAAACATTGCATCCACATATCATGCATGTCATTATAACAGGTTTTCCCATACAGGCTTTCTCATCTGCTTACTGTTTATTTAAGTAAAAGATAGCTCTAGAGCAAACAGTTAAAGATCTTCAAGCTCAAAACACTCAGTTCCAACAAGCGTTCATGAACTTGGCCCAGGGGCAGGAAGATCTGAAAACACTCTTCACCAAAGAGAGCAAGAAGAAGAAAAAGTATGTCATCCTCAACGTAAGGAGAAGGTCCAAGGGGCATGGCCAACTAGCTCAAAAAGAAGATGCTTCTTCTAAAGACAGTCAAGAAGAGAAAGATGGAAGGATTAGAGCTAACATAGCTACTGATGACGAAGACTCTTCTGAGGAGCAGTATCCATCAGAGGATGAAAAGTACAAACAACTTGAAGACAGACTAAAAGCTGTGGAGATCCGAGTAGTGTCTGGCTTGGAATTAGGAGACATGGGTTTGGTTTCTGGAGTGGTCATCCCACCAAAATTCAAAATCCCTACCTTTGCCCCGTACGATGCAGTCTCTTTCCCTAAGATACATCTAAAGTCTTATGTCTGCAAGATTCAATCATACACAACTGATCAGAAGCTTTGGATCCACTTCTTCCAAGAGAGCTTAGTTGGGACACAACTTGAGTGGTTCTATCATTTAGAGATTTACCACATTCATACTTGAGAAGATCTAGTTGCTGCTTTCTACAAGTAGTACCAATACAATGCTGATCTTGCACTAACTCGTGTGCAGTTGCAGTATATAACCATGTGTTCCAACGAGGGCTTCAAAGAATACGCCCAAAAGTGGAGAGACTTGGCTAGCAGGGTGCAACCACCCTTAACTTATAGGGAACTGATTGACATCTTCATGGGAACTTTGACAGGACCTTTCTTTAATCACCTAATCAGAAGCTCCTCAGTCGGGTTCACCGAAATAATACTAACGGGAGAAAGGGTCGAAGCTGGCATCAAAAGTGGTAAAATCCAATGGGGTGCATCTTCGAGTACAGGGAAACAACTTTTCATTGGGAAGAAAAAGTCAGATGCTGCGTACGGCCAAAAGGGCCATAACAAGAGCAACCACGATCAACACGTAGGGGCAATCCTGATCTCTAATCCTACACTTGCTTAACAAAGACAGGACAATAGGCGTAGGATAAGATACCAAGAAAGGAAGTACGCTAACATCAACATGCCTTTGTCTCAAGTGTTACAACATTTGCTGAAGGTGAAACTGATCACACTAAAGGATCCTCCTCAAAACCCCGATACCTCCTCTTCTAAGTACAATCCAAGCGTAAGATGTGCCTACCATTCTGATAGTCCTGGACACGACATCGATAGTTGTTGGACTTTGAAGAACAAGATTCAAGACTTGATTGACGCCAAGGAGATTGAGTTCGACCCTCCAGAGACTCCTAACGTGATCACTGCTCCTATGCCTAATCATTGAGCGCGTCCTGTTCATTTTGAATTTTCAATTGTAATCTCTTTTGTTGTTCAAACACTTACCTATTAACGTCAAACTCTATTTCATTAATGCATTGCATATGTTTGTCTTGAATTGATCCATTCGTTTTCACTATATTTAAACTATGCTTTTTACTCCCCTTATATTCAACTCTTGTTTTAAAAGTTGCAAGTCTTTAGAGGGAGGATGACGGAAACAATGCCTTAATCTCATACAATATACTTTTGGACAGACCTTGCTGACGATGTACATACAATCTTTCAAATCGTAAACACAGGAGTTATAAGGAGGATAATCCCTAGTCAACCCCTTTGAGCCAAAGAAGTAGGAGTTTCCTTTTTACACAAAATTGAACCCTTTAATCAAAACTGGGGGCATGGTAGTCTCTCAGTTAGTTCAAATGTGCGCTCAGTCGCAAACTTTCACTTAGTAATACAACGAATGACATCAAAAAATTCCTTTGGAATCAAAAGACGGTGATGGTTCCCTATCACATAGGCAGTCATTATCTCTTAAAAGAACAACCCACTAAGTCAAAACCTACAAATGAGACTTAAGAAAAACTGGGGCATGCCGCTGACTGTAATCTTAAAACAGGAACAGTCATGCAAAAATCAGTGATAATAAATAAAAAAAGAGGTCACTAGAAATCCTCAACAACATGGAAAATATGGCAAAAATGACTGCTTTCCAACAAACTTAACTTGTATGAACCATCACCAAGACGTCATTTCAGACTCAATAGAAGTTCAAACACACAATTAAATGAGTTTAGGACTGAAGAACATCACGAAGAATGGGCGGGTACAAATACACTTTGAGCCTTATCCTTTGTTTCTTAAATTGTGAACCAAGCCATGTTACAACCCTCCAAAAGTCCTAATTGAAGCATGGGTTAATTCGAAAGCTTAATGTTACAAAAGGTATCCCGACTCCTGTAAGGCTTACTCTAAATATTGAGTTAAATTTTCTTACAAAAATTCTTTTATCTGCTAATACGCATTTTCAAAACTTCAAGACAAGCATAAACTTTGCATTATTTGAATATCGCTGTTTACATATGGCTATTTGTTTGACAGCGGAGAAATTCGCACGACGAATATCCAGTGAACAAAAAACCCTCTCAATGAACAAAAACACTTCAAGTGGGAAGACGCTTCCAATAACAGATCTCCTATTAGCAAGTGGGCATGACATGTCACTATCCAACACACCTGGGGCAGTCCAGTCAAGATTCCAAGAAATCTCTCAAGATATGCTGAATAACCAGGGGCAGGCCTGTATCTGAATCACTTAGGGCATCGAACATGAATTCCAACAAAGGATTACGCACAATCAAGCAAATGTTTCCTAGCAAATACTTGCTGCTAGGGGCAGTGACAAATCTCCCGCAAAGTCTTTTTCATAGGATGATCCTCAGACAGAGTTTCAATCCATGAAAACTTTTCCCCAACTGAATTGATCTCAAGAATCCTGGAGGATTTATGCCAAAAGAAAATGCCTCTCCAGCAGATTGGCAACAGGGTTTATTTCCCTAACAAACTACAGATTCCTCAGCTTGAATTTGCCTCTCAGACTATTACAAATCAAGGGACTACAACCCCTCTTCCCCAGTAGACTTTTCTATAATCCCCAACAAGTTACTGTGAAGCCTGGACACGACCAGATATCAGTTCAACTTCATCCTTTCAAGCAAATTACTGTGAATCCTGGAATCCAACCAGATAATAATTTAACTTCTCTCTCAAGTAATTTTTTGCAAAGCCTCGAATGTGACCAGATAACAGTTAATTTAATCTTCCCCAGTAAGTCGCTGCAAAACCTGGAAAACGACTAGATAAAAGGAAACTTCATTATCCTCAACAAATTGCTTCCAAGCCGGGATTTCGACTAGATAACAGTTAACTTTCCTTTCTATTTCACCAAGAGATAACTCCCCGGTAGAGCAATGGACAACTAAGGCTCCTGAACTCTTTTCCCTAATCAGAAATCAACACCCTCCACAAATTTTTCTTCTCAAGGAAAGCCAATCTCCGCAGCGGAGTTCTCTTCAAACAACAGAACAGGAATCCCCAGCGGAAACATTTTAAAAACAAGGTCTGGAAAGGTGTGCATACTCTTCATCCCCAACAGTCGTTCGGGATTCATCTTCCCAAAACTCCCCAACACTTGTCAAGGATTTATTTTCCAAGACAAAATTACATTCCAACAACAATTCATACATCATATAATATACATGATAAATGCATACAACAAAATCTCATTTATATTGAAAAACATCATTACGCCATGCATTTCATACATCATGACATTGCATACAACTTTTTCTTTACCTTTCAAGAAAAGGTCAACAAATAAATGTCATCAATCTGTAAACTTCTCCAAGACAAAATCAAGCTTGGATTTCTTCATCCTGTTGGAGTAAAAATCGTCCCAGATTCCTTCATTATTCTGCTGAGGTAGTAATCGTCCAAGATTCCTTCATCATCCTGTTGGAGTAGTAATCGTCCTAGATTCCTTCATCATCCTACTGAGATATTAATCAGATTCCTTCATCATCCTGCTGAGGTAGTAATCATCCAAGATTCCTTCATCATCCTGTTGGAGTAGCAATCGTCCCAGATTCCTTCATCATCCTACCAAGGTAGTAATCGTCCAAGATTATTTCATCATCCCGTTGGGGTAGAAATCATCCAAGATTCCTTCATCATCCTGCTGAGGTAGTAATCGTCTAAGATTCCTTCATTATCCTCTTGGAGTAGCAATCATCCCAGATTCCTTCATCATCCTGCTGAGGTAGTAATCATCCCAGATTCCTTCATCATCCTGCTGAGGTAGTAATCGTCCAAGATTCTTTCATCATCCTGTTGGGGTAGAAATCGTCCAAGATTCCTTCATCATCCTGCTGAGGTAGTAATCGTCTAAGATTCCTTCATCATCCTCTTGGAGTAGCAATCGTCCCAGATTCCTTCATCATCCTGCTGAGGTAGTAACCGTCTAAAATTCCTTCATCATCCTACTGAGGTAGTAATCATCCAAGATTCCTTCATCATCTTGTTGGGGTAGTAATTGTCCAAGATTCCTTCATCATCCTGCTGAGGTAGTAATCGTCCAAGATTCCTTTATCATCCTGTTGGGGTAGTAATCATCCAAGATTCCTTCATCATCCTGTTGAGGTAGTAATCGTCTAAGATTCCTTCATTATCCTGCTGAGGTAGAAATCATCCCAGATTCCTTCATCATCCTGCTGAGGTAGTAATCATTCAAGATTCCTTCATCATCCTGCTGAGGTAGTAATCATCCCAGATTCCTTCATCATCCTGTTGGAGTAGTAATCGTCCCAGATTCCTTCATCATCCTGTTGGAGTAGCAATCGTCCCAAATTCCTTCATCATCCTGTTGAGGTAGTAATCATCTTAGATTCCTTCATCATCCTTTTGGAGTAGTAATCCTCCAGTATTCCTTCATCACATATCACTACCTGAAACAAGACATTCGTCTGTGAACAAATTGATTGTAGATCGATTTTGGAAATAGGACAGGGTGACTATCTACATGACAAACACTTCCTTCAAACCATCTACTATTTCAGTATAAATCAACCAAAAGATTTATCCTGATACCTTTCCTAGTCACTCTGGATGGCTTCTATAAGCCCATCTCCAACAACTTTCCATCATTTCTCCAAATGGAATCTTTAAGCCCATTCCCTACACAGTCAGCTAACATATCATCGAGTGCAAATTTCTGGGCACTTTAGTGTTCAATCATCTTCCACCTTCAAGTCACGAATGGAAGGCTTGCCAATCTAAATCTTCAGGTTTAAGAAGATTGAACAGGGGCAGTTGTTGTACCCCGAAATTTGCCCTCTCATTTTTCAAGGCCTTTCTCACAAGGATTTTCAAAGTTCAAGCTTGCACAAGTACAATTGGAGGAAACTATTAAAAAAGGGAAAAACAGATAAAAATAATCATTTCAACAAAATTGGAGAAAAATAAGTTTTCTTCGATTTCCCTTGCTTCGATTGGATTTTTGGTCCCCTGCAAGTTTACTTTGATTCACAAGGCTTCGATTGGACTTTGCTCTCCTCCAGGCCTTCTTTAATTTCCCTTGTTTTGTTTGGACTTTAGTCTCTTTCAAGACTGCTTTGATTGGACTAGGACTTCTTTCATGCCTCCTTCGATTCATAAGACAGTAGCATCCTTTGTGCCTCCTACATGCACCTTTCGTTTGGGCATGTGGTTCCTTCAGTACAAGCTACTGGTCACACCCTTCGTTTGGGCACATGAATCCTTCAACACAAGGTTTTGGTCAAACCTTTCATTTAGGCATTTGACTCCCTCCATGCTTGTTTGTTTAGGCACATCAATCTTTCAGTACAAGCTACTGGTCACACCTTTAGTTTGGGCATGTTGGTTCCCTTCATGCAAGCTTCGTTTGAACATAGATCTTTTGCATGTTGGCATGAAGTCACAAGGCAGGGACCCCCTATGTACACTCTTTCGTTTGGCCACATGTGACCCCTGGTAGGTAAGCCTTCGATTGGACAAGAGCCACCTTCACACAAAGCTTCGATTGGAGTTTTGGTTTCCTTCGAATCAGCATCTTTCGAACCCAACTCGGGATCCTTCGAAGAAAGTTTGAGCAAATCTCATAGCCTTACCGTACTTGTCAGGCTACTTTTCTTCCAAATCTTTACATAATCAGAAGCTTGTACAAAGAGAGTACTTTTATCACAAAAGAAGCTTCCAACCTAATTTTTGTCTGAACACAAGCAATTCCAGAAGCATAAGTCCAATCTTCTACCAGCAGGCCCCCACTTGTACTGGAAATGTGGGAACAACGAAAAGGGACTAACTTGTTTCACCCTTAACCAAACCATGGTTTGTCATCATACAAACCTAGTTACTTTAAACACATCCTTTCTTTTCTCTATAAATAGAGAAGCAATTGCAATCTCAAAGGAGGACTTTTTGGCCAGAGGAAAGAAACTCTAAAATTTTCTCAAACACAATAAATTTCTCAAACACTTATACATTTGTGAAAACACAAACCCAGAATCCCAAACACTTGTCTCCTTCGAATCCAGCAGCAGAGACCCTAGCTTCCCTCCTTCCCTTCGAATCCAGGGACATTCCAGACAACCACCTAAAGGCCCAATACACGTTCCATCCTCCAGCAAGGTATGTTGTTCCAAACCTTGAGCTTTTCGTTTCTTATATAACATGTAAGTAAACTTTTCTTTCATTTCAAGCATGTACATGCCATTGTTATTTTCGCTTCCACCATTTTAATATGTTTTCAGAGCTAACCCCTTTCATTTTGCTTCTTGTTTACCTAAACTTGCATTAAGTATTAAACTGGTTGTAAGGTAATGCTAGCATGGCCTTAGGCCATGTTGCTATTTAAGAGTTCAAACGAAAGAAACAGGAAACAGGAAGTAGGAAAAGCATGCCTACACTGATTCCAGGCCCAGTCGAAAGGCACTCCCTCACTGATTTCAACCCCCAGTCGAAGGAGGAAAAAAGGCAGATTGCATCTTGCACTGGTCCCAGGCCCAGTCGAAAGGCACAACATGCTACTTCCAGGCCTCAGTCGAAAGGCACAACATGCTACTTCCAGGTCCCAATCGAAGGACACACCTACACTAGTGCCAGTCCCCAATCGAAGGAAGCCAGAAAGTGTTGAATCGAAGGGTCTTCTGCCCCAATTGAAAGACCCTCATTTTTCTTTCTTTTATCTTATTTTTGCCTATATATTTTCATGCACTTCAATATGGTTATAATAGTGTAGGATTTTATTTTTCTTCATTTTATTACTTTTGTATGATTGCTAGTAAAATAGGACATGTATGGCAAGATAAAAACAACATGTAGACAACCCATAATCAAAGCACTAAATGCATGCAAATCAAACACACTATTCACACATGCACCCCTAGGGTTAACTCCACTTGTTGCCTAAAAATGGTCATGTTATGCATGTGAGAAGTCTTAGCAAAAACAATCAAAATACAAGATCATAGTCCCTCGATGACGCTTCGAATGTTGCCTTACAAATGATCTTAGTCCTTTAAGAGAAATGCTAAGATATCTCACAACATCTCTATCACGACTATACGATGACCCAAGCCCGTCCCTTCACATCCAACGATGGGGCTTCTTACCAAATCAATGATAAGATAGAAACATCTAAAGGATGAGGAAAATAACATAAAAGATCTTTTGAGTAGTTAGGTTGCTCCTATTTTCTCGCTTCCTCACAACAAAAACATTTTATACACCAAAACTTTCATTTTGTAACATTTTCAAAAGACAACACTTTTTATACATTCTTATAGAGACGAGAATCATTACAAAGACACATTTTTAAAACCACTTTAAAAAAAAACACTTCTTTAAACTATTTTCCAAACAACACTTTGTATGCATTCTTATAGAGACGAGAATCATTACAAAGGTACGTTTTCAAAATACTTTCAAAACCACACCACAAAGCACACTTTCAAACAAAAGCAAGTGATCTAGCAAGAAACTAAGATCCCATATATAACTACGGATGAAAAGGGTGCTAACACCTTCCCTTTTCATAATCTACTCCCTGAACTCAAGAAATAATCTCGAAAGGTCTTTCTTGTTCTTTTCAACCTTTCCTTATTGGATAAAAGAAAAGTCGGCAGCGACTCTTTCTATCTACAACAATTGAGATCAAATGCAAAACATCCAAGTTAGTTCTCCCACCGTGTTACAGTTGTGCTCGCGCCAGAGGACCACCACTACGCATCAATAACTGTGGAGTCAATGCTTTGGAAGACAGTGATAGCGACTGCGACATGAAAAAGTGGATCTTCCCAACCATCAGCGGTGGACTCAATAATTGGGAGGCCAACGATTTTGTTCCTATTACTTTTATTCAAGAGTAATTGTATTTTAGTTTTTTTTAGGATATGTAATATTTGAACAATTGAAACTTTAAAGCCTTGTGTCTTACCCGAGGCACAATGGTCTATTTGTGAGGGTTATTACTTCATCTTCATATGTCATTAATAAATCATTGGATGTTTTGCATAAAAATTTTACACTCTCTATTTTTCTTTCCTGCTTTTACTTTATCAAAAATAGTTATGCTCTTACACACACCCACATATCAAACTGTAGATCCACATCCACTCTGGATCCCATTGATAATGATTCTGCTATTTCCATTTATGACTTTGACAATTTGATCTACCAAGCCAAGGACGAAGGTGAGAAAGATTGTGAAGTACCAGGGGAACTTGCCAGACTGTTACAACAGGGAGAAAGTGCAATACAACCCCATGAAGAGCTAGTTGAGATAGTAAACTTGGGTACTGAAAAGGATAAGAAGGAAGTCAAGGTAGGTGCCGATCTGGAACATAGTGTCAAGGAGCGGTTAATTTAGATGCTACATGACTATGTTGAGGTCTTTTCCTGGTCAAACGAAGACATGCCAGGGCTGGACACTAATATTGTGGTTCACCGCCTGCCGACCAAAGAATATTTCCCTTCAATGAAACAAAAGGTTCATCATATGCGACCAGAGATATCAGAAAAGATCATGGTTCAAGTCATGAAACAGTTCAATACTGGTTTCTTAGATGTCATCTCTTATCCATAATGGGTTGCTAACGTTGTTTCAGTACCTAAGAAGGATGATAAGGTACGTATGTGTGTGAATTACAGATACCTGAATAGGGCAAGCCCCAAGGATGAATTTCTGCTTCCCCATATTGATGTTCTGGTTGACAACACCGTGCAACATAAGGTATTCTCCTTCATGGATTATTTCTCTAGATACAATCAGATCAAAATGGCGCCTGAAGATATGGAGAAAATAACCTTCGTCACGCAGTGGGGCACTTTCTGCTACAAAGTTATGGCATTTGGGTTAAAGAACGCCGGGGAAACCTATCATCGTGCCATGGTAGCTTTGTTTCATGATATGATCCATCACGAGATAAAAGTCTACGTTGATGATATGATAGCCAGGTCTCAGACCAAAGTGGAGCACCTTGATCAACTACAGAAGCTATTTGAAAGGCTGAAGAAATACAAACTGAGGCTGAAACCGAATAAGTGCACCTTTGGAGTAAGATTTGGTAAGCTTTTAGGCTTCACGGTCAGCGGTAAAGGTATTGAAGTAGACCCCGCAAAGGTAAAAGCTATACAAGAAATACCAACTTCTAGCATTGAGAAGGAGGTTAGGGGATTCTTGGGACGTCTAAACTACATTGCCATATTCATTTCCCATCTAACCACTACTTGTGAGCCAATCTTCAAATTACTGAAGAAATATCAAGCAGTGAAGTGGAATGACGATTGCCAGAACGCCTTTGAAAAAATCAAGGAATATCTTCAAGAGCCTCCAATCTTGATGTCGCCGGTTAAAGGAAGACCTATGATCATGTACTTGACAGTATTATAGAATTCAATGGGGTGTGTGCTGGGGCAGCATGACGAGACTGGTCGAAAAGAGCATGCAATATACTACCTTAGAAAAAAGTTTACCGACTGTGAAACAAGATACTCACTGCTCGAGAAAACTTGTTGCGCTTTGGCATAAGCTGCTTGCCGACTAAGATAGTATATGTTGACTCACACTACCTTATTGATATCTAAAATGGATCATATCAAATACATATTAGAGAAGCCCACTCTCTCTAGAAGAATAACAAGATAACAAATGATCTTGAACGAACACGACATTCAGTACACAACCCAGAAAGCAATTCAGGGGAGTGTATTAGATGATCATTTGGCTCATCAGGTTGTGGACGACTACCAATCCATGAATTTTGAGTTCCTGAATGAGAACACCATGTAAGTAATTGATTGTGAAGAACCTGGATCAGATGAAGGACTTGAGAAAGGATCCCAATGGACTATGGTTTTTGATGGAGCTTCCAACGCATTTGGCAACGACATCGGTGTTGTGATCATATCTCCCGAAGGCTGTCATACTCCTTTCACTGTTAGGCTATGTTTCAATTGTACCAACAATATGGCTGAATATGAAGCATGTATTATGGGTCTCAAAGTTGCTATCGACTTGAGGATCAAATTCTTGAGTGTATTTGGAGACTCGGCCTTAGTAATCATCCAAATCAATGGAGAATGGGACACGAAGCATCCTAATCTCATCCCTTATAGAGAGCATGTGTTGACACTGATTCCACACTTTGAATAAGTTACCTTTGAGCATTTTCCACGAGAGGAAAATCAACTAGCAGATGCGCTAGCTACTATGTCATCCATGTTCAAGGTCAGGTGGGATAATGAAGCTCCTCAAATCACTATTGATAGAATGGATGAACCAGCATACTGTTAAGGGGTTGATACTGAAGAAGTAGTGGACAAACCTTGGTTCCATGAAGTCAAAAGATATCTCTAAGCCCAAGATTGTCTTGAAGGAGCTTCAGTCAATCACAAGAAGTTCCTAAGAATGTTCTCTGACAAGTTCTTACTCAGTAACTGAATCCTCTATAAGCGCAACCACGATTCTACTTTGCTTCGGTGTGTAAACAAGAGTGAAGCAACGAAGATTATGGAAGATTTACACGAAGGTACCTTTGGCACCCATTCTAGTGGGCACACAATGGTTAAAAAGATCCTACGAGCAGGATACTACTGGTCCACTATGGAAGCAGGCTGTTATCAGCATTCACGAACATGTCACAAGTGCCAGATCTATGCTGATAAAGTACATGTGCCTATGGTTCCCTTGAACGTTTATACTGCTCCCTGGCCATTCGTAATGCGGGGCATCGATATGATTGGGGAGATTAGACCTACAACTTCTAATGGGCACCGCTTCATCGTGGTTGCCATTGATTACTTCACAAAGTGAGTCTAGGAAACCTCAGTTGCTTCTGTTACCAAGAACGTTGTGGCCCGATTCATTGGACATAACCTTATCTGTCGGTATGGCATTCCAGAAAGAATCATCACGGATAATGATACCAATCTCAATAATACTATGATCACCGAGCTTTGCATGCAATTCAAGATCCAGCATCATAACTCTTCTTCTTACCGGTCGAAGATGAATGGCGTTGTAGAAGCTGCTAATAAAAATATCAAAAAGATCATACAGAAGATGATGGTGACATATAAAGACTGGCATGAGATGTTACCATTTGCTCTCCATGGTTACCGTACCACAATGCTCACATCAACATGGGAAACTCCTTTCTCTTTGGTATATGGTATGGAAGTTGTCCTACCTATTGAAGTCCAGATCCCTTCTTTGAGAATCTTGAAGGACATAGTGTGATACGATGGGAGAACTGACTTGATTGTTTTGCGTTCGATTTCAAATGTTGCAGTTAGCAAGAGTCGCCACCGACTTTTCTTTTATCCAAAAGGAAAGGTGAAAAAGCACAGGAAAGACCTTTGAGATTATTTCTTGAGTTCAGGGGGTAGATTATGAAAAGGGAAGGTATTAGCACCCTTTTCATCCATGGTTTTCCATGGACTCTTAATTACTTGCTAGATCACTTGCTTTTGTTTTAAATTGTGTTTTGTGTGGTTTTGAAAGTATTTTTGTAAAAGAGGCCATCGTTTAGGCAATCTTTGTAATGATTCTCGTTCATAAGAATGTATACAAAGATGTTGCTCTTTTTGAAAATGTTTTCAATTTTGTAAGATGTTTGGAAATGTGTAGGTGTTTGTTTTTAAAAATAGCAAGGATATTTGTTTTGAAATGGAGCAAGTAACTAAAAGTAATCTACCTACTCAAATGTCTTTCTTGTTCATTTTCCTTTACTTTGATATTGTTGTCTTACCATTGATTTGGTAAGCAGCCCTATCTTTGGATGTAAACGGGACGGACGTGGGTCATCGTATAGCCATGATTAGCAATGTTTCAAAGTATCTTAGCATTTTTGAGGGGCTAAGATCATTTTTGTAAGGTAACTTTTGAATAGCGTCATCGAGGGACTATGATCTTGTATTTGTTTTTTTTTGCTAAGACACCTTACATGCGTAATATGGTCATTTTTGTATAAGGCAACCAAGTGGAGTAACCCTAGGGGTGTTTGTGTACAAGTTTTAGCAGTAGAAATGTTCAAGACTAAGCCATTGGATAGACTAGACTTTATACAAATCAAAAAATCGCCACCGTGCTTTATTGTTTCCAAAGGAATGAGAAAAGAGCAAATAACTCCAAAAAAAGGGGGAAAGATTCAAGGTAAGGGGGTTGGTTATGCAAAGGGAAGGTATTAGCACCCTAAACATCTACGATACTCCGCAGGAACCTCTTTGTAAAATCTTTATATTTTGGAAATAAAAAATGTGTTATATATAAAATGAATGGTGGAGGTGAGAAGAGAAATATATTTTTTTATGATTTTTGCACCCGCCGCGGTTGCGAACCTTTAGTTCCTACTGTGGTACGGTGGGAGAACTGACTTGAGGTTTTGCGTTTGTGTTTGAAAATGTTGCGATTTATCAAGAGTCGCCACCTACTTTTCTTTTATCCAAAAGGAAAGGTAAAAAAGCACATGAAAGACCTTTGAGATTGTTTCTTGAGTTCGGGGGGTAGATCATGAAAAGGGAAGGTATTAGAACCCTTTTCATCCATGGTTTTCCATGGGCTCTTAGTTACTCGCTAGATCACTTGCTTTTGTTGTTTGAAAATGTGTTTGGTGTTGTTTTGAAAGTAATTTGCAAAAGAGGGCATTCATTTAGGCAATCTTTGTAATGATTCTCGTTCGTGAGAATGTATACAAAGATGTTTGTCTTTTTTGAAAATGTTCCCAATGTTTGTAAGATGTGTGTGTTTGTTTTGAAAATAGCAAGGATATTGACTATTGAGAGTGAGCAAGTAACTAAAAGTAATCTACCTACTAAAAAAGGTCTTAGATATGTTTTTCCTCCTTTAGATGTTGCTAACTTACCATTGTTTTGGTAAGAAGCCCGATCATTGGATGTTAAGGGACATGCGTTGGGTCATCGTATGACCATGATAGCAATGTTGTGAGATGACTTAGCACTTTTTCGGTCGGGACTAAGATCATTTTGAAAGGCAACTTTGATAGCGTCATCGAGGGACTATGATTTTGTATTTTCGATTTTTGTTTATGCTAGGACATCCCACATGCGTAACATGGCCATTTTTATAAGGCAACAAGTGATATTACCCCAAGGGTGCATATGTGCAAGTGTGTTTGATTTCATGCATTTGTCTTTGATTTTTAGTGGTCTACTTGTTGGTTTTATCTTGCCATACACGCCTAATTACTAGCATTTACATTTGAAAGCGATAAATTGCAGAAATGTAAAGTCCTACGCTATTACAATATTTAGGGGATGAGGTACAAATTTATGAATAGGGGTTGCAAGTAAAAATAAGCCCTAAATTACTATTACAACCATATTAAAATGCATAAGAATGTACAAGAAAATGTGAAATGAATTGGTTTTGTTTTAAGAAAATATTTTTGGTCTTTTGTTTTAAGAAACCAAAATAAAGTGTGAAGGAAATATTTTTGATGTTTGCTGATTAATGGAATGAAGAGTGATAGAAAAATAATGAAAAAGGAAAAGAGAATCAGCGTGTTACTGGTAAAATGAAGTTAGAGGTTCTGACCCTGGCGCGCTACAAAATAGAAACCTGTTAGTGAAAATGTATAAGATCAGAAGCTCTGAACCCACTAGGAACACAGTAGTTTTCAGAAGTTCTGATGCCACTGGCAACAAAAACAAGCTTCAGAAGTTCTGAGATCATTGGCAGATCTTGGTTTCTCTCTTTATGCTAGTCAGAGCATATGTAATTTGGTTATTTCTCCATAAAACAGAAAACATGCACAGAACAGTTATAGCATGTGTCATAACGTTTCAGGAGATAAGAAATATCAGAACTATAAATCAGAGGCAAGCATGCATTTTCTAATCCTAACTCCGAGTTCTAGTTTATTCCCTACTTAGGCAGACAAAATGCATGAAATTTCAGAATATGTATGACACCAAAAACCTGATATCTACATTGTATCTGAGCATGTAAATCTTGGTAATGCTTAAGCAATATGGTGAGGGTCAGCAAAAACTTACCTTGTAGCTGGAGGAAATTCTGTGAACCGGGGTTAACGTCAACTCTGATGAAGCTCTGAACAGCTTCTTCACGTGCTCAGTAAGCTGAAAGTTTTCAACTTCTGGGGATGGAAAGTGAGTGATGTTTTGATTTCTTTGAATGGATGGATGAAAAATGTATAGCAACACGAACACAAAAACTTAGTCAGTTTCCAACGTGTGGATCAGAAACTGTGTGGATGTTTTTCAGTCAAGAAATAATTTAGAACAAGTGAAGTTTTTTATGCAAGGACTCAAAAGTTAATGAGATTTTATGGGCTGTATTTACATTTCTTGGAACTCTTGGATTTTGGCAGGGGTTCAAGGCTTTTCTTTCTCAAAGTTTTGATCTCTTTCACAAATTTTTCTGCCCTTTCTCAGTGACCAATGGTGTTCTATTTATAGGCAAAGTGTTGTGTGTTTGAAATGTCAAGTAGCCCCAACATCATACGCTAGATGCTGACTTGCTCTTGAAGCAAGTTCCAAAAAAGGTATGATGGCTGACAGTTTTTAGCTTAGGATGGATTAGCAAGCAAGGATTAAGGAAAAGTGAACCTACAAGCAAAATGTAGCGCGTGGACCCTTACCTAATCCTGCACAAAAGTATTTCTACACTACACGTGGAGAGATCCTTTGGACAAAGACTCAAAAGTGGTTGTGAGCATTAATGAGCATTAAATGATGATGAGATTTGTCAAAATTAGAAATCCTGTAATGTGAGATTTTGCATCATTGCTTAACTCTGGGTCAGAAGTTCCCTTTCAGCATAGTCTAAAACAAAACAACCTACTTCTGATCTTAATATCCTGTTTCCTCAGCATGTTCTGAAGGATTCACCAGGTTTTCCAGTAAACTTCTTTGATTTGCCTCTGAAAACTCTGAATTAGAGGTTCTGCTTTAGTGTAGGATCTAATCTCCTGATCCTCTTACCTTCTGGCTCCAGCATGTTCTGAAGGAGCTTTCAGGTTTCGTATTACACTTTATTGCCTTCTTTGCATTACTCTAGCAAACTCTGACTGAACTTACGTAGATGCTGCAAAGCCATGTTCTGACTAAAGATTATGTGTTGAACCACGCTTACAACTTCTGACTGCTCCTGCCTGGAGGCTGGTTCAGAAGTTCTGAAGTGTCATTTTTCTTAAATACTTTAGAAAAATTCTAAGTATTTAGAATTTAACTTTTCCAAGGTAAAATTTGACTTTTGAACTTCTTGATGAAACAAACTTCATATTCCAACATGGCTTGATGAAATATGATTTTTGAGATTTGATTTTGATCCAAAAGTCAAAGTTTGACTTCTCAGCATGAAAATGACCATTTTGCCCTTGTGAATGGCTTGCTTGGAAAGAAATGATAATTCAAGGCTTGGATTTGTATAAGAGAAAACTTGAGAATCCAGGGTGATTTCCTGAGAAATGAGAGGGCAAATTTTGGGGTACAACAACTGCCCCTGTTCAATCTTCTTTCACCTGAAGAGTTAGATTGGCGAGATTTGCCATTCGTGACTCGAAGGTGGAAGATGATTGGACACTAGAGTGCCCAAAAATTTTCACTCGGCGGTGATAGGAGGAATGATCTTAAAGATGCCATTTGGAGAGGTGATAAAATCTTGTTGGAGATGGGCTTGTAGATGTCATCCAAGAATGCTTGTTGAGATGTAATCTGTAAGTTGAGCATCAGAATAGCGTCCGTGTCTGGAGCATATTTGTACTGTATCTGAAAGTTGAATCTGAATGAGTACCAGAATGGAATCCGTGTTTGGAATGTATCCGTAACGTATCAAAAGTTGAATCTGAATAAGTATCAGAATGGCTTCCGTGTCTGGAGCGTATCTGAATTGTATCAAAAGTTGAATCTGAATGAGTATCAGAATGGCTTCCGTGTCTGGAGCATATCTGAACTGTATCAAAAGTTGAATCTGAATGAGTATCAGAATGGCTTCCGTGTCTGGAGCGTATATGAAATATATTAAAAGTTGAAATTGAATGAGTATCGGAATGACTTCCGTGTTTGGAGCGTATCTGAACTGTATCAAAAGTTGAATCTGAATGAGTATCAGAATGGCTTCCATGTCTGGAGCGTATTTAAACTGTATCAAAAGTTGAATCTGAATGAGTATCAGAATGGCTTCCGTGTCTGGAGCGTATCTGAACTATATCAAAAGTTGAATTTGAATGAGTATCAGAATGGTTGCAGTGTCTGGAGCGTATCTGAACTGTATCAAAAGTTGAATCTGAATGAGTATCAGAATGGCTTCCATGTTTGGAGCATATTTGAATTGTATCAAAAGTTGAATCTGAATGAGTATCAGAATGGCTTCTGTGTCTGGAGCGTATCTGAACTGTATCAAAAGTTGAATCTGAATGAGTATCAGAATGGCTTCTGTGTCTGGAGCGTATTTGAATTGTATCAAAAGTTGAATAGTAGTTGTTAACCTTATCTTGAAAAGGGTAAAATGTTAGCTGGAACACAAAGTTATGTTGCATGAAATGTATGATGCAATGCATTTGCTTTATCAATGTTTATGATAAATGTATGTGATGGATGCGTATGTAAGTTGATTTGCTGTATTGCTGTTTGATTGAGGAAAATAAATCCTTGAATGCTGCTGAGGATATGTTGAATTTCTATGTCTTGAAGTTGAAGTACTGACAAACTCTTGTTGAGAGAATTAAATTATGTTGTGAGGGCAACGCCATGTGTTGCTTGTAAGATTTGCTTGAGGAATCCTGAGAAATTTGACGATTTCTACTGGGGATTAAAACTTGATATTTTGGTCCGCTGGGGATTAGCTAGGGGTTTTGTTCCGCTGGGGTTTTATTGAAAACTCTGTGGGGAATATGGAGTGGTCTAGAGACGTTTTCCTGTCTTTTCAACCTATTAGTAATTATCTTTCTCATTTTGTTTATTTGTAAACAGTGATTATGTTCAAATGCATATGTTCATCAATGAATCATTGGACGTTTTTTCCAAACAAAACACAATTGTAAAGAAAAGACAAATAGTTTTTGTACTTTCAAAGATATATCTCTGTATTGGCTTTGAGTAAGTATTTTGTACGAAGGAGACAAACATTCTAGTAAGAGAATGGTGCCATAAAACAAGAAAAATTTATACAAAGAAAGATAGCTATGTGTAATAGTCCCATGGGGTTCCCATTCTACTATAGCCTTCGTATCTCTGAGTATCTTGTTTATTTTGTTGCTTCGTCCGAAGATGATTGAATTGATCAGAAACTCCGAGTTTTTCAGTGGAAGACAAAGGTTGTCCGTCAAGTGATCTGATGGGACATAGTCATACGCTTTAATTCCCTAACTTTTGCCTGGACCGCCCTTTCGGGTTTTCAGTCCACTGGGAAACCCCTTTTTGCCTAAGTCGTCCTTTCGGGTTTTCAACTTGCCGGGTGTACAGATTATTATTTTATCCCTAATTTTTGCCCGAACCTTTTTGGTTCACCGGGATGCCGTTGTTTTTCCTAGGTGTGTCAACCTAACGGGTCTCTTATGCGTAGTATCTTTTGACTAAGTCCATGTTCGCAGGGTGTGGTAGGTCGTCGCCATCCATGGTGGTCAAGATCATCGCCTCACCGGAGAATATGTTCTTGATTACAAATGGTCCTTCATAGGCAGGAGTCCATTTTCCCCTGGGATCACTTTGTGGCAAGATGATATGTTTGATCACTAGATCCCCAACTTGATATACTTGGCGTTTGACTTTCTTGTTGAAAGCCTTGATCATCCGTTTTGATACATCTGACCATGGCAAACAACAATAAGTCTCTTTTCATCAATTAAGTTCAGTTAATCAAGTCGAGTCTGGATCCAATCATTTTCATTCAATCCTGCATCCTTTATAATTCTCAGAGAGGGGATCTGAACCTCGATAGGTAGAAGAACCTCCATGCCATAAACCAAAGAATAGGGTGTTGCCCCGGTTGATGTGCGAGTCGTGGTATGGTACCCGTGGAGAGAGAATGGTAGCATCTCATGCCAGTCTTTGTATGTGACCGTCATTTTTTGTATGATCTTTTTAATGTTTTTATTTGCAGCTTCGACAACACCATTCATCTTTGGCCGATAGGGAGAAGAATTGTGATGCTGGATCTTGAATTGCTCACACAAGGCGGTGATCATAGTGTTGTTGAGATTTGTACCGTTGTCAGTGATGATCCTTTTCGGGATACCGTACCGGCAAATAAGGTTTTGCTTGATGAAGCGAGCCACAACATTCTTGGTAACAGAGGCGAAGGAAGCTGCTTCAACCCACTTTGTGAAATAATCAATGGCCACTAGGATGAAACGGTGTCTGTTGTGTTAGAACAAAGTTTGAATCTACTACCCTATGTTTAAGTTTTGATGATAACAAAGTGAAAAGATATATCACTTATATGATTCATGTATGAACTATATGCTGCCTAAATTATTACGTTCTAATTTGCAGATACTCTGATTGGTATAAGCAAGATCACACCTAATCAGCATCAGAATTTTGGTTTCTGACATCAGCATCAGAAGTTGCAATATCAGAATATCAGAATCAGAAGATTAACTCACGTATATGCTGAAGTCTGATGAACAGAACTGCGCTCAACACTCTGATAAAGAAACACAACAGTTCATCAGCAGCTAAGCAGAATCAAAATGAGCCAAGCCAGAACTTGCATTAAGTAAGCAACGGTACTGTGCATTGAAAGCAAATTAATACCAACGGCCTCATTCCAGACAAGATCTGCTCGATAAGGAAAGTTTGTTATTAGCATTGAATCAAGAATATTGCTCCAACGTTCAACATCTCAGTGCTATATAAACAAGACTTTGAAGATTGAATTGGCTAATGCTCTCCAAATCTTTACACGCATAAAAGCTGATCAAAATCTTCCTTCTCTCAGTTTGCTAAACACTACACATGCTCTTATTCAATCATTGTTTAGCAATCTAGTTTCTAAGCTTTAAGTTGTGTATACATCACAGTTGTGATACAGTTTTGTAGAAAACATTCACACACTTAGATTTATCTTCTTTGTAAGAAAGTGTTTCCTTGACAAACCGGGTTGTGGTTTGCATCAAGAAGGCTTTAGCAGTTGTTAAAGCAGTCTGTAATATTCAGTTGAATATAGTGGATTAAGACCTCGTTGGAGAGAGGCGAAATCACCTTGACGGGTGGACTGGAGTAGTTTGAGATCAAACTAACCAGGATAAAAATATCTTGTTCATTGCATTGATTTTCAGTTTTACAATTCAACCCCCCCTTCTTGTGTTTTTCACTACTTCAATTGGCATCAGAGCTCCTGGTTCTGAGCTAAAACACTTAACTGTGTCAGTACAAGATCCAGCGTCAGAAAAACACAATGGCAGGAAACTATTCTCACACCAGCAATGACAACAATGAGGACAGAGACAGATTCAGCGGCAAACCTCCAGTCTTTGATGGAGAAAACTTTGATTACTGGAAAGACAGAATTGAAAGCTTCTTTCTGGCACATGATGCTGATCTGTGGGATATGGTGACAGATGGATACACGCACCCTGTGAATGCAAGCAGTCAGAAGATTGATAGAAAAACAATGTCTGACCAACAAAAGCGTGACTTCAAGAATCACCACAAGGCCAGAACCATCCTCCTCAGCGCCATCTCCTATACTGAATATGAAAAGATCTCCAACAGAGACACAACAAAGAACATTTTTGACTCACTCAGAATGACGCATGAGGGCAACGTTCAGGTCAAAGAAACTAAAGCTCTGGCGCTCATTCAGAAGTATGAGGCGTTCAAAATGGAAGAATCTGAATCCATTGAAACAATGTTCTCAAGATTCCAGATTCTGGTAGCTGGTCTCAAGGTTCTGGACAAAGGATACTCTACTGCTGACCATGTCAAGAAAATCATCAGAAGTTTACCCAAGCAGTGGAGACCAATGGTTACAACTCTGAAGCTAGCTAAAGATCTCAACAAAATCACTCTGGAGGAACTTATCAGCTCCCTCAGAAGTCATGAGATAGAGCTAGAAGCTGACGAGCCTCAGAAGCAAGGTAAGCCTTTAGCATTAAAATCTAACAAAAAATTTGAGTCTAAAGTTTTGCAGGCAGTTGAAGAAACATCTGATGGATCCTCATCAGAAGAAGACAAACTCTCCCTCCTTTCCAGAAGAGTAAATCAACTGTGGAAGCAAAGACAAAGGAAGTTCAGGAATCCCAGAAGATCTGATCAGAACGAGTCTTCTTCCAGATACAGAAGGATAGATTCTTCCTCTGGATACAGAAGATCTGAAGGCTCCTCTAGCAGCAAAAAGCCAAACACCAAGGACATCATCTGCTATGAGTGCAATGAGCAAGGACACTATACGAGTGACTGCCCAAAGCTTCAGAGGGAAAAACCCAAAAAGAAGTTTGGAAGAGAGAAGAAGAAAAGTCTCATGGCTACATGGGATGACTCTGACTCGTCTGAAGCTGACTCAGAATCAGATGATGAGAGGGCAAACATAGCTCTCATGGCTAACATCTCAGAAGATAGTGAAGCTTCTGAATCAGACTCAGAATCAGATACTGAAGAGGTATTTCCTAACTTTGCTGTTAACTTTACAAAGGCTGAACTTGCTGAAAGCCTTAATGAGATTCTGGAACGGTATCAGCAAATTAGAGTTAAATTCAGAGACCTAAAAAGGAATCTTGAATCTGACTCTAATAAGACTGAGAGTCTCAAATTGGAGAATCCTGAGCTGAGAAATAAGATTTCAAAATTAGAAAACACTTTACAAAACTCTCAGAAGGAACCAATTTCTGAAACTCCCAGCAACACTGATGAGATCATCAAGGAGTATGATCACAGTTTCCAGAAGTTCCTCGCTAAAAGCATAGATAGAAGCAAAATGGCTTCAATGATCTATGGAGTTAGCAGAAACGGCAGGAAAGGAATAGGATACCAAGGTAAGGTTCCTACACCAAAGAATGTCATGGACTTAACCATTAAACACACTCTTCTGAATTCACATTTTGTGTATGGTCACACACATGATATTAAATACACTAGCAGTAAGCACTCTGTGAAACCAAAATTCAACCAGAGTTTTGGTAAAACTAACAAATCAGGACCCAAGAAAATCTGGGTACCTAAGGATAAAATAATACATGTTGCAGATATCTTTAGCAGCAAGTCAGAAACACCAGTCATGGTACCTGGACTCTGGCTGCTCGCGACACATGACGGGAAGATGGCATATGTTCCAAAGCCTGGAACTTAAGCCTGGAGGCCACGTTGGCTTTGGAGGCAATCAGAGGGGAAAGATAATTGGCTCTGGAACTGTAGGTAATGGAAATCTTCCCTCTATTAATAATGTTCTGCTAGTAGATGGATTGATGCATAATCTATTATCCATAAGTCAATTAAGTGATAACGGTTATGATATAATCTTTAATCAAAAATCATGTAAAGCTGTTAGTCAGAAAGATGGGACTATCCTGTTTAATGGTAAGAGGAAAAACAACATTTACAAAATCAAACTTTCTGAACTACAGAGTCAGAATGTAAAATGTCTTCTGTCTGTTAACAACGAGCAGTGGATCTGGCACAGAAGATTGGGGCATGTTAGTATGAGAAGAATATCTCAGATTAACAAACTCGATCTGGTCAGAGGACTTCCTAATTTAAAGTTCAATTCAGATGCTCTGTGTGAAGCATGTCAGAAAGGCAAGTTTGCAAAACCTTCTTTTAAATCCAAAAATGTTGTTTCCACCTCTAAGCCATTAGAACTTCTGCACATTGACTTATTTGGACCAGTTAAAACTACTTCAGTCAGTGGCAAGAAGTATGGGTTAGTAATCGTAGATGACTATAGCAGATGGACATGGGTAAAGTTCTTAAGACACAAGGACGAGTCACACTCTGTGTTTGTTACCTTCTGTAACCAAGTTCAGAATGAAAAGGATCTTAGAATCGTCAAAGTCAGAAGTGATCATGGTGGAGAATTTGAAAACAAAGATTTTGAGTCATTCTTTAATGACAGAGGCATTCTGCATGATTTCTCTTGTCCTAGAACTCCCCAACAAAATGGAGTTGTAGAACGAAAGAACAGAACATTGCAAGAAATGGCCAGAACCATGATCAATGAGACAAACGTTGCTAAGACCTTCTGGGCAGAGGCAATAAACACAGCGTGCTACATTCAGAATAGAATCTCAATAAGACCTATTCTGGAAAAGACTCCATATGAATTGTGGAAGAACAAAAAGCCCAACATTTCATATTTTCATCCATTTGGATGTACTTGCTTTATATTAAATACAAAGAATTATTTGAACAAGTTTGACTCTAAAGCACAGAAGTGTATCATGTTAGGATACTCTGAACGCTCAAGAGGGTACAGAGTATACAATACAGAAACACAGATTGTGGAAGAATCAATCAGTGTTCGTTTTGATGATAAGCTTGACTCTGAAAAGTCAAAGCAGAATGAAGTTTTTGCAGGTATGGAAATTGAATTTACAGGTTCTGAAGACAAGTCATCAGAAGCTCTCAACACAGACACTCCTTCAACGTCTGAAAGGAGCACTACTAGCAATCCTACAACAGCTGCTGATCAACCTCAGAAGAGATTACCCAGAAGCAGCTTGGATCACCCAGAAGAGACTATCTTAGGAAGAAAGGAAGATCCAATCAGAACAAGAGCAAGCTTCAGAAACTCTGAAGAAACTCTCATGGGACTTGTGTCTCTGATTGAACCTTCTTCTATTGATGAAGCACTTCTGGATAATGACTGGATTCTGGAAATGCAAGAAGAGCTGAATACATTCACCAGAAACGACGTATGGGATCTCGTTCCCAGACCAAAATTATTCAACGTCATTGGAACAAGATGGGTGTTCAGAAACAAGCTAAATGAACAAGGTGAAGTCATCAGAAACAAGGCACGACTGGTTGCACAAGGTTATAGTCATCAAGAGGGGATAGACTATACAGAAACCTTTGCCCCAGTCGCCAGGTTAGAATCTATCAGACTCTTAATTTCATTTGCTGTTAATAGAGGCATCACTCTGTATCAGATGGATGTCAAAAGTGCATTCTTAAATGGTTATATAGAAGAAGAAGTCTATGTACACCAACCCCCTGGTTTTGAAAATACAAAACATCCAGAACATGTTTTCAAACTAAAGAAGTCACTATATGGTCTGAAACAAGCTCCCAGAGCTTGGTATGAAAGGCTAAGTAACTTTCTATTAGAAAATGAATTCACCAGAGGGAAAGTGGATACTACTCTATTCTGTAAATCAGTTAAGAATGACATCTTAGTCTGTCAAATTTATGTTGATGATATTATTTTTTGTTCTACTAATCCTTCTCTTGGAAGAAAATTTGCTAAGTGTATGCAGGCAGAATTTGAGATGAGCCTCATGGGGGAACTGAAATTCTTTCTAGGAATTCAGATCAATCAAACTCCAGAGGGAACTTACATTCATCAGAGAAAATACATCAGAGATCTTCTGAAGAAATCTGACCTCTCAGAATGTAAGCCATCAAAGATTCCAATGCATCCCATGTGCATTCTGGAAAGAGAAGAGGTAAGCAAAAATGTAGAACAGAAAGTCTACAGAGGTATGATTGGTTCTCTCCTCTATCTGACTGCTTCAATACCTGACATATTATTCAGTGTTTGTATCTGTGCTAGATTCCAATCAGATCCTAGAGAATCTCACTTAATAGTTGTTAAGCGAATTTTCAAGTATCTGAAAGGTACTACTAATCTGGGTTTGTTTTATAGAAAATCTAGTGATTACAGCTTAGTAGGCTACTGTGATGCTGATTTTGCTGGAGACAGAGTGGAACGTAAAAGTACTTCTGGAAGCTGCCAGTTTCTGGGAGAAAATCTGATCTCTTGGTCCAGCAAAAGGCAATCAACAATTGCGCTATCAACAGCAGAAGCTGAGTACATAGCAGCAGCAGGATGTAGCACACAAATGCTCTGGATGAAAAGTCAGCTTGAAGACTTCCAGATTTTTGAGAGTAACATTCCTATACTCTGTGATAATACTTCTGCTATTTGCTTAAGTAAGAATCCCATTTTACATTCTAGAGCTAAGCATATAGAAATAAAACATCACTTCATTAGGGACTATATTCAGAAAGGAATTTTGAACTTAAAATTTATAGATACAGACCATCAATGGGCTGATATCTTTACTAAACCCCTTTCAGAAGATAGGTTTAATTTCATTCTGAAACATCTCAGCATGAAAGTCTGCCCAGAGTGAAAATGTTTTAATTCCATATATTTACCTTCAGAATGTAATTGCTTTACTGTGAACTTCTGATCAATCTTCTTTCAGAAAGATAGAACATGCAGATTGTATCAGATGCAAGTCTAAAGATCTGAGAGTCTAAGCTCAAAGACAGACGTGCTGATCACTACATCAAACAAGTGTCATCCGATCATGTGCAAATCTCTGAAGCAGAACGCATGCACGCTTCTGAGAAGGCAAAATGCTGATTGGGTGCATTGAGACACATGTCTGGTAACCGTTTTTAAGTATCTTTCTAAAATCCCCCAAAATCAGCAAGCATTTAATAAAAGTAATCATGCTTTTAAAACGCAATCATGATTTTTCTCTTTCTTAAAAACGTTTATTTTTTCAAAATATTCTGAAACTCTATTTAAACACATTAACCTCTCATTATAATTCTTTACAGTTTCTCACTAATACTCAAGCATTCTCTGCATTTTTCTGTGTTCATCTCTTGCAAAACCTCTTTTTCTCAGTTTCTTCTCAAAACCTTTTAGTGTGAACATGGCAACCTCCAGCAATGCTTCTGCAGGTCCTCAGAAGAAAGCATCATCTGAACAATATCAAGTTCCATTCAAAACACTCCTCACTCCTGTGAAGAATCTTGAAGTGTTATCTGAATTGATCATTGATTTTGGAAGCTTGAAGGAGAACGGTTTTGACCTAACATAAGAAGTTAGGGCATAGAAATGGGAAAGGTATTTTGACAGATTGGTTGGACCAACATTCCCTATGTTAGTCAAGGAATTCTGGATTCATGCGAAAGCTTCAACGCATCTAGTCACCTCCTTCGTTATGGGGAAGAAGATTGTGATCACTGAGGATCACATAGCAAGGTTAATCGGTTACAGTGGCGGTGGCGTCCGCTGTGTTGATATGGCTGAGAGATGTGCTGACGTAGGCGTGATAGCTGCAAGGATTTTCACCCATGGGGTGCCCAGCAGCAAGATCAAAGATCTGAAGGATCATCACAGAGTTTGGGCTAAGATAATTCTGGGGTGCTTCAACCATAAGAAGCCAACTAGTTCACCTGATTACATAAATGTGGATCAGCAGTTTCTGATCTACTTTATTGATCAAAAGGTAAAAATCAACTTGGCTCATCTTCTGTTCAACCACCTCAGAACAAGTGTGAAGGAAACCAGGGAAGAAGAAAGAACAAAGAGGGATTGGATACCCTTTGGAAGGTTGATATCAGATATTCTGACAGAGAATAGGCTGATAGAGCATCTGATAGAAGCTCAAGAGTTAAGCACCATTGAACCAACAGTTGGGAAGCCTCTGAACGCGAAGAACTTGAAGAAAATGAAGTTGATAGAGAATATCAAAAAGGAACCCAGAGCTACTCCTATTGCTGATATCACCAGCAGAAGAGTTCCACTGAGTGACTTTCCTTTATTTTCTGAGATAGAATCTAAACCAGAGGTGGTTCTCAAATACTTAGACGCGTGCAAGGCAGATGGTACAGATCCAAATTTGATTATCAAAGATCTGCATCAACCTCAACAAGAAGTGACTATGAAGAAGACTAAGAAGAGGAAGGAACCTTCAGAAGGATCATCCCAGCAGACACCCAAGAAAAGAGGTAATTTATCTGCTGCTTCTGTTTTAAATTCTTCTACTATTCCAGCATCTATTCCTCCTCCAACCTCTCATAGAATCTCAATCCCCATCCCAACAATAGATGAAACTGAACCAGAAGATGACCCTTCTAAGGCATTAAAACTCAGAAGACCCAGAACCAAACATCCCAAACCAATCTCAACAACATCAGCAATTGACAAAGTGCTGTCTGACATTGATCAACACACTTCTGATCACTCCGCCAATCCAAACTCTGAACCACAAATTGTCCCTCCTCCACAACCAGAACAACAACAATTTGCTGAAGAACCAGAACAACAACAACCTCTCTCATCAATTCCAGAAGAACCCCTTATCCCTGAACAACCAGAAATTCCAACAACTTCTCCTCAACCAGCAATTCCGTCTCCCTCTCCTCAACCAGAAATTCATCCACCATCACCTCAACCTGAGTTTCATCACTCTGAAACTCCTTCTCCTCAACCATCTCAACCTCATTCACCACAACCATCACCTCTGGCAATCCAGCTGCCATGTGGAACAACAGTTACCATAGCCCAGTTGCCATCCTCACCAGAATCTACACCACCCAATACTCCCAAAACACCAAACAGTCCAATCATAATCTCTGATTCTCCCACTCCATCTCCAAAACAAACAGCTGCCAAGCAAACCACCGAAAACCCCAGCAGGACCTTCATAGACTTAACCAGCCTTGACCGTCTTGCTGATCTGAAACACAAAATTGCCATACCAAAACCAAAACAACCAGATGTTGGCCCTGGTATTATGAATTTTGAAACAGGTTTGCAGCAATGGATTGCCTCTCTGAAGCAAGTCTGTCCTGGAATGATTGACCCAGCTGCTTCTGACCAGCTCTGGTCACAATTCAGACTTTGGGTACGTGCTGAAGCCCTCAAGTTGCAGGATATCAACTATGAGCAGGCACAACAGAACTTCAGCAAGCTGCTGAAGGAAGTTGAAAGTCAACTGCCTCAGGAAGCTGTGCTCCCTCTGGATAGTGAACCTTGGTCTGAGAAACAGCTAGCTTCAAAGGTGAAACCAGAAGAAGACAAGACCATTCAAGCTGAAGCAAGTCAAGCAGAAGATGTTGCAGAAAGCTCTCAGAAGCTTCCTGCTTCTGATGTTTCTCAAGCTGCCTTGGACAGGCAGACTCTGGAAGAACTGAAGCTGAATGACATGCGTCTGCAGCAGAGGATGGATGAAAACGACCAGAAGATGAAAGAAAGAATGGATGTGCAGGATAGCAAGAATGACAATGTTGTCAGCATGGTGCACAAGCAGAATGAGACTGCTGATCAGATCAAAGCCATGCTGGAGAACCTGTTCACACGCTTTCCTCCCCAACCTTAGTTTTTTCATTCATGTCATTTTCATGTTTTCTTTAATTTTCTGATGTACTGTTTGAATATGTTTTGTTTGATTCTGAACCCTTTTAATATGACAAGTTTTTCTGATCTTAATTTGTTTTAGCACTCACCTACACTTTTTGATTGCTGACAAAAAGGGGGAGAACAAGAATGATATTTTAAACAATAACGGCTAACTAGACAGAAATTCTCGAACATTCTAACTCTATTATACTTGAAAATGTTCTTTGTTTTGCTTAAAGTCTACAGGCACAAGGAAGCTCTTGGACACTCTGAAGACTAAAAGCTCTGAAGCTCTGATCCGCTCTGATACTCTGATCCATAGCAAAGCTCTGACAAGAAAAGCTCTGATACGCTGATCTGAAGCTCTGCTCTGATATGCTGATGATAGTCAAAGACTCTGATACTCTGATGTTCAAAGAAAGGCAAAAATATCTGATCCTGAAGAACACTTGTAATCAAAAAGGGAAGTAATAAACTCAGGGGGAGTATCTCTCAACTCTGATATCCTGTTATCCCTTATCTTTGATAACCTCTTACTCTGATGCATCTCTCTGACACCTTTTCACGTTATTTTCATTTAAAAAATATCTAGTTTTTGTCATCATCAAAAAGGGGGAGATTGTTAGAACAAAGTTTGAATCTACTACCCTATGTTTAAGTTTTGATGATAACAAAGTGAAAAGATATATCACTTATATGATTCATGTATGAACTATATGCTGCCTAAATTATTACGTTCTGATTTGCAGATACTCTGATTGGTATAAGCAAGATCACACCTAATCAGCATCAGAATTTTGGTTTCTGACATCAGCATCAGAAGTTGCAATATCAGAATATCAGAATCAGAAGATTAACTCACGTATATGCTGAAGTCTGATGAACAGAACTGCGCTCAACACTCTGATAAAGAAACACAACAGTTCATCAACAGCTAAGCAGAATCAGAATGAGCCAAGCCAGAACTTGCATTAAGTAAGCAACAGTACTGTGCATTGAAAGCAAATTAATACCAACGGCCTCATTCCAGACAAGATCTGCTCGATAAGGAAAGTTTGTTATTAGCATTGAATCAAGAATATTGCTCCAATGTTCAACATCTCAGTGCTATATAAACAAGACTTTGAAGATTGAATTGGCTAATGCTCTCCAAATCTTTACACGCATAAAAGCTGATCAAAATCTTCCTTCTCTCAGTTTGCTAAACACTACACATGCTCTTATTCAATCATTGTTTAGCAATCTAGTTTCTAAGCTTTAAGTTGTGTATACATCACAGTTGTGATACAGTTTTGTAGAAAACATTCACACACTTAGATTTATCTTCTTTGTAAGAAAGTGTTTCCTTGACAAACCGGGTTGTGGTTTGCATCAAGAAGGCTTTAGAAGTTGTTAAAGCAGTCTGTAATATTCAGTTGAATATAGTGGATTAAGACCTCGTTGGAGAGAGGCGAAATCACCTTGACGGGTGGACTGGAGTAGTTTGAGATCAAACGAACCAGGATAAAAATATCTTGTTCATTGCATTGATTTTCAGTTTTACAATTCAACCCCCCCTTCTTGTGTTTTTCACTACTTCATGTTGGAGGATTTAGGCTTGATCTCTCCAATCATATCAATTCCCCACATAGCAAAGGGCCAAGGAGCCGTCAAGACATTCATAGGAACCGGAGGTACGTGCACCTTGTCAGCATAAATTTGACATTTATGACAGGTCCGAGAGTGTTGATAACAATCTGCTTCCATGGTAGACCAATAATAGCCTTCCCGTAGGATTTTCTTTGCCATCGTATGCCCACTTGAGTGAGTGCCAAAAGTACCTTCATTTATTTAAGCCATGACCTTTTCAGCTTCAATCTTGTCCACACATCGAAGCAAAATGGAGTCATGATTGCATTTGTACATGATGCCATTACTAAGGAAGAACTTAGCAGAAAATCTCCTTAAGAACTTTTTATTATTGATTGAAGCTCCTTCTGGATATTCTTGAGCCTCGAGATACCTCTTGACTTCATGAAACCAAGGACGGTCCATTACTTCTTCAGTATTAATCTTGTGATAGTGTGCTGGTTCATCCATTCATTCGATGGTGATCTGGGGAGCCTCATTATCCCAATTGAGTTTAAACATAGATGACATTGTGGGTAGAGCGTCTGCTAGATGATTTTCTTCTCGCGGAAAAGGCTCAAAGGTAATCTTCTCAAAATGTGGTAGCAATGTCAAAACATGTTTGTTGTACCCCAAAATTTGCCCTCCCATATTTCTCAAAACATTTCAAGAAAGATCCTCAAGTTGCTCAAGGAAGTCCAAGGGTTGACCAGACAAACTCTTTCCTAAGGTAGTCTACCTCAAATTAGGGTTCCATGTTGCATCAAGATACTTGAGTCCAAGGGATCCCAAATGCCCACCATTGTCCTAATATGTTCTCAAGATCATCCATGTCAAGTTTCAAGCCTTGCAGAGGAAGTTTGCTCAGTCAATTGCTCAAAAGCCTGAAAATCGACTATGATAGGGCAAAAGTCAACTGTGGCCCACCTACTGTCAAACTTCAAGATTTTTGGTCAACATCCTCATTTTGAAGTATAATTCATAATTTAATCAAGGGTTGATCATGATTTATCAAGGATTGCTCACAATTCATCAAAACCCAGTGGTAGCTTCGTTTTATTTATTTTATTATTCCTGTTTCATAATTTAACAAATTGAATCAGGTGGCCCAGTGGTAGTCCAGGTGGCTCTAAGGCATTGCAGGCCTGAGGTCAGGGGTTCGACCCCTGCCTCCAAACATTTGAAATTTTTTTAGTTATTCTTCACAGATCCAATATCCTACGCATCATGAAGACCACCATGTAACCTCAAGGCTCAATCATTGGATCTCCAGAAGGCCAGATCTGAAGGCCATCACATGAAGGACCATGATGCACCCTGGTTAATGCACAACACTGGATCAGAAAAGTCAATGTGGGTCAGAATTGTTTGGGCCCAGAATTGCTATCGACACACCCCTCCAATTGCTGATCACAGGCCCAATATTCTTTTCCTTTTCTTTTATTTAATTCATTTAATTATTTTTACTAACACAAAAAAATTAATTCTTTTTTATAAAATCATAAAATCAATTTTCATCAAAAGTAGATTTAGGTTTTATTTTTTATAAAAATTAATTTAGTTAGTTAATTTAATTTATTAGGTAACTTTAATTCTTTTTACAAATAAATTAAAATCAATTAGAAGAATTAGGATTTTTGTCTAATTTAATTTTTATTTCTCTTTTCTTAAAAAATCACAAAATACAAAAATAGGTCAAAGTTAATTATTTAATTTAATTTAATTAATTAGTAATTAGATTTATGCATATTTAATTTAAAACCTTATTTTCTTAAAATAATCAAAAACAACCAAAAATAATCTTTTCTTTTTAAATAGGTTAGACGGGGTCAAAACCCTAAATTCCTTTTGTTCTCCATTCGTCGCGCGTTTATTTGTTTTTTACAATATTGATGTAATTGCTCATGGGATGTAATAGATTAATTAGGACTTGTTTCGTTAATTTATCGTTTTAGCGGGTTTTGGCTAAATATTAACTGTTAGATGTATGATATTAGGGTTGCATGACAAGAATGTATGTTAAATTTAAAATGGTTAGCAAAACCTAAATGTACAAAGATAATAACTGAAATTGAATCACTCGCACATGCGCACTCCTAGGGTATACTCTCACTTTGGTTGCCTTCGGTAAACGATCATTAAGTATAGGGTATTTTAGTGGTTGCTCTCTTGTCTAAACAAAGATCAAATGTCCCGTTCGGAAATGTTAGCTTGGAAAGGTTGCCTCGGAAATATTGCCTCGAATATTGAGCTTAAGACATTAGGATTATTACTAAGACGTCCTAACATTGCTTTAGTGATCGTACGTCCCTTTCGAATTGACCCTTAAAAACTCCAACGATGGTGCTACCTACTCATTAATAGCAGGATAGCGTTGTCTAAAGGAAATAAGAACAGAAACATTCTCTTTTTCGAGTAGGTAGATGCTAGTAGGTACTTGCTCAAAACATACTTTTCCACGCTTACACTCCTTTCAAACAAAGTTTTCAAAACGATTTCGTAACACCCTTGAAGACAGAAGCAAGGGTTAAATCGAAGTAAAAACAAAAACTTTTTCAAATCAAACACACAAGCAATTTTGAAAATGATGAGCAAGTACCTAAGAGCCCGTAGAAAACTACGGATAAAAAGGGTGCTAATACCTTCCCTTTCTATAATCTACCCCCCGTACTCAAAATCTTAAAAAAAAGAATTTTTCTGTGCTTTTGTCCTTTCCAGTTGGATAAAATAAAAGTCGGTGGCGACTCTTGCTTACCGTGACATTTTGCAAACACAAACGCAAAACGCAAACCAACATTTCAAACAGTTCGGTTCTGGCCACCGTATCACAGAACTGGCGACTCTGCTGGGGAATAATAAGTGGGGTATACCTTAGGATTAGTTCATCATAATTGCTTCTATTGTTTGATTTGTTTGCTTTACCTTTGAGGGTTTTGTATCGGGAGTTACTATAGATCCTAACCCGGATCTGGGGGACACCTTTTAGGTAAGTAGCAATAAACTGTGAGGGAACTGTATGACGTAGACCGATACGGTTGAAGCAGTAGCTACGTTGATGTGGCACATTAGTTGGCACCGGTATCCCTTGTGGAGAAACGAGGAGAATACGGGGCTTCTATATGGGTCGTTAAGCATCAACTAACCTTAGAACCTATAATTGACCAACTTGGCCATAGGAAGTAGTGAGATAGCCGGTCTCGGTGTAAAGCTGGGAACTGGTTGATACTCCATACTACACTCATTGAGACCATACTCTCGCGATAGTTCCGACCGCAAGAAAATATTGCGTGAGCTGAAACCATGACCGATGGAGGATGGTCAGTGATATTGAGAACCTCTAGAACCCGGTTACTATTATTAGGACAGGTTGAAACCAACTGAACTTCATGAGGGTAGTACTTAGACCCCATGCAAGCCTTAAACTTAAGGGCTCTTGTGTGACTTGTTTGCCTTTACCATGTCTGTTATCTGCTATACCTGTTGTGTGTTTTATCATGGCATCATGCATCATAACATATCATGCATATTTCATTAGACTAACCATTTCAAAGACCGAGGGGATTTATCTTTGTTCTATTTTGCAGATTATGGCTTCCATGCGCAGAAACACCATCCGAGTTAAGTTTGTGCAAATACCTGCTCAACTCAAAGATTTGTTCTCGAGAATTTTTGATACTTCTTTATTCATTAGAAGACATGGTCAACTTCTTAGTTTGGTTACCTCCATGTTTGATGAGAAAATGATGAGTGTGCTATTCCAGTTCTTCGATTCGGTGCATCATTGCTTCACCTTCCCGGATTATCAGCTAGTTCCCACTATGGAAGAGTTTTCTCACTTATTGGGCATATCCATCCTTGAGCAGATGCCCTTCACAGGTTTGGAAGAGACTCCTAGACCAGAGGACATTGCTTCAGCTTTACATTTGAAAAAGGCTGATGTAGTATCCAACTGGGAGACACAGAGCGGGGTCAAAGTATCTTAGCCAAGTTTCTAATGGATCAAGCTCAACTATTCTGGGACAGTCTGGACTTTCAGGCTTTTGAAGACATCTTGGATCTCCTTATCTACGATTTGGTTCTTTTCCCAAATCCAGATTCCTTCATAGATGTGAGTGCGGTTAAGATCTTTCTGTCTCGCAATCCTGTACCTACCCTCTTGGGTGATATCTTGCATGCCCTTTATACTCGTATGGCGCATAGAAGAGGGACCCTCATGTGTTGCATGCCGCTGATGGCGAGGTGGTTTATTTCGCACCTCCCCAAGTCTGTGTTGAAGAATGAGGAAGGTTTAGGATGGTCTTACAGGATAATGTCCCTTGCCCATAAGGACATTCTTTGGAGTTCTAAGGATATGGAAGGTGTTGCTATCATTGATAAATGTGGGGAATACCCTAATATCCCGTTGCTTGGAATTAGAAGGGGAATAACCTAAAGTCCTTGTTTGGCTTTACAACAGTTTGGTCGCGCTCGGAGAGACAATCCTCATTAGCTCCTTCTTACAGACATTGTCTTTGACTATAAGGAGGACATTAAAGAGCATCACCAAAGGTTTATACGAGCCTGGAGCATGGTGAACAAGTCTGACCCTCAAGAGCTAGGACCAAAGACTTCTCTCCCTATGAAACCCTACCTCCAGTGGGTCCGAGCTCGAGCTCAGAAGCTTGGGATGCCTTATGAAGCTGTGTTTCCAGTGATTGTGGAGCATACCAATGAAGAAGGTGTTCCTTATACAGTCCTTTATCCTTACATGCCTACTGATCTTGGGGCATTAAAGAGATCCTGGATTCAGCTGAAGGAAGAAAGGGATACCTACCGGGAGAAGTATCATGAGCAGGAAATGAAGATCTTGAAGCTCACAAGGCAACTTGAGAATGAAAGGAAGATCAATGACTACGTCAGCACGAAGGGAAGGCGACCATGGGATTTCTGATTTTTGCTTGTTTCTAGTTTAGATTTATTTTCAGTTTATTTCTTTTGTAATGCCTTAAAGGCATTGTTAAACATTCTTACAAGTTTAATCTAATAAAGTTTGTTTATTTCTTGGTTTGAAAATTTAAATCTCCCAAAGTATTTGAAATCATTTCATACGCATTCCATTATCATGCACCTCATTACAGGTATCATTACAGGTTTCTCATCTTCTTCGCTGTTTATTTCAGCACAGAATGTCTTCTGAAATACCTACCGATCAAGCCATCAAAGCTCTTCAAGCACATAATGCTCAATTCAAAGAGATGTTCTTGAACTTGGCTAAAGGACAACAGGAGTTGAAGACTCTCATCCTAAAGGAGAAGAAGAAGAAGAAGAAAAAGGTGGTTCTTCTGAATATGGGTCGCAAGTTTGGGAATAGGTTGCGACATGGAGTAAGTACTGTGGACGATGATTTATTTGTAACCTCCTTGGAAGACATTTCTACTCTGTTGATGACAGTTAAGAAGAATCTATTGTTAGCCAGTTTATTTCTGGGCTGTGGCGAAGGTTTCCACCTATGTTCAATCCTACCTGCTGGTTGCCATTTATTGAAATCAGGTGTTCAACGCCTGATGGATAACAAAGAGATCTTGTTCGAGAAAACTTTGATTTCGTTGATTCCTGTAGAAGATGTTTCCATCATAACCATTTCCGCCAATCCTTCCAAGGCTTCCTCGAGAAAGCCTGTTAGGATTACATCCATTCCAAGAGTTTCTCCATTAATCATTACTATTCTTGGTCCTATCCCATACACTTCGGATAAGGCTATCCCGTGGCACTATGGGGCCGATGTGTATTATCATGGGATCAGATAAGATTTGAAGGTTGAAGAAGCTGATACTGACGTCAGCAATATTGTCGGAGCTAGCAAGGTCACCCGGAGTGGAAGGCTCTTCTCTCATGAGATTTCCCCTATGACCGTTCAAAAGCCTGTCGCCATTCCATCTGCCAGTACATTGGATACTTCCCCAATACATATTCCAATTATCACCCCTGTCGCCGAGTCATCTGACGCTAGGGGCAAAGAGGTAACAGGTGAGCCTGCCCGAACGGAGGCACCTAAGAAGTTCATTGTAGAAACCTCTAGGCAAGAGATAGAGGAAATTCTGAAGATTATCAAGAAGAGCGACTACAATGTAGTCGAGCAGCTGGGGCAGACCCCGTCAAAGATCTCTATGTTATCCTTATTGTTGTACTCGGAAGCCCATGCAAAGGCTTTAATTGCTTTCCTTAAAACTGCGCATGTGCCGTAGGAGACTTTTGCTGATCAATTCAAAGACTGTGTGGCTAGTTTGACCGCTTACAACGGGTTGGGTTTCTCCGACGCAGATCTGTCTTCCAAAGGAAGGAATCACAATGATGCTCTACATGTTTCGATCGAGTGTAGGGGCATTACTCTGGCCCATGTACTGGTGGATACTGGGTCCTCATTGAATGTTTTACCCAAGAAAGCATTAGACCGACTGGATTGTGAATGTTTGGTTCTAAAGCCGAGTAATATTGTTGTTAGGGCCTTTGACGGGTCAAAAAGGATGGTGCACGGGGAAGTGGACGTCCCAGTTAAAGTTGGCTCTCAGACTTTTGCATCTACATTCTATGTGATGGATATTCGACCATCTTATTCTTGTTTGCTGGGTCGCCTGTGGATTCATAAGGCTGGGGCAGTGACTTCTACGCTCCATCAGATGTTGAAATATCAAGTAAAGGGGAAGATTGTTATGGTGCAAGGTGAGGAGGAGTATATGGTAATTCATCTTAACTCCTTTCTCTATATGGAGATGGATGGAGAGTTCATCGAAACCCCGTGTTAGAACTTTGAAAAGGTCCCCCAGACTCCGGCGTCGACTGAAGTTGCTGTTGAAGAACCTCCGGTGAAGATGGCTTCCCTCAAGGATGCAAGGGCTGTAATTGAAAAAGGTGGGTGTGCAAATTGGGGTCAGCTCCCTGACTTTTCACACAAAAATGACAAGTTTGGTTTGGGCTTTACTGTAGAGGCTCAAAGGGTTGTTCGACGTGCGCGGATTGGAAGACCTCCTCTGTGCATCAGTAATCCAGGAGTGAATGCAATTGAAGACGATGAAGAAGAGTTAGAGTTTGACAGCTGGATTTACCCGACTACCAACGGTGGATTGAACAATTGGACGGCAAAGGACTACATGCCCGTTTCTTTTATTACACAGTAATTGACTTTTGTTTTGAGATTTGTAACAGACAATATGAAACTTTACGGCCCGGTGCCTTGCCCGAGGCACTTTGGCTTTGTTTGTGAGGGCTTATTGTTTGTCATTTTCATATATCATCAATAAAGCATTGGACATTTCTTGCATTACAAATTTTACGCTCCTTATTTTTCTATCTTGCACTTTATCAAAACAGCTATTGTCTTACACACACTCACATATCATAATGCAGATCCATATCCACTCTGGATCCCACTGATAACGACTCTGCTACTGCCACTTATGACTTCGAAAGTCCGATCAACCAAGCCGAGGACGAAGGTGAGGATGATTGTGAAGTGCCTGGGGAACTTGCTAGACTGTTACTACAGGAAGAGAGGGTCATACAACCTCATGAAGAGCCAGTGGAATCAGTAAATTTGGGTACAAAAGAAGACAAGAAAGAGGTCAAGATCTGTGCGAATCTGGAGCCTAGTGTCAAGCAACGGTTGATACATATGCTATGCGATTATGTTGAGATCTTCGCTTGGTCTTATGAAGATATGCCTGGGTTTACTGATATTGTGGTACACCGCCTGCCAACCAAAGAAGACTGTCCTCCGGTAAAACAGAAAGTTCATCGTATGCGCCCAGAGATGTCTGAGAAAATCAAAGCTAAGGTCATGAAACAGTTTGACGCCGGTTTTCTAGCAGTTACTTCTTACACGTAGTGGGTTGCCAACGTGGTTTCGGTGCCGAAGAAAGATGGTAAGGTACGATTGTGTGTGGACTATAGGGATCTGAATAGGGCAAGCCCCAAGGATGATTTCCCGCTCCCTCACATTGACGTTCTGGTCGACAACACCGTGCATCATAAGATCTTCTCCTTTATGGATGTTTTTTATGGTTACAATTAGATCAAGATGGCTCCCGAAGACATGGAGAAGACAACCTTCATTACGCAGTGGGGTACCTTCTGTTACAAAGTCATGCCGTTTGGATTGAAGAATGCTGGGGCAACGTATCAGCGCGCCATGGTCGCTTTGTTCCATGACATGATTCACCATGAGATTGAGGTGTACATTGATGACATGATTGCAAGGTCCCAGACTGAAGAAGAACATCTTGACCATCTCCAGAAGCTATTTGACAGGTTGAAGATGTACAAGCTGAGGTTAAACCCGAACAAGTGCACCTTCGGGGTAAGGTCTGGTAAGCTGTTGGGTTTCGTCCTTAGTGATAAAGGTATTCAAGTGGATCCTGCCAAGGTAAAGGCTATACAGAAGATGCCAGTTCCCTGCATCGAAAAAGAAGTTAAAGGCTTTTTGGGACGTCTGAACTACATTTCCCGGTTCATTTCGCATCTGACTGCTACTTGTGAACCAATCTTCAAGCTGTTGAAGAAAGATCAAGTGGTAAGATGGAATGATGAATGTCAGGCCGCTTTCGAAAGGATCAAGGAATATCTCCAAGAGCCCCCTATTCTGATGCCTCCAGTTGAGGGAAGACCTTTGATCTTATACTTGATAGTGCTGGATAATTCAATTGGGTGTGTGATGGGGCAGTATGACGAGTCTGGCCGAAAAGAGCATGTTATTTACTACCTTAGCAAAAAGTTTACCGACTGCGAGACCCGATACTCGTTTCTCAAGAAAACTTGATGCACTTTAGCATGGGATGCTCGCCGGCTGAGATAGTGTATGCTGACTCACACTACCCTATTGATATAAAAAATGGATCCAATCAAGTATATCTTCGAAAAGCCTGCCTTGTCCGAAAAATAGGAAGATGGAAGATGGTTTTAACCGAGTATGATATCCAATACACAAACCAAAAAGCAATCAAGGGGAGTGTGTTGGCCGATCATTTGGAACATCAGGCCGTGGATGATTAACAATCCATGAATTTTGAGTTCCCGGATAAGAACATCAAGAAGATTGTGCAAAAGATGACGGTGACATACAAAGATTGGCACGAGATGTTACCATTTGCTCTCCATGGGAACCGAACCTCAGCGCGGACTTCAACAGGGGCAACACCCTACTTTTTGGTGTATGGCATGGAGGCAGTCTTACCCATTTAGGTCCAGATACCCTCTCTTAGGATTATGAAGGATGCAGGTTTGAGCGAGGACGATTGGATCCAGACCCGTCTTGATCAGCTGAACTTAATCGACGAAAAGAGACTTACTGCTATTTGTCATGGTCAGACGTATCAAAAGAGAATGATCAAGGCATTTAACAAGAAAGTCAGACGACAGGAGTATCAAGTTGGGGATCTGGTGATCAAACGCACCATACTGCCGCAAGGTGATCCCAGGGGCAAATGGACCCCTACGTATGAAGGGCCATTTGTGGTTAAGAACATTTTCTCAGGAGGAGCTATGATTCTAACCACCATGGATGGTGACGACCTTCCTCACCCCGTAAATGCAGACATAGTAAAAACATACTACGCATAATCAAAGACCCGCTAGGTTGACTGGCCTAGGAAAAAATAAGGGCTTCCCGGTGAACCGAAAGGGTTTGGGCAAAAATAAGGGATGAAAATGAAAAAATTTGTACACCCGGAAAGTCGAAAACCTGAAAAGGCGGATTAGGCAAAAAAGGGTATCCCGGTGGACTGAAAACCCGAAAGGGCGGTCCAGGCAAAAATTAGGGATTAAAGCGTAACACTATGTCTCATTGGATCATCTTGCAACTAGACTTCGGTATCGACTATCAAGCTTGGGCGGCGCGGATCAATCTAATTTACCTTCAACCAAGTAGCAAAGTGATGAGACTCTCGAAGATATAAAGGCAATAGCAGAGTTGGAACCTAGTGGGATTGTTCACATAGCTGTTTTTCTTTCTTTTACACAAATTGTATAAATTCTGTTTGTTCGACGGCGTTCTCTTACTAGGACGTCAGCCTCTTGTACAAAAACGCCTATTTACAGGCCAACTTCAAAATCAATACAATTCATTTTCACAAAGAGATTTCAAATTATTTTTCTTTTTCTGTTTTGTTTTGCAAGAACGTCCAATGGTTCATTTTTGATATATGCATTTGACAATAATTGCTACTCATAAATATTTACATGCGAAACAAAAGACGATTACTCGTAATATTAGGAACAAGGGCAAACAAGAAATGTCCAAACCTTACAGTTGCTTTGTCCACCAGGTATAGGGATAGACCTAGCTGGGGAATACGAATAAAGGTACATTCACTCCCCGCAGAGCAAAAGGTATCTAAAAACATTGATTCTCCCCAAGCAGAGTTTATCTATCACCAGCACTAGAAATTTATCCCCAGTGGAGTTTATTTCTTCCACAAATAGAAACTCAATCCCCAACAAAGGTTCGTTATCGCTAGCAACGGTAATTCATCCCCAGCCGAGGTTGTTTCTCCAAATCAGCGGATCTTCTGACAGAGTATCTCTTCCCCACAGAGTCATTTTCTCGTCAGTTTATTCTCCAGCAGGATTATTCTCACAATCATCTTCGGTCGTTATCCCCAGCGAGCGAAACTCTTTTTACTCTCCAGCAGCAATCCGGGATTTATTTTCCCCAACTAGAGAATATCATAAAAACATTGCATATCCATACATCATGACATGTGCATACGCATCATACAGCACAATCTCATTTATGTTGAGAACATCATTGCTTGATACATATCATACATTACATACGACTAACCCTTTGGCTTTCAGGGAAAGATACAATCAAATTCTCACCAAGTTCAAGCTATGAAGCCCGGATCCGACCGAATAGTATCTTGATTTCTACATCATATTATGAAGCCCGGAGAACAACCGGATAATAGCATCAAACACCGTGAAGCCTGGAATCGACCAGATAGTGGTTTATCTTTAAGCTATGAAGCCCGGATTCGACTGAATAATAGTTTAATCCCCAGAAAGTATTGTGAAGCCTGGATTACGACCAGATAGAAATATAAATATCATGAAGCCTGGATTCGACCAGATAGTGGTATATCATAAACACAAGCCGTGAAGCCCGGATTACGACCGGATAACAACTCAGCAAGTTATTGTGAAGCCTGGACTACGACCAGATAGAAATACAAGTTTCTGTGAAGCCTAGATTACGACCAGATAGCAGCCAAAGACACCGTGAAGCCTGGATTACGACCAGATAGTGGTATATCTTTAATACAAGTTATGAAGCCTGGGTTAGACCGGATAGTATCTTGATTTCTTCGAACATCATGAAGCCTGGATTCGACCAGATAATGGTAAGAGACATCGCGAAGCCTGGATTACGACCAAATAGCGGTAAAAGACACCAAAGCCTAGATTACGACCAGATGACAGTGAGGGACACTGTGAAGCTTGGATTACGACCAAATAGCAGTCTACCCAGCCAATTACTATGAAGCCCGTATTCGACCGGATATTAGTAGGCTAAAAAGTTAAAGGGAAGCTCGGAGGCGACCGGATAACCACTTGATTTCTTCTGAAGCCTAGATTACGACCAAATAAGAAGTAAGGTATTGTGAAGCCTGGATTACAACCAGACAGCAGTACAGGACACCATGAAGCCTGGATTCAACCAGATAATGGTATAAAACATCGTGAAGCCTAGATTACGACCAGATAACGGTAAAGACACTGAAGCCTGGGTCACAACCAGATAACAGTACAAGACACTGCGAAGCTTGGATTTCGACCAAATAGTAGTTACCTGGACAAATACTAAGAAGCCCGGAGTCGACCGGATATTAGTGTGCCCTAAATTCAAATTGAAGCCCGGATGCGACCGGATAACAACTTAATTCCTTCTGAAGCCTGGATTAGGACCAAATAAGAATCGAGAAATTGCAAAGTCTGGATTACGACCGGATAGGAAGTTTAATCTCATCTCCCCAGTAAGTCACTGTAAAGCCTGGATTATGACTAGATAGCAGTCAGTCTTATCACTATGAAGCCTGGATTACGACCAGATAGTAGTTCGTTTTCACCTCTTCGACTAAGAGACGATTCCCCAGTAGAATAACGGACGACCGAAGCTCCTAAAAATTAACTTTTTACCAAGACAAAAAACAACATTCCCCAGCGAAATCTTCCTCAACAACAGGTATACAGGCTCTCGCAAAGGAATCTATTATGCGATCGACACTTCTTCTGATGGCATATTTAAGCCCATCTTCCATCATCAATCTCCAAATGGCATCTATAAGCCCATTCCCGATATCGCAAGACGGATACCACTTCATGTGAGTGCAAATTTATGGGCACTCTAGTGTTCAATCATCTTCCACCCTCATATCACGAAAGGCAGACAAGCCAATCTACATCCTCGGGTTTAAGAAGATTGAACAGGGGCAGCTTTTGTACCCAAAAATTTCCCCTCCCATATTTCTCAAAACATTTCAAGAAAGATCCTCAAGTTGCTCAAGGAAGTCCAAGGGTTGACCAGACAAACTCTCTCCTAAGGCAGTTTACCTCAAATTAGGGTTCCATGTTGCATCAAGATACTTGAGTCCAAGGGATCCCAAATTCTCACCATTTTCCTAATATGTTCTCAAGATCATCCATGTCAAGTTTCAAGCCTTGTAGAGGAAGTTTGTTCAGTCAATTGCTTAAGAGCCTGAAAATCGACTGTGCTAGGGAAAAAGTTAACTGTGGCCTACCTACTGCCAAACTTCAATATTTTTGGTCAACATCCTCATTTTGAAGTATAATTCATCATTTTATCAAGGGTTGATCATGATTTATCAAGGATTGCTCACAATTCATCAAAACCCAAAAGTTGCTAAATTAGGGTTTTGTAGGAAAAGTCAACTCAACTATGACCAAGCATAACTTTATAATACTTTATGAGAAATGACCAATCCGAAGCTCATTTTGAAGAGGATGAAATTTACTACAATTCATATTCAGCTCCCAAGTTCAAAATATGCACTCACAAGAAGTTTTGAATTTGGACATTATAGGTCATTTTGAAAAGTCAACAAAAACACCTTTTTTGTCAAAGCTTCATACATGAACATGGAAGACTCAATTGATATGATACCAAAAGGTTTGCTTAGAGGACATATCAAGCTTTCTAAAAAGTCCAACAACACCTTCAGAGAGTCAAAATTGAAGAAGTTATGCATTGGTGAAGTTGACCATTTTTGCAAAATTGCCAAAAGTCAAAAGTGCCTGAAATTGCAATTTTTGTCAAATGGGCCTAACTTTTTGCACTTGTTTTGAGTTGGTAGCATGGTCCACGAGCCCTAGATCTTTCCACTTGTCTTTATCTTATTTTTTCTATTTATTTTGATTTTTTATTTCAATTAAATCAATTCCAATCAAAATAAATCATGAAAATATCCAAACCATTCAAACCTTAAGATTTTGTGCACATTTCAGGTCCCATGTACAGCTAGCAAGTGAATCAAATCGTGCAAGGCATAGGTGTGCATAAAAAGATTTATTATGGCCTATTTTGGAAATATTTTCATAGAAATCAAATCATGATCAAAGATCATAATTGATAAAGATTGAGAGCACAATTGTAACCCTAATTCAATCAGTAGTATATAGTGGACAAAGGCAGATAAAAAATGCAAGGTTTTGGAGGCGTGGAGAGGAAGAACAAAACTTGAAAAACTCAAAAAAAAAGGTGACTTGATTTCGTACTTCCAAGCATTTCAAGACTCCCAAGCCATCCCTTTCGTTCCCTGGGCACTCAAGGAACCATAGCAATCAAAAGCAAGCATTTTCCTGCGCTGAAACTCACTGTAAGTGATTCAATACCTTGACTTTTTCTTGAAATCGAATCACGTTATTTTGAAACTTGTAGCATGAATTACTGACATATTCTTGTTCCTAGAAGCATTTGCAAGCTATTCATAACAATTAATTGCATTTTTTCTAACCCTATAGAGATTTGACATTGTTAGGGTTTTGTGTTTCGTTTTAGGATCTTTTTATACAGGCAAAATTGGTCCACAAGAAGGGAACCATGATGCTCAGCAGGCCAAGACGAATTGGTCCACGATGTTAGAATTCATTTATCATGCTTGTATGTGATTTTGCAATGTGCAGGAGCTCTAGTGACGGAGATTTGTCCGTAGGTAAAAGTCTCTGACTTTTACCAACGGGGAGGGGAAGAAGACAACCTGCATGGCATCACCCTACTCGCACATTTGAATTTTGGCGCGTGTTTTACAGATAGCTTCGTTTTATTCATTTTATTGTTCGTGTTTCATAATTTAACAAATTGAATCAGGTGGCCCAGTGGTAGTCCAGGTGGCTCTAAGGCATTGCAGGCCTGAGGTCAGGGGTTCGACCCCTGCCTCCAAACATTTGAAATTTTTTTAGTTATTCTTCACAGATCCAATATCCTACGCATCATGAAGACCACCATGTAACCTCAAGGCTCAATCATTGGATCTCCAGAAGGCCAGATCTGAAGGCCATCACATGAAGGACCATGATGCACCCTGGTTAATGCACAACATTGGATCAGAAAAGTCAATGTGGGTCAGAATTGTTTGGGCCCAGAATTGCTATCGACACACCCCTCCAATTGCTGATCACAGGCCCAATATTCTTTTCCTTTTCTTTTATATTTTCTTTTATTTAATTCATTTAATTATTTTTACTAACACAAAAAAATTAATTTTTTTTTATAAAATCATAAAATCAAATTTTCATCAAAAGTAGATTTAGGTTTTTTTTATAAAAATTAATTTAGTTAGTTAATTTAATTTATTAGGTAACTTTAATTCTTTTTACAAATAAATTAAAATCAATTAGAAGAATTAGGGTTTTTGTCTAATTTAATTTTTATTTCTCTTTTCTTAAAAAATCATAAAAAATACAAAAATAGGTCAAAGTTAATTATTTTATTTAAATTAATTTAATTAGTAATTAGGTTTATGCATATTTAATTTAAAACCTTATTTTCTTAAAATAAATAAAAACAACCAAAAATAATCTTTTCTTTTTAAATAGGTTAGACGGGGTCAAAACCCTAAATTCCTTTCATTCTCCATTCGTCACGCGTTTATTTTTTTTTTACAATATTGATGTAATTGCTCATGGGATGTAATAGATTAATTAGGACTTGTTTCGTTTATTTATCGTTTTAGCGGGTTTTGGTTATGTAATTAATACCCAAAGCCTTGTAATAGTGTAGCTTTACTTTCCGCATTTTAATTTCCGCAAAATATTAACTGTTAGATGTATGATATTAGGGTTGCATGACAAGAATGTATGTTAAATTTAAAATGGTTAGCAAACCCTAAATGTACAAAGATAATAACTGAAACTGAATCACTCGCACATGCGCACTCCTAGGGTATATTCTCACTTCGGTTGCCTTCGGTAAACGATCATTAAGTATAGGGTATTTTAGTGGTCGCTCTCTTGTCTAAACAAAGATCAAATGTCCCGTTCGGAAATGTTGCCTCGGAAAGGTTGCCTCGGAAATGTTGCCTCGAATATTGATCTTAAGACATTAGGGTTATTACTAAGACGTCCTAACATTGCTTTAGTGATCGTACGTCCCTTTCGAATTGAACCTTAAAAAATCCAACGATGGTGCTACCTACTCACTAATAGCAGGATAGCGATGTCTAAAGGAAATAAGAACAGAAACATTCTCTTTTTTGAGTAGGTAGATGCGAGTAGGTACTTGCTCAAAACATACTTTTCCACACTTACACTCCTTTCAAACAAAGTTTTCAAAACGACTTTGCAACACCCTTGAAGACAGAAGCAAGGGTTAAATCGAAGTAAAAACAAAAACTTTTTCAAATCAAACACACAAGCAATTTTGAAAATGATGAGCAAGTACCTAAGAGTCTGTAGAAAACTACGGATAGAAAGGGTGCTAATACCTTCCCTTTCTATAATCTACCCCCCGTACTCAAAATCTCAAAAAAAGTCATTTTTCTGTGCTTTTGTCCTTTCCAGTTGGATAAAATAAAAGTCGGTGGCGACTCTTGCTTACCGCGACATTTTGCAAACACAAATGCAAACCAACATTTTAAATAGTCCAGTTCTGGCCACTGTATCACAATGTTCTTTGTAAGGGATAAGATTTGGGTGTTTAGTGTCCCATTTCCCTTTGATCTGACTGATGACCAAAGCTGAATCTCCGAACACATCTAAAGATTTGATTCCTAAGTCTATGGCAGCTCTGAGACCAAAGATGCATGCTTCGTACTCCGCCATGTTGTTTGTACAGTTGAAGCAAAGTCTGGAAGTAAAGGGAGTATGACACCCTTCGGAGATATGAGTACAACGCTGATACTATTACCAAGTGCATTGGATGCCCCATCAAAGAACAGGGTCCATCGGGATCCCTGTTTAGGTCCTTTATATGGCCTGATATCTTCACAGTTGTCTAATGTCATGATGTCTTCATCCGGGAATTCAAACTTCATGAACTGATAATCTTCTACAGCTTGATGAGCAAGATGATCAGCTAGCACACTGCCCTTTATAACTTTCTGGGTAGTATACTGTATGTCATATTCTGTTAGGATCATCTGCCATCTAGCTATTCTTCCAGACAGGGCAGGCTTTTCGAAAATGTACTTTATCGGATCCATCATAGATATCAACAAGGTAGTATGAGTCAGCATATATTGTCTTAGCCGGCGAGCAGCCCATGCCAGAGCGCAGTAAGTTTTCTCGAGCAGTGAATATCTGGTTTCACAATCGGTAAACTTTTTTCTCAGGTAGTAAATAGTGTGCTCTTTTTGGCCAGACTCGTCATGCTGCCCCAATACACACCCCATTGAGTTCTCTAAAACGGTCAGATATATGATCAGTGGTCTTCCCGCGACTGGTGGCATCAAAATAGGAGGTTCTTGTAAGAACTCTTTGATTTTGTCAAAAGAAACCTGGCACTCATCATTCCATATGACTACTTGATCTTTCTTCAACAGTTTTAAGATTGGCTCACAAGTAGCTGTTAGGTGAGAAATGAATCTGGCAATATAGTTCAGGAGTCCCAAGAATCCCCTGACTTCCTTCTCAATACGAGGAGCAGGAATTTCTTGTATCACTTTAACCTTGGCAGGGTCGACCTCAGTACCTTTGTTACTGACGACAAAACCTAAGAGTTTACCAGACCGTACTCCGAATGTGCACTTGTTTGGGTTCAAACTTAGCTTGTATTTCTTCAATCTCTCAAACAGCTTTTGCAAGTGATCAAGGTGCTCCTCTTATGTTTGTGATCGGGCTATCATATCGTCTACGTAGACCTCTATTTCATGATGTAGCATGTCATGAAATAAAGCTACCATGGCGCTCTGATAGGTTGCCCCAACATTCTTCAGTCCAAATGGCATCACTTTGTAGCAGAATGTGCCCCACTATGTGACAAATGTAGTTTTCTCCATGTCCTCAGGTGCCATTTTGATTTGGTTGTAACCTGAGAATGCGTCCATGAAGGAAAACACTTTGTGTTGGGCCGTATTGTCAACCAGGATATCTATGTGGGGGAGTGGGAAATCATCTTTAGGGATGGCCCTATTCAAATCTCTATAGTCCATGCACATTTGTACTTTTCCGTCCTTTTTAGGCACGAGAATAATGTTGGCAACCCATTGGGGATAAGAAGTGACAGCCAAGAATCCGACATTGAATTGTTTCATGACTTCCGCTTTGATCTTCTCTGACATGTCAGGCTCATGCCGCATACTTTTTGTTTTACTGGCGGACAGTCTTCTCTTGTTGGCAGACGATGTACCACGATGTCTGTATCGAGTCCTGGCATGTCTTCATATGACCAGGCAAAGATCTCAACATAATCATGCAACAGCTGAATCAGACGCTCCTTGACACTCGGCTCTAGATTGGCACCTACCTTGATTTCTTTTTTATCCTCCTCGGTACCCAAGTTGATTGTATCCACCGGTTCCTCATGAGGCTGAATAACTCTTTCCTCTTATTGTAGTAGTCTGGCCAATTCCCCTGGTACTTCACAATCTTCCTCACTTTCGTCTTCGGCTTGGTAGATTAGATCCTCAGAGTCACAAAAGGCCATAGCAGTATCATTACCCATGGGATCCGGAATGGAAGGGTACCTGCATTTGTGAGTGTGGGTGTGTGTAAGGGTATAGCCATCTTTAAAAATAAAATGTAAAAGGAAAACAATGAGCACAAAAAGTTTGTATGTGAAAAACGTCCATGATTCATTGAATGTCATATGAAGATGAAATAAAAACCCTTACAAATTGACCATTGTGCCTCGGGCAAGACACAAGGTTTTAAGTGTGCGAATTGTTTGTGAATATTACAAGTCCAACTGAAATGTAAAGATAAATTACTGAGGGATGAAAGTTATTGGGACAAAGTCTCTGGCTTCCCAATTGCGAAGTCCTCCGTTGACAGTAGGAAATATCCAATCCTCCAAGTTGCAATGCTCTTCACCATCTTCCACTGCATTGGCCTCTCGATTGCTAATCTTCAAGGGTGGCCCTCCAGCACGGGCATGGCGTACAACCTTCTAAGCACTTGAAGTAAACCCTAAGCCAAACTTGTCAGATTTATACGGAATATCCGGAAGTTTCCCCTAGATGGTGCATCCATCTTCCTCTACTACTGTCTTGGCGTCCTTCAGAGATGACATCCGGAGCGGAGGTCTTGTGATCTTGGGGATCTGGGACACCATCTTGGCTACTACTACCTCTTGAGAGACTTCTTCGAAATGTTGAAAAGGAGTTTCAATGAACTCGCCGTCCAATTCTACATACCGAAAAGAATTGAGGTGGAAAATCATATACTCTTCCTCTCCGTGGACTGTGATAATCTTTCCATGGACCAGATATTTCAGCATCTGGTGCAGCGTAGAGGTGACAGCGCCAGCATTATGGATCCATGGCCGTCCTAGCAGACAGGAGTAAGAGGGGCAGATGTCCATTACATAGAAGGTTGAGTTGAAATTTTGAGTCCCAACCTTTATGGGGATATCCACCTTGTGATCGGTGGATCTGGAACTGACTGTTTAACGCTGGTTCGCGAAATGTCGCGGAAGCAAGAGTTGCCACCGTCTTTTATTTTCTCCAACATGGAAAGGACAAAAGCACAGAAAAATTCCTTATTGAGATTAGTTCTCGGTTCGGGAGGTAGATTTATAGAAAGGGAAGGTGTTAGCACCCTTTCTATCCATGGTTATCCATGGGCTCTTAGATACTTGCTCATTTGTGTTTTCAAAATGTTTGTTTGCTTTTCAGAGTGAGTGGGTTGAAAAAGTTTCGTTTAAAATTTCAGTTCGACTCTTGTATCAGTCCTCAAGAGTGTTTGAAAAGTTGTTTTTGAAAGCTTTTTGCAAAGTGTCGGTGTGAAAAGAAGTTTTTGATTTGTTTTTAATTAGAGCAAGTATCTACGAGTCATCTACCTACCCTAAGGAATTAGTCTGTGTAAATGTCCTTAAGGTAGTGCCATCCCACCATTGAGAGGTAGGCAGCACCACCGTTGGAGGTGTTCGGGTTAATTCGAGGATTAGGGACAGTGTGGTCACCAGAGCAATAGGAGGATACCTTAGAAGCTACCCTCATGCCATGTTCATGGACATGAGGACTTACTAAAACGTCCTCTACTCGACGACCACGTTTCGAGGGGCAAGGCAACAATGAGGCGTACCCTAGGAGTGGTGTGTGAATTGTGTGTCATTTTCAGTTATTATTTGTCTTGATCATGCATTGAGTGTTCTACACTTTGATTTTATTTTTGACATACATTCTTTCATGTTATTATTAGCAGTTAAGGGTGCGGGAATTAAAATGCGGAAAAATAAAAGTCCTACGCTATTACAAGGCGCGGGCCTACATCGCCAAATTAAACCAAGACACGATTTGAATAAATAAAATGCGGAAAATAAATGTCCTAATTAACTATTACAAGGCTTTGGAACAAATACATTATATCCACAAAAGGAATAAAAATAAATGCGAAAAGAAATTAATATCGAGTGCGAGGGCGTTGGGCCCTTTAAAGAAATAAAATTGGAATCGAAAATTGATTTAATTATTGAATGAGAAAAAGAACTTATTTTTTTTATGTTTTTAGATTTATGAAATTAAAGAGAATAAAGAAAATTAATATTGAAAGAAACCTAATTCTAAATTATTTTTAATTATTAAAAAAAGAATGTTTAAGTTGTAACCTAATTTAACCCTAATTAATTAAATGGCATATTTATTTACAAAAATAATTAATAATTAATAATGGTGAAAAAGGAAAAAAGAATAAAAGTATTAAAACCCTAATTTCTCCATTTTTTAGTTTATTTAAAAAAAAATAGATCTAAACCTAAAATTAAACTAATTAGTTATTAGAATTTTATTTACAAAATATTGATGAATTAAAAATTAAATAATACATATTTTTATTTTGACTTTTCTGATTTTTTTTTATATTATAAAGTTATTTTGTGGAATTAATTAAAAAAAACAATAAAACATAATAAAAATAAATAAAAGAGAAGAAGAAAAAGGGAAAGAAAATGCAAACATAGGGGGGTGTTGACCCAATTTTAGAGGTATGACTGAAGTAATTTGGCCCAATGGAAGCTTGACCCATGCTGACTTTTCAGATCACATGCATACGCGTTGACTGGGGTATTCCATAGACTTTGGATCCTGGCCACTGGATGGATCTTCAAGGACATGTGGCGTGCCAAGGCGTTGGGCTTCATGGTGGTCATTAGAGTGGAAGCTGCACATAAGCGTGTTATAACAAAATATATGAAATAAGTGGGGGGACCTGGGAATTGAACCCAGGTCCCAATGCTTGAAGGACAACACATCAACCACTCAGCCAAGCGCGTTTCTTTGTTCATTTAGTGGAACCTGATTCATATGAGAGAGAAAACAAGGGTTAGTGGAACAAATAAAAAAAAAGCGCCAGTTATTTGAACCAGCCAACCATAGTCCTCCACGCATCATCTTCTCCAATTGCTATTTGTTTTGCCTGAAAAAATAAACTAGATAGCGGGGGTTTTAAACCCCCACAACCTGAAACCACAAATAATAGCGAATAGAAATTGGGCAATGATAAATTGGGCGCGAGGTGATGATTGTGTTCGTATGAAGGTCACGAGTCCAATGGTATTGGTTTTATGGTCCAATTTTGCCTTATGCGTAAAACCCCAATTTTGGAGCTTTGAAACCCTAAGCATCTCCCATGGTAACTTTGCATACAGACCCCGTTAGTTTAATTAAAAGACACCAAAAGCTTCAGCATGATTATGTTAGTGTAAAACAATCATTCAAATGCATGGAAAACACATGTAAATTAAGATACGAATGTGAAAAGTTTTATGAACAGGGCAAAGCCATTCTACCAATTCTGAATGTATGGAGAGTGGAAAATGGTTGAGGCACGTCCAAAAATGTTCCAGCAAGCCTTTGGAATGGTTCTTTTGCTTTGAAACACACTAAAACTATGAAATCAGTTTTGAACTTTTTAAGAAAAATTCAAGTTTTGTGTTCTTGGTCTGAGGCGCAGCTTCTTGTCCTTATGATTAGGTTTAGGTTTGTGCTTATATGTGGAATGAATTAGGGTAGAAATCCAAGTCCATAATCCTTTGCATTCATGATTTTGGATTCTTGATTTTGCATAATCTTTTTCAATCTTTTTCATACCTTTTTGATACCAATCATTGCCAATTCTTGCCTTTTTGAGTATGCACGAAATCTTGAGTGAATGATGAGTTGAAATGCTGCATAAAAAGATTTGAAAACATTTGTTTAGTATTTTTCTCATATTTAATTTTAATTAAATGAATTAATGGATTTAAAAATTCAATTAATAAATTAAAAATAAGAAAATAACTCCCCTTTGGGTCAATGGGTCGTGCATAGCTTTTGGGTGATGATTCTTGGAAGAAATTGAGGCCCATTAGCAATTTTGAGGCATTTGAAGCAAAGTTGACTTTTCAAAATTCCCAAAAATTTCCCAACTTCCACAAGGCATATCTTGCTCAATTTTTAAGCTTTGATCATGTTCTTGGACATTTTGGAAAGGTCTTGAAGTCCTCTAACCAATGCCTTTGGTCCCATGTCATTTTGATTTACCAATCTCAAGTTATGGTCTTTGACTTAAAGTGCCTTTTTGTTGACTTTTGAAAATGACCTATAATGTTGAGATTGATAACTTTTTGTGAGAGCATTTCTTGGACTTGAAGTGTGAAGATGAGTTGTAGGAAATGTCATTCTCTTCAAAATGAGCTTTGGATGGAATTTTTCTGATAAACCATGTGGAAGTTATGCCTTGGTCAAGTTACAGTTGACTTTTTCAACTGTCCAAATATAGAAACTTTTGCATCTTGAGACTTTTTGAGCCATGCCTTGAGAATCATGATCAAGAATTGATAAAATGATGTTTGTGGCTTCAAAATAAGATGTTGACCCAAAATTTGGACTTTTGACTGTCAAATGACCATTTTGCCCCTGCAGTTGACTGTTGAGCAATTAGGGTTTTTGACTGTGCAATTTTGTGTTGTGAGTCTTGAGACTTGGCATGAGGATGTTTGAAAATGTTTATAGGCATGTGGGACTTGATTGGACCCTTGGAAACTTCAACTTCTTTGCCAGAACCAAAACCCTAATCTTTGACTGTTAGGAGGCCATTGAACTGTGCAACCCTTGGGAGATTTTAAAGCATGCTCTTAGCAAATCTTGAAGAATATGGGAGGGCAAATTTTGGGGTACAACAGTTGCCCCTGTTAAATCTTCTTAAACCTGAGGATGTAGATTGGCTGGCGTGCCTTTCGTAATCCGAAGGTGGAAGATGATTGAACACTAGAGTGCCCATAAATTTGCGCTCACATAGTAGTGTGATGGTGGGAATGGGCTTATAGATGCCATTTGGAAATTGATGGATAGGATGATAGGCTTATAGATGCCATGCTGAGAGGTGATGGATAGGTGGATGGGCTTATAGATTCCATCTGGGTGTCGATCGCGTAAGAGATTCCTTAGCGAGAACATGCGTACCTGAAAAAGAAAATGATTACCTGACCTGTTTACAGGAGTTGGTCTTCAAATTCTTTGTGTAGATATACCCTGGTTGATTACAAGAATCGGGTCTGGAGTTTCAAACGGTGATGAATGAATCAGGGATGGTTACTACCTCAACGGGACGGTGAGAGAACCTTGGATGATTACTATCTCAACAGTAACGATGAGAGAATCTGGGGCGATTACTACCTCAACAGTAACGATGAGAGAATCTGGGGCGATTACTACCTCAACAGTAACGATGAGAGAATCTGGGGTGATTACTACCTCAACAATAACAATGAGAGAATCTTGGATGATTACTACCTCGACAGTAACGATGAGAGAATCTTGGATGTTTTCTACTGAGTCTTCATCAGGAAAATCTTTAGGAATCGATTTAACTGGACCAGAGAAGGCCTTTGACTGGATAAGAATCAGAAAAATCTTTAGGAATCGATTTAACTGAACCGGACAAGGTCTTGGAATCTTCGACTAGAATAAGAATCAGGGAGATCTTAGGGTCGATCTGACTGAACCAGAGAAGGCCTTTGACTGGATAAGAATCAGAAAAATCTTTAGGAATCGATACAACTGAACCGACAAGGTCTTGAAAGCTTCAACTGGAATAAGAATCAGGGAGATCTTAGGGTCGATCTGACTGAACCAGAGAAGGCCTTTGACTGGATAAGAATCAGGAAAATCTTTAGGAATCGATTTAACTGAACTGGACAAGGTCTTGAAATCTTCAACTGGAATAAGAATCAGGGAGATCTTTAGGGTCGATCTGACTGAACCAGAGATGGCCTTTGACTGGATAAGAATCGGGAAAATCTTTAGGAATCGATTTAACTGAACCGGACAAGGTCTTGAAATCTTCAACTGGAATAAGAATCAGGGAGATCTTTAGGGTCGATCTGACTGAACCAGAGAAGGCCTTGGACATAGCTGAGAACTTAACTGGATCTTTCCTGAAAGGTAAAGGTCAGTCATATGCAATGCATGATACGGGTCAAGCAATGATGTTCTCAACATAAATGATTTTGTATGTTCATGATGCGTATATGCATGCTATAAGGTATAGAAATGCGATGTTTATGAATGTATGTTTTTGTCTAGGAAAGTAAATCCTTGACGGGTGCCGGGAAGTCACATCCTGGGCTGATGCTGGAGAATAGTGCTTCGTCGTTTCCGCTGGGGATGATAGTTGCAAGAGTACCAGTAGGAGAAGATAACTCCGTTGGGGGGATAAACTTGACGAAGAGATTACTCTGCGGGGAATAACTACTCTAGCGATCTTGCTGGGAAACAGTACTCTGTGGGGAGAGAGGTACTTTGCTAGGATGTTGATGGTAACTTCGCTGGGGATACCGTTGTTATGTTGGAAGTGTTAATAGACTTCGCTGGTGATAAGGAAGACTTTGCTGACGGCGATCTTTCCGTGGCTTTTGGCTGAGGATAACCCAGTTATATCCTGGTAGGGAAATAACCTTTGAATAAAGCTGGGGGACGCGTTCGTGCTATGCGGGAGAGAAGCTTCCAGAATCTACTGGGGATAAGCTTCCTGCTGGGGAAATGATTCAACCTTCCTGGGGAAATCTTGGTTGGACTCTCCTGGGGAAATCTTGAGGTGTATTGGGGAAGTGACCCCACTGAATGCCTGGTATACCGCCGGGGAACAGACTTAGACCAAGACTGCCGGGGATGCTTGTTAAGAATATTCGTATATTGTGTTGGGGAATGTTGAGATCTGCTGGGGATACCCAACTTCCTTAAGGCTGATTGTATAGCTTTGCTTGGGGAGAGTGCATTGACTTGCTGACTCACTCTCTGGGGAATTAAGATATACTGGTTATGTTCTTCAGCTGAACCTACCTTGATACCTTGGTGGACAGAGCAATTAGATCGTTTAGACCACTCATTATTGCCCCTGTTTCTGATGTTACCTGTAATTAATCCTTTGTTTCGTATGCAAACATTTATGAGTTAGCAGTTATTGTCAAATGCATATATCACAAATTGAACCTTGGACGTTCTTCGCAAAACAAAACAGAAAAAGGAAAAACAATTGGCAATTGATCTGAAAAATGAATTTATATTGATTTTTGAATTTGCCTGTAAATAGGCGTTTATATACAAGAGGCTGACGTCCTAGTAAGAGAACGCCGTCGAATGAAAGAGTTTATACAATTTGTACAAATGGAAAACAAAACAGCTGTGTGAAAAGAATAATCCCACTGGGTTCCAACTCTGCTATCGCCTTTATATCTTCGAGCGTCTCATCACTTGATGACCTAGCTGAAGATGAAGCTGATTGATCGATGCCGTCTGAACTTGATGGCTGATACCGGATTCTGGATGCAGAGTGATCCAATGAGACATAGTATTACGCTTTATCCCTAACTTTTGCCTGGACCGCCCTTTCGGGTTTTCAGTCCACCGGGATACCCATTTTTGCCCAAGCCGCCTTTTCAGGTTTTCGACTTGCCGGGTGTACAGATTTTTTTTCATTTCATCCCTTCATTTTGCCCGAACCCTTTTGGTTCGCTGGGAAGCCCTAATTTTTTCCTAGGCATGTCAGCCTAGCGGGTCTTTATTCATGCGTAGTATATTTTTACTATGTCTGCATTGGCGGGGTGAGGAAGGTCGTCACCATCCATGGTGGTTAGGATCATGGCTCCTCCTGAGAACACATGTTTAACCATAAATGGCCCTTCGTATGTAGGGGTCCATTTGCCCCTTGGATCACTCTGAGGGAGGATGATACGCTTGATTACCAGATCCCCAACTTGATACTCTTGTGGTCTGACCTTTTTGTTAAATGCCCTGATCATCCGTTTTTGATACGTCTGACCATGACAAATAGCAGCAAGTCTCTTTTCGTCAATCAGGTTTAACTGATCAAGTCGTGTCTGGATCCAATCATCTTCGCTCAGATCTGCATCCTTCATTATCTGGAGAGAGGGTATCTGCACTTCGATCGGTAAGACTGCCTCCATACCGTATACCAAGGAGAAAGGAGTTGCCCTAGTTGACGTCCTTGCTGAGGTACGGTACCCATGTAGAGCGAACGGTAACATCTCGTGCTAATCTTTATAGGTCACTGTCATCTTCTGCACAATTTTCTTGATATTTGTATTCGCTGCTTCTACAGCCCCATTCATCTTCGGCCGGTAAGGAGAAGAGTTGTGGTGCTGTATCTTAAACTGCTCACAGAGCTCAGTGATCATCTTGTTATTGAGATTGGTACCGTTGTCTGTAATAATTCTTTCCGGGACGCCGTACCGACATATCAGGTTATGCCGAATGAATCGTGCCACAACGTTCTTGGTTACCGTAGCGTAGGAAGCTGCCTCAACCCACTTCGTGAAGTAATCGATCGCCACCAGGATGAAGCGATGCCCGTTGGATGCTGTAGGTTTAATCTCACCGATCATATCTATGCCCCACATTGCAAAGGGCCAAGGTGCAGTCAAGACATTCAGAGGAACTGGAGGAACATACACCTTATCTGCATAAATCTGGCATTTATGACATGTCCGAGAGTGTTGGTCACAGTCGACTTCCATTGTGGACCAGAAATACCCTGCTCGAAGGATTTTCTTTGCCATAGTGTGTCCACTGGAATGTGTTCCGAAGGTACCTTCATGTAGTTCTGCCATGATCCTTTCTGCTTCAGTCTTATCCACACAACGCAGTAAGGTCGAATCATGGTTTCGCTTGTACAGGATGCCATTGCTGAGGAAGAACTTCGCTGCGAACCTTCTCAGAAATTTCTTATCGTTGACGGATGCACCTTCAGGATACTCCTGAGCTTCCAAGTATCTTTTCACCTTATGGTACCAAGGCTTCTCAGTCACCAACTCAGTCTCGAGATCACAACAGTATGCCGGTTCGTCCAGTTTCCAAATAATGACCCGGGGAGCCTCATTGTCCCATTTGACTTTGAACATGGAAGACATCGTAGCTAACGCGTCCGCCAGCTGATTCTCCTCTCTTGGGAAATGTTCAAAAGTTATCTCTGTGAAATGGGGGATCAATGTCAACACACATTCTCTGTAGGGAATAAGATTCGGATGTTTCATATCCCACTCCCCTTTGATCTGATTGATCACGAGAGCGGAATCTCCGAAGACACTCAGAAACTTGATCCTTAAGTCGATCGCAGCTTGGAGACCCATGATGCATGCCTCATACTCCGCCATGTTGTTGGTGCAGTTGAAACATAGCCGAGCAGTGAGTGGAGTATGAGTACCTTGAGGGGATATTATCACAGCGCCGATACCGTTACCCAAAGCGTTGGAGGCTCCGTCAAAGTGCATAGACCATCGGGATCCTTCCTCAGGTCCTTCATCCGGTCCGGGTACTTCACAATCAGTCACTATCATAATGCTCTCGTCTGGAAACTCAAAGTTCATTGACTGATAGTCGTCTACCGCCTGATGTGCCAAGTGGTCTGCCAATACACTTCCTTTGATGGCTTTCTGAGTTGTGTACTGGATGTCGTATTCTGTCAAGATCATTTGCCATCTTGCTATTCTCCCAGACGGAGCAGGATTTTCAAATATATACTTTATAGGATCCATCTTTGAGATCAACAAGGTAGTGTGAGTCAGCATATACTGTCTCAGCCGGCGAGCAGCCCATACCAAAGCGCAGCAAGTTTTCTCAAGCAGTGAGTATCGGGTCTCACAGTCGGTAAACTTTTTGCTAAGGTAATAAATGGCATGCTCTTTTCGGCCAGACTCGTCATGCTGCCCCAGCACACACCCCATTGAGTTGTCAAGTACTGTCAGGTATAGTATCAGAGGTCTCCCTTCAACCGGTGGCATAAGAATGAGTGGTTCTTGGAGATACTCCTTGATTCTGTCAAAAGCGGCCTGACATTCATCATTCCAACGTACTACCTGATCTTTCTTCAGCAGCTTGAAGATTGGTTCACAAGTAGCAGTTAGATGCGAGATGAATCGAGCAATGTAATTCAGGCGTCCTAAAAAGCCTCTGACCTCTTTCTCTGTCTTAGGAACTGGCATCTCTTGAATAGCTTTAACCTTGGCAGGGTCCACTTGAATACCCTTATCACTTACAACGAAGCCTAGCAACTTTCCAGATCTAACCCCGAAGGTGCACTTGTTCGGGTTCAACCTCAGCTTGTACAGTTTCAAACGGTCAAACAGTTTCTGCAGGTGGTCAAGGTGTTCTTTCTTAGTTTGGGACCTTGCAATCATGTCGTCGACATACACCTCAATCTCATGATGGATCATGTCATGAAATAAAGCAACCATGGCACGTTGGTAGGTTGCCCCAGCATTCTTCAGTCCAAAAGGCATGACCTTGTAGAAAAAGGTGCCCCACTGAGTAACAAAGGTAGTCTTTTCCATGTCTTCAGGAGCCATCTTGATCTGATTGTAACCTGAAAAGCCATCCATGAAAGAAAACACCTTATACTGAGCAGTATTGTCAACAAGGACATCAATGTGAGGTAGAGGGAAGTCATCCTTGGGGCTGGCCCTGTTTAGATCCCTGTAGTCGACACACATTCTGACCTTACCATCTTTCTTTGGTACCGGCACCACATTAGCAACCCACTGAGGGTAAGAAGTCACTGCAAGAAACCCGACATCAAACTGTTTCATAACCTCGGCTTTGATCTTCTCAGACATCTCTGGACGCATACGGCGGACCTTCTGCTTAACCGGAGGGCAGTCTTCCTTGGTAGGCAAATGATGGACCACAATGTCAGTATCTAACCCAGGCATGTCTTCGTAGGACCAGGCGAAGATCTCCACATAATCATGTAACATCTGAGTCAACCGTTTCTTCACGCTGAGCTCTAGGTTGGCACCAATCTTAACTTCCTTCCTATCTGTCTCAGTACCCAGATTTATTGTTTCCACCGGCTCTTCATGCGGTTGAATTGCCCTCTCTTCCTGGAGTAACAGTCTTGCAAGCTCTCCAGGCACTTCGCAATCATCTTCACCTTCGTCTTCGGCTAAGTTGATCGGATTTTCGAAGTCATAACTGGCAGTAGCAGAGTCGTTACCAGTGAGATCCAGAGTGGATTGAAACCTGTATGGGTGAGTGTGTGTAAATACAGCTGTTTTGCAATATATAAAGAAAGGAAAGAAAGAAAAGGAGCATAAGATTTGAAGTGCGAGAAAACGTCCAAGGTCTTTATTCATGATATATGAAATGACAATTAATATGCCCTCACAAATGAAGCCACGGTGCCCCGGGTAAGACACCGGGCCATAGAGTTTCAATTCATTGTTTATTACAAATAACAAAAACAAAGGAGTTTATTACTGCGTAACAAAAGTAACAGGAGTATGATCTTTGGCGGTCCAATTGTTCAATCCACCATCAGTCGTCGGGTAGATCCAGCTATCAAACTCTGACTCTTCTACTTCATCTTCATCCCCAATAGCATTCACTCCTGGATTGGTGATGAGCACAGGAGGTCTTCCGGTTCTAGCTTTGCGCACAGCCCTCTGAGCCTATGCAGTAAAACCCAGTCCAAACTTGTCAGTTTTAGGTGTAAAATCAGGGAGCCTGCCCCAGTTATCACATTCACCTTTCTTGATTACAGCCCGGGCGTCCTTCAAGGAAGCCATCTTCAAAGGAAAATCCTCTTCAACCACTGTTTCTGCTGCTGCCAAAGTTGGAGGTACCTCTTCAAAATGCTGAAAAGGGGTTTCAATAAACTCCCCATCCATCTGAATATACCGGAAGGAATTCAAATGGCTCACCATATATTCTTCCTCCCCCTGCACAGTGACAATCTTCCCTCTGACAGGGTACTTGAGCTTTTGGTGTAGGGTAGATGTCACTGCCCCAGCTTTGTGAATCCAAGGTCGACTCAGTAAACAGGAATAAGATGGACGGATATCCATCACATAGAAAGTTGAGTCGAATACTTGAGAACCCACACGAATAGGAATGTCTACCTCTCCATGAACCATCCTCTTAGAATCGTCAAAGGCTCTGACAATGATGTTGCTAGGTTTCAGCTCCAGGCCCTCACAATCCAACCGGTCTAAGGCCTTTTTGGGTAACACATTCAGGGAAGAACCGGTGTCTACCAACACGTGCGCAAGAGTAGTGCCCCTGCATTCTATAGAGACATGCATGGTATCATTATGGTTCTTTACCTTAGCAGTAAGGTCAGCATCCGAGAAACCCAAACCATTGTCAGCTGTCAGATTGGCTATGCAATCAGTAAACTGGTCTGCAGATGTCTCCTGTGGCACATGAGCCGTCTTGAGAAATGAAATCAGGGCCTTAGCATGGGCCTCTGAGCACAGCAGCAAGGAGAGCATAGAGATCTTGGAGGGGGTATGCCCCAGCTGTTCAACAACATTAAAGTTACTCTTCTTGATTATTTTGAGAATTTCCTCCATCTCTTGCTGGGAGGCTTCAACATTCACAGATTTTGGTGCCTCCGTCCGGGCAGGCTCATCTTCAATCCCTTTGCCCCGAGCATTAGATGACTCGGAAGTAGGGGAAACAACTTGATCAGAAGTGGAAACAGGTGCACTTGCAGGCGTTATAATGAGAGGTCTTCGAATAGCGGGTGGTGCAATGTCAGGCGAGAAGAGCCTGTCACTGCGGGTAACTTTGGCTGGACCAGTGATATTGCTGATGCTGGTGCCAGTGTTAAACTCTTGCTTTATTCCATGTACATACACATCTGCCCCATAGTGCCATGGGACAGCCTTATCAGATTTATAGGGGAGAGGCCCCAGAACAGTAATAACAACGGGTGCGACGGTCATGATTTTAACTGGCTTCCTCGGGGGAGCCTTGATTGGATTATTGAAAATGGTAACCACAGATACTTCTTCCACAGGAACAAACGGAACATCGGTCTTCTTGAAGAGAATCTCCTTGCTGTCCATCAGGCTTTGGATTCCTAACTTCAGCAAAGGACAACCAGTAGGGGTAACAGCACACAAAAGGCAACCCTTGCTGCAACCCGGAAATAAACCGGCCAGCAGTAGGTTCCTCTTAACAGTCATCAGTGGGGTAGCTACATCACTCACAGAAACGGCATACAAATCTTCATCAACGACATTCACTCCATGCTAGGGCATAGGAGCAGTCACCACATTTGGCCTCTCAGGCGCCTCAAATTGTATCTCTTTTGCATCAATAAGGTCTTGCACCTTATTCCTCAAGGCCCAACAATCATCAGTGGAATGCCCCGGGCTATCAGAGTGATAAGCACAGCGGGCATTTGGATTATATTTTGGAGAGGCAGTATTCACAACCTTCGGGGCCTCTCTGACAGTCACCAAGTTGGTGGATAGTAACTGCGGCAAGATTTGTGACAAGGTCATACTCAGCCGGGTAAACTCTCTTCTGGGTCTCTCACCCCTTTGTTGATTGGTTTGCCGAGGAGCGGCAGCAGGCTTAGCAATCACCACCGCGTTGACAGATTGGCGGCGTTCTGGTTTATCATGTCTTCTAGGCCCATATACAGCACTGGCCTCCTCCTTAAAAGGTTTCTTCTCAGAACTTGAAGATGCACCCTTCTGAATTTTGCCGGACTTCATTCCTGCCTCTATCCTCTCCCCAGTCAGAATAAGGTCAGTGAACCCTGTGGATGAATTGCCAATAAGGTGATTGAAAAATGGCCCGGAGAGGGTCCCCAAGAACATATCTGCCAGCTCACGGTCTGTTAACGGAGGCTGCACCCTGCCAGCCAGGTCCCTCCACTTCTGTGCATACTCTTTAAAACCTTCGCTTGATCCTAGCGACATACCCTAGAGTTGGGTACGTGTAGGAGCAAGGTCGGCATTATATTGATACTGCTTGTAAAAAGCATTAGCCAACTCCTCCCAGTTACGAACTTTGGTCCCATCCAGCTGATAGAACCATTTGAGATGAGTCCCTGAAAGACTCTCCTGGAAGAAGTGGATCCACAAGTTCTTGTCCACTGTGTACGGTTGAATCTTCCGCACATAAGATCTGAGGTGCAACTTGGGGCAAGACGCCCCGTCATACTTGGTGAAGGATGGTGCTTTAAACTTGTGAGGAATGATCACACCAGTAGATAAGCCCAAGTCTCCGAAATCCAGCCCAGGCACTTGTTGGATCTCCATGGCGTTCAGACGGTCTTCCAACTGCTTATACCAGTCTTCAGCAGGAGGATACTGTTCCTCATTAAAGTCAGTCTCGTTGTCAGAGACTACTGGACTTGGAGCCTTTCCCCCCTGGGGACTGTCTTTGCCTACAGAAGAACCACCTTCCTCATTCTGTAGAGTGTTACCAAACCTCCGGCCCGAGTTGAAAAGAACAATTCTCTTCTTCTTCTTCTCCTTCTTCAGGAGCAAAGCCTTCAGCTCTTCTTGGCCTTGAGCCAAACCCATGATCAGTTCTTGAAATTGTGCGTTCTGCGCCTGAAGGGCCTTGATAGACATCTCGGTTGATGATTCAGGGTTCATGATGTTGAAATAAACAGCGAAGAACAGTAAGCAACCTGAAAAGAAGAATACCTGCTATGCACATGATGAATGGAATGCGTATGATTTATGTTTTCAAAGACAATCGGGAATCAACTTTGTAAACAAAAAGGAACACACTTCATTAGATTCAACTTTGAAATTTAAATTGTTCAACAGGTTGCCCTTAGGCGTTACATAAAATGGAAATACTGAAAAGGGAAATAAAACTGTAAAAGAACATCCAAAGCTCATCATTGATCCCATGGTCTCCTCTTCTCAGTACGGATGTAGTCATTCAGAGCTCGCTCATTCTCCAACTTCTTTGTCAGCTTCTGGATCTTCAATTCCTGCTCGTTGAACTTTTCCCGATAAGAATCCCGTTCTTCTCGCAGTTGCGACCAAGACCTCTTTAACGTCTCATAATCAGTAGGTATCTGAGGAGGGAGAACAGTTGGAGGAGCCCCATCTTTGTCAGGATACTCAAGAATGACGGGTCTGACAGCTTCGTATGGCATACCTAACTTCTGAGCACGGATGCGAACCCATTTGTAGTAGGCTTCCATAGGTAGAGAAGTCTTTGGCCCCAACTCTTGTGGGTCAGATTTATGAACTCTGTCCCAAGCCTTGATGAACCTACGACGCAGCTCGTCACTATCCACCTGAAACTCAAAATTGATGTGAGTCACCAACATCTCATGAGGCCCTGCTCTTCTGGCTCTTCCAAACTGACGGAGAGCTAGACATGGATTGTAAGAGATTCCTCCTTGAGTGCCAATCAAAGGAACATGAGGGTATTCTCCGCAACGGTCAATAACAGCTATCTCATCCAAACCTCTGAGAGTCCAAATGATGTCCTTGTCAGTGAGAGACATTAACCTATGAGCCCAGCCTCTTCCTTCTTGGTTCTTCAGCACGAACTTAGGGAGGTGCGAAATAAACCACCTCACCAACAAAGGGATACAACACCACAGAGTTCCTCGTCTTCGGGCAGTACGAGCATAAAGTTGTTGCAGGATGTCACCCAAGAGAGTGGGCACAGGATTCTGAGACATGAAGATCCTTATGGCAGTGACATTGATGAAGTTGTCAGGATTAGGAAACAAGACTAGCCCATAGATTAAGAGAGCCAAGATGTCTTCATATGCCCTAAAGTCCAAGTCATTCCAGAAACTGTTAGCTTTACCAATCAGAAACTTGGCCAAGAAACCCTTAACTCCGCTTCTAGTCACCCAGTTGTCCATTACTTCTTGGTGGGTCAAGGGAAGAGCTGCAGCAACCTCCTCAAGCCTGAGGGTCTTTTCCCAATCAGTGTAAGGAGTCTGATCCAAGATAGGGATACCAAGCAAATCGGAGAACTCTTCCAGGGTAGGGACCAGCTGGAAGTCTTGAAAGGTGAAGCACTGGTACAGAGGGTCATAGAACTGGGTCAGGACACTCATCAACTGTTGATCCTGCTTTGCAGTGACTAAACTGAGAAGAGAACCATGCCTCTGGATGAAGGAAGTGGTGTTTGGAATTCTACTAACCAACTCTTCAAGTAACTCAAGTGGGTGAACAAAGTTGAACCGGATAGTATTCCTTCGCATAGGCATCATGATGTCCTACAAAAAAGAGCAAAGGTGAAACCCTCTTGTCTTTGAAATGGTTAGTCCTTATGCAGGATGCATGCAATGCTCATGATGTTATGATGTTATGATAAAGCAAACCACAAATATTTACAAAGGCAAACATGATAAGGCACATAAGTTACACAAGACAAGCCCTTAAAGTTTAGGCCAGCATGAGGTCTAGGTATTACCCTCTTTCAGTTTGTTGGTTCAGACCTGTCCTATCAAAAGTAACCGGGTTCTTAGAGGATCCCAATATCATTGACTACCCTCAATCGGTCATAACTCAAGCATCGCAATCTTTTCTTGCGGCCAAAACCATCACGAGAGTTTAGCCTCAATGGGCGTAGCATACTGCTACTGTTCTATTGGCCAAGTTGTGTCATTTAAGGTTCTAAGGTCTGTTGGTGCTTAATGACTCCTCAGAAGACCCATATTCTCCTTGTTGCAACACAAGGGATATCGGTATAGACTAAGGTGCCACACCAACGTAGCCACTGCTTCACCCATGTCGGTCTACGCCGGACAGGTCCCTCACAGCTTATGCTACCTAAACAAGGTATCCCCAGATCCGGGTTAGGATCTATGTAACTCCAATGCAACCCACAATTTAAAGCAAACAAGTCAAAGCAATTGAAAACACAGTGATCTTAGTCCTAAGGTACACCTCACTTTATAAGTTGTCCCCAGCAGAGTCGCCAGTTCTGTGATCGGTGGATCTGGAACTGACTGTTTAACGCTGGTTCGCGAAATGTCGCGGAAGCAAGAGTCGCCACCGTCTTTTATTTTCTCCAACATGGAAAGGACAAACGCATAGAAAAATTCCTTATTGAGATTAGTTCTCGGTTCGGGAGGTAGATTTATAGAAAGGGAAGGTGTTAGCACCCTTTCTATCCATGGTTATCCATGGGCTCTTAGATACTTGCTAATTTGTGTTTTCAAAATGTTTGTTTGCTTTTCAGAGTGAGTGGGTTGAAAAAGTTTCGTTTAAAATTTCAGTTCGACTCTTGTATCAGTCCTCAAGAGTGTTTGTAAAGTTGTTTTTGAAAGATTTTTGCAAAGTGTCGGTGTGAAAAGAAGTTTTTGATTTGTTTTGAATTAGAGCAAGTATCTACGAGTCATCTACCTACCCTAAGGAATTAGTCTGTGTAAATGTCCTTAAGGTAGTGCCATCCCACCATTGAGAGGTAGGCAGCACCACCGTTGGAGGTGTTCGGGTCAATTCGAGGATTAGGGACAGTGTGGTCACCAGAGCAATAGGAGGATACCTTAGAAGCTACCCTCATACCATGTTCATGGACATGAGGACTTACTAACACGTCCTCTACTCGACGACGACGTTTCGAGGGGCAAGGCAACAATGAGGCGTACCCTAGGAGTGGTGTGTGAATTGTGTGTCATTTTCAGTTATTATTTGTCTTGATCATGCATTGAGTGTTCTACGCTTTGATTTTATTTTTGACATACATTCTTTCATGTTATTATTAGCAGTTAAGGGTGCGGGAATTAAAATGCGGAAAAATAAAAGTCCTACGCTATTACAAGGCGCGGGTCTACATCGCCAAATTAAACCAAGACCCGATTTGAATAAATAAAATGCGGAAAATAAATGTCCTAATTAACTATTACAAGGCTTTGGGACAAATACATTATATCCACAAAAGGAATAAAAATAAATGCGAAAAGAAATTAATATCGAGTGCGAGGGCTTTGGGCCCTTTAAAGAAATAAAATTGGAATCGAAAATTGATTTAATTATTGAATGAGAAAAAGAACTTATTTTTTTTTATGTTTTTAGATTTATGAAATTAATGAGAATAAAGAAAATTAATATTGAAAGAAACCTAATTCTAAATTATTTTTAATTATTAAAAAAAGAATGTTTAAGTTGTAACCTAATTTAACCCTAATTAATTAAATGGCATATTTATTTACAAAAATAATTAATAATTAATAATGGTGAAAAAGGAAAAAAGAATAAAATATTAAAACCCTAATTTCTACATTTTTTAGTTTATTTAAAAAAAATTAGAATTAAACCTAAAATTAAACTAATTAGTTATTAGAATTTTATTTACAAAATATTGATGAATTAAAAATTAAATAATACATATTTTTATTTTGACTTTTCTGATTTTTTTTTATATTATAAAGTTATTTTGTGGAATTAATTAAAAAAAACAATAAAACATAATAAAAATAAATAAAAGAGAAGAAGAAAAAGGGAAAGAAAATGCAAACATAGGGGGGTGTTGACCCAATTTTGGAGGTATGACTGAAGTAATTTGGCCCAATGGAAGCTTGACCCATGCTGACTTTTCAGATCACATGCATACGCGTTGACTGGGGTATTCCATAGACTTTGGATCCTGGCCACTGGATGGATCTTCAAGGACATGTGGCGTGCCAAGGCGTTGGGCTTCATGGTGGTCATTAGAGTGGAAGCTGCACAGAAGCGTGTTATAACAAAATATATGAAATAAGTGGGGGGACCTGGGAATCGAACCCAAGTCCCAATGCTTGAAGAACAACACATCAACCACTCAGCCAAGCGCATTTCTTTGTTCATTTAGTGGAACCTGATTCATATGAGAGAGAAAACAAGGGTTAGTGGAACAAATAAAAAAAAAGCGCCAGTTATTTGAACCAGCCAACCATAGTCCTCCACGCATCATCTTCTCCAATTGCTATTTATTTTGCCTGAAAAAATAAACTAGATAGCGGGGGTTTTAAACCCCCACAACCTGAAACCACAAATAATAGCGAATAGAAATTGGGCAATGATAAATTGGGCGCGAGGTGATGATTGTGTTCGTATGAAGGTCACGAGTCCAATGGTATTGGTTTTATGGTCCAATTTTGCCTTATGCGTAAAACCCCAATTTTGGAGGTTTGAAACCCTAAGCATCTCCCATGGTAACTTTGCATACAGACCACGTTAGTTTAATTAAAAGACACCAAAAGCTTCAGCATGATTATGTTAGTGTAAAACAATCATTCAAATGCATGGAAAACACATGTAAATTAAGATACGAATGTGAAAAGTTTTATGAACAGGGCAAAGCCATTCTACCAATTCTGAATGTATGGAGAGTGGAAAATGGTTGAGGCACGTCCAAAAATGTTCCAGCAAGCCTTTGGAATGGTTCTTTTGCTTTGAAACACACTGAAACTATGAAATCAGTTTTGAACTTTTTAAGAAAAATGTAAGTTTTGTGTTCTTGGTCTGAGGCGCAGCTTCTTGTCCTTATGATTAGGTTTAGGTTTGTGCTTATATGTGGAATGAATTAGGGTAGAAATCCAAGTCCATAATCCTTTGCATTCATGATTTTGGATTCTTGATTTTGCATAATCTTTTTCAATCTTTTTCATACCTTTTTGATACCAATCATTGCCAATTCTTTCCTTTTTGAGTATGCACGAAATCTTGAGTGAATGATGAGTTGAAATTCTGCATAAAAAGATTTGAAAACATTTGTTTAGTATTTTTCTCATATTTAATTTTAATTAAATGAATCAATGGATTTAAAAATTCAATTAATAAATTAAAAATAAGAAAATAACTCCCCTTTGGGTCAATGGGTCGTGCATAGCTTTTGGGTGATGATTCTTGGAAGAAATTGAGGCCCATTAGCAATTTTGAGGCATTTGAAGCAAAGTTGACTTTTCAAAATTCCCAAAAATTTCCCAACTTCCACAAGGCATATCTTGCTCAATTTTTAAGCTTTGATCATGTTCTTGGACATTTTGGAAAGGTATTTAAGTCCTCTAACCAATGCCTTTGGTCCCATGTCATTTTGATTTACCAATCTCAAGTTATGGTCTTTGCTTAAAGTGCCTTTTTGTTGACTTTTGAAAATGACCTATAATGTTGAGATTGATAACTTTTTTTGAGAGCATTTCTTGGACTTGAAGTGTGAATATGAGTTGTAGGAAATTTCATTCTCTTCAAAATGAGATTTGGATGGAATTTTTCTGATAAACCATGTGGAAGTTATGTCTTGGTCAAGTTACAGTTGACTTTTTCAACTGTCCAAATATAAAAACTTTTGCATCTTGAGACTTTTTGAGCCATGCCTTGAGAATCATGATCAAGAATTGATCAAATGATGTTTGTGGCTTCAAAATAAGATACTGACCAAAAATTTGGACTTTTGACTATCAAATGACCATTTTGCCCCTACAGTTGACTGTTGAGCAATTAGGGTTTTTGACTGTGCAATTTTGTGCTGTGAGTCTTGAGACTTGGCATGAGGATGCTTGACAATGTTTATAGGCATGTGGGACTTGATTGGACCCTTGTAAACTTCAACTTCTTTGCCAGAACCAAAACCCTAATCTTTGACTGTTAGGAGGCCATTGAACTGTGCAACCCTTGGGAGATTTTGAAGCATGCTCTTAGCAAATCTTGAAGAATATGGGAGGGCAAATTTTGGGGTACAACACACCTCCCCATGCACCATCCTCTTTGAGCCATCAAATGCTCTCACGACTATGTTACTGGGTTTCAACGTCAGTCCTTCGCAATCTAGTCTGTCGAGAGCTTTCTTCGGTAAAACATTCAAAGATGAACTAGTGTCCACCAAGACATGGGCCAGAGTTGTTCCCCTACATTCCACAGAGACATGTAATGCCTCGTTGTGCTTTCTTCCCCTTGGAGTCATATCAGCATCCGAGAAGCCTAGGCCATTATCCGCTGTCAAACTGACCACACAATCTTGAAATTGGTCAGCAGACGTCTCTTGAGGCACATGGGCTGTCTTCAGAAACTTCACCATGGCCTTCGCATGTGCCTCGGAGCATAGTAAAAATGCCAGCATGGAGATTTTGGAGGGAGTTTTCCCCAACTGTTCAACTACGTCGTAGTCACTCTTCTTTATTATTCTCAGGATCTCCTCCATTTCCTTCTTGGAGGTTTCAGGGATAGTCAGTGGTTGAGCCTTCGTCTGGACAAGCTCTTCTTGAATACATTTCCCTCGAGTTTCAGTAGTAGGAGTGTTGGTAGGGATGACAACAGGGGTTGTGTCGTCTTTGTCAATAGGAGCACTTGCAGATATGATTATTGGTAAGGAGGTGACCTTCGGAGCAGCTACGGGTCTAAAAACTGCCTTTGGGGGGGCAATTTCTGGAGAGAAGATTCTACCGCTTCGGGTAATCTTACTGGTTCCGACAATATTGCTAATGTCGGATTCTTCTTCTTCGGAGTTTATTTCTTCGACGGCCGGTCCATCTTGTTTGATGCCATGTTAGTAGATGTCCCCACTGTAATTCCACGGCACAGTTTTGTCTTATTCATACGGGACTAGCCCAGGCATTGTGATTATAAGAGGAGCAGTTTTTGAAACCGATGTAATCCTAACGAGTCTTTTGGGGACGCTGGAAGAATTGGCGGAGATGGTAATGATTGAAATGTCTTCAACAGGAACAGGTAAAACAAGAGTACTTTCAAACAGAATCTCTTTGTTGTCTATCAAGCGTTGAATGCCTGTTTTCAACAAAGGGCAAATAGTTGGTGATGATAAGCACAGATGGAATTCTTCATTACCCGGGAAGACACCGGCTTTCAACAAGTTTATCTTAATGATTGGGAGTGGATTCAAGAGTTCATCAACTGTGGTAACAAATAAATCTTCTTCTATTGCATTAGTGTTGTGACCATGCCTAGGCATAGGAGAAGAAATGACGTTTGGCTTCTCGGGCTCATCAAACCCAATCTATTTTGCCTCTATAAGGTCTTGAATCTTGTTTTTCAGGGCCCAACAGTTGTTGGTGTCATGACCCGGACTTTCAGAAGGATATGCGCATCTGGAATTTGGGTGGTAATGAGGGGACGTTGTGTTGGGGTTCTTTGGAGCCTCTTTTAAATTTACCAAATTGGATTTCAGAAGGTGCGGTAAAACCTGGGATAGAGTCATATTGGTTCTGGTGAATTTCCGGACTAGCCTTTCCACCCTCGGTTGATTACTTCTTGGTTAGTCAGACGTAGGCTTTGGGATCATAACAGCTTCTACCATTGGTCGGCGTTCAGCTCTCACTTGGTTCCTTTGTGGATAAACAGCAGATACCTCCTTCTTCCCAGTGAAAGGCTTTCTCACAACTATAAAGGCAAATGAATCCTTCTAAATCTTTCCACTTTTTATGCCAGCTTCTACCCTCTCTCCGGTTAGTATTAACTCAGTAAATCCTGCGGATAAGCTTCCAATCAGATGGTTGAAGAAAGGGCCCGATAGAGTTCCTAAGAACATATCCACCAACTCTCTTTCAGACAGAGGGGGTTGTACTCTCCCAGCTAGATCTCTCCATTTCTGCGCGTAATCTTTGAAACCCTCATTTGAAGCCATAGTCATACTCTAAAGTTGAGTACGGGTAGGCGCTAAATCAACATTATATTGATATTGCTTATAGAGAGTTGCGGCAAGGTCTTCCAAGTTGTGGACGTTGGCACTTTCCAATTGGTAAAACCAATCGAGTTGTTTTCCAGGTAGGCTATCTTGGAAAAAATGCACCCACAGGTCTTTATCAGCGGAGTGCGGCTGGATCTTTCTCACATATGATCGGAGGTGCATCTTAGGACATGACACCCCATCATATTTTGCAAACAACGACACTTTGAACTTCGGTGGGATCACAATTCCCGATACTAGTCGCAATTCTTCAAAGTCTAGACCTGGCACCTTTTGTATTTCCATAGCGCTCAAACGCTCTTCAAGATGTCTGTACTTATCATCTACTGGAGGATATTGTTCCTCGGAGTAGTCTTCCTCTTCTTCCTCCTCTTCAGATTCTGACAGAACCGCTGTTTCTTTTCCTTTCCCTTCTCCTTCCCTGGAAGTGGTTGCAAAATTCAAGGTTCTTCTAGTCTCTCCCTGAAACCTTCTCCCCATGTTCAAAACCCCGGTGGCCTTCTTTGTTTTCTTCTTTCTTTCTTCATCTAATAGAGTCTTCAACTCTTCTTGCCCCTTGGCTAGGGTCATGAGTAACTGTTGAAACTGCATGTTTTGAACTTGAAGATCTTTGACTGTCTGTTCGAGATCCATCTTACTGAAATAAACAGTAGAGAGATAAGGAAACTCGTTGCAAAAGACCTGTTTTATGTTATGATGAATGATATGTACATATGTAATGTTTTCAAGGATTTTTAAAGATTTCAAATTCGTTTTAGACAAAAAGAAACACATGTTATATTAATAAGATAGAGTTTGAGTACATCAATGCCCCTTGGGCAAAATAATACAACACTCTAGGATAAAAAAAGTAGTGTGCATCCTCTTTGGTGCTATGTAGGCATTTAGAGTCTGCTCCTCATAAAGTAGCCTAGTGAGTTCCAAAACCTTATTCTCGCTTGCATAGAATTGGGCTTCGAAAGTATCTCGCTCTCCTTTGAGTTGTATCCAATCCCTTTGTAGGTCTTCAAGATATGTGGGCATGTCAGGATGTAGGATAATGTATGGAACTCCTCCCTCCTTAACAGGCTCAATGATCACCAGAAGGATGGAAGGATAAGGCATCATAAGACTTTGGGCGCGGGTTCGTACCCACTTGAGGTAAGGCTCAAGAGGGATGGAATTCTTGTGTCTCAAAGTTTTACTAACCACCTTGTTTAGCATCCTCCAAGCTCGGATGAATCTCTGGCGAAGACCTTGATCGTCGTTGTCGTAGTCGAATACCAAGCCTTGAATCAGCTTCTCATGTGGGCCATCCCTTCGGGCATAACCAAACTGTCTTAGAGCTAAACATGGGTTATAGGTGATGCCTCCCCTAATACCAAGTAAAGGGACATTAGGGAATTCCCCACAACGGTCAACAATGATAACATTCTCTTTGGATCGGGAGCACCAATGAATATCTGAATGTTTGAGCGTCATTAACCTTTGTGACCACCTAGAACCTTGCTCATTCTTTAAGACTGATTGGGGAAGATGAGAAATAAACCATCTTTCCAAGAGAGAAGTGCAACACATAAGTACACCTCTTTTCCTCATTGTGCGAGTGTGAAAAGAGTGTAGGATATCCCCTAGCAATGTAGGCACCGGATTGCGTGACATGAAGATTTTGACGGCGCTCACATCTATGAGTTGGTCAGGATTTGGAAACAAGACCATCCCGTAGATGAGGAGAGCCACAATTTCCTCAAAGGCTTGCAAGTCTAAGGAATTCCAATAGCTTTGGGCTTTCTCAAACAGAAACTTTGCTAAAAAGCCTTTGACACCACTTCTAGTTTCCCAATGAGTTGTGACATCAGATGAGTGCAAATGCAGAGCTTGAGCAATCTCTTCTAGCTTTGGGTCTCTTTCTGTATCGTTGAAAGGTAGTTGATTGAGAATGGGAATCCTCAAGAGTTGAGAGAATTTTTCCAAAGTAGGCATAAGCTGATAGTCGGGAAATGTGAAGTAATGGTGCAAAGGATAAAAGAACTGAAAGAGCACCTTCATCATATCCTCATCTATGTTGGAGGTGACCAAGTTGAGTAGACGACCATGCCTCTTGGTGAATGGAGAGTTCTCAGGGATCCTTGAAGCTAGCTCCTTAAGTTATGGAGGAATTCTTACAAGGTTGACTTGGATAGTTTTCCTGCGAAGTGACTCCATATCCTACAAAACAAGAACAAAGATGAATCTCCAAAATCCTTGAAATGGTTAGTGGATGCATATGATTCTCGTGATGTCCATGATGTTATGTACAAGTATGCATATACAAGTAAAATAAACAAGTTCTTAGTTTAGGCTTGCATGGGGTTTTATAAGTAAGTACCCTCTTGAAGTTTAGTTGGCTTAAACATGTCCTAGTAATAGTAACCGGGTTCTAAGGAGCTCAATATCACTGGATTGTTTCCTTGGTCATTGTTTTAGCTCAAGCCTCTTTACTGGAGACCTAAATATCCCAAGAAACCAACCCTCAATGAGTTTAGTATAGATTATCTACCAACTTTGGACTATACCAAAGTCGGTCATCTCACTACATCCTAAAGGCCAAGTTGGTCAAGTAAAGGGTTCTAAAAGTTCATTAGTGCTTCATGACATCACTCAGCGGCCCCGTATTCTCTTTGATTGACTCAAAGGCTACAAGTACCCACAAATATATCACACTAACATAGCTATTGCTTAGACCATGTCGGTATACCCCGCACACTTTCCACAATGTATTGCTATTTACCTATAATGTTTCCCAAATCCGGGTGGAGGATTCAAACCCAAACAAAGAACCATAATGTAAAGCAAACAAGTCAAACAATGTAAGTAAATAAATGTGATCTAGCCCTAAGGTAACCCCACTTTTAGAAAACTTCCCCAGCATTGTCGCCAGTTCTGTGGTACAGTTGGAGAAGTGACTTGAGGTTTTGCGTTTGTGTTTGCAAATGTTGCAGTTTATCAAGAGTCTCCACCGACTTTTCTTTTATCCAAAAGGAAAGGTAAAAAAGCACAGGAAATACCTTTGAGATTGTTTCTTGAGTTCGGGGGGTAGATTATGAAAAGGGAAGGTATTAGCACCCTTTTCATCCATGGTTTTCCATGGGCTCTTAGTTACTCGTTAGATCACTTGCTTTTGTTGTTTGAAAATGTGTTTGGTTTGGTTTTGAAAGTACTTTGTAAAAGAGGCCATTCGTTTAGGCAATCTTTGTAATGATTCTCGTTCATAAGAATGTATACAAATATGTTTGTCTTTTTTGAAAATGTTCCCAATGTTTGTAAGATGTGTGTGTTTGTTTTGAAAATAGCAAGGATATTGGATATTGAGAGTGAGCAAGTAACTAAAAGTAATCTACCTACTCAAAAAGGTCTTAGATGTGTTTTTCCTCCTTTAGATGTTGCTAACTTACCATTGTTTTGGTAAGAAGCCCCATCATTGGATGTTAAGGGACGGGCGTTGGGTCATCGTATGACCATAATAGCAATGTTATGAGATGACTTAGCACTGTTTATGTAGGGACTAAGATCATTTTGAAAGGCAACTTTGATAGCATCATAGAGGGACTATGATCTTGTATTTTCGATTTTTGTTTGTGCTAGGACATCCCACATGCGTAACATGGCCATTTTTATAAGGCAACAAGTGAGATTACCCTAAGGGTGCATGTGTGCAAGTGTGTTTGATTTCATTCATTTGTCTTTGATTTTTAGTGGTCTACTTGTTAGTTTTATCTTGCCATACACGCATAATTACTAGCATTTACATTTGAAAGCGATAAATTGCAGAAATGTAAAGTCCTACGCTATTACAATATTTAGGGGATGGGGGTACAAATTTATGAATGGGGGTTGCAAGTAAAAATAAGCCCTAAATTAATATTACAACCATACTGAAATGCATAAGAATGTACAAGAAAATGTGAAACGAATTGGTTTTGTTTTAAGAAAATATTTTTGGTCTTTTGTTTTAAGAAACCAAAATAAAGTGTGAAGGAAATATTTTTTATGTTTGCTGATTAATGGAATGAAGAGTGATAGCAAAATAATGAAAAAGGAAAAGAGAATCAGCGTGTTGTTGGTAAAATGAAGTCATAGGTTCTGACCCTTGCACGCTACAAAACAGAAACCTATTAGTGAAAATGTATAAAGTCAGGAGCTCTGAACCCACTGGGAACACTGTAGTTTTCAGAAGTTCTGATGCCACTGGCAACAAAAACAAGCTTCAGAAGTTCTGAGATCACTGGCAGATCTTGGTTTCTCTCTTTATGCTAGTCAGAACATCTGTAATTTGGTTATTTCTCCATAAAACAGAAAACATGCACAGAACAGTTATAGCAGGTGTCATAGCGTTTCAGAAGATAAGAAATATCAGAACTATAAATCAGAGGCAAGCATGCATTTTCTAATCCTAACTCTGAGTTCAAGTTTCTTCAATAAGCTCTGACCTGATTTATTCCCTACTTAGGCAGACATAATGCATGAAATTTCAGAATATGTATGACACCAAAAACCTGATATCTAAATTGTATCTGAGCATGTAAATCTTGGTAATGCTTAAGCAATATGGTGAGGGTCAGCAAAAACTTACCTTGTAGCTGGAAGAAATTCTGTGAACCGGGGTTAACGTCAACTCTGATGAAGCTCTGAACAGCTTTTTCACGTGCTCAGTAAGATGAAAGTTTTCAACTTCTGGGGATGGCAAGTGGGTGATGTTCTGATTTCTTTGAATGGATGGATGAAAAATGTATAGCAATACAAACACAGAAACTTAGGCAGTTTCCAACGTGTGGATCAGAAACTGTGTGGATGTTCTTTCAGTCAAGAAATAATTTATAACAAGTGGAGTTTTTTATGCAAGGACTCAAAAGTTAATGAGATTTTATGGGTTGTGTTTACAGTTCTTGGAACTCTTGGAATTTTGGTAGGGGTTCAAGGCTTTTCTTTCTCAAAATTTTGTTCTCTTTCACAAAATTTTCCGCCCTTTCTCAGTGACCAATGGTGTTCTATTTATAGGCAAAGTGTTGTGTGTTTGAAATGTCAAGTAGCGCCAACATCATACGCTAGATGCTGACTTGCTCTTGAAGCAAGTTCCAAAAAAGGTATGATGGCTGACAGTTTTTAACTTAGGCTGGATTGGCAAGCAAGGATTAAGGAAAAGTGAACCTACAAGCAAAATGTAGCGCATGGGCCCTTACCTAATCCTGCACAAAAGTATTTCTACACTACACGTGGAGAGATCCTTTGGACAAAGACTCAAAAGTGGTTGTGAGCATTAATGAGCATTAAATGATGATGAGATTTGTCAAAATCAGAAATCCTGTAATGTGAGATTTTGCATCATTGCTTAACTTTGGGCCAGAAGTTCCCTTTCAGCGTAGTCTAGAACAAAACAACCTACTCCTAATCTTAATATCCTGTTGCCTCAGCATTTTCTGAAGGATTCACCAGGTTTTCCAGTAAACTTCTTTGATTTGCCTCTGAAAACTCTGAATTAGAGGTTCTGCTTCAGTGTAGCATCCAATCTTCTGATCCTCTTACCTTCTGGCTCCAGCATGTTCTTAAGGAGCTTTCAGGTTTCGTATTACACTTTATTGCCTTCTTTGCATTACTCTAGAAAACTCTGACTGAACTTGCGTAGATGTTGAAAAGCCATGTTCTGACTAAAGATTATATGCTGAACCACACTTACAACTTCTGACTGCTCCTTCCTGGAGGCTGGCTCAGAAGTTTTGAAGTGCCATTTTTCTTAAATACTTTAGAAAAATTCTAAGTATTTAGAATTTGAGTTTTCCAAGGTAAAATTTGACTTTTGAACTTCTTGATGAAACAAACTTCATATTCTAACATGTCTTGATGAAATATGATTTTTGAGATTTGATTTTGATCCAAAAGTCAAAGTTTGACTTCTTAGCGTGTAAATGACCATTTTTCCCTTGTGAATGGCCTGCTTGGAAAGAAATGATAATTCAAGGCTTGGATTTGTATAAGAGAAAACTTGAGAATCAAGGGTGATTTCCTGAGAAATGAGAGGGCAAATTTTGGGATACAACACCTACGTACCACCTTTCGTGCAATAGGGGATTAGGGTACACGTAGTTCCTCTTTTAAAAAATTTGAAACATAGGTGTGTTGGTTAATTTTATGAGATAAGACATCATCGTCATTGTCCGTGTGGAAAACATACTTACTACCCACAATCATGAGGAAGGAGAATTTGCATCATCTCAAAATGGAGGACATGGCTTGGATTTTAAAATCAACAATGCCTCACTCAACACCCAAGTGGAAAATATCTCACTTCAGTATATATTGTAGAAGTATAGTTGTTTGCATCACTACAAGGGTCTAAAGCATAAGGTAAAAGCTAAGGATAAGGACCATCTAACCAATAAGAAGTCAAAACTTGACATTATGAGCCAAGATAGAATTCCAATTCTTTGGATTGAAACCAAGCAAGCAAAGATACTAGACCTCTTCAAGTGTATTAAGTCTTCATAAAAATTGGGCAGAGTAACGGTTGTATATGGGTGAATTCCAGATTACAAACAAAGGATGTAATCACAAAAACCTGCACACAAAAACAAACAAGCAATCCAATGTCTTGAGGTAAAACTCAGGAACTCCAGACAAAATAATCAGATAAGATCAAAAGGTCTCCAAGATAGGCCAAGGTTTCTAATCTCAAGTCCAAGAAAAAGTCCACTGCTCCATAATGCCAAGGATAGTAACCAAATAGTCCAAGTACCATTAAGAGTTTTTTAGGGTTTAAGTTGATTATTATGTATCTTAGGAAAAGAAAAAGAAAAGCTCAAGTGAGCAAAGTAAAAATGACAAGAATATAAATGCTCAAATGAGCAAAGATGAAAATGGCATGAAATGAAAAATGCTAAAAAAATAAATAGTGCATAAAGCATAAAAGCATAAAAGAATAAAAGCATAAGATAAAAAAAGTCAATAATTAGTGGTTAGTTGGATGACCATCTTGAAACTTGCATTTGGAACTCATTAGAGGATTGGTAGAACCAAAGCCTCAACACAACAAGTTGCATTTGCTTTTTGTCAAGTATATCATCCATTTTGAATCCTCATAAGTATCATTTAATGATCAACGATGTTTAAGTGATCCGCGATGACCAAAGGTGTTGTAGATCCATTATAGGATTGGTAGAACCAAAGCCTCCACACAATGAATCTCAAGGTTATTGGATCAAAGAGATCAAATTAACATACTTGGGCTTACAATCATAAGTTTGGGCCACAGATGATTATTTATTCGAATCAGGATGAAATCTAGCGCTATGTTAAGCAATCGTAAGTGGACTTATATAGAAGTCACACCTATTTTGAGGCCGGTCAATAGCAATCTATGCACCATTTGTTTTGAGACATGATATAGAGATCATGCTCCAATAACATTTAGTGCAATGGAAAGGGGATGAGATGAAGATGAATTAGGGTAAAAAGAGAAACCACATTTGAATTACTATTTAATCAAACTATTATTAAAATCATTCATCCATTTTTTGTGGAGTTAAAATTAACACCATGGATCCAATGATGTTAATAAAGCCATGGTAAAAAAATCAACCCAAGACAGCCAGAAAATAATCACAAAATAATAATATAATTAATATATACATTAAAAGGTTTAAAAAATGTTAAAAAAAAATGGAAAAATAATGAGGAAAATATCAATTATGTTCAAATTAATCAAGAAATGAGAAATAAGACCATAGAAAAATCAGAAAAGAGGCCAAGTAATTTTTACAAATTTTTGGGGAATTTTTAAAAGTCAGAAACTATTTTTAAAAATTAAAATAAATGGGTAAAATAAACAAAAATAGTAAAAACTAGTAAAGTCAGAAACAAAAATAAAATAAGGTCACCAATATTTGTCACAATATCATTGGATCATTCCATAATTTTTTCAGAATTTAAAAATGTGTAAAAGTATTTTTAAACAAATCAAATAAGTGCAAAAATTATAAAAAAATACCAAAATACAAAATTAAATTGTGAAAAAATAAAAGTCAGAAAGAGAATAATCAAAAATATTTTTCATAATTTTTTCAAATTTTTTGGACTAAAAATGAATTTTCTATGATTTTTTGAAATTTAAAACAATTAAAATATAAAAATCAGAAAAAAGAAAATAAAAGTAAAAGATGTGGACCATTGGATGAAAGTCAAAACGCGTTAGTAATCAAATACAAGGGATCTGACGCGCTGTGCATATCATGGTCATTAATGAATAATGTACAAAATCAATAATAAAATCAGAATTTGAAAATAACAAATGACACGCTTTCATTGGTTAGAAGATGACACGTTGTCATCTTCAACCTCCAGCCATCACGAATTGTTGGTCTCTCAAAATGTAAAATCAGAAGCTCAAACCTATACCATTCGCTTCGTTTCTTCAAGACGAAGACAACCACACCCTCGCGCCATATTTATATAAACTGTAGCTCAAGCAATTTTGAAAAAAAGTTTTGAAAAGGGATTTGAAAATTCATGGTCAAAACGTGTATCCAGTGAACTGTAAGTGTTGCGACTAGAACCAGGACAATGAGAGCAACACAATGATATCAGAGTTTTGAAGAATTGATGAAGGAATCTACCTATTGAAGTTGAGTTGCAGAGCTCTGAAACTGGACTTCTATGGAGCAATATAGGGCACGATTCTTGAATGTAATTATATGGTTAGCTTCAGGGAAGATTAAGAAAGGTGAATTGATGGAAAAATTGGATTGAAAAAGGCTTGAGAATAGAATTTGAAGTTGCTGAATTCTGAGTAGTGAAGCAAGTTTGGCAGGGTGATTCTGGCTATCTAAGCTTGGGAAATTGAATGGGGGATGACCCTCTATTTATAAGGAAGCAAATGGGATCAAAAGGAATAGCAAATGATACGTTTTGGAGGGAATTCGTGTGGGTTTGCATCATGAAGAAAGTGTGACTCAAACTTGATCAAAACTCAGCCAAATCGTGTGTTTCATGATGCTAATCACTTCTGGTAAGTTGCTAAACATGATTAGAAACTGAACGCGTGGAAATCTTGTGATTAGAAGTCAAAACAAAGATTTCAAAATTATGACTTTGTGCAAAATTCAGTTTCAAACTACCAAATTCAAATGCAATGCATTTTCACCTCAAGGGGTATTAGGGCATATTTTTTTATGCTTTGGAAAGATGAGGTTACAATCTTTGCAATGGAAAAAGAATGGAATCAAATGGATGCTTGAGCTGAAAGTTACATGGAGTCAAAGTTGAAGAAAAATAGTTGACTTTCCATACTTAGAAATATTTCAAATTCTTCTTTAAAAATGACCTATAATCTTTTGCATCCAAACATGGCCTTCCACTTAGAACATGCTCTTTACCAAAACAGATGGAATGAATTAGACCTCTTGAATGACATTTTGCAATTTGAACCACTCAAAATCTCCAAAAATTGAGCAAGTTATGACTTGTTGAAGTTGGTCAAAAATCATGAAATGACCTATAATCTTTTGCATTCTTAAGGAAACTTCCATCCATTTTATCACTTTGCACATGAAAGAACGCATGAAGTAAACATCTTTAAGATCATCATGAAAAAAGAATGGGCTCAAGGTGATAAAAATTGACCAAGTTATGACCACTTGAAGTCACATATGGAAAATTGGGGATTCATCTGGGTGACTTGTAATCTTTCTTCTTCACTAAGTTCCTTCCACATGAAAAATCCTTTGAACTTTTAAAGTGATTTGTTGATATCCCTTTGAAGAGAAGGATGACTTTGGAATCACTCAAAAATACCAAAAGGTGAGCAAGATATGCTCCTTTGAAGTCCAAAACCCTAGCCTCTAGATCAAGAGAATGCTTGGTGGAACTTTGCCAAGTTTGAATAAACTTTTTATGCCAATATTCTTCCTTTGTGAATAGAAATTGTTGATGATGATGATGAGGACTCATGGCCACCAAAACCAGTTCCATACCAATTCTTCCAAAACAACTTCAATGGTGAGGTTTGAATTTCTCAAGCTATTGACTAGGGCATGGAAATAAACTCATGAACCCATGATGCAACTTGCTAAACCTCATTGCCTTTACCTACATTATTAACAAGTAAGACAAACCAATATTGTATTTTGTTAATTAGAGAGAAAATCAAAGCAAAATATCCATGATCACAAAAGAAAACAAGTCAAGGTGCTTGGTAACTCCTCAAAGAGCAAGGCTAAAGATAGGTAGAAGAACCAAAAGCCCTAATGTGATCTTGTTATGATTGAAATAATATGGTATGATGAAAGGATCTTAGGGAAAAAAATTGGGGTACAACAGCTTCCCTTATTTAAGTTTCTTCTATCCGGAGATACGAAGGTTAAAAATCTTCGTGTCGACGTGATCGAAGATACTTAAATACAAAACAAACCCTATTTTTGGCCCTAAGATGCCATGCAAATGCTTATTCATATGAATGCATATGAACAAAACCAAAGAGACGCAAAGTAACATTGGGGATGCAACAAAAAATGAAGAAATAAAGGAGCAACCCCACCAGGAAAATAAATCACTGGTGAACCACAAGAACAAAATCAGAGAGGAGGATAACAAGCATTGACGTTCAACTGCCGATGTCTACCAACGTTCATTGAAGGTAGAAAGAGAGAATATATCATATCACGGTCGTTCACTGACGATGAACTATCAACGTTCATTGGAGATAGAAAAAAGATAAGAAACACCGACGTTCACTACCGATGTACTACCAGCGTTCATTGAAGGTAGAAATAGAAAATATATCATATCACCGCCGTTCACTGACGATGAACTATCAACTTTCACTGAAGATAGCAAAAAGATAAGAAACACCGACGTTCACTGCTGATGTACTACCAACATTCACTGAAGGTAGAAAGAGAAAATATATCATACCACCGCCGTTCACTGATGATGAACTATCAACGTTCACTGAAGATAGCAAAAAGATAAGAAACACCGACGTTCACTGTTGATGTACTACCAATGTTCACTGAAGGTAGAAAGAGAAAATATATCATATCACCGCCGTTCACTGATGATGAACTATCAACGTTCATTGAAGATAGCAAAAAGATAAGAAACACCAACGTTCACTGCCGATGTACTACCAACATTCACTGAGGTAGAAAGAGAAAATATACCAAGTCTCCCCAAGATTCTGGTGTTTTACCTAGAACGGGTCTCAACTTCTTCTTTAACCAAGGCAATCTGCCTGAAAAGGGTAATATGTAAGTTGTCTCAAATAAAGAGACTTCCGCTCATTGTTAAGGGGAATTGCAAAGAGAAATGACTTTCTGGGGATAGAAATATGACTTCCCAAAGAAATGCCACGATATTCCTGTTGAGGAGATAAAGTCTTCCCGTGCAAAATAAATGCACAAACCAAAACTCAAAGTTCTCATAAATCCAAAGTAAATAATATTGTCATGCAACCACAAATCCAATTCAGAAATACACAGGAGCAAGACGGCCAATGAAGATGCATCCTTTGAGAAATAAACTCAATAGGGAAAACCAAATTCAATTGAGCAAAGAGCGCTGCAGGAAGATCAGAACACAATGTTAATGAATGATGGTTTTTAGTTATGCATGATGTATGTATGAATGTATGAGTGATATCGTGCATATGCTGGTAAAAGGATACATGATCAGTGCAAATAAACAAAACCGCCTTAGGTACTAACAACATTGGGCTACGCTTCAACCAGAAAGATCAATTCAAGAAAGGTAAAAGCCACTGTGGAAACCAAACCTATTGCCTGTCCTAACTTCACTAAGGAGAAACATAATCCAGATGTAGCCAAATCAAACAAATACCGGGATAGAACATCCTTCTTCCGGTTTCAAAGGAGAAAACAGTTTTCCAAAAGCAACATGCCTACTGGGGATTGCAAGACCAACCTCAAATAAAGCAGACTGACATTGAAATGACCAAACCTCACTGGGGAATCAAGCCTACCTCCCTGGAGAAAAAACTGCAGATTGAAACTTTCATCACGAATACTCATTCCAACAAGAGACGCCCTGGGATAATCTTCCCGGGAAATCAAGAAGCCAACTCTAGTGCCAATATTGCAAAAAGAGCGATATCTCAGCACACCAATGGAATAAAACCTTTCATTAAATGAGGTAAGACTTCGCTGGGGAATCTGGGACGGAGGCTTTTGACCATGCGAACCCAAAATCAAAAGCGAACCAAGACTTGTCTGGGGATAATGGGATCACAAACTCAATACTGTACCTTGCACCCGCTGATATCGTCTTTAACTATCTGAGAAACACACAAAGATTACGCATACCAGCAAAATATCATGAGAAAACCTTCATGAAGGGAGTAAATCTTCTTAAAACAACCGGATTTTGTTCATTCTTGGCATCACCATTCTTGTTGTCATTGTTTCATCACAAATCCCAAAGTAAATTGAATTGTAAAGATCTCTTTTTTTTGAAAAGTTAATTTTGCTTTTTTTTATCTTTTTGCTTTAATAGTTATTATCATTAATAAATAAAGTCTTTGCAAGCTAAATAAAAATAAGAACACAAAGAATTGGGTAAAAGCTCGAATTTCATTAATAGAATGGTAGTCTGCGAATGGCGAGACTCCATGGATGATTACAAAGTTTGGGAAATGGTAATACATAATGGAAAATATACATTAAGATACAATGACCACTATCCCCCCTAACAAATTTTGAAATCCTGAGCAGCAGCTTTTGTTGAAGTATGGTGAGGATCCGAGAAGATTGTTGCTTCAACGATAAAGCCTTGTCTGACATAGTTACTTGCCAAGAAAAATCCCTAACTTTTGCCTAAGCTGCCCTTGCGGGTTTTCAGCTTAGTGGGAAAATTATTCTGTTTATGTCTCTAAGTTTTGCCTAGACTACCCTTTCGGGTTTTCGGCCTACCGAGATGCTCCTTTTTGCCTAAGCCGCCCTTTCAGGTTTTCAACTTAGCGAGCTGTTCTTTTATTTCTTTAGGCAAAGTATTTCTTAACTGCGTCAGCATTCATGGGACGTGGGAACTCCTCGCCATCCATAGTTTCAAGAATTAATGCACCACCAGAGAAGGCTTTCTTGACAACATACGTGCTTCCAAAATTGGGAGTCCACTTGCCCCTAGAATCAGCGTTAAAAGACATGATCTTCCTGATCACGAGATCGCCTTCTCTGAATTCACGAGGTTTGACCTTTTTATCAAATGCTTTCTTCATTATTTTCTGATATAATTTCCCATGACATAAAGCTGCCATCCTCTTCTCTTCAATCAAATTCAATTGGTCAAACATGTTCTGGACCCATTCAGCCTCTGTCAACTTGGTTTCTGTTATCACACGCAACGAGGGAATCTCTACCTCAACATGGAGTACAACTTCCATTCCATACACTAGGGAGAACGGGGTTGCTCCTGTTGAAGTGCGAACAGATGTTCTATATCCATGCAGAGCAAAAGGGAGCATTTCATGCCAATCTTTATAAGTGACAACCATTTTATGGATAATTCTCTTGATATTCTTATTAGCAGCTTAAACAGCCCCATTCATCTTTGGCCTGTATAGAGATGAATTGTGATGAACAATCTTGAATTCTTCGCACAGTTCTGTCATCATCTTGTTGTTCAAATTTGAGCTATTGTCAGTGATGATTCTGCTCGGCACACCATACCATCATATAAGATTGTTTTTGATGAAACGCACAACCACCTGTTTGGTAACATTGGCATATGAAGCAGCCTCTACCCATTTGGTAAAGTAGTCAATTGCTACCCAGATGAAATGGTGTCTGTTTGAAGCTTTTTGTTCTATCATCCCGATCATGTCAATACCCCACATAGAGAAAGGCCATGGAGAGGAAATCACATTGAGAAGTGTCGGAGGCACAAGGATCTTATCTGCATAAATCTGGCATTTATGGCATTTCTTTGCAAATTTGTAACAGTCGGATTCCATTGTCAACCAATAATAACCTGCTCTTAGCATCTTTTTAGCCATCGAATGTTCGTTAGCATGAGTGCCAAATGAACCTTCATGGATCTAATGCATCAACATGTCTACTTCGTGTCTATCCACACATCTGAGCAAGACCATGTCAAAATTTCTCTTGTATAACACATTTTCACTGAGGAAGAAACTGTCTGCCAATCTTCTCAGTGTCTTTCTATCTTTCCTTGACGCACCAATCGGATATTCCTGAGTCTGAAGAAAATGCTTGATATCATAATACCAAGGTTTTTTATCTGCTACCTCCTCTGTCGCAAACACATGAGCGGGCCTATCTAGTCGTTGAATTGTAATTTGGGGTATATCATTCCAAGTATTCACTTGGTACATGGAAGCCAAAGTTTCCAGAGCATCCGCCATTTGATTTTCATCCCTAGGAATGTGATGGAATTCAACTTTATTGAAGAAGGGTAGTAATCTTCTAGCATAATCTTTGTAAGGGATCAAGCCAAGGTGACGAGTAACCCATTCTCCTTTAATCTGATTTATTACCAAAGCTGAATCGCCATATACATCTAGAATCTTGATTCTGAGATCAATAGCTTCCTCAAGACCCATGATGCAAGCTTCATATTCTGCCATATTATTAGTGTAATCAAATGTTAACCTTGCGGTAAAAGGAATGTGCGATCCATGAGGAGTGACAATCACAGCACCAATTCCTTTACCATAAGCATTCACAGCTCCATCAAATATCATACTCTAACGAGATTCAGGGCCGGGGCCCTCCTCAGGCAATGGTTCATCATAATCTTTCACTTTCAAGAACATCACATCTTCATCGGGGAATTCATATTCTGCAGACTGATGATCTTCCACCGGTTGGTGAGCAAGGTAATCTGCCAACACACTACTTTTAATAGCTTTTTGAGTGCGGTACTCGATATCATATTCAGATAAAAACATCTGCCAGCAGACAATTCTCCCAGTAAGAGCAGGCTTTTCAAAATTATACTTGATTGAATCCATTTTGGAGATCAACCAAATGGTATGATTCAACATATACTGCCGCAAACTCTTTGCCGCCCATGCCAAAGCACAACATGTTTTTTCTAGCATAGAATACCGCGACTCACAATCAGTGAACTTCTCGCTGAGATAATAAATGGCGAACTCTTTCTTTCCTGTTTCATCATGTTGTCCCAGAATACAACCCATGGATTTATCTAACACTGTTAGATACATAATCAACGGTCTTTCTTCTACGGGAGGGAGCAAGATAGGATGTTCAAGCAGATACTCTTTAATACTTTCAAATGCCCTTTGGCAGTCATCCGTCCACACACAACCTTGATCTTTCTTTAATAACTTAAAGATCAGTTCACACATTGCAGTCATGTGGGAAATAAACTTGGAGATATAATTCAAACACCCGAGGAAACCCCTGACCTGATTTTCAGTTCTTTGTGCTAGCATTTATTGAATTGCTTTGACTTTATCGGGGTCAACTTCAATTCCTTTCTGGATAACAATAAAACCTAACAATTTTCCGAATCTAACTCTAAAGGTGAATTTATTTGGATTTAAGCGGAGACAATATTTCCTCAAACGCTGAAACAACTTCAATAAATATTCTATATGCCCTCCTTCAGTTTGGGATTTGGAAATCATATCATCAACATATACTTCGATTTCTTTGTGCATCAGATCATGGAATAGGGTTGTCATAGCCCTCTGGTACGTTGCACCAGCGTTCTTTAACCCGAAGGGCATCACTCTGTAACAGAATGTTCCCCAGGGTGTGATAAACGTTGTTTTTTCCATGTCCTCTGGATCCATTATTATTTGATTATACCCGGAAAATCCCTTCATGAACGAGAATACTTTGAATTTTGCTGTGCTATCCACTAACATGTCAATGTGAGGCAATGGAAAATTATCTTTTGGACTAGCTTTATTTAGATCTCTGTAATTTACACACATGCGGACCTTTCTGTCTTTTTTCGGTACTGAGACAATATTGGCAATCCATTGAGGATACACTGACGTCATAAGAAAACCAGCATTAATCTGCTTTAGGACCTCCTCTTTGATCTTTACTGCCATATTCAGGTGGATTCTTCTCAACTTTTTCTTAACTGGCAGACACTCTGGCTTCAACGGCAAACGATGCTCGATAATGTATGTATCTAGACCAGGAATATCTTGATAAGACCAAGCGAAAGTATCCACATACTCTTTCAACAACTCAATCAACTCGCTCTTTACATCAGGATGCAACGAAGCTCCAATCTTGACTTCCTTCAGATTTTCTTCTGAACCCAAATTGACCGCTTCCAAAGGCTCTTTATATGGCTGAATGGTATTTTCCTCGTGCTCAAGAAACCGTGAGACCTCTTCTGGAATCTCATCATAATCTTCTTCTTCTTCAGCCCCAAACACAGGACAATTAAAGTTGGGAGAGGGTGCAGGGTCATTGTATTCAACGAGTTTTTTTAATTAATCTACACATGTGATTTATGATTCCTTTCAGAAACTGACACCTATAACAAGTGATCATGCAGATTAATTTTCAGTTATTATTTATTTTAAAAGGTTTTTTTATTACCATTTCCCAAGAAAAAGCAGAAAATAAAAGACATAATTTGGAAGCAAAAACAACTTTTATTAATGATCTTAACAGTTATAGCAAACAGATAAGCCCTACAACATTAATACTTCCACCTTGGGCAAAGTGAAAGCTTTTCAAAAGAAAGAAACAAATTAACAAAACAAATTACTTTGAAACATGTATGCAAGAAGGAACATCAATGGTGACCCAGTTCTGAACTCGGACTCCATGCGTCACATAATTCGGTACTTCCTGCTCTGCTTCATCCTCTTTAACAACATTAATTCTAGAACCAATTGGATGGAGATAGCCTCCGCTGTGGAAAACATCATGGTAACTGTTCACAGAAGACTTTGATTTCAAACTTTCGGCTTTGCCATTCCTCAAAGAAAAACCCAAACCAGCTCTGTTTTTGTTCACGGGTGGATCCACAAGTCGTCCCCAAACTGCATTATTACCATTACGCACAACCTGCTGCGCGTCCTTTAGGGAAACCACAGAATTCTCATTCTTCCTTATGTTGTTAATGGATAGGGCTTGGAATTGGGTTCCAACAGCAGCCTCACCCGCTTCTACAATACTGAAAGAGGATAGATGGGATATCAACAACGCCTTCTCCCCATTTATGATCACTACCTTCCCTTCACGCACAAATTTTAGCTTCTGATGCAAAGTTGAAGTGACAGCCCCTGCTTCGTGTATCCATGGCCGTCCTAGAAAACAACTATACGCGGGAATAATGTCCATAACCTAGAAGGTTATCAAGAACAAATATGGTCCTATATGGATGGGTAAGTCCACTTCACCGATGACAAATTTCCTCGACCCATCAAAAGCCTTCACAATGATGCCACTCGGGCGCATAAGTGTTCCCTGATAATTTAACTTCATGAGGGTACTTCTCGGTATAAAATTCAACGCATATCCGTTATCAATTAGCACATTGGATAGTGAGTTATTATTGCAGTTCATAGATATGTGGAAGGACAAGTTGTGATTCCTCCCTTCATCTGGTAACTCATCATCGCAGAAACTCAAGTTGTTACATGATGTAATGTTTCCCATTACGTTGCTGAACTGATCTAACGACATGTCATTCTCCACAAAAGCCTGGTCTAGTACTCTCATTAGTGATTCTCTATGAGCAGAGGAATTCATCAATAAAGCTAAGATGGATATCTTTGAAGGAGTCTGTAATAGCTGATCTACAATTTTGTAGTTGTTCATCTTAATTATCTTCAAGATATCATCCACTTCTTTCTCTAATGTAGCTCCACTAGTTTCTTATGCAGCCTTCTTAGGCTCGTCGTTCTCAGGAATTTTCTTTCCAGCAACAAAATCTCTTCGAATAACCGGCGCAAACACACGACCGCTACGGGTCACGCTGCTATTATCAGCTATATCTCAAACATCTGGTATTGGCTAGATGGGAATTTCCACCCCATCCTCTAAGATTGTAGCATTGTATTTGTAAGGAACAACCTTATATGATTTATGGGGAACAGGACCTGGCAGACTAATTACCAATGGGGTAACAACTGGTTTGCTATGGTACTCCACCTCAAGGTGAGCGGGTGCACCAAAACAAGGTACAATGACATTTACCCCTTCCTCAACACAATCTGCACTCAAAAGGTCATTTCCATCAAACAAATCTTCGTCTGAAGAGAAATACTCATCCGCAGAGGCATACTCTTCCTCTGACTCTTCTTCCATCAAACAAACTTCAACCATGTCAATATCGTGATAATCATCCCTCTGACCTGTGATCTTGATAGTTCTATTGTCTAACAACAATTTAACACCCTCTCTCACAATAGAACATCCTCGGGGGTCTCGACAGTAAACTACGCAAGATCCATATTGGTGTTCCACCTGACCAGCAGTACGGCAGAAGGTAGCATGCAACTGCACGAGATCCTTATTCAAATACTCCACATCAAAAATTCTGAATTCAACCAGACATCCATAAACCATATTCACTTCTTCTTCATATTCTGCCCTAGGCCTGATTATATGGATTAAACCTTCATCCATCATCTCCTGTAAATCAGCCTTTATCTTCTCGCAACCCTGTATGTTTGTACTGCAAATAGCACAACCGGCATGGTCATGCGTATAATAACTAAATTCATAGAGGTCTACATGCATCTTCACCAAATCCCCTCTAATCAGATTAATGTCAAAAATCTGGAAGTCATCTGGACAACCGGCCACCATATTCATAACATTCACTCCCCCGTGCTTGGGTAGAATATTGTCTTTCACATTAGGTCCCATTTCTTTGAAAGATAAAATTCCAGACTTCACCAACCTTTGCACTTCAACCCTCAAAGGATAACAGTTCTCAACACTATGCCCCAGTGATCCCTGATGAAAGGCACACGTCTGGTCTGCTTTGTAATACCAAGGCAATGGTGATGGTACAGCTGGAGGTGGTCGCGTCTGGACCAACTTCTTCTGAATCAATGCTGGTAGTCTCTCTGCATAGCTCATGGGAATAGGGTCGTTGTTCTCCCTTCTCTGATTATTCGCTTGGTTCCCCTGCTGGGATTGTCTTTGATAAGCAACGGTAGTCGGAGCGGCATTCATAACAGGATTCACTGAGGCAACTTGTTGATAACGCTGATAATTCCTTCTAGGAGCGTTCACTCTCCTCTCTTGTATGACAGCATTTGTATCCCCATCTTTCTTCTTTGTAAACCCATAAGCTGGTTTTTCACACCTCCGGATCCTTCACCCTTTGTCAAACGGCCTTCTCTTACTGCCTCTTCTAGGCGGACACCCATCCCTACCATCTCTGTAAAATCACTTGGGGCACTTGCTACCACTTTTTCGTAGTAGAAAGCGCCTAGCATTTTCAGAAAATTGTTAGTCATTTCCTTCTCCTCTGGAATCACTTGTGCAGCCACTTCGCGCCATCTCTGTGCATATTCTTTGAACGATTCTCTGTCTTTCTGAACCATGGCCCTAAGCTGGTCACGATCGGGTGCCATGTCCATATTGTACTTGTATTGTTTAATGAATGCTTCTCCCAAATCATTAAAAGTATGGATGTTGGCGATGTCTAAACTCATGTACCACTTCAACGCTGCGCTGGTCAGACTATCCTGGAAAAAGTGAATCAGCTGACGCTGATCATCAGTGTGGGTAGACATTCTCCTTACGTACATCACCAAATGAGCACGAGGGAAAGTGTTTCCCTTATACTTCTCAAACTCCGGGACCTTGAACTTAGCAGGCACTTTGACATTCGGGACCAAACATAGCTCATTCACATTCTGCCCAAATAGCTCTTTTCCCCTAAGAGCCTTCATCTCTCTTTGCATTCTATCAAACTGCCTTGGAAATCATCCATTCTGTCATAAAGACCCAATTCTTCACTCGGCGGAGGGAAAGGACGACACATATCTTCATTAACAAACATAACCAAATTCACCGAAGTAGGTGCAGCAGGAACAATATGCACCACAGTAGGTGCTAGAGTAACAACATTTTGAACCACTGGAGCTTCTTGGGGACCCAAATTGAAACCTCCAGGTACAAAATTCTATGGCATTCCCCATGGATAACCCTGAGGCATACGGTTTTGAACAACAGTCAGAGTAGCGGATACAGGAACAGTAGGAACTTCAGTATTTGCCCTTGTTGGTTGAGGTTGAACACTCAGTGGCTGATTCTGAGCAACCACCAGAGCTTCCATCAAAGTAGTCAAGTTGGCCAAGCCATCCTTCAAAGCAGAAACTTCTTCGCGTAGCTCGCGATTCTCCTGTTCCAAATTGTCCATCTTCTTTTTTAGGTTAGCCCGAGTGTTGTAGTGATGAGTCAGCTTGCTGAACATAGTAAAAAGCTGGGTAAGGCTCCTGGATATGCATAATATGTGCAATATGATGCATGATATGCAATGCATATGATTATTTTTACTTTATTATTTAATATTTCAAGGGATTTAACGTTTATAGACATATTGCAAACATCAAAATAATAACACATTTGAAATACTGAAAAACTTTTATTATAATAACTCCAATCTGTACATTGGCACTTCCCTGTGATCCTGGCAATCTGATCCCTCAACCTCTGGTTTTCTTCCATATGCCTGATGGCAACTTCCTTCCAATCCTCTGAAGCAGGAAGTGAGTAATCAACAGCTGTTTGAGGCTTAGGAGAAAACAAATCCCCTTGCCTCTCCATAGACTCTACTGCTCGACTCTCAAGGATCTCGATCAAATCATCTTTATCCTTCAAGTCTGCTTTATAGGAACTCTCTAAAGTCTGGAACTTGTTCTTCCAAGCATCCCTTTCCTGTTGCATCCTAACCAAAGCAAGCTGCAATTCTTCTAGATCATCTAACAAAGGAGGAGTGGTCTTCACAAACAAATCAGGCATGGGTGTCTCCCGAGTATACGACATCTTCAACTGAATAGCTCTCGATCGCATCCACTGAAGATATGGCTCCAAAGAAACAACACCTCTAGGTCCCAAATCCTTCCTACTCTTTTTATGAATGTGACGCCAGGCCTTCACAATCTGCTCCCTAGCTTCCCTATGGTCTTCTCCTTCCTTCAGAAAGAAACTACTCAAATGAATACTGTTCGATTTATCCCTCATCGGATAACCAAGTTGTCGCCGTGCAAGAACAGGGTTATAGTTAATTCATCCCTTTGTACAAAGAAGAGTCACAAAGGGGGAAACTACCACAACTGTCAATAATCTCCACATCCTGATAAGCTCGATGATACTAATTGTGATACGATGGCAGAACCGACTCTTTTGAAATGCTGGTTTGCGTTTTGCGTTTTGTGTTTGCAAAATGTTGCGGTAAGCAAGAGTCGCCACCGACTTTTATTTTATCCAATCAGGAAAAGGAAAAAGAACAGAAAAAACCTTTTTCGAGATGTTTCTGAGTACGGGGGGTAGATTATAGAAAGGGGAGGTGTTAGAACCCTTTCTATCCATGGTTTTCCATGGGCTCTTAGGTACTTGCTCATCTTTTTAAATTGCTTGTGTATGTGCTTTGTTCTTTTGAAAAGTTTGACTTTGTGATAACCCTTGTATCAGTCCTTAAAGGTGTGACAAAGTTGTTTTGAAAATTTGTTTGAAAAAGTGTAAGTGTGAAAAGTTTGACTTGAGCAAGTACCTACTAGCATCTACCTACTCGAAAAAAGATCGTTTCTATTCTCGTTCCTTTAGACAGTGTTATCCTACTATTGAGAAATAGGTAGAACCGTCGTTGGAGTTGTAAGGGTCAATTCGAAAGGGACGTACGATCACTTAAGCAATGTTAGGACACCTTAGTAATAACCATAGAGTCTTAAGTTCATATTCGAGGCAACATTTCCGAGGCAACATTCGAATGGGACATTTGATCTTTGTTAGACAGGAGGGCAACCACTAAGACATCCTATACTTAAGGATCGTTTACCGAAGGAAACCGAAGTGAGAGTATACCCTAAGAGTGATATGTGCGAGTGATCTGCTTTCAATTATTTATCTTTGCATATTAGGGTTTTATAACTGTATTAAGTTATCATGCAATCTTGTCATATAATCTTGTTAACATACACCTAGACAGTTAAATATTTGCGATAATTAAAATGTGAGAAAGTAAACCTACGTTATTACAAGGCTTCGGGGAGGGGGTTAATCACATAGCCAAAAAACCCGTAAAAGACGATAAATAAAAGAAAGTCCTAGATTAAACTATTACAAACCATGAACAGTTACATTAATATTGTAAAAATAAAATATTATGCGTGCGATGAATCAAATACGAGATAATTAGGGTTTTGACCCTTTCCTAAACCTAATTGCGATTAATTAAAAAACATGCTTTTGTCATTTTTTTTAAGAAAATAATGAAATAGTTAAATTAAGAAGAAAAATCCTAAGTTCTAGATAATTTTAAATTTAAAAGAAATAAATCAATTCAACCTAAAACCTATTTTTGTATTTTTATTTTATTAGACAAAGAAAGAAAAATTAAATCAAGAATTAACCTAATTTCTGATTGAATTTTAATTATGAAAGAAATTAAAATTGCCCTAAATTAATTAAACTAATTAATTAGCAAAACATTTATTAAGAAAATAAGTCCTTTTTTGTGATTTTTTTGATTGGTCAATTTTAGAAAATAATTTTGGTGTTGATAAAAAAAGAATAATTAAAGAAAAGAAATTAAAAGAGAAAAAAATAACCCAAGGGCCTGCTGTCAGTGGTTCTGATCAGAGGATGATGGTTCAGAGGATGTGGTGCGCTGGATTTGATTCTGGCTAATGGGTCCAGAAGGTGATAGTCTTCAGAAGGTGCACATGCTGGATCTGATTCTGGCTGATGGATCCAGAAGATGATGCACTGGATCTGATGCTGGCTAGTGGATCCAGAAGATGATGCATTGGGTCTGGTGTTGCCTGGTGGATCCAGAAGGTGATGATCTTCAGAAGATGCACGTGCTGGCTCTGGAGAAAACAAAGGAGAAAATACCAAAAGCTCACGCCTGGGATCGAACCCAGAACAATGAGCTTCTGACTTCCTTCTTCTAACCAACTGCGCTGAACGTTAGTTTATTAATATAATAGAAACAAACAATATATATATATCAGAACAATAGGTTTCTGGCCAGAATAATGCGCCGGAATTTGAATTAGCCAATCAGGCTGTGACACGCTATTGTCTACTTCCCTGGAACTGTCATTTAAAGTTCTGAACTTTTACCTACAGACACTTACTGTAGGTACATCCCTGTGTAATTCCAAAACTGTGCGTGTTTAAGATAAATCGCCATGGCTGGTACCAATCAACTCGTTTCATCCTCACGAGTCTCATGGTACCAGAATCAACACCAAATTTTGCCTATCCTGCAAAGCCCTAATCAAGAACACAAAGCCCTAGCTATGGCAACTTCACGTACATGCGTTAGAAATACAATTAAATGGTACCAAATGCTTGCAAACTTAATGAAAAACACGAATATACCATTAAAATATGCAATGGATGAGTGAATTAATGAAACCGAATTTGAATTTGGTAGCAAATCATGATACCTATATCTCATAATTCCAGACGTGAAAAGGCTTGAATTTGATTGGAATCTGCTCCTGGAATGTCCAGCAACCTCTTTGCAACGTGAGAAAAGCACGATCTGGTCTCTAATATGGAAATTGGATTACCATTTTTCTTGAAACTTTTGAGTTTTTTCTTTCTCTTTGCATGACTGCTTCCAACCCCCTTATGCCTTTGCTTGCTTCTGTATATGTAGCACAACTTATTAGGTCAACAAAAATAACCTCAATCTTGTTGATCATGGAGATTTGATTTGCTCTTTCAATGCATATGATTATTTTCCAATTTTGCTCAAATCCAATCTTTTCCAACCAAATTGGCCTTGCACGTTTTGATCTTCATTTGACAGCATATAATATATTTTTTCAATGCAAAAGATCATCCCTAAAATGCAATATATGATTTATTAGGATTCATTTGATTTTATTTGAATTTTAAATTGATAAAAATCAAAATAAATTAAATAAATGATTAAATAAAGCATGGAGGGTCCCATAGGTCGTGGACTATGTTAATGAGATGCAAGCATAAAAAGTTGGGCCCATTTAGCAAAAGATGCAAATTTGAGCATGTTTAACTTTTGGCAATTTTGTAAAAAAGGTCAACTTGGCCAATGCATAACTCTCTCAATTTTGATCCTAGAGAGGTGTTCTTGGACTTTTTAAAAATATTAGGATGTCCTCTAAGCAACCCTTTTGGTATCATATCAATTGAGTCTTCCATGTTCATGTATGAAGCCTTGACCCAATAGGTGTTTTTGTTGACTTTTCAAAATGACCTATAATGTCAGAATTCGTATCTTTTTGTGAGTGCATATTTTGAACTTGAGAGCTGAAGCTGAATTGTAGGGAATTTCATCCTCTTCAAAATGAGCTTTGGATGGGTCATTTCTGATGAAGTATGAGAAAGTTATTCTTGGTCAAAGTTGAGTTGACTTTTTCTACAAAAACCTAATTTAGCAGCTTTTGGGTTTTGATGAATTGTGAGCAATTCTTGATGAATCATGATCAAGCCTTGATCAAATTATGAATGATAATTCAAAATGAGGATGTTGACCAAAAATCTTGGAGTTTAACTGTATGTGGGCCACCGTTGACTTTTGACCTAGCATAGTCGATTTTCAGGCCTTTGAGCAATTGACTGAGCAAACTTCCTCTGTAAGGCTTGAAACTTGACATGGATGATCTTGAGAACATATTAGGACAATGGTGAGAATTTGGGATCCTTTGGACTCAAGAATCTTGAAGCAAAATGAAACCCTAATTTGAGGTAGACTGCCTTAGGAAAGAGTTTGTCTGGTCAACTCTTGAATCTCTTTGAGCAATTTGAGGACTTCACTTGACATGTATTAATAAATATGGGAGGGAAAATTTTAGGGTACAACAGCTTCCCCTGTTCAATCCTCTTAAACCTGAGGATGTAGATTGGCGTGTCTGCCTTTCGTGATCTGAAGGTAGAAGATGATTGATCACTAGAGTGCCTAGAAATTTGCACTCACATGAAGTGATACTTGTATTATGATATCGAGAATGGGCTTATAGATGCCATTTGGTAGTTGCTAGAGAATTGTCGGAGATGGGCTTAAAGATGTCATCCGAAGAAGTGTTGATCGCATAAGAGATTCCTTTGCGAGAACCCGTATACCTGTTGTTGAGGAGGACTTCACTAGGGAATGCTGGTCTCTGTCTTGAGAGAAATATAGTTTTAGGAGCTTCAGTTGTTTGTTACTCTACTGGGGAATAATTCAGGTTTGGGAAGCAGAAGTGAACTGTGTGCTTGGTCGGGGTATATGTTGCACCGCGACTTTCTGGGGAAATGTGAAATCAATTGTGTTTGATTGGGTCCCGGTCTTACAGTGTTGCAGACTGTTGTCTGGGGATAAGGGAGGCAAAACCCGGATAGTAAGGTTATGAGAAGGAACATGGATAATGGGGTTACTTCGATATGAAAGCCGGGATAGTAGGGCTATGAGAAGGAACCTGGATAGTATGGTTACTTCGGTATGAAATCCTGGATAGTAGGGCTGTGAGAAGGAAACTGGTTAGTATGGTTACTTCGGTATGAAAGCCTGGATAGTAGGGCTGTGAGAAGGAACCTGGATAGTAGGGTTACTTCGGTATGAAAGCCTAGATAGTAGGGTTGTGAGAAGGAACCTGGATAGTAGGGTTACTTCGGTATGAAAGCCTGGATAGTAGGGTTGTGAGAAGGAACCTGGATAGTAGGGTTACTTCGGTATGAAACCCTGGATAATAGGGCTGTGAGAAGGAACCTGGATAGTAGGGTTACTTCGGTATGAAAGCCTGGATAGTAGGGATGTGAGAAGGAACCTGGGTAGTATGGTTACTTCGAAATGAAAGCCTGGATAGTAGGGCTGTGAGAAGGAACCTGGATAGTAGGGTTACTTCGATATGAAAGCCTGAATAGTAGGGCTGTGAGAAGGAACCTGGATAGTAGGGTTACTTCGATATGAAAGCCTGGGTAGTAGGGCTGTGAGAAGAAACCTGGATAGTAGGGTTACTTCGATATGAAAGCCTGGGTAGTAGGGCTGTGAGAAGGAACCCAGATAGTATGGTTACTTCGATATGAAAGTCTGGGTAGTAGGGCTTTGAGAAGGAACCTGGATAGTAGGGTTACTTCGATATGAAAGCCTAGGTAGTAGGGCTGTGAGAAGGAACCTGGGTAGAAGGGTTACTTCGATATGAAAGCCTGGATAGTAGGGCTGTGAGAAGGAACCCGGGTAGTAGGGTTACTTCGATATGAAAGCCTGGATAGTAGGGCTTGGGAAGGAACCTGGGTCGTAGGGTTACTTCGAGATGAAAGCCTGGATAGTAGGGCTTGGGAAGTAACCTGGGTCGTAGGGTTACTTTGAGATGAAAGCCTGGATAGTAGGGCTTGGGAAGGAACCTGGGTCGTAGGGTTACTTCGAGATGAAAGCCTGGATAGTAGGGCTTGGGAAGGAACCTGGATAGTAGGGTTGCATTTGTTGCCGATGTTTACTCTATTTAGCTTTGAGTGTTGATCATGGACTTGCTAGAAATTGTCGATAATAATATCTTTCCTGAAAGAAATACAGGGTTAATTATATGTGATACATGAGATGCATTGTATGCTGACGTTCTCAAAATAAATGAGACTATATTGTATGTGATGTATGCATATGTCATGATGTATGAACATGAAATGCTGACGTGATAATCTGAATCTGGGAAAATAAATCCCTGATTGCTATGAAAACCATAGTTCCTCCACCTCTGTTGGGGATGGTGAACAAAGATGACCGCGTTGGGGATTTTCCCCTTGGCTGGTAAATATTCTGCCGGAAGAGACTATGTCTGAGGATAACTCTGTGGGGAATAACTCTGTTGGAGAGGAGATATTTTGTTGATAAATCTGCTGACTTGGAGAAACAACTCAGCTGGGGATGAATTACCGTTGCTGGTGATAGTGAATTCTTGTTGGAGATTGAAATTCCTCTTGTGAGAGAAATAACCTCTGCTTGGGGAAAAATTCACCGACTTACTCACGATTGCGAACTTCAGTAAGGGAGAGTTATGTCCTGCTCGGGAAAGCTAACATCACTGTCTTTGGATATTCCTTACTCTGTGGGGAGTGTATGTACCACTGCTTACATTCTCAAGCTGGCTCTATCCCGACACTTGATGGGCAGAGTAACTGTAAGGTTTGGGCATTTCTTGTTTTCCCTGTTTCTGGAATTACGAGTAATTGTCTTTTGTTTCTTATGTAAATCCTTATGAGCAGCCATTATTTTCAAATGCATATATCAAAATGAATCATTGGACGTTCTTGCAAAACAAAACAGAAAAAGAAAACAAATTGAAATTTCTTGTGAAAATGAGTTGTATTGATTTTGAAATTGGCCTGTAATAGGCGTTTTGTACAAGGAGGCTGACGTCCTAGTAAGAGAACGCCACCGAAAGTCAGAAATTATACAATTTAGGTAAAAGAAAGAAAAACAGCTATGTGAAACAACCTCATTGGGTTCCAACTCTGCTATTGCCCTTATATCTTCAAGCGTCTCATCACTTTGTTGCTTGGTCGAAGGTGGATCAGATTGATTGGCGCCGTCTGAGCTTGATAGTCGATACCGAAGTCTGGTTGCGAGATGATCCAATGAGACATAGTGTTACGCTTTGATCCCTAATTTTTTCCTGGACCGCCCTTTCGGGTTTTCAGTCCATCGGGATACCCTTTTTTGCCCAAGCCGACCTTTCAGGTTTTCGACTTGTCGGGCGTACAAATATTTTCATTTTCATCCTTTATTTTTGCCTGAACCCTTTTGGTTCGCCGGGAAGCCCTTATTTTTTCCTAGGCCAGTCAACCTAGCGGGTCTTTGATTATACGTAGTATTTTTTCACTATGTCTGCATTGATGAGGTGAGGAAGGTCGTCACCATCCATGGTGGTTAGGATCATAGCTCCTCCCGAGAAAATGTTCTTAACCACAAATGGCCCTTCGTATATGGGGGTCCATTTGCCCCTGGGATCACTCTATGGCAGTATGACGCGTTTGATCACTAGATCCCCGACTCGATATTCTTGACGTCTAACTTTCTTGTTAAAAGCCTTGATCATTCGCTTTTGATACGCCTGACCATGGAAGATAGCAGTAAGTCTTTTTTCATCGATTAGATTCAGCTGGTCGAGTCAGGTTTGGATCCAGTCGTCTTCGCTCAAACTCGCATCCTTCATAATCCTGAGAGAGGGTATCCGGACTTCGATGGGTAGGACTGTCTCCATGCCATACACCAGAGAGTAGGGCGTTTCCCCTGTCGACGTCTGTGATGAGGTACGGTACCCATGAAGAGCGAATGGTAGCATCTCATGCCAGTCTTTGTATGTCACTGTCATCTTCTACACAATCTTCTTGATGTTATTGTTAGCCGCTTCAACAGCCCCATTAATCTTCGGCCGGTAGGGAGAAGAGTTGTGATGCTGTATCTTGAACTATTTGCAGTGCTCAGTGATCATTGTGTTGTTGAGATTTGTACCATTGTCCGTAATAATCCTCTCTAGTACACCATATCGATAGATTAGGTTGTGTCGGATGAACCACTCCACGACGTTCTTGGTTACTGTAGCAAAGGAAGCTGCCTTGACCCACTTCGTAAATAATCAATAGCCACCAGGATGAAACGATACCCGTTAGATGCATTAGGTCTGATCTCGCCAATCATGTTGATACCTCACATTGCAAAAGGCCAAGGAGCTATCAAAACATTCAGGGGAACCAGAGGTACATGCACCTTATCAACATATACTTGGCACTTATGACAGGTTTGAGAATGTTGATAACAATCGGCTTCCATAGTGGACCAATAATATCCTGCCCGCAGGATTTTCTTCGCCATAGTATGTCCACTGGAATGGGTTCTGAAGGTACCTTCATGTAACTCTTCCATGATCCTTTCTGCCTCGCTTTTGTCTATGCATCACAATAGGGTTGAATCATGGTTGTACTTATATAGGACACCATTACTGATGAAGAAATTCGCAGCGAACCTTCTCAGGAACTTCTTATCATTAACAGATGCACCCTCGGGGTATTCTTGAGCCTCAAGATACCTCTGTACCTCGTGAAACCAGGGTTTATCTGCTACCTCTTTAGTCTCAATGTCGTAGCAATGTGCGGGTTCGTCCAACCTCTCGATGGTAATTTGGGGAGCTTCATTGTCCCACCTAACTTTGAACATAGAAGACATGGTAGCTAGCGCGTCCACTAACTGGTTCTCTTCTTTGGGGAAATGTTCAAAAGTTATCTCCTCAAAGTGTGAGAGCAATGTCAGTACATATTCTTTGTAAGGAATAAGATTTGGGTGCTTCGTATCCCACTCGCCTTTGATCTGACTGATCACCAGAACAAAATCTCCGAATACACTTAAGAACTTAATCCTTAGGTCAATAGAAACTCGAAGACCCATGATACATGCTTCATACTCCGCCATATTGTTGGTGCAGTTAAAACATAATCAGGCGGTGAACGGAATATGACAGCCCTCAGGAGATATAATTACAGCACCGATGTCATTACCCAATGAGTTCGAGGCTCCATCAAAATACATAGACCATCGGGATCCCTCCTCGGGTCCTTCATCCGGTTCAGGTTCTTCGCAATCGGTTACCAACATGATATTCTCATTCGGGAACTCAAAATTCATGGACTGGTAGTCATCCACAGCCTGATGCGCCAAATGATCCGGCACTACACTCCCCTTGATTTCTTTTTGGGTGGTGTATTGGATGTTGTACTCGGTTAGGATCATCTTCCATCTCGCTATTCTTCCGGACAGGGCAGGCTTCTCGAAGATATACTTGATTGGATCAATCTTTGATATCAACAAGGTAGTGTGAGTCAGCATATATTGTCTCAGTCGGCGAGCATCCCATGCCAAAGTGCAGCAAGTTTTCTCGAGCAATGAGTATCGGGTCTCACATTCGATAAACTTTTTACTAAGGTAGTAAATAGCGTGCTCTTTTTGGCCAGACTCGTCATGCTTCCCCAGCACACACCCCATTGAACCATCTAGCATTGTCAAGTATAAAATCAAAGGTCTTCCTTCAATTGGAGGCATTAGAATTGGTGGCTTTTGAAGGTATTCCTTGATTCTTTCGAAAGCGGTCTGGAATTCGTCATTCCACTTTACCACTTGATCTTTCTTCAGCAGCTTGAAGATTGGCTCACAAGTAGCAGTCATATGTGAAATGAACCTGGCGATGTAATTCAGACGTCCCAAGAAACCTCTAACTTCTTTTTGGTGCGGGGAGCCGGCATCTCTTATATGGATTTTACCTTTGAAGGGTCTACCTGAATACCCTTATCACTAACGATGAAACCCAAAAGCTTACCAGACCATACCCCGAAGGTACACTTGTTCGGATTCAACCTTAATTTGTACGTCTTCAACCTATCAAACAGTTTCTGAAGATGATCAAGGTGATCTCCCTCAGACTGGGACCTAGCTATCATGTCGTCAACATAGACCTCGATCTCATGGTGAATCATGTCGTGGAACAAAGCGACCATGGTGCGCTGATAAGTTGCCCCATCATTCTTCAATCCGAACGGCATGACCTTGTAACAGAAGGTGCCCCACTGTGTAACGAAGGTTGTCTTATCCATGTCTTCAGGAGCCATCGTCATCAGGTTGTAGCCAGAAAAACCATCCATGAAGGAGAAGATTTTATGCTGCGCGGTGTTGTCGACTAGAACATCAATGTGAGGAAGCGGGAAATCATCTTTTGGGCTTTCCCTGTTCAGATCTCTATAGTCCACACACATCCGTACCTTACCGTCCTTCTTAGGTACCGAAACAACATTGGCAACCCACTGCGGATAAGAAGTGACAACTAAGAACCCTACGTCGAACTGTTTCATGACCTCTGCTTTGATTTTCTGTGAAATTTTGGGGCACATACGGCAAACCTTCTGCTTTACCGGAGGGCAGTCTTCTTTAGTCGGCAAGCGATGAACCACAATATCAGTGTCCAAACCAGGCATATCTTCGTAGGACCAAGCGAAGATCTTAACATATTCGCGTAGCATTTGTATCAACCGTTGCTTGACACTAGGCTCCAAATTCACACCTATTTTGACCTCTTTCCTGTCTTCCTATGTACCCAAATTTACTGATTCAACCGGCTCTTCATGAGGCTATATGGCCCTCTCTTCCTGCTGTAACAATCTAGCAAGTTCTCCAGGCACCTCACAATCATCCTCACCTTCGTCCTCAGCTTGGTCGATCGGATTTTCGAAGTCATAATTGGCAATACCAGAACTATTATCAATGGGATCCATAGTGGATATGGATCTGCATTATGATACATGAGTGTGTGTAAGAGAATAGCTGTTTTGATAAAGCGAGAGACAGAAAAGAAAAACAAGGAGCGCAAAATTTGTAATGCAAGAAACGTCCAATGTTTTATTAATGATATATGAAAATGACAAGTAATAAGCCCTCACAAGCAAAGCCAAGGTGTCTCAGGTAAGGCACCGGGCCACAAAGTTTCAAACTGTTTATTACAAATCTTAAAACAAAAAGTCAATTACTGCGGAATAAAATAAACAGGTATGAATTCCTTCGTCGTCCAGTTGTTTAGTCCACCGTTGGTTGTAGGGTAGATCCAGCTGTCAATGTCTGAATCCTCTTCATTGTCTTCAATTGCATTAACTCCCCGATTGCTGATGTGTATAGGAGGTCTTCCGATCCGTGCGTGTCTAACAGCCCTTTGAGCCCCTGTAGTAAAGCCCAAACCAAATTTGTCAGTTTTGTGAGTGAAATCAGGGAGCTGACCCCAATTGGTACACCCACCTTCTTCAATTACAGCCCTGACGTCCTTGAGAGAAGCCATCTTCAATTGAGGTTTGCTGGTGGTAACTTCAGTTGAAGCCAAAGTCTGAGGGACCTCTTCGAAATTTTGACAAGGCGTTTCTATGAATTCCCCGTCCATCTCCACGTAGAGGAAAGAATTGAGATGACTCACCATATACTCCTCTTCACCTCATACTGTGACAATCTTTCCCTTCACCGGGTATTTCAGCATTTGATGGAGCGTGGAAGTCACTGCCCTAGCCTTATGATTCCAAGGACGACCCAGCAAGCAAGAATATGATGGCTTGATATCCATTACGTAGAAGGTGGATCCAAAGGTCTGAGAACCCACCTTGACAAGGATGTCCACCTCCCCGTGCACCATTCTTTTTGACCCATCAAAAGCCTTTACCACAATATTACTCGGCTTTAGAATCAAACCTTCACAATCCAGACAGTCTAGCGCTTTCTTTGGTAGAACATTCAGTGAGGACCCAATATCTACTAGCACATGGGCCATAGTGTTGCCCCTGCACTCGATTGAGACATGCAGAGCATCATTATGATTTCTCCCCTTAGCAGTCAGATCTACATCTAAAAATCCTAACCCATTGTCAGCAGTTAGGCTAGCCACACAATCCTTGAACTGATCTGCAGAAGTTTCCTGCGGCACATGCGCAGTCTTGAGGAACGCAATCAAAGCCTTCGCATGGGCTTTAGAACATAACAACAAGGACAACATGGAGATTTTTGACGGGGTCTGCCCCAGCTGCTCGACTACGTTGTAGTCGCTCTTCTTGATAATTTTCAATATTTACTCTATCTCTTGCTTAGAGGTTTCCACGATGATCTTCTTAGGTGCGTCCGTCCGGGCAGGCTCACCTACGATTTCTTTGCCCCGAGTCATATATGGCTCGGCGACAGGGGTGATAACTGGAGTAGGAACTGGGACAGTAGTTGATGTACTAGCAGATGGAATGACAACAGGTTTATGGACAGTCGGAGGGGATCTCAGGAGAAAAGAGTCTTCCACTTCTGGTGACCTTGCTTGTCCCAACAATATTACTGATATTCATATCGGCTTCTTCAGTCCTCAGATTTTGTTTAACACCATGGTAATATACATCAGCACCGTAATGCCATGAGATAGCCTTATCTGAGGTATATAGGATGGGACCCGGAGCGGTGATTATTAACGGGGAAATTCTTGGAACAGGTGTAACCCTAACAGGTTTTCTCGAGGAAACCTTGGAAGGGTTGTCGGAAATAGTGATAATGGAAACATCTACAAACGGAATCATAGTCTTCTCAAACAAAATTTCCTTATTATCCATCAGGCGCTGAACACCTGACTTCAATAAATAGCAACCGGAAGGAAGAATTGAACACATGTGGCAACCTTCACCACAACCCGGAAATAAACCGGCCAACAATAAATTCTTCTTAACCGTCATCAAAGGAGTATAAATTTATTCCACAGAGGTCACAAACGAATCGGTGTCCACATCATTGACTCCACGACCATGTTTGGGCATAGGAGCAGTTATAACATTTGGCTTTTCCAGAGCATCAAACTCAATCTCTTTAGCTTCCAGCAAATCTTGCACTTTATTCCTCAGAGCCCAACAATTGTTTGTATCATGGCCTGGGCTTTCCAAATGGTAGGCGCACCGTGCGTTGGGATTGTATCTGGGAGAAGTAGTGTTTGGATTCTTGGGAGCCTCTTTCAAGGTTACCAAGTTGGATTTTAACAGATGAGGCAAAACTTCGGCCAAAGTCATATTGATGCGGGTAAACTGTCGTTGTGGTCTTTCCACCCTTTGCTGATTGTTGCATTGTGGAGTAACTATTGGTCTTGATATTACCACAGCATTTACCGCTTGACGGTGTTCAGGTCTGTTTTGGCCCCTCGGGCCATAGACTGCACTAGCTTCCTTCTTACCGATGAAAGGCTTCTTCGCTGCACTGGACGAAGCATCTTTCTGTATCTTACCACTTCGGATACTAGTTTCTAGTCTCTCTCCCGTCAAAATTAATTTAGTAAACCCAGATGACGAACTAGCGATCAAGTGATTGAAAAATGGACCAGATAGCGTCCTTAGAAACATGTCAACCAACTCCCTATCAGACAAAGGGGGTTGGACTCTTCCAGCCAAGTCTCTCCACTTTTGAGCATAGTCCTTAAAATCTTCACCTGCACCCATAGACATACCCTGGAGCTGAGTACGAGTAGGAGCAAGGTCGGCGTTATACTGATACTGCATGTAAAAAGCAGCAGCAAGGTCTTCCTAGTTTTGGACATTGGCTCCTTCCAAATGATAAAACCATTGAAGCTGAGTTCCTGACAGACTATCTTGAAAGAAATGTACCCACAAATTTCTATCAGCAGTGTGGGGTTGGATTTTTCTGACGTAAGAGCGGAGATGGAGTTTTGGACAGGATACTCCATCGTATTTGCCAAAAACCGGCGCTTTGAACTTATGAGGGATCACCACTCCCGATACCAGTCCCAGTTCTCCAAAATCCAAACCAGGGATCTTCTGAATCTCCATAGAACTCAGACGATCTTCTAGCTGCTTGTATCTATCCTCAGCAGGAGGATATTGCTCGTCATCGTAATCCGCATCGTTATCAGAAACTGCTGGACTATGGTCCTTTACCCTTTCTTGGTTCTCCCCGTCTTTGGATGAGGAGGTCAGATCAGCTGATTGTCTTATCCTTTCTCCGAATCTTCTACCCATGTTCAAAATACCAACCTTCTTCTTCTTCTTCTCTTTCAGAATAAGGATCTTCAGGTCCTCTTGTCCTTTAGCCAGACTTATGAACATCTGTTAAAATTGGGCATTCTGCGCCTGAAGATCTTTGATGACTTGATCAGAAGACATTTCTGCTGAAATAAACAGCGAAGAAGATGAGAAACCTGTAATGGTACCTGTAATGTTGTGCATGCTAATGGGATGCGCATGTAATGATTTCAAAGACTTTGGGAGATTTAAATTTGTAAACCAAAAATAAACAAACTTTACTAGATTAACTTTGAAAGGTTCAACAATGCCTTTAAGGCGTTACAAAGAAGTAAATAAAACAAACTCTGAAAACTAGAAAAAGCAAAATCAAAAGTCCCATGGACGCTTCCTCTTTGTGCCGATGTAGTCATTGATCAGTCTTTCTTCCTCGAGTTGCCTGGTGAGCTTCAAAATCTTCCTTTCTTGCTCATGGTACTTTTCCCGGTAAGTATCCCGCTCATTCTTCAGTTGAATCCAAGACCTATGCAACTCTCCAGGATCAGTGGGCATGTAAGGATAAAGAACTGTGTAAGGAATTCCCTCTTCATTAGTGGGCTCCATAGTTACTGGCAATACGACTTCATAGGGAATCCCAAGCTTCTGGGCACGAGCTCAGACCCATTGGAGGTAAGGCTACATAGGAAGGGAAGTCTTTGGTCCCAACTCTTGGGGGTCAGATTTGTTCACCATGCCCCAAGCTCGTATAAACCTCCGGCGGTGCTCCTTAACATCTTCCTTGTAGTCAAATACAATGTTCTCCAGAAGTAACTCATGGGGACCATCTCTCTGAGCACGACCAAATTGTTGCAAAGCTAGGTAAGGATTATAAGTTATACCCCCTCTGATTCCAAGCAATGGGACATTAGGATATCCCTCACAATGATCAATAATAGCAGTGTCTTCCATAGCCTGGGAACTCCAAAGGATATCTGTATGGGAAAGTGACATTATTCTGTAGGACCAACCCAAACCTTCTTTGTTCTTCAACACAGACTTAGGGAGGTGCGAAATAAACCACCTCGACAGCAACGACATGCAACACATAAGAGTCCCTCTTCTTTGCATGGTACAAGTATAAAGGGCATGCAAGATATCGCCCAGCAGGGTAGGCACAGGATTGCGAGAAAGGAAAATCTTGACAGCATTCACATCTATAAAGGAATCCGGATTCGGGAAGAGAACCAACCCATAGATAAGGAGAGCCAAGATATCTTCGAAAGCCTGAAAATCCAAATTACCCCAGAATAGTTGAGCCTGGTCTATCAGAAATTTGGCTAAGAAACCTTCGACCCCGCTTCGTGTTTCCCAATTGGATACTACATCAGCCTGTTTCAAATGCAGAGCTGAGGCAATGTCTTCTGGTCTAGGAGCTTCTTCCATGCCTGTGAAGGGTACATGTTCAAGGATGGATATGCCCAATATGTGAGAGAACTCTTCCAAGGTGGGAACCAGCTGGTAATCTAGAAAGGTGAAGCAATGATGCACAGGATCGAAGAACTAGAAAAGTATAACCATCATCTGCTTATCAAGATGTTAAGTGACCAGGTTGAGAAGTTGATCGTGTCTCTTAATGAACATAGAAGTCTCAGAAACTCTTGAGGCTAGCTCTTTGAGTTGGGCAGGTATTTGCACAAAGTTGACTCGGATGGTATTTCTGCGCATAGAAGCCATAATCTGCAAAACAAAACAAAGATAAATTCCCTTGGTCTTTGAAATGGTTAGTATAATGAAGCATGAATGCCATGTTATGATGCATGATGTCATGGTAAACCACAGGTATAGCAAACAAAAATATTGCAAACACAATCAAATCACACAAAGCCCTTAGGTTTAAGGCTTGCATGAGGTCAAAGGTAGTACCCTCTTGAAGTTAAGTTGGTTTCAACCTGTCTTAGCAAAATTAATCGGGTTCTAGAGGATCTCAATATCACTGACCATCCTCCATCGGTCATGGTTTCAGCTCACGCAATCTTTTCTTGCGGCCGGAACTATCTCGAGAGTATGGTCTCAATGAGTGTAACATCGAGTATCAACCAGTTCTCAACTTTACACCGAGGCCGACTATCTCACTACTTTCTAATGGCCAAGTTGGTCGATTAAAGGTTCTAAGGTCAGTTGATACTTAGAGACACCACGCAGCGGCCCCGTATTCTCCTCGTTTCTCCACAAGGGATACCGATACCAACCAATGTGCCACATCAACGTAGCTACTGCTTCAACTGTATCGGTCTACGCTGTACAGTTCCCTCACAGTCTATTGCTACTTACCTAAAAGGTGTCCCCAGATCCAGGTTAGGATCTATAGTAACTCCCAAACAAAACCCTTAAAAGTAAAGCAATCAAAGCAATCAAGAGAAGCAATTATGATGAACTAGATCCTAAGGTATACCCCACTTATGTTATTCCCCAGAAGAGTCGCCAGTTCTGTGATACGGTGGCAGAATCGACTATTTTGAAATGCTAGTTTGCATTTTGCGTTTTGTGTTCGCAAAATGTCGCGGTAAGCAAGATTCGCCACCGACTTTTATTTTATCCAATCAGGAAAAGGAAAAAGAACAGAAAAAAACCTTTTTCGAGATGTTTTTGAGTACGGGGGGTAGATTATAGAAAGGGAAGGTGTTAGCACCCTTTCTATCCATGGTTTTTCATGGGCTCTTAGGTACTTGCTCATCTTTTTAAAATTTCTTGTGTATGTGCTTTGTTCTTTTGAAAAGTTTGACTTCGTGATAACCCTTGTATCAGTCCTCAAAGGTGTGACGAAGTTGATTTGAAAATTTGTTTGAAAAAGTGTAAGTGTGAAAAGTTTAACTTGAGCAAGTACCTACTAGCATCTACCTACTCGAAAAAAGATCGTTTATGTTCTCGTTTCCTTTAGACAGCGCTATCCTACTATTGAGAAATAGGTAGCACCGTTGTTGGAGTTTTAAGGGTCAATTCGATAGGGACGTATGATCACTAAAGAAATGTTAGGACACCTTAGTAATAACCCTAGAGTCTTAAGATCATATTTGAGGCAACATTTCCGAGGCAAGATTTCCGAGGAAACATTCGAATGGGTCATTTGATCTTTGTTAGACAGGAGGGCAACCACTAAGACACCCTATACTTAAGGATTGTTTACCGAAGGCAACTGAAGTGAGAGTATACCCTAAGAGTGATATGTGCGAGTGATCTGCTTTCAATTATTTATCTTTGCATATTAGGGTTTTCTAACTGTATTAAGTTATCATGCAATCTTGTCATATAATCCTGTTAACATACACCTAGACAGTTAAATATTTGCGAGAATTAAAATGCGAGAAAGTAAACCTACGCTATTACAAGGCTTTGGGTAGAGGGTTAATTACATAGCCAAAAAACCCGCAAAAGACGATAAATAAAAGAAAGTCCTAGATTAAACTATTACAAACCATGAACAGTTACATCAATATTGTAAAAATAAAATATTATGCGTGCGATGAATCGAATACGAGATAATTAGGGTTTTGACCCTTGCCTAAACCTAATTGCGATTAATTAAAAAAATAGATTTTGTCATTTTTTTGTTTTTTTTAAAGAAAATAATGAAATAGTTAAATTAAGAAGAAAAATCCTAAGTTCTAATTAATTTTAAATTTAAAAGAAATAGATCAATTCAATCTAAAACCTATTTTTGTATTTTTATTTTATTTGAGAAAGAAAAATTAAATCAGGAATTAACCTAATTTCTGATTGAATTTTAATTATGAAAGAAATTAAAATTGCCCTAAATTAATTATATTAATTAATTATCAAAAAATTTATTAAGAAAATAAATCCTTTTTTGTGATTTTTTTGATTGGTCAATTTTAGAAAATAATTTTGATGTTGATAAAAAAAGAATAATTAAAGAAAAGAAATTAAAAGAGAAAAAAAACCCAAGGGCCTACTGTCAGCGGTTCTGATCAGAGGATGATGGTCCTGAGGATGTGGTGCGCTGGATCTGATTCTGGCTGATGGGTCCAGAAGGTGCTAGTCTTCAGAAGGTGCACGTGCTGGATCTGATTCTTGCTGATGGATCCAGAAGATGATGCACTGGATCTGATGCTGGCTAGTGGATCCAGAAGATGATGCATTGGGTCTGGTGCTGGCTGGTGGATCCAGAAGATGATGATCCTCAGAAGATGCATGTGCTGGCTCTAGCGAAAACAAAGGAGAAAATACCAAAAGCTCACCCCTGGGATCGAACCCAGAACAATGAGCTTCTGACTTCCTTCTTCTGACCAACTGCACTGAACGTTAGTTTATTAATATAATAGAAACAAACAATATATATCAGAACAACAGGTTTCTGGCCAGAATAATGCGCCGGAATTTGAATAAGCCAATCAGGTTGTGACACGCTATTGTCTTCTTCCCTGGAACAGTCGTTTAAAGTTTTGAACTTTTACCTACAGACACTTACTGTAGGTACATCCCTGTGTAATTCCTAAACCGTGTGTGTTTAAGATAAATTGCCATGGCTGGTACTAATCAACTCGTTTCATCCTCACAAGTCTCATGGTACCAGAATCAACACCCAATTTTGCCTATCCTGCAATGCCCTAATCAAGAACACTAATCCCTAGCTATGGCAACTTCACGTACATGCGTTAGAAATACAATTAAACGGTACCAAAAGCTTGCAAACTTAATGAAAAACACGAATATACCATTAAGATATACAATGGATGAGTGAATTAATGAAATTGAATTTGAATTTGGAAGAAAATCGTGATACTTATATCTCACAATTCCAGACATGAAAAGGCTTGAATTTGATTGGAATCTGCTCCTGGAACGTCCAGCAACCTCTTTGCAACATGAGAAAAGCACGATCCGGTCTCTAATATGGAAATTGGATTACCACTTTTCTTGAAACTTTTGAGTTTTTTATTTCTCTTTGCACGACTGCTTTCAACCCCCTTATGCCTTTGCTTGCTTCTGTATATGTAGCACAACTTATTAGGTCAACAAAAACAACCTCAATCTTGCTCATCATGGAGATTTGATTTGCTCTTTCAATGCATATGATTCTTTTCCAATTTTTCTCAAATCCAATCTTTTTCAACCAAATTGGCCTTGCACGTTTTGATCTTCATTTGACAGCATATAATATCTTTTTTCAATGCAAAAGATCATCCCTAAAATGCAATATATGATTTATTAGGATTTATTTGATTTTATTTGAATTTTAAATTGATAAAAATCAAAATAAATTAAATAAATGAGTAAATAAAGCGTGGAGGGTCACATAGGTCGTGGACTATGTTAGGAATGATATGCAAGCATAAAAAGTTGGGCCCATTTAGCAAAAGATGCAAATTTGAGCATGTTTGACTTTTGGCAATTTTGCAAAAAAGGTCAACTTGGTCAATGCATAACTCTCTCAATTTTGACCCTAGAGAGGTGTTCTTGGACTTTTTAGAAATCTTATGATGTCCTATAAGTAACCCTTTTGGTCTCATCTCAATTGAGTCTTCCATGTTCATGTATGAAGCCTTGACCCAAAAGGTGTTTTTGTTGACTTTTCAAAATGACCTATAATGTCAGAATTCATATCTTTTTGTGAGGTCATATTTTGAACTTTGGAGATGAATATGAATTGTAGGTAATTGCATCCTATTCAAAATGAGATTTGGATGGGTCATTTATGATGAAGTATGAGAAAGTTATGCTTGGTCAAACTTGAGTTGACTTTTTCTACAAAACCCTAATTTAGCAGCTTTTGGATTTTGATGAATTGTGAGAAATCCTTGATGAATCATGATCAACCCTTGATCAAATGATGAATGATACTTCAAAATGAGGACGTTGGCCAAGAATCTTGGAGTTTGACTGTATGTGGGCCACAGTTGACTTTTGACCTAGCACATTCGATTTTCAGGCCTTTGAGCAATTGACTGAACAAACTTCCTCTGCAAGGCTTGAAAATTGACATGAATGATCTTGAGAACATATTAGGACAATGGTGAGCATTTGGTATCCTTTGGACTCAAGAATCTTGAAGCAAAATGAAACCCAAATTTGAGGTAGACTGCCTTAGGAGAGAGTTTGTCTGGTCAACTCTTGAATCTCTTTGAGCAATTTGAGGACTTCACTTGACATGCATTGAGAAATATGGGAGGGAAAATTTTGAGGTTCAACACCAATCAATATCCGAGTGAGTAAGTGCCATGATCTTAGTATCCCAATGGGGCTCCTTCTTGACATCCCAAAAAACATCAGACGGAGGCACTTGAGAGATGAATCACCGGTAAAACAAAGGCATGCAACAAATAATCATTCCCCCACGATAAGAACTCTGAAGATGAACAAAGTAATAAGCATCACCCAACAGTGTAGGAACCGGGTTCCCAATCATGAAAATCCTGATAGCGTTAATGTCGACAAACTTGTCCACATTAGGAAATAAGAACAATCCATAAGCAAGCAGAGCAAAGATGGCCTCAAAAGCAACCGTACTCTTCATTCTAGAAAAGTAATGAGCTTTCTCCAATAAGAACTGAGCTGGTAATCCTCTAATCCCTCCTTTGGTAGTCATATGGGCTTCCACCTCAGACTTCCCCAAATGAATCAAAACAGCAATCTCATGTGGTTTTGGCTCGCCCTCCAAACCAGTAAAAGGAACATGATCGGTAACGGGTAAATCCAATAGATAAGAATACTCCTCCAGTGTAAGCATCAACTGATAATCGAGAAAAGTAAAGCAGTGATACATCGGATTATAGAACTGGACCAAGGTCGAGAGAATACCCTCCTTCATCTTCAGCTTCATGAGAGCAATGATGGATCCATACTTCTTCCGAAAGTCTGCAGGACACTCAATCTATGGAATTAGACTGACCAACTCATCTATCTTGGGATCCTTGAAACTGTATTTCCCAGTCTTTCTCTTTCCAGAATCCATGGTTTAAAGTACCTGAGATATTCACAAATAGTCAACCTTTAAATCCCTTGAAATATTGTTTTCTCCAAAAGATGCTTAGGAGTGCATGGATGCATGATGCAACAATCACACATGATTCAAGGTAAGGGGGTTGGTTATGCAAATGAAAGGTATTAGCAACCTAAACATCTATGGTACTCTGCAGGAACCTCTTTGTAAAATCTGTATATTTTGGCTATAAAAAATGTGTTATATATAAAATGAATGGTAGAGGTGAGAAGAGAAATATATTTTTTTATGATTTTTGCACCCGCCGCGGTTGTGAACCTTTAGTGCCTATGTACCACCTTTCGTGCAATAGGGGACCGGGGTACACGTATTTCCTCTTTTAAAAAATTTGAAACACAAGTGTGTTGGTTAATTTTATGAGATAAGACATCATCGTCATTGTTTGTGTGGAAAACATACTTACTACCCACAATCATGAGGAAGGAGAATTTTCATCATCTCAAAGTGGAGGACATGGCTTGGATTTTAAAATCAACAATGCCTCACTCAACACCCAAGTGGAAAATATCTCACTTCACTATATATTGTAGAAGTATAGTTGTTTGCATCACTACAAGGATTGACAAGAGTCTAATCTTTTGATAAAAGTTTAAAGATAAAAAAGCCAAAGTGGCAAAATGGTTTGAAATGAGATTGATTAACTTTTAGTATTCTCACAAAAAATGTCAAGGTATTATTAAATTGATTGAAGTTTATTTATGAAAATATTTTGAAAATGCATGGACATAAGTCCAAGTTTATTATGAAAGTGTTTCAAGTTTAGAAACAAGAAGAGTTTTCAAAAAATAAGGGAGAAGATTTTTGAAATTAAAGAAGATGGGAGGAGAAGAAGAGACTATCCTAAAGCATAAGGTAAAAGCTAAGGATAAGGACCATCTAACCAACAAGAAGCCAAAACTTGACATTATGAGCCAAGATAGAATTCTCATTCTTTGCATTGAAACCAAGCAAGCAAAGATACTAGACCTCTTCAAGTGTATTAAGTCTTCATAAAAATTGGGCAGAGTAACGGTTGTATACGGGTGAATTCCAGATTACAAACAAATGATGTAATCACAAAAACCTGCACACAAAAACAAACAAGCAACCCAATGTCTTGAGGTAAACCTCAAGAACTCCAGACAAAATAATCAGATAAGATCACAAGGTCTCCAAGATAGGCCAAGGTTTCTAATCCTATGTCCAAGAAAAAGTCCACTGCTCCATAATGCCAAGGATAGTAACCAAATAGTCCAAGTACCATTAAGATTTTTTTAGGGTTTAAGTTGATTATTAAGTATCTTAGGAAAAGAAAAAGAAAAGCTCAAGTGAGCAAAGTAAAAATGACAAGAATATAAATGCTCAGATGAGCAAAGATGAAAATGGCCTGAAATGAAAAATACTAAAAAAATAAATAGTGCATAAAGCATAAAGAATAAAAGCATAAGATAAAATAAGTCAATAATTAGTGGTTAGTTGGATGACCATCTTGAAACTTGCATTTGGAACTCATTAGAGGATTAGGAGAACCAAATCCTCCACACAACAAGTTTCATTTGCTTTTTGTCAAGTATATCATCCATTTGGAATTCTCATAAGTACCATTTAATGATCAACGAAGTTTAAGTGATCTGCGTTGACCAAAGGTGTTGTAGATCCATTAGAGGATTGGTAGAACCAAAGCCTCCACACAATGAATCTCAAGGTTATTGGATCAAAGAGATCAAATTAACATACTTGGGCTTACAATCATAAGTTTGGTCCACGAATGATCATTTATTCGAATCAGGACGAAATTTAGTGCTATGTTAAGCAATCGTAAGTGGACTTATATAGAAGTCGCACCTATTTTGAGGTCGGTCAATAGCAATCTATGCACCATTTATTTTGAGACATGATATAGAGATCATGCTCCAACAACATTTAGTGCAATGGAAAGGGGATGAGATGAAGAGGAATTAGGGTAAAAAGATAAACCACATTTGAATTAATATTTAATCAAACTATTATTAAAATCATTCATCCACTTTTTGTGGAGTTAAACTTAACACCATGGATCTAATGATGTTAATAAATCCATGATCAAAAAATCAACCCAAGACAGCCAGGAAATAATCACAAAATAATAATATAATTAATATATACATTAAAAGGTTTAAAAAATGTTAAAAAATGGAAAAATAATGACGAAAATATCAATTATGTTCAAATTAATCAAGAAATGAGAAATAAGACCATAGAAAAATCAGAAAAGAGGCCAAGTAATTTTACAAATTTTTTGGGAATTTTTGAAAGTCAGAACTATTTTTAAAAATTAAAATAAATGGGTAAAATAAACAAAAATATTAAAAAATAGTAAAGTCAGAAACAAAAATAAAATAAGGTCACCAATATTTTTCACAATATCATTGGATCATTACATAATTTTTTCAGAATTTTAAAATGTGTAAAAGTATTTTTAAACATTTTAAACAAATCAAATAAGTGCAAAAATTATAAAAAATAACAAAACACAAAATTAAATTTTGAAAAAATAAAAGTTAATAATCAAAAATATTTTTCATATTTTTTTCAAATTTTTTGGACGAAAAATGAATTTTCTATGATTTTTTGAAATTTAAAACAATTAAAATATAAAAATCAGAAAAAAGAAAATAAAAGTAAAAGATGTGGACCATTGGATGAAAGTCAAAACGCGTTAATAATCAAATCCAATGGATCTGGCGCGTTGTGCATATCATGGTCTTTAATGAATAATGTACAGAATCAATAATAAAATCAGAATTTGAAAATAACGCACGCTTCAACCTCCAGCCATCACGAATTGCAGGTCTCTCAAACTATAAAATCAGAAGCTCATACCTATGCCATTCACTTCGTCTCTTCAAGACGAAGACAACCACACCCTCGCGCCAAATTTATATAAACTATAGCTCAAGCAATTTTGAAAGAATGTTTTGAAAAGGGATTTGAAAATTCATGGTCAAAACGTGTTTCCAGTGAACTGTAAGTGTTGTGACTAGAACCAGGATAGTGAGAGCAACACAATGATATCAAAGTTTTGAAGAATTGATGAAGGAATCTACCTATTGAAGTTGAGTTGCAGAGCTCTAAAACTGGACTTCTATGGAGCAATATAGGGCACGATTCTTGAATGTAATTATATGGTTAGCTTCAGGGAAGATTAAGGAAGGTGAATTGATGGAAAAATTGGATTGAAAAAGGCTTGAGAATAGAATTCCAAGTTGCTGAATTCTGAGTTGTGAAGCAAGTTTGGCAGGGTGATTCTAGCTATCTAAGCTTGGGAAATTGAACGGGGGATGAACCTCTATTTATAGGGAAGCGAATGGGATCAAAAGGAATAGCAAATGATGTGTTTTGGAGGGAATTCGTGTGGGTTTGCATCATGAAGAAAGTGTGACTCAAACTTGATCAAAACTCAGCCAAATCGTGTGTTTCATGATGCTAATCATTTCTGGCAAGTTGCTAAACAAGATTAGAAACAAAAATGCATGGAAATCTTGTGATTAGAAGCCAAAACAAAGATTTTAAAATTCTGACTTTGTGCAAAATTCAGTTTCAAACTACCAAATTCAAATCCATGGAATTTTCACCTCAAGGGGGTCTTAGGGCATAATTCTTGATGCTTTGGAAAGATGAGGTTATAAGCTTTGCAATGGAAAAAGAATGGAATCAAATGGATGCTTGAGCTGAAAGTTACACGGAGTCAAAGTTGAAGAAAAAGAGTTGACTTTCCATACTTAGAAATATTTCAAATTCTTCTTTAAAAATGACCTATAATCTTTTGCATCCAAACATGGCCTTCCACTTAGAACTTGATCTTTACCAAAAAAGATGGAATGAAGTAGACCTCTTGAATGACATTTTTCAATTTGAACCACTCAAAATCTCCAAAAATTGAGCAAGTTATGACTTGTTGAAGTTGGCCAAAGGTCATGAAGTACATGAAGTACACATCTCTAAGATCATCATGAAAAAAGAATAGGCTCAAGGTGATAAAAATTGACCAAGTTATGACCACTTGAAGTCACATATGGAAAATTGGGGATTCATCTGGGTGACTTGTAATCTTTCTTCTTCACTAAGTTCCTTCAACATGAAAAATCCTTGGAACTTTTGAAGTGATTTGTTGATAACCCTTTGAAGATAAGGATGTCTTTGGAATCACTCAAAAATACCAAAAGGTGAGCAAGAAATACTCCTTTGAAGTCCAAAACCCTAGCCTCTAGATTAAGAGAATGCTTGGTGGAACTTTGCCAAGTTTGAACAAACTTTTTATGCCAATATTCTTCCTTTGTGAATATAAATTTTTGATGATGATGATGAGGACTCATGGCCACCAAAATCAAACAACTTCAATGGTGAGGTTTGAATTTCTCAAGCTATTTACTAGGGCATGGAAATAAACTCATGAACCCATGATTCAACTTGCTAAACCTCATTGCCTATACCTACATTATTAACAAGTAAGATAAACCAATATTGTATTTTGTTAATTAGAGAGAAAATTAAAGCAAAATATCCATGATCACAAAAGAAAACAAGTCAAGGTTCTTGGTAACTCCTCAAAGAGCAAGGCTAAAGATAGGTAGAAGAACCAAAAACCTTAATGTGATCTTGTTGTGATTGAAATAATATGGTATGATGAAAGGATCTTAGGGGGGGGGGGAATTAGGGTACAACACAAGTGTGTCATTTTCATGCTTGATTTTGTCCTGAATTAGGGTTTTCTATTTGATTGGTTTTATCTTGTCATACAAACCCTAATTACTAGCATGTTATATAAAAGCGTAAAATTACGGAATTTAAATGTCCTGCGCTATGACAACATTTGTGGGAGGGGATATACAATTTATGAATGGGGATTGCAATAATATAAACCTAATTAGTCTATTACAACCAAATTGAATATGTACAAATATTGGAATAAATAATATACAAAAATGAATTAAATATGCAAAGGTACGTAAATGCAAAGGAGATTTTTGTTTGGTTTTTTTATGTGAAAAAAAAAGTTTTAACCTAAACCTAATAAATAAATCAAGATTAACTTAAATCAATTAAGAAAAGAAATTATTTTAGAAAAAAGACTTTTTGAATAAACCGTAATTCTATTTGATAAAAAGGAAATAAATTTCTTTAAGAAAAAGTAAGTATTTTTTTTTGTATTTTTTTATATTGAAAATAATATATGGCCTTATGAGATATTTTGGTCTTTTTATATTAAAATAAATATTTAATGGGTATAAAGAAAGAATAAATATTAAACTAGTTCTAATTTGATTTACAAATTTAATTAATAAAAAAAGGATAATATATATAACTAAATAAAATATTTTTTTGTGAGAAAAATAAAAATAAAAAAAGCTAAACTATAAATCTATCATTTTTTATGATTTTAATATTAAGAAAAATATATTTAATAAAATAAAAATGAAAATAAAATGAATAATAAAATATATTGGGCCAGGGGTATCACAAGCAGACAAGGGCTAAAAGGTTAGAAAAAATGACAAAGCCCACAAAACGGAGGCCCATGCGCTGCAAAGTGACAAAAAAAAACAAAAAAAATGTGAGAAAATTGCAAAAGGAAGGCGCTAAGGCTCGAACCCGTGACATATAGCATTTTTGTGCGCTGCCTTACCACTGGGGTGGCTGTACATCCGTTTATAGAAACACAAAGATAAATATATATTAGAAAATTCCCCCTGAAGGCAACTTCATCTTCAACCTTGAGCCATGGCCGAACCACCAGTATCTCTCTCATTTCTCCATGAAAATGGAAAGTCCAAACATGAAAATTATGGTGTTTCTTCCCACGAGTTCAACCATAGAATTTATGTAAACTAACAATCAAAGATCAAAGTTAATTTTACTTGCCCTAATTTGAAACCTAATTTTTACAGAAATTTCAAATTCAAAATTCTCTATAAACAGTTAATATAAATGAAAACTATGAACATGGTTAGCTTTAGTGCAAGGATATCTACATTTTTCTTTCACAAATTAGGACCAAAGGATGCTTGTATGAAGATATAGAAGTTTGAGTTTTTACCTCTTTTAGTTGAGATCGTGAATGAAGTTTGAGTAAGTTTTGAGAAGGCCTGGGGATCTATTTAGCTTGCCTGGACCTCCCTGAGTGTATTCTAATCCTTATCTTGTCTAGAAAGTCCCTGAATCTCCCTACTCAAGTCAACCTGCAAGCTTGATATTTGAAAATGGTGGATGGAGGAGGAGGAGTTACATTAAGGAAAAAGGGGCCTAGATCACTTAGGTGTGATGTATATTAAGTGTTTAGGTGGTTAAAACTCAAAACGCACGAGTGGATTTGGAGATGGCTGAGTAAGGTTCAAAACTGTCAAGTTATGGCAGATTTTCAATGGCAAAGTGTTTCAGAGTGTTTCTAAGTCTTGGCATTCGTGTGTTAGGTTTCAATACACTTGTGTATAAGTATGGAAGAGGTTAGACATCAAGCTTTCTCAAGATTCCTGAGATATAGCCTTTTGGCTCTATAACTTGCTTTTGAAGAAAAGTGAGGAGACAAGTCTCTAAGTTTGTACAAGCATGGTCTGGTTTGGTAGAGGCTTCAGCCAAGTTACTTTTGTTTTTATCTTTGCTTGTGTGTAGAGAAAACAAGTGCAAGGCTCAAGAAGTGGAAAACTGCAAAAGTAGTGCTTTATCGAAATGGAAATGGCACCTTTGTGCCAAAAATGGAATTGTTCTTGTAAAATGCATTTAATGCTTGGCTTAAAGATTCCAACATCTGTGAAAACATTTAATTATGGAGTGAAAGTCAAGTTAGGAGCCTGCAAGGTAAGATTTGTTCAACATGCTTGAGGATTTGAATTTTTGTTCTTCATGAAATGGCTTGAAATCAAAGTGATAAATCACCAACTTCATCTCTTCGATTCTCCCTACTCAAGAATGATCTCAAGGAGTTCTTGGACATTTTGGGAAGCTTGAAATGTGATCTACAACCCATATGAATTTATTTTGAATATTCCCCTTGGAACTATGTGAAAAATTTCCACGAAGTTAGGTCAAAAAACTGCCTAACTAGGGCAAAATTTCACTAAGTTATTTTAGTTCATGAGCATGTATTCACAAAATTATATCTTGAGATCCAAGAATTTTTAGGAGAATTGTGTGAAGAAAAATTTTAGATTTCATGGAGATCTACAACTTTCATGTTGGAAGTTTCCTTTTAATCATCTTGCATCATGGTGAAAACTTGGCTCAAAGTTGAGAAAAAATAAGAAATTTTCTATACTTAGAAAATTTTCTAAGTTAAAATTTTCAACTTTTCAAAACAAAAACTTAAACCCTTGATTTCTTGATGAACACATTTCTCATTTTGACATGTTTTGATGAATTATGATCTTTGGCTTTTTATTTTGACCAAAAAGTCAAAGTTTGACTTTTCAGTATACAGTTGACTTTTGATCAGTTGACTGAAAAATTCATCTGTCAATCCAATGGATTTGCAATGTTTTGAACCATGTCATTAGGTCAAGATGATGAAATTGAACTCTTGAAATCATGCTTTAAACCAATTGACCATTTTCTAGGTCAAAAATCAGAAATTGCCCTTTCTCAGTCAAAACCCTAATTTTGACCATTTTGCCCTTTTGATGATTTGATCAAATTTGTTGAGGAATTGTGGTCCAAACTTGATCAAATGATACATATGAGTATAAGATGTTGATGTGGATCAAATATTATGAAGTTTTACTGTAAATTTGCCATGGTTGACTTTTTCCCTAATACAATTGATTTTTAGGTCAATTGTTCAATTAACTAATCAAAAGTGTGATCCAAGGCTTGAAACTTGACATGAATAATCTTGGGGGTCCATAATTGTCCTTGTAAGTCATATGAAGCATTGATAGTCCAAAAATCCTTGTTCAAACTCAAACCCTAATTTTGGTCATCAGTGCATGCAGAGTTGTCTTAAGCTGGCCAAACCCTAATGCATTCTTGAGTTCAAGAGATCTTGTGAGGAAATCTTTGATAAGTGAGAGGGAAAATTTTAGGGTACAACACCTGCCCCTGTTCAATCTTCTTAAACTTGATGAGTTAGACTGGCGAGTTTTGCCATTCGTGACTCGAAGGTGGAAGATGATTGGACACTATAGTGCCTAGAAATTTGCACTCGGTGATGCGATGATAGAAGCAATGGGCTTATAGATGCCATTTGGAGAGGTGATAGAAAGATGTAGGAGATGGGCTTATAGATGGCATCCAAGAGTGATTGTTGAATTGTAATTTGCAAGCTGAAAGAATGAGTATCAGAATGGCGTCTGTGTCTGGGGCGTATATGTACTATATCTGGAAGGGGCTTTGATTAAGTATTAGAATGGCATCTGTGTCTGGAGCGTATTCGGGTTGCGTCTGAAGTTTGAATCTGAATGAGTATCAGGATGACATCCATATCTGGAGTGTATCTGAACTGTGTCTGAAAGTTGAATCTGAATGAGTATCAGAATGGCATCCGTATCTAAAGCGTATCTGAACTGTATCTGAAAGTTGAATTTGAATGAGTATCAGATTGGCATCTGTGTTTGGAGCGTATCTGAACTGTATCTGAAAGTTTAACTTGAATAAGTATCAGAATGGCATCTGTTTCTGGTGTGTATCTGAACTATGTCTGAGAGCTCTGAATATTGTTAATGATAGCTGTTAATCTTATCCTGAAAAGGAAAAATGTTATCTAAAATGCCAAGTCATGATACATGAAATGTATGCATAATGGGATTATGTTGTATGCATTCGTGCTTATCAATGTTTACGATATATGAATGTGATGTATGTGTATGTTAGCTAATTTGTTGCATTGCTGTTGGATTAGGGAAAATAAATCCCTGACTGCTGCTGAGGATATGTAAGTCTTCATGCTTTGAAGTCGAAGTGTTGATGAATTTCCACTGAGAGAGATGAACTCTGTTGTAAGGGAAATGCCGTATACTGCTTGTAATATCCTACCAGGGAATCCTGAGAAGTTTGACGACTTCTACTGGGGAATCCTGAGAAATTTGATGACTTCTACTGGGGGTTCACAATTTGAAACTTTGTTCCGCTGGGGATTTAAATGACGTATTGTAAGGGTTTTCGTAAACAAAGCACGAGCGTAAAGAAAACACAAATAGTTTTTTCACTTTCAAAGGAATATTTTGTATTGACTTTGAATAAGTATTTTTTGCACAAGGAAACCAACATTCTAGTAAGAGAATAATGTTGTAAAAGAGAAAAATTTGATACAAAGGATAAATAGCTATGTGTAATAATCCCATGGGGTTTCTATTCTGCTATAGCCTTCGTATCTCTGAGCATCTTGTCTATTTGTTGCCTCGTCCGAAGATGATTGAATTTATCAAAACCCCTGAGTTTGTCAGTGGAAGCCAAAGTTTGTCCATTAAGTGATCCAACAGGACATAGTCGTACTCCTTAATTCCTTAACTTTTTCCTTGACCGACCTTTCGGGTTTTCAGTCCACCCCTTTTCTGCCCAAGTCGCCCTTTTGGGTTTTCAACTTGCCGGGTGTACATATTTTTTTTGTTTTATCCCTAACTTTTTCCCGAACCTCTTTGGTTCGCCGGGATGCCCTTGTTTTTCCTAGGTATGTCAACCTAGCGGGTCTCTTATACGCAGTATCTTTTGACTATGTCCGCGTTTGCAGGATGCGACAGGTCGTCACCATCCATGGTGGTCAAGATCATTTCCCCACCAGAGAAAATGTTTTTGATTACAAATGGCCCTTCATAGGTAGGAGTCCATTTGCCCCTGGGATCACCTTGTGGCAAGATGATGTGTTTGATCACTAGATCCCCAAATTGATACCCTTGGCGTATGACATTCTTGTTGAAATCCTTGATCATCCGTTTTTGATACATTTGACCATGACAAACAACAGTAAGTCTCTTCTCATCAATCAAGTTCAGTTGATCAAGTCGAGTTTGGATCCAGTCGTCTTCGTTCAATCCTGCATCCTTCATAATCCTTAGAGAGGGGATCTGAACCTCGATAGGCAAAACAACCTCCATGCTGTAAGCCAGAGAATAGGGTGTTGCCCCGATTGATGTGCGGGCTATGGTACGATATCCGTGGAGAGCGAATGGTAACATCTCATGCCAGTCTTTGTATGTGACTGTCATTTTCTGTATGATCTTTTTAATGTTTTTATTTGCAGCTTCTATAGCACCATTCATCTTTGGCCGATAGGGAGAAGAATTATGATGCTGAATCTTGAATTGCTCGCACAATGCGGTGATCATAGTGTTTGTTGAGATTTGTTCCATTGTCAGTGATGATCCTTTCTGGGATACCGTACCGGCAAATGAGATTTTGCTTGATGAAACGGGCAACAACATTCTTGGTAATGGAGGCCAAGGAAGCTGCTTCAACCCACTTTGTAAAATTGTCAATGGCCACTAGGATGAAGCGGTGTCCGTTGGAGGCTATCGGCTTGATTTCCCCAATCATATCAATTCCCCACATAGCAAAGGGCCAAGGAGCTGTCAAGACATTCAAAGGAACCTGGGGTACATGCACTTTGTCAGCATAAGTTTGACACTTATGGCAAGTTCGAGAGTGCTGATAGCAATCTGCTTCCATGGTAGACCAGTAATAGCCTTCTTGTAGGATTTTCTTTGCCATCGTATGCCCACTGGAATGGGTGCTAAAAGTGCCTTCATGCAATTCAGCCATGATCCTTTCAGCTTCAACCTTATCTACGCACTGTAGCAACGCAGAGTCATGATTGCGTTTGTACAGGATGCCATTACTAAGGAAGAACTTAGAAGAAAATCTCCTTAAGAACTTCTTATCATTGATTGAAGCTCCTTCTGGATATTCTTGAGCCTCGAGATACCTCTTGACTTCGTGAAACCAAGGCTGGTCCACTACTTCTTCAGTATTAATCTCGTGACAGTGTGCTGGTTCATCCATTCGTTCGATGGTGATCTGGGGAGCCTCCTTATCCCAATTAATTTTAAACATAGATGACATTGTGGCTAGAGCGTCTGCTAGATGATTTTCTTCTCACGGGAAATGCTCGAAGGTAATCTTCTCAAAATGTGGCAGCAATGTCAAAACATGTTCTTTGTAAGGGATAAGGTTTGGGTGTTTGGTGTCCCATTCCCCTTTGATCTGACTGATGACCAAAGCTGAATCTCCAAACACATCTAAGGATTTAATTCCCAAGTCTATGGCAGCTCTGAGACCGAAGATGCACGCTTCGTATTCTGCCATGTTGTTTGTACAATTGAAGCAAAGTCTGGCAGTAAAGGGAGTATGACACCCTTCCGGAGATATGAGTATAGAACCGATACCATTGCCAAGCGCATTGGATGCTCCATCAAAGAACAGGGTCCATCGGGATCCTTGTTCAGGTTCGTCATATGGCCTAAATTCTTCACAGTTGTCTAATGTCATGATGTCTTCATCTGGAAATTCAGACTTCATAGAATGGTAGTCTTCTACAGCTTGGTGAGCAAGGTGATCGGCTAATACACTGCCCTTTATAGCTTTCTGGGTAGTATATTGTATGTCATATTTTGTCAAGATCATCTTCCATCTCGCTATTCTCCCAGAAAGAGCAGGCTTCTCGAAGATGTATTTTATCAGATCCGTCTTAGATATCAACAAGGAAGTATGAGTCAACATATACTGTCTTAGCCGGCGAGCAGCCCATGCCAGAGCGCATCAAGTTTTCTCGAGCAGTGAATATCTGGTTTCACAGTCGGTAAAATTTTTGCTCAGGTAATAAATAACGTGCTCTTTTCGGCCAGACTCGTCATGCTACCCCAATACACACCCCATTGAGTTTTCTAAAATAGTCAGATACATGATCAACGATCTTCCCTCAACTGGTGGCATCAACACAGGAGGCTCTTGTAAGTATTCTTTGATTTTGTCAAAAGCAATTTGGCATTCTTCATTCCATTTGACCACTTGATCTTTCTTCAATAGTTTGAAGATTGGTTCACAAGTAGCTGTCAGGTGAGAGATGAATCTGGCAATATAGTTCAAACACCCCAAGAATCCTCTGACTTCCTTTTCAGTGCGAGGAGCAGGCATCTCTTGTATTTCTTTAACTTTTCTAGGATCGACCTTAATACCTTTGTTTCTAACGATAAAGCCTAAGAGCTTACCCGACCGTACCCCGAATGTGCACTTGTTTGGATTCAACTTTAGCTTGTACTTATTCAGTCTCTCGAACAGTTTCTGTAAGTGATCAAGATGCTCTTCCTATGTTTGCGATCTAGCTATCATATCGTCCACATAGACTTCTATTTCATGATGTATCATGTCGTGAAATAAAGCTACCATGGCACGTTGATAGGTTGCCCCAGCGTTCTTCAGTCTGAATGGCATCACCTTGTAGCAGAATGTGCCCCACTGTGTGACAAATGTTGTTTTCTCCATGTCCTCAGGTGCCATTTTGATTTGGTTGTAACCTGAGAATCTGTCTATGAAGGAAAACACTTTGTGTTGTGCCGTATTGCCAACTAGGATATCAATGTGGGGGAGTGGAAAATCATCCTTAGGGCTCGCCCTTTTCAAACTCTATAGTCCATACACATTCGCACTTTGTCGTATTTTTTAGGCACGGGAACAACAATGGCAACCCATTGGGGGTAAGAGGTGACAACCAAGAATCCATCATTGAACTGCTTCATGACTTCTGCTTTAATCTTTTCTGACATATCCGACCTCATTCGACAAACCTTTTGCTTTACTGGCGGACAATCCTCTCTTGTAGGCAGACGATGTACCACAATATCTTCATCAAGTCCTGGCATGTCTTCATATGACCAGGAAAAGACCTCGACATAATCATGCAACAACTGAATCAGACGCTCCTTGACACTGAGTTCCAGATTGGCACCCACCTTGACCTCTTTTATCTTCTTTGGTACCTAGGTTGATCGTATCCACGGGTTCCTCGTGAGGCTGAATGATTCTCTCTTCTTGTTGTAGCAATCTAACAAGTTCTCCTTGTACTTCACAATCTTCCTCACTTTCGTCTTCGGCTTGGTAGATTAGATTCTCATAATCACAATCTTCCTCACGATCACTAAAGAAATGTTAGGACACCTTAGTAATAACCCTAGAGTCCTAAGATCATATTCGAGGCAACATTTCCGAGGCAAGATTTCCGAGGAAACATTCGAATGGGTCATTTGATCTTTGTTAGACAGGAGGGCAACCACTAAGACACCCTATACTTAAGGATTGTTTACCGAAGGCAACTGAAGTGAGAGTATACCCTAAGAGTGATATGTGCGAGTGATCTGCTTTCAATTATTTATCTTTGCATATTAGGGTTTTCTAACTGTATTAAGTTATCATGCAATCTTGTCATATAATCCTGTTAACATACACCTAGACAGTTAAATATTTGCGAGAATTAAAATGCGAGAAAGTAAACCTACGCTATTACAAGGCTTCGGGTAGGGGGTTAATTACATAGCCAAAAAACCCGCAAAAGATGATAAATAAAAGAAAGTCCTAGATTAAACTGTTACAAACCATGAACAATTACATCAATATTGTAAAAATAAAATATTATGCGCGCGATGAATCGAATACGGGATAATTAGGGTTTTGACCCTTGCCTAAACCTAATTGCGATTAATTAAAAAAATAGCTTTTGTCATTTTTTTTGTTTTTTTTTAAAGAAAATAATGAAATAGTTAAATTAAGAAGAAAAATCCTAAGTTCTAATTAATTTTAAATTTAAAAGAAATAGATCAATTCAATCTAAAACCTATTTTTGTATTTTTATTTTATTTGAGAAAGAAAAATTAAATCAGGAATTAACCTAATTTCTGATTGAATTTTAATTATGAAAGAAATTAAAATTGCCCTAAATTAATTATATTAATTAATTATCAAAAAAAATTTATTAAGAAAATAAATCCTTTTTTGTGATTTTTTTGATTGGTCAATTTTAGAAAATAATTTTGATGTTGATAAAAAAAGAATAATTAAAGAAAAGAAATTAAAAGAGAAAAAAAACCCAAGGGCCTACTGTCAGCGGTTCTGATCAGAGGATGATGGTCCTGAGGATGTGGTGCGCTGGATCTGATTCTGGCTGATGGGTCCAGAAGGTGATAGTCTTCAGAAGGTGCACGTGCTGGATCTGATTCTTGCTGATGGATCCAGAAGATGATGCACTGGATCTGATGCTGGCTAGTGGATCCAGAAGATGATGCATTGGGTCTGGTGCTGGCTGGTGGATCCAGAAGATGATGATCCTCAGAAGATGCATGTGCTGGCTCTAGCGAAAACAAAGGAGAAAATACCAAAAGCTCACCCCTGGGATCGAACCCAGAACAATGAGCTTCTGACTTCCTTCTTCTGACCAACTGCACTGAACGTTAGTTTATTAATATAATAGAAACAAACAATATATATCAGAACAACAGGTTTCTGGCCAGAATAATGCGCCGGAATTTGAATAAGCCAATCAGGTTGTGACACGCTATTGTCTTCTTCCCTGGAACCGTCGTTTAAAGTTTTGAACTTTTACCTACAGACACTTACTGTAGGTACATCCCTGTGTAATTCCTAAACCGTGTGTGTTTAAGATAAATTGCCATGGCTGGTACTAATCAACTCGTTTCATCCTCACAAGTCTCATGGTACCAGAATCAACACCCAATTTTGCCTATCCTGCAATGCCCTAATCAAGAACACTAATCCCTAGCTATGGCAACTTCACGTACATGCGTTAGAAATACAATTAAACGGTACCAAAAGCTTGCAAACTTAATGAAAAACACGAATATACCATTAAGATATACAATGGATGAGTGAATTAATGAAATTGAATTTGAATTTGGAAGAAAATCGTGATACTTATATCTCACAATTCCAGACATGAAAAGGCTTGAATTTGATTGGAATCTGCTCCTGGAACGTCCAGCAACCTCTTTGCAACATGAGAAAAGCACGATCCGGTCTCTAATATGGAAATTGGATTACCACTTTTCTTGAAACTTTTGAGTTTTTTATTTCTCTTTGCACGACTGCTTTCAACCCCCTTATGCCTTTGCTTGCTTCTGTATATGTAGCACAACTTATTAGGTCAACAAAAACAACCTCAATCTTGCTCATCATGGAGATTTGATTTGCTCTTTCAATGCATATGATTCTTTTCCAATTTTTCTCAAATCCAATCTTTTTCAACCAAATTGGCCTTGCACGTTTTGATCTTCATTTGACAGCATATAATATCTTTTTTCAATGCAAAAGATCATCCCTAAAATGCAATATATGATTTATTAGGATTTATTTGATTTTATTTGAATTTTAAATTGATAAAAATCAAAATAAATTAAATAAATGAGTAAATAAAGCGTGGAGGGTCACATAGGTCGTGGACTATGTTAGGAATGATATGCAAGCATAAAAAGTTGGGCCCATTTAGCAAAAGATGCAAATTTGAGCATGTTTGACTTTTGGCAATTTTGCAAAAAAGGTCAACTTGGTCAATGCATAACTCTCTCAATTTTGACCCTAGAGAGGTGTTCTTGGACTTTTTAGAAATCTTATGATGTCCTATAAGTAACCCTTTTGGTCTCATCTCAATTGAGTCTTCCATGTTCATGTATGAAGCCTTGACCCAAAAGGTGTTTTTGTTGACTTTTCAAAATGACCTATAATGTTAGAATTCATATCTTTTTGTGAAGTCATATTTTGAACTTTGGAGATGAATATGAGTTGTATTTAATTGCATCCTATTCAAAATGAGATTTGGATGGGTCATTTCTGATGAAGTATGAGAAAGTTATGCTTGGTCAAACTTGAGTTGACTTTTTCTACAAAACCCTAATTTAGCAGCTTTTGGATTTTGATGAATTGTGAGAAATCCTTGATGAATCATGATCAACCCTTGATCAAATGATGAATGATACTTCAAAATGAGGACGTTGGCCAAGAATCTTGGAGTTTGACTGTATATGGGCCACCGTTGACTTTTGACCTAGCACATTCGATTTTTAGGCCTTTGAGCAATTGACTGAACAAACTTCCTCTGCAAGGCTTGAAAATTGACATGGATGATCTTGAGAACATATTAGGACAATGGTGAGCATTTGGTATCCTTTGGACTCGAGAATCTTGAAGCAAAATGAAACCCAAATTTGAGGTAGACTGCCTTAGGAGAGAGTTTGTCTGGTCAACTCTTGAATCTCTTTGAGCAATTTGAGGACTTCACTTGACATGCATTGAGAAATATGGGAGGGAAAATTTTGAGGTTCAACACCAATCAATATCCGAGTGAGTAAGTGCCATGATCTTAGGATCCCAATGGGGTTCCTTCTTGACATCCCAAAAAACATGAGACGGAGGCATTTGAGAGATGAATCACCGGTACAACAAAGGCATGCAACAAATAATCATTCCCCCACGATAAGAACTCTGAAGATGAATAGAGTAATAAGCATCACCCAACAGTGTAGGAACCGGGTTCCCAATCATGAAAATCCTGATAGCGTTAATGTCGACAAACTTGTCCACATTAGGAAATAAGAACAATCCATAAGCAAGCAGAGCAAAGATGGCCTCAAAAGCAACCGTACTCTTCATTCTAGAAAAGTAACGAGCTTTCTCCAATAAGAACTGAGCTGGTAATCCTCTAATCCCTCCTTTGGTAGTCATATGGGCTTCCACCTCAGACTTCCCCAAATGAATCAAAACAGCAATCTCATGTGGTTTTGGCTCGCCCTCCAAACCAGTAAAAGGAACATGATCGGTAACGGGTAAATCCAATAGATAAGAATACTCCTCCAGTGTAAGCATCAACTGATAATCGAGAAAAGTAAAGCAGTGATACATCAGATTATAGAACTGGACCAAGGTCGAGAGAATAACCTCCTTCATCTTCAGCTTCATGAGAGAAATGATGGATCCATACTTCTTCCGAAAGTCTGCAGGACACTCAATCTCTGGAATTAGACTGACCAACTCATCTATCTTGGGATCCTTGAAACTGTATTTCCCAGTCTTTCTCTTTCCAGAATCAATGGTTAAAAGTACCTGAGATATTCACAAATAGTCAACCTTTAAATCCCTTGAAATATTGTTTTCTCCAAAAGATGCTTATGAGTGCATGGATGCATGATGCAACAATCACACATGATTCAAGGTAAGGGGGTTGGTTATGCAAAGGGAAGGTATTAGCAAACTAAACATCTATGGTACTCTGCAGGAACCTCTTTGTAAAATCTGTATATTTTGGCTATAAAAAATGTGTTATATATAAAATGAATGGTGGAGGTGAGAAGAGAAATATATTTTTTTATGATTTTTGCACCCGCCGCGGTTATGAACCTTTAGTGCCTATGTACCACCTTTCGTGCAATAGGGGACCGGGGTACACGTAGTTCCTCTTTTCAAAAATTTGAAACACAAGTGTGTTGGTTAATTTTATGAGATAAGACATCATCATCATTGTCTGTGTGGAAAACATACTTACTACCCACAATCATGAGGAAGGAGAATTTTCATCATCTCAAAGTGGAGGACATGGCTTGGATTTTAAAATCAACAATGCCTCACTCAACACCCAAGTGGAAAATATCTCACTTCACTATATATTGTAGAAGTATAGTTGTTTGCATCACTACAAGGATTGACAAGAGTCTAATCTTTTGAGAAAAGTTTAAAGATAAAAAAGCCAAAGTGGCAAAATGGTTTGAAATGAGATTGATTAACTTTTAGTATTCTCACAAAAAATGTCAAGGTATTATTAAATTGATTGAAGTTTATTTATGAAAATATTTTGAAAATGCATGGACATAAGTCCAAGTTTATTATGAAAGTGTTTCAAGTTTAGAAACAAGAAGAGTTTTCAAAAAATAAGGGAGAAGATTTTTGAAATTAAAGAAGATGGGAGGAGAAGAAGAGACTATCCTAAAGCATAAGGTAAAAGCTAAGGATAAGGACCATCTAACCAACAAGAAGCCAAAACTTGACATTATGAGCCAAGATAGAATTCTCATTCTTTGCATTGAAACCAAGCAAGCAAAGATACTAGACCTCTTCAAGTGTATTAAGTCTTCATAAAAATTGGGCAGAGTAACGGTTGTATACGGGTGAATTCCAGATTACAAACAAAGGATGTAATCACAAAAACCTGCACACAAAAACAAACAAGCAACCCAATGTCTTGAGGTAAACCTCAAGAACTCCAGACAAAATAATCAGATAAGATCACAAGGTCTCCAAGATAGGCCAAGGTTTCTAATCCTATGTCCAAGAAAAAGTCCACTGCTCCATAATGCCAAGGATAGTAACCAAATAGTCCAAGTACCATTAAGATTTTTTTAGGGTTTAAGTTGATTATTAAGTATCTTAGGAAAAGAAAAAGAAAAGCTCAAGTGAGCAAAGTAAAAATGACAAGAATATAAATGCTCAGATGAGCAAAGATGAAAATGGCCTTAAATGAAAAATACTAAAAAAATAAATAGTGCATAAAGCATAAAAGAATAAAAGCATAAGATAAAATAAGTCAATAATTAGTGGTTAGTTGGATGACCATCTTGAAACTTGCATTTGGAACTCATTAGAGGATTAGGAGAACCAAATCCTCCACACAACAAGTTTCATTTGCTTTTTGTCAAGTATATCATCCATTTGGAATTCTCATAAGTACCATTTAATGATCAACGAAGTTTAAGTGATCCGCGTTGACCAAAGGTGTTGTAGATCCATTAGAGGATTGGTAGAACCAAAGCCTCCACACAATGAATCTCAAGGTTATTGGATCAAAGAGATCAAATTAACATACTTGGGCTTACAATCATAAGTTTGGTCCACGAATGATCATTTATTCGAATCAGGACGAAATTTAGTGCTATGTTAAGCAATCGTAAGTGGACTTATATAGAAGTCGCACCTATTTTGAGGTCGGTCAATAGCAATCTATGCACCATTTGTTTTTAGACATGATATAGAGATCATGCTCCAACAACATTTAGTGCAATGGAAAGGGGATGAGATGAAAAGGAATTAGGGTAAAAAGATAAACCACATTTGAATTAATATTTAATCAAACTATTATTAAAATCATTCATCCACTTTTTGTGGAGTTAAACTTAACACCATGGATCTAATGATGTTAATAAATCCATGATCAAAAAATCAACCCAAGACAGCCAGGAAATAATCACAAAATAATAATATAATTAATATATACATTAAAAGGTTTAAAAAATGTTAAAAAATGGAAAAATAATGACGAAAATATCAATTATGTTCAAATTAATCAAGAAATGAGAAATAAGACCATAGAAAAATCAGAAAAGAGGCCAAGTAATTTTACAAATTTTTTGGGAATTTTTGAAAGTCAGAACTATTTTTAAAAATTAAAATAAATGGGTAAAATAAACAAAAATATTAAAAAATAGTAAAGTCAGAAACAAAAATAAAATAAGGTCACCAATATTTGTCACAATATCATTGGATCATTACATAATTTTTTCAGAATTTTAAAATGTGTAAAAGTATTTTTAAACATTTTAAACAAATCAAATAAGTGCAAAAATTATAAAAAATAACAAAACACAAAATTAAATTGTGAAAAAATAAAAGTTAATAATCAAAAATATTTTTCATATTTTTTTCAAATTTTTTGGACTAAAAATGAATTTTCTATGATTTTTTGAAATTTAAAACAATTAAAATATAAAAATCAGAAAAAAGAAAATAAAAGTAAAAGATGTGGACCATTGGATGAAAGTCAAAACGCGTTAGTAATAAAATCCAATGGATCTGGCGCGTTGTGCATATCATGGTCTTTAATGAATAATGTACAGAATCAATAATAAAATCAGAATTTGAAAATAACGCACGCTTCAACCTCCAGCCATCACGAATTGCAGGTCTCTCAAACTATAAAATCAGAAGCTCATACCTATGCCATTCACTTCATCTCTTCAAGACGAAGACAACCACACCCTCGCGCCAAATTTATATAAACTATAGCTCAAGCAATTTTGAAAGAATGTTTTGAAAAGGGATCTGAAAATTCATGGTCAAAACGTGTTTCCAGTGAACTGTAAGTGTTGTGACTAGAACCAGGACAATGAGAGCAACACAATGATATCAAAGTTTTGAAGAATTGATGAAGGAATCTACCTATTGAAGTTGAGTTGCAGAGCTCTAAAACTGGACTTCTATGGAGCAATATAGGGCACGATTCTTGAATGTAATTATATGGTTAGCTTCAGGGAAGATTAAGGAAGGTGAATTGATGGAAAAATTGGATTGAAAAAGGCTTGAGAATAGCTGAATTCTGAGTTGTGAAGCAAGTTTGGCAGGGTGATTCTAGCTATCTAAGCTTGGGAAATTGAACGGGGGATGAACCTCTATTTATAGGGAAGCGAATGGGATCAAAAGGAATAGCAAATGATGTGTTTTGGAGGGAATTCGTGTGGGTTTGCATCATGAAGAAAGTGTGACTCAAACTTGATCAAAACTCAGCCAAATCGTGCGTTTCATGATGCTAATCATTTCTGGCAAGTTGCTAAACAAGATTAGAAACAAAAACGCATGGAAATCTTGTGATTAGAAGCCAAAACAAAGATTTCAAAATTCTGACTTTGTGCAAAATTCAGGTTCAAACTACCAAATTCAAATCCATGGAATTTTCACCTCAAGGGGGTATTAGGGCATAATTCTTGATGCTTTGGAAAGATGAGGTTACAAGCTTTGCAATGGAAAAAGAATGGAATCAAATGGATGCTTGAGCAGAAAGTTACATGGAGTCAAAGTTAAAGAAAAAGAGTTGACTTTCCATACTTAGAAATATTTCAAATTCTTTTTTAAAAATGACCTATAATCTTTTGCACCCAAACATGGCCTTCCACTTAGAACTTGATCTTTACCAAAAAAGATGGAATGAAGTAGACCTCTTGAATGACATTTTTCAATTTGAACCACTCAAAATCTCCAAAAATTGAGCAAGTTATGACTTGTTGAAGTTGGCCAAAGGTCATGAAGTACATGAAGTACACATCTCTAAGATCATCATGAAAAAAGAATAGGCTCAAGGTGATAAAAATTGACCAAGTTATGACCACTTGAAGTCACATATGGAAAATTGGGGATTCATCTGGGTGACTTGTAATCTTTCTTCTTCACTAAGTTCCTTCAACGTGAAAAATCCTTGGAACTTTTGAAGTGATTTGTTGATAACCCTTTGAAGATAAGGATGTCTTTGGAATCACTCAAAAATACCAAAATGTGAGCAAGAAATACTCCTTTGAAGTCCAAAACCCTAGCCTCTAGATTAAGAGAATGCTTGGTGGAACTTTGCCAAGTTTGAACAAACTTTTTATGCCAATATTCTTCCTTTGTGAATATAAATTTTTGATGATGATGATGAGGACTCATGGCCACCAAAATCAAACAACTTCAATGGTGAGGTTTGAATTTCTCAAGCTATTTACTAGGGCATGGAAATAAACTCATGAACCCATGATTCAACTTGCTAAACCTCATTGCCTATACCTACATTATTAACAAGTAAGATAAACCAATATTGTATTTTGTTAATTAGAGAGAAAATTAAAGCAAAATATCCATGATCACAAAAGAAAACAAGTCAAGGTTCTTGGTAACTCCTCAAAGAGCAAGGCTAAAGATAGGTAGAAGAACCAAAAACCCTAATGTGATCTTGTTGTGATTGAAATAATATGGTATGATGAAAGGATCTTAGGGGGGGGGGGGGAATTAGGGTACAACACAAGTGTGTCATTTTCATGCTTGATTTTGTCCTGAATTAGGGTTTTCTATTTGATTGGTTTTATCTTGTCATACAAACCCTAATTACTAGCATGTTATATAAAAGCGTAAAATTACGGAATTTAAATGTCCTACGCTATTACAACATTTGTGGGAGGGGATATACAATTTATGAATGGGGATTGCAATAATATAAACCTAATTAGTCTATTACAACCAAATTGAATATATACAAATATTGGAATAAATAATATACAAAAATGAATTAAATATGCAAAGGTATGTAAATGCAAAGGAGATTTTTGTTTGGTTTTTTTATGTGAAAAAAAAAGTTTTAACCTAAACCTAATAAATAAATCAAGATTAACTTAAATCAATTAAGAAAAGAAATTATTTTAGAAAAAAGACTTTTTGAATAAACCGTAATTCTATTTGATAAAAAGGAAATAAATTTCTTTAAGAAAAAGTATGTATTTTTTTTTGTATTTTTTTTATCTTGAAAATAATATATGGCCTTATGAGATATTTTGGTCTTTTTATATTAAAATAAATATTTAATGGGTATAAAGAAAGAATAAATATTAAACTAGTTCTAATTTGATTTACAAATTTAATTAATAAAAAAAGGATAATATATATAACTAAATAAAATATTTTTTTGTGAGAAAAATAAAAATAAAAAAAGCTAAAATATAAATCTATCATTTTTTATGATTTTAATATTAAGAAAAATATATTTAATAAAATAAAAATGAAAATAAAATGAATAATAAAATATATTGGGCCAGGGGTATCACAAGCAGACAAGGGCTAAAAGGTTAGAAAAAATGACAAAGCCCACAAAACGGAGGCCCATGCGCTGCAAAGTGACAAAAAAAACAAAAAAATGTGAGAAAATTGCAAAAGGAAGGCGCTAAGGCTCGAACCCGTGACCTATAGCATTTTTGTGCGCTGCCTTACCACTGGGGTGGCTGTACATCCGTTTATAGAAACACAAAGATAAATATATATTAGAAAATTCCCCCTGAAGGCAACTTCATCTTCAACCTTGAGCCATGGCCGAACCACCAGTATCTCTCTCATTTCTCCATGAAAATGGAAAGTCCAAACATGAAAATTATGGTGTTTCTTCCCACGAGTTCAACCATATAATTTATGTAAACTAACAATCAAAGATCAAAGTTAATTTTACTTGCCCTAATTTGAAACCTAATTTTTACAGAAATTTCAAATTCAAAATTCTCTATAAACAGTTAATATAAATGAAAACTATGAACATGGTTAGCTTTAGTGCAAGGATATCTACATTTTTCTTTCACAAATTAGGACCAAAGGATGCTTGTATGAAGAGATAGAAGTTTGAGTTTTTACCTCTTTTAGTTGAGATCGTGAATGGAGTTTGAGCAAGTTTTGAGAAGGCCTGAGGATCTATTTAGCTTGCCTGGACCTCCCTGAGTGTATTCTAATCCTTATATTGTCTAGAAAGTCCCTGAATCTCCCTACTCAAGTCAACCTGCAAGCTTGATATTTGAAAATGGTGGAAGGAGGAGGAGGAGTTACATTAAGGAAAAAGGGGCCTGGATCACTTAGGTGTGATGTATATTAAGTGTTTAGGTGGTTAAAACTCAAAACGCACGAGTGGATTGGGAGATGGCTGAGTAAGGTTCAAAACTGTCAAGTTATGGAAGATTTTCAATGGCAAAGTGTTTCAGAGTGTTTCTAAGTCTTAGCATTCGTGTGTTAGGTTTCAATACACTTGTGTATAAGTATGGAAGAGGTTAGACATCAAGCTTTCTCAAGATTCCTGAGATATAGCCTTTTGGCTCTATAACTTGCTTTTGAAGAAAAGTGAGGAGACAAGTCTCTAAGTTTGTACAAGCATGGTCTGGTTTGGTAGAGGCTTCAGCCAAGTTGCTTTTGTTTTTCTCTTTGCTTGTGTGTAGAGAAAACAAGTGCAAGGCTCAAGAAGTGGAAAATTGCAAAAGTAGTGCTTTATCGAAATGGAAATGGCACCTTTGTGCCAAAAATGGAATTGTTCTTGTAAAATGCATTTAATGCTTGGCTTAAAGATTCCAACATCTGTGAAAACATTTAATTATGGAGTGAAAGTCAAGTTAGGAGCCTGCAAGGTAAGATTTGTTCAACATGCTTGAGGATTTGAATTTTTGTTCTTCATGAAATGGCTTGAAATCAAAGTGATAAATCACCAACTTCATCTCTTCGATTCTCCCTACTCAAGAATGATCTCAAGGAGTTCTTGGACATTTTTGGAAGCTTGAAATGTGATCTACAACCCATATGAATTTATTTTGAATATTCCCCTTGGAACTATGTGAAAAATTTCCACGAAGTTAGGTCAAAAAACTGCCTAACTAGGGCAAAATTTCACTAAGTTATTTTAGTTCATGAGCATGTATTCACAAAATTATATCTTGAGATCCAAGAATTTTTAGGAGAATTGTGTGAAGAAAAATTTTAGATTTCATGGAGATCTACAACTTTCATGTTGGAAGTTTCCTTTTAATTATCTTGCATCATGGTGAAAACTTGGCTCAAAGTTGAGAAAAAATAAGAAATTTTCTACACTTAGAAAATTTTCTAAGTTAAAATTTTCAACTTTTCAAAACAAAAACTTAAACCCTTGATTTCTTGATGAACAAGTTTCTCATTTTGACATGTTTTGATGAATTATGATCTTTGGCTTTTTATTTTGACCAAAAAGTCAAAGTTTGACTTTTCAGTATACAGTTGACTTTTGATCAGTTGACTGAAAAATTCATCTGTCAATCCAATGGATTTGCAATGTTTTGAACCATGTCATTAGGTCAAGATGATGAAATTGAACTCTTGAAATCATAATTTAAACCAATTGACCATTTGCTAGGTCAAAAATCAGAAATTTCCCTTTCTCAGTCAAAACCCTAATTTTGACCATTTTGCCCTTTTGATGATTTGATCAAATTTGTTGAGGAATTGTGGTCCAAACTTGATCAAATGATACATATGAGTATAAGATGTTGATGTGGATCAAATATTATGAAGTTTGACTGTAAATTTTCCATGGTTGACTTTTTCCCTAATACAATTAATTTTTAGGTCAATTGTTCAATTAACTAATCAAAAGTGTGATCCAAGGCTTGAAACTTGACATGAATAATCTTGGGGGTCCATAATTGTCCTTGTAAGTCATATGAAGCATTGATAGTCCAAAAGTCCTTGTTCAAACTCAAACCCTAATTTTGGTCATCAGTGCATGCAGAGTTGTCTTAAGCTGGTCAAACCCTAATGCAGTCTTGAGTTCAAGAGATCTTGTGAGGAAATCTTTGATAAGTGAGAGGGAAAATTTTGGGGTACAACACCTGCCCCTGTTCAATCTTCTTAAACTTGATGAGTTAGACTGGCGAGTTTTGCCATTCGTGACTCGAAGGTGGAAGATGATTGGACACTATAGTGCCCAGAAATTTGCACTCGGTGATGCGATGATAGAAGCAATGGGCTTATAGATGCCATTTGGAGAGGTGATAGAAAGATGTAGGAGATGGACTTATAGATGCCATCCAAGAGTGATTGTTGAATTGTAATTTGCAAGCTGAAAGAATGAGTATCAGAATGGCGTCTGTGTCTGGGGCGTATATGTACTATATCTGGAAGGGGCTTTGATTAAGTATTAGAATGGCATCTGTGTCTGGAGCGTATTCGGGTTGCGTCTGAAGTTTGAATCTGAATGAGTATCAGGATGACATCCATATCTGGAGTGTATCTGAACTGTGTCTGAAAGTTGAATCTGAATGAGTATCAGAATGGCATCCGTATCTGGAGCGTATCTGAACTGTATCTGAAAGTTGAATTTGAATGAGTATCAGATTGGAATCCGTGTTTGGAGCGTATCTGAACTGTATCTGAAAGTTTAACTTGAATAAGTATCAGAATGGCATCCATTTCTGGTGTGTATCTGAACTGTATCTGAGAGCTCTGAATATTGTTAATGATAGCTGTTAATCTTATCCTGAAAATGAAAAATGTTATCTAAAATGCCAAGTCATGATACATGAAATGTATGCATAATGGGATTATGTTGTATGCATTCGTGCTTATCAATGTTTACGATATATGAATGTGATGTATGTGTATGTGAGCTAATTTGGTGCATTGTTGTTGGATTAGGGAAAATAAATCCCTGACTGCTGTTGAGGATATGTAAGTCTTCATGCTTTGAAGTCGAAGTGTTGATGAATTTCCACTGAGAGAGATGAACTATGTTGTAAGGGAAATGTCGTATACTGCTTGTAATATCCTACCGGGGAATCCTGAGAAGTTTGACGACTTCTACTGGGGAATCCTGAGAAATTTGATGACTTCTACTGGGGGTTCACAATTTGAAACTTTGTTCCGCTAGGGATTTAAATGACGTATTGTAAGGGTTTTCGTAAACAAAGCACAAGCGTAAAGAAAATACAAATAGTTTTTTCACTTTCAAAGGAATATTTTGTATTGACTTTGAATAAGTATTTTTTGCACAAGGAAACCAACATTCTAGTAAGAGAATAATGTTGTAAAAGAGAAAAATTTGATACAAAGGATAAATAGCTATGTGTAATAATCCCATGGGGTTTCTATTCTGCTATAGCCTTCGTATCTCTGAGCATCTTGTCTATTTGTTGCCTCGTCCGAAGATGATTGAATTTATCAGAACCCCTGAGTTTGTCAGTGGAAGCCAAAGTTTGTCCATTAAGTGATCCAACAGGACATAGTCGTACTCCTTAATTCCTTAACTTTTTCCTTGACCGACCTTTCGGGTTTTCAGTCCACCACTTTTATGCCCAAGTTGCCCTTTTGGGTTTTCAACTTGCCGGGTGTACATATTTTTTTTGTTTTATCCCTAACTTTTGCCCGAACCTCTTTGGTTCGCCGGGATGCCCTTGTTTTTCCTAGGTATGTCAACCTAGCGGGTCTCTTATACGCAGTATCTTTTGACTATGTCCGCGTTTGCAGGATGCGGCAGGTCGTCACCATCCATGGTGGTCAAGATCATTGCCCCACCAGAGAAAATGTTTTTGATTACAAATGGCCCTTCATAGGTAGGAGTCCATTTGCCCCTGGGATCACCTTGTGGCAAGATGATGTGTTTGATCACTCGATCCATAAATTGATACACTTGGCGTATGACATTCTTGTTGAAAGCCTTGATCATCCGTTTTTGATACATTTGACCATGACAAACAAAAGTAAGTATCTTCTCATCAATCAAGTTCAGTTGATCAAGTCGAGTTTGGATCCAGTCGTCTTCGTTCAATCCTGCATCCTTCATAATCCTTAGAGAGGGGATCTGAACCTCGATAGGAAAAACAACCTCCATGCCGTAAACCAGAGAATAGGGTGTTGCCCCGATTGATGTGCGGGCTATGGTACGATATCCGTGGAGAGCGAATGGTAACATCTCATGCCAGTCTTTGTATGTGACTGTCATTTTCTGTATGATCTTTTTAATGTTTTTATTTGCAGCTTCTATAGCACCATTCATCTTTGGCCGATAGGGAGAAGAATTATGATGCTGAATCTTGAATTGCTCGCACAATGCGGTGATCATAGTGTTTGCTGAGATTTGTTCCATTGTCAGTGATGATCCTTTCTGGGATACCGTACCGGCAAATGAGATTTTGCTTGATGAAACGGGCAACAACATTCTTGGTAATGGAGGCCAAGGAAGCTGCTTCAACCCACTTTGTAAAATTGTCAATGGCCACTAGGATGAAGCGGTGTCCGTTGGAGGCTATCGGCTTGATTTCCCCAATCATATCAATTCCCCACATAGCAAAGGGCCAAGGAGCTGTCAAGACATTCAGAGGAACCTGGGGTACATGCACTTTGTCAGCATAAATTTGACACTTATGGTAAGTTCGAGAGTGCTGATAGCAATCTGCTTCCATGGTAGACCAGTAATAGCCTTCTTGTAGGATTTTCTTTTCCATCGTATGCCCACTGGAATGGGTGCCAAAAGTGCCTTCATGCAATTCAACCATGATCCTTTCAGCTTCAACCTTATCTACGCACCGTAGCAACACAGAGTCATGATTGCGTTTGTACAGGATGCCATTACTAAGGAAGAACTTAGCAGAAAATCTCCTTAAGAACTTCTTATCATTGATTGAAGCTCCTTCTGGATATTCTTGAGCCTCGAGATACCTCTTGACTTCGTGAAACCAAGGCTGGTCCACTACTTCTTCAGTATTAATCTCGTGACAGTGTGCTGGTTCATCCATTCGTTCGATGGTGATCTGGGGAGCCTCCTTATCCCAATTAATTTTAAACATAGATGACATTGTGGCTAGAGCGTCTGCTAGATGATTTTCTTCTCACGGGAAATGCTCGAAGGTAATCTTCTCAAAATGTGGCAGCAATGTCAAAACATGTTCTTTGTAAGGGATAAGGTTTGGGTGTTTGGTGTCCCATTCCCCTTTGATCTGACTGATGACCAAAGCTGAATCTCCAAACACATCTAAGGATTTAATTCCCAAGTCTATGGCAGCTCTGAGACCGAAGATGCACGCTTCGTATTCTGCCATGTTGTTTGTACAATTGAAGCAAAGTCTGGCAGTAAAGGGAGTATGACACCCTTCCGGAGATATGAGTATAGAACCGATACCATTGCCAAGCGCATTGGATGCTCCATCAAAGAACAGGGTCCATCGGGATCCTTGTTCAGGTTCGTCATATGGCCTAAATTCTTCACAGTTGTCTAATGTCATGATGTCTTCATCTGGAAATTCAGACTTCATAGAATGGTAGTCTTCTACAGCTTGGTGAGCAAGGTGATCAGCTAATACACTGCCCTTTATAGCTTTCTGGGTAGTATATTGTATGTCATATTTTGTCAAGATCATCTTCCATCTCGCTATTCTCCCAGAAAGAGCAGGCTTCTCGAAGATGTATTTTATCAGATCCGCCTTAGATATCAACAAGGAAGTATGAGTCAACATATACTGTCTTAGCCGGCGAGCAGCCCATGCCAGAGCGCATCAAGTTTTCTCGAGCAGTGAATATCTGGTTTCACAGTCGGTAAACTTTTTGCTCAGGTAATAAATAACGTGCTCTTTTCGGCCAGACTCGTCATGCTACCCCAATACACACCCCATTGAGTTTTCTAAAATAGTCAGATACATGATCAACGATCTTCCCTCAACTGGTGGCATCAACACAGGAGGCTCTTGTAAGTATTCTTTGATTTTGTCAAAAGAAATTTGGCATTCTTCATTCCATTTGACCACTTGATCTTTCTTCAATAGTTTGAAGATTGGTTCACAAGTAGCTGTCAGGTGAGAGATGAATCTGGCAATATAGTTCAAACACCCCAAGAATTCTCTGACTTTCTTTTCAGTGCGAGGAGCAGGCATCTCTTGTATTTCTTTAACTTTTCTAGGATCGACCTTAATACCTTTGTTTCTAACGATAAAGCCTAAGAGCTTACCCGACCGTACCCCGAATGTGCACTTGTTTGGATTCAACTTTAGCTTGTACTTATTCAGTCTCTCGAACAGTTTTTGTAAGTGATCAAGATGCTCTTCCTATGTTTGTGATCTAGCTATCATATCATCCACATAGACTTCTATTTCATGATGTATCATGTCGTGAAATAAAGCTACCATGGCACATTGATAGGTTGCCCCAGCGTTCTTCAGTCTGAATGGCATCACCTTGTAGCAGAATGTGCCCCACTGTGTGACAAATGTTGTTTTCTCCATGTCCTCAGGTGCCATTTTGATTTGGTTGTAACCTGAGAATCTGTCTATGAAGGAAAACACTTTGTGTTGTGTCGTATTGTCAACTAGGATATCAATGTGGGGGAGTGGAAAATCATCCTTAGGGCTCGCCCTTTTCAAACTCTATAGTCCATAGACATTCGCACTTTGTCGTATTTTTTAGGCACGGGAACAACATTGGCAACCCATTGGGGGTAAGAGGTGACAACCAAGAATCCATCATTGAACTTCTTCATGACTTCTGCTTTAATCTTTTCTGATATATCCGACCTCATTCGACAAACCTTTTGCTTTACTAGCGGACAATCCTCTCTTGTAGGCAGACGATGTACCACAATATCTTCATCAAGTCCTGGCATGTCTTCATATGACCAGGAAAAGACCTCGACATAATCATGCAACAACTGAATCAGACGCTCCTTGACACTGAGTTCCAGATTGGCACCCACCTTGACCTCTTTTATCTTCTTTGGTACCTAGGTTGATCGTATCCACGGGTTCCTCGTGAGGCTGAATGATTCTCTCTTCTTGTTGTAGCAATCTAACAAGTTCTCCTTGTACTTCACAATCTTCCTCACTTTCGTCTTCGGCTTGGTAGATTAGATTCTCATAATCACAAAAGGCCATAGCAGTATCGTTACCCATAGGATCCAGAATGGATGTATACCTGCATTGTGAGTGTGGATGTGTGTAAGGGTATAACTACCTTCGAACGAAAGTAAAATGTAAAAGAAAAACAATGAGCACAAAAGTTTGAATGCGAAAGCGTCCATGATTCATTGATTTCATATGAAAAATGAGAAAAAACCCATACAAATGGACCGTTGTGCCTCGGGTAAGACACAAGGTTTTAAGAGTGCGAATTGTTTTGAATATTACAGATCCAAGAAAATGTAAAGAAAAATTACTGAGGGATGAAAGTGATCGGGATGAAGTCTCTAGCCTCCCAATTGTTGAGCCCTCCATTGACAGTCGGAAAGATCCAATCTTCTAGGTTGCATCCATCTTCACCATCTTCCACTGCGTTGACTTCACGGTTGCTGATCTTCAAGGGTGGCCCTCCAGCACGGGCACGGCGTAAAGCCTTTTGAGCACTTGAAGTGAAACCTAAGCCAAACTTGTCAGACTTATATGGGATATCTGGGAGTTGTCCTAATATAGTGCATCCTCCTTCTTCTACTACATCTCTAGCATCCTTAAGTTACGACATCCGGAGTGGAGGCCTTGTAATCTTAGGAACACCCTTAGTCACTGCCACCTCTTGAGGGACCTCTTCAAAGTGTTGAAATGGAGTTTCAATGAATTCACCATCTAATTCTACATATATGAAGGAATTGAGATGGCTGATCATGCATTCTTCCTCTCCATGGACGGTGATAATCTTCCCTTGAACCAGATACTTCAGCATCTGGTGCAATGTAGAGGTAACAACACCAGCATTGTGGATCCATGGTCGGCCTAGCAAGCAGGAGTATGAAGGGCGGATGTCCATCACATAAAAAGTTGAATTGAAAGTTTGGGTTCAACCTTTATGGGAATGTCTACCTCCCCATGTACCATCCTCTTCGAACCGTCAAAAGCTCTTACCACTATGTTGTTTGGCTTCAAAGTCAACCCCTCACAGTCAAGTCTATCAAGAGATTTTTTGGGTAATACATTTAAATATGAGCTAGTGTCCACCAAAACATGTGCCAAAGTGGTGCCCCTATATTCCACTGAGACATGCAACGCCTCATTATGCTTTCTTCCCCTCAGCGTCAGATCAGCATCTGAAAAACCTAAACTATTGTCCACAGTTAGGATGGCCACACAATCTTGAAATTGATCAGCAGATGTCTCTTGAGGTACATGGGCGGTTTTTAAGAACTTCACCAAGGCTTTTGCATGTGCCTCGGGACATAGTAGTAATGCCAGCATGGAGATTTTAGAGGGAGTTTTCCCCAGTTGTTCAACTACATCGCAGTCGCTTCTCTTTATAATTTTTAGGATCTCCTCCATTTCTTTCTTGGAGGTCTCAGGGACAACCAATGATTGAGCCTTCGTCCGGACAGGCTCAACCATAACACCTTTTCCTCGAGCCTTGGTTAACTTGGCAGCAGGAGTGTCAATAAGAATGATTACAGGGGTTATAACAGCTTTGTCAATTGGAGTACTTGCATAGATGATTATGGGTGTAGGAGTACCCTTTGGAGAAGCCACATGGATGATTATGGGTCCAGAAACTGCTTTTGGGGGAGCAATTTCTGGAGAAAAGATCCTACCACTTCGGGTAATTTTTCTAGTTCCTGCAATGTTACTGATGTTGGGGTCTTCTTTCTCAGAATTTATCTCTTCGGCGGCCGACCAGTCTTGCTTAATACCATGGTAATAGACATCCCCTCCATAATTCCATGGTATGGTTTTGTCTGATGTATATGGGATTGGCCCAGGCATTGTGATTATTAAGGGAGCTACTTTCAGAACTGATGTAATTCTAACGGGTCTTTTGGTGGAGACCCTGGAAGAATTGGCGGAAATGGTAATGATAGAAACATCTTTAAAAGGAACTGGTGTAACAGGAGTCTTTTCAAACAAAATCTCTTTGTTATCTATCAGGCACTGAACGCCTACTTTCAACAAAGGAGAACCCGTTGGTGAGGACAAGCAGAGATGGAAAACTTCATTACAGCCCGGGAACACACCGACTTTCAACAAGTTCATTTTAACAGTCAGAAGTGGGGTCATGAGCTCGTCAACTGAGGTAACAAACAAATCTTCTTCAATGGAATTGGTATTATAGCCATGTATGGGCATAGGAGCATAAATGACATTTGGCTTCTCGGGCGCATCAAACTCAATTTCTTTTGCTTCAATGAGGTCTTGTATTTTGTTCTTCAAGGCCCAACAGTTATTAGTATCGTGACCAGGACTTTCAGAGTGATATGCGCAACAAGCATTGGGATGATAATGAGGGGATGTTGTATTGGGGTTTTTCGGAGCTTCTTTCAAGGTCACCAAGTTGGATCTTAGTAGATGAGGTAATAATTGAGACGGGGTCATGTTGATTCTGGTAAACTTCCTGAGTGGCCTTTCTATCCTTGGTTGATTATTTCTTTGCTGATCATACACAGGCTTTGGGATCATAACAGCCCCTACCAATGGTCGACGTTCGGCCCTATCTTGGTTTCTTTGTGGATATACGACACCCACCTCTTTCTTCCCTATAAAAGGCTTCCTTACAACTGTAGAGGAAGATGTGTCTTTCTGAATCTTTCCATTCTTTATACCGACTTCTATCCTCTCTCCGGTCAATATTAGTTCAGTAAACCCTGCAGATGAACTTCCGATTAAATTATTGAAGAAGGGACCATATAAGGTGCCTAAGAAGATGTCTACCAATTCTCTCTCAGACAGAGGGGGTTGAACTCTTCCGTCCAAATCTCTCCATTTTTGTGCGTAGTCCTTGAAACCTTCATTGAAAACCATGGCCATACTCTGGAGTTGAGTACGGGTAGGCACCAAATCAACATTGTATTGATATTGATTGTAGAAAGCTGCAGCAAGATCTTCCCAATTGTGAATGTTAGCTCTTTCTAGTTTGTAGAACCAGTCAAGTTGAGTCCCAGACAGACTGTCTTGGAAGAAATGTACCCATAAGTCTTTGTCAGTGGTATGGGGTTGGATTTTCCTCACATATGATTGAAGATGCATTTTAGGACATGACACTCCGTCATATTTGGAAAATGTAGGCACTTTGAATTTTGGAGGAATCACAATCCCCGACACTAGTCCCAATTCCTCAAAGTCCAAGCCTGGCACCTTTTGGATTTCCATCGCGCTCAACCGCTCTTCAAGATGTTTATACTTGTCATCAGCTGAAGGATATTGTTCCTCAGAGTAGTCCTCTTCTTCTTCCTCCTCTTCCGATTCTGACGGGACAACTATTTCCTTGCCCTTCCCTTCTCCTTCACCAGATGTTGTTGCAAAATCCGAAGTCCTTCTTGTATGCCCATAAAATCTTCTTCCAATGTTTAAGACTCTGGTTACCTTCTTTGTTTTCTTTTTCCTCTCTTCAGCCAGCAGAGTCTTTAATTCTTCTTACCCCTTGGCTAGGGTCATGAGCAACTGTTGAAACTGTGTATTCTGAACTTGGAGGTCTTTCACTGTTTTCTCGAGATCCATCTTACTGAAATAAATAGTAGAGAGATGAGGAGACTTGTTGCAAAAGACATGTTTATGCTATGATGAATGGTATATGCATATGCAATGTTTTCAAGGATTTCAAAAATTCAGGTTTGTTTTAGACAAAAAAGAAACACACGTTATATTAATAAGATAAAGTTTGAGTACATCAATGCCCCTTGGGCAAAATAATATAAAAATCTAATGTATCTCATTCTCCTTTGAGTTGTATCCAATCCCTTTGTAGGTCTTCAAGAGATGTGGGCATGTCAGGATGTAGGATAGTGTATGGAACGTCTCCCTCCATGACAGGCTCAATCATTATCGGGAGAATGGAGGGGTAAGGCATCATAAGACTCTGAGCACGAGTTTGTACCCATTTGAGGTAAGGCTCAAGAGGGATGGAATTCTTGTGTCCCAAAGTCTTGCTATCCACCTTTTTTAACATTCTCTAAGCTCGGATAAATCTCTGGTGAAGACCTTGATCGTCGTTGTCGTAGTAGAATGCCAAACCTTGAATCAGCATCTCGTGCGGGCCATCCCTTCGGATGTAACCAAACTGTCTTAAGGCTAATCAAGGGTTGTAGGTGATTCCTCCCCTAATGTCAAGTAAATGGACATTAGGGAATTCCCCACAATGGTCAATAATGATAACATTCTCTTTGGATTGGGAACACCAATGAATGTCTGAATGCTTGAGCGTCATCAACCTTTGTGACCATCTTGAACCTTGCTCATTTCTTAAGACTGATTGGGGAGGATGAGTAATAAACCATCTTTCCAAGAGAGGAGTGAAACACATAAGGAAACGTCTTTTCCTCTGTGCGAGTGTGAAAAAAGTGTAGGATATCTCCTAGAAATTTAGGCACCGGGTTGCGGGATATAAAGATTTTGACGGCATTGACATCTATGAGTTGGTCAGGGTTTGGAAACAAAACCATCCCATAGATGAGGAGAGCCACAATTTCCTCAAAGGCTTTTAAGTCTAAGGAATTTCAACAGCTTTGGGCTTTCTCAAACAGGAACTTTTCTAGGAAACTTTTGACACCACTCCTTGTTTCCCAATGAGTTGTGACATCAGATGAGTGCAAGTGTAGAGCTTGAGCAATCTCTTCTGGCTTTGGATCTCTTTTTGTACCATTGAAAGGTAGTTGATTGAGAATGGGAATCCTCAAGAGTTGGGAGAATTCTTCCAAAGTAGGCACAAGTTGATAGTCGGGAAATGTGAAGCAATGGTGCAAAGGATCAAAGAACTGAAAGAGCACCTTCATCATATCCTCATTTGTGTTGGAGGTGACCAAGTTGAGTAGACGACCATGTATCTCAGTGAATGGAGAGTTTTCAGGAATCTTTGAAGCTATCTCCTTAAGTTGTGGAGGGATTCTCACAAGGTTGACTTGAATAGTTTTCCTGCGAAGTGAATCCATATCCTACAAAATAAGAACAAAGATGAATCCCAAAATCCTTGAAACGGTTAGTGGATGTATATGATGTTTATGATGTCCATGATGTTATGTACAAGTATGCATATACAAACAAAGCAAACAAGTCCTTAGGTTTAGGCTTGCATGGAGTTTTATAGGTAAGTACCCTCTTGAAGTTTAGTTGGCTCAAACCTATCCTAGTAATAGTAATCGGGTTCTAAGGAGCTCAATATCACTGGATTGTTTCCTTGGTCATTATTTCAGCTCAAGCCTCTTTAATGGCGACCTAAATATCCCAAGAAAACAAACCTCAATGAGTGTAGTATCAAGTATCTACCAACTTCGGACTACACCAAAGCTTGTCATCTCACTACATCCTAAAGGCCAAGTTCGTCAAGTAAAGGTTCTAGAAGTTCATTAGTGCTTCATGACATCACTCAGCGGCCCCGTATTCTCTTTGGTTAACTTAAAGGCTACCGGTACCCACAAATATGTTGCAATAACGTAGCTATTGCTTAGACCATGTCGGTATACCCCGCACAATTTCCACAATGTATAGCTACTTACCTATAATGTATCCCAAATCTGGGTAGAGGATTCAAACCCAAACAAAGAACCATAATGTAAAGCATAAAAGTCAAACAATATAAGCAAGTAAATGTGATCTAAACCCTAAGGTAACCTCACTTTTAGAATTTTCCCCAGCAGAGTCGCCAGTTCTGTGATACGGTGGGAGAACTGACTTGATTGTTTTGCATTCGATTGAAAATGTTGCGGTTAGCAAGATTCGCCACTGGCTTTTATTTTATCCAAAAGGAAAGGTGAAAAAGCACAGGAAAGACCTTTGAGATTGTTTCTTGTGTTCGGGGGGTAGATTATGAAAAGGGAATGTATTAGCACCCTTTTCATCCATGGTTTTCCATGGACTCTTAGTTAATTGCTAGATCACTTGCTTTTGTTTGAAATTGTGTTTTGTGTGGTTTTGAAAGTATTTTGTAAAAGAGGCCATTGTTTAGACAATCTTTGTAATGATTCTCGTTCGTAAGAATGTATACAAAGATGTTTATCTTTTTGAAAATGTTTTAAATTTTGTAAGATGATTGTAAAAGTGTAGGTGTTTGTTTTTAAAAATAGCAAGGATATTTGTTTTGAAATGGAGCAAGTTACTAAAAGTAATCTTCCTACTAAAATGTCTTTCTTGTTCATTTTCCTTTCCTTTGATATTGTTGTCTTACCATTGATTTGGTAAGCAAACCTATCTTTGGATGTAAACGGGACGGGCGTGGGTCATCATATAGCCATGATTAGCAATGTTGCAAAGTATCTTAGCATTTTTGAGGGACTAAGATCATTTTTGTAAGGCAACTTTTGAATAGCGTCATCGAGGGACTATGATCTTGTATTTGTTTGTTTGTTTTGCTAAGACACCTTACATGCGTAATATGGTCATTTTTGTATAAGGAAACCAAGTGGAGTAATCCTAGGGGTGTTTGTGTGCAAGTGTGTCATTTTCATGCTTGATTTTGTCTTGAATTAGGGTTTTCTATTTGATTGGTTTTATCTTGTCATACAAACCCTAATTACTAGCATGTTATATAAAAGCGATAAATTGCGGAATTTAAATGTCCTACGCTATTACAACATTTGTGGGAGGGGGTATACAATTTATGAATGTGGATTGCAATAATATAAACCTAATTAGTCTATTACAACCAAATTGAATATGTACAAATATTGAAATAAATAATATACAAAAATGAATTAAATATGCAAAGGTATGTAAATGCAAAGAAGATTTTTGTTTGGTTTTTTTATGTGAAAAAAAAAAGTTTTAACCTAAACCTAATAAATAAATCAAGATTAACTTAAATCAATTAAGAAAAGGAATTATTTTAGAAAAAAGACTTTTTTAATAAACCCTAATTCTATTTGATAAAAAGGAAATAAATTTCTTTAAGAAAAATTAAGTATTTTTTTTATCTTGAAAATAATATACGGTCTTATGAGATATTTTGGTCTTTTTATATTAAAATAAATATTTAATGGGTATAAAGAAAGAATAAATATTAAACTAGTTCTAATTTAATTTACAAATTTAATTAATAAAAAAAGGATAATATATATAACTAAATAAAATATTTTTTTGTGAGAAAAATAAAAATAAAATAAGCTAAAATATAAATCTATCATTTTTATATTTTTTATGATTTTAATATTAAGAAAATATATTTAATAAAATAAAAATGAAAATAAAATGAATAATAAAAATATATTGGGCCAGGGGTATCACAAGCAGACAGGGGGTAGGAGGTTAGAAAAAATGACAAAGTCCACAAAACAGAGGCCCATGCGATGCAAAGTGACAAAAAAAAGGAAAAATGTGAGAAAATTGCAAAAGGCAGGCGCTAAGGCTGGAACCCGTGAGCTATAGCATTTTTGTGCGCTGCATTACCACTAGGGTGGCTGTACATCCGTTCATAGAAACACAAAGATAAATATATATTAGAAAACGCCTACTGAAGGCAACTTCATCTTCAACCTTGAGCCATGGCCGGACCACATGTATCTCTCTCATTTCTCCATGAAAATGGAAAGTCCAAACATGAAAATTATGGTGTTTCTTCCCACGAGTTCAACCATATAATTTATGTAAACTAACAATCAAAGATCAAAGCTAATTTTACTTTCCCTAATTTGAAACCTAATTTTTACAGAAATTTCAAATCCAAAATTCTCTATAAACAACTAATATAAATGAACACTATGAACATGGTTAGCTTTAGTGCAAGGATATCTACATTTTTCTTTCACAAATTAGGACCAAAGGATGCTTGTATGAAGAGATAAAAGTTTGAGTTTTTACCTCTTTCAGTTGAGATCGTGAATGGAGTTTGAGCAAGTTTTGAGAAGGCCTGAGGATCTGTTTAGCTTGCCTGGACCTCCCTGAGTGTATTCCAATCCTTATCCTGTCTTGAAAGTCCCTGAATCTCCCTACTCAAGTCAACCTACAAGCTTGATACTTGAAAATGGTGGATGGAGGAGGAGGAGTTACAGTAAGGGAACAGGGGTCTGGATCACTTAGGTGTGATGTATATTAAGTGTTTAGGTGGTTAAAACTCAAAACGCACGAGTGGATTTGGAGATGGTTGAGTAAGGTTCAAAACTGTCAAGCTATGGCAGATTTTCAATGGAAAAGTGTTTGGGAGTGTTTCTGATTCTTAGCATTCGTGTGTTAGGTTGCAATACACTTGCATATCAGTATGGAAGAGGTTAGACATCAAGCTTTCTCAAGATTTCTGAGATATAGCCTTTTGGCTCTATAACTTGCTTTTGAAGAAAAGTGAGGAGACAAGTCTCTAAGTTTGTACAAGCATGGTCTGGTTTGTTAGAGGCTTCAGGCAAGTTACTTTTGGTTTTGGCTTTGCTTGTGTGCAGAGAAAACAAGTGCAAGGCTCAAGAAGTGGAAAATTGTAAGAGTAGTGATTTATCAAAATGGAAATGGCACCTTTGTGCCAAAAATGGAATTGTTCTTGTACAATGAATTTAATGCTTGGCTTAAAGCTTCTAACATATGTGAAAACATTTAATTATGGAGTGAGAGTCAAGTTAGGAGCCTGCAAAGTAAGATTTATTTGGCATGCTTGAGGATTTGAATTTTTGTTCTTCATGAAATGGCTTGAAATCAAAGTGATAAATCACCAACTTCATCTCTTCGATTCTCCCTACTCAAGAATGATCTCAAGGAGATCTTTGAAATTTAGGAAAGCTTGAAATGTGCTCTACAACCCATATTTGAATTTCTTTTGAATATTCCCCTTTGAACTATGTGAAAAATTGCCATGAAGTTAGGTCAAAAAACTGCCTAACTAGGGCAAAATTTCACTAAGTTATTTTAGTTCATGAGCATGTATTCACAAAATTATATCTTGAGATCCAAGAATTTTTAGGAGAAATTGTATGAAGCAACGTTGTAGATTTATATAGATCTACAACTTTCATGTTGGAGGTTTCCTTTGAAACATCTTGCATCATGGTGAAAATTTGGCTCAAAGTTGAGAAAAAATAAGAAATTTACTATACTTAGAAAATTTTCTAAGTTAAAATTTTCAACTTTTCAAAACAAAAACTTAAACCCTTGATTTATTGATGAACAAGTTTCTCATTTTGACATGTTTTGATGAATTATGATCTTTGGCATTTGATTTTGACCAAAAAGTCAAAGTTTGACTTTTCAGTATACAATTGACTTTTGATCAGTTGACTGAAAAACTCATCTTTCAATCCAATAGATTTGCAATGTTTTGGACCATGTAATTAGTTCAAGATGATGCAATTGAAATCTTGAAATCATGCTTTAAACCAATTGACTATTTGCTAGGTCAAAAATAAGAAATTTTCGTTTCTCAGTCAAAACCCTAATTTTGACCATTTTGCCCTTTTGATGATTTGATCAAATTTCTTGAGGAATTGTGGTACAAACTTGATAAAATGATACATATGAGTCTAAGATGTTGATGTGGATCAAATATTATGAAGTTTGACTGTAAATTGGCCATGGTTGACTTTATCCCCAATACAGCTGATTTTTAGGTCAACTGTTCAATTGACTGAGCAAAAGTGTGATCCAAGGCTTGAAACTTGACATGAATAATCTTGGGGTCCATAATTGTCCTTGTAAGTAATATGAAGCATTGATAGTCCAAAAATACTTGTTCAAACTCAAACCCTAATTTTGGTCATCAGTGCCTGAGGAGTTGTCTTGAGTTGGTCAAACCCTAATGCAATCTTGAGTTCAAGAGATCTTGTGAGGAAATATTTGATAAGTGAGAGGGAAAATTTTGGGGTAAAACACATAGGTTTGAATAAAGACGAATGGGTTCAGACTTGGCTTGACCAATTAAACCTGATTGACGAGAAGAGGCTCACGGTTGTCTGCCATGGTCAGATGTACCAAAAACGTATGATTAGAGCTTTTAACAAGAAAGTCAGACGTCGGGTATATCAGGCTGGTGACCTAATAATAAAGTGAATCATACTACCGCAAGGTGATCCCAGTGGAAAATGGACTCCTACATACGAAGGGCCATTTGTGATCAAGAACATATTTTCTGGTGGAGCCATGATCTTAACCACTATGGACGGTGATGACCTTCCGCACCCTGTAAATACAGACATAGTTAAAAGATACTATGCATGAACAGAGACCCGCTAGGTTGACTGGCCTAGGCAAAAATAAGGGCATCCCAGCGAACCAAAAGGGTTCGGGCAAAAATTAGGGATATACATATGAAAAAATATATACACCCGACAAGTCGAAAACCTGAAAAGGTGGCTTGGGCAAAAAAGGGTATCTCCGTAGACTGAAAACCCGAAAGGGAGGTCCAGGCAAAAGTTAGGGATTTTAAGCGTATGACTATGTCCTGTTGGATCACCTTACAACCAATATTTAGTATCAACTATCAAGCTCAAATGGTACTAATCAGTCCAGTCAGCTTCGGACAAGTAGAAAAAGAGATGAGATGCTCAAAGACATAAAGGCGATAGCAGAATGGAAATCAATGGGATTATTTCATATAGCTGTTTTGATTTGTATACTATTTTGTATAATTTACTATTCTTACGACGACATTCTCTTACTAGGATGTTTGTCTCCTTGTATAAAAAACACTCATTCAAATTAATACAAAAACAATCCCTTCGAAAGTGCAAAACTATTTATTTGTTTTCTTTTTATCTTCCTGTTTTGTTTGCGAAAACGTCCAGTGATTATTTTTTAACATATGCATTTGAATGTGATTACTGTTTACAAATACACGCATAAAAAATAGAAAGACAGTTACTAATGTCTTTAAGAAACGGGACAATGTCTAAAGGCCATCCATAAAATCCCTGCAAATACTTTCTCTAGCAGGCACAGAGGCAGGGGCATCCTACTATAAAGTCACTGCCATATCCTCAGTAGTTCATAAAAATCCCCAAGCAGTTCATGGAGTTTCCCTTCTTCAATAGAGTTTATTTCTCTAACAACAGAAATCCATCTCCCAGCAATTCAACTTCGACAAAATTTGAAGACTTACACTCTTCATCCCCAGCAGTAATCAGGGATTTATTTTCCCTGGTTCAACAATACAGCAATAGAACGACGGACACGTTCATACATTGCATCCATACACCATTTTACAAGAGTCATAACATATGCAACACGAATGCATATATCACAATCTCATTTATTTTGAGAGAATCATTTTCACTCCATGCATCATGATATTGCATGCATCTAACTCTTTACCTTTTCAGGAAATATCGACAGATGAATGTCATCACCAATTTTCAACAAGTTCCAGATTAATACCTGAAACAAGACAGGACAACTATTTGTAGACGATCGATTGTAGATTAATACCTAAAACTAAACAGGAAAACTATCTACATGAGCAGATTGAAGATTAATACCCAAAACCATACGGGAAAACCATCTTTCTTTCTAAGGTCAGAGATTAATACCTGAAACCAGACATGACAACTATCTCAAATGACCAACAAAAACAAGTTCCAAATTAATACCTGAAACAAGACAAGACAACTATTTATGGACGAATGATTGTAGATTAATACCAGGAACCAAACAGGAAAACTATCTACATGAGCATATTGGAGATTAGCACCCGAAACCAGATGGGAAAACTATCTTCCTTTCTCTTAGGTCAGAGATTAATACATGAAACCAGACAGAACAACTATCTCAAATGGCCAACAAAAATAAGTTCCAGATTAATACCTGAAAGAAGACATGACAACTATTTGTGGACGACTGATTGTAGATTAATACCTGGAACTAGACATGAAAACTATCTACATGAGCAGATTAAAGATAAATACCTGAAACCAGATGGGAAAACTATCTTTCTTTCTAAGGTCAGAGATTAATACCTGAAACCAGATAGGACAACTATCTCAAACGACCAACAAAAACAAGTTCCAGATTAATACCTGAAACCAGACAGGACAACTATCTATGGACGACCAATTGTAGATTAATACTTGAAACCAGACAGGAAAACTATCTACATGAGAAGATTTAAGATTAACACCCGAAACCAGACGAGAAAACTATCTTTCTTTCTCTTAGGTCAGAGATTAATACATGAAACTAGACAGGGCAACTATCTCAACGACCGACAAAAACAAGTTCCAGATTAATACCTGAAACCAGACAGGACAACTATCTGTGGACGATTGATTGTAGATTAATACTTGGAACCAGACAGGAAAACTATCTACATGAGCAGATTGAAGATTAATACCCGAAACAAGACGGGAAAACTATCTTTCTTTCTCTTAGCTCAGAGATTAATTCCTGAAATCAGACAAGGCAACTATCTCAACGACCAACAAAAGCAAGTTCTGGATTAATACTTGAAACAAGACATGACAACTATCTGTGAACAACTAATTGTAGATCAATTCCTGAAACAAGACGGGGTAACTATCTACACGACCATATGAAGCAATCTTACACGGATTCCTTCTCAATTTCCAAATGCAGCTTTACATGAGCTCATCCTGAAGCAATCTTACACGGATTCCTTCTCAATTTCTAGATGTAGTCTAACACGGGCTCATCCTGAAGCGGCCCTACACAGGCTCCTTCTCATATATCTCCAGATGCAGTCTAACACAGACTCGTCCTGAAGCGACCCTACACAAGCTCCTTCTCATATATCTCCAGATGCAATCTAACACAGACTCATCCTGAAACAGCCTTACATAGGTTCCTTCTAATACATTTCCAAACATCAGTTAATTTCATTCTCCCTAGCAAGTTACTGTGAAGCCTGGATTCCAACCAGAAAATAACAAACTTTCATCTCTCCAGTCCAGAGATAACTCCTCAGTAGAGCTATGGACAACTAAAGCTCCTAGACTTTATTCCACAGAGTTTTCCTCAAGCAGGAGAACAATAAAAATCAATTTTTCCCAGCGGAATCCTCCTCAGACAACAGGAACAAGAATCCCCATAAAGAGACCTTTTATGAAGTGAGTATCTACTTTGGATGGCATATTTAATCCCATCTCCAATAACTCTCAGTCATTTTCTCCAAATGGCATCTTTAAGCCCATTCCCTACACAATCAACCATCATATCATGGGATTACAAATTTCTGGGCACTCTAGTGTTCAATCATCTTTCACCTTCAGATCACGAAAGGCAAACAAGCCAATCTAAGTCTTCAGGTTTAAGAAGATTGAACAGGGGCAGCTGTTGTACCCCAAAATTTTCCCTCTCATTTCTCAAGATTTTTCTCACAAAATTTCTATTAGGTCAAGACTGTACAAGTTTCCATGGATCATATTAGGCTCTCAAGCATCAAATCAAAGAAGAGCAAGTTAGCCTTGATTCATAAGCTTTGATTGGGCATCTAAAATCCTTCAAGCGAGCTTTTGTTTCAAAGTATTCAATTGGACATTTGGTCCCCTTCGACCAAGCTTTAGTCCACCAGCTTCGGTTGAGCATTAAGCCCCCTTCGATCATTCTTTGATTCATAAGCTTCAATTGGGTATTTGGTCCCCTTTGATCAAGCTTTGGTCCACCAGCTTCGATTGAGTGTTGGGTCCTCTTCGAACAAACTTTTGTCCATAAGCTTCATTTGGGCATAAGACCCCTTCAATTTGCCTTCGACCCACAAGGCAAAAGGCCCATTCAATTTGCCTTCGACCCACAAGGAAAAGACCCCTTCAATTTGCCTTCAACCCACAAGGAAAAAGGCCCCTTCAACTTGCCTTCAACCCACAAGGAAAAAGGCCCCTTTAATTTGCCTTCGACCCACAAGGCAAAAGGCCCCTTCAACTTGCCTTCAATCCACAAGGCAAAAGAACCCTTCAACTTACCTTCGATCCACTAGGAAAAGGCCCCTTCAAATTGCCTTCAATTCATAAAGCAATGGATATCTGCATGCAAGCTTCGAATGGGCAATGTCTATCTTCAGGCCTGCTCTAACCCCACCTCTAAAACCCCTGAACATAGTTTCTACGCTATGACACATAATATGGTCCATTCGAAGAAGCATTCAAAAGGTCCATTCGAAGAAGCATTCAAAAGATCTACTCGAAGGATACATGATTATTGAAAACAAGTGTTATTTTGCCTTTTGATGAGTTTGGCTGAAGATGCTTGCTGGCCAAATTCCTACATGCTGCCAAGCTCAAGCCTCTTGCACAATTGCATTCGAAGGAAATGACAAAAGAAGCTTCGACTGGCCAGATTGAAGTATTTGATTGGGCTAGTTGGGTATTTTCAGAGCCATCAAAAGGAGCAATTTAGAGCCAATCGAAGAACCAGGCGTGGAGGCATTCGAAGGAGTCAGGGAGTGAAACATGTCCAGGTTCATCCCAAAACCTAAAAGGGTAGGAATCCATCAAAAATGGCAATCCTTTAATTTGTCTGGTTTTTCCTTCAAAGCCTAGTTAATGGCTATCCCTGGCAATTTCCAATCCCATCATACCCCTATAAATATAGGCCTAAAGATACATTGTGGTGAACGAAAAAAAAGAGGCAAAGAAAGAACCATTGATCAGCCAAACAGATTCATTGGCCATTAAAAAACTTTTGTCACACTCATACCACCAGCCAGACACGCACATAAATTGCTTGTACATAGGAAGTCAACTAGGCCCTTACACGAGTAAATCCATGCCCAGGTTCTCAAATCTTGGTAAGGATTCACAAAAATAAAAAACTGTATCTCCAGGCCCTTTAAATATATGTTGTTTGCATATATACGTTGCTAATGTCATTTATGTTTATATGAATATATCATACGTATGGTAACATGCAGGAATAAGATCATGCCATCGAAGGGCATGATATGAATTTGCCTTTCGAAGCTCATGATATAGGCATTTTCAGGCCAACAACACCCAAATTCGAATTAGGGGCAGGAAGGATAAGGTGTGCGTGTATGTAGAGGTAGGGGTAAGGCATCATAAGACGCTTTCATTTATGTTTCTTGCAGATTCAGTACCCTCCACAGGCATTCCATCAGACGCTTTCAACAATATCCTTCCATGAATCAAAATACACATCCTTCCTTGGATCGAAGAATAACACCCTTCACTAGATCGAAGGATAACATCTTTCACTGGATCGAAAGCCATCTCATTCTCTAAATCAAAAGACTATTTTGTATTATTATTATTTTTTTGTTCATTTCTTTATATGGTTTTCCTCTCTAAACCAACATTAAATCAAAAAAATTAGGTTCTAGTTCTTTTTATTAAAATTAATTTCGTTAAATTAATCATTAATCACTTAAACATTTTTTATAAATTAAAATTAAGTAGATTTAGATTTTTTACTTTTCTTTTATAAAAATAAAACAAAATAACAAAATGATTTCATTTTTAGGATCTAGAATTCCTTTCAATAGTTATTCTTATCATTACTTTATCTGATTATGGGTTGTAATAGTTAAAATTAGGACTTTATTTTCTGCTTTTTTTATTTCTCTCCCAATTTTTGGACATGTAATAATCCCTCTCCCCGAAGCCATGTGACGTAGCTTTAATTGTCACACTTTAAATTCCTGTATAAATATTAACTGTTAGATGTATGTTAATAAGATTGCATGACAAGATTAATAATCAAACGCTAGCAAACCTAATGCAAAAGACAAAAATAACTGAATACAACACAATTGCACATATACACCTCTAGGGTATTCCCACTTTGGTTGTCTTCGGAAAAATAGTCACAACTCTCGAAACGTGAGAGATTTTAGTGGCTACCCTCCGGATTAAAGATCACAAGTTCCTCGATGACCCTCTCGACGTTGCCCCGATAAAGTGATCTTAAAACCCTAGGTTATTTACTAAGGTTTCTTGCCCAGTTGCCTTTGTGACTATAAAACATCCCTTTGAATGTCCCTCATACATCTAAGCGACTAAGGTTACCTACTCACTAATAGTAGGATAAAATTGTCTAAAGGAAAGCAGGAAAAGAATGACCCTTTCGAGTAAAGTAGATAGTTCCTAGATGCTTGCTCAAAAACAACTTTCTACACTTACACAAAACAATTTTCAAAAACCTTTTCAAAAACACTTTATCAACAATCTTGAGGACTGATACAAGAGTTATCATAAAGCCAACTGCCTCACTTTGGATTTCAAAATACTTTTCAAAAACACACAAAAACACAAGGTATTTCAAAAATGAGCTAAGAATCTAAGAGCCCGTAGAAAGCTGCGGATAGAAAGGGTGCTAACACCTTCCCTTTCCATAATCTACCCCCCTTACTCAGAAATAATCTCGAAAGGTCTTTTTCTGTTCTTTTCACCCTTTCCTTTGTTGGATAAAAGAAAATTAGGTGGTGACTCTTACTTATTACAATATTTGCGAGTACAAAATGCAAAACCAGTATAACAGTCGGTTCTGTCACTGTATCACAGATCCAATAAAATACATATTCGAGAAACCACTCTCTCCGGAAGAATAGCAAGATGGCAAATGGTCTTGACAGAATACAATATTCAGTACACTACTCAGAAGGAAATCAAATCCAGTGTATTGGCACATCATTTGGCTCATCAAGCAGTAGATGACTATCAGTCTATGAGTTTTGAGTTCCTGTATGAGAATATTATGTTAATTATTGATTATGAAGAAATTGGACCGTATGAAGGACCATAGTCGGGATCCCAACGGACTCTAGTGTTTGATAGAGCTTCCAACGCGTTTGGTAATGTAATTTGTGTTTTGATTGTCTCTCCCAAGGGTTGCCATACGCCCTTCACCTCCAGATTATATTTTGATTGTACCAACAACATGGCAGAGTATGAAGCGTGCATCATGGGTATCAAAGCTACCATCGATATGAGGATTAAACTTTTGAGTGTATATCAAATATTCCTCTCTTCATTGCCTTTGTTCCTTTTATAATCTAGGTATCATCGTTCCTTGTGCGGGGGAGTGTGATCATGCTTTTTGACGACTTTGAGTTGTGTCATCTCCAGAGCAGGGCCTCTCTCGGTGCAGCGGGGAGAGGGGCTTCAGGAATCATCCTGTCGGTGTCTTTGTGGGGGAGTTCGCGAATGGTTCTCATGTCATCGTCGAGACAGGGTATGCGAGTCAGGTTATTTGAGTCTTCTGAGGGACCTGTGGGTCCTTTCCAGCATTCTGAGACGCTCACCCTACGTGAATATTGCGTAGTTGGTTTGACTGAATGCTGCGAATAGGGCCCAGGTCATAGGATCTGCAGTGGCATAAATGTTGAGACTAATCCATTGGATTGACTTAACTAAAAAAAATATCAATGATGTTGCCACCACACTTCATTTTATCCAAAGGACTAGGAAAAGAGCGAATAAAACCTAAAGTAAAATAGAGAATCTAGGTATGGGGGTTGTTTATGCAAAAAGAAGATATTATCACCCTAAACATCCATGGTACTCTGCAGGAACCTCTTTAAAAATCTGTGTATTTTGGATATAAAGAAATATACAAAAATAGATGGTGGAGATGAGAAAAGAAGCATGTTTTTACTATTTTTGCACCCGCCGCAGTTACGAACCTTTAGTGCCTACATACCACCTTCCATGCAATAGGGGATCAGGTTACTCGTAGTTCACCTTAAAAAATTTAAAACACATGTGTGTTGGTTAATTTTAAGTTAAGGGACATCTCGTCATATCCGAGTGAAAAACATACTTACTACCCACAATTATGAGAAAGGAGCATTTCCATCATCTCAAAGTCGAGGACATAACTTAGATTTCAAATCCATCACTCGACACCCAAGTGGATAATGGTTCACTTCACTACATATTATAGAAGTATAGTGTTGTACCCCAAAATTTTCTCTCTCATTTATCAATACTTTTCTCACAAGATCTCTTTGACTCAAGACTGGATTAGGGTTTGACCAGCTCAAGATATCTCATCATGCACTCATAACCCCAAAACTAGGGTTTGGAATTTCACAAAGATTTTTGGACTATCATCAATGCTTCATATGACTTTCAAACATCATTATGGACCCCTAAGATTACTCATGACAAGTTTCAAGCCTTAAACCACATTTTTGATCAGTCAATTGGACAGTTGACCTAAAAATCAGTTGTATTGGGGGAAAAGTCAACCATGGCCAATTTACATTTTGGACTCATATGTATCATTTGGTCAAGTTTGGACCATAACTCCTCAAGAAATTTGATCAAATCATCAAAAGGGCAAAATGGTCAAAATTAGGGTTTTGACTGAGAAAGGGCAATTTCTGATTTTTGACCTAGCAAATGACCAATTGATTTGAAGCATGATTTCAAGGGTTCAATTGTATCATCTTGACCTAATAACATGGTTCAAAACATTGCAATTTCATTGGATTGACAGATGGAATTTTCAATCAACTGATCAAAAGTCAACTATATACTGAAAAGTCAAACTTTGACTTTTTGGTCAAAATCAAGTGCCAAGATCACAATTCATCAAAACATGTCAAAATGTGAAAAAATTTCATCAAGAAATCAAAGATTGAAGATTTGGTTTTGAAATTTAAATTTTTCTTAACTTAGAAATTTTTCTAAGTATAGAAAATTTCTTATTTTTTTCTCAACTTTAAGCCATTTTTTCACCATGATACAAGATAATTCAAAGAAAGTTCCCAACATGAAAGTTGTAGATATCCATGAAATATATAACTTTGCTTCACACATTTTCCTTAAAGATGCTTGGATCTCAAGATATAATTTTGTGCATACATGCCCATGAACTAAAATAACTTAGTGAAATTTCGCCCTAATTTAGACAGGTTTTTGACCTAACTTCATGGCAATTTTTCATCTAGTTCCAAGAGGAATCTTGAAATGCATTTCAAAGATGAGTTATATATCACATTGCAAGCTTTCTAAAATGCCCCAGAACTCCTTGAGATCATTTTTCAGTAGGGAGAATCAAAGAGATGAAGTTGGCAATTTCTCACTTTGATTTCAAGACATTTCATGAAGAACAAAATTCAAATCTGAACCTATGCTGCCTAATCCTTTCTTTACAAGTATCAAACTTGTTTTTCACTTCATAATTTAATTCTTATATAGATGATAAAGCCTTAATCCAAGCACAAGAGTCTTTGTCCAAGCTTTAATTCCATAAATGGCACAAAGTTGCCATTGCCATTTTGGAAAAGCATAACTTTTTCAACTTTTCACTTCTTGAGCATTGGACCTGTTTTCTATGCACGCACAAGTCCTATAAACCAAAAAAAGTTGCCTAGAACTTGTACCAACTCCAAGAAGGCCTGTACAAGCATGTAGAGAGTGGTCTCTTCACCTTTCTTAAAAAGCAAGTAAGAGTGCAAAAAGGCTATAGCTGAGAAATCTGTTGTGGAGTGGATGAAAAACCTTCTCTATACTTATACACAAACACATTACAACTTAGGACACGATTGCTCAAGTCCAGAAACTCTCCAAAACTCCCTATCACCAAAAACCTGTTAAAAACTTGCAGTTTGAAACCAAGCATAGCAATCCAGAAATTTACTCGTGCGTTTCAAGTTCTAATCACTCAAACACTTAACCTACCTCATATCTAAGTGTTCCAAACCATCATTCCTTCACTATAACACCTCCTTCTCCATCTGCCATTTTTTTTCAAGCTTGCAGGTTGACTTGGACTGAGAGCCAGGAACTTTCAAAGCAAGGTAAGGATTGGAACACACTCAGGGAGGTTCAGGCAAGCTAAAGGAATCTTCAGGCCTTCATAAATCTCACTCAAACTCCATTCACGATCTCAGCTGAAAGAGGTAAGAACTCAAACTTCTATCTCTTCATACATGCATCTATTGGTCACGATTTGTGAAGATAAAATGTAGATATCCTTGTGCTAAAACCAACCATGTTCATAAATTTCTTTTATATTCATTGTGTATAGAGAATTTTAGAATTCAAATTTCTATAAAAATTAGGTTTGAAATTAGGGCCTTTTAAATTCGCTTTGATATTTGATTGTTAGTTTACATTATTTATATGGTTGAAATCATGGGAAAAAGTACTATCATTTTCATGTTGGAAGTTTCCATTTTCATGGAGAAATGAGAAAGATATAGAGGTTCTGGCCAGCTTGAGGAAGAAGATGAAGTACAGGGCAATGAGGCTTTATATGTTATGTTTTCTTGTTTCATTTAAACTAACGGATGTACAGTCACCCCAGTGGTAAGGCAGCGTGCTATAATGCTTAAGGTCACAGGTTCGAGCCTTGGTGCTGCCTTTTTGCATTTTTTCACATTTTTCATCCATTTTTTGGCTGTTTGCAGCGTGAGCTTCAACATTTCGGCTTTGTATTTTTTTTTCTTACATGCTACCTCCTGATTACTCAAGGCACCTCTGGCCCAACTATTTTCATTTATTCATTTTATGTTATTTTATTTTCATTAATATATTTTTCTTAACGTATTAAAAATCATAAAAAATGTAAAAATGATAAATATTATATTTTGTTTATTTTATTTTATTTTCTCATAAATATATATTTTTTTAGTTATGTATTAAATATTTTTTTCCTAATAAACTTGTAAGTAAAAAAATAGAATTAGGTTAATTATTTTTTCTTTTTCTCACACTTATAAAATATTTATTTTAACATATTAAAAAGACTAAATATTTTCATAAATACTATTTATTATTTTAAGACAAAAAATACACAAAAATAATACTTAAAGAATTTTATTTTCTTTTAAAATTAGAAATTAGGGTTAACCACATTTTCAAGAAATATTTTCCTTTTTTTAAATTATTAGGATTAGGTCAAAGCTTTTTTTGCATATGAAGAACAAAGCAAAAACCTTTTTCTTGCATATATATATATATATATATATATATATATATATATATATATATATATATATATATATATATATATATATATATATATATATATATATATATATATATATATATATATATATATATATATATATATATATATATATATATATATATATATATATATCATTGCATATTTAAATTATATGGTAGATTGTTTATTCAAATACTTGTACAAATTCGATTTAGTTGTAATAGCTTAATTAGATTTACATTATTACAAATCCCCATTCATAATTTGTATTCCCCCCTCCCATAAAAATGTTGTAATAGCATAGTAATCTTTAAATTACGTAATTTACCGCTTTTATATATCATGCTAGTAATTAGGGTTTGTATGGCAAGATAAAAACAAATCAAATAGAAAACCCTAAATCCAAGACAAAATCAAAGCATGAAAATAACACACTTGCACACAAGCACCCTTAGGGTTACTCCACTTGGTTGCCTTATATAAAAAATGGTCATATTATGCATGCGAAGTATCTTGGCAAAAACAAACAAATATAAGATCATAGTCCCTCGATGACGCTATTCAAAGTTGCCTTACAAAATGATCTCGGTCCCTAAAAAATGCTAAGATACTTTGCAATATTGCTAATCATGGTTATACGATGACCCACGCCCGTCCCGCTTACATCCAAAGATAGGTTTGCTTACCAAATCAATGGTAAGACAACAATATCAAAGGAAAGGAAAATGAACAAGAAAGATATTTGAGTAGGTAGATTACTTCTAGTTACTTGCTCCATTTCAAACAACTATCGTTGTTATTTTCAAAACAAACACCTACACACTTTCAAAATATCTTACAAACATTGAAAACATTTTCAAAAAGATCAAACATCTTTGTATACATTCTTACAAACGAGAATCATTACAAAGATTGCCTAAACAATGGCTTATTTTACAAAATACTTTCAAAACCACACAAAGCACAATTTCAAAACAAAAAGCAAGTGATCTAGCAAGTAACTAAGAGCCCATAGAAAACCATGGATGAAAAGGGTGCTAATACCTTTGCTTTTCATAATCTACCCCTCGAACTCAAGAAACAATCTCAAAGGTCTTTCCTGTGCTTTTTCACCTTTCCTTTTGGATAAAAGAAAAGCCGGTGGCGACTCTTGCTAACCGCAACATTTGCGATAAAATGCAAAACCCTCAAGTCAGTTCTACCACCGTATCACATATAGTAGCTTGCATCTCTACAAGAATCAATAAGAGTCTAATCTTTAAGGAAAAAAGTTTTTAAATGAAAATCCAAAGTGGAAAAATGGTTTGAATGAAATTTATGAATTTTAGTCTTCTAAAAAGATGTCAAAGTATGATTAAATTGATTGAAGGTTTAATTAAGAAAAATATTTTGAAAATGCATGGACCTAAGTCCAATTTTATTATGAAAGCGGTTCAAGTTTGAAAAGCAAGAAGATTTTGAAAAGGAGGGAGAAGACTTTTAAATTAAAGAAGATGGGAGGACATGAAGGGACTATCCTATATACACAAAGTAAAAGCTAAGGAAAGAACGGTCTAACCAACAAGAAGCCAACACTTAACATAAAGAAGTCAATATAGAATTCCCGTCCTTTGGATTAAAACCAAGTAAGAAAAATACTAAACCTCAGATGAATACAAAGCTTCAGATAAATTAAGAACCAAGCAAAGTCTTCATTGACAAAAATTAGCCAGAGTAACAACTATATACAGAGGAATTCCCAATCACAGACAAAACATGAAAATCAGAATAAACCTGCACACAGAAAAAATATAACCCAGTGCCTTGGAGTAAACCCCGAAGACTTCAGAATAACTTCACAAAATATATCAACCAATCACAGAGTTCAAGGTCTCAGGGCTTCTAATCCTAAGTCTCTGGAATCCACAACTCCATAGTGCTAGAGATAGTAACCAGATAATCCAAGTAACCTCAAAGCTTTTAATGTCCAAGTTGATTATTAAGTATGTTGAAAAGGAAAAAGAAAGCTCAAGTGAGAAAAGATAAAATACCAGGAAGTAAATGCTCAAGTGAGCAAAGATAAAACAACAGAAAATAAATCCTCAAGTGAGCAAAAGGTAAATAACATGAGATGTAAATACTTAAAGATAAATGACATGAAGTAAACACATAAAATAAATTCATAAAGTAAAGACATAAAGTAAAGTCATTTTCAATGGTTAATAGTTAGAAATTAATAGTTGATGGTTGGGGACACTTTTAGACGAATAATCCATAATGACTTGAACATTGAGCCTAGGTCAAAGTTGATGAATACTCATTAGAAGATTGATAGGATCAAAGCCTCATAACAATGAGCTTTCAATGTTATTGGCCATAGCTCAACATCTAATCATCTTTGGGCTTACAAACACAAAGTTTGAGCCAAAAAGGATCAATCAAATAAAAGAAGAAAATGGGAGAATTCAAAGTGATATGATCCATGATGGTTTGAGTCTTGAGCCTAGGTCAAAGTTGATGAAGACTCATTAGAGAATTGATAGGATCAAAGTCTCCTAACAATGAGCTTTCAAGGTTATTGGCCATAGCTCAAGACTTAACCATACTTGGGCTTGCAAACATAAAGTTTAGGCCACTAAGAACCAATCAATAGGAAAATAAGAAAGGGGATAAGATGAAGGGCACAAGGGGAAGTCACAGTGTAACCAATGCTTCAGATGAATCACAATTATTAGGTCTAACTTCATCAAAATCAATCAACCATCTTGGTGGATTTGGTCTCTTGACCTATCAACATAAAAGTTCCATTGATGTTGAGGAAATTTATGACTCAAGAAGTATTCAAGTATCACCAAGTCAGAGCCAAATCAAATGAAATAAAAAATCCATTAAAATAAAATATAAAATGATTTAAAAATGGTTATTTAATTGAAATTTATTGATGAAATACACAAAAGGTGTCAAAACACCAAATAAAAATCCAATAAAATTACCAATGGTCAAGTAGAGGTCAACAAGTGTTGGAAATTTTTTTTAGGATTTTTAAAAGTCAGAAACTATATTTAAAATATGAAGAAATAAGTAAAACAAACCAAAAATTACACAAAAAAAATACTAAAATCAGAATAAAAATCAAACAAGGTCACCAATATTTAAAAGAATGTTATTGGATCCTTCCCTTTTTTCTTCAGAATTTTACAAGACTAAAAATTATTTTTAAACAATTGAAGCAAATCAAACGATTAGAAAAATCATAAAAAAATATCAAATCACAAAATAAAATTATAAAATAGTGAAAATCAGAAAGAGAAAAATCAAAAGTATTTTTAGTAATTTTTCATAATTTTAGAATTAGAAATGAATTTTCTATGAATTTTTTATGTTTAAAACAATTTAATATAATAAATCAGAAAATAAAATAAAACCAAAAAAATATGGGCCATCTGATCATTGTCAAAACGTGTTAGTAATCATATCTGAGGGACCTGGCGCGTTGTGCATGATATGGACGTTAGTGAATAACACACTGAATCATTAATAATAATCAAAAAATATAAAATAAACCAAAAAATGTGGATCATCTGATCAATGTCAAAACGCGTTAGTAATCAGATCCAAGGGACCTAACACATTGTGCATGTTATGGTGACTAGTAAGAAACACACTGAATCTAGTTTAAACAGATCCAACCAAATTAAAATAGTTGTCACGCTATCATTGGTTTAAGAACGACACGTAGGTCGTCTTCAACCTCCAAACGCCTGCAAACAGGGATTTTATGAGATTTCTCAAACATAAATGTTTGAAGCTCATAGTGGTATCATTGGATTCATATCTTCCAGATGATCCTAACCATATCCTTGCAAAATATTTCTTTAAACCATAACTTAGTCGATTAGGAAATAACCAGATGAAAATTGCAAAATAAAATTTCAAAATAAATGATGAGTTCTCAATGAAAACGAAAACTAAAAGAAGTGTGAGACTCAGAGGAAGAAGGACTACATCCTGATAACTTGTTTGGACCAATTTGGTTGAGAAAACTACCACAACGAAGTTCAAAATATGAGCTTTGAAAATGAACTTTTGTAGCTTGATTTATGGCTCAAATTGCCTGGTTTAATTGATGGAGTTTGTATAATAGTTGAGAAAGAAGAATCAGAAGAGAATTTGAAGAAAGAAGGCTTCAACTTATGAATTGGATTTTCAAATTTCAAGCTTTGTGTGGAACTTTGGCAGGGTGATTATGGCTATCTAAAGCTTGGGAAATGAGAGGAATATGGTGAAGATGTGAAAAACACAAGAAATGAGGGGGGGGGGGGTTGAATTGGGTTTTAAATCAAAAAAATTCTTAAAAAATCCCCTTTAACTCAAAAATAGTTTTCTTCACTATTGATAATAAATATAAAGATACAAGAAAGAAATAACAAGTTATGTTTATACTAGTTCACTTGAAAACTATCAAGTTAGCCTAGTCCATCCGCCAAGGTGATTTCACCTTATCAAACAATGTCTTAATCCAATAATCTCACCAATTATTATAATGCACAAGCTAAATTCAAGTGACACACGTACAACCTCTGAGAAAGACTAATCTTAGACTTCTCAAGGATTCTGACCAACTGGTCCTCTAAGGCACAATCAAACAATAGTTTGAAAAATGTTTACAATATATTTGCTTCTACACATGCTGATAGTAAACAGTATTTCAAGAACAATATACTTAAGTAAATAGGAATGCTTATGAACAGTCTTGAGAGAATATGTGAATTAGCAGCCTTTTCCTTTGAGTCTTCAAGCATATATATAGCCAATAAAATAATATATCTGATGGAGGGCTTTTCTGGAATTTCCAAAAAGTTGGCAGCTTGATTCTACGTGGGGGACAAGATCGTACAACACATCTGTCCTTCATGGTAGTGGAATGAAATGTATGTTTGTACCATGTACTATTGTACCACGTAATCTTATCTTCATTTCTTATTGATGTCAGAGGCTTCCGATTAAGCATGCGTTAGAAGAAAGAGAATAACACTCGGGTCATTAGAACTTCTAGTCTTCAGAGTCTTCAAAACTCCGTCTTCAGAGTCTTTAACACTTGGTCTTCAGAACTGTTGTACCCCAAAATTTGCCCTCGCATTTTTCCTCAAGAAATCACAGCTGCGGGCGTTTCCTGATTTTCCAGACTAGTTCAAGAATCAGTCAAACAGACTTTTCTCGTCAGTCAGATAAAATTAGGGTTTTCATGGCTTTGGAGCAGTTCATACAGTTTGCTTAGGGTTTGTTTGATTTTAGCTCGAGTTTTGACCAGGCAGACGCTTCTTTGGATTTTAATCAAGAACTAGGGTTTTGTGCGCATATTTCTCAGAAAGGATTATCTTTACAGTTTCTTTTCGATTTACTCTGAAATTTGGATTGAGACGTTTGAATCAAGAAAACTGCAGATTGTTGTTTAATCAGTAAAGGCTAAAGCACTTGACTTGAGATGAGATAAAAGTTGAGGCGTTTAAATTAAGAATCTACAGTGACTGATTTGATCAGTAAAAGGATAAATATCTGGATATTGCTTTGATTAACTGTGCATCGGATACTTGAAGCGCCAGGTTTATTACTCAATGATAAGGCCACAGTGTTCGTTAACTATTTTTTCTAAAGTCAGAATAATTGGATACCTCAAGTTATTTTAATTTTAAGAAATTCAGATAATTAAATGAACATTGAATTGAGAGAAGAATTAAATGATCAAGTTGGATTTTTTATTTATCTTCAATTATTCGTTACAATTATTATTTGAATACAGTATTTTACAAAGTATTCTAATGATGATTACAATAATTGAAAGGGAATAAAAAGATTTGATTGGTCAATAAAAGGACTTTTATTTATCTTTAAATTATTTGTATAATTGTTATTGTTTACAAAAATGTTTACAATAATAATGTTACAGTAATTTAAATTGAAATAAAACAATGTCCTAAAAATTCTAAATATTCATCTTCTATCCAATGCTCCCTTGATGCTCTTTTGATTTTTATCTGCAAAGAATAAGAAAAGAAGAAAAAAGTCAAAGCAGAGAAAAATAGTTAAAGCAGGCAGATAAAAAAGGTTCATCATTAAAAACAAATCGCCGGAATCAGTTTTACCCTCTTTGCAAATCGCGGGATTTCTCCCGGTTCACAAAGAAGGATGGATTGCTTGCAATGAAACATGAATGCACAAAGTTATGGTTTTTGCACAAATTCAAAATTCTTAAGCATGCTGCATAATTCAAAACCTGCATAGTTCAAAACCAAACAGCATATGCAAGTATAAATCCAAAGGCAAACTGAGTTCCAATGTCAAAGCAACTAAGTCAAAAAGCTGCCAAAAGGTGCACAGCTGCCCAAAAGATACCTCAAGATGCCAAAGCATCAAAAAACTGTCACAAAGATGCAGGAAAATATGGAAGCAGTACAGAGACAAAACTACCTATGCAAGCAAGTAAGTTCCATCTCATCATTTTCAGCCATTTGTTTTTTCAGAAAAAGGACAAATGTAAACAATATTAAATGTTTAAAATTTGTCAAGAGAGAGAAAGAGAGAGGAAAAGAATGGGCTTACAGGTTTAGGCATGAGGACAATATATGTAAAACTGCAATAAAACAGTGGGACAGAAGGCAGAGATATGAAGAAATCAGAATGCAAACAAAAACTGTCAATAAAAAGAAACAGAATTTTCTTTCCACAATTAAACCTTCAAACCGGATTCAAACCCTGAACCCTTTTTTGGGGGCATATAACAACAGCAAGCCCTGCGTTCAACAAGAAAAAAAGATATACAAACCTGAACCATCAAAAAGCAAAAGCCAAAACAGATATCAATGACAGCACAAGCTTTAAACCAGTGGACATAACCACAAACTGAAAAGCCCTTAAGAACATACAAGCCATAACCTGTCAAGTTGGGAACCGGCATCAAGCTCATTACCAACAAAAACCTGTAATAACTCACAAACCTGCCTGAAGCTCTCAAGCAAGTTCAAAAAACAACTAGAAAACCCTGTCAAGCCTAAGCCATAAACCAGTGAACCTGTCAAGCCTCCAACTCGTTCCAAACCCTTCAAAAAATGGCCAACCTAAAAACCTTTACCCTCACCTGTCAAGCTTTGTCAAAACATCCCACCAATGCTATAGCCTAAACATTCGAACGCATACAGAATTCCCGAAAGCCCTCAGAACTTAGGGCTCATCACTGGGCAAGAAATCATCACCTCATAATCCCTAAGGGCAACATACAGTAGCATACAGAATCAATACCAAGCCCTCAGAAAAAAACTTCCAACACTGGGCCAACATTCAAATCAGTCTCAAAAACATGGCAACTGTATCCAACGTATTCAACATACAAGACTAGCATACAGAAACGAGGAAGAGAAAGATTCAAGTCAATACAACAAGGCAACCAGAAAGTGGAGATAAAGAAGTATACAGAAGCAAGAGGGCGGGAATCAAGGCAATGAAGAAGAAGAGGAAAAGAGATCAAACAAAGGTTCTCAGTTCATTATCATCATCAAACCTGAAGAGCCAAACACAGGATACCAACTTCCAGCAAGCTAGTTTCAGCGTCACCGTCCCTCCGCCGTCAAGCTGCCTGAGCACCGCCGTCTTCATTCCTCTTCCGTCTCCAAGAGGTAGCATTCCTCTTCTTTCCCTTCCCTTTTACAACCTCAAATAACCACAAACAACACAAAATCAGAATCAATAATGGAAGAATCATGACATGCAAGACACAAATTGTTAAAACCCTAAAAAACGCTAAGATAAAAGTTGTCACCTTGAACGAACCATCGCATGCTTGACCGTGGAGAGGAGGATGTAGAGGCGGCGTTGGTGGCTTGGGCGAAGAAGGAAACTCGGGCAAAGGCGAACGAGATGACGAACGAAGATGGAACGAAAACGGCGCGCCTCTGTCAAACCCCAATCCGTTCCAAATGAACACAACATAATCAAACCCTAAAAACAAATGTTATGAGACCTGATGGGCCTCGCCCCATTCTTTCCCTTAAGCCCAAAGCGTTCCAATTCATACCCCCTCCCTTGGCTTCTGTTTTAATCATGTTTGTGCCAAGATGACCCACCCTTAAGCCCGTTTCTTTTATACATAACTTAACCCTTTTTTTTTCATGATAAAAAATATTACTAACCCTTTTAAAGAATACTGAATTATATTAATAATTAAAACTTAAAACTTTTTCTTTTCTTTTATTTAAACTCTTTTTTATTTTTGATGAAAATTTAACTTAAAACATTTATCAAAGATACATAAAAAATAGGTTTTTAGTTTGAGTATTCTTTTTAACTAAAAAAGGCTTTGTAAATAAATACTAATACATAAAAATAATTCTTAAGATAATACTTTTCATTTTTCTAAAAAAAATACTTTCTTTGTACATAATTACATAATTTTTTCTTTAAAGTTAATATTTTTCTTTCCTTAAAATTAAAACTTTTATGTGTACATATTTAACCAAAGTACAAAACAAGAATATACGTTTAATAATTAAGTTAACAATACTTAATTTTCCTATTAATACATTAACATTTTGCCACTTGTAAATAAATTACACTTACACATACACAATACATTTTACATTTGATACATTATACATTTTCTATTCTTACACTTTGCTATACATTACATTGTTTACATTTGATCGCGATTCGATTTGGTTGTAATTATTTAAGTCTCATCCCCCTTTGTGAATTTGTACCCCCACTCTCGGATACTATTTGTAATAGCGTAGACTTCAAAATTCCCGCAATTTACTGCTTTCAAATTATACCATGATTAGACCTAGGGTTTGCATGTACATAAAATCAAACGCTAGATAACCTAATACAAGAAAAATACATGAAATCAATACACAATCACACTTGCACCCTCTAGGGTAATCCCACATGTTGCCTTCCAAAATAGGCCATGCTTGCACGTCGAGTTTCTTTGGCAAAACAATTCAAAATGATCATAAGTCCCTCGATGACGCTTTCGAAAGTCGCCTATCAAAATTATCAAGTCCCTTCAAGAAAATTGCCAAAGACACTTGGCACCATTGCATTCGTGGTCCATACGATGACCCGCGCCCGTCCCGTTAAACATCCTAAACGCAAGATTGTCCACCAAATTCAATGGTGGAACAAAATTGTTAAAAGAGGGTTGAAAACATAGAGAAAACCTTTGAGTACAATAGGGGTAGACCAAACTCTTAGTTACTTAAAGTCAACTTGCAAAAACACTTGCCTATTTTTCAAAACCACACTTCACAAACACTTTCAAAACGAACTTCCAAAAACATTTTGAAACATCTTTTCGAAAAGATACACACCGTTGTATATACTCAAACACGAGTCATTACAATGGTTGCCGAAACAAAGGCGTCTATTTCAAAACATTTTCAAAACACACACACACACACACACACCATTTTTCAAGCAATCAAAAATCAAGGCAAGTGATCTAAAAACCAAGTAACTAAGAGCCCATGGATAACCATGGATGAAAAGGGTGCTAATACCTTCGCTATTCATAATCTACCCCCCGAACCCACGAAACATCTCAAAAAAGGTTTTTACTATGCTTTTTAACCTTTCCTTTAGGATAAAATAAAAAGTCAGTGGCGACTCTTGCTAAACCGAACAAGTGCGAATACAAACGCAAAACTCAAGTCAGTTCTCCAACCGTATCACAGAACTGGCGACTCTGCTGGGGATTAAAATTTAAAAGTGGGGTTACCTTAGGGTTTTTAGATCACCCTCTTGCATGATTAATTGTTTTCTTTGTTTGCTTTACCTTTGTGGTTCTCTTGTTTGGGCTTGAAATCCTACACCCGGATTTGGGAAACATTCATAGATAGCAATACGTTGTGGAAACTGTGCGGGGTATACCGACACGGTTGAAGCAATAGCTATATTAGTGCGACATATTTGTGAGTACCGGTAACCCTTGAGTTCAATCAAGGAGAGTACGAGGCCGCTGAGTGATGTCACTAAGCACTAATGACCTAGAACCTTACTTGACCATCTTGGCCTTTTATTAGGGGTAGTGAGATGATCGGCTTTGGTGCAGTCCGAAGTTGGTAGATACTCGATACTACACCCATTGAGGGTTGTTTTCTTGGAATATTTTGGTCGCCAGTTAAGTGGCTAAATCAAAACGATGAACACAGAAAACAATCCAATGATATTGAGCTCCTTAGAACCCAGTTACTATTTATAGGACAGGTTTTTAAGCCAACTACACTCAAGAGGGTACTTACCTATGAAACCCATGCAAGCCTGAAACTAGGGTTTCGTGTGATTTGCCTGTACATATGTTTGTGCATACATCATGAACATCATAAAGCATCATATGCATACACTAACCGTTTCAAGGGTTTGGATCTTCACCTTTGTTCTTGTTTTGTAGGTCATGGAAATTCCACGCAGGAAAACTATCCAAGTCAATCTTGTGAAAATCCCTCCCCAACTAAAGGAGCTCACATCCAGAATTCCCGAAAGCTCCCCCTTCAGTGAAAGACATGGTAGACTACTCAGCCTAGTCAACACCAGCATTGAAGAAGACATGATGAAGGTTTTGTTCCAGTTCTTTGACCCCCTTCACCACTGTTTCACATTCCCCGACTACCAATTGGTGCCCACTTTGGAGGAATTTTCTCAACTCCTGAGAATTCCTATCCTTAATCAACTACCTTTCAACGGTACAGAAAAGGAACCAAAGCCTGAAGATGTTGCTCGAGCACTACACTTGCAACCATCCGACATCAAGGGGCATTGGGAAACTAGAAGCGGTGTCAAAGGCTTCTTGGCAAAATTCTTGTTTGAGAAGGCACAAGAGTGTTGGAATTCCTTGGACCTACAAGCCTTTGAAGAAATTGTGGCGCTCCTCACTTATGGGTTGGTCTTGTTCCCAAATCCTGACCAGCTTATAGATGTCAACGCTGTCAAGATCTTCTTATCCAGGAACCCTATACCTACATTTCTTGGGGACATCCTCCACTCATTTTACACACGAACAATGAGAAAGAGAGGTGTTCTCATGTGTTGTACTCCTCTCCTTGCAAGGTGGTTTATTTCGCACCTTCTACAGTCTATTTTGAAGAATGACCAAGGCCTAAAGTGGTCACAACGGTTGATGACCCTCACTCACTCTGATGTGCATTGGTGCTCTCGGTCCAGAGAGAATATCATCATCGTCGATCACTGTGGAGAGTTCCCTAATGTCCCATTACTTGGAATTAGGGGAGGCGTTACCTATAACCCTTGTCTAGCTTTGAGACAGTTTGGATATGCACGGAGGGATGGCCCCTACGACATGTTGATTCCCGACCTAGTTTTTGACTTCGACAACGATGTGCAAGGACTTCGCCAAAGATTCATCAGAGCCTGGAGGATGCCTAACAAGGTAGATACTAAGACGCTGGGGCACAAGAACTCCATTCCTCTTGAGCCTTATCTCAAGTGGGTCCGAACCCGAGCCCAGAGTCTAATGATGCCTTACCCTCATGTTCTCCCTGTGATTAGAGAGCCCGTCAAGAAAGGAGAGGTTCCCTACACCGTCCGGTACCCCGACATGCCAACGTCATGGGAGGAGATGCAGAAGAGTTGGATCCAGCTCAGGGAAGAGAGAGATACTTTTGAAGCCAGCTTCTACGCCAGTGAGAAGAAGGTCTTGGAGCTTACCCGCCGACTCCATGAGGAAGAGACTCTCAACACCTACATCGCACCAAAGAGGATGCGCAATGTCTTTTTACCTTGAGAAGTTTTTTGTAATATTTGGCCCATGGGGCATTTATGTACTGACAAATTTCTTCTTATTAATATGACGTGTGTTCTTCTTTGTTTGCAGCAACTGTGAATTTCTAAAATCCTTGAATGCATTGCATACATAAGCATACCATTCATCATGTGGATAAGCAGGTCTCCACACCAGGTTTCCTTATCTTTCTGTTGTTTATTTCAGTAAGATGGATCTCGAGCAAACGGTCAAGGACTTGCAGTCTCAAAACGCACAGTTTCAACAACTCCTGATGACCTTGGCTAAGGGTCAGGAGGATCTGAAAACCCTGCTTGGGAACAAAGACCAAGTAAAGAAGAAGAAGAAGAGAGTCGGGGTGGCTACCTTGGGGAGAAGGTTTGAAGGTGAAGCCAGAAGAGTGCTTGAATTTCCCCCTACTTCTGAGGAGGGAACCAGTAAAGGGAATGCGGCTGCAGTACCTTCCGAGTCCGATATGGAAGAAGAGGAGGCTGAAGAGGACGAAGACTACTCGGATCAACAATACCCGCCGGCTGATGACAAGTACAAGAGTTTGGAGGACAGGTTGGCAGCTATGGAGCTGCAGAGAGTTCCAGGCTTGGATTTCGAAGATTTGGGATTAATTGCTGGAATTGTGATCCCCCCGAAGTTCAAAGTGCCTATTTTTGCAAGGTATGACGGGCTGTCCTGCCCAAAAATGCACCTAAGGTCATATGTCCGAAGAATCCAACCTCACACATCTGACAGAAACCTTTGGGTACATTTCTTTCAAGATAGCCTGTCTGGCACTCAGCTAGATTGGTTCTACAAGCTGGAAAGGTCGGAGATACGTAGTTGGGAGGATCTGGCAACTGCTTTTTATCGCCAATATCAGTACAACTCTGACCTGGCACCAACCAGTACTCAGCTACAGAGTATGGGAATGGCCTTAGGTGAGGGATTTAAGGAATACGCCCAGAAATGGCGCGATCTGGATGGAAGGGTGCAGCCGCCTATTTCCGATAGAGAACTTGTTGACATGTTCCTTGGGACCCTGTCTGGTCCATTCTTTAATCATTTGATCGGTAGCTCTTCCTCGGGGTTTACTGAATTAATTCTGACTGGCGAGCGGGTAGAAGCCGGTATCAAGAATGGGAAGATTCAGAAGGATGCCTCTGCATCTACAATTTCTAAGAAACCATTTCCAGCAAAGAAGGAAACCGCAGTTGTGTACTCTTAGAGAGGAGCAGGAAGAAGTGAGCGTCGGTCGACTGTGGGGGCCGTAATGATCCAAAATCCATCAAACGATCAGCCTCGCAAAAACCAGTCCAGACCTAAACAGCAATGGGCAGAACGGCCACCACGGCAGTTCACCCGTATCAATATGACACCTGCACAAGTTCTTCCACACCTGTTGAAATTGAATCTCACCAAGATTAGGGAAGCACCAAAGGTTGTGAATACTGCTTCATCGCACTATCATCCCCATGCTAAGTGCGCCTACCATTCCGATAGCGTCGGACATGATACAAATGATTGTTGGGCGCTCAAAAATAAAATCCAAGACTTGATAGATGCAAAAGAGGTGGAGTTCGATGCTCCAGAGAAGCCGAACGTGATATCTGCTCCGATGCCGAAACATGGTCGAAATGTCAATGCTATTGAGGAAGATTTGTATGTTTCGGATGTCAATGACCTGATGACTCCTCTATTAACAATCAAGTTAAACCTGCTAAGAGCCGGGATTTTCCCGGGATGCAAAGAAGACTGCTACTGTTGTTACTCTCTACCATTTGATTGCCCGTCACTGAAGAAAGGCATCCAAAGCCTGATGGACAGTCGACAAATTCTGTTTGAGAAGATTCCTGCTATTCCAACCCCTACTGAAGATATCTCAATTATCACCATTCACGCCAATCTTTCCAAGGCCGTCAGAAAGCCTATTAAGATTACATCAGCTACAAAGATTGTTCCCTTGAAAATAACTATGCCTGGGCCTGTCCCCTACAGTTCTGACAAGTCAATACCCTGGAATTACGGTGGAGACATCTACTACCATGGTGTTAAACAAGTTGAAGTGACTGAAGAAAGCTTTGATGAAGAGGATGCCAGCTTTGGAAACGTTGCTGGTACAAGCAAGATCACCCGAAGTGGGAGAATATTTTCTCCAGAGATTGCCCCCCCAAAGGCAATCTTTGGACCCTCAGCTGCTGCCAGAGATAATCCTGCGCCAATAAAACTTTCCGCCGAAACTCTGTTGATTGAAGAGACTGTTACTCCTGTTGTTGTCCCTCCTTCTCTAGCTGATAAGGGGAAAGGGATCCAAGATGAGCTCGTCAGGACGAGGGCTCAACCTTTGGTCATCCCGGAGACCTCTAAGAAAGAGATGGAGGAGATCTTGAAGATAATTAAAAAGAGTGATTATGACGTGGTAGAGCAACTGGGGCAAACCCCCTCGAAGATCTCCATGTTAGCATTACTACTTTGTTCTGAGGCGCACGCCAAAGCATTGATAAAATTCCTGAAGACAGCCCATGTGCCCTAGGAAACCTCTGCAGACCAATTCCAAAATTGCGTGGCCAGCCTTACTGCAGACAATGGATTAGGTTTCTTTGATGTCGACCTAACTCCTAAAGGCAGAAATCACAATGACGCTTTGCACGTTTCAGTCGAGTGCCGAGGGACCACTCTCGCACATGTCTTGGTCGACACCGGTTCTTCGCTAAATGTACTGCCTAAGAAAGCTTTGGACCGGTTGGATTGTGAAGGTTTAGAGCTGAAGCCGAGTGATATTATTGTTAGAGCTTTTGATGGTTTGAAGAGAATGGTCCATGGGGAAGTTGATATTCCCATCAAGGTGGGCACTGAGGTGTTTAAATCTACGTTCTATGTGATGGACATCCGTCCATCATACTCTTGCTTGCTAGGTAGGCCTTGGATCCATCATGCGGGGGCTGTCACCTCCTCCTTGCATCAGATGTTGAAGTACCCTGTCAAAGGAAAGATCATAACCGTCCACGGTGAAGAGGAGTATATGATCAGCCACCTGAACTCTTTCCGATATGTAGAGGTGGAGGGTGAATTCATTGAGACGCTGTTCCAGCACTTCGAGGAAGTCTCTCCTGAGGTGGAAGTGGCAAAAGTGGTAGCTGAGGTACCAAAGCAGATGGCCAGGATGGCATCTCTGAAAGACGCAAAGGCTGCATTGAAGGAAGGGAAGAGCTCAACATGGGGTCAGTTGCCCGATATTCCTCACAAAACAGACAACTTTGGTTTAGGATTCACTACTGCGGGGCAGAAAGCTATGGGTCGCTCAAAGATTGAAAGAACACCTGTCAAAATTTCCCCTTATGGAATCAACGCTTTGGAGGGTGAAGACGAAGAGGCCAACATTGAAGATTGGATCTACCCAACCATCGAAGGAGGACTACGCAACTGGGAGGCAAAGGATTTTGTCCCCATTACTTTTATTAATCAGTAATTATCTGTCAAACATTTCCTGTTGGTTTGTAATATTTACTCTTGAACAATCCGTACACTACTTTTTCACCTCGTGTCTTACCCGGGGCATGCAGGTCCATTTGTAAGGGTGTTGATTATTTTCATATCCATATGCCATGTTTAATGATTCATTGGACGTTTTTCATGGATAAACTGCTGTGTTCATTTTCTTTCCCTTTTTGCATTTTGTTTGTTTAAGGATGGCTATCCCTTACACACACCCACACTCACAAATGCAGGTATCCATCCACTCTGGATTCTATGGGTAACTATTCTGCTATGTCCTTCAATAACTCTGAAGATCTGGTCAATCAAGCTGAGTATGAAGATGGTGAAGGTTGTGAAGTACCGGAAGAGCTGGCCAGACTTTTACAGCAAGAAGAAAAGGCCATCTTGCCTCACGAAGAGTTGTTGGAAACTGTCAACTTAGGAACAGAGGAAGGCCGGAAGGAAGTACAAGTGGGTGCCAATCTGGAACCGAGTGTCAAGGAGCGCCTGATACAGCTGTTGAATGAATAGGTCGAAATCTTCGCCTGGTCTTATGAAGACATGCCTGGGTTGGATACCGATATAGTAGTTCATCACCTGCCTACCAAGGAAGATTGCCTTCCGGTAAAACAAAAGGTCCGCCGGATGCGTCCGGAAATGTCCGAGAAAATCAAAGCTGAGGTTATGAAACAATTTGATGCCGGATTTCTAGCGGTGACGTCTTACCCTCAGTGGATTGCCAACGTGGTGCCAGTACCGAAGAAGGATGGTGAGGTCCGAATGTGTGTGGATTACCGGGATTTGAATAGGGCGAGCCCTAAGGATGATTTCCCTCTGCCTCATATCGACGTTCTGGTTGATAACACTGCCCAACATAAAGTTTTCTCCTTCATGGACGGTTTTTCCGGTTATAATCAGATCAAGATGGCTCCTGAAGACATGGAGAAGACCACTTTTATTACTCAGTGGGGCACCTTTTGCTACAAGGTCATGCCTTTTGGGTTGAAAAATGCTGAGGCAACCTACCAACGTGCCATGGTTGCTTTATTTCATGACATGATCCATCATGAAATTGAAGTATACGTCGACGATATGATTGCAAGGTCCCAAACTGAGGAGGAACACCTTGACCACCTACAAAAGCTGTTTGACCGTCTGAAGTTGTACAAGCTGAGGTTGAACCCAAATAAGTGCACCTTTGGGGTGAGATCTGGAAAATTGCTAGGCTTCATCGTAAGCGACAAAGGTATTCAAGTAGATCTTGCCAAAGTGAAAGCCATACAAGAGATGCCGGCTCCCAAGACAGAGAAAGAAGTCAGAGGCTTTCTAGGATGATTGAACTACATTTCCCGATTCATCTCGCATCTAACCGCTACCTGCGAACCAATCTTCAAGCTGCTGAAGAAAGATCAAGTAGTACGTTGGAACGACGAATGTCAGGCCGCTTTCGAAAGAATCAAAGAGTATCTCCAAGAACCACCCATTCTTATGCCACCGGTTGAAGGAAGACCTCTAATCTTATACTTGACGGTACTTGACAACTCAATGGGGTGTGTGCCGGGGCAGCATGACGAGTCTGGCCGAAAAGAGCACGCTATTTATTACCTTAGCAAAAAGTTTACCGACTGTGAGACCCGATACTCACTGCTCGAGAAAACTTGTTGCGCTTTGGTATGGACTGCTCGCCGCTAAGACAGTATATGTTGACTCACACTACTTTGTTGATTTCAAAAATGGATCCAATCAAGTACATATTCGAAAATCCCGCCTTGTCTAGAAGAATAGCAAGATGGCAAATGATCTTGACGAAATATGACATCCAGTACACGACTCAAAAAGAAATCAAGGGAAGTGTACTGGCAGACCACTTGGCACACCAGGCAGTGGACGATTACCAACCAATGAACTTTGAATTTCCAGACGAGGATATCATGGTAGTAACTGATTATGAAGTACCTGGACTGGATGAAGGACCTGAGGAAGGATCTCGATGGTCTATGCACTTTGACGGAGCCTCGAACGCTTTGGATAATGGTATCAGCGCTGTGATCATATCCCCTAAAGGCACTCATACTCCACTCACTGCCCGGCTATGTTTCGACTGCACCAACAATATGGCAGAGTATGAAGCATGTATCATGGGTCTTCAAGCTGCAATTGACTTAAGGATCAAATTTATGAGTGTCTTCGGAGATTCCGCTCTCGTGATCAATCAGATCAAAGGCGAGTGGGATACGAAACACCCAAATCTTATTCCTTACAAGGAGTATGTGCTGACATTGGTTCCCCATTTCGAAGAGATAACATTTGAACACTTCCCGAGAGAGGAGAATCAGTTAGCATACGCGTTAGCTACGATGTCTTCTATGTTCAAAGTCAAATGGGACAATGAGGCGCCCGGGATCATTATTTGGAAAAAGGATGAACCTGCACATTGCTGCGATCTCGAGATCGAAGAAGTAACAGAAAAACCCTGGTATCATGAAGTGAAGAGGTACCTTGAAGCTCAAGAATATCCTGAAGACGCTTCTGTTAATGACAAGAAGTTCCTGAGAAGGTTTGCAGCAAAATTCTTCCTCAGCAATGGCATTCTCTACAAGCGAAACCATGATTCAACCTTACTGCGTTGCGTAGATAAGACTGAAGCAGAAAAGATCATGGCAGAGCTGCATGAAGGTACCTTTGGAACGCATTCTAGTGGACATACCATGACAAAGAGAATCCTTCGGGCAGGGTATTTCTGGTCCACAATGGAAGCCGACTGTTATCAGCATTCCCGGACCTGTCATAAATGCCAAATCTATGTTGATAAAGTGCACATTCCTCCGGTTCCTCTAAACATTTTGACAGCTCCTTGGCCTTTTGCGATGTGGGGCATTGATATGATCGGCGAAATCAGACCTACGGCATCTAACGGGCACCGCTTTATCCTAGTAGCAATTGATTACTTCACAAAATGGGTTGAAGCAGCCTCCTATGCTACTGTAACCAAGAATGTCGTGGCACGGTTCATTCGGCATAACTTGATCTGCCGCTACGGTGTACCTGAGAGGATCATTACGGATAATTGTACCAATCTTAACAACAAGATGATCACTGAACTCTGCGAGCAATTCAAGATACAGCACCACAACTCTTCCCCCTACCGGCCGAAGATGAATGGGGCTGTAGAAGCAGCTAATAAGAATATCAAAAAGATTGTGCAGAAGATGACAGTAACCTATAAAGATTAGCACGAAATGTTACCATTCGCTCTTCATGGGTACCGTACCTCAGCGCGAACGTCAACAGGGGAAACTCCCTTTGCTTTGGTCTATGGCATGGAGGTGGTCTTGCCTATTGAAGTCCAGATACCCTCTCTCCAAATAATGAAGGATGCGGGATTGAACGAAGATGATTGGATCCAGACTCGGCTTGATCAATTAAACCTAGTTGACGAAAAAAGACTTACTGCTATCTGTCATGGTCAGGCATACCAAAAACGGATGATCAAGGCATTTAACAAGAAAGTCAGACGACAGGAGTATCGAGTTGGGGATCTGGTAATCAAGCGCATTATCTTGCCGCAAAGTGATCCCAGGGGCAAATGGACTCCTACTTACGAAGGACCGTTTGTGATCAAGAACATATTTTCTGGTGGCGCAATGATTCTGACCACCATGGATGGCGATGATTTGTTGCACCCCGCGAATGCAGACATAGTCAAAAGATACTACGCATGAAATAACCCGACAAGTAGAAAACCCGAAAGGGCGACTTGGGCAAAAATGGGCATCCCGGTGAACCGAAAACCCGAAAGGGCGGTTCGGGCAAAATTAGGGATAAAACAAAAATTTGTACACCCGGCAAGTCGAAAACCCGAAAGGGCGGCTTGGGTAAAAAGGGGTTTCCCGGTGGATCAAAAACCCGAAAGGGCGGTTCAGGCAAAAGTTAGGGAATTAAAGCGTATGACTATGTCTCGTCGGATCACTTTAAGGACAATCTCTTCATCAACGAACTCCAAGCTTCTGATCAATCCAGTCTTCGGCAGGCGAAGCATTGAATGGACAAATGTTCAGAGTTGTGAAGGCTATAGCAGAATGGAACCCCATAGAGTTATTTCACATAGCCATCTTGCTTTTGTATAAAACTTTCAATTTTTACGGCGACATCCTCTTACTAGGATGCCTGTCTCCTTTGTACAAAGACACTCATAGAAAGTTAATACAAATACTTTTCCAAATACACCAAATTTGCTTTGTCTTTCTTTCAAACTTATGTTTACTCAAGAAACGTCCAATGTTTTGTTAAGTAGGCATATGCATTTGAACATAGTCATTTCCTCTCAAATCAGGAAAAGACGATTACTGATAGGTGGAAGGTACAGATAGATGTCTCGATGCCCTTTCAGAAGGAGTCCCCAAACAGAGTTTAACTCTAGGATCCCCAGCAGAACAAGAGCTTTCTCAAAGCTGATCTCCCCAGCCAGAGAGCCTTCCAGAGCTTAGTTCCCCCCAGAGATAAATTTCAGCACTCCCAGTAGAGTCCTAAAATTTGAAAATCCTATCCCCAGCGGAGCTAAAACTTCCAACTGTCAATCCCCATTGGAACCAGACCAGTGAACATCCTCCCCACAGAGATACTTCCCACCAGACTGAAGATTCTCAATCTTACCTCTCCAGCTTAAGTCTACCAGGTCCTGAACTCCCCAGCAGAGATCGTCAGAATTCTCTCACCCCGCAAGTCACCGAGGAGTTCCAATCCCCAGCAGTGGTCCTAAGACCCCACAACAAGTGAAGATCTTGTTCCCCAAGCATTTAGCAGACAACAGGGATTTCTGATCCTCAGTAACCCCAGAGTTCTTCCATTATGGGTTTATTTCCCCAACATTTGTCCAGGATTTATTCTCCAGAACAAGTTACATTTCAGATTGATCGGTCGTTCGCAAACTCCTTCATCATCTGTGGGAGGCTACAGTCGTCGAAGATCAGATTCTCACAAAATTCAAGTTATGAAGCCCGGACTCGACCGGATAACATCTTAATCTCTACAACACATTGTGAAGACCGGACTGCGACCGAATAACAATGTCAGACAATCACCAAGCCTGGATTACGACCTGATAGTGGGATCTCCTGAATTCAAGTTATGAAGCCCGGACTCGACCGGATAACATCTTAATCTCTACAGCACATTGTGAGGACCGGACTGCGACCGGATAACAGTGTCAGACAATCGCCAAGCCTGGATTACGACCAGACAACAGTCAAGAATACTACGGAGTCTGGAATCGACCAGATAGTGGTATATCTTCAACACAAGTCGTGAAGCCCGGATTTGACCGGATAGCAGCTTATTAAGTTATTGTGAAGCCTGGATTATGACCAGTTGACAATACGAGTTATTATGAAGCCTGGATTACGACCAGTTGACAATACAAATTTCTGTGAAGCCTGGATTACAACCAGAACAGCAGTCAAAAACGCTACGGAACCTGGAATCGACCAGATAGTGGTATATCTTTAACAGAAGCCGTGAAGCCCGGATACGACCGGAAGGCAGCATAGCAAGCTATTGTGAAGCCTGGATTACGACCAGATGACAATACGAGTTTCTGTGAAAGCCTGGAGATCGACCAGATAACAGTTAAGCATTAGCAGAATGAAGACCCATTCTCGGTTCTTCACAAAATATTCAAATATTCTCCAGTGAAGACCTCCTCAAGACAGGAATTCACCAGTAACTTGGCATACAACCCAAGCTCCTGATCCCCCAGCAGTGGTCCCAGGACTCCTCTTCTTCAACGATCAAAGATTCTTGCCCTACCCAGCAGCCAAGGATTTATTTTCCCCGGCAGTAGTCAGGATTCCTTTATCTTCAACCATCCAGGATTCATCTATCCTCAGCAAGACAGCTCATCAGCTTACATGTGCATTCATCACATTCATATCATGAACATTGATATAACATACATTGCATCATGCATCATGACATTGCATACGATTAACTCTTTACCTTTTCAGGTGAGATCAGTCGACAGACAAAAATCATCATCTCCCGAGATTCATCCAGAAATAGTTCAGATATGACCCAGACACGGCGACATTCTGATACCTATTCCAGATTCAACCCGATACAGTTTTATACGGACTCATCATTAGGAAACCCTACACCGGTTCCTTCTCAACTTCAAGACTTCTGAAAATAGTTTACGGATTCTTCCCAACACCGGATGTTAATCTATCACTTGTTCAGATGTAACTTTTGAAAACAGTTTACGGACACTTCCCAACAACAGATGCTGCTCTATTGCCTATTCAACTCCAACTCCTGAAAACAGTTTACAGATTCTCCAAACACGGATGTCAATCTATTGCTTGTTCAGACCCCCAGTTCAGAGATGTTCCAAAACATGGATACCTTTCTGATACTCGTCCATTCACCAGTAACATACAGTTCAACAATCACCTTCAGATGGCATCTATAAGCCCATCCCCCTCCAGACATCTCCAGATGGCATCTTTAAGCCCATCACCAAATGGCATCTTTAAGCCCATTCCCTCTACCATCACATCACCGAGTGCAAATTTTCTGGGCACTCTAGTGTCCAATCTCCTTTTACCCTCGAGTCGCGAAAGGCAAACTTGCCAATCTAACTCTTCAGGTCCAAGAAGATTGAACAGGGGCAACTGTTGTACCCCAAAATTTGCCCTCGCATTTTTCCTCAAGAAATCACAGCTGCGGGCGTTTCCTGATTTTCCAGACTAGTTCAAGAATCAATCAAACAGACTTTTCTCGTCAGTCAGATAAAATTAGGGTTTTCATGGCTTTGGAGCAGTTCATACAGTTTTCTTAGGGTTTGTTTGATTTTAGCTTGAGTTTTGATCAGGCGAACGCTTCTTTGGCTTTTAATCAAGAAATAGGGTTTTGTGCGCGTATTTCTCAGAAAGGATTATCTTTACAGTTTCTTTTCGGTTTACTCTGAAATTTGGATTGAGACGTTTGAATCAAGAAAACTGCAGATTGTTGTTTAATCAGTAAAGGCTAAAGCACTTGACTTGAGATGAGATAAAAGTTGAGGCGTTTAAATTAAGAATCTACAGTGATTGATTTGATCAGTAAAAGGATAAATATCTGGATATTGGTTTGATTAACTGTGCATTGGATACTTGTAGCGCCAGGTTTATTACTCAATGATAAGGCCAAAATGTTCGTTAATTATTTTTTCTAAAGTCAGAATAATTGGATACTTCCAGTTATTTTAATTTTAAGAAATTCAGATGATTAAATGAACATTGAATTGAGAGAAGAATTAATTGATCAAGTTGGCTTTTTTATTTATCTTCAATTATTCGTTACAATTATTATTTGAATACAGTATTTTACAAAGTATTCTAATGATGATTACAATAATTGAAAGGGAATAAAAAGATTTGATTGGTCAATAAAAGGACTTTTATTTATCTTTAAATTATTTGTATAATTGTTATTGTTTACAAAAATGTTTACAATAATAATGTTACAGTAATTTAAATTGAAATAAAACAATGTCCTAAAAATTCTAAATCTTCATCTTCTATCCAATGCTCCCTTGATGCTCTTTTGATTTTTATCTGCAAAGAATAAGAAAAGAAGAAAAAAGTCAAAGCAGAGAAAAATAGTTAAAGCAGGCAGATAAAAAAGGTTCATCATTAAAAACAAATCGCCGGAATCAGTTTTACCCTCTTTGCAAATCGCGGGATTTCTCCCGGTTCACAAAGAAGGATGGATTGCTTGCAATGAAACATGAATGCACAAAGTTATGGTTTTTGCACAAATTCAAAATTCTTAAGCATGCTGCATAATTCAAAACCTGCATAGTTCAAAACCAAACAGCATATGCAAGTATAAATCCAAAGGCAAACTGAGTTCCAATGTCAAAGCAACTAAGTCAAAAAGCTGCCAAAAGGTGCACAGCTGCCCAAAAGATACCTCAAGATGCCAAAGCATCAAAAAACTGTCATAAAGATGCAGGAAAATATGGAAGCAGTACAGAGACAAAACTACCTATGCAAGCAAGCAAGTTCCATCTCATCATTTTCAGCCATTTGTTTTTTCAGAAAAAGGACAAATGTAAACAATATTAAATGTTTAAAATTTGTCAAGAGAGAGAAAGAGAGAGGAAAAGAATGGGCTTACAGGTTTAGGCATGAAGACAATATATGTAAAACTGCAATAAAATAGTGGGACAGAAGGCAGAGATATGAAGAAATTAGAATGCAAACAAAAACTGTCAATAAAAAGAAACAGAATTTTCTTTCCACAATTAAACCTTCAAACCGGATTCAAACCCTGAACCCTTTTTTGGGGGCATATAACAACAGCAAGCCCTGCGTTCAACAAGAAAAAAAGATATACAAACCTGAACCATCAAAAAGCAAAAGCCAAAACAGATATCAAAGACAGCACAAGCTTTAAACCAGTGGACATAACCACAAACTGAAAAGCCCTTGAGAACATACAAGCCATAACCTGTCAAGTTGGGAACCGGCATCAAGCTCATTACCAACAAAAACCTGTAATAACTTACAAACCTGCCTGAAGCTCTCAAACAAGTTCAAAAAACAACTAGCAAACCCTGTCAAGCCTAAGCCATGAACCAGTGAACCTGTCAAGCCTCCAACTCGTTCCAAACCCTTCAAAAAATGGCCAACCTAAAAACCTTTACCCTCACCTGTCAAGCTTTGTCAAAACATCCCACCAATGCCATAGCCTAAACATTCGAACGCATACAGAATCCCCCAAAGCCCTCAGAACTTAGGGCTCATCACTGGGCAAGAAATCATCACCTCATAATCCCTAAGGGCAACACACAGTAGCATACAGAATCAATACCAAGCCCTCAGAAAAAAACTTCCATCACTGGGCCAACATTCAAATCAGTCTCAAAAACATGGCAACTGTATCCAACGTATTCAACATACAAGACTAGCATACAGAAACGAGGAAGAGAAAGATTCAAGTCAATACAACAAGGCAACCAGAAAGTGGAGATAAAGAAGTATACAGAAGCAAGAGGGCGGGCATCAAGGCAACGGAGAAGAAGAGGAAAAGAGATCAAACAAAGGTTCTCAGTTCATTATCATCATCAAACCTGAAGAGCCAAACACAGGATACCAACTTCCAGCAAGCTAGTTTCAGCGTCATCGTCCCTCCGCCGTCAAGCCTCCTGAGCACCGCCGTCTTCATTCCTCTTCCGTCTCCAAGAGGTAGCATTCCTCTTCTTTCCCTTCCCTTTTACAACCTCAAATAACCACAAACAACACAAAATCAGAATCAATAATGGAAGAATCATGACATGCAAGACACAAATTGTTAAAACCCTAAAAAACGCTAAGATAAAAGTTGTCACCTTGAACGAACCATCGCATGCTTGGCCGTGGAGAGGAGGATGTAGAGGCGGCGCTGGTGGCTTGGGCGAAGAAGGAAACTCAGGCGAAGGCGAACGAGATGACGAACGAAGATGGAACGAAAACGGCGCGCCTCTGTCAAACCCCAATCCGTTCCAAATGAACACAAAATCATCAAACCCTAAAAACAAATGTTATGAGACCTGATGGGCCTCGCCCCATTCTTTCCCTTAAGCCCAAAGCGTTCCAATTCATACCCCCTCCCTTGGCTTCTGTTTTAATCATGTTTGGGCCAAGATGACCCACCCTTAAGCCCGTTTCTTTTATACATAACTTAACCCTTTTTTTTCTTGATAAAAAATATTACTAACCCTTTTAAAGAATACTGAATTATATTAATAATTAAAACTTAAAACTTTTTCTTTTCTTTTATTTAAACTCTTTTTTATTTTTGATGAAAATTTAACTTAAAACATTTATCAAAGATACATAAAAAATAGGTTTTTAGTTTGAGTATTCTTTTTAACTAAAAAAGGCTTTGTAAATAAATACTAATACATAAAAATAATTCTTAAGATAATACTTTTCATTTTTCTAAAAAAAATACTTTCTTTGTACATAATTACATAATTTTTTCTTTAAAGTTAATATTTTTCTTTCCTTAAAATTAAAACTTTTATGTGTACATATTTAACCAAAGTACAAAACACGAATATACGTTTAATAATTAAGTTAACAATACTTAATTTTCCTATTAATACATTAACATTTTGCCACTTGTAAATAAATTACACTTACACATACACAATACATTTTACATTTGATACATTATACATTTGCTATTCTTACACTTTGCTATACATTACATTGTTTACATTTGATCGCGATTCGATTTGGTTGTAATTATTTAAGTCTCATCCCCCTTTGTGAATTTGTACCCCCACTCCCGGATACTATTTGTAATAGCGTAGACTTCAAAATTCCTGCAATTTACCGCTTTCGAATTATACCATGATTAGACCTAAGGTTTGCATGTACATAAAATCAAACGCTAGATAACCTAATACAAGACAAATACATGAAATCAATACACAATCACACTTGCACCCTCTAGGGTAATCCCACATGTTGCCTTCCAAAATAGGCCATGCTTGCACGTCGAGTTTCTTTGGTAAAACAATTCAAAATGATCATAAGTCCCTCGATGACGCTTTCGAAAGTCGCCTATCAAAATGATCAAGTCCCTTCAAGCAAATTGCCAAAGACACTTGGCACCATTGCATTCATGGTCTATACGATGACCCGCGCCCGTCCCGTTAAACATCCTAAACGCAAGATTGTCCACCAAATTCAATGGTGGAACATAATTGTTAAAAGAGGGTTGAAAACATAGAGAAAACCTTTGAGTACAATAGGGGTAGACCAAACTCTTAGTTACTTGAAATCAACTTGCAAAAACACTTGCCTATTTTTCAAAACCACACTTCACAAACACTTTCAAAACGAACTTCCAAAAACATTTTGAAACATCTTTTCGAAAAGATACACACCGTTGTATATACTCAAACACGAGTCATTACAATGGTTGCCGAAACAAAGGCGTCTATTTCAAAACATTTTCAAAACACACACACACACACACCATTTTTCAAGCAATCAAAAATCAAGGCAAGTGATCTAAAAACCAAGTAACTAAGAGCCCATGGATAACCATGGATGAAAAGGGTGCTAATACCTTCCGTTTTCATAATCTACCCCCCGAACCCACGAAACATCTCAAAAAAGGTTTTTCCTGTGCTTTTTAACCTTTCCTTTAGGATAAAATAAAAAGTCGGTGGCGACTCTTGGTAAACCGAACAAGTGCGAATACAAACCCAAAACTCAAGTCAGTTCTCCAACCGTATCACAAGAACCCTTTGTCTTTAGAAACATAAGTCTTCAGCATTTGGACTTGTTCATCAGAACTTCTATCTTCATATCTTCAGAACATGGTTTCTTGACCGTGTATCAAAGTTCAAACTTCAGAGCCTTCTGAAGTGGTTTTCTACTGTTCATCAAAACTTGTGTAGTGCAGAAACGGAATTAGAAGATGTTTGTTAAATACTAAATACAACAAACATTAGAGTACCAAAATTGTTCATACAAACATACTCGTTGTTATCATCAAAACTTAGAGATATAATTGCAGAACCAAATCTTGTTCTAACAATCTCCCTCTTTTTGATGATGACAAAACTATGTATTTTTATAACACAATTTTGTACATAATCAGAAAAAGTATCAGAAATAAGAATGGTAAGAAATACTTATCCTTTATGAAAATCCCCCTGAATCTAAGACTTGGTAAATATCGTATATCCTTATTATGAACCATCTGGGTAAAACTCCCCCTGGTTGCAATAGATCAGATATTGAGATCTTAAGAGTCTTGATTCTTGATGCCAATCATGCCAATTGAGATCTTGAACCCTTGGTATCATAAAGACAGATTCCAAATTTCAATTTAAAGCCAGATTATGAACTTAAACTTCTCAGAGTCTGATTCCAAAAGTTAAACAAAACCTTGTTCAACATTTTCAGATCTTGATTTCAATCAGTGTTCACGATTTCTGAAAAAGAAAACAATTCTAACAGAAATATAAGTTTATCTTGGTTAAATTGTAAGCAGAATTTTTTCAGAGAATTTGATTATTAGAATCAAATTATTTCTTGAGTTATTTACTCCCCATTTTTGTCATATTCAAAAAGGTAATTATGTGTGAAAAACATAAAAACATAAGAAGTAAAAGAAGAATCTGTAAGAAGAAAATAACAAGTAAACAAAACGAGACTTCATTAGAATTCAAAATAAAAACATTAGAAGAAAGAAGAAAAACAAAACAAACATACAAAGTCCTAAGGTTCAGAGCAAAAGGAAAAATCCTAAGATCCTAAGTTCAAAAAGAGGATGGGGTTGGAGCAGAAATCTTTTCCAGAATCAGCTGAAGCATTGTCTGAACTCGATCATTAACAACCTTTTATTGAGTCATGCTTTTTATGAAGACTTTTTGCTCGTCTCTGATTTCACCAATTTCTTTTCCATACGTAAAATGGAAGGATCAGAAGATGAGACAACCATAGCTTCTTGCCTTTCTCTTTCTGCTGCTTTAGCCTCCTGAGCTAATATGGCTTCTTCAGCATCTATAGCATCTTCCTCAGATTTGATCCTAGCTTCTTCAAGCGCTCTGGCTTCAGCTTCTCTTTTCTTTGCAGCAAAGACTTCGAAGACTCTAATTCTTTCTTTGGCTTCTTCTCTTTCAGTCACCATATGAACTCCAGCAGCTCTAGATGCTTCGGGAAAGCACATCAACATCTCAAAATTAGAAGACATCCACTTCATAAAAAGCTTCCAAGAATCATTCATATCCTAAGGCTTAGAACTTGAACTTGCTTCTTCTTGCATCTTTGCAACCTTCTTATTGTCCTTGATTCGAAACTGTTGTACCCCAAAATTTGCCCTCCCATTTCCTCAACATTTTCTCATCACAAGACCCTTGAAGATCAAGATCCAGTTAGGGTTTCCTCTGCTCAAGACTTCTCCTTGCACTGTGGACTCAAATTAGGGTTTGTGTTTGCCCAAGGATGTTTTGACCTAAAATTCCTAAGATGACTTTCATGTTTCATGTTTGACTCACAAGATTACCCATACCAGGTTTCAAATCTTGATTCCAAGTTTTGCCCAGTCAATTGGACAGTTGACCTAGAAATCAGCTGTATTGGGGAAAAAGTCAACTGTGGCCAAATTGACAGTCAAACCTCATGAAATTTGACCCACATCAACATTATGAACTCATATGGACCATTTGATCAAGTTTGGATCTCAATTCCACAAGAAATTTGATCAGATCACCAAAAGGGCAAAATGGTCATTTTTAGGGTTTTGACTGCACAAAGGCAATTTTTGACTGTTTGACCTAGCCAATGGCAAATCAAGCTCACATATGGACTCAAGGACTCAATGAAATGGTCTTGACACATTCATCAAGCTCAAAAGATCCCAAGTACACAAGGTTGACAGTTGAATTTCCCAGTCAATTGATCAATTTTGACTGTATACTGAAAAGTCAAACTTTGACTTTTTGGTCAAAATCAAGAGTCAAGATTCATTTTTCATCAAAACATGCCAAATCATGAAACTTGTTCACCAAGAAATCACAAAATGCAAATTAGGGTTTGAAAATGGAATTTTTCATAACTTAGAATTTTTCTAAGTTATGAAAAACCCTAATTTTTTCCCAACTTTGCCCCATCTTTTCACCAAGATCCATTTGGATTCAAACAAAAGTCAAAACATGAAAGTTGTAGCTTGTTGCATAATCTACAACTTTGATTCACAAAGTTTTCTCATTTGAAGCTTGTATCTCAAGTTACAATTTTTTGAATAAGGGCACTAAACCATTTTTAACTTAGTGAAATTTTAACCTATTTTGACAAGGTTTTCTACCCCACTTCAAGGCCATTTTCCACACCCTTCCACTTGGAATTTCAACTTGCATTTCAAAGATGGATTGTAGTACACATTCCAAGCTTTCCAAAATGTCCAAAAACTTCTCAAACAACCTCATAACTTGAGAGATTCGAATTTCACAATATAGCAAAAACTCACCTTTGAATTGGCCATTTTCCATGTTCATAGTTTGTGTAAACTTCTCTAAATCAGCATGCCCTTGATTACAGGTCCTTGAACCATTCCATACTCAATAATTTAATGCATATTCAATGTGTTAAAGTGTTGTTCCATGAGTGCAAGCATTGTATGCAAGATTAATCCTAAACTAGATAAAGTGAACTTTCCATTTTTGAAAAGATTAGCTTTATGTCCAATTGCAAATCAAGAAAGTACAAGCTAAATCCTTTTGGCACAAGATTATGGACAAGTTGCTCTGATCAAGAGAAGATTATGCAGCACATTAGGAGGCCCCCTACATGCCTAGAAAGCCAAGTTGCATTTGTTTGCTTCAAGTTGAAGAAAAGTGCATAACTTGTGACAACTTCAATCTCAGCTCACCAACACAAGAACAAAGCTATCAAACACATTCCATAGAACATATCCAAGCTTTTGCACGAGCCCTTGACCTCCAAAGCACCCTCCATCTCAGAATCATCCTCAAACTGCAAAAACAGAGTTGCCTCTGCAGTTTGAGTGCCAATTCCCATTTCCCTCGAGCATTCTTACCAAAATCAATTCATACACATTCCCTAGCATGTATGCAAGCAAACCATGACCTAAAACCTGACCTGTAATCCCTCTAATAGCTTCCACCATTTTCATTTTTTCCTTTTGCAGTTGAAGTTCCACAGCTCGATACAAGAAGTTTCAGGACAAAGTAAGCATTGAAACAGCATCCCTGGACCTCAAGGAAGCTTTTCCAATCATTACCTTGCACCAGAAGTTCCTCATTCTCCAGATAGAAGTTCAACTGCACAGGTAAAACTTTGAACTCGTATCTCTCTTATCATGCATCTTTAGTCTTAAGTTTGTGAAGAAACAAGGTTCTACTCATAGCCCTGAACATGTACATATCCTTACATTTCATTTCTTTTGCCTGAGTAGAGAGAATTTGGAGTTCAAAAATGGCAGAAAAATTAGGTTAGGATTTGGGGGAGGAGAAATTCTCCCTCATCTTAGAGAGTCAGGTCAAGTTCCATACATGGTTAGAATCGTCTCTTCATGCTGAACATTTGTTGTGTTATGAGTTTTTGCTAAAAAGCCAGGAATCGAGAGTTGGAAGATGATGAACATGGCGCGCGTTTTTTTTAAACATTTATGCTGGAGGTTGAAGACAGTGGCATTGGGCTGGGCTTGTGTGTTTTTTCTTATTCACACCACATAATTGCTATTACACCCCCTGAGCCCATTTGCTTCATTTTTTAACATTTTTGACTTTTTCCTTTTTTATTTGACTCATTTATTTTTTCCCAGCACATTAAAATTTTGAAAATATTTTTCTCATCATTTTTGAATTTATTGCATATTTATTTAGTTATTTCTTTTGTTTATACATAAATATATACATATTTTTATTTAGAATAAATACAAAAAAATAGTGTAAACATATTTTATTATTTTTTATTTACCTTTTGAAAATATTTCACATAAAAAAATACTTTTTTTTTATTTTATTAAAATATTAAATATATATTATTTTGTATATAATGCATATTTAAGAACTTAATATATATATATATATATATATATATATATATATATATATATATATATATATATATATATATATATATATATATATATATATATATATATATATATATATATATATATATATATATGTGTGTATGTTTATTAATATACTTAAGTTAAAATATAAAAATACTTGAATTTTTTATTTTATTAGTATTTGGTACAAAAATACTTTTTCATAATATACTTCATTTTATTTTTATTTTTGTACATAATAAATAAATACTTGGATTAAATCAAATAATAATACATTTTCTTTAATAAAATTAGGGTTTTGCCCTAAATTCAAAATACTCAAAAATAATACCTTTTATTTTATTATTTTATTTCACATAAGCCATACTTTTTCTCATACATATAAAAACTTTCCTTTTTGCATTTTTGCATATTTATTTGATTTTCATTTAATTATGCAATTTATTTACTTTGCAAATATTCAAAAATGATGTAATAATTTAGATTTAAATTCTTGTCAATATCCCCATTTGAACATTTGTACCCCCCTTCCCATATTTGGTTTTGTAATAGCTTAGTAAATTTAAATTTCGCGCTTTATTGCTTTCTAATAATAACATGTTAGAATTAGGGTTTTGCATGCGAAAAACAATAAAAAATAGTTGGACCTAATACAAGATGAATGAGCATGAAAATAAACAACACATCTCACACTTGCACCCCTAGGATACTCCCCTTTGTTGCCTTCAAATAAATAGGCCATATTGTATGTTGAACTTCTTTGGGCAAAGCAAACAACTTGAATGATCATAGTCCCTCGATAAAACTTTTCAAAACAAACAAAAATAAATGATCAAGTCCCTTAAAGAAAATTGCCCAAAGACATTTAACGCCGTTACAATTATGGTCTAAACGATGACCCACGCCTGTCCCTTTCACATCCTAACATAAGGTTGTCCACCAAATACAATGGTGGAACAAACTTGTTAAAAGGGTTAAAACATAGCAATAATCTTTTGAGAAATTTAGGAGTAGATAACCTCTTAGTTACTTGAATCAATCTTGCAAACTAAAACACTTGCCTATTTCAAAAAAACCACATATCACTACACTTTCAAAACAATTTTCAAAAACAAATGAAAACCTTTTTCAAAAGACATACATCTTTGTATACATCCCCACATGGATCATTACAAAGGTAGCCACCGCATTGGCTTCTTTTCAAAACATTTTCAAAACCACACACTCGAGCACCATTTAAAACAATTGAAAACAAAAGGCAAGTGATCTAAGCAAGTAACTAAGAGCCCATGGATAACCATGGATAGAAAGGGTGATAATACCTTCCCTTTCTATAATCTACTCCCCGAACCCAAGACAACATCTCAAAAGGTTTTTGCTGTGCTTTTTTGACCTTTCCTTTAGGATAAAATAAAAAGTCGGTGGCGACTCTTGCTCAACCGAAACATTTGCGAATACAAACGCAAAACCTCAAGTCAGTTCTCCCACCGTATCACAGAACTGGCGACTCTGTTGGGGAGTACTTTAAAAGTGGAGTAACCTTAGGGCTTAGATCACCTTTGTTTTCAATTGTTTGCTTTGTTTGCTTTTATATTTGTGGGCTTTGCATCGGAGTTTCATAGATCCTAACCCGGATCTGGGATATACCCTTTTAGGTAGCATAATCTGTGAGGGACCTATCCGGCGTAGACCGACATGGGTGAAGCAGTGGCTACGTTGGTGTGGCATCTTAGTCTGTACCTATATCCCTTGTGTTGCAACGGGGAGAATATAGGTCTTCTAAGGGGTCATTAAACACCAACCAACCTTAGAACCCTAAATTGACCAACTTGGCTATTAGGACAGTAGCAGTATGCTACACTCATTGAGGCTAAACTCTCGAGATGGTTCTGGCCGCGAGAAAAGATTGCGATGCTGGAGTTATGACCGATTGAGGGTAGCCAATGATTTGAGATCCTCTAGAACCCGGTTACTTTTGATAGGACAGGTTTTAACCAACAAAACCAAAAGAGGGTAATACCTGAAACTCATGCTGGCCTGAAACCTAAGGGTGTCTTGTGTGACTTGTGTGCCTTATTTACCTATGTGAATACTTGTGGTGTGCTTCATCATAGCATCATGCCATCATACCATTGCATGCATCCTGTATAAAGGGCTAACCCATTTCAAAGACAAGAAAGGTTTCATCTTTGCTCTGTTTTGTAGGACATCATGATGCCCGTGCGTAGGAATACTGTCCGGCTCAACTTTGTTCAACCACCAGTTTTACTCAAGGATTTGGTTGGTAGGATTCCAAACACTTCTTCCTTCATCAACAGACATGGGTCTCTCCTTGGCTTGATCACTGCAAAGTGGGACCAACAACTGATAAGTGTTCTGACCCAATTTTATGACCCTCTGTATCATTGTTTCACCTTTCAAGACTTCCAGCTGGTTCCTACCCTGGAAGAGTTCTCTTATTTGCTTGGGATCCCTGTCTTGGAACAAACTCCATTCACTGGTTTAGAAAAGACTCCTAGGCCTGAAGAGATTGCTGCAATTCTCCCCTTGACCAAAGAAGAGGTATTGTCCAACTGGGAAACTAGAAATGGGATCAAGGGCTTTTTGGTCAAATTTCTGGTTGGCAAGGCTAATGATTTCTGGAATGACTTGGACTTCAAGGCGTACGAGGATATTCTGGCTCTTTTGATCTATGGTCTGGTATTGTTTCCCAACCCTGACACTTTTATCAGTATCCATGTCATAAGGATCTTCATGTCTCGGAACCCGGTACCCACTCTTTTGGGTGATATTCTACAACAACTATATGCTCGTACTACTCGAAAACGGGGAACTCCGTGGTGTTGTGCTCCTTTGCTAGTAAGGTGGTTTATTTCGCACCTTCCTAAATTCGTGCTGAAGAATGAAGAAGGAAAAGGTTGGGCTTGGAGGTTAATGTCTCTCACTGATAATGACATCACCTGGACTCTCAGAGGTTTGGATGAGGTAGCTGTTATTGACCGTTGCGGAGAATACCCTAATGTTCCGCTGATTGGTATCCAAGGAGGAATCTCTTACAATCCATGCTTAGCTCTCCGTCAGTTTGGAAGAGCCAGAGGAGATGGGCCTCATGAAATGCTGGTTCCTCACTTCCATTTTGAGTTTCAGGCAGACAGTGACAAACTACGCCAGGGATTCATTAGAGCTCGGGACAGAATCCACAAAGCCAACCCACATGAGTTGGGACCAAAGACTTCTCTGCCGTTGAAGCCCTATTGCAAATGGGTCCGCATCCGTGCTCAAAGGTTAGGTATGCCCTACGAAGCTGTTAGACCTCTCGTTCTTGAGCCTCCTGTTGAAGATGGGGTTCCTCCAACTGTCCTCCCTCCTCAGATACCTACTGATTTTGACACCATGAAGAGATCTTGGGCGCAGCTAAAGGAAGAACGGGACTTCTATCGGGAGAAGTTCAACGAGCAGGAACGGAAGATCCAGAGGCTGACTAAGCAATTGGAGGAAGAACGGGTCCTGAACAACTACATCAGCATTGAAAAGAGGAGGCCATGGGAGCATTGATGAGCTTTGGATGTTTCCTCTTATAGTTTATTTCCTTTCCAGTATTTTTCATTCCTGTAATGCCTAAGGACAAATTGTTGAACAATTGAAATTTTAATCTAATGAAGTGTGTTTCCCTTTTTGTCTACAAAGTTGAATCTTGTTTGTCTTTGAAAACATAAAGCATACACATTCCATTGCACCATATGCATAGCAGGTACCCTATTTCACAGGTTGCTTAATCTCCTTCGCTGTTTATTTTGCACAGTCATCATGAATCCAGACTCATCCAGTGAGCAAGCAATCAAGGCCCTTCAGGCCCAAAATGCACAGTTTCAAGAGATGGTCCTAAGCCTAGCCCAAGGTCAGCAAGAGTTGAAGACTCTACTCCTGAAGAAGAAGAAGAAAAAGAGGACTGCGCTGTTCAACACCGGACGCAGATTTGGGAACACACTCCATAATGAAGCTGATCCAACTACTTCTTCTGCTGAGAAAAACAGTCCCCAAGGGGGAGGAGCTCCTAGTCCCGCAGTCTCCGACAACAAGACGGACTATAACGACGAACAATACCCACCTGCTGCCGATAGATACAAGCAATTGGAGGACCGCTTAAGCGCCATGGAAATTCAGAATGTGCCAGGGCTGGATTTCGGAGATTTGGGGTTATCTTCTGGGGTAGTAATTCCACACAAGTTTAAAGCGCCTGCCTTCGCCAAGTATGATGGGGTCTCCTGTCCAAAGTTGCACCTAAGGTCGTACGTGAGGAAGATCCAACCTTATACGGCGGATAAGAACCTTTGGATTCACTTCTTCCAAGATAGCCTCTCGGGGTCACAGCTTGAATGGTTCTACCAATTAGATGGAGCTAGCATCCGACACTGGGAAGATTTGGCAACCGCATTCTACAGACAATACCAATACAATTCTGATCTCGCTCCTACGCGTACCCAACTTCAGGGTATGTCTCTAGGGGCGGGTGAAGGGTTCAAAGAGTACGCTCAAAAATGGAGAGATTTGGCTGGCAGGGTGCAGCCTCCATTAACTGATCGTGAGTTGGTTGATATGTTTCTAGGGACGTTGTCTGGCCCGTTTTTCAATCATTTGGTTGGTAACTCCTCCGCCGGGTTTACAGATTTGATATTGACGGGAGAGAGAATTGAAGTTGGCATCAGGTCAGGCAAGATACAAAAGGCTGCCTCCACAAGTGCTGAGAAGAGGCCGTTTAAGAAAGAAGCAAGTGCCGTCTATGGTCCTAGAAGACAAGTCAAGCCCGAAAGTCGCCAAGCCGTCAATGCTTTGGTCATCTCAAAACCTGTTGCTGCTCCTCAGCAGTACAATCAACAAAGAAGCGAAAGGCCCAAGAGGCAGTATACTCGACTGAGTATGACCTTATCTCAAATTTTACCCCAACTGCTATCCACCAACCTGGTGACCCTCAAAGAAGCTCCTAAGGTCGTCAACACTGCGTCTCCTAAGTATAACCCAAATGCCCGGTGTGCTTATCATTCTGATAGTCCCGCGCACACTACTGATGATTGCTGGGCCTTGAGAAACAAAGTGCAAGATCTGATCGACGCAAAGGAAATTCAGTTTGAAGCGCCGGAGAGACCAAATGTTGTAACTGCTCCTATGCCCCAGCATAGAGTAAATGCCATTGAGGAAGAATTGTATGATGTTTCGGTAAATGAAGTTGTCACCCCTCTGAAGACCGTTAAGAAGAACCTACTGCGGGCCGGTTTATTTCCGGGTTGCAGTGAAGGTTGCCTGTTCTGTGCTGTTTCCCTATCTGATTGTCCCTTGCTGAGGTTAGGCGTCCAAAGCCTAATGGATAGCAAGGAGATTCTATTTAAGAAGTCTGTTGTTCAGTTGGTTCCGGTAAAAGAAGTTTATGTGGTTACCATCTTCAATAATCCAATCAAGGCTCCCCCGAAGAAGCCTGTTCAAATCATGACTGTTGCACCTGTGATTATTACTGTTCCGGGGCCTCTCCCCTACGTATCTGATAAAGCTGTCCCTTGGCATTATGGGGCAGACGTATATGTAAATGGAATCAAACAAGAATTCGACACTGGCGCCAGTATCTGCGATATCACTGGTCCAGCCAAGGTCACCCGCAGTGGCAGGCTCTTCTCGCCTGACATTGCACCGCCCGCTACTCGAAAACCCCTCCTTATAACACCTACAAGTGTACCCGTTACTGTCGCTGATCAAGTTGTTTCCCCTGCTGCCGAGTCATCTAATGCTCGGGGCAAAGGGATTGAAGAGGAGCCTGCCCGGATGGAGGCACCAAGACCTATAAATGCTGAGGCCTCCCAACAAGAAATGGAGGAGATCCTGAAAATAATAAAGAAGAGTGATTTCAATGTTGTCGAGCAGCTGGGGCATACGCCCTCCAAGATCTCCATGCTCTCTTTATTGCTATGTTCTGAGGCCCATGCTAAAGCCTTGATTTCATTTCTCAAGACGGCCCATGTGCCACAGGAGACATCTGCAGTCCAGTTCACTGATTGCGTAGCAAATCTGACAGCAGACAATGGCTTGGGTTTTTCAGATGCTGACCTGACTGCGAAGGGAAGAGACCACAATGATGCCATGCATGTCTCTATCGAATGCAGGGGCACTACTCTGGCACATGTATTGGTGGATACTGGTTCTTCCTTGAATGTTCTACCGAAAAAGGCTTTGGACCGGTTGGATTATGAAGGCCTAGAACTGAAGCCCAGCAATATCATCATCAGGGCCTTTGACGGTTCCAAAAGGATGGTTCATGGAGAGGTTAACATCCCTATTCGTGTGGGCTCTCAAGTGTTTGACTCTACTTTTTATGTGATGGATATACGTCCATCGTACTCTTGTCTACTGGGTCGACCTTGGATCCATAAAGCTGGGGCAGTGACCTCTACCTTGCACCAGAAGTTGAAGTACCCTGTCAGAGGGAAGATCGTCACTGTGCAAGGAGAAGAGGAATATATGGTGAGCCATTTGAATTCCTTCAGATACATTGAGATGGATGGGGAGTTTATTGAAACCCCATTTCAGCATTTCGAGGAGGTGCATCCAATTTCAGCAGCAGCAGAAACAACAGTCGAAGAGAATGTTTCCTTGAAGATGGCTTCCCTAAGGGATGCCCGGGCTGTGGTTCAGAAAGGCAATTGTGCAAACTGGGGTCAGCTCCCTGACTTCACTCAGAAGAACGACAAGTTTGGGCTGGGCTTTACTGCAGAGGCTCAGAGGGTTGTGCGCAAGGAGAAGGTCAGGAAGGCTCCGGTGTTTATCTCCAGCTCAGGGGTGAATGCTATTGAGGAGGATGTAGAGGAAGTAGAATTTGACGGTTGGATCTACCCGACTACCAGCGACGGACCAAGCAACTGGACGGCAAAGGATTTTACCCCTATCACATTTGTCACGCAGTAATTAATTTCTTTTGATTTCCAATTTGTAACAAACAATATGTTAAAAACTTTGTTGGCTCGGTGTCCTACCCGGGGCATCGTAGCTCCATTTGTGAGGGCTTTTTGTATGACATTTTCATATATCATCAATCAAAACATTGGACGTTTGTTGCATTTCAAATCTTGTGCTCTTTTTTCTTTCTATGTTATATATATTGCAAAACAGCTATATTTACACACACTCACTTATACAGGTTTCAATCCACTCTGGATCTCACTGGTAACAGCTCTGCTACCGCAAGTTATGACTTCGAAAATCCGATCAACTTGGCCGAAGATGAAGGTGAAGATGATTGCGAAGTGCCTGGTGAACTCGCAAGAATGCTACTCCAGGAAGAAAGAGCTATTCAGCCACATGAAGAGCCGGTGGAGACAATTAACCTGGGTACCGAGACAGATAGGAAAGAGGTCAAGATTGGTGCCAATCTAGAGCTCAGCGTGAAGCAACGATTGATCCAGATGCTACAGGATTACATGGAGATTTTTGCTTGGTCCTATGAAGATATGCCTGGTTTGGATGCCGACATTGTAGTTTATCACCTGCCGACTAAGGAAAACTGCCCTCCGGTAAAGCAAAAAGTCCGACGGATGCGTCCAGAGATGTCTGAAAAGATCAAGGCCGAGGTTATGAAGCAGTTTGATGCCGGGTTCCTTGCAGTGACTTCTTACCCTCAGTGGGTTGCCAATGTGGTGCCAGTACCAAAGAAGGACGGTAAAGTCAGAATGTGTGTTGACTACAGGGATCTGAACAGGGCCAGCCCCAAGGATGACTTCCCCCTACCTCACATTGAAGTCCTTGTTGACAATACAGCTCAACACAAGGTGTTCTCCTTCATGGATGGTTTTTCAGGGTATAATCAGATCAAGATGGCTCCGGAAGATATGGAGAAGACTACCTTTGTAACTCAGTGGGGCACCTTCTGTTATAAGGTCATGCCATTCAGATTGAAAAATGTTGGGGCAACCTATCAACGTGCCATGGTTGCTTTATTTCATGATATGATCCATCATGAGATCGAGGTATACGTTGATGACATGATTGCAAGGTCTCAAACTGTGGAGGAGCACCTTGACCATCTGAGGAAGTTATTTGACCGACTCAAGTTGTACAAGCTGAGATTGAATCCCAACAAATGCACCTTTGGGGTAAGATCCGGAAAATTGCTAGGTTTCATTGTAAGTGATAAAGGTATTCAGGTGGACCCTGCCAAGGTAAAAGCCATACAAGAGATGCCGACTCCAAAAACAGAGAAAGAAGTCAGAGGCTTCCTGGGACGACTGAATTACATTGCCCGATTCATCTCACATCTGACTGCTACTTGTGAGCCAATCTTCAACTTACTGAAGAAAGATCAAGTAGTGCGCTGGAATGATGAATGTCAGGCCGCCTTTGAAAAGATAAAGGAATATCTCCAAGAGCCACCCATTCTTATGCCACCGGTGGAAGGAAGACCTCTGATACTATACTTGACAGTACTTGACAATTCAATGGGGTGTGTGCTGGGGCAGCATGACGAGTCTGGCCGAAAAGAGCACGCTATTTATTACTTGAGAAAAAAGTTTACCGACTGTGAGTCTCGTTACTCACTGCTCGAGAAAACTTGCTGCGCTCTTGTATGGGCTGCTCGCCGGCTGAGACAGTATATGCTGACTCACACTACTTTATTGATTTCAAAGATGGATCCCATCAAGTACATATTTGAAAAGCCCGCTCTGTCTGGAAGAATAGCGAGATGGCAAATGATCTTGACAGAATATGACATCCAGTATACAACTCAGAAAGCAATTAAGGGAAGTGTACTGGCGGATCATTTGGCACACCAACCTGTGGACGATTACCAATCATTGAACTTTGATTTTCCGGATGAAGATATCATGGTGGTAACTGACTGTGAAGTACCTGGACCGGATGAAGGACCTGAGGAAGGATCCCGATGGTCTATGCATTTTGATGGAGCCTCCAATGCTTTGGGTAACGGCGTCGGCGCTGTAATCATATCTCCCAAAGGAACTCATACTCCCCTCACCGCCCGATTATGTTTCAGCTGCACCAACAACATGGCAGAATATGAGGCATGTATCATGGGTTTACAAGCTGCAATCGACTTAAGGATCAAATTTCTAAGTGTCTTCGGAGATTCCGCTCTCGTGATCAATCAGATCAAAGGCGAGTGGGATACGAAACACCCGAATCTTATTCCCTACAAGGAGTATGTGTCGACCTTGCTTCCCCACTTTGAAGAGATAACTTTTGAGCACTTCCCTAGAGAGGAGAATCAGCTAGCGGACGCCCTAGCTACGATGTCTTCAATGTTCAAAGTTAAATGGGACAATGAGGCTCCCTGAATCATTATCTGGAAGTTGGATGAACCGGCATACTGCTGTGAGCTGGAGGCTGAGAAGGTGATTGAAAAACCCTGGTATCATGAAGTGAAGAGGTACTTGGAAGCTCAGGAATACCCTGAAGGTGCGTCTGTCAATGATAAGAAATTCATGAGGAGGTTTGCTGCAAAATTCTTCCTCAGCAACGGCATTCTCTACAAACGGAATCATGATTCAACTCTGCTACGTTGTGTGGATAAGGCTGAAGCAGAGAAAATTATGATGGAATTACATGAAGGCGCATTTGGAACGCATTCCAGTGGACACACCATGGCTAAGAAAATCCTTCGGGCAGGATATTTCTGGTCCACAATGGAAGCCGATTGTTACCAACACTCCCGAACTTGTCATAAATGCCAGATCTATGCTGACAAGGTGCATATCCCTCCGGTTCCTTTGAACGTCCTTACGGCACCTTGGCCTTTCGCAATGTGGGGCATCGATATGATCGGTGAGATCCGACCGACGGCATCCAATGGACATCGCTTCATCTTGGTGGCGATCGATTACTTCACGAAATGGGTTGAGGCAGCTTCCTACGCCACAGTAACCAAGAGCGTCGTAACACGTTTCATCCGGCATAATCTGATCTGTCGGTACGGTATCCCGGAAAGAATCATTACGGACAATGGTACCAATCTCAATAATAAAATGATCACTGAACTCTGTGAACAATTCAAGATACAACACCACAATTCTTCTCCCTACCGGCCGAAGATGAATGGGGCTGTAGAGGAAGCCAATAAGAATATCAAGAAAATTGTGCAAAAGATGACAGTGACCTATAAAGATTGGCACGAGATGTTACTGTTCGCTCTTCATGGGTACCGCACCTCAGCAAGGACGTCAACCGGGGCAACTCCCTTCTCCTTGGTCTATGGCATGGAGGCAGTCTTGCCAATTGAAGTCCAGATACCCTCTCTCCGGATAATGAAGGATGCAGACTTGAATGAAGATGATTGGATCCAGACTCGACTTGATCAATTAAATCTGATTGACGAAAAGAGGCTCACTGCTATCTGTCATGGTCAAACGTATCAGAAACGGATGATCAGGGCATTTAACAAGAAAGTCAGACCGCAAGAGTATCAAGTTGGGGACCTGGTAATCAAACGCATCATCCTTCCTCAAAGTGATCCCCGGGGCAAATGGACCCCTACTTACGAAGGGCCATTTATGGTTAAACGTGTGTTCTCAGGAGGAGCCATGATCCTAACCACCATGGATGGTGACGACCTTCCTCACCCCGCCAATGCAGATATAGTGAAAAATACTACGCATAAATAAAAGACCCGCTAGGTTGACATACCTAGGCAAAAATAAGGGCTTCCCGGCGAACCAAAAGGGTTCGGGCAAAAATAAGGGATGAAATGAATAAAAATCTGTACACCCGGCAAGTCGAAAACCTGAAAAGGCGGCTTGGGCAAAAATGGGTATCCCGGTGGACTGAAAACGCGAAAGGGCGGTCCAGGCAAAAGTTAGGGATAAAAGCGTAACACTATGTCTCATTGGATCACTTCGCATCCGGAATTCGGCATCAACTATCTGGCTCCAGATTTCGGCATTGACCAATCAGCTTCATCTTCAAATTAGGCAGCAAAGCGATGAGACGTTTGAAGACATGAAGGCGATAGCAGAGTTGGAACCCAGTGGGATTGATCACATAGCTGTTTTGTTTTCTTTTTCAAATTATAAACTCTATGTTATTTGGCGGCGTCCTCTTACTAGGATACCAGCCTCTTGTACAAAAACGCCTATTCACAGGCAAAGTTAAATCAATACAAATTCACTTGTCCATACAAATTACCATTGTTTTCCTTTTTTCTGTTTTGTCTTGTGAAGAACGTCCAATGTTCATTTTTGATATATGCATTTGACATTAAATTGCTGATTCATAAATGTTTACATATGAAACAAGAGATTGATTACAGGTGACATCAGAGACAGGGGCAATGTGAAGTTGTCTAATGCAGTCTGGTTGCTTTGTCCGCCGAGGTACCAAAGTAGGTTCAACTGAAGAATGTGACCAAATCATCTCAACTCCCCGCAGAGTAAAACAAGGTTCAGCAGTACTTTCCCCAAGCGGAGTTGACTCCCCGACGATCCTGAAAAAGCACAACATTCCCCGGCAGGTCTTAAAGCTCATCCCCAGTAGATTCTGGAAGCCTATCCCCTGCAGAGTACGGACGTCTCTCCCGAGTTTTATTTAGAGTTATTTCCTCGCAAGGACTTATAACTGGGTTATCCTCAGCTAAAAACCACGGAAGATCGCCCTCGGCAAGTTCCTTCAATCCCCGGCGGAGTTTATCTTTGGTGATCCCCAGTGGAGTTTATCATCATTATCCCCAGCGGAATCCATCTTTAAAGTCCTCAACAGGCCTCTCATCAAACTTCGGCCAAGTACCTCTTCCACAGAGCAACTCCCCGGCCGTTCATCAAGGATTTATTTTCCTAAGACGAAATTACATTCATAAACATTTCACGTTTTCATACAATCTTGCTTACATATATGATAAAGTGCATACAACACCATCTCATGCTGAACATCATGACCTCGTGCATATCATACATCATGACATCGCATACCACTTATGTTTTTGCCTTTTCAGGAAAAAGACAATCCCAAAAAAAACTACCTTCAACTGTCACAATTCCAGATTCGATACCTGTATCTAGCCAGGGCACATCTGAGAGTGATCAATTTCCAGACTCGACTCCTGTATCTAGCCAGGGCACGTCTGGAGAGTTCGAAGATTTGATTCCTGTATCCAGCCAGGGCACATCTGTCAACTACAACGTTTCCAGATTCGATTCCTGTATCCAGCCAGGGCACATCTGTCAACTACAACGTTTCCAGATTCGACTCCTGTATCTAGCCAGGGCCCGTCTGAAGAGTTCGAAGATTCGATTCCTGTATCCAGCCAGGGCACATCTGTCAACTACAACGTTTCCAGATTCGACTCCTGTATCTAGCCGGGGCACGTCTGAAGAGTTCGAAGATTCGATTCCTGTATCCAGCCAGGGCACATCTGTGAACAACCGATTGTAGATTCGATACCTGTACCTAGCCAGGGCATATCTGCATAAGGAGACTGAAGATCAAACACCTGTAACAAGCCAGGAAAACATCTGTCTTTCTCAAATACACAAGTTTTCGCTAAGGAATCTCTTACGCGATCGACGCTTCCAAATGGCATCTATAAGCCCATTCCCGACAAGGTCCTGTCACATCTCCAGATGGCATCTGTAAGCCCATCTCCCTATCCACCACCTCTCCAAATGGCATCTGTAAGCCCATTCCTGACATCACATTGCTGATACTTCAACATGCGAGTGCAAATTTCCGGGCACTCTAGTGTCCAATCTCCTTTTACCCTCGAGTCACGAAAGGCTAACTCGCCAATCTAACTCTTCAGGTCCAAGAAGATTGGACAGGGGCAACTGTTGTACCCCAAAATTTGCCCTCCCATTTCCTCAACATTTTCTCATCACAAGACCCTTGAAGATCAAGATCCAGTTAGGGTTTCCTCTGCTCAAGACTTCTCCTTGCACTGTGGACTCAAATTAGGGTTTGTGTTTGCCCAAGGATGTTTTGACCTAAAATGCCTAAGATGACTTTCATGTTTCATGTTTGACTCACAAGATTACCCATACCAGGTTTCAAATCTTGATTCCAAGTTTTGCCCAGTCAATTGGACAGTTGACCTAGAAATCAGCTGTATTGGGGAAAAAGTCAACTGTGGCCAAATTGACAGTCAAACCTCATGAAATTTGACCCACATCAACATTATGAACTCATATGGACCATTTGATCAAGTTTGGATCTCAATTCCACAAGAAATTTGATCAGATCACCAAAAGGGCAAAATGGTCATTTTTAGGGTTTTGACTGCACAAAGGCAATTTTTGACTGTTTGACCTAGCCAATGGCAAATCAAGCTCACATATGGACTCAAGGACTCAATGAAATGGTCTTGACACATTCATCAAGCTCAAAAGATCCCAAGTAGACAAGGTTGACAGTTGAATTTCCCAGTCAATTGATCAATTTTGACTGTATACTGAAAAGTCAAACTTTGACTTTTTGGTCAAAATCAAGAGTCAAGATTCATTTTTCATCAAAACATGCCAAATCATGAAACTTGTTCACCAAGAAATCACAAAATGCAAATTAGGGTTTGAAAATGGAATTTTTCATAACTTAGAATTTTTCTAAGTTATGAAAAACCCTAATTTTTTCCCAACTTTGCCCCATCTTTTCACCAAGATCCATTTGGATTCAAACAAAAGTCAAAACATGAAAGTTGTAGCTTGTTGCATAATCTACAACTTTGATTCACAAAGTTTTCTCATTTGAAGCTTGTATCTCAAGTTACAATGTTTTGAATAAGGGCACTAAACCATTTTTAACTTAGTGAAATTTTAACCTATTTTGACAAGGTTTTCTACCCCACTTCAAGGCCATTTTCCACACCCTTCCACTTGGAATTTCAACTTGCATTTCAAAGATGGATTGTAGTACACATTCCAAGCTTTCCAAAATGTCCAAAAACTTCTCAAACAACCTCATAACTTGAGAGATTCGAATTTCACAATATAGCAAAAACTCACCTTTGAATTGGCCATTTTCCATGTTCATAGTTTGTGTAAACTTCTCTAAATCAGCATGCCCTTGATTACAGGTCCTTGAACCATTCCATACTCAATAATTTAATGCATATTCAATGTGTTAAAGTGTTTTTCCATGAGTGCAAGCATTGTATGCAAGATTAATCCTAAACTAGATAAAGTGAACTTTCCATTTTTGAAAAGATTAGCTTTATGTCCAATTGCAAATCAAGAAAGTACAAGCTAAATCCTTTTGTCACAAGATTATGGACAAGTTGCTCTGATCAAGAGAAGATTATGCAGCACATTAGGAGGCCCCCTACATGCCTAGAAAGCCAAGTTGCATTTGTTTGCTTCAAGTTGAAGAAAAGTGCATAACTTGTGACAACTTCAATCTCAGCTCACCAACACAAGAACAAAGCTATCAAACACATTCCATAGAACATATCCAAGCTTTTGCACGAGCCCTTGACCTCCAAAGCACCCTCCATCTCAGAATCATCCTCAAACTGCAAAAACAGAGTTGCCTCTGCAGTTTGAGTGCCAATTCCCATTTCCCTCGAGCATTCTTACCAAAATCAATTCATACACATTCCCTAGCATGTATGCAGGCAAACCATGACCTAAAACCTGACCTGTAATCCCTCTAATAGCTTCCACCATTTTCATTTTTTCCTTTTGCAGTTGAAGTTCCACAGCTCGATACAAGAAGTTTCAGGACAAAGTAAGCATTGAAACAGCATCCCTGGACCTCAAGGAAGCTTTTCCAATCATTACCTTGCACCAGAAGTTCCTCATTCTCCAGATAGAAGTTCAACTGCACAGGTAAAACTTTGAACTCGTATCTCTCTTATCATGCATCTTTAGTCTTAAGTTTGTGAAGAAACAAGGTTCTACTCATAGCCCTGAACATGTACATATCCTTACATTTCATTTCTTTTGCCTGAGTAGAGAGAATTTGGAGTTCAAAAATGGCAGAAAAATTAGGTTAGGATTTGGGGGAGGAGAAATTCTCCCTCATCTTAGAGAGTCAGGTCAAGTTCCATACATGGTTAGAATCGTCTCTTCATGCTGAACATTTGTTGTGTTATGAGTTTTTGCTAAAAAGCCAGGAATCGAGAGTTGGAAGATGATGAACATGGCGCGCGTTTTTTTTAAACATTTGTGCTGGAGGTTGAAGACAGTGGCATTGGGCTGGGCTTGTGTGTTTTTTCTTATTCACACCACATAATTGCTATTACACCCCCTGAGCCCATTTGCTTCATTTTTTAACATTTTTGACTTTTTCCTTTTTTATTTGACTCATTTATTTTTTCCCAGCACATTAAAATTTTGAAAATATTTTCCTCATCATTTTTGAATTTATTGCATATTTATTTAGTTATTTCTTTTGTTTATACATAAATATATACATATTTTTATTTAGAATAAATACAAAAAAATAGTGTAAGCATATTTTATTATTTTTTATTTACCTTTTGAAAATATTTCACATAAAAAAATACTTTTTTTTTATTTTATTAAAATATTAAATATATATTATTTTGTATATAATGCATATTTAAGAACTTAATATATATATATATATATATATATATATATATATATATATATATATATATATATATATATATATATATATATATATATATATATATATATATATATATATATATATATATATATATATATATATATATATATATATATATATATATATATATATATATATATATATATATATATATATATATATATATATATATATATATATATATATATATATATATATATATATATATATATATATATATATATATATATATATATATATATATATATATATATATATATATATATATATATATATATATATATATATATATATATATATATATATATGTTTATTAATATACTTAAGTTAAAATATAAAAATACTTGAATTTTTTATTTTATTAGTATTTGGTACAAAAATACTTTTTCATAATATACTTCATTTTATTTTTATTTTTGTACATAATAAATAAATACTTGGATTAAATCAAATAATAATACATTTTCTTTAATAAAATTAGGGTTTTGCCCTAAATTCAAAATACTCAAAAATAATACCTTTTATTTTATTATTTTATTTCACATAAGCCATACTTTTTCTCATACATATAAAAACTTTCCTTTTTGCATTTTTGCATATTTATTTAATTTTCATTTAATTATGCAATTTATTTACTTTGCAAATATTCAAAAATGATGTAATAATTTAGATTTAAATTCTTGTCAATATCCCCATTTGAACATTTGTACCCCCTTCCCATATTTGGTTTTGTAATAGCTTAGTAAATTTAAATTTCGCGCTTTATTGCTTTCTAATAATAACATGTTAGAATTAGGGTTTTGCATGCGAAAAACAATAAAAAATAGTTGGACCTAATACAAGATGAATGAGCATGAAAATAAACAACACATCTCACACTTGCACCCCTAGGATACTCCCCTTTGTTGCCTTCAAATAAATAGGCCATATTGTATGTTGAACTTCTTTGGGCAAAGCAAACAACTTGAATGATCATAGTCCCTCGATAAAACTTTTCAAAACAAACAAAAATAAATGATCAAGTCCCTTAAAGAAAATTGCCCAAAGACATTTAACGCCGTTACAATTATGGTCTAAACGATGACCCACGCCTGTCCCTTTCACATCCTAACATAAGGTTGTCCACCAAATACAATGGTGGAACAAACTTGTTAAAAGGGTTAAAACATAGCAATAATCTTTTGAGAAATTTAGGAGTAGATAACCTCTTAGTTACTTGAATCAATCTTGCAAACTAAAACACTTGCCTATTTCAAAAAAACCACACATCACTACACTTTCAAAACAATTTTCAAAAACAAATGAAAACCTTTTTCAAAAGACATACATCTTTGTATACATCCCCACATGGATCATTACAAAGGTAGCCACCGCATTGGCTTCTTTTCAAAACATTTTCAAAACCACACACTCGAGCACCATTTAAAACAATTGAAAACAAAAGGCAAGTGATCTAAGCAAGTAACTAAGAGCCCATGGATAACCATGGATAGAAAGGGTGCTAATACCTTCCCTTTCTATAATCTACTCCCCGAACCCAAGACAACATCTCAAAAGGTTTTTGCTGTGCTTTTTTGACCTTTCCTTTAGGATAAAATAAAAAGTCGGTGGCGACTCTTGCTCAACCGAAACATTTGCGAATACAAACGCAAAACCTCAAGTCAGTTCTCCCATCGTATCACAGAAACATATTAATGTATTCATCCAAGGTTTTGGGGACAAGTTTTTCATAAACGGTTAAGGCAAGTTCTAGTGCAGAAGAGTTTGGCTCATATGGTTGTTCAGTAACATCAAAAATATCATAAAAGGTGAATTGTTTGGAAGTGGAGATTTCAAGAGTTTAAGAACTAGTCCTTTCAGACATTTCATGGTTAGATGGCGAGTGTGGATCAGAGTGGTGAGTGGGTGAGTTATGGTGTATGGTTTATGTATTAGAGAAGGCGGATTGAAGCAGAGTTTGTGAGACTGGGGAATATAGGGTTTTAGAAACTGGTTGTGGTTTAAATGTTTCAGAAATGGAAGTGATTATGGATGAGGTGAAGCTTTGAAGAGGTTCTGATGGAATGGGAGTTGTGAGATATGGAAAGGGAATTAAAACTGAAGTTTGTGTTGTTAAAGGGATTATGGTAGTAAGTGGTTCAAATACATATGTGGTGATGGTAGATGGGGGAACAGAAAAGGATGGAAAAGAAGAGGTTTGTGTAATGGAAGTTGGCATGGATGATAATGCATTAACAATATTTGAAACAACTGTAGGAATAAGTACAAAAGAAACAAACTTACTTGTAGTTTTTGGATAAGTGGCCAAAGACACATTCTTAGAAGCTTGAGACTTCTCCTTCTTCTTCTTCTTCCTTCTAGGCTCAGAAGCCTATAAATTTGTTTTTCCTCTTTCCTCTTGAAGGATAATTTAGAACCAAAGGAGGAGCTAAATCATCGAATGTGAAGTTGGACATATCATGCCCTTCTTCCTCCATCATCACTACATAAGCATCAATCCCATATGGACTATCTCCCTTGGTATATAGAGGGAATTTATCCACTGGAAGTCTTTGTTCAATGATGCTAGAAGAAGGAACTAATAGAGGATTAATATTGATTTTCTTTATTAGCCCATATTCTTCATAGTCTGTGTATTGAATGATTCTCCAATTCCAGGAGGCAGATCCTCTGTATAGTGAGCTTCTTCAATCAGAAACTTCACCAAATCACTTTCCACAAAGATGTCAGTCAGAAGACGTCCAAAAGGAATGTGATTTGGAATCTTCTTTGGATCATCTGTGGTTATGTTCTATCTAATGGTGTCCCTCATATAGGAGAACAAAAGCGAAGGAAGACATATCTTATAATGAGTCATTAGATAATACAACATGTACTTTTGACGAGCATTAAAGAAATTAGAAGAGCTCGAAGATGGTCTAGGGTTGATACAACCCATAATGGTTTTGTGTCAAACCCTAAGCTTGTCATGTAAATCCTTACTCTTGTATTCAAACTTATCAGGAGATAAATTTTTGAAGATGGATTTGTTGATAGTTTCTTTCAGAAACTTGGACTTGTTGTCCACTCCATGGACCCGTTTTCCTTCCAGATGCTTCATTGAAAGAAGGTATGCTATCGACTTCTCAGTAATGATGATTCTTTGACCTATCACATGAGAAACCACATACAGGTTATCACATTCAGCTTGTTTCAATAAAAATTTCACCAAAGCTTCATACACAGAACCATGAAGCCTCATGAAATAGTGTTCCCAACCTTGAGCATTCAATTCTTCCGTTAGGTCACAACCGTTGGAAGAAAGATTGTTGAAATCAACAAGATATTCATGAAGAACAAGCAAATATTATGGAGGAGTAATACAAGAAACTTGAACAGACATCTTTGTAATATGAGTTTCATCGATGATGGGTAAAGAGGATGAAATAGTCACCATCAGAGTAGAAGAACTTGGCGGAGAGGTTGATGATGAAGACCCATAAGTGTTTAAAGATTTTCCAACTCACTCAAAAATTTAACAACCTCTTGTTGTTGTGCATTCGTCATTGTTGAAGTTGTTGAGGTTGATGAATTTGTTGACGAAGATGATGAATTTTGATGAAGGTGATGAACTTTGATGAAGAACTTGATGAACATTTGAGAGAATGAGGGGTTTAGGGTTTCTAAAAAGTGAGGAAGTGAAGTAAGGATGTGTGTGTTTAGTGTATAGTGTTTTTTAGAAGAGAGAGAAAAACTCAAAAATAAAAACAGACATAATAATTAGGAGTAACAAATGAGTGTAATTATTATGAATTACTCAATTTCCAAGAAAAATTACACTGCTCATTGCATAACTTAAGTAGAGTGTAATGATTAAGAATAACCAAGGGTTACATGCGTTAATCAATGCATCTAATTAAGTGACACATTTTAATATCCTCGGAGTCTGGAAAATCAAAAGGTTCCCATCTGATCAGAGACGTTTCTGACTGAAACGTCTTCTGATGTTTGAGGTTCTAAATAAAAAGAAAATACTTTTTTATATCAAAATCTCATTTCTTCAGACTACGATTAAACATATATGATCCTGATAAAATCTTACTTTGGAAAAAAGTCAATTTTCAGATGATTCAGAATGAAAAGAAATCTATCTTCAGCTAAGAATTTTGTAAAGATATCATCCCATTAATGGTCTATATCTATGAATTTTAAAGATAAAATCCCTTTTTGAACATAATCTCTAATAAAATGATGTTTTATTTCATTGTGTTTATCCCTAGAATATAAAATAGGATTTTTACATAAACAAATAGCATTTGTGTTATCACAAAAGATAGGAATGTTACTCTCATAAATCAGATAGTCTTCCAGCTGATTCTTCATCCATAGCATCTGAGTAATGCACTGTGACAATGAGATGTATTATGCCTATGTTATTGAAAGTGAAATTTTTTATTGCCTCTTGGTTGTCCATGAAATCATATTCTTTCCAAGAAACTAACAATTTCCAGAAGTACTTTTCCTCTTCAGTTTGTCTCCAGCGTAATCTTTATCACATAAACCAGAAAGAGTGTACTCTAATGTTTTCTCATACGTCAAGCCAAGGTTAGTTGTTCCTTTCAGATACCTCATAATTCTCTTAACAGCAGTTAAGTGAGATTCTCTAGGATCATATTGAAATCTAGCACATAAATGGATGTTGAATTAAATATCAGGTCTGAAAGCAGTCTGATACAGAAGAGAGTCTATCATACCATGATACAACTTTTGACATACCTTTAAACTTACCTCATCTTTCTCTAGAATGCATGTTAGATGCATCTGAGTCTTTGCTGATGTGTTGTCCATCATGTTAAACTTCTTTAGAAGTTATTTGATATACTTACACTAATGAATGTAAGTAACTTCTGATTGTTGATCGATCTGAATTCCCAGAAAGAACTCCAGTTCTCCTATCAAACTCATCTCAAACTCAGCCTACATCTAATTAGAAAATTTCTCGCAAAGAGAGGGATTAGCATAACCAAAAATAATATCATCAACATAAATTTGAACTATCAGAATATCATTTTTGAATATTTTGCAGAAGAGTGTAGTATCAATATTACCTCTGGTGAATTTATTTTCTAAAAGAAAACTACTCAATCTGTCATACCAAGCTCTGGGATTTTTCTTTAGACCATAAATAGAGTTCTTTAGTTTAAAAAAATAATTTGATTTCTCAGAGTTTTCAAATCGAGGAGGTTGTTTAACATATACTTCTTCATAAAAGTAACCATTCAGAAATGCACTCTTAACATCCATCTGATAAAGGATTGTGTTATGATTAACATAAAACGAAATTAATAAATAAATTTCTTCTAACCTGGCTACTGTTAAAAAAAACTTGTATAGTCTATTCCTTCTTACTGACTATAGCCTTGTGCAACAAATTGTGCCTTGTTTCTAACACTTCACCCTTCTCGTTGAGTTTGTTTCTGAACACCCATCTGGTTTCAATGACATGGACACCTTTAGGTTTCTGAAAAAGACCCCATACTTAATTCTTTGAGAACTGGTTCAGTTCTTCTTCCATTTCCAAAATCCAGTCTTTGTCTAGAAGAACTTCATCAATAGACGTTGGCTCAATCAGAGACATCAAACCCGTAAGCATTTCTGCAAAAGGTTTGAAGGCTGATCTGGTTCTGATGGAAGCATCCTTGTTTCCCATAATTAGATCTTCAGGATGAGCGATTTCATTTCTGCTTCTCCTTTGTTGTGGGGGATTAGAAAGAGCCGCAACAATATCAGAAGTAGGAACTTTTGATTCTTTGAATTCTGCTACCTTCTCCTTAGGTTCTGAAAATGTTATCTCTAAATCTGCAAACTTTAAACTAGCTTTGACTTTTTATAGTCAAGCTTATCATCGAATCTAACATGAATTGATTCTTCCATAATTCTTGATTTTGTGTTATAAACTTTGAATCCTTTTGAGAATTCAGAATATCCTAACAACAAACACTTATGTGCTTCAGAATCAAACTTGCCAAGATTCTTTTTAGTGTTCAACATAAAACATACACATCCAAAGGGATGGAAAAAGAAATGTTGGGCTTTCTATTCTTCCACAGTTCATATGGAGTCTTACCCAAAATAGGTCTTATTGATATCATATTTTGAATGTAACAGACTGTATTTACTGCTTCTGCTCAAAAGTGCTTAGCCATTTCAGTTTCTTGGATCATAGTGCGAGCCATTTCTTGCAATGTCCTATTCTTCCTCTCTACAACCCCATTTTGTTGTGTAGTTCTAGGGTAGGAGAAATCATGGGATATACCATTAGAATCAAAAAAAGTTTTTCAAATTCTTTATTTTCAAATTCTCCAGCATGATCACTTCTGACTCTGACTATTTTTCAACTCTTTTCATTTTTCACTTGAGAGAAAAATGAAGCAAACACGGAATGTGAATCATCCTTGTGTCTTAAGAATTTTACCCATGTCTTAAGAAAAATGAAGCAAACACGGAATGTGAATCAATGATGACTAGTCCATATTTCTTTCCATTGGCAGAAGAAATTTTCACTGGTCCAAACAAATCAATGTGAAGAAGTTATAATGGCCTAGAGGTGGAAACAACCTATTTAGCTTTAAAAGAAGTTTTTGAAAAATTGTCTTTCTGACATGCTTCACAAAGAGCATCTGAAGAATACTTCAGATTGGGCAAGCCTCTGACTAATTCAAACTTATTTAGTTGAGATATTTTTCTCAAGTTAACATGGCCCAGACGTCTGTGCCATACTCACTGTTCTTCGTGGACAATCAAAAGACATTTTACATTCTGGTTTTTCAAATATGATAACTTAATTTTGTAAATGTTGTTCTTCCTCTTACCATTAAACAGAACTGATCTTCCTCTTACCATTAAACAGAACTGAGCCATCCTTCTGACTTACAGCTTTACATGGCATTTGATTAAAGATGACATCATAACCATTGTCACTAAGTTGACTAATTGACAATAAGTTATGCATCAGACCCTTAACTAAAAGAATGTTATTAATAGAAGGAAGTTTACCATTAGCAACAGTTTCAGAGCCAATGATCTTTCCTTTCTGATTGCCTCTGAAACCAACAACGCCTCCAGACTTAAGTTCCAAATCTTGGAACATACGCCTTTCTCCCGTTGTTGGAAGTGGTAAAGCGGAAAACAAAAAGTAAGTTATTAATTTACCGAGTGATATTTAGGTTATATCGTATCGTGTCCACGGAGATTGGTGAATTGAAATGTCGTTCGATAAATCTCTCGTTATAGAGTTTAGGGTTAAATGGGTTGAAAATAGGTATCAACAGAAAATAAATCTGTAAAAAGGAAAAAGGAATAACTTATCAAGCATGTATATATACTACTTCTCACATACTTAAACCTATCGACTTGATATACTAAACCTACGAGACTCATCGATGTCATCACATGTCAAACACAACACCCATTGTATCACCTCGACAGGGATCTATCAACCAACCTTAAAAACACAGAAGTCAACCATGCTCACTTGCATCGACGATCTCTCAGAGTGACACAAACAACATAAAGGAATTAATTACATACACCCTAATAACAGTGTTAAATCTATCTCTAGAATTCAGACACTATTAGATAATCACCCTAGATAAAAATTCAAGCAGTATATGTCTATAGCAACTCAAATCCCTAGCACAGAGCAAAAATCAAGGATAACAATCGACAAAAATTTGTAAAATAAGTTTTATATAATTCCAAGGGCGACAAATATACATAAGATCAAAGTATATACATGTACAAACCAAACCAAAATAGAATACACAAAGAAAAAGAGAAATGAACCAGAAATGTACTGGTTTGTCAACGTCGATCGAAGAGCAATCTACCCCGGATCATCCGTATGCAAGCTCCATAGTTGTTATGTAAGCCAATCCTAAAAAAATTGGAGGTTGACGGAGTTGGGAGCAAAAATTCCCCAAAACAATAACAAAAAATGAACTAAAAATGAAGTTATAAAACAAATCTCAGTAGACCGCGCTAATCGGGTTGCGTGATATTTACACATTAAATCAACCTAAACCGCGCTAAGCGCTATATGCGCTAAGCGGGTTCCAAAACTATGCTTCTGCCAAAATGTCAAAATATAAGCAGCGTGCTACAAAATGCATTGAGCGCACTCGCGCTTAGCGACCTTCTGCGTGCTAAGCAGGCTCATCTGGTCAAAACTGGTCTTTATTTCAAAAACGTGCATCCGGAGTCGTGCCTTCGACACCTTATTCCTCGATGCTCCAAAATGCAATAAGCACCTACAAAATAAAGGGAAAACATCAAATGGTACACTATATACACAAAAACACAAACAAATACAAACTAAATGTATTTACACAAAAGTAGGGTTTATTCAACGATACTTACAACAAAGAGTCGATAATTGCAACAAAAAGTATATATAAAAATAACTACAATTTACACTTATAAAACTCTCCCCAACTTGAACTTGTTTGTCCTTAAACAAGGTCAAACAACTCAAAGAACCAAAACTAATCAACCAAATATCATGAATCAACAAGTTTTAAAATGAAAAACAAATATATGGTTCAAACAAAAACTCACACGCACGGTAAATACTTACCACAATCCTACAATGATAACATTTAAACGAAACGAATCCAAAGTACAAAAATCATACTAAACATTCTAAAACAAAACAAGTTCAATCATGAATCACACCTAGTAAAAATTTACCGGTAGATGAAGAACACACAAAGGTAAGGGACAAAAAAACATTCATCGACAATCTTGCAAACAATAGACTAAATTATGCATTCATCCAAAAACTCATATTGAAAATACAAATGCAAGAATCAAAAGGGCTTTTTAAGGTTTAATGTGGCTTGGTTAACAAACAAGGGATAATTCTTAAAGCTAATCGAAATAAAAACTTGCTTTAACCTAAGGGAGTGATTAACTCACAAAGACTCAAGAAAAATAATTTCAATCAAACTTCTTCTTTATTCCAAATTTCTCACCAACACCCATCACTTATTAACACAATATTATTCCATACTCTTTTTGTTTTTGTTTTTCAAAACTTTTATCTTTTTTCTTTATTTTTATTTTCTTTCTTTTTCACTTTTTTCTTTCTTTTTCTCTTTTACAACCTTATATCAATCACAACATAAGCAGATACACATTTTTCTCCCCAACTTGAATTCAGCCATATCATAATGTGAATACTCCCTACTTTCTAAGGCAAGATAAAAATTAAAACCGTAAATTGTAGTTGAGGGTTAAAGAAAACAAAGAATCAATATCCATACAAAAAGATGAACCAAACACTCATAGACAAGCATTTAGCAAAAACAACATGGATATCAATAAAAAGGGTCAAAAGGGGATACTAATGATCACACACTCACAAGGTGAATTGACTATTTGGCCAAGGTAGTTGTGCTCAAAATGAAACAAAAATGCCTTGATCATGTTCATGCTTTCATATAATCAACACAAACAAAAGATTCAACATAATAAAATCCAGTAAAACAAGAATTGTGGCCTCCAGCATATATGAACAATAGAAAGCTTCCTCACATTTATGGGTAAAAAGGGAACTAAAGTGATTCATGTCATGAGCAAGTAATGCAAAAAAAATGAATGGTATGGTAAATATACAATTGATAAATTTCCTAAACATGTTATGTTATAGAAAGCGATGAACAAGTATCTAGCGAGTACCAACTTCAAAAACTATCATTACCATACATCTGCAAGTTGACACACTCAAAATCAGAAAATCACCAAATGCGACTTCAAGCTATCTAACCAAAATTTGAGTCCAAAATACAAAAGAAAGAACTGAAATTATTACTATTAATTACTATACTATAAAGCCTTGGGTGAAGTGGGAAAAAGGAGAGCCAAGAAAAAAATTAAAAAGAATTCATTGGCTCTGCAAAGTAGGGCACACTAAGTGCGGTCAAGCGCATTACACCAGAACAATAAAAACCATTCCAGCAGACAATAATGCAACTTGTACATTCACCTACACAATCTCAACTACACATGTACAATATTTACAACCGACAACAGACCTCAAGCTAAACACGACAAGCTTGCGGAAAAATACAAATGGACATAACAAAACAAACGGGTGAAAGTGAATTAACAAGTTGAAAAGTGAAAATTTGAGAATTTAAAATAGGTCCAATTTCAACGTGTTAAAACACAAGTCAACACATACATAAACGAATACAAACAAAACATGCTTGTTTTACGTTGTAAGCTCGACGCCTTTACTGTGCGAGCTAGTAACCTCCTCTCGTCATGCCATGGTATTATCACACCGCGCAAACCTAAAGAAAGTGTCCTAACAACCACACAACAAACATTACAAAATGAGACAATTCACAACAATACGTGAAAACAAAGAAAAACACATATATGCACAAGTATGGAAAGTAAACACAAAAAAAGTACTAGTAAAAATAGACAATTTTATGTACACATTCTATACAATATATACATTAATTACAAAACTCAAAAACAAAGAAACTATCACAATGCGAAACAATAAACACCAATCCCCGGCAACGGTGCCATTTTGCTGGAAGCGGTAAAGCGGAAAGCAAAAAGTAAGTTATTAATTTACCGGGTGATATTTAGGTTATATCATATCGTATCCATAGAGATTGGTGAATTGAAATATCGTTTGACAAATCTCTCGTTAATGAGTTTGAGGTTAAATGGGTTGAAAGTAAAGGTATCAACAGAAAATAAATCTATAAAAAAGAAAAAGGAATAACTTATCAAGCATGCATATATACTACTTCTCACAGACTTAAATCTATTGACTTGTTATACTAAACCTATGAGACTCATCGATGTCATCACATGTAAAACACAACACCCATTGTATCACCTCGGCGATGATCTCTCAACCAATCTTAACAACAAAGAAGTCAATCATGCTCGCTTGCATCGACAATCTCTCAGAGCGACATAAACAACAGAGGTATTAATCACAAACAACCTAAGTGAATAACAGTGCTAAATCTATCTCTAGAATTCAGACACTATTAGATAATCATCCTATATAAAAATTAAAGCAGTATATGTCTATAGAAACTCAAATCCCTAGCACAGAGCAAAAATCAAGGATAACAATCGACAAAGATCTTTAAAGAAAGTTTTATATAACGCCAAGGGAGACAAATATACATAATATCAAAGTAAATACATGTACAAACCCAACCAAAAGATAATACACAAAGAAAAGAGAAATAAACCATATATCTACCAGTTTGTCAGTGTCGATCAAAGAGAAATCCACCCCGGATCATTCGTATGCATGCTCCATAGTTGTTATCTAAGCTAATCCTAACAAAATTGGAGGTTGATAGAGTTAGGAGCAAAAACTTCCCCAAAACCATAACAAAAAATGAACTAAAAATGAAGTTATAAAAAAATCTAACAGACTGCGCTTAGCGGGCTCACTGTGCTAAGCGGACTGCGTGATATTTACACATTTAACCAACCTAAATCGCGCTAAGCGCACTATTCGTGCTAAGCGGGATCCAAAACTATGATTCTACCAAAATGTTAAAACACAAGCAGTGCGCTACAAAATGCGTTGAGTGCACTCGCACTCAGTGACCTTCTACGCACTAAGCGGGCTCTCCTGGGCAAAACTAGTCTTTTATTCTGAAAATACGCGTCCGGAGCCATGCCTTCTACACCTTATTCCTCGATGCTCCAAAGTGCAACAAATACCTACAAAATGAATGGGAAAAACATCAAACGGTACACTATGTACACAAAAACACAAATAAATACAAACTAAACGTATTTACACAAAAGTCGGGTTTATTCAACGGTATTTACAACCAAGAGTTAATAAGTGCAACAAAAACTATATACAAAATAACTACAATTTGCACTAATCACCTGTCATGTGTCGCGAGCATCCATTGTCTGGGTACCATGACAGGTGTTTCAGTGGAACCATCAAGGATATATGCAACATAGATTAACTCATCCTTAGGTACCCATTTTATGGGTCCTTTCTTGTCATCAATTCCAAAGGTTCTGACACCTTTGGATTCTTGTGCAACAGGATAATCAAGTGGAATTTGTGCATGATATTTGGGCTTAGAAGTTTCCTTCTGTGTCTGAGTAGAATAAGATCCTTCTTGTTCAGGACATTCCAGCTCACTGCCAGCAAGCACGAAATGGTCAGAAAGAGGTTTTTGTTTGACAATAAGAGTCTCATCAATTATTTTTTATGGTCCTGAGTATCCCAAGCCTCTCCTTCCGTTTCACCTAACTCCATATATCATTGAAGCCATCTTACTTCTATCTATGATTTTAGCTAAGAAGTGCTGAAAAGCTCTATCATATTTGATTACTTCATCAATAATAGACGTGATAGAAGTGATCTCTTCTTCAAACTTTTAGACTTTACTTTTAAGAGCAAGATTTGATTTTTCTAAAGCAAATATTTTTTCATTTAAATCAGAACAGTTTTGCTCCCTCTTAGTAAAGTTCTCAGAAGTAACTATAAAAGTCTTTTTCAGAGTTTTGTGTTTAATTAGAAGAAGCTGATATCTTTTCATCACTTCTGATAAACAAAACTCAATTTCAATATGAGAGATAGAGAAGAAAATACCTTTGTTTCGTCGTCAGAGTCTGACTCATCATCAGTTGTCAGCTTACACTCTAAGATAACTTCATATGTACTTGTTTTGGCCATGAGTGCCACACTAGGATGTTCTTCATCAGAATCTTCCTCTTCTGACTCTGAATCATCTCATGTTTCCATAATACCCTTCTTTTCTTTGAAAACCTTCTCGGGTTTCTTTTATTTCTTGAGCTTTGGACATTCATTCTTGTAGTGTCCAAGCTCTTTGCACTCATAACACGTAAATTCTTTTCCAGAAGCTTTATTTTGACCATATGTAGATTCAAACCTACATTTTGTTCTTCTTGGTCCTCTTAACTTGCTATGTCTATGTTTCCATAGTTGGTTTATCCTTTTGGATATTAGAGAAAGTTCACCTTCATCTGAATCTTCTTCTGATTCTTCTTTAGCTTGAAAAACCTTTGTCTTTTCAGACTTAGACTTCAGAGCTAAAAATTTACATCTTCTCTAAGGTTCATCTTCTTGAAGTTCAATCTCATGACTTCTTAAAGAAATGATTATCTCTTCAAGACTAGTATTGTTCAGATCCTTGGACAACTTCAAGGCAGTTACCATTGGTCTCCATTTCTTAGGCAGACTTCTAATAATTTTCTTGACATGATCTGCAGTAGTATATCTTTTGTTCAGAACTTTGAGTCATGCACAAACGTATGGAATCTTGAAAACATAGTTTCCACAGATTCACCGTCTTCCATTTTGAAGGCTTCATATTTCTGGATTAGGCCCAAACCATTTTCCTTCTTAACTTGATCGTTGCCTTCATTGTTCATCTGAAGAGAATAAAAAATAGACTTTGCAGTCTCTCTATCTATGATCTTCTCATACTCATTGTAAGAAATATCACTGAGAAGAATTATTCTAGCTTTGTAGTGGTTCTTTTAAGTCTTTTCTGAGCATCTGACATTGCACACTTTGCCATCTTTTTACCTTTATCATCTACTAGATAACTGTATCCATCAACTACCAGATCCCATAGATCTAAGTCAAATCCCAGAAAATAACTTTCCATTTTGTCCTTCCAATAGTCAAACCTTTCTCCATCAAAGATAGAAGGTTTTACAGTATATTGGTCTCTATCATTATCCTTATTATCAACGGTGACAATGTTGTCAGTGTTAGCGTTACTATCCATTGTTCTTCACATAGTCTGGATTGGTACTGAGCACTGTTAAGTTCTTAATAAAAATTCAAAACTTTTATCACTTAGAACTGAAGCTCTGATGCCAACTGAAGATGTGAAAAACACAAGAAAGGGGGGAGTTGAATTTGGTTTTAAATAAAAAAAAAATTCTTAAAAATACCCTTTAATTGAAAATAGTTTTCTTCACTATTGATAATAAATCTAAATATGCAAGAAGGAAATACCTAGTTATGTTTATACTAGTTCACTTGAAAACTATCAAGCTAGTCTAGTCCACTCACCAAGGTGATTTTGCCTTATCAAACAAGGTCTTAACCCAATAATCTCACAGATTATTACAATGAACAAGCTAACTGCAGGTGACTCACATACAAACTCTAAGATACACTAATCTTAGACTTCTCAAGGATTCTGATAAACTAGTCCCTTAAGGCATAATCAAACAACAGTTTGAAAAACTTTGTTTACAATAGATTTGCTTCTATATAAGCTGATAGTAAACAATATTTCAAGAACAATATACTTAAGAAAATAGGAATGCTTATGAACATTCTTGAGAGAATGTGTGAATTAACAGCCTTTTCCTTTGAGTATTCAAGTATATATATAGCCAATAAAGCAATATATTTGTTGGAGGGCTTTTCTGGAATTTCTAGAAAGCTGGCAGCTTGATTCTACGTGGGGGACAAGAATGTACCACACGTCAGTTCTTCATGGTAGTGGAATGAAAAGTTTGTTTGTACCATGTACTATTGCACCACGTAATCTTATCTTCTTTTCTTCTTGACGTCAGAGGCTTTTGATTAAGCTTGCGTTAGAAGAAAGAGAATAACACTTGGGTACTTTAAGTTTTCATAACTTCGTCCTCAGAGTCTTCCACACTTGGTCTTCAGAACACTTTGTCTTCAGAAACATAAGTGTTGTACCCCAAAGTTAGCCCTCTCATTTCACTCAAGACATGCCTCTAGAGGTCCTCAATTGCTCAAGGATGACTAAGAATTGACCATACAAATTCTCCTCCTAAAGGCAATGAACCTCAACTAGGGTTTCAATTTTAATCAAGATGTGTGAGTCCCAAATATTCCAAATGTTCTCCATTGTCATAATGTGTCACCAAGATCATCCATGCCAAATTTCATGCCTTGAACAACAAGTTTTCTTAGTCAACTGCTCAAATGCTTGGAAATCAACTGTATTAGGTCAAAAGTCAAATGTGGCCCAAATACAGTCAAACTTCAAGATTTTTGGTCAACATCAAAAAATTTAAGTAATATCCATCATTTGATAAAGGGTTGATCATGATTCCTCAAGAAATGCTCCTAACTCATCAAAAGTCAAAAATGGCAAATTAGGGTTTCTATAGGAAAAGTCAACCAAACTTTGACCAGGCATAACTTTCTCATACTTTATCAAAAAAATTTCCACCAAGGCTCATATTGAAGGTAATCCAATTCCCTACAACTTCTTTTAAGCCCTCAAGTTCAAGAAATTACCCAATCAAAAGATACAAACTCATACATTATAGGTCCTTTCAAAAAGTCAACAAAAATACCTTTTGGGTCAAAGCTCCTTACATAAACATGGAAGATCCAATTGAGATGAAACCAAAAAGGTTGTTTGGAGGACATCCTAAGCTCTCTAAAAAGTTCAAGAACACCCTCTTAAGGTTAAAATTGAGAAAGATATGCATTTCTAAATTTGACCAATTTTTGGAAATATGCATGAAGCCAATATGGACCAAACTTGAATTTTATCCAAATGGGCCCATCTTTTCATGCTTGAAACGTGTTTACAACATGGACCACAACCCCTGAGCTCACTCATACATTATTTCATTATTTTTATTTTTTATTCATTAAAAGTCAAAATTAAATAAATAAATAAAGGAAAATATGTAAGATATGATTGGGGAATCTTTTTCTCATCAAATAAGGAATGAAATATGTTGGAAAATCAAAGGGAAATCATTGAGGGAAAGAAAAGATTGGATTTGTTCTAAAAAAGCCTAAAATTAAGTAATTGAAAGAAAGATATTTTCTCATAAAAGCATTGGATTTTTTTCCACAATTGTTAACCTATTCTGATTCACTACATAAGCTTAATAAGTCCAAACCTAATGGACATGCGCAGCCAGCCTAACAGGAACCCTAGAGAATTTTCAAATTTTCAAAGAATATTGCAAACACATATCTCGTGTTCCAGCCACTATTAGGATCTTTCAAGAATTCAAACACCTCCCTGAGACTTCCAGGACCCCAGCCCAGTCTTCAAGCAAGCAGTGCAACATCCAGATCAAGCATATCACCATTACTCTGTTTGGTATATTTTGACGATCTCAAACTTTTTCTTCACGTAATATAAATGATTTTCATATGCATATTTTTGTTTATACTAATGATTATGTGTGTTTAGAGTCATTACATGAGAGATTTAACGCAGGGATGAAGGTTTGCCATTGTTAGGGCAAAGCTTCAGCCAAGCTTTGTATCTCAAGATACAGGCCTATTTAGAGCAAACTAACCATGCCATTGTGTTTGCAATGGTCTAATTAGGCTAGTAGGATTCTTTTCATGTTTGTTTTCATGAGATTTCACAGGTTTTGATGTTTTGGACAACCAGGAGGGATGACTGGAGCCACCACCCCTGGTGGCTTGACCAGCATTGACGCTTGCATGGATAAAAATGAAGAAACGATTGGTTTATTCAAATTGCAGGGGACCCACTTGGCACGCGTGTTTTTCACAGTCAGTATTAGGACTAGATTTGTTTTATATATTTATTAATGTGCTTATATTAATGGAAGTATAGTCGTCCCAACGGTAGAGACAACACGCTTAAGGCTTTGTGTGTGTGCAAGGGCAGGGGTTCGATCCCTGCCTCTTGCATAATATTTTTCTGAATTGTTCCTTGCAGATTCAGTGGTTCCATATCAAGCACGCATACCATATGCTCTATCATCATCACCATCAGATCAATCATCCTCCAGATCTAACACCCAGTGTGCAGTCCCCATGATGGACCTCCAAGCTTTCCCCTCATTGGATCCAATGTAGCTATGGGCCAACAGATCTGGGCCCTTAGAAAAAAATTCCTGCCTGCACCCCTCCAATTGGGTTCCTCACCCCCCCCCCCCCCCCCCCAGGCCCATTTCTTAATTTTCTTTTTTCTCTTTTTTAATTAATATTTTTTTGTTTATTCCTTTTTTTAAAATCATAAAATCAGAAAATCATAAAATTAGGATTTAGAGTTTTTTTAAGAAAAAATAATTTTTGCAAATTAAATTAATTTAATCAACTTCAATTTGTTTTCTTTAATTTAAAATTAATTACAGAATTAGGTTAAATCCAAAAAAAATTCATAAAATACCAAAAAAATATTTTTAATGAGCAATTAGATTTCTAGGGTTTCAAACATAGGCCAGTCTTAATTTTTGCGAGTTATTATTTTTCCATACGATTATATTTTTTATTGTTTGTATAACTGCGCCCGGTTTGTAATAGTTAATTAGGGTTTTCAATTTTCGCATTTTACTTTTCAGACCATTATTTATGTATCTACACCAAAGCCTTGTAATAGTTGTAGGAACTTTATTTCTCGCTTAATATTTCTTATATGCTTGTATATAAACTGCTAATAATTAGGCGTGCATGAAAAGAATTAATCAAATTAATCATTAGATTACTAATCTCAAGATAAATATCTGAAAAAAGCACATTGTTACACACTTGCACCCCACGGGTATAACCTCACTTTGGTTGCCTCAAAAAACAATGGTCATGTCCCTCGAATGTAGGGATATCTTAGCAAAGACCCTCAATTTTAAAGTCATCATAAAGATCATAGTCCCTTATTGTCCCTCGAGTTGCCTACAAGAAATGATCTTGTCCCTCGGTGTTGCCTACATGATGACATTCCCTTCGAAATGCTAAGGTATCCTTACATGTTGCCTTCAATAACCATAAACATCCCTTTCGATAGTCCCTCAACATCTGACAATAGCGCTACCTACTCACTAATAGTAGGATAACACTATCTAAAGGGTAGGAGGAAAAGAACATCCTTTTTCGAGTAGGTAGATAATTGTTAGGTACTTGCTCAAAAAAACAACTTTTTCACATTACACTTTCAAAACCTTTTCAAAAAACGCTTTATCACACTCTTGAGAACTGATACAAGAGTTATCATAAAGCAAACAAAATATTTCAAAACACACAAACACGAAAACAGTTTTAAAAAATGAGCAAGACCTAAGAGCCCGTAGAAAACCACATATGGAAAGTGTGCTAACACCTTCCCTTTCCATAATCTACCCCCTTACTCAAAATCTCGAAAAAGGTCTTTTTATGTTCTTTACACCCTTTCCTTTGTTGGATAAAAGAAAAGTCAGCGGCGACTCTTGCTTACCGCAACATTTGCGAACAAAAAACACAAACCAATATTAAAACAGTCAGTTCTGCCACTGTATTACAGAACTGGCGACTCTGTTGGGGAATACTTATAAAAGTGGTGTTTACCTTAGGGTCTAGATCATTTCTAAACTGTTTTCTTTGTTTGTCTTGATTGCTTTATTTTTAAGGGTACTGTTTGGGTTACTATAGATCCTACACCTGGATCTGGGGAAACCTTTTAGGTAAGTGGAAATAGATCGTGGAAAATGTACGGGGTATACCGACACGGTTGAAAAAGAGATGGATACGTTAATGTGACACTCTGGTTGGTACCGGTAGCCCTTGAGTTAATCAAGGAGAATACGGGCCGCTGTGTGGTGTAATGAAGCGTCAATGGACCTTAGAACCTTAATTGAACAACTTGGCTATTAGGACGTAGTGAGATAACCTTCTTTGGTGTATTCCCAAAGTCGGTTGATACTCGATGCTACACTCATTGAGATTTGACTCCCGATTTTTGTTTGGTTACAAGTCAGTTTCCTATCGGAATGAAACTTGTGGGAAAGATCAGTGATATTGAGATCCCTTAGAACCCGGTTACTATTTATAGGTCAGGTTGAACCAATCAAAACTTCAAGAGGGTATTACCTTAAAACCCATGCAAGCCTTAAACCTTAGGTCTTTGTGTGATTTGATTGTGCTTGCTATATCTGTGATCTCTTAGCATAATCATGAAATCATAACATGGTATATCATAATAACCATTTCAAGGATTTTCTAGGTCTTATCTTTGTCTTGTTTTGTAGGACATGACATTCGCTCGCAGGAACACCATCCAAGTCAACCTTGTGAAAGTATCTCCTCAACTCAAGGAATTAGCATCAAGGATTCCCGAAAGCTCTCCCTTCACTGAAAACATGGTCGACGTCTCAACTTGGTCACTTCAACCCCAGATGAAGAAATGTTAAAGGTGCTCTTTCAGTTCTTTGACCCGTTACATCACTGCTTCACTTTTCCTGATTATCAGTTAGTGCCTACTATGGAGGAGTTTTCTCAGTTATTGGGGGTGCCTATCCTTAATCAGTTACCATTCAACGCTATGGAAAGAGACCCAAAGCCCGAAGAGATTGCTCAAGCCCTATCTTTGCAACGGTCTACTGTAGTGGAAAATTGGGAAACCAGAAGAGGTGTCCAAGGATTTCCAGCTAAGTTTCTATTTGAGAAAGCTTACCATTTTTGGGATACCCTGGATTTACAAGCTTTTGAAGAAGTGTTGGCCCTTCTCATCTATGGGATGGTACTATTCCCCAACACGGACCACCTCGTAGATGTGAATGCGGCTAAGGTTTTTCTGTCTCATAATCTGGTGCCTACTTTACTTGGGATATTCTACACTATCGGCATACTCACACTCTAAAGAGAAGAGGGACCCTTTTGTGTTGCACTCCTCTATTGACTAGATGGTTTATTTTGCACCTACCTCAGTCTGTTTTGAAGAATGAGCAGGGTATGGGATGGTCTCATAGGTTGATGTCCTATACACATTCAGATATTCATTGGTGTTCTCGGTCCTCGGAGAATGTTACCATCATTGATCGCTGCGTCGAATTCCCTAATGTCCTTCTCTTAGGCATTAGGGGAGGAATCAGTTATAATCCTTGTTTGGAATTGCGACAGTTTGGTTATGCTATAAGGGATGGTCCTCATGACACGCTCGTCCAAGGAATCACATTTGACTATGAGAATGATGTTCAGGGTTATCGTAAGAGGTTCATTAGAGCTTCGGGCATGATAAACAAAGTTGATAGCAAGACATTGGGGCACAAGAATTCCATTCCCCTTGAGCCTTACCTCAAATGGGTCCGAGCTTATTCTCAATGTTCTATGATGCCTTACCCCTCCATCTTACTTGTGATTATGGAGCCAATTGTTGAGGGAGACGCTCCTTACATTGTTCTTCATCCTGACATGCCAACTGATTTTGAGGAGCTACGGAAATCCTGGATCCAACTCAAAGAAGAACGAGATACCTTCGAAACCCAATTCTACGCTAACGAGAAGAAGGTTTTAGAACTCACCAAGTTACTTCACGAAGAGAAGAGTATAAATGCTTACATTGCACCAAAGAGGATGCGCATATGGGAAGCTTGAGACTTTTTTGCTTGGAGAGTTAATTTTTGCTTTGTTACTCCCCTTGTGAGCCCAAGAGGCATCGTTGTGACCGACGAAACATCTTAATGCAATTAACGTTTGTTCCCATTATGTTTAAGCAAACTTAAGTCTTAGAAATCCTTGAAAACATTGCATACATATATCATACATATCATTGCATAAGCAGGTTTCAAAGTAGGTTTCTCATCTTCTTCGCTGTTTATTTCAGCAATGACTCTAGAATAAACAGTGAAGGATCCACAGACTCAGAATGCACAGTTTCAACATATGATCATGGCTCTGGCCAAGGGGCAAGAGGAACTAAAAGCCCTAGTTGTTAAGGAGAAGACCAAGAAACCAAGGAAGACAGCTGGTGTGGTAAACTTGGGAAGGAGGCTCAAAGGACCGCTAAGGCAAGTGGTTGAGTTGACATATTCATCAAAAGAAGGAGAAAATCAAGAAGGGGAGACAAGAGAGGAAGACCCTAGTCTAAGGGAGTCTGATAATGAGACTGATTATAATGAAGAGCAGTACCCTACAGTCGACGAAAAGTATAAACAGTTGGAAGAGCGTCTGAGTGCAATGGAAATCCAGAAGGTGTCGGGGCTGGATTTTGATGAGCTGGGTTTGGTTTCTGGGGTTGTCATCCCGCAGAAGTTCAAGGTGTCGGTGTTTGCCAAATATGATAGGGTTTCATGTCCCAAGATGCACCTCCTATCTTATGAGAGGAAGATTCAGCCTCACACTGCTGACAAGGACTTATGGGTCTACTTCTTTCAAGATAGTCTATCTGGAACTCAACTAGAATGGTTCTACCAGCTGGAAGGGACCAACATTCATAATTGGGAAGACCTGGTTGCTCCTTTCTACAAGAGTATCAGTATAATGCAGACCTTGATCCCACCCGTACACAACTCCAAAGTATGTCTATAGGTTCGAGCGAGGGCTTTAAAGACTATGCTTAGAAGTGGAGGGACTTAGCAAGAAGAGTCCAACCTCCCCTGTCTGATAGGGAGTTGGTGGATATGTTTTTGGGTACCCTATCTGGTGCATTTTTTAATCATCTGATTGGAAGCTCATCAGCTGGCTTTACTGAATTGATTTTGACAGGAGAAAGAGTTGAAGCTAGGATCAGAAGTGGCAAGATTTAGAAAGTTGCCTCTTCAAGTGCGGGAAAGAGACCTTTCGTAGGGAAAAAAGAGGTCAGTGTTGTGTACAATCAACGAAATCAGAGCAGAACCGAGCGCCATCCAGCGGTAGGGGATTTTATGATCTCTAAACCTGCACCTAATCAACAAAGGAAAAATCAGCCTAGAGCAGAAAGGCCTGTAAGACAATTTACCCGTATAAACATGATTATGTCTCAAGTCTTGTCGCACTTGATGAAATCTAATCTGGTGACTTTACGAGAAGCTCCTAAGAATCCCAACACCGCGTCTCCTCGCTACAACCCAAATGCTCGATGTACTTACCATTCAGACAGTCCAGGTCATGATACAAACGACAGTTGGGCTTTAAAAAACAAGGTGCAAGACCTGATCAAGGCGAAGGAGATCGAATTTGATGCTCCTGAGATTCCCAATGTTATCACTACTCCCATGCCCAAGCACGGCCATGGTGTTAATGCTATTGAAGATGATATGTTCGTTACTTTTATTGAGGAACTTGTTACTCCTCTCATGACCGTTAAGAATAACTTGTTGAAAGCCAGTTTATTTCCGAGTTATGACGAAGGTTGCCACTTATGTCTGTCTCTACCGACTTGTTGTTATTTGTTGAAGGCGGGTGTTCAGCGCCTAATGGATGATAGAGAGATTTTTTTATAAGACTCTCGTCCCAACTGTTCCTTGCAAGGATGTTTCAATCATAACCATTTCCACCAATCCTCCCAAGGTCTCCACCAAAAGACCCGTCAAGATTACATCTGCTGCAAAGTTGGCTCCACTGATTATCACTATGCCAGGGCTAATGCCATACTCCTCGGACAAAGTTGTTCCCTGGAACTATGGGGATGACGTCTACTACCACGGCGTCAAGCAAGACCTACTGGCTGTTGAAGACCAAGTTTCCGAAAATGTTGATCCCGACATTGGCAACATTGTTGGAACCAGCAAAATAACAAGAAGTGGAAGAGTGTTCTCCCCTGAGAGTTCTCCTCCAAAAGTCGTTACTAGTCCTGTGATCATTCCTACTGTTGTTCCTGCTGATACTACTACCATAATTTCCGTGATTACCCCTGTGGCCACCCCTATCACCGAGTCGGCCGAGACTCGAGGAAAAGACATATTGATTGAGCCTATCCAGATGAAGGTGCATTCAGAATCTATCCCAGAGGCTTCCAGGAAGGAAATGGACGAAATTTAGAAGATCATAAAGAAGAGCGACTATAATGTGGTCGAACAGCTGGGGCAGACCCCTTCTAAAATTTCAATGTTAGCCCTACTGTTATGCTCCAAAGCTCATGCAGAGGCTTTGGTGAAGTTCCTTAAGACTTCCCATGTGCCACAAGAAATCTCCGCTGACCAATTTGAATATTGTGTGGCCAGTTTGACGGATGATAACAGTTTGGGTTTTTCTGACGCTGATCTGACACCTAGAGGGAGAAAACATAATGATGCGCTACACGTTTCTGTCGAATGCAGGGGCACTACTTTGGCCCATGTTCTAGTAGTACTGGTTCATCATTAAACGTGATGCCTAAGAAAGCTTTGGACAGGTTAGGCTGTGAAGGTTTGACACTGAAACCCAAAAACATTATAGTGAGGGCTTTCGATGGTTCGAAAAGAGTGGTGCACGGGGAGGTGGACATCCCCATCAAAGTTGGTTCTCGGACATTTGACTCCACCTTATACGTGATGGATATTAGACCATCTTATTCCTGTTTATTGGGTCGTCCTTGGATCCATGGGGCGGGAGCTGTCACGTCCATTTTGCATCAGATGATGAAATACCCGATAAAAGGAAAGATTGTCACGATACATGGTGAAGAAGAGTACATGGTAAGCCACTTGAATTCCTTCAGATATGTGGAAATGGATGGCGAGTTCCTCGAGACTCCGTGTCAAAACTTTGAGGAGGTGCCTCAGACTATGGCTGCAATTGAAATTGTCACCAATCCGCCAAAGATCACCAGACCTCCCTTGAAGATGGCTTCTCTCAAGGACGCCAAAGCGGTTATTGAAGAAGATGGGTGTACCATCTGGGGCCAACTCCCTGATATTCCGTACAAATCTAATAAGTTTGGTTTGGGTTTCTCTTCAGGGGATCAAAGGGTTGTTCATTGTGCTCGTGTTGGAAGACCTCCTCTACACATTAGCAATTATGGGGTCAATGCTCTAGAAGAAAATGATGGTGACTATAACATGGATAGCTGGATATTCCCTACTACCAACGGTGGACCCAGTAACTGGACGACAAAATACTTTGTACCAATTACTTTTATTAAGAAGTAATTGTCTTCTTATTTTTGGATATGTAATAAACAATATAAACTCTATGACCATGTGTCTTACCCGGGGCACAATGGTTTATTTGTGATGGTTAACATGTTTCAATTTCATATGGCATTAATAAAGCATTGGACATTTTAAATACATATTTTGCGCTCTCTGTTTTTCTTTTCTACTTTTACTTTGTCTATACAACTATGTTCTTACACATACTCACGTATCAGAGTACAGATCCATATCCATTCTGGATCCCATTGATAACAGTTCTGCTATTGTCGGTTATGACTTTGAAAATACGATCAACCAAGTCGAGGACGAAGGTGAGGAAGATTGTGAGGTACCCTGAGAACTTGCTAGGCTGTTACAGTAGGAAGAAAGGGTTATACAGCCTCATGAAGAGCCAGTTGAGACAATAAACTTGGGCATAAAAGAGGACAAAAAAGAAGTCAAGATAGGAGTAAATTTAGAGCTTAATGTCAAACAGTGGTTGATACAAATGTTGCATGACTATGTCGAGAACTTTTCCTAGTCGTATAAAGACATGCCCGGACTAGACACGGATATTGTGGTTCATCATCTACCAACTAAGGAATATTGCCCTCTGGTAAAGCAGAAGGTCCGTCGTATGTGCCCTGAAATGTCAGAGGAGATCAAAGTAGAAGTTATGAAGCAGTTCAATGTTGGGTTCTTAGCTGTCACCTCTTATCCCCCAATGGGTTGCTAACATAGTCCATGTGCCTAAAAAGAACGAAAATGTACGCATGTTTTTGGAATACAGAGATTTGAACAGGGCAAGCCCCAAGGATGACTTTTCGCTTCCCCACATTGATGTTCTCGTTGACAACACCACACAACACAAGATCTTTTCCTTCATGGATGGTTTCTCTGGTTACAATAAGATCAAAATGGCACCCGAAGACATGGACAAGACAACATTTGTCACACAATGGGGCACTTTCTGTTACAAAGTGATGCTGTTTGGGTTGAAGAATGATGGGGAAACCTATCAGCAAGCTATGGTAGCTTTGTTTCATGACTTGATTCACCATTAGATAGAGGTCTATGTTGATGACATGATAGCCAAATCTCAAACAGAGGAAGAACACCTTGATCATCTACAAAAGCTGTTTGATAGGTTGAAGACGTACAAGCTAAGGTTAAATCTGAACAAGTTCACCTTCGGGGTAAGGTCTGGTAAACTTCTAGGTTTCATTGTTAGCGACAAGGGTATTCAGGTAGACCCTCCAAAGGTGAAGGCTGTACAAGAGATACCGGCTCCTCACACTGAGAAGGAGGTTAGAGGTTTTTTGGGATGCCTAAATTACATTTCCAGGTTCATTTCCCATTTAACTGCTACCTGTGAGCCAATCTTTAAGCTTCTGAAGAAAGATCAAGTGGTAAAATGGAATGACAAATTCCAGACCGCTTTTGAAAGAATCAAAGAATACCTTCAAGAGCCTCCAATTCTGATGCCTCTGATTGAAGGAAGACCTTTGATAATGTACTTAACAGTGTTAGAAAATTCAATGGGGTGTGTGTTGGGGCAGCATGACGTGTCTGGTCAAAAAGAGCATGCAATATACTACCTTAGCAAAAAGTTTACCGACTGTGAAACAAGATACTCACTGCTCAATAAAACTTGTTGCACTTTGGCATGGGCTGCTCGCCGACTGAGACAGTATTTGTTGACTCACACTACTTTGTTGATATCTAAGACGGATCTAATCAAGTACATCTTCGAGAAGCCCTCTCTCTCCGGAAGAATAGCAAGATGGCAAATGATCCTGACCGAATACGATATCCAATACACGACCCATAAAGAAATCAAGGGAAGAGTACTAGCTGATCATTTGGCTCATCAGGTTATGTATGACTACCAGTCCATGAACTTTGAATTCCCGGATGAGAATATTATGTTAGTGATTGACTGTGAATAACCTGGACGGGATGAAGGACCTGAGGAAGGGTCCCGATGGACTATGGTTTTTGATGGGGCCTCCCATGCACTCGACAATGGCATCGGTGTTGTAATCATATCTCCTGAGGGTTATCATACTCCTTTACTTCCAGATTATGTTTGAATTGTACCAACAATATGGCGGAGTATGAATCATGCATCATGGGCCTCAAAGATGCTATTGACCTAAGGATCAAGTTCTTGAGCGTCTTCAGGGATTCAACCTTGGTAATAAGTCAAATAAAATAAAAGTGGGACACGAAGCACCCGAATCTCATCCCTTACAAAGAACATGTGCTGACATTGCTTCCACACTTTGAAGAGGTCACCTTTGAACATTTTTCCACGAGAAGAGAACCAGTTAGCGGACGCGCTAGCTACTATGTCATCTATGTTCAAGGTCAAGTGGAACAACGAGGCTCCTCGGATCACTATTCAGAGGATGGATGAACCGCCATACTGCTATGAGATTGACACTGAAGAAGTAGCAGATAAACCTTGGTTTCATGAAGTGAAAAGGTATCTCGAGGCTCAAGAATATCCTAAGGGGGCGTCTGTAAATGATAAGAAGTTTATGAGAAGGTTCTCCGCAAAGTTCTTCCTCAGTAATGGAATCCTCTAAAAGCGCAACCATGACGCTACTTTACTTTGGTGCGTAGACAAGAGAGAAGCAGAGAGGATTATGGCAGATATATGAAGGTACCTTCGGAACCCACTCTAGTGGACACACCATGGCTAAAAAGATCCTACGGGCAGGATACTATTGGTCCACTATAGAAGCTGACTGTTATCAGGATTCCCGAACTTGTCATAAATGCCAAATCTATGTTGATAAAGTACATGTACCTCTGTTTCCCTTGAACGTCTTGACGGCTCCCTGGCCCTTTGCAATGTGGGGCATTGACATGATCGGAGAGATTAGACCTACCGCTTCCAATAGGGACCACTTTATCCTAGTGGCCATTGATTACTTTACAAAGTGGGTCGAGGCTGCTTCCTTTGTTACTGTCACCAAGAATGTTGTGGCGCGATTTATCAAGCATAACCTGATTTTTCGGTATGGTGTTCCAGAGAGAATCATCATAGGCAATGGTACAAATCTCAATAATACAATGATCACCGAACTCTGTAAACAATTCAAGATCCATCATCATAATTCTTCCTCTTACCGACCGAAGATGAAAGGCATTGTGGAGGCTGCTAATAAGAATATTAAGAAAATTATATAGAAGATGACAGTGAAATACAAAGATTGGCATGAGATGTTACTATTTGCTCTTCATGGTTACCGCACCTCAGCACATATGTTAACAGGGGCAACAACTTATTCTCTTGTATATGGTATGGAGGTTGTCCTACCTATTGAAGTCCAGATCCCTTCTTTGAGGATCATGAAGGATGCAGGTTTAAACAAAGATGATTGGATCCAGACTCAACTTGACCAACTGAATCTGATTGACGAGAAAAGGCTTATTGTTGTCTGTCATCGTCAAATGTATCAAAAACGGATGATCAAGGCCTTCAACAAAAAGTTCAGACGTCAAGTATATTAAGTGGGTGATCTGGTAATCAAGTGCATCACACTTCCACAAGGTGATCCCGAGGGCAAATGGACTCCCACGTACGAAGGTCCATTTGTGATCAAAAGCATATTTTTCGGTGGAGCCATAATTTTGACCACCATGGATGGTGACGACCTTCCTCACTCTGTTAATGCGGACATAATGAAAAGATACTACGCGTAAATAAAGACACGCTAGGTTGACTTGCCTAGGAAAAAATAAGGGCATCACGGTGAACCAAAAGGGTTCGGGAAAAAATTAGGGATATACATACAAAAAAAATCTGTACACCCGACAAGTCGAAAACCCGAAAGGGCGGCTTGGGCAAAAAAGGGTATCCCAGTGGACTGAAAACCCGAAAGGGCAGTCCAGGAAAAAGTTAGGGATATGAAGTGTATAACTATGTCCCATTGGATTACCTTGCGACCAGACTTCAGTATCAACTAGCAAGCTCAAACGGTACCGATCAATCCAGTCAGCTTCAGACAAGTAGCAAAGTGATGAGACGCTCAAGGACATTGGGGCAATAGCAGAATGGAAACTCGATGGGATTATTGCACATAGTTGTTTTCTATTTGTACATTGTTTTGTATAGTTTTCATTTTCACGATGTTGTTCTCCTACTAGAATGTCAGTCTCTTTGTACAAAAATTCCTGTTATAGGTGAATTTCAAATATCAATACAAATCATTTCTTCGAAAGTACAAAACTATTTGTTTTATTTTTCTGTTTTGTTTTGCAAAAACGTCCAATGATTATTTTTGACATATGCATTTAAATATGATCACTGTTCACAAATATTTGCATAAAAAACAGAAAGACGGTTGCTAATGACTTTAAGAAACGAGGAAAAGTCTAAAAAGCCATTTGCAGTCCCGACAATTACTCTTTCCAGCAGGCACATGGGGATCCTCCTATCACGTACTCAGCATACAACCTAGTGACGTCTATGTTCCCCATAGAATAGAAACAACCAGAGTTTTGATCTCTCCTTCCCCAAACAGGAATTACTTTCTCCAGTAAAATTCCCGTCAAGAGCTGAGATCTGCATTCCCCATCCGAGTTTTATAATTTCAAACAGTTTATAAAGCCTCCTCCTGGGTAGAGTTTATTTCTCTAACCGCGGAAGTTTATTCCCCAATAGAGTTTATTTCTATACATCAACAACATCTCCCAACAAAGCATCTCCTTCCCCGCGCAGTCATTCTCAAACATAAGCTAAAGATCCCCGGCAGAGTACCCTAAAAAAAGAGGAAATCCAAGGAAAATCATCTCCATTCATCATCCCCAATGGAAATAAAGGATTCAGCTTCTCAATACTCTTCAGCAGCAGTCTGGGATTTATTTTCCCAGACTAAGAAACATTGCAATAACATCCCATATTCATACATCATGACATGCGCATACACACCGCATACGACATAATCTCATTTATTTTGAGAACATTATCACACAATGCATTTAATACATCATGACATTGCATGCGATTAACTCTTTACCTTTTTCAGGGAAAGATCAAAATCAACAAACACCGTTGACTACTTACATGACCCGGTAGTCTTCTCAAAAGTTACATCTGACGAAGGGCTATTTCAGCATTTTCCTCATAAAGATGTTCTCAAAGGACCTTCGCTGGTTCAGTTAGATCGACACTAAGATCTCTCTGATTTCTATTCCAATTGAAGATATTCCAAGACTTCTGTCTGGTTCAGTTAAATTGAAACTAAGATTTTTATGATTTCCATTCCAGTCAGAGTTAATTTAAGACCTTCCTCTGGTTCAACTAAATTGATACTAAGATTTTATTGATTTCTATTCCAGTTGAAGACAACTCAAGACCTTTCTCTGGTTCAGTAAGATCGACATTAAGATCTCTCTAATTTCTATTCCAGATAGTAGTATAAGGTGTTGTGAAGCTTGGAATCCGACCAGATAGCAGTTTACCCTATCAATTACTATGAAGCCTGGACTCGACCAAATAATAGTATACCTCAAATTCAAGTCGAATCCTGGATCCGACCAGATAACAACTTAATCTCTTCAAATCACTGACGCCTAGATTCCAACCAGATAATAGTTTGAGAAACTGAAGCCTGGAGTACGACCAGATAACAGTTTAATCTCATTTCCCTAGTAAGTCGTTGTGAAGCATGGAATACGACTAGATAGCAGTCAGCCTTATTATCTTCAACAAGTCACTATGAAGCCTGGATCCTGACCAGATAGCAGTTCACTTTTGTCTCTTCAATCAAGAGTTGACTCCCCAATAGATTAATGGACAACTGAAGCACCTAAACTTTATTCCCCAAACAAAGACATGTATTCCTCAGCGAAGTCCTCCCTAACAACAGGCATAGGAATTCCTACAAAGGAATATCTCATGAAATCAACATTGTTCTGCATGGCATCTTTAAGCCCATCTCCGACGACCTTCCATCACCTTCTCCAAATGGAATCTGTAAGCCTATCCCCGGTATTATCTACACAGTCAAGTATCATTTCAGACGAGTGCAAATTTCTGGACACTCTAATGTTCAATCATCTTCCACCTTCAGATCACGAAAGACGGACCAACCAATCTACATCCTCAAGTTTAAGAAGATTGAACAGGGGCAGATGTTGTACCCCAAAATTTTCCCTCTCATTTCACTCAAGACATTCCTCTAGAGGTCCTCAATTGCTCAAGGATGACTAAGAATTGACCAGACAAATTCTCCTCCTAAAGGCAATGAACCTCAATTAGGGTTTCAATTTTAAGCAAGATGTGTAAGTCCCAAAGATACCAAATGTTCTCAATTGTCCTAATGTGTCATCAAGATCATCCATGCCAAATTTCATACCTTGAACAACAAGTTTGCTCAATCAACTGCTCAAATGCCTGGAAATCAATTGTACTAGGTCAAAAGTTAAGTGTGGCCCAAATACTGTCAAACTTCAAGATTTTTGGTCAACTTAAACATTTTGAATTAATATCCATCATTTGATCAAGGGTCGATCATGATTCCTCAAAAAGTGCTCCTAACTCATCAAAAGTCAAAAATGGCAAATTAGGGTTTCTATAGGAAAAGTCAACCAAATTTTGACCAGGCATAACCTTCTCATACTTTATCAAAAAAACTTCCACCAAGGCTCATTTTGAATATAATCTAATTCCCTACAAATTCTCTTCAGCCCTCAAGTTCAAGAAATTCCAAAATCAAAAGATACAAACTCATACATTATAGGTCCTTTCAAAAAGTCAATAAAAACACCTTTTGTGTCAAAGCTCCTTACATAAACATGGAAGATCCAATTGAGATGAAACCAAAAATTTTGTTTATAGGACATCCTAGGATCTCCAAAAAGTCCAAGAACACCCTCTTAGGGTTAAAATTGAGAAAGATATGCATTGCTAAAGTTAACCAATTTTTGGAAATATGTATGAAGCCAATATTGACCAAACTTAAATTTTCTCCAAATGGGCCCATGTTTTCATGCTTGAAATGTGTTTCTAACATGGCCCGCGACCCCTGAGCTCACTCATACATTATTTCATTATTTTTATTATTTATTTTGATTTTTTATTCATTAAAAGTCAAATTTAATTAAATAAATAAATAAAGGAAAATATGTAAGATATGATTGGGGAGTCTTTTCTCATCAAATAAGGAATGAAATATACTGGCAAATCAAAGGGAAATCGTGGAGGGAAAGCAAAGATTGGATTTGTTCTAAAAAAGCCAAAAATCAAATAATTGAAAGAAATATATTTTCTCGTCAAAGCATTGGATTTTTTTGCCCAATTGTTAACCTATTCTGATTCACTACATAAGCACAATAAGTATAAACTTAATGGACATGTGCAACCAGCCTAACAGGAACCCTAGAGAATTTTCAAATTTTCAAAGAATATTGCAAACACATATCTCGTGTTCCAACCACTATCAGGATCTTTTAAGCACTCAAACACCTCCCTAAGGCTTCCAGGACCCCAGCCTAGTCTTCAAGCAAGCAGTGCAACGTCCAGATCAAGCGTATCACCATTACTCCATTTGGTATATGTTGTACCCCTAAATTTGCCCTCTCATTTCTCAAAGGATCGTCATGGACCCTCAGGTTTGCTTCTATCAAGTTTCAAGTCTTGAATTATGATTTTCTAAGAAGATCATTCACAAGGGCAAAATGGTCAAAAAGCACACTGAAAATCAAACTTTGACTTTTAGATCAAAAATCAAGTTTTAACAATTATATTCCATCAAGACATGAAATTGGTTCATCAAAAAAATCAGAAGTCAGAAACTACTTTGAAAAATCAAATTTCTAAACATTTAGAAAATTTTCTAAGTGTTAAAAGAATATGATACTTCAGAACTTCTGGGCCAGCCTTCACGCAAGTGCAACCAGAATTTGCAAACATAGTTCAGAACATGACTCATCAATCAGAACATATGGAAACTATGTGCTTCAATCAGAATGTGACCCTTCAGCATATGGAGGCTATGTTCTATGTTTCAATCAGAGCCTCACCCTTCGAATCTCACTCTGGTCTTCTGCGATCAGAACATCACCAAATCGCAAAACCTTGTTTGAGCAACCTGATGCATTGCTATAGCACAGTCCTACCACTAGCTTCCATAACACTCCAAGGTGTTGTTATCCAGTCCACGCCTGCGTTTTTTCTCAAACCCCATAATTGCACCAAATTATTATACGAAAACTGTGTTTAAAAAGAAATGGAATAGTATGCCAAAAAGGTTTAAATCCCATTTGTTTTCCCCCGAAAACCACAACAATCTCGTCTATAAATAAGTTTCTCCATCACACTTTCAAGGGGATGGCTTAGGGAGAGAGAGAATTGTCAAAATAGAAAAAAGAAAATTGTGAAACCTTCGTAAAAATCCAGAATTCCCAAACAAAAAACCAAACCTTTGTTCTTCTCTTTGAATCAAAGAACTTAACATTTTCTCTTCTGTTGTTCGTACTGACTCCAGAACATCTGAAGGCGGCAGTTCAAGTTCCAAGCACACGCTCCAGATTCAAGGTAAGTCTTTCTGAATTTGCATCTTTTCATTCAGAACATCATTAAATATGTAAATATCATAGTATTTATGTCGTCCATATCATTGCATAAGTAGAAAAACTATGGATCAAAACTTCTTGATTAAGGCTAGACTCAGAATCAGGATTAAAACTTCTATAAATTGTTGTGCTTTTATCCTTATGATTTGCTATTTGTTAAGAGCTAAATAAATTGCTGATTGTGTTGATTAATATGAGGAAAGAGTTGAAATGTAGCACAGAGCTTCTGATTTTTACTCACGGTTTTAGCACAACACAAAACTTCTGAGTTCTCCTCACTATTTTAACACATAGAACTTCTATTATTTTCTAACTATTTAAACACACTAAACTTTTGATATTCACTCGCTGTTAACACACACTGAACTTCTGATGTTCACTCACTGTCTTAGCACATACTAAACTTTTGAGTTCTCTTCACTCTTTTAATACACAGAACTTATAATACTTTCTCATTGTTCTAAAACTTAGAAGTTCAGCACATAGCATCCCAGAACTTCTGTGTTTTCCCTCTAACGTTTCTTGTAAGACCTCATAGTGTATCAATCCAGAACTTCTGACGCTTCATTCTGAACCACAGCGCGCCCGGCATCAGAACTTCTGATCCCCTTTGTTTTGCTTTCAGCAGCATGCTAATTCTATCTCTCATTATTCCCCTTTTTTATCATTTTCAATATTAATACCCTTTTTATTAATATAAAAAAGACATAAAAATATTTTCTTTTCTTATTAATTAATTAATTTATTTTTCTTAATTCATTAAGACAAAAAAACCATTTTCTAAACAAGACCTTTTTCTTTCTTGCATTGTACATTTCAATATTGTTGTAATAGTTAAATAGGATTTAAATTCTTGCAACTCCCCATTTGTAAATTTGTACCCCCTATCCCTAAATGATGTAATAGCATAGGACTTTACATTTCCGCAATTCATCGCTTTCAAATGTAAATGCTAGTAATTAGGGTGTGTATGGAAAGATATGAAATCAACAAATAGATAACCCTAATCAAGACTAAATGCATGTAAATAAAACACACTTGCACACTAGCACCCTTAGAGTAATCCCACTTTGTTGCCTTTCGGAAAATAGTCATGTCCCTTGAATACAGGCGTTTTAGCAAGGACCCTCAATAAAAGATCATAGTCCCTCAATGACCCTTAATGTTGCCTTCGGTAAATGATCTAGTCCCTAAAACGACATTGCTAAAACGTTTCATAGGTTTCCTTCTATGACTATACAAACGTCCCGTGCCCGTCCATTTTACATTCAAAGACAGGGTTACTTACCAAATCAATGGTAAGATAACAAATTCAAAGGAAAGAGGAAATAAACATGAAAGACTTTTGAGTAGGTAGATTGTTTCTAGTTGCTTGTTCAATTTCAAACGAAAACATCCTTGCTATTTTCAAAACAAACACCAACACTTTCAAAAATATCTTTCAAACTTGAAAACATTTTCAAAAGACCAACACTTTGTATACATTCTTACGAACGAGAATCATTACAAAGTTTTCCTAAACGATGGCGCCTTTTCAAAATACCTTCAAAAACCACAAAAAGCACATTTTCAAACAAAAGCAAGTGATCTAGCAAGAAACTAAGAGCCCATGGAAAACCATGGATGAAAAGGGTGCTAATACCTTCCTTTTTCATAATCTACCCCCCGAACTCAAGAAAACATCTCAAAGGTCTTTCCTGTTCTTTTCAGCCTTTCCTTTTTGGATAAAAGAAAATTCGGTGGCGAATCTTGCTAACTGCAAAATTTGTGATCAAACGCAAAACAACCAAGTCAGTTCTCCCACCACGTTACAGAACTGGCGACTCTGTTGGAGAATAATTTTTTAAAGTGGGGTTACATTAGGGCTAGATCACATTTACTTGCTTTCAATGTTTGACTTGTATTCTTTACATTTTGGTTCTTTGTTTGGGTTTTAATCCTCTACCTGGATTTGGGATACCTTATAGGTAAGTAGCAATACATTATGGAAACTGTGCGGGTTATACCGACATGGTCTAAGCAATAGCTATGTTAGTGTGACATATTTGTGGGTATCGGTATCCCTTGAGTAGTCAAGGAGAATAGGTGCCACTGAGTGATGTCTTGAAGCACTAACTAACTTCTAGAACCTTTACTTGACCAACTTGGCCATTAGGACGTAGTGAGATGACCGACTTTGGTGCAGTCCGAAGTTGGTAGATACTCGATACTACACTCATTGAGGTTTGGTTTTTTGGGATATTTAGGTCGCCATTAAAGAGGCTTGCGCTGAAACAATGCCTGAGAAAACAAACCAGTGATATTGAGCACTTTTAGAACCCGGTTACTATTGCTAGGACAGGTTTGAGCAACTAAACTTCAAGAGGGTACTTACCTATGAGACTCCATGCAATCCTAAACCAAAGGACTTGTTTGTTTTGCTTGTATATATCTACTTGTACATAACACCATAAACATCATAACATCATACTCATACTCACTAATCATTTCAAGGATTTTAGGATTTATCTTTGTTCTGTTTTGTAGGACATGGATTTTATTCGCAGGAAAACCATTCAAGTCAATCTTGTAAGGATCCCTCCTTAACTTAAAGAGTTAGCATCAAGGGTTCCCGAAAATTCTCCATTTATCGAAAGATATGGTCGTCTCCTAAACTTGGCTACCTCCAATACTGATGAGGACATGATGAAGGTGCTCTTCCAGTTCTTTGATCCTCTACACCATTTCTTCACATTTCCCGATTATCAACTTGTGCCAACTTTGGAAGAATTCTCCAAACTCTTGAGGATTCCTATTCTCAATCAACTACCCTTCAACGGTACGGAAAGAGTTCCAAAACCAGAAGAGATTGCTCAAGCTCTACACTTGCAACCATATGATGTCACAACTAATTGGAAAACAAGGAGTGGTGTCAAAGGTTTCTTAGCCAAGTTCTTGTTTGAGAAAGCCCAAAACTGTTGGAACTCCTCGGACTTGCAAGATTTTGAGGAAATTATGGCTCTCCTCAGCTATGGGATGGTTTTGTTTCCAAATCCTGACCAACTCATAGATACGAACACAGTCAAAATCTTCATGTCTCGTAACCCGATACCTACTTTATTAGGAGACATCCTACATTCTTTTCACACTCACACTATAAGGAAAAAAGGTATTTTTATGTGTTGTACTCCTCTCTTGGCAAGATGGTTTATTTCACATCTTCCCCAATCGGTATTGAAGAACGAGCAAGGTTCAAGGTGGTCACATAGGTTGATGACGCTCAGAAATTCAGACATTCATTGGTGTTCCCGATCTGTAGAAAATGTTACTATCGTCGACCATTGTGGAGAATTCCCTAATTTCCCTTTACTTGGCATTAGAGGAGGTATCACCTACAACCCCTGCTTATCCTTAAGACAGTTTTGTTACGCCTGAAAGGATGGTCCACATGAGATTCTTATTCAAGGGTTGGCATTTGACTACAAGAATGATGATCAAGGTTACCGCCAGTGGTTTATCCGAGCTTGGAGGATGTTGAACAAGGTAGATAGCAAGACATTGGGGCATAAGAATTCCATCCCTCTTGATCCTTATCTCAAATGGGTACGGGCCCGTTCTCAAAGTCTCATGATGCGTTACCCCTCCATTCTCCCGGTTATCGTAGAGCCTGTTGTGGGAGGAGATATCCTATACACTATCCTTCATCCTAGCATTCCCACCTCTCTCGAAGACTTGCAAAGGGATTGGATACAGCTTAAGGGGGAGCGAGACACTTTCGAGGCCCAATTCTATACCAGCGAGAAGAAAGTTCTGGAACTCACCAAGCAGGTTCATGAGGAGCGGAGTCTAAACGCCTACATCGCACCAAAGAGGATACGTTCAACTTTTTTATCTTAGAGTTTTTTTGTATTTCTTTGTTAGCCCAAAGAGGCATGATGTACTCAAAATTTGATTTATTAATATAATGTGTGTTCCTTTTTGTTCAAAGCAAATTTAAATCTCTAATTTCCTTGAAATTATTGCATATGTATCTTCATTCATCATTACATAAACAGACTTCTTACAACAGGTCTCCTTATCTTTCTACTGTTTATTTCAGTAAGATGGATCTTGAGCAGACAATAAAAGATCTCCAGGAGCAGAATGCTCAGTTTCAACAAATGTTCTTGACCTTGGCAAAAGGACAAGAGGATTTGAAAACTTTGCTGATCAAAGAAAAGAAGAAGAAAGCAAAGAAATCAACCGGTGTTTTGAATCTAGGAAGAAGGTTCCCGGGGCCAGCAAGATGGACCCTAGACTTCGCAACATCATCAGGTGAAAAGGATGATCAAGAAGGGAAAAACAAGGAAGTGATTTCCCATCCAGAATCCGAAGAGGAAGAAGAAGAGGATTACTCTGAGGAACAATATCCTCCGGCCGACGACAAATACAAACATCTGGAAGAACTTCTAAGTGCAATGGAGATTCAGAAAGTGCCCAGGATGGACTTTGAAGAGCTGGGTTTGGTTGCTGGGATTGTTATTCCACCAAAATTCAAAGCATCAGTGTTTTCTAAGTACGACGGGGTTTTGTGTCCCAAGATGCATCGTCGATCTTATGTAAGGAAGATACAGCCACACACTACTGACAGGGATTTGTGGGTCCACTTCTTTCAAGATAGTCTATCCGGGACTCAGCTAGATTGGTTCTATCAACTGGAAAGGGCTAATATCTATAATTGGGAAGACCTTGTTGCTGCTTTTTATAAACAATATCAGTATAACACAGACCTTGCTCCCACCCGTACTCAACTCCAAAGTCTGGCTATGGGTTCGAGCAAAGGTTTCAAATACTACACCCAGAAATTGAGGGACTTAGCAGGAAGAGTCCAGCCTCCCCTGTTTGACAGAGAACTAGTAGACATGTTTTTGGGTACTCTGTTCGGTCCTTTCTTCAATCATCTAATTGGAAGCTCCTCAGCAGGCTTCACTAAATCAATCTTGACCGGGGAAAGAATGGAAGTTGGAATTAAGATTGGGAAGATCCAAAAGGACACATCCTCCAGCACCGTGAGAAAACCATTCATCGGGAAGAAAGAAGTTGGTGCTGTGTACCCTCAAAGGAATCAGGATAAAACTGAACACCATCCAATGGTAGGGGTTGTCATGATCCCTAAGCCTGCACCTACCCAACAAAGGAATAACCAACCTAGAACAGAAAGACCGATAAGACAATTTACCTGGATAAATATGACGTTGTCTCAAGTTCTGCCATATTTGTTGAGATCTAATCTGGTAACTTTGAAGGAAGCCCCGAATAATCCCAACACTGCCTCTCCTCATTACCACCCTAATGCTCGTTGTACTTACAATTCAGAAAGTCCAGGCCATGATACTAACAACTGTTGGGCTTTGAAAAATAAGGTGCAAGACCTTCTCGAGGAAAAAGAAATTGAATTTGATGCTCCTGAGATCCCAAATGTTATCACCGCTCCTATGCCCGAGCATGGTCGTGATGTTAACACTATTGAAGATGATGTGTTTGTTACTGTTGTTGATGAACTTGTTACTCCTCCCCTGATCGTCAAGAGGAACCTGTTGAAGGCCGGTTTATTTCTGGGTTGTGGCGAAGGCTGTCACCTTTGTTTATCCCTACCAACTGGATGTCATTTATTAAAATCAGGTGTCCAACGCCTAATGGATGACAAAGAGATTTTATTTGAAAAGACTCCCGTTCCAACCATTTCTTACAAAGATGTTTCGATAGTAACCATTTTCGCCAAATCTTCCAGGGTCTCCACCAAAAGACCCGTTAGGATTACACCAGTTCCTACTTTGACTCCGTTGATAATTACTATGCCAGGGCCAATCCCGTACTCCTCAGATAAAACTGTCCCATTGAACTATGGGGGCGACGTCTACTATCACGGCGCCAAGCAGGATTGGTTGGCTGATGAAGAATCAATTTTTGAGAAGGTTGACCTCGTCATCGGCACATTACGGGAACCAGAAAAATAACCCGAAGTGGAAGGGTATTCTCTCCTGAGATTGCTCCTCCGAAAACTGTTATCGGTCCTGTAACCATCCCTGATTTTGTTCCTATTGACACTACTACTACAATCCCTATGGTTACCCCTACTGACACCCCTACCACCGAGTCGACCAAGACTCGGGGCAAAGGGATTCTGGTTGAGCATGTCCAGATGAAGGCGCAATCAGTATCTATCCCGGAAGCCTCCAAATAATATATGGAAGAAATTCTGAAAATTATAAAGAGAAGCGACTACAACGTTGTCGAACAACTAGGCCAAACTTCGTCAAAGATTTCTATGTTGGCTTTACTTTTATGCTCCGAGGCTCATACGAAGGCTTTGGTGAAATTTCTTAAAACTTCCCATGTTCCACAAGAAACCTTTGTTGATCAATTTCAAGACTGTGTGGCCAGTTTAACAACTGACAATGGTTTAGGATTTTCTAATGCTAACCTGACACCTAGAGGGAGGAAACACAACAAGGCTTTGCATGTCTCTGTCGAATGTACGGGTACAACTTTGGCCCATGTCCTGGTTGATACTGGTTTATCTTTGAATGTGTTACCTAAGAAGGCTCTTGATAGACTCGACTGTGAAGGTTTGACCTTAAAACCCAACAACAGAGTGGTAAGGGCCTTCAAAGGTTCAAAAAGAATGGTGCATGGGGAGGTGGACATCCCCATTAAAGTTGGAACTCAAACCTTTGATTCAACTTTATATGTAATGGAAATTCACCCTTCCTATTCCTGTTTATTAGGCTGACCTTGGATTCATGACGCTGGTGCCATATCCTCTACAATACATCAGATTCTGAAATATCCAACCAAGGGAAAAATCATTATTGTTCATGGAGAGGAGGAATATATGGTCAATCACCTGAACTCCTTCAGATACGTGGAAATGGATGGTGAATTCATCAAAACTCCGTGTCAGCTTTTCGAGGATATCCCACAAAGAGTTGCAGCAACCAAGACTATTTCCTAAGTTCTGAAGATTACCAGACCTCCGCTAAAGATGGCTTCTCTAAAATTTGACAAGGCAGTAGTCGAAGAATGAGCCCAGAAAGTTATTCGTCGTGCTCGTACCGGGTGTAGCGATAAAAAATGTAGCGGGGTAAATCGGAGATCGAATTATTGATTAATTCGTCTCACAAAAGCAAGAGTCGCCACCGCGCTTTATTGTTTCCAAAGGAAAAGGGAAAAGAGCGAAATAAAACCCTAAATATGCAATGTAAATAAAAATACAAATACAAAGCGTTTTTGAAAAGAGATCTTATGGTTCGGGGGTTGGTTATACAATGGGAAGGTATTAGCACCCAATGCATCTATAGTACTCTATAGGAACCTTTTGAAATATCTGTTTTATTTAAAATTGATCGCTTGATTGAAAATAAATCGTTTTGGCCGAAAAAGGGATACGGACGGGTTTTTGAAGATACGACGACCTAATGTCGAAGTTTTTGCTTAAAAGGTATAAGTCTTGAAAAGGTTGAAATTTTGAAGAAAGGTGAATATTTGAGGAAAATTAACCTAAGTTTTTAATGAATGAGAGTATTCGCTCGATCATTTTTGAGGACATGAAGTCAACAAAAATTAGACAATTCCCTTTGGATTAACGCAAACCGAATAATCAAGTACAATGAAATAATTGACAGAAAATAATACACAACAATTAAATGTGAACATGCATTTTTGATTTTTTGTTTAATATATGAAGAGAAAAATGTTTTAATTGGCTACGCATTTTAACATAGATAAAAATAACGAGAATTAATAGAAATGTTTTTTTAAGTTTTATGTTTCTATTTTTTTATGTCTTTTTTTTGTATTAGCATTTAATCAAAATGAGGGGAGGAAATTAAAGAAAAATAGCATGTCTTTTAGTTTTCTCATTTTTACTTTCATATGTTTTTTAGAGATATTAAATATCTTTTTAAATTAAATAAAACTTACAAACCATGAATTTAAATTGAATTAGAAATAGGTAATACTAAAATTATTAAATAAACATAAATTTAAACTAAATGAGATTTGGGTAAAAAAATATTAAAATTATCTATTTAAAATTATATGTTATTCCTAAGAAAACTAACTAATCTAAATTAATTAAGTTAAGAAATGAATAGAATTTAATTAAAGACCAAATAAAAGATGGGGTATGAATTAGCAAAGAGAAAGGGCTTAAGTTAAAAGCAATTGAGCTGGGTTGAGGGAAGTGGAGCGGGTCATGGAAGACCCAGACCCAAGAACACAAATGCTGTAGCGACAAACCCTTGGAACGTTGCCATGGCCGCCGCTGTGGCCGCGTCTACTCACCACCGTAAGCCACCTCCCTTCAATCTCTCTCTTCTTTAACAATCTCCTCAAATATCTCAGCAACTCGTTCAACTCACCTACATCCTCAACTCTCTCTATCCTCTTCCCAAGTTCCTCCAATCTCACCCTGCGCGTTTCTAATCTTCACCAACAGCGTCAACCCTCTCTGAGTTTTTGCAACATCACACAACAATGATTTCATCCCATAATTTTCTTTAATTGTTTTGCGTCATTTCTACATCCTCGCAATAACATCTTCCACCTTCGTATTGTTGAATTTCTTTGGATCTTTGGCTACGCTCTTCATCGCTCTTAAAGAGCCACCATAGCTCTTCCGGCAGGTAATATTCTGATTCTCTCATTTCGTCATCTTCTTTTATATTCTTCATACATTGATAGATTAGGTTCTTCCGAATCTTTCCCCCAAGGACTCATGGCCCGAACCTCTACCAAAGCGATTTCATCGGATTCTCAGGGTTTTAGGTCATGTTGAGTTTTTTCAGATTAGAAAGTGATAGTTACGATATGATGAAATGAAGCTGGGATATGGAGAAAGGAAGACGGAGGGAATTGGACAGGGTGGTTGTGCGGAGTTGATTGGTGGTGATGATCTATTGGAGGAAGCAGTTTGATCTTGTGCAGTGTATTAGTATAATGTTTTCTATTCTTCTTCCTCAGTGTTTGTCTGGAACTGTATGTTTGTTGCAGGTATAGAACACTCTAGTTCAAGCTTAATTGAAGTTTAATTTGAAACTCTAATCAGCCTATATGAAGAGCTTTTGATGGATGATTTTGTTCGCATGATGCTTGAAATTGTGTTGTGTTAATGGATTTGTTTTAAAAAACAGAGTTAGATGTTTGTGATATTTACGAATGGATTGATTTTGGGTTCGTATGATGCTGATGGAATGAATCATGGAAAGAAATGAAACGCGGTGTTTTGGGGAATTGGCGAGGTTGTTGGGGCGAGAAGAAGAAGCTGCATGAAGAGGAAGAGGAAAACGATGGATACTGCTAGCGCGGTTAGTTGTTATTATTGTTTTTTTTAGTAAAAGAAAAATTTGTCACCGATTTGCAAAAGCTAACAATACGTTCCATTTTTTCAACGGTGATTTTCCATGAATATTGTTTCTCCTTGAGCTCTTCAAATCCAAGTAATATTAACTTTAATAAACAATGCCTAAGCAGCAAGAGAAGAATGAAGACAAAAAAATATGTGCCTAAAGAGTTGGAAAAGTGCTTCAAGGCTTGTCCACAGCAAATTCCTTGAGCCACAGGTGCAGTCTGAGTGGCACGGAGATGATTGAAGGTTAAAGGTACTCTGCTTCCTTTCTTTTTTCAAATTTTTAGATTTAAATGGTATGTTTTTTGTGTGTGAAATAATTGGTTTTTTGTTTTGAATTTAAATCTGTAGTGATGTTGAAGGTTAAAGAGTGCGATTACAGAAGGAGATAATGATGGTGATGAATCGTAAAGTCCGAATGGGTAATTAAAAAAAAGGTTTGTGAATTTCTATATTATTTCAAGTTGGCTTAAAATTAACAGTGTGTTTATGATTATGTATCGGTCTTGCAACATTTAATAAACTTGAAATTTATCAATCGAGCTATTGTCGGTGTTAAATAGGGATTAATGTATTGCTGCAGGCTTATTGATGATTTGCAATGATATTAAATGGCCATTTTACATGATTTCAGGAAATTAAGAGAGGATTATTAAGTGAGACAAAGGCAACGCAACGGTATAAAGGTTTATGCGAAAAACTGAAAAAACTCACATGGTCGGAGCTAGTCCGACGGTACGATTCCGGCGAAGTCAGGTAAGCTCCGAAGACTCCTCGCTCCTTGCTTTCTGCCACTAATTCTTCTCTTCTTCTCCGTCTAAAAAACTGGTTGGAAATATTGAATAAATGGTTTTTTGGATGGATTTGGATTATACTGTTTTTTATGGTTTTGGTACAGTATGCAGGTTATGGTTTTGCAATATGCTTGTTATGGTTTTGCAAATGGACCATGTTTTTATAGTTTAGATGCAATGATGGTTATGTTATGCAGAAAGGTTATGCTATGCAGAAAGGTTTCATGCAATATGCAGGAAAAATGATTTTATGCAATATGCTTGAAAAATCCTTTGATGCAGTATGCTTGAAAAATGGTTTGAGGCAGTATGCAGGTTATGAAATATGCAGGTTTTAGCAATATGCAGGTTATGAAATATGCAGTATGCAATATGCAGGTTATGAAATATGCAGTATGCAATATGCAGGTTATGAAATATGCAGTATGCAATATACAGGTTATGAAATATGCAGGATGGTTTGGCAATATGTTTGGAAAATGGTTTTTTTGCCTAGGAGCAGAAAAGATGATTTTTGCTTGGTAGTCCCTGTGTTTTTTCGTCCCTGCAGGTTATGTCCTTCTTGAAGGGTTCTTGGTTTTCATATAGCCGTTGCTTCTTTTTGAGATGGCCCAGGTTTGAGTATATTATTATATTTTCCTGATGCTTGCACCTATGCTGCTACAAGTGATTTTGACTTTATTCCCAATTCATGCTTAAATCAAAACCTGCAAAAACTAAACCTCTTCTCTCTTCTCTCTCAAGTACATAAATGATACATAAAAATGATATCTTGTACTGCTGTCTGAAAAAGCAAACAGGCTAGAATATGATGAAAAATGGAAACATATTGCTTGCATTCATAGTTTTAAGACTGCACATGTTTGAAATTGCATATTGTTGGAATTACATTTTCTTTTGTCTTGCATTAGCCTATGTTATCTCCTATGTGGTGCAGGTTAACGTTAGCTTTTGTTATGAACTTGCATATGCTGTTTTTTTTATGGTTTATGCAGCTTTGACCAAATTTGAATTTATGCATATTTGAAATATGCAGTGGGCTTTTTGATAAAAAATGCAATTGATTTTGAAATGTGCTATTTTTATAATTATGCATTCATAAAAATTCCTCCCTTTTTGTGAACCGGGAGAAATCCCGCGATTTGCAAAAAGGGCAAACTGATTCCGGCCGTTTGCTTTTAATGATGAACATTAAATTTATTTTCTGCATTTTAATTATTTATTCAATTCTGACTTTCTTTTAATTGTTCTCACAGGTAAAATTAAATGAGCAAACAAGAGCATTGGATGGAAGATTTAGAATTAGAATTAAAAATAGCTTTTTATTTTACTTTAAGCATTTATGTAATTGCCTTTATAAATATTTTGTAATAACATAAATATTTAAATGACAATTGTAATAAATAGAATAAAGTGAATAAAAATTCTATTATTTCTCAATTAATTCTTTTTCTTTCCAATTATTTATTTATTGTTTATAATTCTTTAAATTATATAATGACTAAAAATCAAATCTAATCATTTAAATTCAGAATGATAAACAAATAAATAAATATCATTGATCAATTAATAACTTCAATCGTTTACTTTATTATTATTTTTAATTCTTCTAAATTATAATAACTTGAAAAAATAGAATTTCAGCTATTTAAATTTAGAACAATAAGTAATCAAATAAACATTGCTTGATCAATTAATATACTCATTTTCAAATGTTTATTTCATTATTCATAAACCTTCAAATTATATAATAACGGAAAACAAGTTCCCATTATTTAAATTTAGGATAATGAATAATTAATAAACATTATTTGATCAATTAATAAACCTTTTTCAAATAATCTTTTTATTATTTATAAATCTTTAAATTACGTAATAATCGAAAATAAATTCCAATTATTTGAATTTAAGATGATAAATAATTAATGAACATTGTTTAAGTCTTGCTCAGTTAATAAATTTAGCGTTCAACAAATAAACAGCTCCCGACTCGAAAAAGTTATGAATTTTTAAACTGCTTTGAAAATTTGATAAAAATAGGTCAAAACTCTTGCAATGCGAATGATGCAGATGGAAGACGGTGTCTTAGGTCAAAATTTGGGGTACAACAGCTGCCCCTATTTAAGTTCCTTCTATCCGGAGATATGAAGATTAAAGTCTTCGTCTCGACGAGATTGAAGGTACTTAAATACATAATTACGCAAATTTTGTCCTAAGATGCCGTCATCATGTAGTGTTGAATGTAGTGCATGAATTCACAGAGAAGATATTGTATGAAACAAGACAAATGTTGGAGGAATCGAACACCAACAAAACACATAGACATGAATTATACGCTACTGGGGAAACAAACTGTCGACTTCAAACGACAGACTCCTGACAGCGAATAAAAATCGAGGGAATACAACCTCTAACCCTAACAAAGAGAGCATCTTGCATAGGCCATAACAGGTCATTGATCCAAAACAGTGAGTTCGCAACTCAAGGTCGATGGTAGACAGAGAGTATCAAATGGCTGATAACTGATTACCGACTCCTGAAGGTAATGATTCAACAAACTTTTTCCGTGAGACTTCCGGAGAGAAACCAATTAATGCTGCAGTAGTAAGATTGTAGATACGAAGGTTGTTCAAATAAAGAAAACTGCCATTTGTCGTTGTCCAGAGAAAATACCGATAACAAACAAGCTGCTCAAATAAAGAAGCTGCCGCTTGTTGTTTTCCGAAGAAAATACCGATAACATACAAGCTGCTCAAATAAAGAGGCTACCACTTGCTGTTTTCCAAAGAAAATACCGATAACATACAAGCTGCTCAAATAAAGAGGCTACCACTTGCTGTCGTCCGAAGAAAATACCGATAACATACAAGCTGCTCAAATAAAGAGGCTACCACTTGCTGTTTTCCGAAGAAAAGTAATAACGTACTGGTAACTCATGAAGAGTTTGCTGCTCGTTGCTTTCAGAAAAAATAAAATGACGCACTAGTAGCTCATGAAGAACTGCTGCTCGACGCTTCAGAAAAGATAAAATGACGCACTAGTAGCTCATGAAGAACTGCTGCTCGGCGCTTCAGAAAATAAATAACGCACTAGTAGCTCATGAAGAACTGCTGCTCGGCGCTTTCAGAAAAATAAATGAGGCACTAGTAGCTCATGAAGAACTGCTGCTCGGCGCTTCAGAAAATAAATAACGCACTAGTAGCTCATGAAGAACTGCTGCTCGGCGCTTTCAGAAAAATAAATGACGCACTAGTAGCTCATGAAGAACTGCTGCTCGGCGCTTTCGAAAAAGTAATGTACAAGTTGCTCGTGAAGAGCTACCGCTTGTCGTTTTCCAACATAATTCAGAAGGAAACTGCGATGATATTGGCAGAGAATAAAATCTTCATCAAAGAGAACCATGAATCAATCCTTCCCGAGGAGATCATATACTTTAACGTGCAAAATAAATGCACCAACCGTCTAGGTCGCAATTTCACTGGGGAAAATCACTGAGATAGCCTATGCAAGAGGCAACAACTTCATCCAGGAATAACCAGAGAGAAAACAGTCAAACAAGACTCCTCCCAATGAGAAAGTAAATCGATTGGGGAAATTATCCATCCAGAAATGGACAAGGTAAGCTAAATCAAAAATCATCCACGAGGATTAGCTCAGTTGGGGAATTAGAAAGGAGGCACGTTTTATGCTTAAGTTGGCACTCTATTTGGAAAGATCAAATGTGCTATTTGAAAAGACACAACCAAGGTGTACGAACTCACTGACATCAACAAATACAACTGCGCGTGCATGATGCAAGTGTGAATGAATGTCATGTGTATGCTGACAAAAACGATAGGGGAGATGGACAAAAGATGATAAGACATCACAGTACAACCCGGCGCTCGGCTAATCTCAAAAGGAGGGGAACATCACTGGAGATAGAAGACAAACGCCATCACTGGAGCAAAGTCATCCTACAAATCTCAAATCTCTTGGAGAGGAAGATATTTTAGGTAGAAAACCCAAAGTCCAGTCTTCTACTGCCGACAACCCAACGAAAGGATAACAACACGAACAACGTTTCAGCTGAAAAAGAGTCATGCTTAGCTGGAGGTACTGGGAACACCAACCTCTGATAAAGTGTGCGATGCATAACACACATATTCTAACAAGTCTAGATTGCCCCTGGGACCAAATTGGATGCCCCAAACTCACTGCTGACGAGCTGCATGATGCACGACGATTCTTGCGAATAGTTTCACTTCTAGAATGCCCCAAGCTAAAAGGTTGATGGCGAGAAAATCGTCTAACGAGGGTTTTACAAAAGACCTGGCCTTCACCATGCTCTGGTGTCTTCAAGCTCTTAGAGGAAATCATCCAATCTTGACGCGATTGCCCCGGATTGACTGTAGTCGGCACAACAAAGTCTTCGAATTTTTGCCCCAAACGAGCAAACAAATTGGGAAAAGCAACAACTAGGAGAAGCAACCTGTCCGTGCTTAAGGTCTTCAACTGACATGCCCCTGTATATGATTTTCTTGAATTGATTCTCCAATTACTCAACATAGTTTCAAGCCTTAAAAGGGTAAACTCATCACTGCTGCTTATATGTGAGCTTCCTTGATATCAAGCAAATGTTTTGCAGTTAGAAAAAGTTTACAATGAGAATGAGAATTCTAATGCAACAGTTATGTAAGTCTTGAAGATTTTGAAAGATATCGCACAAATTTCGCGAGTTAAAGCGCCATTTATTTTTGTATAGAAAAACATATGATACCAACATAACTATTTAGAACATTCATGGGAGTCAGGAACACTGTCTCATTGAAATATGCTTTCAAAATAACCTTGCTTCAATTAGGACTTTTGAAGGTCGTAATGTGGTCCGATTCATGGGTTTTTTAGAAAAAGATTTTAAGGCTCAAAATATTTGGTGCCCACCCATTCTTCATGATGTTCTCCAACTCTATGTTTGGTTAATTCAAACTGAGTGTTCATCTATCAAGAGGATTTTGTGACGGTAAAATCTTTCTTACGAATTTTGAACACTCAATCAAATTACCAGAAAGCTACCCTGCCCCAGGTTAAAATTCAAGGTTTTCGTATAGAAAAGAAACTTCTGCTTCAAAGGCTCAAAAGGGGTTAGCAATGGATTATCTTCCTTATATCTCCGGTGTTTAGGAATTTGAAACAATGCCTGTACATCATCAACAAGATCTTATTCAAAAGCAAACAACCAAAGATTTTGTGTTCTTTAGATCATCATCCCCCCTTCAATCTCTGCCTAGGCAAGAGAATGGGCAACATGTTGGTATCATAATGCAAAAAGAAATTTAAAATTTGAAAGCAAATATGAGTGAAACGAATGAATTTCTTCAAGACAAACATACTCATTGTATTAAAATAATCATTCAGACGCAAACAAGTTCTTACATGCAAACAATGTTTCGATAAATAAGAAAAGCTACAAAAGCAGCAACAAGTTAATAATCTGGGAAGGCTTTCCACTTGAACTACCGAAAACATCTTCAAAAACCCAAAGTCACCCTCAATCGTGTTTACTCTTCGGCGCCTGTTTGATTTGAACTTCAAAACCAACGTCCTTGAACGACAAGGTACCACCTCTGACCAACTTCTGAACCTCAATCTTCAAAGCGAAGCAACCCTCCAAGTCATGCCCACGAGCACCTTGATGAAAAGTGCAAGCCAAATCAGCTTTGTAGTTCCAATGTATCTTCTTAGGGACCTTCGGTGGAGGTCGGGTCTGAACCAAATTCCTCTGCATCAGGATAGGGAACAACTCTGTATAGGTGATTGGAATCGAATCAAACTGGGTTTTCCTCTGATTAGGAACTGGCTGATTCTGTTGATGAACGTGATGATTCTGATGATGATTATTTCTTCCTCTGGTTCTCTTCTCGGAAAAGTCATTATCAAACCTCTTCACACCATTAACTGAGCTACCCACTTCATATAAACATCCCTTTCCGACATCTTCTTCTAGACGCACTCCCACATTCACCTTGTCAGGGAGGTCATCAGGTGCATTAACCGTCACCTTTTCATGAGAAAAAGATTTTAGAGTCTCCGTGAAGACTTTTATCCTTGCTTCCTCCCTCTTAGAAGGATTGACTTGGGCGGAGATCAGAATTTCAACCAAACCAGTTAAGTGATCCAAACCAGCTTTCAAAATAGTCACCTCTCTGCGGAGTTCAGAAACCTCTTGCTTGATATTCTCCATTATCCTCTTAGCGCGAGTGTTGTACTAGTGAGACCAAGGGAAAAAATAAGACTCGGAAAAAGACCTTTGAAAGTGAGACAAAGAAAATGTAGAATGATGTATGATATGCAAAAGAGAGTTTTATTTGACTTCCAAGGAACTCAAGATATCAAGTTATAAACATCCAAGTATGAAGATAACAGATGAATTTTAAATTGGCTCCAAACATTGATCAAGTTATTGTCAAGATCAATCATCCATTTTGGTGGATTAGGGTTTTCGCCCTATCGACACCCAAGATCCATTGAGTTTGACGAAACTAGTGATGTTTACAAAGAAAGACCTCCAAACTCCTTCAAAGTCAAGTGAAAAGAGTTTTATGGATGCATGAATGCATGGCGATGCAACAACCACAAGCAAGGTCAAAACATGGGGTTTAAAGGTTCAACGTTTCAGCATGGAGTCAAGGGTAGAAACATCCCCAAGGTACGTACTAAGAGTTTAATCGCACCTGTAAGACAAGGTTCTAAGAGTTCCCAGAGTCCACATCCCTCTTTCGGATATTACCAACGTCTTGATTACTCAATAATTAGCAATATTCTCAAGAGAAACTCGTCCGAGCGTAGCATCGCGTAATAACTACTTCCGAATTACTCCGTTGTAGTCTCCGCGCTACACCTAAAAAGGCCAAGATGGGTTAGGGTTCTACGGTCCTCAACTTCTCGGGCTCCTAGGTCGAAAATAATAACGTCTTCCCGATTACTCGGTAAACAAATATTAAGTTCAAGAGGGCCTTCCATTGAGTGGGGGATCTCATGCCTCCTTCTTCGGGATTACTCCCTCAAAGTTAACATGACTATACCGCCCGTCCTATTCCTTAAGTGTTACTTAATCCGGGTATAGGATTCGTCCTTTGCAAAAAACCCAAACACCCCAATTTAAACATATAATCAAGCAAATCGAATAACAATAAAACAGATAAAACAAATTAGGCTTAACCCACTTAGGGATGGACCAGCAAGAGGTCAATCTGTCCCCAGCAGAGTCGCCAATTCTGTAGCGATAAAAAATGTAGCGGGGTAAATCGGAGATCGAATTATTGATTAATTCGTCTCACAAAAGCAAGAGTCGCCACCGCGCTTTATTGTTTCCAAAGGAAAAGGGAAAAGAGCGAAATAAAACCCTAAATATGCAATGTAAATAAAAATACAAATACAAAGCGTTTTTGAAAAGAGATCTTATGGTTCGGGGGTTGGTTATACAATGGGAAGGTATTAGCACCCAATGCATCTATAGTACTCTATAGGAACCTTTTGAAATATCTGTTTTATTTAAAATTGATCGCTTGATTGAAAATAAATCGTTTTGGCCGAAAAAGGGATACGGACGGGTTTTTGAAGATACGACGACCTAATGTCGAAGTTTTTGCTTAAAAGGTATAAGTCTTGAAAAGGTTGAAATTTTGAAGAAAGGTGAATATTTGAGGAAAATTAACCTAAGTTTTTAATGAATGAGAGTATTCGCTCGATCATTTTTGAGGACATGAAGTCAACAAAAATTAGACAATTCCCTTTGGATTAACGCAAACCGAATAATCAAGTACAATGAAATAATTGACAGAAAATAATACACAACAATTAAATGTGAACATGCATTTTTGATTTTTTGTTTAATATATGAAGAGAAAAATGTTTTAATTGGCTACGCATTTTAACATAGATAAAAATAACGAGAATTAATAGAAATGTTTTTTTAAGTTTTATGTTTCTATTTTTTTATGTCTTTTTTTTGTATTAGCATTTAATCAAAATGAGGGGAGGAAATTAAAGAAAAATAGCATGTCTTTTAGTTTTCTCATTTTTACTTTCATATGTTTTTTAGAGATATTAAATATCTTTTTAAATTAAATAAAACTTACAAACCATGAATTTAAATTGAATTAGAAATAGGTAATACTAAAATTATTAAATAAACATAAATTTAAACTAAATGAGATTTGGGTAAAAAAATATTAAAATTATCTATTTAAAATTATATGTTATTCCTAAGAAAACTAACTAATCTAAATTAATTAAGTTAAGAAATGAATAGAATTTAATTAAAGACCAAATAAAAGATGGGGTATGAATTAGCAAAGAGAAAGGGCTTAAGTTAAAAGCAATTGAGCTGGGTTGAGGGAAGTGGAGCGGGTCATGGAAGACCCAGACCCAAGAACACAAATGCTGTAGCGACAAACCCTTGGAACGTTGCCATGGCCGCCGCTGTGGCCGCGTCTACTCACCACCGTAAGCCACCTCCCTTCAATCTCTCTCTTCTTTAACAATCTCCTCAAATATCTCAGCAACTCGTTCAACTCACCTACATCCTCAACTCTCTCTATCCTCTTCCCAAGTTCCTCCAATCTCACCCTGCGCGTTTCTAATCTTCACCAACAGCGTCAACCCTCTCTGAGTTTTTGCAACATCACACAACAATGATTTCATCCCATAATTTTCTTTAATTGTTTTGCGTCATTTCTACATCCTCGCAATAACATCTTCCACCTTCGTATTGTTGAATTTCTTTGGATCTTTGGCTACGCTCTTCATCGCTCTTAAAGAGCCACCATAGCTCTTCCGGCAGGTAATATTCTGATTCTCTCATTTCGTCATCTTCTTTTATATTCTTCATACATTGATAGATTAGGTTCTTCCGAATCTTTCCCCCAAGGACTCATGGCCCGAACCTCTACCAAAGCGATTTCATCGGATTCTCAGGGTTTTAGGTCATGTTGAGTTTTTTCAGATTAGAAAGTGATAGTTACGATATGATGAAATGAAGCTGGGATATGGAGAAAGGAAGACGGAGGGAATTGGACAGGGTGGTTGTGCGGAGTTGATTGGTGGTGATGATCTATTGGAGGAAGCAGTTTGATCTTGTGCAGTGTATTAGTATAATGTTTTCTATTCTTCTTCCTCAGTGTTTGTCTGGAACTGTATGTTTGTTGCAGGTATAGAACACTCTAGTTCAAGCTTAATTGAAGTTTAATTTGAAACTCTAATCAGCCTATATGAAGAGCTTTTGATGGATGATTTTGTTCGCATGATGCTTGAAATTGTGTTGTGTTAATGGATTTGTTTTAAAAAACAGAGTTAGATGTTTGTGATATTTACGAATGGATTGATTTTGGGTTCGTATGATGCTGATGGAATGAATCATGGAAAGAAATGAAACGCGGTGTTTTGGGGAATTGGCGAGGTTGTTGGGGCGAGAAGAAGAAGCTGCATGAAGAGGAAGAGGAAAACGATGGATACTGCTAGCGCGGTTAGTTGTTATTATTGTTTTTTTTAGTAAAAGAAAAATTTGTCACCGATTTGCAAAAGCTAACAATACGTTCCATTTTTTCAACGGTGATTTTCCATGAATATTGTTTCTCCTTGAGCTCTTCAAATCCAAGTAATATTAACTATAATAAACAATGCCTAAGCAGCAAGAGAAGAATGAAGACAAAAAAATATGTGCCTAAAGAGTTGGAAAAGTGCTTCAAGGCTTGTCCACAGCAAATTCCTTGAGCCACAGGTGCAGTCTGAGTGGCACGGAGATGATTGAAGGTTAAAGGTACTCTGCTTCCTTTCTTTTTTCAAATTTTTAGATTTAAATGGTATGTTTTTTGTGTGTGAAATAATTGGTTTTTTGTTTTGAATTTAAATCTGTAGTGATGTTGAAGGTTAAAGAGTGCGATTACAGAAGGAGATAATGATGGTGATGAATCGTAAAGTCCGAATGGGTAATTAAAAAAAAGGTTTGTGAATTTCTATATTATTTCAAGTTGGCTTAAAATTAACAGTGTGTTTATGATTATGTATCGGTCTTGCAACATTTAATAAACTTGAAATTTATCAATCGAGCTATTGTCGGTGTTAAATAGGGATTAATGTATTGCTGCAGGCTTATTGATGATTTGCAATGATATTAAATGGCCATTTTACATGATTTCAGGAAATTAAGAGAGGATTATTAAGTGAGACAAAGGCAACGCAACGGTATAAAGGTTTATGCGAAAAACTGAAAAAACTCACATGGTCGGAGCTAGTCCGACGGTACGATTCCGGCGAAGTCAGGTAAGCTCCGAAGACTCCTCGCTCCTTGCTTTCTGCCACTAATTCTTCTCTTCTTCTCCGTCTAAAAAACTGGTTGGAAATATTGAATAAATGGTTTTTTGGATGGATTTGGATTATACTGTTTTTTATGGTTTTGGTACAGTATGCAGGTTATGGTTTTGCAATATGCTTGTTATGGTTTTGCAAATGGACCATGTTTTTATAGTTTAGATGCAGTGATGGTTATGTTATGCAGAAAGGTTATGCTATGCAGAAAGGTTTCATGCAATATGCAGGAAAAATGATTTTATGCAATATGCTTGAAAAATCCTTTGATGCAGTATGCTTGAAAAATGGTTTGAGGCAGTATGCAGGTTATGAAATATGCAGGTTTTAGCAATATGCAGGTTATGAAATATGCAGTATGCAATATGCAGGTTATGAAATATGCAGTATGCAATATGCAGGTTATGAAATATGCAGTATGCAATATGCAGGTTATGAAATATGCAGGATGGTTTAGCAATATGTTTGGAAAATGGTTTTTTTGCCTAGGAGCAGAAAAGATGATTTTTGCTTGGTAGTCCCTGTGTTTTTTCGTCCCTGCAGGTTATGTCCTTCTTGAAGGGTTCTTGGTTTTCATATAGCCGTTGCTTCTTTTTGAGATGGCCCAGGTTTGAGTATATTATTATATTTTCCTGATGCTTGCACCTATGCTGCTACAAGTGATTTTGACTTTATTCCCAATTCATGCTTAAATCAAAACCTGCAAAAACTAAACCTCTTCTCTCTTCTCTCTCAAGTACATAAATGATACATAAAAATGATATCTTGTACTGCTGTCTGAAAAAGCAAACAGGCTGGAATATGATGAAAAATGGAAACATATTGCTTGCATTCATAGTTTTAAGACTGCACATGTTTGAAATTGCATATTGTTGGAATTACATTTTCTTTTGTCTTGCATTAGCCTATGTTATCTCCTATGTGGTGCAGGTTAACGTTAGCTTTTGTTATGAACTTGCATATGCTGTTTTTTTTATGGTTTATGCAGCTTTGACCAAATTTGAATTTATGCATATTTGAAATATGCAGTGGGCTTTTTGATAAAAAATGCAATTGATTTTGAAATGTGCTATTTTTATAATTATGCATTCATAAAAATTCCTCCCTTTTTGTGAACCGGGAGAAATCCCGCGATTTGCAAAAAGGGCAAACTGATTCCGGCCGTTTGCTTTTAATGATGAACATTAAATTTATTTTCTGCATTTTAATTATTTATTCAATTCTGACTTTCTTTTAATTGTTCTCACAGGTAAAATTAAATGAGCAAACAAGAGCATTGGATGGAAGATTTAGAATTAGAATTAAAAATAGCTTTTTATTTTACTTTAAGCATTTATGTAATTGCCTTTATAAATATTTTGTAATAACACAAATATTTAAATGACAATTGTAATAAATAGAATAAAGTGAATAAAAATTCTATTATTTCTCAATTAATTCTTTTTCTTTCCAATTATTTATTTATTGTTTATAATTCTTTAAATTATATAATGACTAAAAATCAAATCTAATCATTTAAATTCAGAATGATAAACAAATAAATAAATATCATTGATCAATTAATAACTTCAATCGTTTACTTTATTATTATTTTTAATTCTTCTAAATTATAATAACTTGAAAAAATAGAATTTCAGCTATTTAAATTTAGAACAATAAGTAATCAAATAAACATTGCTTGATCAATTAATATACTCATTTTCAAATGTTTATTTCATTATTCATAAACCTTCAAATTATATAATAACGGAAAACAAGTTCCCATTATTTAAATTTAGGATAATGAATAATTAATAAACATTATTTGATCAATTAATAAACCTTTTTCAAATAATCTTTTTATTATTTATAAATCTTTAAATTACGTAATAATCGAAAATAAATTCCAATTATTTGAATTTAAGATAATAAATAATTAATGAACATTGTTTAAGTCTTGCTCAGTTAATAAATTTAGCGTTCAACAAATAAACAGCTCCCGACTCGAAAAAGTTATGAATTTTTAAACTGCTTTGAAAATTTGATAAAAATAGGTCAAAACTCTTGCAATGCGAATGATGCAGATGGAAGACGGTGTCTTAGGTCAAAATTTGGGGTACAACACCGGGGGACCACCTTTGCGGATCAGTAACCATGGAGTCAATGCAATAGGGGATAGTGATGACAATTGCGACCTGGAAGAATAGATTTTCCCAACTATCGAAGGAGGACTCACCAACTGGGAAGCCAAAGATTTTGTCCCAATTACTTTTATCCAACAGTAATTGTCTTTAAATTTTTTGTCAGGCTTGTAATAATTAAACAATTCAGACTTTTAAAACCTTGTGTCTTACCCGAGGCACAATGGTCCATTTGTAAGGGTTATTATTTCATTTTAATATGGAATCAATGAATCATGGATGTTTTGCATGTAAACTTTGTGCTCTTTGTCTTTCTTTTTCTACATTTTTATTTCTTTCAAAGATGGCTATGCTCTTACACACACTCACATATCAAAATGCATATCTACATCCACTCAGGATCCCATGGGTAATGATTACACTATGGCCTATTATGACTTTGAAAATATAATCTATCAAGCAAAAGGCGAAGGTGGGGAAGATTGTGAAGTGCCAGGGGAATTAGCTAGGTTACTACAACAGGAAGAAAGGACCATACAGCCCCACGAGGACCAGTGGACACAATTAACTTAGGTACCAAAGAGGACAAGAAAGAAGTCAAGGTAGGAGCCAATCTGGAACCTAGTGTCCAGAAGCGCTTAATTCAGTTACTACATGACTATGTTGAGGTATTTGCTTGGTCATACGAAGACATGCCAGGACTCGACGCTGATATCATGGTCCATCGTCTACTAACAAAAGAAGATTGCCCTCTGGTAAAACAGAAAGTCCATCGTATGCGGCGAGACATATCAGAGAAGATTAAAACTAAAGTCATGAAACAATTCAACACCGTATTTTTAGCCGTCACCTCCTATCCACAATGGGTCGCCAATGTTGTTGCAGTGCCTAAAAAGGACTGCAAAGTACGCATGTGTGTGGATTACCGATATTTGAATAGGGCAAGCCCTAAAGATGATTTCCCACTCCCCCATATTGATATTCTGGTTGACAACACTGCACAACATAAAGTGTTCTTATTTATGGATGGTTTCTCAGGCTACAATCAAATCAAAATGGCACCTGAGGACATGGAGAAAACGACCTTCGTCACACAGTGGGGCACGTTCTGCTACAAGGTTATGCCATTTGGGTTGAAGAACGCTGGGGAAACTTATCAGTGTGCCATGGTAGCTCTATTTCATGATATGATCCATCACAAAATAGAGGTCTATGTGGATGACATGATAGCCAGATCTCAAACTGAAGAGGAACATCTTGACCATTTGTAGAAAATGTTTGAAAGGCTAAAGAAATACAAGCTAAGGTTGAACCCGAATAATTACACATTTGAGATGAGGTCCGATAAACTCCTAGGCTTCATCGTCAGTGGTAAAGGTATCGAAGTGGACCCTTCCAAGGTGAAAGAAATACAAGAAATGCCTGCTCCTCGCACCGAGAAGGAAGTTAGAGGATTCTTAGGACGGCTAAACTACATTGCCATATTCATTTCTCACTTAACCGCTACTTGTGAACCAATCTTCAAATTACTGAAGAAAGATCAAGTAGTCATATAGAATGATGAATGCCAAGTTGCCTTCGACAAGATCAAAGAGTACCTACAAGAGCCTTCTGTTTTTATGTCGCCAGCCGAGGGAAGACCTTTGATCATGTATCTAACTGTCTTAGAAAATTCAATGGGGTGTGTGTTGGGGCATCATGACGAGTCTGGCCGAAAAGAGCATGCTATTTATTACCTGAGCAAAAAGTTTACCGACTATGAAACAAGATATTCATTGCTCGAGAAAACTTGTTGTGCTCTAGCATAGGCTATTCACCGGCTAAGACAGTATATGCTGACCCATACTACCTTATTGATATCCAAGATGGATCTAATTAAATACATATTCGAGAAGCCTTCCCTCTCTGGGAGAATAGCGAGATGGCAGATGATTCTGACTTAATACGACATTCAGTACACGACCCAAAAAGCAATAAAGGGCAATGTGCTAGCCGATCACCTTGCTCATCAGGCTATGGATGACTATCAGTCCATGAAATTCGAGTTCTCAGATGAAAACATCATGATGGTAAACAAATGTGAAGAATTCAGACCATATGACGGACCTGAACAACGATCCTGATGGACCTTGGTTTTTGACGGAGCCTCCAACGCACTCGGAAATGACATAGGTGTTGTAATCATATCCCCTGAAGGATGTCATACTCCCTTCACTTCAAGACTTTGTTTCAACTGTACCAATAACATGGCAGAATACGAAGCATGTATTTTTTATCTCAAGGCTGCCATATATTTGGGAATAAAGTCCTTAAGTGTATTTGGAGATTCAGCCTTAGTCATCAGTCAGATCAAAGGAGAATGAGACACGAAGCACTCTAACCTCGTCCCCTACAAAGAACATGTGTTGACATTAATCCCACATTTTGAAGAAATTACCTTCGAGCATTTTCCACGAGAGGAAAATCAACTAGCGGACGCGCTAGCCACTATGTCATCCATGTTTAAACTCGAGTGGGGTAACGAGGCTCCCCAGATCACCATTGAACGAATGGATGAACCATCTTATTGTCACGAGATCGATACCAAAGAGATAGTGGACAAGCCTTGGTTCCATGAAGTTAAGAAGTATCTCGAGGCTCAAGAGTATCCGGAAGGAGTTTTAGTCAATGATAAGAAGTTCTTGAGAAGATTCTCTGCTAAGTTCTTCCTTAGTAATGGTATTCTCTACAAGCGCAACCACGACTCTATTTTGCTTCGTTGCATAGACAAGGTTGAGGCAGACAAGATCATGGCTGATCTACATGAAGGCACTTTTGGTTCCCATTCCAGTGGGCACACGATGGCTAAAAAGATCCTACGGGAAGAGTACTACTGGTCTACCATGGAAGCAGATTACTATCAGCATTCACGAACCTGACACAAGTGTCAGATCTGTGCTGACAAAGTACATGTGCCTCTGGTTCCTCTAAACATCATGACTGCTCCCTGGCCGTTTGTAATGTGGGGCATCGACATTATTGGAGAATTCAAACCTACAGCTTCTAATGGACACCGCTTCATCTTAGTAGCCATTGACTATTTCATGAAATGGGTCGAGGCGGCTTCTTTCGCTTCTGTTACCAAGAATGTTGTGGCCCGATTCATCAAACAGAATCTCATTTGTCGGTACAGTATCCCAGAGAGAATCATCATAGACAATAGTATGAGTCTCAACAATACTATGATCACCGCGCTATGCACACAATTCAAGATCCAACACCATAATTATTCCCCTTATCGGCCAAAGATGAAGGGTGCTGTCGAAGCCGCAAATAAGAACATCAAGAAGATCATACAAAAAATGACATTAACTTACAAAGACTGGCATGAAATGTTACCAGTTTCTCTCCATGGTTACCGTACCACGGCGCGCACATCGACAGGGGAAACTCCTTTTTCCTTGGTATACGGCATGGAAGTTGTTCTACCAATTGAAGTCCAAATATCTTCTCTAAGAATCATAAAGGATGCAGGTCTGAATGAAGATGATTGGATCCAAACTCGACTTGACCAGTTGAACCTAATTGATGAGAAGAGGCTTACGACTGTCTGTCACGGCTAGGTGTACCAAAAAAGTATGATCAAAGCTTTTAACAAAAAGGTCAGACGTCAGGTATATCAGGTTGGCGATTTGGTAATCAAGCGTATCATATTGCCACAAGGTGATCCCAGAGGCAAATGGACTCCTACATACAAGGCACCATTTGTTATCAAAAGCATATTCTCTGGTGGAGCAATAATTTTGACCACTATGGATGACGACGATCTTCCACACCTTGTGAATGCGGATATAGTCAAAAGATACTACGCATAAGAGACCCGCTAGGTTGACACACCTAGGAAAAAAAGGGCATCTCGGTGAACCACAAAGGTTCGGGCAAAAATTAGGGATAAAATATAAAAAAAATTGTACACCCGACAAGTTGAAAACCCGAAAGGGCGGCTTGGGTAAAAAAGGGTATCCCGGTGGACTGAAAACCCGAAAGGGCGGTCCAGGAAAAAGTTAGGGAATTAAAGCGTATGACTATGTCTCATTGGATCACCTTACAGACAACCTTTAGCATCGACTGACAAACTCAAATGGGTCTAATCAATCCAATCAACTTCTGACGATGCAACAAATGGACAAGACGCTCAGAGACATGAAGGCTATAGCAGAATGGGAACTCCATGGGATCATTTCACATAGCTATCTTTTCTTTGTAACAATTTTCATTTTTTACGACGATATTCTCTTACTAGAATGCTCGTCTCATTGTATAAAAATACTTATTCAATTTAATACAAAGATATCCCTTTGAAAGTGCAAAACTATTTGTTTTTTCTTTTTCCGTGTTTTGTTTGCGAAAACTTCCAATGATTACTTTTGAACATATGCATTTGAACATGACTACTATTTACGAATGAACAAAAATAGGAACAGAAAATAGAAAGACAATCACTAATGGCTTTAAGAAATAGGATAATATCTTTAGACTATTCCATAAAGTCCCCCGCAGATACTTTTCCAGCAAGAGCGAAAAACGAGACATCCCACTACCGGATCGCTAATGTATCTCCAGTATGCAGCTTAATGATATCAAGCTCTCTCACATCCCAGACAGAACAAAACTTCCAATTACCGCTCCAAAGATTCCCTAGTGAAGGTCGCCCAGTTTCTCAGGATTCCCCAGCAGGATTTCACGAGGTCTACAAGCAATACACGGTGTTTCCCTTACACAAGGGGTTTATTTCTCTAACAAATGGAAACTTATCAACCCTTCAAAACATGAAGACTTGCACTCCTCATTCTCAGAAATGCTCGGGAATTTATTTTCCCTGACTCCAACAATAATGTGGCATAACAATTAATGTGTCCATACATTACATCCATAAGGAATAGCATTAATAGTACAAATACATACGACACAATCTCATTTATTTTGAGAACATCATTGCACCATGAATTTCATACATCATGACATTGCATGCAACTAACTTTTCATCTTTTTCATGAAAGATCAATCAACAGAGAATTATCGTCAAAATTTTTAACAAGTCAATTACATATCAATTCCCAAGAAAGGATTGGTAAACCCTCTACGTAACAGATATTTCTTTCAGACCCCTTCCGGTTCAGTTTAAATCTCTCAACGATTTATTCTGATTCTTCCCCGCATACGGCTTCTCTGGTTCAGATAAATCGCTCAAAGATTTACTCTGATTCTTTCCAGTTAAAGAATATTCAAGATCACTTTTGGTTCAGTTTAAACCCCTCAATGGTTTATCCTGATACTTTCCAAAATAAACATCTCTGGTACAGATAAGTCGCTCCTAGATTTATTCTGATTCTTCTCCAGACCACTGCTGGTTCAGTTTAAATCTCTCAACGGTTTATCCTGATTTTTTTCCCGCAGACAATTTCTCTGGTTCAGATAAGCCGCTCCAAGATTTATTCTGATTCTTCTCCACACCACTGTTGGTTTAGTTTAAATCTCTCAGTGGTTTATCCTTATTCTTTTCCGTAGACAGTTTCTCTGGTTCAGATAAGTCGCTCCAAGATTTATTCTGATTCTTCTCTAGACCACTACCGGTTCAATTTAAATCTCTCAACAGTTTATCCTAATTTTTTCCCGCTGACAGTTTTTGTGGTTCAGATAAGTCGCTCCAAGATTTATTCTGATTCTTCTCCAGACGACTACTGGTTCAGTTTAAATCTCTCAACGGTTTATCCTGATTCTTTCCTGCAGACAGTTTCTATGGTTCAGATAAGTCGCTCCAAGATTTACTCTGATTCTTTTCCAGATCACTGCTGGTTCAGTTTAAATCTCTCAACGGTTTATCCTGATTCTTTCCCGCAGACAGTTTCTCTGGTTCAGATAAGTCGTTCCAAGACTTATTCTGATTCTTTTCCAGTGGAAGTCAAGTTTAGACTTAAAATAGTTTCCATCAACAATCACCTTCGAATGGCATTTTTAAGCCCATTCCTTACACAATCAACCACCACATCATCGAGTGCAAATTTCTGGGAACTTTAGTGTTCAATCATATTCCACCTTCAAGTCACGAATGGCAGATCCGCCAAACTAACTCTTTGGGTTAAAGAAGATTGAACAAGGGAAGTTGTTGTACCCCTACATTTTCTCTCTCATTTCTCAAAGGATCATCCTAGACCCTCAGGTTTGCTTCTATCAAGTTTCAAGTCTTGAATTACAATTTTCCAAGAAGATCATTCACAAGGGAAAAATGGTCAAAAAGCACACTGAAAAGACAAACTTTGACTTTTAGATCAAAAATCAAGTTTTAACAATTATATTTCATCATGACATGAAATTGGTTCATCAAAAAAATCAGAAGTCAGAAACTACTTTGAAAAATCAAATTTCTAAACATTTAGAAAATTTTCTAAGTGTTAAAAGAATATGATACTTCAGAACTTCTGGGCCAGCCTTCACGCAAGTGCAACCAAAATTTGCAAACATGGTTCAGAATATGACTCATCAATCAGAATGTATGGAAACTATGTCCTTCAATAAGAACGTGACCCTTCAACATATGGAGGCTATGTTCTATGTTTCAATCAGAGCCTCACCCTTCGAATCTCACTCTGGTCTTTTGCGATTAGAATATCACCAAATCCCAAAACCTCGTTTGAGCAACCTGCTACACTGCTATAGCACAGTCCTGCCACCAGCTGCCACAACATACCAAGGTGCTACTGATCCAGTCCACGCGTACGTTTTTTCTCAAACCCCATAATTGCACCAAATTAGCATACGAAAAATGTGTTTAAAAAGAAATGGAACAGTATGCCAAAAAGGTTTAAATCTCATTTGTCCCCCCCCCCCCCCCCAAAAAAAACCACAACAAACCCGTCTATAAATAAGTTTCTCCATCACACTTTCAAGGGGCTGGCTTTTGGAGAGAGAGAATTGTTAAAAGAGAAAAAAGAAAATTGTGAAACCTTCGTAAAAATCCAGAATTCCCAAACAAAAAACCAAACCTTTGGTCTTCCCTTTGAATCAAATAACTTAGCATTTTCTCTTTCGTTGTTCCTACTGACTCCAAAATATCTGAAGGCAGCAGTTCAAGTTCCAAGCACACGCTCCAGATTCAAGGTATGTCTTTCTGACTTTGCATCTTTTCATTCAGAACATCATTAAATATGTAAATATCATAGTATTTATGTTGTCCATATCATTCATAAGTATAAAAACTGTGGATTAGAACTTCTTGGTTAAGGCTAGACTCAGAATCAGGATTAGAACTTCTATAAACTGTTGTGCTTTTATCCTTCTGATTTGTTGTTTGTTAAGAGCTGAATAAATTGCTGATTGTGCTGATTAATATGAGGAAAGAGTTGAAATGTAGCACAAAACTTCTGATTTTTACTCACGGTTTTAGCATAACACAGAACTTCTGAGTTCTCCTCACTGTTTTAACACACAGAACTTCTATGATTTTCTCACTATTTAAACACGCTGAACTTCTGATGTTCACTCGCTATTAACACACACTGAACTTCTGATGTTCACTCACTGTCTTAGCACATATTGAACTTCTGAGTTCTCTTCACTGTTTTAATACACTGAACTTCTAAGACTTTCTCATTGTTCTAACACTCAAAAGTTCAACACATAGAAACCCAGAACTTTTGTGTTTTCCCTCTAACATTTCTTGCAGGACCTCAGAGTGTATCAATCCATAACTTCTGACGCTTCTTTCTGAACCACAGCGCGCCCGACATCAGAATTTTTGATCCCATTTGTTTTGCTTTCAGCGGCATGCTAATTCTATCTCTCATTATTCCCTTTTTTTTTTATCATTTTCAATAGTAATACCCTTTTTATTAATATAAAAAAGACATAAAAATATTTTCTTTTCTTATTAATTAATTTATTTCTTTTTCTTAATTCATTAAGACAAAAAACCATTTTCTAAACAAGTCTTTTTTATTTCTTGCATTGTACATTTCAATATGGTTGTAATAGTTAAATAGGATTTAAATTATTGCAACCCCCCATTTGTAAATTTGTACCCCCTATCCCTAAATGATGTAATAGCATAGGACTTTATATTTCCGCAATTTATCACTTTCAAATATAAATGCTAGTAATTAGGGTGTGTATGGCAAGATATGAAATCAATAAATAAATAACCCTAATCAAGATTAGATGCATGTAAATAAAACACACTTTCACACTATCACCCTTAGAGTAATCCCACTTTGTTGCCTTTCGGAAAATAGTTATGTCCCTCGAATATGGGCATTTTAGTAAGGACCCTCGATAAAAGATCGTAGTCCCTCAATGACCCTCAATGATGCCGTCGGTAAACGATCTAGTCCCTAAAATGACATTGCTAAAATGTTCCATAGGTTGCCTTCTATGACTATACAAACGTCCTGTGCCCGTCTGTGATACGGTGGGAGAACTGTCTAGAGGTTTTGCGTTTGTGTTCGCAAATGTTGCGGTTTAGCAAGAGTCGCCACCGACTTTTCTTTTATCCAAAAGGAAAGGTGAAAAAGCACAGGAAAGACCTTTAGAGATGTTTTTTTGAGTTCGGGGGGTAGATTATGAAAAGGAAAGGTATTAGCATCCTTTTCATCCATGGTTTTCCATGGGCTCTTAGTTACTTGCTAGATCACTTGCTTTTGTTTGAATGTGCTTGTGGTGGTGATTTTCGAAAGTATTTTGAAAATGGAACTTCATAATGGTTCTCGTTTCTATAAGAACGCCTACAAAGTGTTTGTTTCGAAAATAGTTCAAAAGTGTGTTTGTGAGATTTGTTTTTTAAAGTATTTTGAAAATGGAACTTCGTAATGGTTCTCGTTTCTATAAGAACGCCTACAAAGTATTTGTTTCGAAAATAGTTCAAAGATGAGAGTGTGGGTAAAAATGTTTTTGTTGTGAGCAAGTGAGTAACTAAGAGCGAATCTACCTACTCGGAAGGTCTTAAATGTGCTTTTCCTCCTCCTTTAGATGTGGCTGTCTTACCATTGATTTGGTAATAAGCCCCATCGTTGGATGTGAAGGGACGGGCATTGGGACATTTGTGTAGTCATAGAAGGCAACATTGGGACGTTTTAGCAATTTCGTTTTTAGGGACTAGATCGTTTACTGAATGCAACATCGAGGGTCATCGAGGGACTACGATCTTTTATCGAGGGTCTTTGCTAAAATGCCCATGCTCGAGGGACATGACTATTTTCTGATAGGCAACAAATGGAATTACCCTAAGGGTGTAAGTGTGCAAACGTGTTTTATTTACATGCATTTAGTCTTTGATTAGGGTGGCCTATTTGTTGTTTTTATCTTGCCATACACACCTAATTACTAGCATTTGTACAAAAGTAATAAAAAGTGAAAAAAAATAAATCCTACACTATTACAAGCATATTGAAAGCCAAGAAAATTTAAAGGCAAAAACAAAATAAAAGAAAGGAAAATGAGCTCTTCGACCCAGGCAGTAGCACCCTTCGACTTGCATTCTATTGGCCTCCTTCGATTGGGGCTAGCACCATTGAGGTCATGGCCTTCGACTGGGGGCTGGCACCGGTGAGGTCATGGCCTTCGACTAGGGGCTGGCACCAGTGTATGGAGAAGCCTTCTGGTTCTGCCTTGTTGCCTTGTTTCCTTCTTCGACTAGACGTTGAAAGCAGTGAGGGAATGCCTTTCGACTGATCCTGGAAGTCAACATGGTTTGCCTTCGTTTGACCTGGAGAAGGAGGGTAGAAGCTAGAAGCTTCGTTTCCTATTTCCTGTTTCCTGTTTCTTTCGTTTAAAGCATTAAATGGAAACATGGCCTGAGGCCATGGTAGTATTTGTCTTATAAATAGTTTAATAGTTAAAGCAAGTTCAGGTAAACATAAAGCAAAACGAAAGGGTTAGCTCTGAAAAATATGTTAAAAGGGTGGAAACAAAATGAACAATGGTATGTACATGTTTCAAACGAAAGGGAAAATTACTATGCCATGAAACAAAAAGTTCAAAGGTAAGAATAACTTACCTTGCTTCAGGCCTTGAATAGATGTGGGACCTTGAGTGGAGGCCCAGGATACTGGATTCGAAAGAGGGGGTCAACAATTGTGCTTGGAACGCTGGATTCGAAGGAAGAGAAAAAGCAAGTGTGATGCTTCTTTGATTCGAAGGAGACTGAAGTGTGGTTGTTCTTCAGAGTCGAAGGAGATGAATGTGATTCTGGGCTTTTTGTGATTTCTCAAGTGTTGGTGAACTTGAGAGTTTTGAGAAAATTTGGGGGATTCGTTCCTCTAGTCCAAAGATCCTCCCTTAGCTTTGTAAATGTTCCTCTATTTATAGAGAAAGAATGGACATTGTGATACGGTGGGAGAACTGACTTGAGGTTTTGCGTTTGTTTTCGCAAATGTTTCGGTTGAGCAAGAGTCGCCACCGACTTTTTATTTTATCCTAAGGAAAGGTTTTAAAAAGCACAGCAAAAACCTTTGAGATGTTTTCTTGGGTTCGGGGAGTAGATTATAGAAAGGGAAGGTATTAGCACCCTTTCTATCCATGGTTATCCATGGGCTCTTAGTTACTTGCTTAGATCACTTGCCTTTTTCAATTGTTTGAAATGGTGTTTGTGTGTGTGGGTTTGAAAATGTTTTAAAAAAGAGGCCAATGTGGTGGCAACCTTTGTAATGATCCATGTTGGGATGTATACAAAGGTGTATGTCTTTTGAAAAGGTTTTCATTCGTTTTTTGAAAGTTGTTTTTTGAAAGTGTTGTGAGGTGTGAAAAAAAAACAGGCAAATGTTTTCATTTTGCAAGTTGACAAGTACTTAAGAGCGGTCTACCCTAGAGTTCTCAAAGGTTTTGTTATGTTTTTAACCCTTTTAACAATTTTGTTGCACCATTGTATTTGGTGGACAATCTTGTGTTAGGATGTGAAAGGGACGGGCGCGGGTCATCGTTTAGACCATAATTGCAATGGTGCCAAGTATCTTTGGGCATTTTCCTTAAGGGACTTGATCATTTTTTAGGCAACTTTCGAAAGCGTCATCGAGGGACTATGATCATTTGAATTGTGTTTGTTTTGCCCAAAATGACCTAACATGCAATATGGCCCAATTTTGAAAGGCAACAAGTGGATATAACCCTAGGGGTGTTAGTGTGCAAGTGTGTTTTATTGCATACAAGAGTTTTTCTTTGAATTAGGTTTTTCTATTTCATTGATTTTTATCTTGTCATACACGTCCTAATTACTAGCAATAAGAAGCGGAAACGTAAAATCCTACGCTATTACAACAATTAGGGGAGGGGGATACACATTTGTACATGGGGGGTTCAACGAGAAAAATAGACAAAAAAGAAAATAGCGAAAAACAAGATATATAGAGAGAGAGAGGGAGCCCGCGCGCTGTTGGGAGGCCATCAGAAGTTCTGACCCAGATCCGCTGTCAGATGATCAACCTGTTGGTGAAACTGGATGAGTCAGAACTTCTGACTCTAGAACCTGCAAAACAGAACCTTGTTAGTGGGGAAACCAGAAGTTCTGATTTCCCTGCGCTGCAAGACAGAAGTTTGTTAGTGGAGAACCCAGAAGTTCAGATTCTGCTGAAAAGGCAATAACTCTCAGAGGTTCTGATGTCATTGACAGCAAAACAGGCTTCAGATGTGCTAACGTCAAAGTCAGCACTTGGCTTTTTCCTGCACTAATGAGAACATCTGCAATCCTGTTGTTACTCCACAAAACAGAAAACATATTTGGAACAGATCCAGCAAAATAGCAAAATGCCTCAGAGGTCAGAATCACCAAGGTCACGGGCAAGTCTTAAACTGGCTCAGAACGTTCTGAGGTATGAGAGTCCTCAGAACATAAACAGCAATAACATGAATATTTACATTATGTTACTTGAATATGCACAGCTGATGATGCTTAACAGTGTGGTGAGGGTCAGCAGGTGCTTACCTGACTTTCTGGAAAATGGTGGGTGAAAGTTAGCTTTTGGTTCTGGTGGTGTTCTGGACAGATTTGGAAAAGGGGAAGTGAAGGTGTATACGTGTATAGGGTCAGAAGTTTGGAAAGAACGTTTTTGGTTTACAGAAAAGAGCTGGATGTTTGATGAAGTTGAAGGTAAGAAACTTTTAAAGTTATGAAACAAAGCTGGAGATTTTGGCAGAGTTTCAGAATGTTATGTTGCTAGGAGTTTCGTTTCTCTCTTAGCAATTTTTCTGTTTCTTTTCTTGAACGTCTTTTGCAGTGGTGAAAGCTCTCTATTTATAGGCAAAGTTCTTGTGGATGCCTTGAACATTTAAGGCGCCAACAGAGTTTGAATTTGTTCTTTGACAGAAATTCCTGGGAAGTTATGATAACAGCTATCTTTCAGCCTAGGTAGCAGCAGCAGGCGTAGATTGGGGAGAAGTGACCTCTGAAGTGGGCGGTGGCGTGAAGACCCATGCCAGAATTTGTGCAAAAGCATTTTCCAAGCCACACGTGAATGCTCAGGAGTGGTTGGGAGCATTAATGGGCATTAAATGGTGACAAGACCTGTCAATACCAACATTCTGGTTGTTGAATCAGCAGCGTAAACCATGCTCTGGCCTTGGCTACCTGTTGTCTTAGCAAGCTCTGGAGATTCTCCTGGTTTTCTGGTACGTTCCTTGGATCTACTTCTGGACAATCTGGACTTAGAGATTCTGTATCAATGTGACACCTATCCCTCTGACCTTTCATCTTCTGATTTCAACCTGTTCTGAAGGAGCCTTCATACTTTCATGTTTCTCTTGCATTCCTTTAGCAAATTCTGACTGAGCTTGTGTAACTGCTGAAGGGGCATGTTCTGTTTGAGGCTTACATTCTGAACCACGTTTACAACTTCTGATTGAACTGATGTAGCTGCTGAAGAGCCAACTTCTGACCACGCTGAGCCAAGCTTGCAACTTCTGACCGTCTTCATCTGGAAGGAGTCCAGAAGTTCTGAAGCGCTGATTTTTCTAAAAACACTTATTTTAAAGAAACATTCTAAGCACTTAGAATTTGATTTTCCTCAAGATGAAAGCGTTGTTTCTGGATTTTGTGAGATCATCTTGCTCTTGTAAGTGACTTGCTTGGGCAAAGGATAACTCAGGACTTGGATTTGCTTCAGGGGACCTTGAAAAATCTAAGATGGTTTCCTGAAGAAAGGGAGGGCGAATTTTGGGGTACAACAGTTGCCCCTGTTCAATCTTCTTGAACCTGAAGAGTTAGATTGGCGAGTTTGCCTTTCGCGACTCGAAGGTAAAAGGAGATTGGACACCAGAGTGCCCGAAAATTTGCACTCGCTTAGTAGAGTATCAGCAATGTGATGGCGGGAATGGGCTTACAGATGCCATTTGGAGAGGCGGTAGATAGGGAGATGGGCTTATAGATGCCATCTGGAGACGTGACAGAACCTTGTCGGGAATGGGCTTATAGATGCCATTTGGAAGTGTCGATCGCATAAGAGATTCCTTAGCGAGAAATTTGTATATTTGAGAAAGACGGATGTTTTCCTGGCTTGTTACAGGTGTTTGATCTTCAATCTCCTTATGCAGATGTGCCCTGGCTAGATACAGGTATCGAATCTACAATCGGTTGTTCACAGATGTGCCCTGGCTGGATACAGGAGTCGAATCTGGAAATAGTCGTTAATAGATGTGCCCTGGCTGGATACAGGAATCGAATCTTCGAACTCTTCGGACGTGCCCTGGCTAGATACAGGAATCGAGTCTGGAAACGTGACAGTTGATAGATGTGCCCTGGCTAGATACAGGAATCGAATCTTTGAACTCTTCAGACGTGCCCTGGCTAGATACAGGAATCGAGTCTGGAAACGTGACAGTTGATAGATGTGCCCTGGCTAGATACAGGAATCGAATCTTTGAACTCTTCAGACGTGCCCTGGCTAGATGCAGGAATCGAGTCTGGAAATGTGACAGTTGATAGATGTGCCCTGGCTAGATACAGGAATCGAATCTTTGAACTCTTCAGACGTGCCCTGGCTAGATGCATGAATCGAGTCTGGAAATGTGGTCCACAGATATGCCCTGGCTGGATACAGGAATCGAATCTTTGAACTCTTCAGACGTGCCCTGGCTAGATGCAGGAATTGAGTCTGGAAATGTGGTCCACAGATATGCCCTGGCTGGATACAGGAATCGAATCTTCGAACCCTTCAGACGTGCCCTGGCTAGATACAGGAATCGAGTCTGGAAACTGATCACTCTCAAATATGCCCTGGCTATCGAATCCGGAATTTGTGGCAGTTGAAGGTAGTTGTTGTTTTTTTTTTTTTTTTTGGGATTGTCTTTTTCCTGAAAAGGCAAAAACATAAGTTGTACGCAATGTCATGATGTATGATATGCATGATGTCATGATGTTCAACATGAGATAGTGTTGTATGCACTTTATCATGTATGTAAGTAAGATGTATGAAAGTGTGAAATGCTTATGAATGTATCTTCGTCTTAGGAAAATAGGTCTTTGATGATCGGCTGGGGAGTTGCCCTGTGGCCGAGATACTTTGCTGAAGTTTTGATGAGAGCTTTGCTGAGGGTTTCGATGATGGACTCCACTGGGGATAACAAAGATAAAATCTGCTGGGGATACCAAAGATAAAATCTGCTGGGGATTTGAAAGATAAACTCCGCTGGGGATCGAAAGATAAACTCCGCTGGGGATTGAAAGAACTTTGTTGGGGGCGATCTTCCGTGGCGATTAGCTGAGGATAACCCAGTTATAAGCCCTTGTGAGGAATAACTCTGAATAAAGTTAGGGAGAGACGTCCGTATTCTGCAGGGAACAAGCTTCCAGAATCTACTGGGGATAAGCTTTAAGACCTGCCGGGGAACGTTTTGCCTTTTCAGGATTGACGGGGAATCAACTCAGCTTGGGGAGAGTATTGCTGACTCTTGTTTTACTCTGCGGGGCGTTGAGATGATTAGGCCACATCCTTCAGTTGAACCTACCTTGGTACCTTGGCGGACAAAACAAACAGACTGCATTAGACAACTTCAATTGCCCCTGTCTCTGATGTCACCTGTAATCAATCTCTTGTTTCATATGCAAATATTTATGAATCAGCAATTTAATGTCAAATGCATATATCAAAAATGAACATTGGACGTTCTTCGCAAGACAAAACAGAAAAAGGAAAACAATGGTAATTTGTATGAACCAGTGAATTTGTATTGATTTAGACTTTGCCTGTGAATAGGCGTTTTTATACAAGAGGCTGACATCCTAGTAAGAGGACGCCGCCAAATAACATAGAATTTTGAAACGGAAATAAAACAGCTATGTGAACGATCACACTGGGTTCCAACTCTGCTATTGCCTTTATGTCTCCGGGCGTCTCATCACTTTGCTGCCTGGTTGAAGATGAAGCTGATTGGTCGATGCCGAAGTCTGAGCCAGGTAGTGGATACTGAATTCTGGATGCGATGTGATCCGATGAGACATAGTGTTACGCTCCATCCCTAACTTTTGCCTGGACCGCCCTTTCGGGTTTTCAGTCCACCGGGATACCCATTTTTGCCCAAGCCGCCTTTTCAGGTTTTCGACTTGCCGGGTGTACAGATTTTTTTTATTTCATCCCTTATTTTTGCCCGAACCCTTTTGGTTCGCCGGGAAGCCCTTATTTTTGCCTAGGTACGTCAACCTAGCGGGTCTTTTATTTATGCGTAGTATTTTTTCACTATGTCTGCATTGGCGGGGTGAGGAAGGTCGTCACCATCCATGGTGGTTAGGATCATGGCTCCTCCTGAGAACACTCGTTTAACCACAAATGGCCCTTCGTAAGTAGGGGTCCATTTGCCCCGGGGATCACTTTGAGGAAGGATGATGCGTTTGATTACCAGGTCCCCAACTTGATACTCTTGCGGTCTGACTTTCTTGTTAAATGCCCTAATCATCCGTTTTTGATACGTTTGACCATGACAGATAGCAGTGAGCCTCTTTTCGTCAATCAGATTTAATTGATCAAGTCGAGTATGGATCCAATCATCTTCATTCAAGTCTGCATCCTTCATTATCCGGAGAGAGGGTATCTGGATTTCAATTGGCAAGACGGCCTCCATGCCATAGACCAAGGAGAAAGGAGTTGCCCCGGTTGACGTTCTGGCTGAGGTACGGTATCCATGAAGAGCGAATGGTAACATCTCGTGCCAATCTTTATAGGTTACTGTCATCTTCTGCACAATTTTCTTGATATTTTTATTGGCTGCCTCTACAGCCCCATTCATCTTCGGCCGGTAGGGAGAAGAATTGTGGTGCTGTATTTTGAATTGTTCACAGAGTTCAGTGATCATTTTGTTATTGAGATTGGTACCATTGTCCGTAATGATTCTTTCCGGGACACCGTACCGACAGATCAGATTATGCCGGATGAAACGTGCCACGACGCTCTTGGTTACTGTGGCATAGGATGCTGCCTCAACCCACTTTGTGAAGTAATCGATTGCTACTAGAATGAAGCGATGCCCATTAGATGCCGTAGGTTTGATCTCACCGATCATGTCTATGCCCCACATTGCAAACGGCCAAGGTGCAGTTAGGACATTCAGAGGAACTGGAGGAATGTGCACCTTGTCAGCATAGATCTGGCATTTGTGACAAGTTCGGGAGTGTTGGTAACAATCGGCTTCCATTGTGGACCAGAAATATCATGCCCGAAGGATTTTCTTAGCCATGGTGTGTCCACTGGAATGTGTTCCAAACGTGCCTTCATGTAATTCCATCATAATTTTCTCTGCTTCAGCCTTATCCACACAACGTAGCAAAGTTGAATCATGATTCCGCTTGTAGAGAATGCCGTTGCTGAGGAAGAATTTTGCGGCAAACCTCCTCATGAACTTCTTATCATTGACAGATGCACCTTCAGGGTATTCCTGAGCTTCCAAGTACCTCTTCACCTCATGATACCAGGGTTTTTCAATAACCTTCTCAGCCTCGAGCTCGCAGCAGTATGCCGGTTCATCCAACTTCCAGATGATGATTCGGGGAGCCTCATTGTCCCATTTAACTTTGAACATTGAAGACATCGTAGCTAGTGCGTCCGCTAGCTGATTTTCCTCTCTTGGGAAGTGCTCAAAAGTTATTTCTTCAAAGTGGGGAAGCAAGGTTGACACATACTCCTTGTAAGGGATAAGATTCGGGTGTTTCGTATCCCACTCGCCTTTGATCTGATTGATCACGAGAGCGGAATCTCCGAAGACATTTAGAAATTTGATCCTCAAGTCGATTGCAGCTTGTAAACCCATGATACATGCCTCATATTCTGCCATGTTGTTGGTGCAGTTGAAACATAATCGGGCGGTGAGTGGAGTATGAGTTCCTTTGGGAGATATGATTACAGCGCCGACGCCGTTACCCAAAGCATTGGAGGCTCCATCGAAGTGCATAGACCATCAGGATCCTTTCTCAGGTCCTTCATCCGGTCCAGGTACTTCACAGTCAGTTACCACCATGATGTCTTCGTCCGGAAAATCAAAGTTCAATGATTGGTAATCGTCCACAGGTTGGTGCGCCAAATGATCTGCCAGTATACTTCCCTTAATTGCTTTCTGAGTTGTATACTGGATGTCATATTCTGTCAAGATCATTTGCCATCTCGCTATTCTTCCGGACAGAGCGGGTTTTTCGAATATGTACTTGATGGGATCCATTTTCGAAATCAATAAGGTAGTGTGAGTCAGCATATACTGTCTCAGCCGGCGAGCAGCCCATACAAGAGCGCAGCAAGTTTTCTCAAGCAGTGAGTAACGAGACTCACAGTTGGTAAACTTTTTGCTCAATTAATAAATAGCGTGCTCTTTTCGGCCAGACTCGTCATGATGTCCCAGCACACACCCCATTGAATTGTCGAGCACTGTCAAGTATAGTATCAGAGGTCTTCCTTCCACCGGTGGCATAAGAATGGGTGGCTCTTGGAGATATTCCTTTATCCTTTCAAAGGCGGCCTGACATTCATCATTCCAGCGTACCACTTGATCTTTCTTCAGCAATTTGAAGATTGGCTCACAAGTAGCAGTCAGATGTGAGATGAATCGGGCAATGTAATTCAGTCGTCCTAGGAAGCCTCTGACTTCTTTCTCTGTTTTTGGAGTCGGCATCTCTTGTATGGCTTTTACCTTGGCAGGGTCCACCTGAATACCTTTATCACTTACAATGAAACCCAGCAATTTTCCGGACCTTACCCCAAAGGTGCATTTGTTGGGATTCAACCTCAGCTTGTATAACTTGAGTCGGTCAAACAACTTCCTCAGATGGTCAAGATGCTCCTCCTCAGTTTGAGACCTTGCAATCATGTCATCAACGTATACCTCAATCTCATGATGGATCATATCATGAAATAAAGCAACCATGGCACGTTGATAGGTTGCCCCAGCATTTTTTAATCCGAATGGCATGACCTTATAACAGAAGGTGCCCCACTGAGTCACAAAGGTAGTCTTCTCCATATCTTCTGGAGCCATCTTGATTTGATTATACCCTGAAAAACCATCCATGAAGGAGAACACCTTGTGTTGAGCTGTATTGTCAACAAGGACATCAATGTGAGGTAGGGGGAAGTCATCCTTGGGGCTGGCCCTGTTCAAGTCCCTGTAGTCGACACACATTCTGACTTTACCGTCCTTCTTTGGCACTGGTACCACATTGGCAACCCACTGAGGGTAAGAAGTCACTGCAAGGAAACCGGCATCAAACTGTTTCATAACCTCGACCTTGATCTTCTCAGACATCTCTGGCCGCATCCGTCGGACTTTTTGCTTTACCGGAGGGCAATCTTCCTTGGTTGGCAGGTGGTGAACCACAATGTCGGCATCCAAACCAGGCATATCTTCATAGGACCAAGCAAAAATTTCCATGTAATCTTGTAACATCTGGATCAATCGTTGCTTCACGCTAAGCTCTAGATTGGCACCAATCTTGACCTCTTTCCTATCTGTATCAGTACCCAGGTTAATTGTCTCCACAGGCTCTTCATGTGGTCGAATAGCTCTCTCTTCCTGGAGTAGCAGTCTTGCGAGTTCAACAGGCACTTCGCAATCATCTTCACCTTCGTCTTCGGCCAAGTTGATTGGATTTTCGAAGTCATAACTGGCGGTAGCAGAGCTGTTACCAGTGAGATCCAGAGTGGATTGAAACCTGTATAAGTGATTGTGTGTAAATATAGCTGTTTTGCAATATACATAACACAGAAAGGAAAAGAGCACAAGATTTGAAATGCAACAAGCGTCCAATGTTTTGATTGATGATATATGATAATGTCATACAAAAAGCCCTCACAAATGGAGCTACGATGCCCCGGGTAGGACACCGAGCCAACAAAGTTTTAACATTTGTTTGTTACAAATTTGGAAATCAAAAGAAATCAATTACTGCGTGACAAATGTGATAGGGGTAAAATCCTTTGCTGTCCAGTTGCTTGGTCCGTCGCTGGTGGTCGGGTAAATTCAACTGTCAAATTCTGCTTCCTCTACATCTTCCTCGATAGCATTCACCCTTGAGCTGGAGATAAATACCGGAGCCTTTCTGATCTTCTCTTTGCGCACAACCCTCTGAGCCTCTACAGTAAAGCCTAGCCCAAACTTGTCGTTCTTCTGAGTGAAGTCGGGAAGCTGACCCCAGTTTGCACAATTGCCTTTCTGAACCACAGCTCGGGCATCCCTTAGGGAAGCCATCTTCAAGGAAACATTCTCTTCAACTGTTGTCTCTGCAGCTGCTGAAATTGGATGTACCTCCTCGAAATGCTGAAAGGGGGTTTCAATAAACTCCCCGTCCATCTCAATGTATCTGAAGGAATTCAAATGGCTCACCATATACTCCTCTTCTCCTTGCACAGTGACGATCTTCCCTCTGACAGGGTACTTCAGCTTCTGGTGCAAAGTAGAGGTTACTGCCCCAGCTTTATGGATCCAAGGTCGACCCAATAGACAAGAGTACGATGGACATATATCCATCACATAAAAAGTAGAGTCGAACACCTGAGAGCCCACACGAATAGGGATGTCAACCTCTCCATGAACCATCCTTTTTGAACCGTCAAAGGCCCTGACGATGATATTGCTGGGCTTTAGTTCTAGGCCTTCATAATCCAAACGGTCTAAAGCCTTTTTCGGTAGAACATTCAAGGAAGAACCAGTATCCACCAATACATGCGCCAGAGTAGTGCCCCTGCATTCGATAGAGACATGCAGGGCATCGTTGTGGTCTCTTCTCTTCGCGATCAGGTCGGCATCTGAAAACCCCAAGCCATTGTCTGCTGTCAGATTTGCTACACAGTCAGCGAACTGGACCGCAGATGTCTCCTGGGGTACATGGGCCGTCTTGAGAAATGAAATCAAGGCTTTAGCATGGGCCTCGGAGCATAGCAATAAAGAGAGCATGGAGATCTTGGAGGGCGTATGCCCCAGCTGCTCGACAACATTGAAGTCACTCTTCTTTATTATTTTCAGGATCTCCTCCATTTCTTGTTGGGAGGCCTCAGCATTTACAGGTATTGGTGCCTCCATCCGGGCAGGCTCTTCTTCAATTCCTTTGCCCCGAGCATTTGAGGACTCGGCAGCAGGGGAAACAACTTGATCAGCAGCAGGAACAGGTAAACTTGCAGGTTTTATAAGGAGGGGTTTTCGAATAGCGGGCGGTGCAATGTCAGGCGAGAAGAGCCTGCCACTGCGGGTGACCTTGGCTGGACCAGTGATATCGCAGATACTGGCGCCAGTGTCGAATTCTTGTTTGATTCCATTCACATATATGTCTGCCCCATAATGCCAAGGGACAGCTTTATCAGACACGTAGGGGAGAGGCCCCGGAACAGTAATAATCACAGGTGCAACAGTCATGATTTGAACAGGCTTCTTCAGGGGAGCCTTGATTGGATTTTTGAAGATGGTAACCACAGAAACTTCTTTTACCGGAACCAACTGAACAGCCGACTTCTCAAACAGAATCTCCTTGCTATCCATTAGGCTTTGGATGCCTATCTTCAGCAAGGGACAACCAGATAGGGAAATAGCACAGAGCAGGCAACCTTCACTGCAACCCGGAAATAAACCGGCCAGTAGTAGGTTCTTCTTGACATTCTTCAGAGGGGTAACAACTTCCTCTACCGAAACAGCATACATTTCTTCCTCAATGGCATTTACTCTATGCTGGGGCATAGGAGCAGTTACAACATTTGGTCTCTCCGGCGCTTCAAACTGAATTTCCTTTGCGTCGATCAGATCTTGTACTTTGTTTCTCAAGGCCCAGCAATCATCAGTAGTGTGCCCGGGACCATCAGAATGATAAGCACACCGGGCATTTGGGTTATACTTAGGAGACGCAGTGTTGACGACCTTAGGAGCTTCTTTGAGGGTCACCAGGTTGGTAGATAACAGTTGGGGTAAAATTTGAGATAAGGTCATACTCAGCCGAGTATACTGCCTCTTGGGCCTTTCACTTCTTTGTTGATTGTACTGCTGAGGAGCAGCAACAGGTTTTGAGATGACCAAAGCATTGACGGCTTGGCGACTTTCGGGCTTGACTTGTCTTCTAAGACCATAGACGGCGCTTGCTTCTTTCTTAAACGGCCTCTTCTCAGCACTTGCGGAGGCAGCCTTTTGTATCTTGCCTGACCTGATGCCAGCTTCAATTCTCTCTCCCGTCAATATCAAATCTGTAAACCTAGCGGAGGAGTTACCAACCAAATGATTGAAAAACGGACCAGACAACGTCCCCAGAAACATATCAACCAGCTCTCGATCAGTTAATGGAGGCTGCACCCTGCCAGCTAAATCTCTCCACTTTTGAGCGTATTCTTTGAACCCTTCACCCGTTCCTAGAGACATACCCTGAAGTTGGGTACGCGTAGGAGCGAGATCAGAATTGTATTGGTATTGTCTGTAGAATGCGCTTGCCAAATCTTCCCAGTGTCGTATGCTAGTTCCATCTAACTGGTAGAACCATTCAAGTTGCGACCCCGAGAGGCTATCTTGGAAGAAGTGAATCCAAAGGTTCTTATCCGCCGTGTAAGGTTGGATTTTCCTTACGTACGACCTCAGATGCAGCTTTGGGCAGGAGACCCCATCATACTTGGCGAAGGCAGGCGCCTTAAACTTGTGTGGAATTACTACCCCAGATGATAACCCCAAATCTCCGAAATCCAGTCCTGGCACATTCTGAATTTCCATGGCGCTCAAGCGGTCCTCCAATTGCTTGTATCTGTCAGCAGCAGGTGGGTATTGTTCGTCGTTATAGTCTGTCTCGTTGTCGGAGACTGCGGGACTAGGAGCTCCTCCCCTTGGGGACTGTTCTTCTCAGCAGAAGAAGTAGTTGGATCAGCTTCGTTATGGAGTGTGTTCCCAAATCTGCGTCCGGTGTTGAACAACACAGTCCTCTTTTTCTTCTTCTTCTTCAGGAGTAGAGTCTTCAACTCTTGCTGCCCCTGGGCTAGGCTTAGGACCATCTCTTGAAACTGTGCACTTTGGGCCTGAAGGGCCTTGATTGCTTGCTCACTGGATGAGTCTGGATTCATGATGACTGACTGTTCCAAATAAACAGTGAAGAAGATTAAGCAACCTGTAAAAAAATGGGTACCTGTTATGCACATGATGCATGAGATGCTATCTATGTAATGCATTCAAGGGTTTTGGAAATTCACAATTGTTGTAGACAAAAATAACGCACGTCATAAGGAAAGATTTGTTAGTACATAAATGCCCCATGGGCCAAAAATTACAAAATAATTTCTCAGGGTAGAAAGACATTGCGCATCCTTTTTGGTGCGATGTAGGTGTTGAGGACCTCTTGCTCATGGAGTCGGCGGGTAAGCTCTAGAACCTTCTTCTCACTGGCGTAGAAGCTAGCCTCAAAAGTATTACGTTCCTCCTTGAGCTGAATCCAGCTTTTCTGCATCTCCTCCCACGATGTAGGCATGTCTGGATGTAGGATGGTGTAGGAAACCTCTCCTTCATTGACGGGCTCTTTAATCACAGGGAGAATATGAGGATAAGGCATCATCAATCTTTGGGCTCGGGCTCGTACCCATTTGAGATAAGGTTCAAGAGGGATGGAGTTCTTGCATCCCAAAGTCTTGCTATCAACCTTGTTGAGTTTTCCCCAAGCTCTGATGAATCTTTGGCGAAGTCCTTGCGCATCGTTGTCGAAGTCAAAAACTAAGCTAGGAATCAACATATCATGAGGGCCATCCCTCTGGGCATATCCAAATTGCCTCAAAGCTAGGCAAGGATTGTAGGTGATACCCCCTCTAATTCCAAGTAAAGGAACATTAGGAAATTCTCCGCAACGATCGATAATGATGATATTTTCTCTGGACCGAGAACACCAATGCACATCAGAATGAGTAAGAGCCATCAATCGTTGGGACCACCTTGTACCTTGATCATTCTTCAAGACAGATTGGGGAAGGTGCGAAATAAACCACCTTGCGAGGAGAGGAGTACAGCACATGAGAACACCCCTCTTTCTCATTGTTCGTGTGTAAAATGAGTGAAGGATGTCCCCAAGCAATGTTGGTATTGGGTTTCTGGACAAGAAGATTTTGACAGCGTTGACATCTACCAATTGGTCGGGATTTTAGAACAAGACCAACCCATAGATAAGGAGTGCCACAATCTCTTCAAAGGCTTGTAGGTCCAATGAGTTCCAACATTCTTGTGCCTTCTCAAACAAGAACTTTGCTAAGAATCCTTTGACGCCGCTTCTGGTTTCCCAATGCCCCCTGATTTCATATGGTTGTAGATGTAGTGCTCGAGCAACATCTTCATGCTTTGGTTCCTTCTCCGTACCGTTGAAGGGTAGTTGATTAAGGATAGGGATTCTCAGGAGTTGAGAAAACTCCTCCAGAGTGGGTACCAACTGATAATCGGGGAAAGTGAAACAGTGGTGAAGAGGGTCAAAGAACTGGAATAGCACTTTCATCATGTCTTCTTCAATGTTGGTGTTGACTAGGCTGAGCAGTCTACCATGTCTTTCACTGAAGGATGAATTTTCCGGAATTCTTGAGGTGAGCTCCTTGAGTTGAGGGGAGATTCTCACAAGGTTGACTTGAATGGTATTTCTGCGAGGAATCTCCATGTCCTGCAAAACAAGAACAAAGATGAAGATCCAAAACCCTTGAAATGGTTAGTAAATGCATATGATGCTTTATGATGTATGCACAAAACATATGTACAAGCAAATCACACCAAACCCTAGTTTCAGGCTGGCATGGGGTTTCGCAGGTAAGTACCCTCTTGAGTGTAGTTGGCTTAAAAACCTGTCCTATAAATAGTAACCGGGTTCTAAGGAGCTCAATATCATTGGATTGTTTTCAATGTTCATTGTTTCGGTTTAGCCACTTAAATAGCGACCAAAATATTCCAAGAAAACAACCCTCAATGAGTGTAGTATCGAGTATCTACCAACTTCGGACTGCACCAAAGCCGGTCATCTCACTACCCCTAATGAAAGGCCAAGATGGTCAAGTAAGGTTCTAGGTCATTAGTGCTTAGTGACATCACTCAGCGGCCCCGTACTCTCCTTGATTGAACTCAAGGGTTACCGGTACTCACAAATATGTCGCACTAATATAGCTATTGCTTAGACCGTGTCGGTATACCCCGCACAGTTTCCACAACGTATTGCTATCTATGAATGTTTCCCAAAATCCGGGTGGAGGATTGTAAACCCAAACAATAGAGCCAAAGTATAAAGCAAGCAAATCAAACAATTAGTCATGCAAGAGGGTGATCTAAGCCCTAAGGTTACTCCACTTTTAAAAAGCTTATCCCCAGCAGAGTCGCCAGTTCTGTGATACGGTGGGAGAACTGACTTAAGGTTTTGCGTTTGTTTTCGCAAATGTTTCGGTTGAGCAAGAGTCGCCACCGACTTTTTATTTTATCCTAAGGAAAGGTTTTAAAAAGCACAGCAAAAACCTTTGAGATGTTTTCTTGGGTTCGGGGAGTAGATTATAGAAAGGGAAGGTATTAGCACCCTTTCTATCCATGGTTATCCATGGGCTCTTAGTTACTTGCTTAGATCACTTTCCTTTTTCAATTGTTTGAAATGGTGTTTGTGTGTGTGGGTTTGAAAATGTTTTAAAAAAGAGGCCAATGTGGTGGCAACCTTTGTAATGATCCATGTTGGGATGTATACAAAGGTGTATGTCTTTTGAAAAGGTTTTCATTCGTTTTTTGAAAGTTGTTTTTTGAAAGTGTTGTGAGGTGTGAAAAAAAAACAGGCAAATGTTTTCATTTTGCAAGTTGACAAGTACTTAAGAGCGATCTACCCTAGAGTTCTCAAAGGTTTTGTTATGTTTTTAACCCTTTTAACAATTTTGTTCCACCATTGTATTTGGTGGACAATCTTGTGTTAGGATGTGAAAGGGACGGGCGCGGGTCATCGTTTAGACCATAATTGCAATGGTGCCAAGTATCTTTGGGCATTTTCCTTAAGGGACTTGATCATTTTTTAGGCAACTTTCGAAAGCGTCATCGAGGGACTATGATCATTTGAATTGTGTTTGTTTTGCCCAAAGAGACCTAACATGCAATATGGCCCAATTTTGAAAGGCAACAAGTGGATATAACCCTAGGGGTGTTAGTGTGCAAGTGTGTTTTATTGCATACAAGAGTTTTTCTTTGAATTAGGTTTTTCTATTTCATTGATTTTTATCTTGTCATACACGTCCTAATTACTAGCAATAAGAAGCGGAAACATAAAATCCTACGCTATTACAACAATTAGGGGAGGGGGATACACATTTGTACATGGGGGGTTCAACGAGAAAAATAGACAAAAAAGAAAATAGCGAAAAACAAGATATATAGAGAGAGAGAGGGAGCCCGCGCGCTGTTGGGAGGCCATCAGAAGTTCTGACCCAGATCCGCTGTCAGATGATCAACCTGTTGGTGAAACTGGATGAGTCAGAACTTCTGACTCTAGAACCTGCAAAACAGAACCTTGTTAGTGGGGAAACCAGAAGTTCTGATTTCCCTGCGCTGCAAGACAGAAGTTTGTTAGTGGAGAACCCAGAAGTTCAGATTCTGCTGAAAAGGCAATAACTCTCAGAGGTTCTGATGTCATTGACAGCAAAACAGGCTTCAGATGTGCTAACGTCAAAGTTAGCACTTGGCTTTTTCCTGTACTAATCAGAACATCTGCAATCCTGTTGTTACTCCACAAAACAGAAAACATATTTGGAACAGATCCAGCAAAATAGCAAAATGCCTCAGAGGTCAGAATCACCAAGTCACGGGCAAGTCCTAAACTGGCTCAGAACGTTCTGAGGTATGAGAGTCCTCAGAACATAAACAGCAATAACATGAATATTTACATTATGTTACTTGAATATGCACAGCTGATGATGCTTAACAGTGTGGTGAGGGTCAGCAGGTGCTTACCTGACTTTCTGGAAAATGGTGGGTGAAAGTTAGCTTTTGGTTCTGGTGGTGTTCTGGACAGATTTGGAAAAGGGGAAGTGAAGGTGTATACGTGTATAGGGTCAGAAGTTTGGAAAGAACGTTTTTGGTTTACAGAAAAGAGCTGGATGTTTGATGAAGTTGAAGGTAAGAAACTTTTAAAGTTATGAAACAATGCTGGAGATTTTGGCAGAGTTTCAGAATGTTATGTTGCTAGGAGTTTCGTTTCTCTCTTAGCAATTTTTCTGTTTCTTTTCTTGAACGTCTTTTGCAGTGGTGAAAGCTCTCTATTTATAGGCAAAGTTCTTGTGGATGCCTTGAACATTTAAGGCGCCAACAGAGTTTGAATTTGTTCTTTGACAGAAATTCCTGGGAAGTTGTGATAACAGCTATCTTTCAGCCTAGGTAGCAGCAGCAGGCGTAGATTGGGGAGAAGTGACCTCTGAAGTGGGCGGTGGCGTGAAGACCCATGCCAGAATCTGTGCAAAAGCATTTTCCAAGCCACACGTGAATGCTCAGGAGTGGTTGGGAGCATTAATGGGCATTAAATGGTGACAAGACCTGTTAATACCAACATTCTGGTTGTTGAATCAGCAGCGTAAACCATGCTCTGGCCTTGGCTACCTGTTGTCTTAGCAAGCTCTGGAGATTCTCCTGGTTTTCTGGTACGTTCCTTGGATCTACTTCTGGACAATCTGGACTTAGAGATTCTGTATCAATGTGAAACCTATCCCTCTGACCTTTCATCTTCTGATTTCAACATGTTCTGAAGGAGCCTTCATACTTTCATGTTTCTCTTGCATTCCTTTAGCAAATTCTGACTGAGCTTGTGTAACTGCTGAAGGGGCATGTTCTGTTTGAGGCTTACATTCTGAACCACGTTTACAACTTCTGATTGAACTGATGTAGCTGCTGAAGAGCCAACTTCTGACCACGCTGAGCCAAGCTTGCAACTTCTGACCGTCTTCATCTGGAAGGAGTCCAGAAGTTCTGAAGCGCTGATTTTTCTAAAAACACTTATTTTAAAGAAACATTCTAAGCACTTAGAATTTGATTTTCCTCAAGATGAAAGCGTTGTTTCTGGATTTTGTGAGATCATCTTGCTCTTGTAAGTGACTTGCTTGGGCAAAGGATAACTCAGGACTTGGATTTGCTTCAGGGGACCTTGAAAAATCTAAGATGGTTTCCTGAAGAAAGGGAGGGCGAATTTTGGGGTACAACAGACATGTTGTCCAAAGCCAGCCTTGCAAAGAAATGATAAAATAATGTAACGTGAAAGTACATGTGGGGGCCTCTTGACAGTTGGAGTTCAGAAGATGTGACTTATGCCTCTGGCCTTGCTTGTGCTCAGACCAAAATCAGGTTGAAAGATGCTTTTGTGATAAAAGTACTCTCTATGAGAAGAAAGAGTATGTAGCCTTTAACCAAGAATAGTAGTATCTAAAAGACAAAGTTTAAAACCCTTGTACAAGCTTCTGATTATGTAAATATTTGGAAGCAACATAGCCTGGCGAATGAGATTTGGTCTTTAGTCGAATGCAAGAATGAGATCGAAGAGCACTTGTTCGAAGGAAGCCTTTGCCTCATTCGAAGCTTGTGGTCGAAACAAGATTACCCGAAGGAAGCTAATGCCAGTCGAAGCATGTGGATTGAAACAAACATAAGGAGAGTCATTTCCTTTTATCATGAGGGAAGTTCCTGGCTTCTGAATCGAAGGGTGTTCTTTCAAGGGAAGCAAGAACTTAGTCAAATCTTCTATAAAGATATCTCTTTGCTCAAACGAAGTTTGTGAGAGGCAAAGTCTGCAAGAGGTCCTTGGTGCAAGTGGATTCAAAGGATGCATAGAGATGGTTACTTTGTACCATAGAAGCTTTTCCAAATGAAATCAAACATGCAAGCAGCATATGCCCAATCGAAGTAGGCTTGTAGGCAGTAAACTTGTCCAAGTCGAAGCAGGCTTGCAGGCAGCTACTTGTCCAAATCGAAGCAAGTTTGCAGGAAGTACGCTTGGTGAATCGAAATATTTGCCTTGCAGGGGGAACGTATGGCCAGCATGTCATGGCCTTCGATTGCAAGTATGCAGGCAACACATTTGTCCAATCGAAGGGCTGAGTCGAAGGAGGCCTATTTTCTCCAAATTTGTCAAAATGTTATTTTTATCTGTTTTCTCCCTTTTTGACAGTTTCCTTTTAATTTTGGTACTGGAAAATCCCAGTGCACTTGTGAAAGCTTAAATCTTGAGAATCTTTATGAGAAAAACCTTGAGAATTGAGAGGGCAAATTTTGGGGTACAATAGCTGCCCCTGTTCAATCTTCTTACACCTGAAGAGTTAGATTAGCAAATCTGCCATTTGTGACTCAAAGGTGGAAGATGATTGGACACTAGAGTACCCAGAAATTTGCACTCGGTGATGTGATGGTAGAGGGAATGGGCTTAAAGATGCCATTTGGAGAGGTGATAGAAACTTGTTGGAGATGGGCTTATAGATGCCATCCAAAAGTGATTGTATCTGGACTCAGCAGGATGATGAAGGAATCTTGGACGATTACTACCTCAGTAGGATGATGAAGGAATCTTGGATGACTACAACCTCGGCAGAATGATGAAGGAATCTTGGATGACTACAACCTCAGCAGGATGATGAAGGAATCTTGGATGACTACAACCTCAGTAGGATGATGAAGGAATCTTGGATGACTACAACCTCAGCAGGATGATGAAGGAATCTTGGATGACTACAACCTCAGCAGGATAATGAAGGAATCTTGGATGACTACAACCTCAGCAGGATGATGAAGGAATCTTGGATGACTACAACCTCAGCAGGATGATGAAGGAATCTTGGATTACTACAACCTCAGCAGGATAATGATGGAATCTTGGATGACTACAACCTCAGCAGGATAATGAAGGAATCTTGGATGACTACAACCTCAGCATGATGATGAAGGAATCTTGGATGACTACAACCTCAAAAGAATGATGAAGGAATCTTGGATGACTACAACCTCAGCAGGATGATGAAGGAATCTTGGACGATTACTACCTCAGTAGGATGATGAAGGAATCTTGGATGACTACAACCTCAGCAGGATGATGAAGGAATCTTGGATGACTACAACCTCAGCAGGATGATGAAGGAATCTTGGATGACTACAACCTCAGCAGGATGATGAAGGAATCTTGGATGACTACAACCTCAGCAGGATGATGAAGGAATCTTGGATAACTACAACCTCAGCAGGATGATGAAGGAATCTTGGATGACCAGAACCTCAGCAGGATGATAAAGGAATCTTGGATGACTACAACCTCAGCAGGATGATGAAGGAATCTTGGATGACTACAACCTCAGCAGGATGATGAAGGAATCTTGGATGACTACAACCTCAGCAGGATGATGAAGGAATCTTGGACGATTACTACCTCAAAAGGTAATGAAGGAATCTTTGATGACTGCTACTCCAAAAGGTAATGATAACCTTTATCTTTCGATTGATCTTTCCTGAAAAGGTAAAGAGTTAGTTGTATGCAATGTCATGATACATGAAATGCATGATGTCATGATGTTCTCAAAATAAATGAGATTGTGTCGTATGCACTTTATCATGTATGTAAATATAAGGTATGAAATGTGAAATGTTAAAGAATGTATTTTTGTTTGGGAAAATAAATCCTTGATAGATGTCGGGGAACCGTTAAATCCTGGACTACTATTGAACAGTTGGTGTGTCTTCAAACTTTGCTTAGAATGTTTCCATTGGGGATTCCTGTTTTGTTGTTTGAGGAGAAATCCGCTGGGGGATATTGAAAACTCTATGGGGAGCATGTTTATTCCGGCTTGGGAAAAGAGTTTAGGAGTCTTAGTCGTCTGTTGCTCTACTGGGGAGTCGAAGTTGAACTGATATCTAGTCGAGTCCAGGTTTCACAGTAACTTGTCGAGGATTGTAGAATAGTCTACTGGGGAAGAGTAGTTATGGTCCTTTGATTTGTAGTAGTCGGAGAGGCAAACTCAAGCTGGGGAATCCTGGTGTTGTTGGGGAAATAAACCCTGTCGCCGGTCCGCTAGAGAGGTGACAACTTCGTTGGGGGAAGTCCTCGAGGATTCTTGAGGTTGTTTCAGCTGGGGAAAGGTGTTCATAGATTAAACTCTTGCTGGGGAATCATCCTATGAGAAGGACTTTGGGGAGACTTGTCATTTCCCCTAGTAGCGAATGTTTGTGGCATTGCCAAAAAGTTTGATTATACGCAACCCTTTGTTGGGATTGACGCTCAATGTCCCAAGTGACGGAGATGGAGACCTGCCCCGGGTTACTCTGCACTTCTTTGAGAGATTTCCTAGAATCTTGACTGGACTGCCCCAGGTGTGCTGGATAGTGGCATGTCATGCCCCCTTGTAGATAGGAGTTTTGTCAATGGAAGTGTCATCCTACTTGAAGTGATTTTGTTCACAGAGCGAGCTTTCGCTCACTGGATATTCATTATGTGAATTTCTCCACTGTCAAACCAATAGCCATATGCAAACAGTGATATTCAAGTAATGCAAAGTTTATGCTTGTCTTGAAGTTTTGAAAAATGCGTTTTTGTAAGTAAAGGAATTTTGTAAGAAAATTCAATCTCAGGATTTAGAGCAAAGCCTTATAGGAGTCAGGATACCTTTTGTAACAGTATGCTTTCGAACTAACCCATGCTTCAATTAGGACTTTTGAAGGGTTGTAATGTGGCTTGGTTCACGGTTTAAGAAACAAAGGATAAAGGCTCAAAGTTTATTTGTACCCACCCGCTCTTCATGATGTTCTTCAGTCCTAAGCTCAGTTAATTGTGCGTTTGAACTCCAATTGAGTCTGGAATGACGTTTTGGTGATGGTTCTAACAAGTTAAGTTTGTCGGAAGGCATTCATTTTTGAGATATTTTTCATGTTGTTGAGGATTTGTAGTGACCCTTTTTTGATTTGTTATCCCTGATTATGTCTGACTGTTCTTGTTTTGAGATTACAGTCAGCGGGATACCCCAGTTCTCTTAAGTCTCCTTTGTAGGTTTTGACTTAGTGGGCCTTTTTTTTTTTGAGAGAGATAATGACTACCTATGTGATAGGGAACCATCACCATCTTTTGATTCCAGAGGAGTGTTTTTTATGTCATTCGTTGTATTACAAGATGAGAGTTTGCAGTTAAACGCGCATTTGAATTAACTGAGAGACTACCCTGCCCCAGGTTTTGATTAAAGGTTTCAATTTATGTTAAAACAGAAAACTTCTACTTCGTTGGCTCGAAGGGGTTGACTAGGGATTATCTTCCTTATAACTCCAGTGTTTAGGATTTGAAAGAACGCATGTACATCGTCAGCAAGGTCTGTCCAAAAGCATACTGTATGATATTATGGCATTGTTTTCGTCATCCTCCCTCTAAAGGCTTTTAACTTTTAGCAAGAGTTGAATATCATAAAGAGAGTTAAAAGCGTAGTTTAAATGTAATGAAAACGAATGGATTGATTCAAGACAAACATATGCAATGCATTAAGGAAACAGAGTTTGACATTAACAGATAATTGTTTGCATAATAAAAGGAATTACAATTGAAAATTCAAATGAATAGAAAATTTCCTCGCCCAGATTGTTGCTTCATTTGGATGCCCTTGAGGGGTGATAGAAAAGTTCCAGTTAATCATCTTGTGTAAACTCCAACACTCCTTCGTCAATTAGGTCTTGAATCATGTTCTTCAGAGCCCAACAATTGTTCGTGCCGTACCCAGGACCATCAGAATGGTATGCGCACCTCTCATTGGGACAGTAACTAGGAGCAACAGTGTTGGGATTCCAGGGAAGAGCCTTTAAGGTAATTAGCTCTGCCTTCAACAAGTGTTGTAGCACCTGAGTTAGCGACATGCCAACCCTGGTAAATTGTCTCTTAGGTGTGACCTCCTTGCACTGATTCCTTTGTTATTGTTGGCGAGGTTGTTGTTGGGCTCGCGATGTGGCAGCAAATTGGGAAGGTCTTCCGTCTTCTTGTCTCATGGGAGGCTGAGCAGTGACTTGATTTCCAATCCTGATTGTTTGCCCCATACGGTTGTAACCGTCTTGACAAAGTTGGTTGATAAGAACTTTCAGCTCTTCCTGTCCTTGAGCCAGATTTTGGATAAGAGCAATCTGGCCCACCAGCTGTCCCATCATTTGGACCCTCATTATGGCTATCTCAGCTTGTAGCCGCTCCAACTGGTCATCTCTGTCTTCCCCAGGATTTCCCATGATCATGCCCCTGGTGAGGAGCGCTTTGACCTCTTCTTGCCCCTTGGATAGGTTCAAGAACATCTCTTGAAGTTGAGCGTTTTGAGCCTGGATGTCCTTGATAGTCTGCTCTAGAGCCATCTCTACTGAAATAAACAATAGGAATATAAGGAGACCTGTATGGGAGAAACCTGTCATGATATAATGCATGATATGTGGATGCATGTTTTCAAGGATCTCGCGGGGTAAACACAAGAAAAAGTTAGAGATTGAATTTTGATCAACATCTTTGATTAGAGAAATTCGTATTGGAGGATGTCCTTCCTCGAGAATCAAGCTCACCATGTCAAGTGGGTCATAGCCCTTGACTCAAGTTTGTTGTACTTTGATCTTTGACGCGTTTGGTCAAAGGAAAATAAATCCCCATGCCCCTTTCTAGACGTTTGGTTCATCACAGCCTGCATCAAAGACCCTCGAGATCCTTGAAATGGTTATTGAAAATGCTATGGTATGATGTTATGATGTCATGTAAAAATATGCGAGGTAAGCAAGTTTATATAAATAATCATATTCACACAAAGCAAACAAGTCCTTAGTTTTAGGTTTGCATGTAGTTTGTAGGTAAGTACCCTCTTGAAGTTTAGTTGGCTCAACCTGTCCTAGTTAATAGTAACCGGGTTCTAAGGGATCTCAATATCACTGACCTTTCCCACAAGCTTCGTTTAATAAGCAATTGACTCGCAACCGAACAAAACTCAGGGGTCAAGTCTCAATGAGTGTAGCATCGAGTATCAACCAATTTTCAGCTCTACACCGAAACTGGTCATATCACTACGTCCTAATGGCCAAGTTGGTCAAGTAAGGTTCTAAGGTCAGTTGATGCTTCACGACACCACGCGGCAGCCCCGTACTCTCCTTGATTCGACTCAAGGGTTACCGGTACCAACCAAAGTTCCACATCAATGTAGCTACTACTTCAACCATGTCGGTATACGCCGCACAGTTCCTTCACAGTCTTTTGCTACTTACCTAAAAGGTGCCCCTAAATCCGGGTGTAGGATTTAAAACAAACCCAAACAAGGAACTAAAATGTAAAGCAAACAAACCAATCAATGTAAGCAAGTAAAGGTGATCTAGCCCTAAGGTAACCCCACTTTAAGTAATTTCCCCAGCAGAGTCGCCAGTTCTGTGATACGGTGGGAGAACTGACTTGAGGTTTTGCGTTTGTGTTTGCAAATGTTGCGGTTTAGCAAGAGTCACCACCGACTTTTCTTTTATCCAAAAAGGAAAGGTGAAAAAAGCACAGGAAAGACCTTTAGAGATGTTTTCTTGAGTTCGGGGGGTAGATTATGAAAAGGGAAGGTGTTAGCACCCTTTTCATCCATGGTTTTCCATGGGCTCTTAGTTGCTCGCTAGATCACTTGCTTTTGTTTGAATGTGTGCTTGTGGTGTGGGTTTTGAAAGAATTTTGAAAATATAACTTTGTAATGATTCTCGTTTCTATAAGAATGCATACGAAGTGTTTGTTTCGAAAATGTTTTCAAGAAAGTGTTTGTGAGATGTGTTTTTCAAAGTGATTTTGAAAAGGGTTTTCTTTGTAATGGCTCTCGTTTCTATAAGAATGCGTACAAAGTGTTGTTTTCAAAAGTGTTTCAAAATGAGAGTGTTGGTGTATAAAATGTTTTTGTTGTGAGCAAGCGAGTAACTGAGAGCGAACCTACCTACTCAAAAGGTCTTAAATGTGCTTTTCCTCCTCCTTTAGATGTTGCTATCTTACCATTGTTTTGGTAAGAAGCCCCATCGTTGGATGTGAAGGGACGGGCGTTGGGACGTTTGTATAGTCATAGAAGGCAACATATGGGACGTTTTAGCAATGCCGTTTTAGGAACTAGATCGTTTACCGAAGGCAACATCGAGGGTCATCGAGGGACTACGATCTTTTATCGAGGGTCTTTTACTAAAACGCCCATGTTCGAGGGACATGACTATTTTCCGATAGGCAACAAAGTGGAGTAACCCTAGGGTGTGCATATGTGCAAAGTGTGTTTGATTGCATGCATTTTTATCTTTGATTAGGGGTTGTCTACTTGTTGGTTTTATCTTTCCATACACGCCTAATTACTAGCATTTGTATAAAGCAATAAAAATGCAGGAAATAAATATCCTACACTATTACAACCATATTGAAAGGCAAGAAAAATGTAAAGGCAAAAACAAAATAAAAGAAAGGAAAATGAGCTCTTCGACCCAGGCAGTAGCACCCTTCGACTCAAATCTTCATGGCCCCTTTCGAATCTGCCTTTTTTGTTTCCTTCGACTGCAGGAGTGTTAGTCGGTAACCTTCGACTCAACCTTCTTGTTATTTCTTTTGACAAGCTTTAGGAGTCAGCATGGAATGCCCACCTTTCATTTCAAACTCTTTGATGTCCCCTTTGATTGCAGGAATGCAAAGCTCCCAAGTTTTAGATTTCGAGAAGGCTCCAGTGTTTAGCCAGTCAAAAGATACAGGAAACCTGTCTAAACTTGAAAATGAAACCAATAATTGTAACTTTCGACAACTACAAATCAGGGGTTGGCACAAGATTATTGGGAACCAGGATCCAAAGTCTAACTAGTCAGGGTTGAGATTCTCAGTATACGAGCAGTGAGGGTCGAAAGCATGATCAACTTCCTAGATAGGATATCTACATTTTCCTTTTATTTATATTCATAAATGATATTTAAGTGAGCAAAGTTTTTAGTTTAAAGGAAAACTTACCTCTTGAAGTGCTTAGTCATAGGACTTGTAAGTTGCTTCTTCGATGATGGATAAAGCTTCGCTGGAACCTTCCCGAAGCTAGTCTCCTTGCTGTTTTGTTTGGGCAGTCAGTTGTGGTTAACTATCTGGAAATTGGGGATTGAGTTGAAAGGTTTTCTTATGTATGAAGGGATCTGAGTTGTTTAAAGTTTGAGTGTTTGGGAATGTTTGAGAATTTTAATAGTGTTTGATATTTTTTTGAGAATTTGATAATTTCTTCACAAACAGAGTTTTTTTTAACTATTCGGGCCCGTAAAACGTGTAATGGAGGCTCTTATTTATAGATGAGTTTGGCTGAGGTTTGGGAGGGAAAACAAAAGAAATTTGAACAAATTGGGTATGTTGTTCTTGTAGCCTTCGAGGTACAATTTTTATATACCAATTTGGTGCAAATATGGGGGCAGCGTGGCAGGACTGGTTTGTAGCAGTTTTGGAGCGTTGTGGCCAGTGCAACAGTCTTGTACCTGATACTACTAGCATCTGGACTACTTCTCCTTTGTTTTGACCAAATGACTCTAGCTTTCGGCTAGACTTCTTTTCAGATAACAGTGTTTCTTTCAAAATGTCCTTCGAATGGACCACATATGCATCTTGCGATTCTTCAGATGGGCCACCAAGGTATAACCTTCGATTGGAACATCCAGACATGTCATGGTATAGAGGCTATGCATGTATCGAAGGGAAGCTGCAGGAGGCCAGTAGGAATCCACCAAGTTCTGAGTCGAAGGACATCAACAGGGGGCTTTTCTCTCTTTGAGTCGAAAAAGGCTACAAGAGACTCTTCCTCTTGGAGTCGAAAAAGGATACAAGAGGCCCTTCCTCTTTGAGTCAAAGGAGGCTACCAGAGACTCTTCCTCTTTGAGTCAAAAAAAAGATACAAGAGGCCCTTCCTCTTTGAGTCGAAAAAGGCTACAAGAGACTCTTCCTCTTGGAGTCGAAAAGGGATACAAGAGGCCCTTCCTTTTTTAGTCGAAGGAGGCTACCAGAGACTCTTCCTCTTTGAGTCGAAAAAGGATACAAGAGGCCCTTCCTCTTTGAGTCGAAGGAGGCTACCAGAGACTCTTCCTCTTTGAGTCGAAGGAGAGTGTTCCAAAGGGAAACCAAACACAGTCGAAGCTAAAATGGATGAGCAACTTTTGTTGAAGTTAAGCATCAGTCGAAGCAAACTTATTTTCTTTGATTTTGTCAAAAGCAGTCAAATTTATCTGCTTTGCTCTTTCAATAGCTTCCTCTTTGACCTAATGCTTGAAAATCCAATATGATCCATGGCGACTTGAGCTGATCAAACCTTGTGCAGTTTTGGCCCAGTAGAAATCTTGTGAGGAGATTCTTGAAAAAGTGAGAGGGCAAATTTTGGGGTACAACACCGTCCCTTTTACATCCAAAGATAGGGTTACTTACCAAATCAATGGTAAGACAACAATGTTAAAGGAAAGGAAATAAACATGAAAGAGTTTTGAGTAGGTAGACTGTTCCTAGTTGCTTTCTCAATTTCAAACCAAAATATCCTTGCTATTTTCAAAACAAACAGCAACACTTTCAAAAACATATTTCAAACTTGAAAACATTTTCAAAAGACCAACACTTTGTATACATTCTTACGAACGATAATCATTACAAAGTTTGCCTAAACGATGGCGCCTTTTCAAAATCCCTTCGAAAACCATACAAAGCACATTTTCAAACAAAAGCAAGTGATCTAGCAAGCAACTAAGAGCCCATGGAAAACCATGGATGGAAAGGGTGTTAATACCTTCCCTTTTCATAATCTACCCCCCCCCCCCCCCCCCCCCGAACTCAAGAAAACATCTCAAAGGTCTTTCCTGTTCTTTTCAGCCTTTCCTTTTTGGATAAAAGAAAAGTCGGTGGTGACTCTTTCTAACCGCAATATTTACGATCAAACGCAAAACAACCAAATCAGTTTTCCCACCGTGTTACAGTATATTTTGACGATCTCCAACTTTTTCTTCACGTAATATAAATGATTTTCATATGCATATTTGTGTTTATACTAATGATTATGTGCGTTTAGAGTCATTACATTAGAGATTTAATGCATGGATTAAGGTTTGCAATTGTTACGACAAAGCTTCAGTCAAGCTTTGTATCTCAAGATACAGGCCTCTTCAGAGCAAATTAACCATGCCATTGTGTTCGGAAGGGTCTAATTAGGCTAGTAGGATTCTTTTCATGTTCGTTTTCATGAGATTTCACAGGTTTTGATGTTTTAGCCAACTGGAAGGGATGATGGGAGCCATCACCCCTGGTGGCTTGACCGGCATTGACGCTTGCGTGGATAAAAAGGAAGAAATGATTGGTTTATTCAAATTACAGGGGACCCACTAGGCACGCGTGTTTTTCATAGTCAACATTAGGACTGGATTTGTTTTATATATTTATTAATGTGCTTATATTAACAGAAGTACAGTCGTCCCAACGATAGAGACAACACGTTTAAGACTTTGTGTGTGTGCAAGGGCAAGGGTTCGATCCTTGCCTCTTGCATAATATTTTTCTGAATAGTTCCTTGCAGATTGAGCGGTTCCACATCAAGCACGCATACCATATGATATATCATCATCACCATCAGATTAATCATCCTCCAGATCTAACGCCCAGTGTGCAGTCCCCATGATAGACCTCTAAGCTTGCCCCCACTGGATCCAACGTAGCTATGGGCCAACAGATTTGGGCCCTTAGCAAAAAATTCCAGCTTGCACCCCTCCAATTGGGTTTCTCACCCCCTCAGGCCTATTTCTTAATTTTCGTTATTCTTTTATTTAATTTATATTTTTTGTTTATTCCTTTTTTTAAAATCATAAAATCAGAAAATCGTAAAATTAGGATTTAGAGTTTTTTTTAAGAAAAAATATTTTTTGCAAATTAAATTAATTTAATCAACTTTAATTTGTTTTCTTTAATTTAAAATTAATTAGAGAATTAGGTTAAATTCCAATTTTTTTTCATAAAATACCTAAAAAATATTTTTAATGAGCAATTAGATTTCTAGGGTTTCAAATATAGGCCATTCTTAATTTTTGCGCGTTACTATTTTTCCATGCGATTATATTTTTTATTGTTTATGTAACTGCGCCTGATTTGTAATAGTTAATTAGGGTTTTCAATTTTCACATTTTACTTTTCAGTCCATTATTTATGTATCTACACCAAAGCCTTGTAATAGCTGTAGGAACTTTATTTCTCGCTTTATATTTCTTATATGCTTGTATATAAACTGCTAATAATTAGGCGTGTATGACAAGAATTAATCAAATTAATCTTAGATCACTAATCTCAAGATAAATATCTGAAAAAATCACACTGTTACACACTTGCACCCCTAGGGTATAACCTCACTTTGGTTGCCTCGAAAAACAATGATCATGGCCCTCGAACGTAGGGATATCTTAGCAAGGACCCTCAATTTTAAATTCATCATAAACATCATAGTCCCTTATTGTCCCTCGAGTTGTTTATGAGAAATGATCTTGTCCCTCGGTGTTGCCTACATGATGACAATCCCTTCGAAATGCTAAGGTATCCTTACATGTTGCCTTCAATGACCATAAACGTCCCTTTCGATAGTCCCTCAACATCTGACAATAGGGTTACCTACTCACTAATAGTAGGATAGCACTATCTAAAGGGTAGGAGGAAAAGAACATCATTTTTCTAGTAGGTAGATAACTGTTAGGTACTTGCTCAAAAAACAACTTTTTCACATTACACTTTCAAAACCTTTTCAATTTATCACACTCTTGAGGACTGATACAAGAGTTATCATAAAGCAAACAAAATCTTTCAAAACATACAAACACGAAAACAGTTTTCAAAAATGAGCAAGTACCTAAGAGCCCTTGGAAAACCACGGATGGAAAGGGTGCTAACACCTTCCATTTCCATAATCTACCCCCCCTTACTCATAAAATCTCAAAAAAAAAGGTCTTTTTATGTTCTTTTCACCCTTTCCTTTATTGGATAAAAGAAAAGTCGGTGGCGACTCTTGCTTACCACAACAGTTGCGAACAAAAAACGCAAACCAGTATTAAAATAGTTGGTTCTGCCACAGTATCACAATAAGTCTTTAGCATTTGGACTTGTTCATCAGAACTTTTGTCTTCATATCTTCAAAACTTGGTTTCTTGGTCGTGTATCAGATTCAAAACTTCAGAGCCTTATGAAGTAGTTTACTACTGTTCATCAGAACTTATGTAGTGTAGAAGTGGAACTTGGTCTCTTCTAATGACTTTGCAGTGCCTTTCATCTAAATCAGATCCTGTTTGTTAAATACTAAAAATAACAAACATTAGAGTACCAAAATGGTTCATACAAACATACTCGTTGTTATCATCAAAACTCAGAGATATAATTTCAAAACCAAATCTTGTTCTAACATATGGTCCTCTATTTATAGGAGAGTGAATGGTGATGAGAATTGTAAGAATTTATGGGAAAATCGTATGAACCAAGCTAACCCAATGATTGTGAAAAGTGTGACTCCATGTGTGTGATACGATGAGAGAACTGACTTGAGGGTTTTGCGTTTTATCGCAAATGTTGCGGTTAGCAAGAGTCGCCATCGACTTTTCTTTTATCCAAAAAGGAAAGGTGAAAAAGCACAGGAAAGACCTTTGAGATTGTTTCTTGAGTTCGGGGGGTAGATTATGAAAAGGGAAGGTATTAGCACCCTTTTCATCCATGGTTTTCCATGGGCTCTTAGTTACTTGCTAGATCACTTGTTTTTTTTGTTTTGAAATTGTGCTTTGTATGGTTTTGAAAGTATTTTGTAAAATAGGCCATAGTTTAGGCAATCTTTGTAATGATTCTCGTTCGTAAGAATGTATACAAAGATGTTGATCTTTTTGAAAATGTTTTCAATTTTGTAAGATGTTTGAAAATGTGTGTGTTTGTTTTGAAAATAGCAAGGATATTTGTTTTGAAAGGGAGCAAGTAACTAAAAGTAATCTACCTACTCAACTGTCTTTCTTGTTCATTTTCTTTTCCTTTGACATTGTTGTCTTACCATTGATTTGGTAAGCAACCCCATCTTTGGATGTAAACGGGACGGGTGTGGGTCATCGTATAACCATGATTAGCAATGTTGCAAAGTATCTTGGCATTTTTTGAGGGACTAAGATCATTTCGTAAGGAAACTTTGAATAGCGTCATCGAGGGACTATGATCTTATATTTGTTTGTTTTTGGCAAGATACTTCACATGCGTAATATGGCCATTTTTTATGTAAGGCAACCAAGTGGAGTAACCCTAAGGGTGCTTGTGTGCAAGTGTATTATTTTCATGCTTGATTTTTTCTTGGATTAGGGTTTTCTATTTGATTTTTTTCGATCTTTCCATTCAAACCCTAATTACTAGCATGGTATATAAAAGCGGTAAATTGCGTAATTTAAAGATTACTACGCTATTACAACATTTTATGGGAGGGGTATACAAATTATGAATGGGGATTTGCAATAATTTAAATCTAATTAAGCTATTACAACCAAATCGAATTTGTACGAATATTTGAATAAATAATATACAATATAAATATGCAATGGTGTGTATGCAAGAAAAAGATTTTTGTTTTCTTTTTCATATAAAGAAGAGTTTTGAATTAAACCTAATAATATTAAAAAGGAAATTATTTCTTGAAAAGTGGTTAACCCTAATTTCTAACTTAAGAAAATAAATTTCTTTAAGTATTATTTTTGTGTATTTTTTGTCGTAAAATAATAAATAATATTTATGAAAATATTTAATCTTTTTATATGTCAAAATAAATATTTACAAGTATGAAGAAAAAGGGATAAAAATATATCTAAGTCTATTTTATTTTACAAGTTTATTTAAGAAAAATAGTTAGTATATAATTTAAAAAATATTTTTTATGTGAAAATAGAATATAATAAACAAAATGCAATATTTATCGTGTTTTATATTTTTTATGATTTTTTATGTTAAAGAAAATATTTAATGAAATGAACAAAAATAAAATAAATAAATGAGAATAAAATTGGACCAGGGGTGTCCTGAGTAATCAGGAGGTAACATTAGAAAAAACATAAGCCCAAATGAACCAAAGCCCAGCACTGCAAAAATGAGAAAAATGGAAGAAAAAAATGAGAAAATATGCAAAAGGAATGCACCAAGGCTCGAACCCATGACCTTGGCATTCTCAGCGCGCTGCCTTGCCACTGGGGTGGCTGTACATCCATTAGTTCATATGAAATAAAAAACACATAACACATAACGCCTCTTTGCCTTGTGCTTCATCTTCTTCCTCAAGCTAGCCAGAACCTCTGTATCTTTCTCATTTCTCCATGAAAATGGAAACTTCAAACATGAAAATGGTAGTACTTTTTCCCATGATTTCAACCATGTAACTCATGTAAACTATCAGTCAAAGATCAAAGCTAATTTCAATGGCCCTAATTTTAAACCTAATTTTTACAGAAATTTGAAATCTAAAATTCTCTATACATAATGAACATAAATGAAATCTATGCACATGGTTGGCTTTAGCATAATAATATCTACATTTTCCTTTCACAAATCGAGACCAATGGATGTTTTTATGAAGAGATAGAAGTTAGAGTTCTTACCTCCTTCAGCTGAGATCGTGGATGGATTTTGAGTGAGTTTTATGAAGGCCTGAATATTCCTTTAGCTTGCATGAACCTCCCTGAGTGTGTTCCAATACTTGCCTTGCTTTGAAAGTGCCTGAATCTCTCTATCCAAGTCAACCTGCAAGCTTGAAATGCAAAAATGGCAGATGGAGAAGGAGGAGTTACAGTGAAGGGGTGATGGTCTGGAACACTTAGATATGAGGTAGGTTAAGTGTTTGAGTAATTAGAACTTGAAACGCACGAGTAGATTTTTGGATTGCTATGTTTGGTCTCAAACTGCAAGTTATGACAGGTTTTTGGTGATAGGGAGTTTTAGAGAGTTTCTTGCCTTGAGCAATCATGTGTTAGGTTGCAATGTGTTTGTGTATAAGTATAGAGAAGGTTTCAAGTCAGCTCCACAACAGATTTCTCAATTGTAGGCTTTTTGCTCTATTGCTTGTCCTTTAAGAAAAGTGAGGAGACAACTCTCTACATGCTTGTACAGGCCTGCTTGGAGTTGGTACAAGTCCTAGACAACTTGCTTTTGGTTTATAGTACTTGTGTGTGTAGAGAGAACATGTGCAAAGCTCAAGAAGTGAAAAGTTGCAAAAGTTATGCTTTACTAAAATGGCAATGGCAACTTTGTGCCATTTATGGAATTAAAGCTTGGACAAAGACTCTTATGCTTAGGTTAAGGCTTTATCAACTGTGTAAGCATTAAATTATGAAGTGAGAAACAATTTTGAGACCTGTAAAGCAAGGATTAGGCAGCATAGGTTCAGATTTGAATTTTGTTCTTCATGGAATGGCTTGAAATCAAAGTGAGAAATTGCCAACTTCATCTCTTCGATTCTCCTTAACCAAAAATTATCTCAAGGAGTTCTTGGATATTTTGGAAAGCTTGCAATGTGCTCTATAACTCAGCTTTGAAATGAATTTCAATATTCCTTTTGGAACTAGGTGAAAATTTGCCATGAAGTTAGGTCAAAAACCTGACTAAATTAGGGCAAAATTTCACTAAGTTATTTTAGTTCATGGGCATGTATTCACAAAATTATATCTTGAGATATAAGCATCTTTAGGAGAAAATGTGTGAATCAAAGTTGTAGATTTCATGTAGATCTACAATTTTCATGTTGGGAACTTTCTTTGAATCATCTTGTATCATAGTGAAAAATTGGCTTAAAGTTGAGAAAAAATAAGAAATTTTCTATACTTAGAAAAATTTCTAGGTTAAGAAAATTTCAAATTTCAAAACCAAATCTTCAATCTTTGATTTCTTGATGAACAAGTTTCACATTTTGACATGTCTTGATAAATTGTGATCCTTGGCATTTGATTTTTACCAAAAAGTCAAATTTTGACTTTTCAAGATACAGTTGACTTTTGATCAGTTGACTATAAATTTCATCTGTCAATCCAATGGATTTGCAATATTTTGAACCATGTCATTAGGTCATGATGATGAAATTGAGCCCTTGGAATCATGATTCAAACCAATTGGTCATTTTCTAGGTCAAAAATCAGAAATTGCCCTTTCTCAGTCAAAACCCTAATTTTGACCATTTTGCCCTTTTAATGATTTGATCAAATTTCTTGAGGAATTGTGGTCCAAACTTGATCAAATGATACATATGAGTCTAAAATGTTGATGTGGATCAAAAAAATTATGAAGTTTGACTGTAAATTGGCCATGGTTGACTTTTTCCCCAATACAGCTGATTTTCAGGTCAACTGTCCAATTGATTGATCAAAAATCGGATTCAAGGCTTGAAACTTGATATGAGTAATCTTAGGGGTCCATGATGATACTTGAAAGTCAAATGAAACATTGATAGTCCAAAAAAATATTTGCAACCAAACCCTAGTTTTGGGTCATCAGTGCAAGATGAGATGTCTTGAGCTGATCAAATCCTAATCCAGTCTTGAGTCAAAGAGATCTTGTGAGAAAAGTCTTGATAAATGAGAGGACAAATTTTGGGGTACAACAGCTGCCCCTGTTCAATCTTCTTAAACCTGAAGAGTTAGATTGGCGAGTTTTGCCATTCGTGACTCGAAGGTGAAAGATGATTGGACACTAGAGTGCCCAGAAATTTGCACTCGATGGTGTGTAGTTGAAGGAATGGGCTTAAGGATGCCATTTGGAGAGGTGATAGAGTCTTGTTGGACATGGGCTTGTAGATGCCATCCAAGAATGTTTGTTGAATTATAAGTTGTAAACTGAAAGAATAAGTATCAGAATAGTGTCCGTGTCTGGAGTGTATCTGAACTGTATCTGAAAGGGTGAATCTGAATGAGTATCAGAATGGCATTCGTGCCTGGAGCACATCTATATTGTATCTGAAAGTTGAATTTTAATGTGTATCAGAATGGCATCTGTGTCTGGAGCGTATCCGTACTGTATCTGAAAGTTGAATCTTAATGAGTATCATAATGGCATCCGCGTCTGAAGCGTATCTGAATTTTAACATGAAGTTGAATATGAAAGTATCAGAATGGCATCCGCGTCTAGAGAGTATTCGTACTGTATCTAAAAGTTGAATCTGAATGAGTATCAGAATGGCATCCGCGTCTGGAGCGTATCCGTACTGTATCTGAAAGTTGAATCTGAATGAGTATTAGAATAGCATTCGCGTCTGGAGCGTATCTGAATGGTATCATGATTGCATATTGTTAATGGTAGCTGTTAATCTTATCCAGAAAAGGGTAAAATGTTAGCTGAAACACAAAGTTATGTTTGCATGAAATGTATGATGCAATGTATTTGCTTCATTAATCTTTATGATATATGGATGCAATGTATGCGCATGTGAGCTGATTTGTTGTATTGTTGTCCATTTAAGGAAAACAAATTCCTGAATGCTGCTGAGGATATGTTGAATTTTTATGTCTTGAAGTTAAAGTACTGATGGACTCTTATTGAGAGAAGTAAATTTTGTTGTGAGGGCAGTGCCACGTACTGCTTGTAAGATCTGCTTGGGGAATCCTGAGAAATTTGACGATTTCTACTGGGGATTAAAAACTTGAAGTTTTGTTCTGTTGGGGATTTAAATGATGTACTGTAGGGGATTACTTATGGAATAGCCTAGATACATTTTCCTTTTCTTTCAACCCATTAGTAATTGTCTCTCCGATTTGTTTTATTTGTACACAGTAATTATGTTCAAATGCATATGTTCATCAATGAATCATTGGACATTTTTTTGTAAACAAAACACAAGCGTAAAGAAAAAGACAAATAGTTTTTGCACTTTCAAAGGGGTATCTTTGTATTGACTTTGAATAAATATTTTGTACAGAGGGGACAAACATTCTAGTAAGAGAATGTTGTCGTAAAACAAGAAAAATTTATACAGAGAAGGATAGCTACGTGTAATAATCCCATGGGGTTCCCATTCTGCTATAGCCTTCGCATTCTCCGAGTATCTTGTCTATTTGCCTTGTCCGAAGATGATTGAATTGATCAGAAACTCTGAGTTTGTCAGTGGAAGCCAAAGGTTGACTGTCAAGTGATCTGACGGGACATAGTCATACGCTTTAATTCTCTAACTTTTTCCTGGACCGCCCTTTCGGGTTTTCAGTCCACCGGGAAACCCTTTTTTGCCCAAGTCTCCCTTTCGGGTTTTCAACTTGCCGGGTGTATAGATTTTTTTTATTGTATCCCTAATTTTTGCCCGAACCTTTTGGTTCGCCGGGATGCCCCTTGTTTTGCCTAGGTGTGTCAACCTAGCGGGTCTCTTATGCATAGTATCTTTTAACTACGTCCGCGTTCGCAGGGTGTGGCAGGTCGTTGCCATCCATGGTGGTCAAGATCATTGCCCCACCGGAGAATATGTTCTTGATTACAAATGGTCCTTCATAGGTAGAAGTCCATTTTCCCCTGGGATCACTTTATGGCAAAATGATACGTTTGATCACTAGATTCCCAACTTGATATACTTGGCATCTGACTTTCTTGTTGAAAGTCTTGATCATCCGTTTTTGATACATCTAACCATGGCAAACAGCAGTAAGTCTCTTTTCATCAATTAAGTTCAATTGATCAAGTCGAGTCTGGATCCAATCATTTTCATTCAATCCTGCATCCTTCATAATTCTCAAAGAGGGGATCTGAACCTCAATAGGCAAGACAGCCTCCACGCCGTAAACCAAAGAATAGGGTGTTTCCCTGGTTGATGTGCGAGCCGTGGTACGATAACCGTGGAGAGCGAATGGTAGCATCTCATGCCAGTCTTTGTATGTGACTGTCATTTTCTTATGATCTTCTTAATGTTTTTATTTGCAGCTTTGACAGCACCATTCATCTTTGGCCGATAGGGAGAAGAATTGTGAAGTTGGATCTTGTATTGCTCGCATAATACGGTGATTATAGTGTTGTTAAGATTTGTACCATTGTAAGTGATGATCCTTTCCGGGATACCATACTGGAAAATGAGGTTTTGCTAGACGAAGCGAGCAACAACATTCTTGGTAACAGAAGCGAAGGAAGCTGCTTTAACCCACTTTGTAAAATAATCAATGGCCACTAGGATGAAGCGGTGTCCATTGGAGGTTGTAGGCTTGATCTCTCCAATCATATCAATTCCCCACATAGCAAAGGGCCAAGGAGCCGTCAAGACATTCAGAGGAGCCAGAGGTACGTGCACCTTGTCAGCATAAATTTGGCATTTATGACAGGTTCGAGAATGTTGATAGCAATTTGCTTCCATGGTAGACCAATAATAGCCTGTCCGTAGGATTTTCTTTGCCATCGTATGCCCACTGGAATGGGTGCCAAAAGTACCTTCATGTAATTCAACCATGATCTTTTCAGCTTCAACCTTATCCACACACCGAAGCAAAATTGAGTCATGATTGCGTTTGTACAGGATGCCATTACTAAGGAAGAATTTAGCAGAGAATCTCCTTAAGAACTTCTTATCATTGATTGAAGCTTCTTCTGGATATTCTTGAGCCTCGAGATACCTCTTGACCTCATGAAACCAAGGTTGGTCCACTACCTCTTCAGTATTAATCTCGTGACAATGCACTAGTTCATCCATTCGTTCGATGGTGATCTAGGGAGCCTCGTTATCCCAATTAAGTTTAAACATAGATGACATTGTGGCTAGAGCGTCTGCTAGCTGATTTTCTTCTCGCGGGAAATGCTCGAAGGTAATCTTCTCAAAATGTGGTAGCAATGTCAAAACATGTTCTTTGTAAGGGATAAGGTTAGGGTGCTTAGTGTCCCATTCCCCTTTAATCTGACTGATGACCAAAGCTAAATCTCCAAACACATCTGAAGATTTGATTCCCAAGTCTATGGCAGCTCTGAGACCAAAGATGCACGCTTCATATTCTGCCATATTATTTGTACAGTTAAAGCAAAGTCTGGAAGTAAAGGGAGTATGACACCCTTCTGGAGATATGAGTACAACGCCGATACCATTACCAAGTGCATTGGATGCTCCATTAAAGAACAGGGTCCATCGGGATCCTTGTTCAGGTCTGTCATATGGTCTGATTTCTTCACAGTTGTCTAATGTCATGATGTCTTCATCCGGAAATTAAAACTTCATGGACTGATAGTCTTCTATAGCTTGGTGAGCAAGGTGATCAGCCAATACACAACCCTTTATAGCTTTTTGGGTAGTATATTGTATGTCATATTCCGTTAGGATCATCTGCCATCTTGCTATTCTCCCAGAAAGAGCAGGTTTTTCGAAGATGTACTTTATCGGATCCATTTTAGATATCAACAAGGTAGTATGAGTCAGCATATACTGTCTTAGCCGGCGAGCAGCCCACGCCTGAGCGGAGAAAGTTTTCTTGAGCAGTGAATATATGGTTTCACAGTCGGTAAACTTTTTGCTCAGGTAATAAATAGCGTGCTCTTTTCGGCCAGGCTCATCATGCTGCCCCAATACACACCCCATTGAGTTTTCTAAAAGAGTCAGATACATGATCAGTGGTCTTTCCTCGACTGGTGGCATCAACACAGGAGGCTCTTGTAAGTACTCTTTGATTTTGTCAAAAGCAACCTGGCATTCATCATTCCATTTGACTACTTGATCTTTCTTCAATAGTTTGAAGATTGGCTCACAAGTAGCTGTTAGGTGAAAAATGAATATGGAAATATAGTTCAAGCGTCCCAAGAATCCTCTGACTTCCTTCTCAGTATGAGGAGCAGGCATCTCTTGTATTGCTTTAACTTTGGCAGGATCGGCTTCAACACCCTTGTTACTGACGAAAAAACCTAAGAGTTTACCGGACCGTACTCCGAATGTGAACTTGTTTGGATTCAACCTCAGCTTGTACTTCTTCAGTCTCTCAAACAGCTTTTGTAAGTGATCCAAATGCTCTTCTTCTGTTTGTGATCTGGATATCATATCGTCTACGTAGACCTCTATTTCATGATGTATCATGTCGTGAAATAAGGCTACCATGGCGCACTGATAGGTTTCCCCAGCATTCTTCAATCCGAATGGCATCAATTTGTAGCAGAATGTGCCATATTATGTGACAAATGTTGTTTTCTCCATGTCCTCAGGTTCCATTTTGATTTGGTTGTAACCTGAGAATCCGTCCATGAAGGAAAACACTTTGTGTTGTGCCATATTTTCAACCAGTATATCAATGTGGGGGAGTGGAAAATCATCTTTAGGGCTTGCCCTATTCAAATCTCTATAGTCCACACACATTCGTACTTTGCCGTCTTTTTTAGGTACAGGAACAATGTTGGTAACCCATTGAGGGTAGGAAGTGACAGACAAGAATCCAGCATTGAATTACTTCATGACCTCTGCTTTGATCTTTTCTGACATATCAGGTCTCATGCGGAGAACTTTTTGTTTTACTGGTGGGCAATCTTCTCTTGTAGGAAGACGATGTACCACGATATTTGTATCAAGTCCTGGCATGTCTTCATATGACCAGGCAAAGATCTCAACATAATCATGCAACAGCTGAATCAAACGCTCCTTGACACTAGGTTCCAGATTTGCACCTACCTTGACTTCTTTTTTATCCTCCTCGGTACCCAGGTTGATTGTATCCACAGGTTCCTCGTGAGGCTGAATGGTTTTTTCCTCTTGTTGTAGTAGTTTGGCCAGTTCCCCTGGTACTTCACAATCTTCCTCACCTTCGTCTTTGGCTTGGTAGATTAGATCCTCAGAGTCACAAAAGGTCATAGCAGTATCGTTACCCATGGGATCCAGAATGGAGGGGTACCTGCATTTGTGAGTGTGGGTGTGTGTAAGGGTATAGACATCCTTAAAAATAAAATGTAAAAGAAAAACAATGAGCACAAAAGTTTGTATGCGAAAAACATCCATGATTCATTGAATGTCATATGAAGATGAAATAATAACCCTTACAAATGGACCATTGTGCCTCAGGAAAGACACAAGGTTTTAAGAGTGAGAATTGTTTTTGAATATTACAGGTCCAATCAAAATATAAAAATAAATTACTGAGGGATGAAAGTTATTGGGACAAAGTCTCTGGCCTTTCAATTGCGGAGTCCTCCATTGATAGTCGGAAAGATCCAATCCTCTAAGCTGTAATCCTCTTCATTATCTTCTACCGCATTGACCTCTCGGTTGCTAATCTTCAAGGGTGGCCCTCCAGCACGGGCACGGCGTACAGCCTTCTGAGCACTTGAAGTGAAACCTAAGCCAAATTTGTCAGATTTATAAGGAATATCTAGAAGTGTCCCCCAGATGGTGCATCCACCCTCCTCTACTACTGCTTTGGCGTCCTTCAGAGATGACATCCGGAGTGGAGGTCTTGTAATCTTGGGAATCTGAGACACAGTCTTGGTCACTGCTACCTCTTGGGGGATATCTTCAAAATGTTGAAAAGGAGTTTCAATGAACTCGCCGTCCAATTCCACATACCTGAAGGAAGGTGGCTAATCATATACTCTTCCTCTACATGGACAGTGATAATCTTTCCTTGGACCAGATATTTTAGCATCTGGTGCAATATAGAGGTGATAGCGCCAACATTATGGATCCATGGCCGTCCTAGAAGACAAGAGTAAGAGGGGAGGATGTCCATTACATAAAAGGTTGAATTAAAAGTTTGAGTCCCAACCTTTATGGGGATATCCATATCCCCGTGTACCATCCTTTTTGAGCCATCAAATGCCCTTACAACTATATTACTTGGCTTTAACGTCAGTCCTTCGTAGTCCAGTCTGTCGAGAACTTTCTTCGGTAAAACATTCAAAGATGAGCCAGTGTCCACCAAGACATGGGCCAGAGTTGTGCCTCTACATTCCACAGATACATGTAATGCCTCGTTGTGCTTTCTTCCCCTTGGTGTCAAATCAGTATCTGAGAAGCCTAGGTCGTTATCCGTTGTCAAGCTGGCCACACAATCTTGAAATTGATCAGCAGACGTCTCTTGAGGCACATGGGCTGTCTTTAGGAACTTCACTAAGGCTTTCGCATGTGCCTCAGAACACAGTAGCAATGCCAGCATGGAGATTTTGGAGGGAGTTTGCCCCAACTGTTCGACTACATCGTAGTCGCTCCTTTTTATTATTTTTAGGATCTCCTCCATTTCTTTCTTAGAGGTCTCAGGGATAGTCAATGATTGATCCTTCGTCCGGACAGGCTCCTCTGGAATACTTTTTCCTCGAGTTTCAGCAGCAGGAGTGTTGGTAGGAATGATAGAAGGGGTTATAACGGCTTCGTCAATAGGAGCACTTGCAGAGATGATTATTGGTACAAAGTAACCTTTGGAGCAGCCACAGGTCCAAAAACTGCCTTTGAGGGGGCAATCTCTGGAGAAAAGATCCTACCGCTTCGGGTAATCTTACTAGTTCTGGCAATATTTCTAATATCAGAATCTTCTTCTTCTGAGTTTATCTCTACAGCGGCCAGCCCATCTTGTTTGATGCCATGGTAGTAGATATCCCCACCGTAATTCCACGGCACAGTTTTTTCTGATTCATATGGGACTGGCCCAGGCATTGTGATTATAAGAGGAGTAGTTTTCGGAACCGATGTAATTCTAACGGGTCTTTTGGGGACCCTGGAAGAATTGGTGGAGATGGTAATGATTGAAACTTCTTCAATAGGAACAGGTGAAACAGGAGTACTTTCAAACAGGATCTCTTTGTTGTCTATCAAGCGTTGAATGCTTGTTTTCAACAAAGGGCAGAAAGTTGGTAAGGATAAGCAGAGGTGGCAGTCTTCATTACAACCCGGGAATACACCGGCTTTCAACAAGTTTATCTTAATGATTGGGAATGGAGTCACAAGTTCATCAACTGTGGTAACAAATAAATCTTCTTCAATAGCATTGGTGTTGTGACCATGTCTGGGCATAGGAGCAGAAATGACGTTTGGCTTCTTGGGCGCATCAAACTCAATTTCTTTCGCCTCTATAAGGTCTTGAATTTTGTTTTTCAAGGCCCAACAATTGTTAGTGTCGTGACCTGGACTTTCAGAGTGATATGCGCAACGGGCATTTGGGTGATAATGAGGGGATGTTGTGTTGGGGTTTTTTGGAGCTTCTTTTAAAGTTGCCAAATTAGATTCCAGAAGATGCGGTAATACTTGGGATAAAGTCATATTGATTCTGGTGAATTTCCGGACTGGCCTTTCCACCCTCAGTTGATTACTTCTTGGTTGATCAGATGTAGGCTTTGGGATCATAACAGCCCCTACCATTGGTTGGTGTTTGGCTCTCCCTTGGTTCCTTTGTGGATATACAGCAGCTACTTCTTTCTTCCCAATAAAAGGCTTCCTCACAGCTGTAGAAGAAGATGAATCCTTCTGAATCTTTCCACTTTTTATGCCAGCTTCCACCCTCTCTCTGGTCAGTATTAACTCAGTAAATCCTGCAGATGAGCTTCCAATTAAATGGTTGAAGAAAGGGCCTGATAGAGTGCCTAAGAACATGTCCACCAATTCCCTTTCAGACAGAGGGGGTTGAACTCTTTCAGCTAGATCTCTCCATTTCTGCGCGTAATCCTTGAAACCCTCATTGGAAGCCATAGCCATACTCTGAAGTTGAGTACGGGTAGGCGCCAAATCAGCATTATATTGATATTGCTTGTAGAAAGTTGCAACAAGATCTTCCCAATTATGGACGTTGGCTCTCTCTAGTTGGTAAAACCAGTCGAGTTGTGTTCCAGATAGGCTATCTTGGAAAAAATGCACCCACAAGTCTTTATCAGCGGAGTGTGGTTGGATCTTTCTCACGTATGATCGGAGATGCATCTTAGGAAATGACACTCCATCATATTTTACAAACAAGGGCACTTTGAATTTTGGAGGGATCACAATTCCTGACACTAGCCCCAATTCTTAAAAGTATAGGCCTGGCACCTTTTGTATTTCCATAGCGCTCAAACGCTCTTCAAGATGTATGTACTTTTCATCATCTAGAGGATACTGTTCCTCAGAGTAGTCTTCCTCTTCTTCCTCCTCTTCAGATTCTGACGGGACCACTGTTTCCTTTCCTTTCCCCTCTCCTTCACCAGATGTTGTTGCAAAATCCAAGGTTCTTATAGTCTGCCCCTGAAATCTTCTCCCCATGTTTAAAACCCCGGTGACTTTCTTTGTTTTCTTTTTCCTTTCTTCAGCCAGCAGAGTCTTCAACTCTTCTTGCCCCTTGGCTAGGGTCATGAGCAACTGTTGAAACTGCATGTTTTGAGCTTGGAGATCTTTGACTGTCTGTTCGAGATCCATCTTACTAAAATAAATAGTAGAGAGATGAGGAAACTCGTTGCAAAAGACCTGTTTATGTTATGATGAATGATATGTGCATATGCAATGTTTTCAAGGATTTCAAAGATTCAAGTTCATTTTAGACAAAAAAAAAAAGAAACACACGTTATATTAATAAGATAAAGTTTGAGTACATCAATTCCCCTTGGACAAAATAATATGAAACCCTAAGATAAAAAAGTAGTGTGCATCCTTTTCGGTGCTATGTAGGCATTTAGAGTCTGCTCCTCATGAAGTAGCCTAGTGAGTTCTAAAACCTTCTTCTCGCTTGCGCAGAATTGGGCTTCGAAAGTATCTCGTTCTCCTTTGAGCTGTATCCAATCCCTTTGTAGGTCTTCAAGAGATGTGGGTATGTCAGGATGTAGGATAGTGTATGGAACATCTCCCTCCTTAACAGGCTCAATAATTACCGGAAGAATGGAAGGATAAGGCATCATGAGACTTTGAGCGCGGGTTTGTACCCATTTGAGGTAAGGCTCAAGAGGGATGGAATTCTTGTGTCCCAAAGTCTTACTATCCACCTTGTTTAGCATCCTTCAAGCTCGGATGAATCTCTGGAGAAAACCTTGACCGTCATTGTCGTAGTCGAATACCAAACCTTGAATCAGCATCTCGTGCGGGCCATCCCTTTGGGCATAACCAAACTATATTAAAGCTAAGCATAGGTTGTAGGTGATGCCTCCCCTAATTCCAAGTAGAGGGACATTAGGGAATTCCCCATAACGGTCAACAATGATAACATTCTCTTTGGATCGAGAGCACCAATGGATATCTGAATGTTTGAGCATCATTAACCTTTGTGACCACCTTGAACCTTGCTCGTTCTTTAAGACTGATTGGGGAAGATGATAAATAAACCATCTTTCCAGGAGAGGAGTGCAACACATAAGGACACCTCTTTTCCTCATTGTGCGAGTGTGAAAAGAGTGTAGAATATCCCCTAGCAATGTAGGCATCGGGTTGCGTGATATGAAGATTTTAACGGTGCTCACATCTATTAGTTGGTCAGGATTGGGAAATAAGACCATCCCATAGATAAGAAGAGCAAAAATTTCCTCAAAGTCTTGCAAGTCTAAGGAATTCCAACAGCTTTGGGCTTTCTCAAACAGGAACTTTGCTAAGAAGCCTTTGACACCACTTCTAGTTTCCCAATGAGTTGTGACGTCAGATGAGTGTAAGTGCAGAGCTTGAGCAATCTCTTCTGGATTTGGGTCTCTTTCCGTACCGTTAAAAGGTAGTTGATTGAGAATGGGAATCCTCAATAGTTGAGAGAATTCTTCCAAAGTAGGCACAAGCTGATAGTCGGGAAATGTGAAGCAATGGTGCAAAGGATCAAAGAATTGAAAGAGCACCTTCATCATATCCTCATCTATGGTGGAGGTGACAAAGTTGAGTAGACGACCATGCCTCTCGGTGAATGGATAGTTCTCAGGGATACTTGAAGCTAGCTCCTTAAGTTGTGGAGGAATTCTTACAAGGTTGACTTGGATAGTTTTCCTGCGAAGTGAATCCATACCCTACAAAACAAGAACAAAGATGAATATCCAAAATCCTTGAAATGGTTAGTGGATGCATGTGATGTTCATGATGTCCATGATATTATGTACAAGTATGCATATACAAGCAAAGCAAACAAGTTCTTAGTTTAGGCTTACATGAGGTTTTATAGGTAAGTACCCTCTTGAAGTTTAGTTAGCTTAAACTTGTCCTAATAATAGTAACCGGGTTCTAAGGTGCTCAATATCACCGGATTGTTTCCTTGGTCATTGTTTCAGCTCAAGCCTCTTTAATGGCAACCGAAATATCCCAAGAAACCAACCCTCAATGAGTGTAGTATCGAATATCCACCAACTTCGGACTCCACCAAAGTCGGTCATCTCACTACATCCTAAAGGCCAAGTTGGTCAAGTAAAGGGTTCTAGAAGTCCATTAGTGCTTTATGACATCACTCAGCGGCCCCGTATTCTCTTTGATTGACTCAAAGGCTACCAGTACCCATTAATATGTCACACTAACATAGCTATTGCTTAGACCATGTCGGTATACCCCGCACAGTTTCCATAATGTATTACTATTTACCTATAATGTATCTCAAATCTGGGTAGAGGATTTCAAACCCAAACAAAGAACAGTAACGTAAAGCATACAAGTCAAACAATGTAAGCAAATAAATGTGATCTAGCCTTAAGGTAACCCTACTTTTATAGGATCCCCAGCAGAGTCGCCAGTTTTGTGATACGGTGGGAGAACTGACTTGAGGGTTTGGCGCTTTATCGCAAATGTTGCGGTTAGCAAGAGTTGCCACCGACTTTTCTTTTATCTAAAAAGGAAAGGTGAAAAAGCACAGGAAAGACCTTTGAGATTGTTTCTTGAGTTCGGGGGGTAGATTATGAAAAGGGAAGGTATTAGAACCCTTTTCATCCATGGTTTTCCATGGGCTCTTAGTTACTTGCTAGATCACTTGCTTTTTTGTTTTGAAATTGTGCTTTGTGTGGTTTTGAAAGTATTTTGTAAAAGAGGCCATAGTTTAGGCAATATTTATAATGATTCTCGTTCGTAAGAATGTATACAAAGATGTTGATCTTTTTGAAAATGTTTTCAATTTTGTAAGATGTTTGGAAATGTGTGTGTTTATTTTGAAAATAGCAAGGATATTTGTTTTGAAAGGGAGAAAGTAACTAAAAGTAATCTACCTACTCAACTGTCTTTCTTGTTCATTTTCTTTTCCTTTGACATTGTTGTCTTACCATTGATTTGGTAAGCAACCCCATCTTTGGATGTAAACGGGACGGGCGTGGGTCATCGTATAACCATGATTAGCAATGTTGCAAAGTATCTTGGCATTTTTTGAGGAACTAAGATCATTTTTAAGGAAACTTTGAATAGCTTCATCGAGTGACTATGATCTTATACTTGTTTGTTTTTGCCAAGATACTTCGCATGCGTAATATGGCCATTTTTTATGTAAAGCAACCAAGTGGAGTAACCCTAAGGGTGTTTGTGTGCAAGTGTATTATTTTCATGCTTGATTTTGTCTTGGATTAGGTTTTTCTATTTGATTTGTTTCGATCTTGCCATTCAAATCCTAATTACTAGCATGGTATATAAAAGCGGTAAATTGCGCAATTTAAAGATTACTACGCTATTACAACATTTTATGGGAGGGGTATACAAATTATGAATGGGGATTTGCAATAATGTAAATCTAATTAAGCTATTACAACCAAATTGAATTTGTACGAATATTTGAATAAATAATATACAATATAAATATGCAATGGTATGTATGCAAGAAAAAGATTTTTGTTTTGTTTTTCATATAAAGAAGAGTTTTGAATTAAACCTAATAATATTAAAAAGGAAATTATTTCTTGGAAAGTGGTTAACCCTAATTTCTAACTTAAGAAAATAAAGTTCTTTAAGTATTATTTTTGTGTATTTTTTGTCTTAAAATAATAAATAATATTTATGAAAATATTTAATATTTTTATATGTCAAAAAAATATTTACAAGTATGAAGAAAAAGGGATAAAAATATATCTAAGTATATTTTATTTTACAAGTTTATTTAAGAAAAATAGTTAGTATATAATTTAAAAAATATTTTTTATGTGAAAATAGAATAAAACAAGAAAAATGCAATATTTATCATGTTTTATATTTTTTATGATTTTTTATGTTAAAGAAAATATTTAATGAAATGAACAAAAATAAAATAAATAAATGAGAATAAAATTGGGCCAAGGGTATCCTGAGTAATCAGGAGGTAACATTAGAAAAAACATAGGCCCAAATGAACCAAAGCCCAGCGCTGCAAAAATGAGAAAATATGCAAAAGGCAGACACCAAGGCTCGAACCCATGACCTTGGCATTCTCAGCGCACTGCCTTGCCACTGGGGTGGCTGTACATCTGTTAGTTCATATGAAATAAAAAACACATAACACATAACGCCTCCTTACCCTGTACTTCATCTTCTTCCTCAAGCTAGCCAAAACCTCTATATCTTTCTCATTTCTCCATGAAAATGGAAACTTCAAACATGAAAATGGTATTACTTTTTCCCATGATTTCAACCATGTAACTCATGTAAACTATCAGTCAAAGATCAAAGCTAATTTCAATGGCCCTAATTTTAAACCTAATTTTTACAGAAATTTGAAATCTAAAATTCTCTATACATAATGAACATAAATAAAATCTATGCACATGGTTGGCTTTAGCACAATAATATCTACATTTTCCTTTCACAAATCGAGACCAATGGATGTCTGTATGAAGAGATAGAAGTTAGAGTTCTTACCTCCTTCAGCTGAGATCGTGAATGGAGTTTGAGTGAGTTTTATGAAGGCCTGAAGATTCCTTTAGCTTGCCTGAACCTCCCTGAGTGTGTTCCAATCCTTGCCTTGCTTTGAAAGTGCCTGAATCTCTCTATCCAAGTCAACCTACAAGCTTGAAATGCAAAAATGGAAGATGGAGAAGGAGGAGTTACAGTGAAGGGGTGATGGTTTGGAACACTTATATATGAGGTAGGTTAAGTGTTTGAGTGATTAGAACTTGAAATGCACGAGTAGATTTTTGGATTGCTATGTTTGGTCTCAAACTGCAAGTTATGACAGGTTTTTGGTGATAGGGAGTTTTAGAGAGTTTATGGCCTTGAGAAATCGTGTGTTAGGTTGAAATGTGTTTGTGTATAAGTATAGAGAAGGTTTCAAGTCATCTCCACAACAGATTTCTCAATTGTAGGCTTTTTGCTCTATTGCTTGTCCTTTAAGAAAAGTGAGGAGACAACTCTCTACATGTTTGTACAGGCCTTCATGGAGTCGGTACAAGTCCTAGACAACTTGCTTTTGGTTTATATGACTTGTGTGTGTAGATAGAATAGGTGCAAAGCTCAAGAAGTGAAAAGTTGCAAAAGTTATGCTTTACTAAAATGGCAATGGCATCTTTGTGCCATTTATGGAATTAAAGCTTGGACAAAGACTCTTATGCTTGGGTTAAGGATTTATCAACTGTGTAAGCATTAAATTATGAAGTGAGAAACAAGTTTGAGACCTGTAAAGCAAGGATTAGGCAGTATAGGTTCAGATTTGAATTTTGTTCTTCATGGAATGGCTTGAAATCAAAGTGAGAAATTGCTAACTTCATCTCTTCGATTATCCTTAACCAAAAATGATCTCAAGGAGCTCTTGGAAATTTTGGAAAGCTTGCAATGTTATTTATAACTCATCTTTAAAATGCATTTCAAGATTCCTTTTGGAACTAGGTGAAATTTTGCCATGAAGTTAGGTAAAAAACCTGCCTAAATTAGGGCAAAATTTCACTAAGTTATTTTAGTTCATGGGCATGTATTCACAAAATTATATCTTGATATATAATCATGTTTAGGAGAAAATGTGTGAATCAAAGTTTTATATTTGACGGAGACTACAACTTTCATGTTGGGAACTTTCTTTGAATCATCTTGTATCATGGTGAAAAATTGGCTTAAAGTTGAGAAAAAATAAGAAATTTTCTATACTTAGAAAATTTTCTAAGTTAAGAAAATTTCAAATTTCAAAACCAAATCTTCAATCTTTGATTTCTTAATGAAAAAGTTTCACATTTTTACATGTTTTGATGAATTGTGATCCTTGGCATTTGATTGTGACCAAAAGGTCAAAATTTGACTTTTCAGTATACAATTGACTTTTGATCAGTTGACTGCAAATTTCATCTGTCAATCCAATGGATTTGCAATGTTTTGAACCATGTCATTAGGTCATGATTATTCAATTGAGCCCTTGGAATCATGCTTCAAACCAATTGGTCATTTTCTAGGTAAAAAATCAGAAATTGCCCTTTCTCAGTCAAAACCCTAATTTTGACCATTTTGTCCTTTTAATGATTTGATCAAATTTCTTGAGGAATTGTGGTCCAAACTTGATCAAATGATACATATGAGTCTAAAATTTTGATGTGGATCAAAAAAATTATGAAGTTTGACTGTAAATTGGCCATGGTTGACTTTTTCCCCAATACAGCTGATTTTTAGGTCAATTGTCCAATTGATTGATCAAAAATGGGGTTCAAGGCTTGAAACTTGACATGAGTAATCTTAGGGATCCATGATGATACTTTAAAGTCAAATGAAACATTGATAGTCCAAAAAACTTTGTGCAATTGCAAACCCTAGTTTTGGGTCATCAGTGCAAGATGAGATATCTTGAGCTGATCAAATCCTAATCCAGTCTTGAGTCAAAGAGATCTTGTGAGAAAAGTCTTGATAAATGAGAGGGAAAATTTTGGGGTACAACAACGTGCATCAAAAGTCAATAATTTTTTGTGTTTTGGTCTTCTAAATGACACCACTAAGTTTTCTAATCATGTTTAAGTGGAAAAAGCGCATCAATTTTGTGTTTAGAAGCCACACTAATCAAAATCAATTCTGACTTCAAGCAAAAAACTCAGTTTCAAGATACCAACTTCACAACCATGGTGCTAACAATGTAGAGAGCTTTATGATATGATATTTGAAGCATTGGAAAGATAAGGTCACCAAATTTACAATGTGCCAAGAAAGACTTCATTTAGATGCTTGACCATAAAGTTATGTTCAATTGAAATTGGAAAAAACACACGGATCTTGGTACTTGGAAAAAATTCAAAGTATTAGGCTTCAAAATGACCTATAATGTTCTTCAAAGTTACAAGCTCTTCCAATCAAATTGGCTCTTGATCCTTGAAGATGAAATGGAATAGACCCTTAAAATTTAATTTTGGAATTGAGATCATTCAAAAATCATAAAAATTGAAAGAGTTATGATCTTAGGAAGATGATGAAATTTTCTTGAGGAATTCACAAATGACCTATAATCTTTTCAATTCTTAAATGACTTTCCAAGCATTTTCAAGCCTTGCACCTTGAAACAAAGTTATAGTAGAAACATACAAGTTTATTTTTAAAAAATAATGAGCTCAAGGAGATAAAAACTAACCAAGGTATGATCCCTTGAAGTCAAATCAAGGAATTCAATGTATTTTCCAAAGGACTTGTAATCTTTTCCACACTTAAATGATCTTCCTCTCAAAATTAGCCTTTGACCCTTGAAGAGAAAATGTTAATGAATCCTTGAAGAGAATCATGGCTTTGGAATCACCTCAAAATCTCAAAAGTTTAAGAAAGATATGGTATTTAGAAGTCAACCAAACCCTACTTAGAAAGTACAAAAGGGACCTGTAACCCCTTTCAACTTTTGATGATTTTCTTTGCACAATTGGACATTATAATGTGAATAAAAGTTGTCCTAGATAATGATAGGAACCCATAGAAAAAATAATCACCTCAAAATATTTAAAATTGAGAGAACTGTGCACTTGTGATCATAGAATCAAGGACTTGTTCAATTAGGTCAAACTTCTTGAATCAACTCTGCATCTTTTGAACTTTTCTTGCAAACCAAGGAATGATAAATCACATGAGACCTTACAGTGATGTAATTTTGAAGCACACTTAATGATGAAGCCTATATCTAAATGAAGCTTGTTGAAGAAGGCATGGAAATAAACACATGAACATATGAATCTTCTTGGTGAATCCAATTATTCTCTTTGAGACAAGTTTGGTCTAAATGAAATTGATGGTTCTCCAACCATAGACTTTTGATGCTATAATCATAACTTTGAATGCTCAAGCCTTTAAGATCCATTGAAAACCAATTGGCTGAGGATCATCCTCCTAAACCCTAGGATAGGTAGTGAGATGGATACCATTGTATCAACACCTACAACACAAACATTCATGGAAACATATATACATATTTTTATGTTAGTTAAGAATCAATAACCATAAGATACACACATATAAAATATATAATTCAAAGTGCTTGGTGATCCCTCAAAGGAAACTTTATAGATAGGATCCAGTAGAAGAGGAAACCCAACCATAATGTGTGATTTTGGTCCATTGTAATGATATGAAGTGGTGTAGGATCTTAGAGGAAGAAATTGGGGTATAACAGGATCAACATTATCAGGCACGGGGATTTCATGATACACTGCAGGCTCTTAGTCTTTTCGCAGAGGATTGTCAAGCAGATGTGAACCAGTGGAGGAGGACGGGGTCATCCCGTCCTTGATGTCATGCTCGTGGCTGCCAACATTATTGTTGTTGCCAACATTAGTGAAATGAATATTTTGATCATCGTTGTTGACTTGGTTGGCCATTACGATTGAAAGGTTCAAGGTTGCTTTAGTCTTGTATTGAAAGAAGACGGGGAAGCTGGTTTCCCAAAGACGGCACCGCTGATTGTACCTGATTAGGAGGGATCGTCAATGGCTCACGAGCTTGAGTTGAACGATAGTTGAAAGTGAAGTGGAAAGGGTGTACCTGCAAGGTACTCTGATGCCAAAGTAAGAATGGATACAATCAGAGTGCAAGTACAAAAGTGAGTAAGTGAATGAATATCTAACCGTCTAGTGTAAGAGGGTATTTATAGCCCCCAGTGTTGGGCCAAAGTCCCTATGTTGGGATGATTGAGTAGGCCCAAATTGGAGACTGCAAGGACCTGCGTGTGTAATGGAGACCAGCATGTGGTCTCCATCCTGGGTGAACTGCTCTGAACTATCAAGGAGGTGTGGATACAGCTTTTCAGGGTCAAGAGGACTCCGTGATATTTGGAGACATTGGGTGTATGCCCCACCTGGGTGACAGTGATCATCCTCAGTAGTCATGTGGCAAGGAGTTGTCTTCGGAGAACATGTTGGAGGATATGTCCTCGATGTGAGGGGAGGAATTCCTGCCCGACATAGGTCAAGGACATGCTCATTCTTGCTGGGCTACCCTTGCAGCATAGTTAGGTTAGGCCTTGTATGGTTTTTGGGCTGAGTGCGGGCCCAGTTCAAGACACTTTTTTTAATAAGATTATATATAAAAAGAATTATACTAAGATCATCTTAAGAATAAGCAAACCTAAAGAATGGAAACCTAACCCATTCTTTACAAAATCAGACCTAATACACACAAATAGGGCTGGCGATGAACCAAACCAACTCGAAATCAGTTCGAAATTTGATTAAATAATTAAATCATTGAACTAGGTTCATGAACCAAATGAGTTGAATATGAGCTAAAAACTAAGTTCGATAACTAAATGAGTTGAATTTGAACTATACATAGTTTGACTCGTTAGGTTCATGAGTGAATTCAATTATATATGAGATAGATTATATTGTCTTTAAGAGTATGTTTAAATATTTGCTCTAAATCTTAGTCTCATATTTTCTTTTAATCTAATTGTTTTAATTGATAATTTATATTCTCAAGTGAGCAAAATATTTCTACAAGTAATTATACAAATAAAATTAACATCGTATAAATTCAAATCTTATAAGTTTTATTTATTTCTATATTTTTTATTTAAAAAATATTATTTTAAAATGTCAAATATATATATATATATATATATATATATATATATATATATATATATATATATATATATATATATATATATATATATATATATATATATATATATATATATATATATATATATATATATATAATAGACTTTAAAAATTAATTTTAAGTCCGTGAAATAAGCGAGTTGAACCTAACAAGATAAACCTAACGAGTTGAATCGAGATGTTCGTGAACTTCTAACAATTCGAGTCTGAATTGGAAAAAAAGTTGTGATGAACTAGAACTCAGCCTATTCTTCACGAGTCAAATTTGAACTGAAAAAAAAAGTTTGTGATAAACTCGAACTCAGCTAATTCTTAACGAGTTGAACTGAGCTGAGGCGAGTTTGACTCGACTCATTTCCCACCCTACACACAAATATAAAGGAAAAATGAGTGATATCAGTCAAAGATACACATAAATTAGCAAAAGCATATGGGCAACTCTTCTCTTCTCTAAAAATGTAAGAAACTACAAAATTCCACTTAGAAACAAGATTTATGCCATTAATCCATTTACTCCCAATAAACCATGGAACATAATAAGGAGGACTTAAAGCTTTAACTACCATCGATGAATTCGTTTCCAACCAAACAAAATGCAAATTTTTCTCATGAGCAAACTCAATTGCTTGCATAGCACCCGAGAGTTCGACAATGAGAGAATTAGGGACTCCTAAAAAAGAAGCAAAATCACCCAAAAAGAACCACCATTGTCTCTACCAATAACCCCGTAAGCCAAAGATCCCAAAGGGGATTTGGAGGCACCATCAAAATTCAACTTTATCCAATTCCTTGGAGGGGGCTGCCAAAAAAACTCCAAAATATTCGGCGTACGAGATGGACAAGTAGTCACCTTAAACCTTTTAAGGATCTCAAAATCATGTAAATAAAGAAGAGGACCAACAACAATGGAATTATTGGTAATGGAAACAACAACCATAATAAAAGAAGAAGAAGAAGAAGAAGAAAAAGTAGTATAAGTGTCATTGAATCTAACCAGATTTTGAGCCTTCCAAATCGAGTTGAGAGTGAAGATGACAGCTACTTTAGAGATGACCTTACTATGAATATCAAACGTTGTTCCAAGAAATCTCTAAATATATGGCCAGTCAAGGATAACATAATAGATATTGAGCATGTTCTTCATCCAACTCCATAGCTTAGAAGCAAAATAGCACTAAAAAAGATGGGATTTTGTTTCCTCTGCCAAAGCTCAAAGATCGCACCTAGAAGGGAAGGAAAAGAATCTTCTTTTCCATTAATCATATGTCGGTAGCTTATGATGAATTAGCCACCACACCATGAAAGACTTAGAAGAAGGAATAAAATTATTCCATATCCATTTCCAATAATCCAAAGTAGTGCCTCTATTTCTTTTGAATTTGTAAGCTAATTTAGAGATGATTTACCATCAGAAGAATGATGACATCATCTTTTATTTGGACGAATGTTAGAGGGAATATATAAATTTATAATGTACATCTGGATAGAGAGAGGAGTGTTGATGGAGGACTTAGAAAAATCCCAAATACCATTGACCATAATGTTGCTAACAGTTTGATCATCAAGCAAAGTCGGGGTAGCATCATCAAGACACAAAGGATGGCCACACCAATTACCAAACCATAAACTTATCGAGTTACCATTCTCAAGGCACGAGAGGAATTATAAAAAATGTTACTTATTTCATTATGGCATTGAACCAAATGGAAGAGAATATATGATGATCAATGAGTTTGTTGTTATGCAAGACTCGTTCCCAAATGAGAATAACCCCAGCTACCCGAAGAGTGGAAAAGCTCCCAAGAAAGCTTCAAATTTGAGGCTTCATTTAAATTGAAGAGAGATCTAATACCAAGTCCGCCTTCAACAATCGACTTACAAATGTTGTTCCACACCACAGTCACCAACTTGTTTTTAGAAGTTTCACCACTCCAAATAAACCTTCTCATTTCCCTTTCAATATCACAAAGCAACGAAATCCACCCTACCTGCAAAAGAAAGTAGTGAAACTTTCCACAAAACTAGCTTCTTTATAATTTTGTCAGCAAAAGGTTGCAAGAATAACTTCTTAGGTTTACCTTTGAAAAACGGGACCCCCGAGATACAAGAAAGGAGTAAGAAAATTCTGGAAACCCGAGTGAGCAACAAGAATATTGAGACGGGAGTTCAACATGGCACCACCATAAATGAAAGATTTCCCATTAATGACCACTTGTCCCGATATTTAAGCATAGTATTTGAAAATAGATATGAGATTTTTTATGTTGGAGAATTTACCTTTGTAGAAAATAGAAACATCATTTGTGTAAAGAATGTGAGAAGGGACTATGATATTATTCGGACTGGTGATAAGGTTCAAATGATTGGAAGAAAATAACTGAAGAATCCTTCTGCTAAGCAGACGTGTTCGGCCAATCAAAACAACAGCGGAAATAAGTGATCGCCTTGACAAACACCAAGAGAGAAACAAAAGAAACCATGCAATACTACATTAACATTCACAAGAAGATGTGCTAAATGAAGAATAAAGTTAACCCACTAGCAAAACTTGTTATTGAAACCGAAAGTGTGGAGGACTTTTACAAGAAAATTCCAGTTGAGTGAATCAAAAGCTTTCTTAATGTCCACTTTAAGAGCCAAATTTCCACACCAAGCTTTAGAATCTAAAAAACTAACCGCTTCCGAAGTTAAGCCAATACAATCATGAATTTATCTATCATGAATAAAACCCCGCAGCTCTTGAGAAACTGGAAACGACATCAAGGTCACAAGCATGTCTGCAATAATCTTGGAAATCAACTTAAACTTGAAGTTAGAAATGGTAATTGACAAAATTGATCTAAAGAATTAACACCCTTGATTTTAGGAATAAGCACTATGGAGTTGGAATTGAACCCAGGAGAAATCCAACCTATGAGAAAAAAATCCAAAACAGCATTCGAGATGTCCACCTTGATGATATCCCAATAGGTTTGATAAAAAAACAGCCCTGAAACTGTCCAAACCCGACACACTATCTTTGTTCAAAGCAAAAACAACAGAAGAAATCTTATCCAAAGAAGGAAACTTCATGAGAATGACGTTCATATTATCATCAACCAGCAATGGGATGGTATCATCCACCATGCTCATATCCTACAAAATAAAAGAGTTAGTACAAAACAACGTTTGAAAGTAATTCAATGTGCAATCGGTTATCTCTTTGGGGTCTGAACTCACCCCATAATTTTGCATAAGGAATTAGATAGGATTCAGCTTGTGCTTGATTTTAGTGACACGCTGAAAGTAGGTAGTATTACCGCCTCCCTCCAAATTCCATTTCACCCTCGATTTCTCCCTCCAAAAGTACTCCTCCATATGACAGAACAAACATATGACAACCAACAACATCTTGAGCCCAAACAGATTCAATCAACATTATGTAATCTATGTGGAGAGACCAATTTTTAAGGAATTTGAACTGAGACATAACACGAACCACATTAATATAGAATTCAATCAGCAACAAAGGGCTAACTTTAGAGAGGGTAGAAACCAAAATTTGATTTCAAACATCGAACAAAAGTTGATTCTCGATGCACCTGTCAAGTCATCTCTCTAAGGTGGAGAGAAAATATCTTTTATTTGACCACGTAAATCTGGTGCCAGAAGTGGGAATATGGATGATATTATAAACATCCGACAAGTTCTTGAATTCAGGCATAGGGCTTCAGGCATTATTATTTCTACCACTATGTTCATGCGCACCTACAATAGTAGTGAAATATCCGAAAAAAGTCCACGGGAGAGGATGTAAATATTGAATATTGTTGAGATCTAACCAAAGCTTACATCGTCTGATAAGGTTAGTGGAGGCATAAAATCCAGCACATGCCAACAAATAATTATCCAAAAAAATGAAAAAGCAACAAATTGATTAGAAGAAGAAATGATGGTAGGGGAAAAATCCATATTGTATAAGCACCACAAAGAAGGAAGGTTCTTATTATTGAAGGCAAAGAGCTTAAACCCTAAATGGTGAAACCAATTATTTGAAAACTTTGAGAAATCTATTTTGGGTTCCACAATGAAAATGAAATCAAGATGATGCAACTTAATAAATCTCTTCCTGGCTAATCTATAAGGAGCATTAGCCACACCTCTAATATTCAAATAGAGGCATTTCATAATGAAAGTTGTTTAAGTATTGCTTGGTACCTAGTATTATAGTGTTGCTTTTTCCCTAGCAGTCTACTTCTTCTTGAGATTGGAGATCACTGAAGTAAAGACACCTTCATTTGGAATAGGCTCCTCACTTAATTCTTCTAAATTAGCCCATGAATTATTGAGAAAAATGACATCCGTAACAGGAAATTCAACACCATTAGCAACTTGAGTAGCATCCACAAAAGTGGACAGCTGAGAATCTGATTCCGCAGTCAGTTATGAAACAAAATTAAGAGGGTTGTGATGGATCAAGATCGTTTCCACATTAGGAATATTTAGATTCACATCAGGTGATGCCTCCAATAAAGGACTATCATCCCTACTTTCACCAAAATTAGGATTGTAATTGACCTCTTCAACGATAGGCATCAAAAGGTATATCTAGGGTTTCAAAGGTGGCTTTTGCACATAAGCAACTTTAGGGTTTCAAAGGTGGCTTTTGCATATAGTCAACTTTATGATTGTTATTGACCTCTTCAATGATAGGAATCAAAAGGTCTATCTGGGGTTCATCTTCTTGAAGTTCAACCTCATGACTTCTTAAAGAACTGGTTAATTCTTCAAGACTAGTCTTATTCAGATCCTTGGACAACTTCAAGGCAGTTACCATCAGTCTCCATTTCTTAGGCAGACTTCTGATAATTTTCTTGACATGATCTGCAGTAGTATATCCTTTGTTCAGAAATTTGAGTCCTGCAACAAGCGTCTGGAATCTTGAAAACATAGTTTCCAGAGATTCATCGTCTTCCATTCTAAAGGATTCATATTTCTGGATTAGGGCCAGAGCCTTTGTCTCCTTAACTTGAGCATTACATTCATGAGTCATCTGAAGAGAATCAAAAATAGACTTTGCAGTCTCTCAATTTGTGATCTTCTCATAATCATTGTAAGAAATAGCACTGAGAAGAATTGTTCTAGCTTTGTAGTGGTTCTTGTAAGTCTTTTTCTGAGCATATGAACCATTGCACTCTTTGCAATCTTTTTACCTTCATCATCTACTGGATAACTGTAGCTATCAACTACCAAATCCCATAGATCTAAGTCAAATCCCAGAAAATAACTTTCCATTCTGTCCTTCCAATAGTCAAACCTTTCTCGATCAAAGATACAAGGTTTTACACTATATTGGTCTCTATGATTATACTTATTATCAACAGTTCAACTTATGATGCAGAGTTGATGTAACAACTCTGACTTCACGGATCCAGGGTCGTCCTAACAAACAACTGTAGGCTGGGACAATATTCATAACTTGAAAGGTAATCTGGAACACGTGTGGACCTATGTCAATGGGTAAGTCCACCTCCCCAATAATAGATTTTCTTGAACCATCAAAAGCCTTTCTTATAATTCCACTGGGGTGCATAGGAGTTCCCTGGTACTTGAGCTTCTTAAGAGTGCTTCTCGGTATAACTATCAAAGCGGAACCATTGTCTATCAGTACATTGGATAAGGAGTCATTCTTACAATTCATAGATATGTGTAGAGCCAAATTATGGTTTCTTCCCTCATCGAGAAATTCATCATCACAAAAGCTCAAATTGTTACAAGACATGATATTTACCACAACACCGTTGAACTGATCAAGAGACACATCCATTTCAACAAAAGCCTAATCCAACACCCTCATCAGAGATTCTTGATGAGCAGGGGAGTTCATCAACAAAGATAAAATGGAGATTTTAGATGGGGTCTGCAACAATTGGTCCACAATCTTATAATCACACATCTTTATGATCTTTAACAGGTAATCAAAATATTTCTCTAGGGAAGCGCCACTAGATTCTCCTACAGTACTCTTAGGCTCAACATAAGTCTCAACAACCTTTTTACCAAGGTCGACATCTCCTCGAAAGGTAGGAGCAAAGACACGACCACTACAGGTTACCTGATTGGTCTCAACAATATTCTCAACATGGGACAAAGGTTGGATTGGAATTTCCACACTGTCTTCCAGGATAGTTGCATTATACTTATAAGGTACAAATTTATCTAAATCATATGGGATAGGACCAGGTAGATAAATAACCACAGGAGCTATAACAGGTTTGCTACAGTATGCAATTTCTACAGGAGCGAGAATGTCAAAATGTGGTATAATGACGTTCACCCCTTCCTCTTCAGCATACTCAGGAACCACAGAATCATTGTTAGAAAAGTCACCCATATCTGAAGAAAAGAATTCATCAACATAAGCATATTCATCATCAGACATGGACTTAGAAGAATAATCTTCAATCACATTAACTCCGTTATAATCATCTTTGTTTCTTGTGACTCGAATAATACATTCACCTAACAAATGTTGGATACCCCTCTTCACAATAGAACAACCACGGGAATCCCTACAACAGATCTGACAAGAACCATAATTATGCCTTTCCTGGCCATCCTTATAATAGAATATGGCATGCAATTGTACCAGATCATCTTCCATTAAATTTACATCAAAAATCTGGAATTCACTAGGACATCCATATACCATGGTCACTTCATCCTCATACTCATGCCTTGGTCTGATTATGTGGATAAGGCCTTTATCCATCATCTCCTAGAGATCACCTCTCACTTTATCACACCCACGAATATCTTCACTACAGATGTTGCAAGCTGCACGATTATGCGTATAATAGCTAAACTCACAGAGATCAGCATGCATCTTTACCAAATCACCTCTTACCAAGTTTATATCAAAGATCCTGAAATCTCTGGGACAACCAGAAACCATATTCACAACACCTCCTCCTCCATGCTTGGGTAGTGGATTAGCTTTCACATTTGGACCTACATCTTTAAAAGACAAGAGACTAGATCTGACCATCTTTTGCACTTCAGCCTTTAACGGATAATAGTTTTCAATGTTGTGCCCAAGGCCCCTTGGTGAAAAGCACATAATCAGCTTTATAATACCATGGCAAAGTTATAGGTACAACAGGAGGAGACCTAGTCCGCACTAGGTTCTTCTGAATTAAGGCCGTAAATAATTCTGTATAACTCATTGAAATTGGATCAAAAGTTTCTCCCTTCTGACCTTTCCCTTGATTACCTTGAGGATGTGCTTTCTGATAAGCAACATCAGTCGAAGCTATATTGACAATTGGAGTTACTGAAGCAACATGTCGTTGATATTGATGATGTCTTCTCGGAGGCCTAATTATTCTCTCTTAAATAACATCATTTGTCTCTCCTTCTTTATTCCTAGAGAAACCATATGATGGATTCTTGGTTGCACTGGAACCTTCATCTTTTGACAATCGTCCTTATCTGACAGCTTCCTCTAAATGGACACCAATACTCACCATCTCAGTAAAATCACTTGTTGCACTGGCCATCATTCTTTCATAGTAAAATGAAACAAGGGTTTTCAGGAAGACCTTAGTCATTTCTTGCTCTCTCATTGGGGGTACCACTTGGCAGTAACCTTGCACCAATGCTGCACATACTCCTTAAATGATTCCTTATCTTTCCGAGCCATTACTCTCAGTTGGTCACTGTCAGGTGCCATAAAATGTTGTACTTATACTGCTTTACAAAATCTTCTCCCAGATCATTGAATGTATGGATGTTGCTACTGTTCAAACCTATGCACCATTTCAAGGCAGCATCAGCCAAAATATCTTAGAAGAAATGGATAAGAAGGCGTTGATTGTCGATATGAGTGGACATCATCCTGATATACATCACATGATGATCACGGGGGGCAAGAGTTCCCCTTGTACTTCTCAAATTCTGGCACTTTAAACTTTGCTGGAACTTTCACATTAGGAACTAAGCACATATCACTGACACTCTGTCTGAATAATTATTTTCCCCTTAGAGCCTTAATTTCTTTTTGCATTTCATTGAACTGGTCCTAAAAATCATCCATCCTATCATAAAAGCCCAAGCCTTCACTTGGTGGAGAAGCATTATGATAAACCTCATCATTAATAATAGGGACAACATTTGCCAGCAGGTTGAACAAGTGGAGCAACTTGAGAAGCAGGGTTGTATCCATCTGGCATTCCCCATGAATAACCACGAGGAATACGGTGTTAAGCAGCAGTAACAACTGGAGTAACTAAAATAGGTACTGACAAAATTTCAGAAATAACGGTTGTCTGTTGTGGTTGAGTAGCATAAGGAGAAGGAGGGGGTGGTCGCTGATTTTGAGCAGCCACCAACGATTCCACTAAGTAAGGTTGGGCATACCAGCCCTCAAAGAAGTCATCTCCTCGTGAAGCTCGTGATTCTCTTATTCAAGGTTGTCCATCTTCCTTCTAGAATTAGCTCGAGTGTTGTAGTGATGCAACAACTTGCTGACTGAATGAGGCAGAGAAATAAGTAAGACACCTAGAAATGAATTAGAATGCAAAAATATATGCAAAATGATGAATTATATGCAATGCACATGATTTATTTTATCCATGTTTTTTTCAAGGAACTTAAATAATTGTAAACAATTACAAATATTAAAGGAACAACACATTTGGAAATACTCAATAATCTCATTTTAATAATAACTTTTGGAAAGGATTACAACTTTTAGAACAAGTTTACATAATCCTAAGTACAAGAGAAGAAAGATAAAATCTAAAAATCCTAAGGAGCCAAAGATGACGAAGATCTCTCCACACACTGACGCTTTCCCTTGAGTCTTGCAATCTGAGCCTTTAACTGCTTGTTCTCTTCTGCATACTTGCGGAAAATTCTTTCCATCCAACAAAATCAGGAAATGAGTGACTGGGACCTAGCTGACCACTAGAGAAAAATAAATCCTCTTGTTTCTCCATCATCTCTACAGCATGCCTCTCGAGAATCTCAATCATATCATCATTCGCATTCAATTTTCTTGAGTAGGATACCTCCAAAGTCTGGTATTTGTTCTTCCATGTTTCCTTATCTTGTTGCATCCTAACCACGACAAGTTGAAGTTCTTCCACATCATATAAGAGAGGAGGATTATTCATCATAAACATATCAGCTACAGGTTCTTCGTGAGAATAAGGCATCTTCAATTGAATTGCCCTTGCTTGTACCCACCGAAGATGAGGCTCTAAGGAAACATCTCCCCTTGGTCCCAAATCCTTTCTTCCTTTCCTATGAATATGATACCAAATATTTTTAATATCTTCCTTAGTTTCCTTGTGATCTTCTCCTTCTTTAAGAAAGAAACCACTCAGATGAATGTTTTTTGGTTTATCTCTCATCGAATATCCAAGTTGGTGACGTGTAAGAACAGGGTTATAGTTAATACATTCCTTTGTACCAAGAAGAGGTACATTGGGAAAACTACTACGACTATCAATAATCTTCACATCATAGTTAGCTTGATGATACCAATCAATGTCAAAATGAGTGAGATCCATAATTTTGGTGCCTAATGTGGTTCCTTTTTTATATTCCAAAAAGCAGCAGACCGAGGTAAGTGAGAAATAAACCACTCATATAACAATGGTGTGTAACATATGATCATCCCATCTTGATAGAAATTCCGAAGATGGATGATATAATATGTATCTCCTAGCAGAGTAGGGATTGGATTCCCAATCAGAAAGATCCTAATGGCATTAACATCCACAAATTTGTCGATGTTAGGAAACAAGAACAACCCATAGGCAAACAAATAAAAGATAGCCTCAAAAGCAATTGTACTCTTCATCTTGGAAAACTAACGAGCTTTCTCTAACAAAAACTGAGCAAGTAAACCTCTTATTCCTCCTGAAATTTTGGCACAACAGACTCAGATGTCCTAAAAGGATGTCGAGACATCTGATCTGACATAAACACACAGGCAAGATAAAATAGTACTGAAAAGATAAAGAACACACCAGAATTGTTTACCCAGTTCAGTGTACAACAACACCTACTATGTAGGCTACCAAGCCAGGAATAAAGTCCACTATCAATAGTATCAATTTGCAGACCCTACAACCAACACACCCATTGATGATCTATGCACTTAATCACTACCCAATGACCATTCTAATTAGGTCCTCCCTAGATAAGGAATATCCTCATCCCATCTCCAATCATCACAATGATGTCTAGCAGTCAATACCTCAGTTACTGCATAGACGACCCTTCACCAAGATTTTGATCACACAGATAAACAGTTTGGAAGACATACTTCGATGACAACCTAGCTAAGTCTCTAAGCTAAAATCCATTGTTTGTTAGTTTTTCTCCTAACTAAGAACACATCCTTGAGTTTCTTCAAAGTGAACATGGCAACCTTCCCACAACCTGGAAGGTTTACCTTGACAAAACCTTAGACTTCTACATCTTGAGCCGTCCCTTTTCTAAGTTACAAACCCTTCTATTTATAACCTGTTACTCAACTGATTTTGGGCCTTCAATCACCGCAAATCAGCTGTAAGAAACTGCAAAAACTTCTGCCCCAAGAAAGGTCTTCAATCTTTTCTTTCCTAAATAATCTCCTTATTTAGAAAGTCTTCATTCTCCTTAATTTCTGGTTGAATTTTCTAGACCTTTAAATATGCGCCACATAGGATGCATAATATTCTCTTGAATATTCTGCTTATATTAAGAACAAACTAAATCTCATTAATCCAGCTCAGTAGGCGCGATGTCAAGACATCTTCTTCGACATGTTGTTCCAGTTATTGAAAAAGTTCAACACAACATGTTCTGACATTATAATAAGACTTATTGTTGTACATGTTCTTCTTATAAAGTTTATACATCCTATTATACATTACATTATTGCTGCTATTATTTGTTTTACAAAAATAAAGCCAATCCTAAAACAACAGAACTAACATTCTCCCCCTTTGGAAAATTTTGGCTAAAACAAATAATCTAAAAACAATTGCAATCTAGGAGATTACAACAATACATAAATATAACCCTCAGCAGTAGTGTTCGGAATGTACTTCACACAACAATAGATATTCAGTTGAAAATAATGTCTCAACATCTTGTTTGACATCTTCTTTGTAGCACTCTGAAGAACTCAATTGCATCAGCACCAACAAACATCAACTTCAGGATAAAAGGAAGGAAAGTCCCGAAGTTTGTTTGATGCACACGAGGAAGAAGATAGCAGAAGATAACTTGTGCACCCCCTCAAAGCAGGAACATCTTCTAAACATAGAAGACCAATGGTGGAATCAGAGAACTCTCAATAACTCCTTAAGACCAAATCAACCATCGCCCCTGATAACTCAGAACACAAGTCACAAATGTGTTCATAACTCAGATCACAGGTCACAAACATATGTCACGGAAATAATAACCACTTGACATCTTATTTTGACATCTGTGAACATTAATAATAACCACTCGTGGAAGCAGCAGCAACATCTGAGCTAATTCACCTTTCTCCCCCTTTATAGCCAAAACTTGGCAAAGGAGACCTTCATAATACCAGACCCAAGCACAGCTTACCCAAACTCAAATAAAAGCCATAAGAATTATGGACTCAAGAAGCTCACGGGGTTATAGAGAAACGTAGAATTCTCTATAAATAACTGGGATTTTTACTTGGAAAATAACAATCCTAGATTCTAGCACCAATCTTGGTCAAAAGGAAATGATATTTAAGGAGAAAACTTCAAGTATCAATGTGCACTGTCCATAATGGCTTTGAATGCTGTAGCTACTTCCTGTACATACACATGCATAGTCAGAAAAAAATTTCTCCCCCTATTTACAGCCACGTGTTTGAACACATAGGCCACTCCACCCTATGTTGACCATGCAGGAACATGTCCTGTATAATGTCATGACACTTAGTCAGACATTGTCTTCTTATTTCAAGGATCAACACATCTTCTCCCACCAATCAGGGATGCTTCACCAGATTATCCGCCTATTCATACTGGATTCTAACTATTATTCTTTCACTTAGACTTAGTGACATACACTAAGATATCAAAATATCACATTTGTGACACCTCTTCATAATATAGACCCTTAAGGAGTCTTTTTGAAATCTATAGAGAAAAATAAATTCTCCCAGACTTCCCTTTAAACTTCTAAGAGATATGTGAACTTCTGATCTTCACCAAGCTTCTCATAATTAGAAACATCCATGTCTTGTTAAGTTTATCCATAACTTCATAATGTCACAACATGTTGTTTAGCCATCATTTCCTCATAGAAACTTTACAAAAGTGAATAATATTTTGGCTTGACAATACTTGTATCATTGCAGCAACAATTTACAGATATCCATATGACTCCCTTTGTTATGAGTAACTAATGATCTAGGTGAAGATGAAGAATTGTGCACTAGATGAGAAACTTCAGCACTTCCTGCATACGTTAAACCTTGACTCCCTTAGTAGAGTCAAACCAGAGTCAGATATTCTCACTCCTTGAGAATACTTCCAGGAACCCTGACTTCTTCACAACACAAGGACATATTTGATCATTGTCTTATCATAACCACACTTTGTATCGTGGCCTTTTGGATAGGCAAGATGTCATGCATACTAGGTGTGAAGTCACTCACAAACTCTAAAAACTCTTAGTTTCTCCAAATCACCAAACCTTTTCTGGAGTGACTTGCAGCAAAAAAAATACCCCTTAAGTATCTGTTAGCAGCCTTCTGCCTTTATATCCACTAGTAGTTGCTGATACAAAAAAGTCATGCATTCATCAAGCATGCTACTATAGACAGGATTAGACTCTCCATATTCTAATCCACATAGTCAGAGATGCCACTTCTCACAATAATGATTAAGAATCCAACTTCACATGAACAATCCCAAGCATTAAACAAAACAACCATCATGATGTTAAGACATCACGTGGTACATCAAGTCCATAATATAAAACCTAACCAAATTGGTTCTCAATCATTTAAAGGATTCATTATGCATAGAAGTCCTTTAAGAAGCTCCCATTAGAACACATAATCGGTGCACAGGTTCCTGCTTGTTTTACAGTCTGGTTTGTAGTAATGGCTTTTCACACCTAATTATCAGTCACATCCAACTCACAGTAATCATCTTCAGACCTGCCCAAATAACTATTGATGACAGCAGGGGAAAATTCAATACCAACACCTTCCTATATTCCTTACTTCTGTGATCAGCACAAGCCAGCAAAAGAAATCAGCTCCATAATCTCTTTGTACTCCAGTGTACCTGCTCCCAATTCTCTTTCAAGGGCAATTCTTCTTTGAGACATATGTTTCCACTTTTCAGCATTGCCAATGGAAGGAAATGTTGTCAAGAGGAGCATCAGGCACCCTGACAGAAAGCTTGTTGCTTGCAGACTTCTTTAAAGGAGAGGTGTCTTGGACATCATCCTCGACATCATAATCAGAGTCAACATCTTGTAACAACCAGCAGGATAGTCTTCTTTATCCCATTCACTATTGTAGAGAAAAATAAATTCTCACAGAACCAACACATCTTATTGGAGAAGGATGGTATACTCTAGCAACATTTGGCTAGAGTCTTCAGAGACTCATAAGGACATAAACATCTACATCTTGTAGCAACATGTCTCAGCATGTTATCCAACACCATCCTCATTGTAGGGAAATAACTCTATATGCTTGAACTTCACAAGCTCCAAACAAACCAATTAGTCCACTGACTCCTCTTGTCATGGACAATCAAAAATTCATTATGGATAAAACACAACACTAAACACCCACTAGTTCACTGGGAATAATTCCAAGTACCCTGAACTAGTCACATAACAATCACACCTCTGATTCATGCCCTTGCACCTTCACACATATTATCATGACTCTTTGGATGGCTAAGATTTCATGCAACCATAGTCTGAAACCAACTTCCAACCATTTCTTAGTGTGCTTAAAAGCTTTACTAAGAGTCAGACTCTCCAATAAAAGGAGTACCCCTTAACCAATGTGCTGATTAAATCCTCCTACTGCATATTACTAGTATTTGCTGACATTACTTGAGCATACTTCTCCTTCAATCAGAATCTCCTTATTCAACACCATAGACAGAACTACCACTAATGAGTGTGGAGTTTAAATATTGAGATTCATAGTTCCAAGTATCTTTAATAGACTATCATCAAAAATGATGTTCCAACATCATTTGAGACATCAACAACATTACCACAGAGCTTATCTTCTTTGGTTCTAGAATCATCATCCAAGGGGCTTATTTCCATCCATGCCCTTTAACAAACTCCCCATTCTCACAAGAGGATTTCACAAGGTCTCATCTTCAGATTAACCACACAACAAAAATATTTTCTCACTATATTCTGTAGTAAGCTTCTCACACTAGGTAAAACTGACAGCTTTCTTCTTCACACATGTGATACTTGTTGAATCTTCGACAAAACATCCAATCATGGCAGCCAAAACATTCCAGGTTAGGTCAGTGACTTGACCTTAAGCTCAACCCTTGGAGAAAACATAATATATTATCTTCTCCTGACTAGAACCACATAGACCCAGCACGGGCATAGACAGCTACACCTAGTAGCCACAGGTCACAACATGTTGCATGTAATCTTCACAAGCTTGAATTACACGCAAGCTCCATAACTTCTACAACAATAACCATAGATAGGTTCTAAGCTCCCCCTATCATGGACAAACAAGGCTTCTACTGAGGATGAACACTTGGACACCAAGAGACTTCACGCACTCACTGAAACATATCAACACTCTTGTGAAAATAACTCATCCTGGATCTGATATACCAACTCCAGGTCTTCAGACTTTTACAAGGTCATGTCTGATACATGGCCCTACATAACCACACAAATATCCATACCTCTTTGGATAGCCAAGATATCGTGAACACATACTTGGACATCATATAAACACAAGCCCTCAGATAGCTTATTTTAAGCATACTTACAATAGAGGAAAACCACCATCTTCATATACCTTTTCTCTAACACTCACTAGCAATTGCTGGTACTAGTGAAGTTTTCAACATAGTAGTTATGATGCGGTAGGAGAACTGACTAGAGGTTTTGCGTTTGTGTTCGCAAATGTTGCAGTTAGCAAGAGTAACCACCGACTTTTCTTTTATCCAAAAAGGAAAGGTAAAAAAGCACAGGAAAGACCTTTGAGATGTTTTCTTGAGTTCGGGGGGGTAGGTTATGAAAAGGGAAGGTGCTAGCACCCTTTTCATCCATGGTTTTCCATGGGCTCTTAGTTACTTGTTTAGATCACTTGCTTTGCTTTGAAATTGTTTGAAATAGTGCTTTGTGTGGTTTTGAAAGTATTTTGAAAAGAGGCCTTTGTTTAGGCAATCTTTGTAATGATTCTTGTTCGTAAGAATGTATACAAAGATGTTTGTCTTTTGAAAAATGTTTCAATATTTTGTAAGATGTTTGGAAATATTTTGAAAATGTGTGTGTGTTTGTTTTTGAAAATAGCAAGGATTGTTTTGAAGTTGATCAAGTAACTAGAAGCTATCTACCTACTCAAAAGTCTCTCTTGTGCATTTTTATTCCTTTGATATTGTTGATTTACCATTGATTTGGTAAACAACCCTATCTTTGGATGTTAAACGGGACGAGCGTGGGTCATCGTATGACCATGATAGCAATATTACCAAGTATCTTAGCAAGTTTGGAGGGACCAAGATCATTTGTTTTTAGGTAACCTTTTGATAGCGTCATCGAGGGATTATGATCTTATTTTGTTTTGTTTTGCCAAGATACTCCGCGTGCGTAACATGGCCATTTTTATTTAGACAACCAAGTGGGTGAAACCCTAAGGGTGCTTGTGTGAAATGTGTGTCATTTTACATGCATTTTTGTCTTGCATTAGGTTTTGTCTATTTGTTTGTTTTTGGTCTTGTCATGTAAACCCTAGTTTACTAAGCATGGTATAAATGCGATAAATTGCGTAAAGGTAAACTAAACTATTACAACAATTATTATGGGAGGGGGGATACAAGTTTTTGAATGGGGATATTGCACAAATATAAACCCTAAAATACTATTACAACCCAATTGAATTATGTGCGAAATAAATAAATATACAAATACTTAAATATGCAATGCAATGTATTTATGCAAAAATGTTTTGTATTTAATTTTTTGTATGAGAAAATAAATTATTTAACCCTAAAAATAAGAGAAAAATATTAGTATTATTTTTGAAAGGGGAAACCCTAATTTTTTATTAAAATAAATATATGTTCTATATTTGTTTTATTTTGTCCATTTTTTGTACAAGAAGATAATAAATAATATTATGTATAAACATTAAAAATTAAAATATGTATGAAAATAAATATTTTGTGTGTAACATAATAAAATAAAAATATTAAGTGTTTTTTTATTATTTACAAGTTATTTAAGAAAATAAAGTATATTGCCTTAATAAACTATTTTTTTATGTCAAAAATAAATAAATAAAATAAAATAAAAGTATGAAAATAATAAATTATTTTTGGGGATTTTTTTATCATTAGAAAAAATATATGAAAGCAATAAATATAAAAATATGCAAGAAAATATAAAAATATAAGAAAATAGTCAGGGGGTGCAAATAGTGGTCAGGGGGTGCAAATAACAAAAACAAACAGGCCCAATGCGCCAAGGCCCAGATCATCAGCTTCGTCCCTGTCCTTGACTTCTTCCATGCGCGCGCGTTTCTGCCTTCAAACTGTAACTTGCTATTGCTTGCGTAAAATCAAAAACTCATAACATAAAACATGTAGCTTGTAATCTCACGATTCCAATGATATAAAGTTTATGACCTAACTCTCAAAGATCAGAGAGAATTTTATAACCCCTAATTTTTTACCTAATTTTTTCAGCATGTTCAATATTCAAATTCTCTTAGCTCAGTTAATATAAATGGAAAGTATGCATATGTACAGCTTCACCATGCTAGAGACTACATTTTTGCTTCACAAATCGTGGCTTGAGGATGCCTAAATAGAGAGATAAAGTTTTGAAAAATACCTCCTTCAGTTGGATTTGGATATGGCAATATGGGGACTTTGAGTGAGGCCTGAGGATCGTGTGAGCTTCCTTGAAGTTCCCTCAAGCTATTCCAATGCTCAGTTGGCTTTGTGGATGGCTGAAACTCTGTGTAGAAGTCAAGCTGCAACCTTCTCAAATAAAAATGGTGATGGATGAAACAGAGCTCACAGATGCAGGGTGAATGCTTGGATAGCTTGGATATGATGTGGATGAAGTGTTTCAAAGGTTAAAAGGCAAAACGCCCGAGCCAAAATGAAGTTGGCAAGTATTTTGCAGAAGCTGGAAGTTTGGGCAGAAAAATGAAGTTTTTCAAAGTTTTTTCAGAGTGTTTTGGATGCTAGGCAATCGTGTATTGGCTTGTGATAAGTTTTTCCATCTGTCTTAGAGTGATACCAAGTCCACCCTTTATCAGCTTGTCCAAGTTACTTGACTTTTGCAACCTTTCTTACTTTTGAAGAAAAGTGACAAGACTTATGCCAACATGCTTGTACTGGCTAGTTCTTGAGCTGATAAGAGTTGGTATGCTTTGCTTAATTCCTGTGGAAATTGTCTGCACCAAAAGAAGAAGTCCAAATCTCAAGGCTGATAAAGTTGGAAAAGCTTGCCTTTATGAAAATGGCAATGTGAACTTTTGGCCATTTATGGAATTATTTCTTGTACAATCCTCCAAAAGCCAAAATAAAGTCTTAAACCACTGAGTTAGCATTTAATTATGGAGTGTAGAAGGAGTTTAGGACCTGTAATGCAAGGTACAAGCATGCAAGGATCTGATTTGCAACTTGATCTCATGTAAAAATGGCTTAAACAAAAGTGACAAAATTCCAACTTCTCTTCTTCGATTCTCCCTAACCACAAATGATCTTGGAGAGTTCTTGGATATTTTGGAAAGCTTGAAACATGATCTACAATCCATATTTGAAATTCATTTTTAGATACCTCTTGGAACTAGGTGAAAAATGTCCATGAAGTTGGGTTTAAAACCTGCCTAAATTAGGGCAAATTTTCACTAAGTTATTTAGTTCATGGACCCCTATTCACAAATTCATAACTTGAGATCCAAGCATCTTTTGGGAAAAATTTGTGAATAAAAGTTGTATATTTAATGGAGGACTACAACTTTCATGTTGGAAGTTTTCTTTGATTCCAATTGCATCATGGTGAAAAGTTGAGAAAAAATAAGAAAATTTCCATACTTAGAAAAATTCTAAGTTATGAAAATTTTCAAATTCAAAACCCTAATTTTCAAAATTTGTTTTATTGGTGAACAAGTTTCATATTTTGACATATCTTGATGAATTATGACCCTTGGCACTTGATTTTGACCAAAAAGTCAAAGTTTGACTTTTCAGTGTATAGTTGACTTTTGATCAGTTGACTGGAAAATTCATTTGTCAATCCTATGAACTTGAGATATTTTGAACCATGTAATTAGATCAAGATGATGCCATTGAGTCCTTGAAATTATGTTTGAACCCAATTGGTCATTGGCTAGGTAAAAAAAATCAGAAATTGGCCTTTCTCAGTCAAAACCCTAATTTTGACCATTTTGCCCTTTTGATGATTTGATCAAATTCCTTGAGTTGTGATCCAAACTTGATCAGATGATTCATATGAGTCTAAAATGTTTATGTGGATCAAAAATTATGAAGTTTTACTGTAAATTGGTCATGGTTGACTTTTTCCCTAATCCAGCTGATTTTTAGGTCAATTGTCCAATTGACTGAGCAAAAATGTGATTCAAGGCTTGAAACTTGACATGAGAAATCTTAGGGGTCCAATATGGTGTATGAAAGTCACATGAAGCATTGATGGTCTAAAAATCCTTGTGCAAACTCAAAACCTAATTTTGGGTGACTAGTGCAAGATGAGGTATCTTGAGCTGACCAAACCCTAATCTTGTCTTGAGTCCAAGAAGTCTTATGAGGAAAATCTTGATAAATGAGAGGGCAAATTTTGGGGTACAAAAGCTGCCCTTGTTCAATCTTCTTGAACCTGAAGAGTTAGATTGGCGAGTTTTTCCATTCGTGACTCGAAGGTAAAAGATGATTGGACACTAGAGTGCCCATAAATTTGCACTCGACAAAGTATAGTTGAGGGAATGGGCTTAAAGATGCCATTTGGAGGGGTGATAAAATTTTATTGGAGATGGGCTTAAAGATGCCATCCAAGAGTGTTTGTTAAATTGTAAGTTGTAAGTCAGAAGAATAAGTATCAGAATGGTGTATGTATCTGGAACGTATTTGAACTATATCTGGAGACTTGAAATCTTAATGAGAAACAGAATAACATCCGTGTCTGGAGCATATCTGAACTGTATCTGAACTTGAAATCTGAATAAGAGTCAGAATGGCATCTGTGTCTGGAGCGTATCTGAACTAGAAATCTGAATGTGTATCAGGATGGCATCCGTGTCTGGAGCGTATCTGAACTGTATTTGAATAAGTGACAGAATGGTAACCACGTCTGGAGCGTATCTAAGCTGGGGAAATCAGAATAAGTGACAGAATGGTGACTGTGTCTGGTGCGTATCTGGACCTGAATCTGAACTAGGATTTGAATGAGTAACAGAATGACTTCCATGTCTGGAGTGTATCCGTATTGTATATGTGCTTGAATCTGAATGGGTAACAGAATAACGTCCGTGTCTGGAGTGTATCTGGACTGTATCTGAAGTTGAGATCCGAATAAGCGACAGAATAGAATCCGTATCTGGAGCGCATCTGGACTGGAATCTGAATAAGTAGCAGAATGACTTCCGTGTCTGGAGTGTATCTGAACTAGAATCTGAAATATACTCTGAATAAGTATCAGAATGGCATCCTTGTCGGGAGTGTATCTGTACCGTATCTGAAATCTTTGAACATTGCCAATGGTAGTTGTTAATCTTATCTTGAAAAGGGTAAAATGTTAGCTGAAACACAAAGTTATGATGCATGAAATGTATGATGCAATATATGTGCTTTATCAAATGTTTATGATATATGGATGTAACGTATACGTATGTAAGTTCATTTGTTGTATTGCTGAGGAAAATAAATCCTTGACTGTTGAGGGGGAGAATAAATCCTTGACTGATGAGGATAAGAAATCCTTGGCGAATATGGGGATATAGGGATCCTTCATGTCTTGAAGTTTCAGTATTGACAAAAAATTATGTTGTGAGCAACGCCGTATACTATCTGAGTAATCTTCTTGGGAAATCCAGAGAACTTTGATGACTTCTATTGGGGGTTACACAATGGGAATCCTTATTCTGCTGGGGAATAGAGAAAACTCTGATGACTTCTGTGGGGAATTAAGAATGAGAATATTCATTCTGTTGAGGAGCAATGAAAACTTTGGCGACTTCACTGGGGAATTCTGTTGAAAATTAAAAACTCTGTGGGGGAAGAAGGCTTACTGCTGGGGAGTAGGTTCAGGAGTTTGGATTGTCTGCCACTCTACTGGGGATTTATCCTAGGTTGGGGAGAGACAAAAATTAACTGTTATCTTGGTTGATTTCTAGACTTCAAGACAACTTGCTGGGGAATTTGGAGAAACTAAATGGTTTCCGCTGGGGATTGATAGCTAGAAGTTTTGCCTCCACGGGGGATCGGCAGTTTGAAGTTTTAACTCTGATGGGAATTAAGGGTTTGAAATTTTAGCTCCGCTAGGGCTCTAGATGATGTACTGTAGGGATTGCTTACGGAATAGCCTAAAGACGTTTTCCTATCCTTTCAGTCTGACAGTAATTGTTCTTTTCCACCTTGTTTATTTGTAAATAGTAATTATGTCCAAATGCATATGTTCATCAATGAATCAACGGACGTTTTTGCAAATAAAAACACAAGTGTAAATAAAAAGGCAAATAGTTTTATGTACTTTGAAAGAGATATCTTTGTATTTACTTTGAATAAGTGTTTTGTACAAAGGAGACAAACATCCTAGTAAGAGGATGGTGTCATAAAAGTAAGAAAATTTTATACAAAGAAAGATAGCTATGTGTAAAAATCCCATGGCATTCCCATTCTGCAATAGCCTTCGCATCTCTGAATGTCTTGTCCATCCGCTGCTTCGTCCGAAGATGATTGAATTGATCAGAGGCTCAGAGTTTGTCAGTGAAGAGATTGTCCTTAAAGTGATCCGCCGAGACATAGTCATACGCTTTAATTCTCTAACTTTTTCCTAGGTGTGTCAACCTAGCGGGTCTCTTATGCGTAGTATTTTTTGACTATGTCTGCGTTCGCAGGGTGTGGCAGGTTGTCACCGTCCATGGTGGTTAAAATCATTGCCCCACCAGAAAAGATGTTCTTGATTACAAATGGTCCTTCGTAGGTAGGAGTCTATTTGCCCCTGGGATCACTTTGTGGCAAGATGATGCGCTTGATCACTAGATCTCTAACTTGATATACCTGGCGTCTGACTTTCTTGTTGAAAGCTTTGATCATCCGTTTTTGATACGTGTGACCGTGGAAAACGGCAGTAAGTATCTTCTCGTCAATTAAGTTCAACTGATCAAGCTGGGTCTGGATCCAATCATCTTCACTCAAACCAGCATCCTTCATGATTCTCAAAGAGGGAATCTGAACCTCGATAGGCAGAATAACCTCTATGCCATAAACTAAAGAATATGGTGTTGTCCCAGTTGATGTGCGTGTCGTGGTACGGTACCCGTGGAGAGAAAATGGTAGCATTTCATGCCAGTCCTTGTAGGTGACTGTCATCTTTTGTATGATCTTCTTGATATTTTTGTTCGCATCTTCGACTGCACCATTCATCTTTGGCCGGTAGGGAGATGAATTGTGATGTTGAATTTTGAACTGCTCGCACAAAGCAGTGATCATAGTATTGTTAAGGTTTGTACCGTTGTCAGTGATGATCCTTTCGGGGATACCGTACCGGCAAATAAGATTCTGCTTGATGAAGCGGGCAACAACATTCTTAGTAACGGATGTGAAGGATGCTGCTTTGACCCACTTGGTGAAGTAGTCAATGGCCACCAGAATGAAGCGGTGTCCATTGGAAGTTGTAGGCTTGATCTCTCCAATCATGTCGATTCCCCACATAGCGAAGGGCCAAGGAGCTGTTAAGACATTTAGAGGAACCGGAGGCACGTGGACCTTGTCTGCATAGATTTGACATTTATGACAAGTCCAGGAATGTTGATAGCAGTCAGCTTCCATGGTAGACCAGTAATAGCCTGTCCGTAGAATTTTCTTCTCCATCGTATACCCACTAGAGTGAGTGCCGAAGGTACCCTCATGCAATTCAGCCATGATCTTTTCAGCTTCAATCTTGTCCATATAATGGAGCAGAATAGAATCATGATTACACTTGTATAGGATGCCATTACTTAGGAAGAACTTTTCCGAGAATCTCCTTAAGAACTTTTTGTCATTGACTGAAGCTCCTTCAGGATATTCCTGAGCCTCGAGATACCTTTTGATTTCATGAAACCACGGCTGGTCCACTACTTCTTCGGTATTAATCTCGTGACAATGTGCTGGTTCATTCATCCGTTCAATGATCTGGGGAGCCTCATTGTCCCAATCAAGTTTAAACATAGATGACATTGTAGCTAGAGCATCTGCTAGCTGATTTTCTTCTCGTGGGAAGTGCTCGAAGGTAATCTGCTTGAAATGTGGTAACAATGTCAAAACATGTTCTTTGTAAGGGATGAGGTTTGGATGTTTAGTGTCCCACTCTCCTTTGATCTGACTGATGACCAAAGCTGAGTCCCCAAACATATCTAAGGATTTGATTCCCAAGTCTATTGCAGCCTTGAGACCAAAGATGCATGCCTCAGACTCTGCCATGTTGTTCGTATAGTTGAAGAAAAGTCTGGTTGTAAAAGGAGTATGGCAACCTTCTGGGGATATGAGTGTCGCGCCGATACCGTTGCCAAGTGCATTGGATGCCCCGTCAAAGTACAGGGTCCATCGGGATCCTTGTTCAGGTCCTTCATATGGTTTGATGTCTTCAACATTGTCCAATGTCATGATGTCTTCATCAGGGAAGTCAAACTTCATGGATTGGTAATCTTCTACAGCTTGATGAGCCAGATGATCAGCTAGCACACTGCCTTTTATAGCTTTTTGGGTCGTGTACTGTATGTCGTATTCTGTTAGGATCATCTGCCATCTGGCTATCCTTCCGGACAGAGCAGGCTTCTCAAAGATGTACTTTATCGGATCCATCTTAGATATCAGCAAAGTGGTATGAGTCAACATATACTGCCTTAGTCGGGGAGCAGCCCATACCAAAGCGCAGCAAGTTTTCTCGAGCAGTGAATATCTGGTTTCACAGTCGGTAAACTTTTTGCTAAGGTAATAAATGGCATGCTCTTTTCAGCCAGACTCGTCATGCTGCCCCAGTACGCACCCCATTGAATTCTCCAAGACGGTCAGATACATGATTAGTGGTCTTCCTTCAACGGGTGGCATCAAGACAGGAGGTTCTAGCAAATACTCCTTGATTTTATCGAAAGCAACTTGACATTCGTCGTTCCATCTGACTACCTAATCTTTCTTCAACAGCTTGAAGATTGGTTCACAGGTAGACGTTAGGTGAGAAATGAACCTAGCAATGTAGTTTAGGCGTCCCAAAAAACCTCTGACCTCCTTCTCAGTGCGAGGAGCAGGCATTTCTTGTATAGCTTTGACTTTTGTAGGATCAACCTCGATGCCTTTGTTGCTGACAATGAAACCTAAAAGTTTATCGGACCGGACTCGGAATGTACACTTGTTTGTGTTCAATCGTAGTTTGTACTCCTTCAACCTGACAAACAGCTTTTGCAAGTGATCAAGGTGTTCTTCTTCAGTTTGTGATCGGGCTATCATGTCATCTACGTAGACCTCTATCTCATGATGTATCATATCATGAAACAAAGCTATCATGGCGCGTTGATAGGTTGCCCCGACATTCTTTAGTCCGAATGGAATCACTTTGTAGCAGAACGTAACCCACTGTGTAACAAATGTAGTTTTCTCCATGTCCTCGGGTGCCATTTTGATCTGATTATAGCCTGAGAATTCGTCCATGAAAGAAAATACTTTGTGTTGAGTTGTGTTGTCAACCAGGATGTCAATGTGCGGAAGTGGAAAGTCATCTTTAGGGCTGGCCCTGTTTAAATCTCTATAATCCACGCACATTCTCACTTTTCCGTCCTTTTTAGGCATGGGCACAATGTTAGCAACCCATTGAGGATAGGAAGTAACAGCCAGAAATCCAGCATTGAACAGTTTCATAACTTCTGCTTTGATCTTCTCTGACATGTCAGGTCTCATGCGGCAGACCTTTTGTTTCACTGGTGGACAGTCTTCTCTTGTGGGTAGGCGATGTACCACAATGTCTGTATCGAGTCCCAGCATGTCTTCGTATGACCAGGAAAAGATCTCAACATAATTATGCAATAGCTGAATTAGGCGCTCCTTGACACTCGGCTCTAGATTGGCACCTATCTTGATTTCCTTTTTATCATCCTTAGTACACCAAGTTGATTGTATCCAACTGCTCCTCATGAGGCTGAATTGCTATTTCCTCTTGTTGTAGTAATCTGGCCAATTCCCCTGGCACCTCACAATCTTCCTCACCTTCGTATTCGTCTTGGTAGATCAGATCTTCAGAGTCACTGAAGGCTATAGCAGTATCGTTACCCACGGGATTCAGAATGGAAGGGTACCTGCATTTTTGAGTGTGGGTGTGTGTAAGGGTATATCCATCTTAAAACAATAAAATGTAAAAGAAAGACAACGAGCATAAAAGGTTTATATGTGAAAAAGCGTCCATGATTCATTGAATGACATATGTAGATGAAATAAAAACCCTTACAAATGGACCGATGTGCCTCAGGTAAGACACATGGTTTTTAAAGTACGAATTATTTATGAATTATTACAGATCCAACAGAAATGGAAAAGATAAATTACTGAGATATGAAAGTAATTGGAACAAAGTCTTTTGCTTCCCAGTTGCACAGTCCTCCGCTGACAGTAGGAAATATCCAATCTTCTAGGCTGCCATCTTCTTCACTGTCCTCTAGTGCATTAACCCCTTGGTGGTTGATCTTCACAGGTGGCCCTCCGACACGGGAGCAACGCACGGCCTTCTGAGCATTCAAAGTAAACCCCAAGCCGAACTTGTATGATTTGTAAGGAATGTCTGGAAGATGACCCCAGATTGTGCATCCCCCTTCTTCCACTACTGCCCTTGCATCCTTGAGAGATGACATCTGAGTTGGAGGTCTTGTGATTTGAGGAACTGAAGACACCGTCTTGGTTGCCGCTATTTCAGGAGAGACTTCTTCAAAATGTTGGAAAGGGGTCTCTATGAATTCGCCATCTAACTCCATATAACAGAAGGAATTCAGATGACTAATCATATATTCCTCTTCCCCATGGACAGTTATGATTTTCCCTTGGACGGGGTACTTGAGCATCTGATGCAAGGTGGAGGTGACAGCTCCGGCATTGTGGATTCAGGGGCGTCCCAACAGACAGGAATATGAAGGACGGATGTCCATCACATAGAATGTCGAGTTGAAAACCTGAGTTCCCACCTTGATTGGGATGTCCACCTCCCCATGGACCATCCTCTTAGATCCATCAAAATCTTTGACCACTATATTGATAGGTTTTAGAGTCAGCCCCTCGCAATCCAACCTATCAAGGGCTTTCTTTGGCAAGACATTTAAAGATGACCCAGTATCAACCAAGACATGAGCTAGGGTTGTTCCTCTGCACTCCACTGAGACATGTAGTGCATCACTATGTTTTCTCCCTCGGGGTGTCAAGTCAGCATCAGAGAAACCCAGGCTATTATCAGCTGTCAAACTGGCCACACAGTCCTCGAACTGGTCAGCAGACGTTTCTTGCGGCACGTGAGCTGTCTTTAGAAATTTTACCAGTGCCTTGGCATGTGCTTCAGAGCAAAGCAGCAGGGCTAGCATAGAGATCTTGGAAGGGGTATGCTCCAATTGTTCAACTATATCATAATCACTTTTCTTAATGATCCTCGGGATTTCTTCCATCTCCCTCTTGGATGTTTCAGGAATAACTAGCGATTGAGCCTTCATCAGGACAGGCTCCTCTTTAACATTCTTTCCTTTATTCTCAGCAGTGGAAGTAGGGATAGGAATTGCATTGTCTTCTTTGTTGGTCGGTACACCTACAGGTACAGTTGCTGGTACAGAGGTTATCTTCGGAATGGCCACGGGTCCAAAGACTGCTGTTGGAGGAGCAATCTCTGGAGAAAAGATTCTTCCACTACGGGTAACTTTGCTTGTTCCGGCAATGTTACTGATGTTGGAATTGTCTTCTTCGGAGCTTTCTTCTTCGGCAGTCTGTTCAATCTGTTTAATACCATGATAGTAGATTTCTCCACCATAGTTCCATGGTACTGATTTATCTGATTTGTATGGGGCAGGCCCGGGCATTGTTATCTTCAATGGAGCAGTCTTCGGAGTAGATGTAATCCTAACGGGTTTTTTAGGAACCCTGGAAGGATTGGCGTATATGGTTATTATAGAAACTTCTGGAACTGGAATGGGTGTAACAGGATCATTCTCAAACAAGATTTCTTGGTTATCCATCAGTCGTTGGATACCTTTCTTCAACAGAGGGCAGTCAAATGGGGAGGATAGGCAATCACAACCTGGGAAGATGCCAGCTTTCAACAAATTCAACTTGATAATCGGTAGCAGAGTTAACAGTTTATCCACAGTAGCAACAAAATGATCTTCTTCAATAGCGTTGGCATTGTGACCATGCCTCGGCTTTGGAGCGGAAATAACATTCAGTTTCTCAGGCGCTTCAAATTCAACTTCCTTTGCATCAATCAGATCTTGAATCTTGTTCTTCAGAGCCCAACAGTTGTTGGTGTCGTGCCCTGGACTTTCATAATGGTACGCGCATCTGGCGTTGGGATGGTAATGTGGAGAAGTAGTATTAGGATATTTTGGTGTCTCTTTCAAAGTGGCCAGATTCAACTTCAAGAGATGTGGTAGTACTTGGGATGGAGTCATGTTAATCTTAGTAAACTGCCGAACTGGCCTTTCTACCCTTTGCTGATTATTTCTCAGCTGATTGTTTCTTGGCTGGTCTGATGCAGGCCTTTGAATCATAACAGCCCCCACTGTTGGCCGTCGTTCAATTCTTCCCTGATTCCTCTGAGCATAGACAGCAGACACATCCTTTTTTCCAGTGAAGGGCTTTTTTGCAACACCTGAGGCAGACGCGTCCTTCTAAATTTTCCCATTTCTTATACCAGCCTCTATTCTTTCGCCAGTTAGAATCAATTCGGTAAACCCTGCAGAAGAACTTCCAATTAGGTGATTCAAGAAAGGGCCTGACAGAGTCCCCAGGAACATGTCCACTAACTCTCTTTCAGATAAAGGTGGTTGTACCCTTCCGGCTAGATCCCTCCACTTTTGGGCGTAGTCTTTGAAGCCTTCATTGGTAGCCATAGCCATACTCTGTAGCTGAGTACAGGTTGGCGCCAAGTCGATGTTGTATTGATACTGTTTATAGAAGGCTGCTGCTAAGTCTTCCCAATTATGGACATCTGCTCTCTCCAATTGGTAGAACCAATCAAGTTGCGTTCTTGACAAACTGTCCTGAAAAAAGTGGACCCACAGATCTTTGTCAGAAGAATGTGGCTGAATTTTCCTGACATAGGATCTGAGGTGCATTTTTGGGCAAGACACCCCATCATACTTGGAAAACAGTGGCACCTTAAACTTTGGAGGGATTACAATTCCTGATACCAGCCCTAATTCCTCAAAATCCAACCCTGGTACTCTCTGGATCTCCATAGCAGCTAGACGCTCTTCCAAGTGTTTATATTTGTCATCGGCCTGAGGGTATTGTTGTTCGGAGTAGTCCTCTTCTTCTGCTTCAGAATATGATGGCACTGCCGCTCCTTTTCCTTTTCCTTCCCCCTCTTTAGATGTTGATGGGAATTCCAAGGTTGCGAGACATGAAGATTTTGACAGCGCTCACATCTATGAGTTGGTCAGGATTAGGGAACAAGACCATCCCATAGATGAGAAGAGCTACAATCTCTTCAAAAGCTTGCAAGTCTATAGAATTCCAACAGCTTTGGGCCTTCTCAAACAGAAACTTTGACAAGAAGCCTTTGAAACCACTTCTAGTTTCCCAATGTGTTGTGACATCAGATGAGTGCAAGTGTAGGGCTTGAGCAATCTCTTCTAGCTTTGGATCTCTTTCCGTACCGTTGAAGGGTAGTTGATTGAGAATAGGAATCCTCAGACGTTGAGAAAATTCTTCCAAAGTGGGCACAAGTTGGTAGTCAGGAAATGTGAAGCAATGATGAAAAGGGTCAAAGAACTGGAAGAGAACTTTCAGCATATCCTCCTCTGTGACCAAGTTGAGTAGACGACCATGTCTCTCGGTGAACGGAGAATTCTCAGGAATCCTTGAAGCTAGCTCCTTGAGTTGTGGAGGAATTCTTACAAGGTTGATCTGGATAGTTTTCCTGCGAAGTGAATCCATAACCTACAAAATAGGAACAAAGATGAATCTCCAAAATCCTTGAAATGGTTAGTGGATGCACATGATGTTCATGATGTTCATGATGTTATGCACAAGTATATATATGTACAAGCAAATCACACAAGTTCCTAGTTTAGGCTTTCATGGGGTTTCATAGATAAGTACCCTCTTGAAGTTTAGTTGGCTCAACTTGTCCTATAAATAGTAACCGGGTTCTAAAGAGCTCAATATCACTGGATTGTTTCCTTGTTCATTGTTTTAATTCAGCCTCTTCACTGGCGACCAGAATATTCCAAGGAACCAACCCTCAATGAGTGTAGTATCGAGTATCTACCAACTTCGGACTGCACCAAAGCCGGTCATCTCACTACATCCTAAAAGGCCAAGTTGGTCAAGTAAAGGTTCTAGAAGTTCATTAGTGCTTCATGACATCACTCAGTGGCCCCGTATTCTCTTTGATTGACTCAAAGGCTACCGGTACCCACAAACATGTCGCACTAATATAGCTATTGCTTAGACCATGTCGGTATACCCCGCACAGTTTCCACAACGTATTGCTATTTACCTATGTTTCCCAAATCCGGGTAGAGGATTCAAACCCAAACAATAGAACCAAATGTAAAGCAAACAAGTCAAACAAGGTAAGCATGTAAAGGTGATCTAAAATCCTAAGGTAACCCCACTTTTAGAATCTTCCCCAGCAGAGTCGCCAATTCTGTGATGCGGTGGGAGAACTGACTTGAGGTTTTGCGTTTGTGTTTGCAAATGTTGCGGTTAGCAAGAGTCGCCACCGACTTTTCTTTTATCCAAAAAGGAAAGGTAAAAAAGCACAGGAAAGACCTTTGAGATGTTTTCTTGAGTTCGGGGGGTAGGTTTTGAAAAGGGAAGGTGCTAGCACCCTTTTCATCCATGGTTTTCCATGGGCTCTTAGTTACTTGTTTAGATCACTTGCTTTGCTTTGAAATTGTTTGAAATGGTGCTTTGTGTGGTTTTGAAAGTATTTTGAAAAGAGGCCTTTGTTTAGGCAATCTTTGTAATGATTCTTGTTCGTAAGAATGTATACAAAGATGTTTGTCTTTTGAAAAATGTTTCAATATTTTGTAAGATGTTTGTAAATATTTTGAAAATGTGTGTGTGTTTGTTTTTGAAAATAGCAAGGATTATTTTGAAATTGATCAAGTAACTAGAAGCTATCTACCTACTCAAAAGTCTCTCTTGTGCATTTTTATTCCTTTGATATTGTTGATTTACCATTGATTTGGTAAACAACCCTATCTTTGGATGTTAAACGGGACGAGCGTGGGTCATCGTATGACCATGATAGCAATATTACCAAGTATCTTAGCAAGTTTGGAGGGACCAAGATCATTTGTTTTTAGGCAACCTTTTGATAGCGTCATCGAGGGACTATGATCTTATTTTGTTTTGTTTTGTTTTGCCAAGATACTTCGCGTGCGTAACATGGCCATTTTTATTTAGGAAACCAAGTGGGTGAAACCCTAAGGGTGCTTGTGTGCAATGTGTGTCATTTTACATGCATTTTTGTCTTGCATTAGGTTTTGTCTATTTGTTTGTTTTTGGTCTTGTCATGTAAACCCTAGTTTACTAAGCATGGTATAAATGCGATAAATTGCATAAAGGTAAACTAAACTATTACAACAATTATTATGGGAGGGGGGATACAAGTTTTTGAATGGGGATATTGCACAAATATAAACCCTAAAATACTATTACAACCCAATTGAATTATGTGTGAAATAAATAAATATACAAATATTTAAATATGCAATGCAATGTATTTATGCAAAAATATTTTGTATTTGATTTTTTGTATGAGAAAATAAATTATTTAACCCTAGAAATAAGAGAAAAATATTAGTATTATTTTTGAAATGGGAAACCCTAATTTTTTATTAAAAGAAATATATGTTCTATATTTATTTTATTTTGTCCATTTTTTGTACAAGAAGATAATAAATAATATTATGTACAAATATTAAAAGTTAAAATATGTATGAAAATAAATATTTTGTGTGTAAAATAATAAAATAAAAATATTGAGTATTTTTTTATTATTTACAAGTTATTTAAGAAAATAAAGTATATTGTCTTAATAAACTATTTTTTTATGTAAAAATAAAATAAAATAAAATAAAATAAAAGTATGAAAATAATAAATTATTTTTGGGGATTTTTTTATCATTAGAAAAAATATATGCAAGCAATAAATATAAAAATATGCAAGAAAATATAAAAAAATATAAGAAAATAGTCAGGGGGTGCAAATAGTGGTCAAGGGGGTGCAAATAACAAAAACAAACAGGCCCAATGCGCCAAGGCCCAGATTATCAGCTTCGTCCCTGTCCTTGGCTTCTTCCCTGCGAGCGCGTTTCTGCCTTCAAACTGTAACTTGTTATTGCTTGCATAAAATCAAAAACTCATAACGTAAAACATGTAGCTTGTAATCTCACGATTCCAATGATATAAAGTTTGTGACCTAACTTCTCAAAGATCAGAGAGAATTTTATAACCACTAATTTCTGACCTAATTTTCAGCATGTTCAACATTCAAATTCTCTTAGCTCAGTTAATATAAATGGAAAGTATGCATATGTACAGCTTCACCATGTTAGAGACTACATTTTTTCTTCACAAATCGTGGCTTGAGGATGCCTAAATAGAGAGATAAAGTTTTAAAAAATACCTCCTTCAGCTGGATTTGGATATGGCAATGTGGGGACTTTGAGTGAGGCCTGAGGATCGTCTGAGCTTCCTTGAAGTTCCCTCAAGCTATTCCAATGCTCAGCTGGCTTTGTGGATGGCTGAAACTCTCTGTAGAAGTCAAGTTGCAACCTTCTCAACTGAAAATGGTGATGGCTGAAATAGAGCTCACAGATGCAGGGTGAATGCTTGGATAGCTTGGATATGATGTGGATGAAGTGTTTCAAAGGTTAAAATTCAAAACGCCCGAGCCAAAATGAAGTTGGCAAGGATTTTGCAGAAGCTGGAAGTTTGGCCTGAAAAATGAAGTTTTTCAGTTTCAGAGTGTTTTGGATGCTAGGAAATCGTGTATTGGCTTGTGATAAGTTTGTCCATATGTCTTAGAGTGATACCAAGTCCACCCTTTATCAGCTTGTACAAGTTACTTGACTTTTGCAACCTTTCTTGCTTTTAAAGAAAAGTGACAAGACTTATGTCAACATGCTTGTACTGGCTAGTTCTTGAGCTGATAAGAGTTGGTATGCTTTGCTTAATTCCTGTGGAAATTGTCTGCACCAAAAGAACAAGTCCAAAGCTCAAGGCTGATAAAGTTGGAAAAGCTTGCCTTTATTAAAATGGCAATGTGAACTTTTGGCCATTTATGGAATTATTCTTGTACAATGCTCCAAAAGCCAAAATAAAGCCTTTAACCACTGAGTTAGCATTTAATTATGGAGTGTATAAGGAGTTTAGGACCTGTAATGCAAGGTAAATAGCATGCAAGGATCTGATTTGCAACTTGATCTCATGTAAAAATGGCTTGAACAAAAGTGACAAAATGCCAACTTCTCTTCTTCGATTTTCCATAACCACAAATGATCTTGGAGAATTCTTGGACATTTTGGAAATATTGCAACATTCTCTACAATCCATCTTTGAAATGAATTTTTAGATACCTCTTGGAACTAGGTGAAAAATGTCCGTGAAGTTGGGTCAAAAACCTGCCTAAATTAGGGCAAATTTTCACTAAGTTATTTAGTTCATAGACCCCTATTCACAAATTCATAACTTGAGATATGAGCATCTTTTGGGAAACCTTTGTGAATCAAAGTTGTATATTTCATGGAGGACTACAACTTTCATGTCGGAAGTTTTCTTTGATTCCAATTGCATCATGGTGAAAAAGTGGTGAAAAGTTGGGAAAAATAAGAAAATTTACATACTTAGAAAAATTCGAAGTTATGAAAATTTTCAAATTCAAAACCCTAATTTTCAAAATTGGTTTTCTTTGTGAACAAGTTTCATATTTTGACATATCTTGATGAATTATGATCCTTGGCACTTGATTTTGACCAACAAGTCAAAGTTTGACTTTTCAGTGTACAGTTTACTTTTGATCAGTTGACTGGAAAATTCATTTGTCAATCCTATGAACTTGAGATCTTTTGAACCATGTAATTATGTCAAGATTATGCCATTGAGTCCTTGAAATTATTTTTGAACCCAATTGGTCATTGGCTAGGTAAAAAAAATCAGAAATTGCCCTTTCTCAGTCAAAACCCTAATTTTGACCATTTTGCCCTTTTGATGATTTGATCAAATTTCTTGATGAGTTGTGATCCAAACTTGATCATATGGTTCATATGAGTCTAAAATGTTGATATGGATCAAAAATTATGAAGTTTGACTGTAAATTGGTCATGGTTTACTTTTTCCCCAATACAGCTGATTTTTAGGTCAACTGTCCAATTGACTGAGCAAAAATGTGATTCAAGGCTTGAAACTTGACATGAGAAATATTAGGGGTCCAAGATGGTGTATTAAAGTCACATGAAGCATTGATGGTCCAAAAATCCTTGTGGAAAATCAAAACCTAATTTTGAGTGACTAGTGCAAGATGAGGTATCTTGAGCTGACCAAACCCTAATCTTGTCTTGAGTCCAAGAAGTCTTGTGAGGAAAATCTTGATAAATGAGAGGGAAAATTTTGGGGTACAACAGCTGCCCTTGTTCAATCTTCTTGAACCTGAAGAGTTAGATTAACGAGTTTTGTCGTTCGTGACTCGAAGGTAAAAGATGATTGGACACTAGAGTGCCCATAAATTTACACTCGACAAAGTATAGTTGAGGGAATGGGCTTAAAGATGCCATTTGGAGGGGTGATAAAATTTTGTTGGAGATGGGCTTAAAGATACCATCCAAGAGTGTTTGTTGAATTGTAAGTTGTAAGTCAGAAGAATAAGTATCAGAATGGTGTTTGTATCTGGAACGTATCTGAACTGTATCTGGAGACTTGAAATCTGAATGAGAAACAGAATAGCATCCGTGTCTTGAGCGTATCTGAACTGTATCTGAACTTGAAATCTGAATAAATGTCAGAATGGCATCCGTGTCTGGAGCGTATCTGAACTAGAAATATGAATGAGTATCAGGATGGCATCCGTTTCCGGAGCGTATCTGAATTGTATCTGAATAAGTGACAGAATGGTAACCGCGTCTGGAGCGTATCTAAGCTGGGGAAAATTAGAATAAGTGACAGAATGGCGACCGTGTCTGGTGCGTATCTGGACCTGAATCTGAACTAGGATTTGAATGAGTAACAGAATGACTTTCGTGTCTGGAGTGTATCTGTACTGTATCTGTGCTTGAATCTGAATGAGTAATAAAATGACTTCCATGTCTGGAGTGTATCTGGACTGTATCTGAAGTTGAGATCCGAATAAGCGACAGAATGGCATCCGTATCTGGAGCGTATCTGGACTAGAATCTGAATAAGTAGCAGAATGACTTCCGTGTCTGGAGTGTATCTGAACTAGAATCTGAACTATACTCTGAATAAGTATCAGAATGACATCCTTGTCGGGAGCGTATCTGTACCGTATCTGAAATCTTTGAACATTGTCAATAGTAGTTGTTAATCTTATCCTGAAAAGGGTAAAATGTTAGCTGAAACACAAAGTTATGATGCATGAAATGTATGATGCAATATATGCGCTTTATCAAATGTTTATGATATATGGATGTAACGTATGCGTATGTAAGCTGATTTACTGTATTGCTGTGGAAAATAAATCCTTGACTGCTGGGGGAAAATAAATCCTTGACTGTTGAGGATAAGAAATCCTTGGCGACTGTGGGGATATAGGGATCCTTCATGTCTTGAAGTTGGAGTATTGACAAAAAATTCTGTTGTAAGCAACGTCGTATACTATCTGAGTAATCTGCTTGGGAAATCTAGAGAACTTTAATGACTTCTATTGGGGGTTACATAATGGGAATCCTTATTCTGCTGGGGAATAGAGAAAACTCTGATGACTTCTATGGGGAATTAAGAATGAGAATATTCATTCTGTTGAGGAGCAATGAAAACTTTGGCGACTTCACTGGGGAATTCTGTTGAAAATTAAAAACTCTGTGGGGGAAGAAGGCTTACTGCTGGGGAGTAGGTTCAGGAGTTTGGATTGTCTGCCACTCTACTGGGGATTTATCCTAGGTTGGGGAGAGACAAAAATTAACTGTTATCTTGGTTGATTTCTAGACTTCAAGACAACTTGCTGGGGAATTTGGAGAAACTAAATGGTTTCCGCTGGGGATTGATAGCTAGAAGTTTTGCCTCCACCGGGGATCGGGAGTTTGAAGTTTTAACTCTGATGGGAATTAAGGGTTTGAAATTTTAGCTCCGCTAGGGATCTAGATGATGTACTGTAGGGATTGCTTACGGAATAGCCTAAAGACGTTTTCCTATCCTTTCAGTCTGACAGTAATTGTTCTTTTCCACCTTGTTTATTTGTAAACAGTAATTATGTTCAAATGCATATGTTCATCAATGAATCAATGGACGTTTTTGCAAATAAAAACACAAGTGTAAAGAAAAAGGCAAATAGTTTTATGTACTTTGAAAGAGATATCTTTGTATTTACTTTGAATAAGTGTTTTGTACAAAGGAGACAAACATCCTAGTAAGAGGATGGTGTCATAAAAGTAAGAAAATTTTCTACAAAGAAAGATAGCTATGTGTAAAAATCCCATGGGGTTCCCATTCTGCTATAGCCTTCGTATCTCTGAATGTCTTGTCCATCCGCTGCTTCGGCCGAAGATAATTGAATTGATCAGAGGCTCAAAGTTTGTCAGTCAAGAGATTGTCCTTAAAGTGATCCGATGAGACATAGTCATACGCTTTAATTCCCTAACTTTTTCCTGAACCGCCCTTTCGGGTTTTCGATTCACCGGGAAACCCTTTTTTTCCCAAGTCGCCCTTTCGGGTTTTCAACTTGCCGGGTGTACAGATTTATTTGTTTTATCCCTAATTTTTTCCCGAACATTTTTGGTTCATCGGGATGCCCTTATTTTGCCTAGGTGTGTCAACCTAGCGGGTCTCTTATGCGTAGTATCTTTTGACTATGTCTACGTTCGTAGGGTGTGGCAAGTCGTCGCCGTCCATGGAGGTTAAAATCATTGCCCCACCAGAAAGATGTTCTTGATTACAAATGGTCCTTCGTAGGTAGAAGTCCATTTTCCCCATGGGATCACTATGGAAAGATGATGCGCTTGATCACTAGATCTCCAACTTGATATACCTGGCATCTGACTTTCTTGTTGAAAGCTTTGATCATCCTTTTTTGATACGTCTGACCGTGGCAAACAGCAGTAGGTCTCTTCTCGTCAATTAAGTTCAACTGATTAAGCCGGGTCTGGATCCAATCATCTTCACTCAAACGAGCATCCTTCATGATTCTCAAAGAGGGAATCTGAAACTCGATAGGCAGAACAACCTCCATGCCATAAACTAATGAATAGGGTGTTGCCCCAGTTGATGTGCGCTCCGTGGTACGGTACCCGTGGAGAGCAAACGGTAGCATTTCATGCTAGTCCTTGTAGGTGACTGTCATCTTTTGTATGATCTTCTTGATATTTTTGTTCGCAACTTCGACTGCACCATTCATCTTTGGCCGGTAGGGAGATGAATTGTGATGTTTAATTTCTAAATGCTCACATAAAGCGGTGATCATAGTATTGTTAAGGTTCGTACCGTTTTCAGTGATGATCCTTTCGGGGATACCGTACCGGAAAATAAGATTCTGCTTGATGAAGCGGGCAATAACATTCTTAGTAACGGATGTGAAGGACGCTGCTTCGACCCACTTGGTGAAGTAGTCAATGGCCACCAGAATGAGGCGGTGTCCATTGGAAGCTGTAGGCTTGATCTCTCCAATCATGTCGATTCCCCACATAGCGAAGGGCCAAGGAGTTGTTAAGACATTTAGAGGAACCGGAGGCACGTGGACCTTTTCTGCATAGATTTGACATTTATGACAAGTCCGAGAATGTTGATAGCAGTCAGCTTCCATGGTAGACCAGTAATAGCCTTCCTGTAGAATTTTCTTCGCCATCGTATGCCTACTAGAGTGAGTGTCGAAGGTACCCTCATGCAATTCAGCCATAATCATTTCAGCTTCAATCTTGTCCACACAACGGAGCAGAATAGAATCATGATTATGCTTGTATAGGATGCCATTACTTAGGAAGAACTTTGCCGAGAATCTCCTTAAGAACTTTCTATCATTGACTGAAGCTCCTTCAGGATATTCCTAAGCCTCGAGATACCTTTTGATTTCGTGAAACCACGGCTGGTCCACTACTTCTTCGGTATTAATCTCGTGACAATGTGCTGGTTCATTCATCCGTTCAATGAAGATCTGGGGAGCCTCATTGTCCCAATCAAGTTTAAACATAAATGACATTGTAGCTAGAGCATCTGCTAGCTGATTTTCTTCTCGCGGGAAGTGCTCGAAGGTAATCTGCTCGAAATGTGGTAACAATGGCAAAACATGTTCTTTGTAAGGGATGGGGCTTGGATGTTTAGTGTCCCACTCTCCTTTGATCTGACTGATGACCAAAGCTGAGCCCCCAAACACATCTAAGGATTTGATTCCCAAGTCTATGGCAGCCTTGAGACCAAATATGCATGCCTCATACTCTGCCATGTTGTTCGTACAGTTGAAGCAAAGTCTGGCTGTAAAAGGAGTATGGAAACCTTCTGGGGATATGAGTACCGCGCCGATACCGTTTCCAAGTGCATTGGATGCCCCGTCAAAGAACAGGGTCCATCGGGATCCTTGTTCAGGTCCGTCATATGGTCTGATGTCTTCAACATTGTCCAATGTCATGATGTCTTTGTCAGGGAAGTCGAACTTCATGGATTGGTAATCTTCTACAACTTGATGAACCAGATGATCAGCTAGCACACTGCCTTTTATAGCTTTTTGGGTCGTGTACTGTATGTCGTATTCTGTTAGGATCATCTTCCATCTGGCTATCCTTCCGGACAGAGCAGGCTTCTCAAAGATGTACTTTATCGGATCCATCTTAGATATCAGCAAAGTGGTATGAGTCAACATATACTTCCTTAGTCGGAGAGAAGCCCATACCAAAGTGCAGCAAGTTTTCTCGAGCATTGAATATCTGGTTTCACAGTCGGTAAACTTTTTACTAAGATAATAAATGGCATGCTCTTTTCGGCCAGACTCGTCATGCTGCCCCAGTACGCACCCCATTGAATTCTCCAAGACGGTCAGATACATGATTAGTGGTCTTCCTTCAATGGGTGGCATCAAGACAGGAGGTTCTAGCAAATACTCCTTGATTTTATCAAAAGCAACTTGACATTCGTCGTTCCATCTGACTACCTGATCTTTCTTCAACAGCTTGAAGATTGGTTCACAGGTAGACGTTAGGTGAGAAATGAACCTAGAAATGTAGTTTAGGCGTCCCAAAAAACCTCTGACCTCCTTCTCAGTGCGAGGAGCAGGCATTTCTTGTATAGCTTTGACTTTGGCAGGATCAACCTCGATGCCTTTGTTGCTGACAATGAAACCTAAAAGTTTACCGGACTGGACTCCAAATGTACACTTGTTTGGGTTCAATCATAGTTTGTACTCCTTCAACCTGACAAACAGCTTTTGCAAGTGATCAAGGTGTTCTTCTTCAGTTTGTGATCGGGATATCATATCATCTACGTAGACCTCTTTCTCATAATGTATCATATCATGAAACAAAGCTACCATGGCGCATTGATAGGTTGCCCCGACATTCTTCAGTCCGAATGGTATCACTTTGTAGCAGAACATACCCCCACTGTGTGATAAATGTAGTTTTCTCCATGTCCTCAGGTGCCATTTTGATCTGATTATAGCCTGAGAATCCGTCCATGAAAGAAAATACTTTGTGCTGAGCTGTGTTGTCAACCAGGATGTCGATGTGCGGAAGTGGAAAATCATCTTTAGGGCTGGCCATGTTTAAATCTTTATAATCCATGCATATTCTCACTTTGCCGTCCTTTTCAGGCACAGGCACAATGTTAGCAACCCATTGAGGATAGGAAGTAACAGCCTATCTTACCATTGATTGATAAGAAGCCCCATCGTTGGATGTGAAGGGACGGGTGTGGGTCATTTGTATAGTCATAGAAGGCAACCTATGGGACGTTTTAGCAATTTTCGTTAGGGACTAGATCGTTTACCGAAGGCAACATCGAGGGACATCGAGGGACTACGATCTTTTTATCGAGGGTCTTTGCTAAAACTCCCATATTAGAGGGACATGACTATTTTCCAAGGCAACAAGTGGGATTATCCTAGAGGTGCATCTGTGAATAGTGTATTTGATTGCATGCATTTAGTCTTGAATTTAGGGTTGTCTACTTGTTGGTTTTATCTTGCCATACACAACCTAATTACTAGCATTTATGAAAGCAATAAAAATACAGAAAATAAATATCCTACGCTATTACATTTTTTTTTTAGGATGGGGTATACAAATGTACAAGTTGGGGTTGCAAAACAAATAAAAGTCCTAATTATTACAACCATATTGAATTGCAAGAAAATGTAAATATATAGAAAATATAAGATAAAATAGTGTAAAAATAAGAAAGGAAAGCATCCTGGATCGAAGGACGTGTCTTTCGATTTCACACATTTTTCCTTCTTTCGATTGCGCCTGCAACCAGTGTTGCATCCTTCAATTCACACTCCATGTCCTTTCATTTGGGTCTGCAAATTAGTGTGTCTCGAAGTCTGTAACCTCCGATTCATACCACCTTCTTTTCTATTTGCCATTGTAAAACAGTAAGGGGCGAAGCCTAAGACTTCGATTCACAGGAAACTTTTTCTTTCGTTTGAGTTTGTACAGGTTAGTTCTAACATATACTTGGACAAAAAACAAAACAATCGAAAAGGTAAAAAATGAAAAATAAGCAAAATGTTATTTACACGCCTGAAACGAAAGGGGTGAAGTCAGGAAGGCTTACCTTGAATATGGAGTGGGTGCTTCTGGACCTTGAGTCATTACCCTAGATACTCTGGGATTCGAAGGTAAAGAAACGAGTGTTTGTGTTTCTTGTGTTAAATTCGAAAGAAAGAACAAAGTGTTGAGTTACTTCTGGATTCGAAAGAGAAAAGAAACAAGTGTTGTATTTCTTCTGGATTCGAGAGAACAAAGACAAAGGTGTGTTTTTTTTTATTCTGAGTTTGAGAGTGTGTTAAGTGTTTGATGATTTTTTTACACAACCAAAGTTTCTCCAGCTACCAAAAGCCCCCCCCCCCCCCCCCAAGATGTGTTGTGGAACATCTTATTTATAGATGAAATTGGCTGAGGTTTGGGATGGAAAACAAATGAGATTTAAACAAATTGGGTATGTTGTTTTTGTAGCTTTCGAGGTGTAGTCTTTATATGTCAATTTGGTGCAAATGTGGGAGCAGCATAGCAGGACTGCTTTGCAGTAGTTTTGGCGTGTTGTGCCCAGTGCAGCAGGTTTGTACTTGGCAGCACAAGCAGCTTGACTCCTTCAACCTTTCGTTTTGACCACATAGGTTCAACCTTCAACCAGACTCCTCTTCAGACAACAAGATATGTTCCCAACCAATATGTATCCTTCGAATGAAACATTTTCAATTCATAGAATGTGCCAGTTGTTTGTCCTTCGAATGGGACACCCAGGTATATCCTTCAATCTACCAATATATGTCCTTCGAAGGGGGCAAATGTATGTCCTTCGAATGTACCATATGCATGTCCTTCGAATGCGCCAGTTGTGTCATAATGTAGGAACTATGTGTGTTGAAGGTTTTCAAGGGTGGAATCAAAGAAAACTATTTCAAAGGGATATATTGTCCATTTGAAGCTAGTATGAAAATAGCCAATGCCCTGTGGTGTTAGCATGAGGGAAGTTCCTGCCATGTGAATTGGAACAAGCAGGAAAAAGGCCCTTGCTTCTTGAATCAAAACAAACATTGTAAGAGGCCATTACTCTGTGAATCAAAGCAAGCATGTAAGGGATCATTGCCCAATCGAAGATTGCATGTAGGAGGCCACTTGCTTTGTGGATCAAAAGTAGGCATGAAGGATGTACTGCTTGTGAATCGAAATAAGCATGCATGAGGCTAATGCTTGTGAATAAAAGGATATATATAGGAGGCTACTACTTGAATGAAGCTTGTGGACCAAAGGATGCATAAAGGGGGCCAGAGTTGGATTCGAAGTATGTTGCTTCGAAGGAAACCAAAACTCCAATCGAAGCTTTATTGTGAAAGTAGCCCTTTGTCTGATCAAAGCTTGGTATCAGGATAGCCATTATCCAAATGAAACTTGTATGCAGGAGGCCACCTCTCCAGTCAAAACCTCTAGATTGAAACAAGTTGTTTCAGAGGGGAACATTACCCAATCGAAGCTAGCATGAAGGAAGGAATTCAGTCGAAGCTAGCATGAATCGAAGCAATGCACAGTCGAAGCTAGTATGAATCGAAGCAAGCTTGCTTTTCTTCAATTTTGTCAAAAAATCAAATTTATCTGCTTTGTTCTTTCAATAATTTCCTCTTTGACTTGATGCTTGAAAATCCAATATGACCCAATTGTACTTGTGCAGTCTTGACCCAGTAGAAATTTTGTGAGAAAAATCTTGAGAAATGAGAGGGCAAATTTTGGGGTACAACAATGTTATTCAAAAGTACAAGCCCTTCCACTCAAAATTGGCTCTTGATCCTTGAAGATGAAATGGAATAGAACCTTCAAATTGAATTGTGGAATTGAGATCATTCGAAAACCATAAAAATTGAAAGAATTGTGGCCTTAGGAAGTTGATGAAATTTTCTTGAGGAATTCGCAAATGACCTATAATCATTTCAATTCTTAAATGACTTTCAAAGTATTTTCAAGCCTTACACCTTGAAACAAAGTTATAGTAGACACGTCCAAGTTTATTATGAAAAAATAATGAGCTCAAGGAGATAAAAAACTGACCAAGTTATGATCCCTTGAAGTTAAATCAAAGAATTCAATGTCTTTTCCAAAGGACTTGTAATCTTTTCCACACTTAAATGATCTTCCTCTCAAGATTAGCCTTTGACCCTTGAAGAGAAAATGTTAATGAATCCTTGAAGAGAATCGTGGCTTTGGAATCACCTCAAACTCTCAAAATTTGAGCAAGATATGGTCTTTGGAAGTCAACCAAACCCTACTCAAAAAGTACAAAAGTTACTTGTAACCTCTTTCAACTTTTAATGATTTTCTTTGCACAATTGGACATTGTAATGTGAATAAAAGTTGTTGTAGATAATGATAGGAATACATAGAAAAAAGAACCACCTCAAAATATTTAAAATTGAGAGAACTATGCACTCGTGATCATAGAATCAAGGACTTGTCCAATTAGGTCAAACTTCTTGAAATAACTTTGCATCTTTTGAACTTTCCTTGCAAACCAAGGAATGATAAATCACATGAGACCTTACAACAATGTAATTTTGAAGCACACTTAATGATGGAGCCTATATCTCAATGAAGCTTACTGAAGAAGGCATGGAAATAAACACATGAACCTATGAATCTTCTTGATGAATCCAACTATTCTCTTTGAGACAAGTTTGGTCTAAATGAAATTGATGGTTCTCCAATCATAGAATTTTTATGCTATAATCATAGCTTTGAATTCTAAATCCTTTAAGATCCATTGAAAAACCAATTGGCCCTTCCAAAACCTTGGTTAGGTAGTGAGATAGATACCATTGTGTCAACACCTACAATACAAATATTCATGGAAACATATATACATATTTTTTATGTTAGTTAAGAATCAATAACCATAAGATACACACATACAAAATACATAATTCAAGGTGCTTGGTGATCCCCCAAAGGAAAACTTATACATAGGAGCCAGTAGAAGAGGAAACCTAACCCTAATGTGTGATTTTGGTGCATTGTAATGATATGGAGTGGTGTAGGATCTTAGGGGAAGAAATCAGGGTATAACAGGATCAACATTCTCAGGCACGGGGATTTCCTGATACATTACGGGCTCTTAGTCTTGTCGCAGAGGATTGTCGAGAAGATGCAAGCAGGTGGAGGAGGGTGCGGTTATCCCGTCCCTGATGTCAAGCTCGGGGCCGCCAACATTGTTGTTGTTGCCAACATTGGAAAAATGAATATTTTGATCACCGTTGTTGACTCGGTTGGCCATTACAATCGAAAGGTTCAAGGTTGCTTTAGTCTTATATTGAAAGAAGACGGGGAAGTTGGTTTCCCACAGATGGTGCCACTGATCATACCAGATCAGGAGGGATCGTCAATGGCCCACGAACTTGAGTTGAATGACAGTTAAAAGTGAAGTGGATGGGGGTATACCTACAAGATACTCTGATGTCAAAGTAAGAATGGATAAATAAGAGTGCAAGTACAAAAGTGAGTAAGTGAATGAATACCTGACCCTCTAGTGTAATAGGGTATTTATAGCCCCAGCACTGGGCCAAAGTCCCTATTTTAGGCTGATTGAGCAGGCTCAAAATGGAACTGCCAGGACCTACATGTGTAGTGGATACCAGCATGTGGTCTCTATCTTAGGTGAACTACTCTGAACTATCAGGGAGGTGTGGACGTGGTCTTTTGGGGGTCAAGAGGACTCTGATATTCGAAGACATTGGGGGCATGCCTTACGAGGAGGGTGCGTCGTAATGACCACATGGGCGCCGCTAATCATCCTCGGTAGTCATGTGGCAAGGAGGTGTCCTTGGAGGACACGTTGGAGGATATGTCCTTGATGGGAGGGGAAGAATTTCTTCCCGACATAGATCAAGAGTAGGCTCATTCTTGTTGGGCTTCCCCTGCAGCATAGTTGGATTGGGCCCTGTATGGTGTTTGGGCTGAGTGCGGACCCAGTCCAGAAAACTTTTTTTAATAAGATTATATATATATAAAGAATTATACTAAGATCATCTCAAGAATAAGAAAACCTAAATAATGGAAACCTAACCCATTCTTTAGAAAACCAGCTCTAATACACACAAATATAAAGGAAATGTGAGTGATATCAGTCAAAGATACAGATAAGTTAGCAAAAGCATCTGCGCAACTATTCTTTTCTCTAAAAATGTGAGAAACTACAAAACTCCACTTAGAAACAAGATTTATGCCATTAAGACATTTATTCCTAATCAACCATGGTACACAATAAGGAGGATTGAAAGCTTTAACTACCGTCGTTGAATTCGTTTCCAACGAAACAAAATACCAATTTTTCTCATGAGCAAACTCAATTGCTTGCATAGCACCCGAAATTTTGGCAATGAGAGAATTAGATACTCCTAAAACAGTAGCAAAATCACCTAAAAAGAACCACCATTGTCTCTAGAAATGACCCCATAAGCCAAAGATCCAGAAGGGGATTTGGAGGCACCATCATAATTAAACTTTATCCAATTCCTTGGAGGGGGCTGCCAAAAAAACTCCAAAATATTCGATGCATGAGACGGACGGATAGTCACCTTAAACCTTTTAAGGATCTCAAAATCATGTAAAGAAAGATGAGGACCAACAACAATGGAATTATCGGCAACGGAAACAACAACCATAGTAAAAAAAGTAGAAGAATAAAAAGTAGTAGAAGTATCATTGAATATAACTAGATTTTGAGCCTTCCAAATCGAGTTGAGAGTGAAGATGGTAGCTACTTTAGAGATGACCTTACTATGAATAATACACATTGTTCCAAGAAATCTCCAAATATCTGGCCAGCCTATGATAACATAAGAGATATTGAGCATGTTCTTAACCCAACTCCAAATCTTAGAAGCAAAAAAGCACTAAAAAAGATGGGATTTCGTTTCCTCTGCCAAACCTCAAAGATCGCACCTAGAAGGGAAAGAGAATCATTTTATTTTCCATTGATCATCTGTCGGCAACTTATGATGAATTAGCCTCCACACAATGAAAGACTTACAAGGAGGATTAAACTTGTTCCATATCCATTTCCAATAATCCAAAGTAGTGCCTCTATTTCTTTTGAATTCGTAAGCTAACTTTAGAGATAATTTACCATCAGAAAAATGATGCCATCATCTCTTATCTAGAAGAATATCAGAGGGAATATATTAATTGCTAATGTGCATCTGGATCGGGAGAGGAATGTTGGTGGAGGACTTAGAAAAATCCCAAATACCATTGACCATAATGTTGCTAACAGTTTGATCATCAAGCAAAGTCTGGGTAGCATCGTCAAGACACAAAGGAAGGCCACAAACCATAAACTTATTGAGTTACCATTCCCAAGGCAGAAGAGGAATTATCAAAAATGTTACTCATTTCATTATGGCATTGCACCAAATGGAAGAGAATATGTGATGATTAATGAGTTTTTTGCTACGGGAGACTCGTTTCTGAAGGAGAATAACCCAGCTGCCCGAAGAGTTGCAAAGATCCCAAGCAAGATTCAAATTTGATACTTCATTTAAATTGAAGAGAGATCTAATACCAAGTCTGCCTTCAGCAATCGACTTACAAATGTTGTTCCACGCCATGATCACCAACTTGTTTTTAGAAGTTTCACCACTCCAAAAAAACATCCTCACTGCCCTTTCAATATCACAAAGGAACAAAAACGGACAAGCATAGATAGCCATGTTATGATTAAGCATCCCAAGGATTGTGGATTTAACTAGCTTCATCCTACCTGCAAAAGAAAGCAGCAAACCTTTCCACGAAACCAGCTTGTTTATAATTTTGTCGAAAAAAGGTTGCAAGAATAACTTCTTAGGTTTACCTTTGAAAAACGGAACCCAGAGATACAAGAAAGGAGTAAGACAAATTTGGAAACCCGAGTGAGCGCCAAGAATATTGAGACGAGAGTTGGACATGGCACCACCATAAATGCAAGATTTCCCACAATTGACCACTTGTCCCGATATTTCAGCATAATCTTTGAAAATAGTTATGAGATTTTTATATTGGAGAATTTACCTTTGTAGAAAATAAAAACATCATTTGTGTAAAGGATGTGAGAAGGGATTATGAGATTATTCAAACTGGTGATAAGGTTCAAACTATTGGAAGAAACTAACTGAAGAATCCTCATGCTAAGAAGACGTCTTCGGCCAGTCAAAACAGTAGCTGTGAGAAGTGATCGCCTTAACGAACACCACAAGAGCAACATAAGAAACCATGCAAGACTACATTAACATTCACAGACAGATGCGTTGAATGAAGAAAAAATCTCACCCAAAAGCAAAACTTTTTACTGAAACTGAAAGTGTGGAGGACTTTGATAAGAAAATCCCAGTTAAGAATATTAAAAGCTTTCTTAATTTCCATTTTAAGATCCAAATTGCCACACCATGCTTTAGAATCCAACAAACTAACCGCTTTTGAAGCTAAGCCAATACAATCATGAATTTGTCTGCCATGAATAAAACCTCGCTGCTCTTAGGAAACCAAAACGACATCAAGGTTACAATCCTATCTGCAATAATATTAGAAATCAACTTAAACTTGAAGTTAGAAATGGTAATTGATGAAACGGATCTAAAGAATTAACACCCTTGATTTTAGGAATAAGCACTATGGAGTTCGAATTGAACCCAGGAAAAATCCAACCTGTGAGAAAAAAATCCAAAACAAAACTCAAGATGTCCACCTTGATGATATCCCAATAGGTTTGATTAAAAAAAACCTGAAATCATCCAGACTCGATGCACCATCTTTGTTCAAAATAAAAACAACAGAAGAAATCTCATCCAAAGAAGGCAACTTCGTGAGAATGACGTTCATATTGTCATCAACCAGTAAAGGGATGGTATCATCCACCATGCTCATATCCTGCAAAATAAAAGAGTTAGTACAAAACAACATTTGAAAGTAATTCAATGTGCAATCAGTTATCTCTTTGGGGTCTGAAATCACCCTATCATTGTGCATAAGCAATGAGATAGGCTTCAGCTTGTGCTTGATTTTAGTGACACGATGGAAGTAGGCAGTATTACCGTCTCCCTCCAAATTCCATTTCTCCCTCCAAAAGTACTCCTTCATATCTAAGGCAACCAAAAGGGAGTTTTGAGATGAGATTTCCTGTTGTTTGAGATTGTCATTATAACCCTCAAGTTGGATTTGAAGTTTGATTTTACCAAAAATCTCTTCTGCACTTTTAACATTATTGGAAACATTTCCGAAGGTGTTTTTATTCCACTCTCTAAGCTTTTTTTTCAACATTTGAAGCTTCTTTCACATAACAAACATATGATAACCAACAACATCTTGAGCCCAAATCGTTTCAATCAACATTCTATAATCTATGTGAAGAGACCATGTTTTAACGAATTTGAACTGAGATATAACACAAACCGCATTAATATGGAATTCAAACAGCAAGAGATAGTGATCAGGGCTAACTTTGGAGAGGGTAGAAACCGAATTTTGATTGCAAACATCGAACCAAATTTTATTCTCGATGCACTTGTCAAGTCGTCTCTCTATGGTGAAGGGAAAATCTCTTTTATTTGACCATGTAAATCTGGCGCCAGAAGTGGGAATGTGGATGGGATTATAAGCATCCGACTAGTTCTTAAAATCAGGCACAGGGCTTCGAGCATGATTATTTCTACCACTATGTTCATGCCCACCTACAATAGCACTGAAATCCCCGATAAAAGTCCATGGAAGAGGATCTAAAGATTGAAGATTGTTGAGATCTAACCAAAGCTTGCTTCGTTTGATAAGGTTAGTGGAGGCATAAACTCTAGCACATGCCAATAAATAATTGTCCAAAAAAAATTAAAAAGCAACAAATTGATCAGAAGAAGAAATGATGGTAAGGGAAAATCCATATTGAATAAGCACCACAAAGAAGGCAAGTTCTTATTATTGAAGGCAAAGAGCTTAAATCCTAAACGATGAAACCAATTATTTGGAAACTTTGAGAAATCTATTTTGGGTTCCGCAATGAAAATGAAATCAGGATGATGCAACTTAATGAGTCTTTTAATGGCTAATCTATAAGGACCATTAGTCACACCTCTAATATTCCAATAGAGGCATTTCATAATGAAAGTTGTTTAAGTCCTGCTTAGGACTTGGTATTATATTGTTGCTTTTTTTCCTGGAAGTCTGCTTCTTCTTGAGATTGGAGATCGCGGAAGTAAAGAAACCTTCATTTGGAATAGGCTTCTCACCTAATTCTGATAAGTTAGCCCATGAATTATTGAGAAAAATAACATCCACGATAGGAACTTCAACACCATTAGAAACTTGAGTAGCACCCACAAGCGTGGACAACTGAGAATCTGATTCTGAAATCGATTATGAAACAAAATTAAGAGGGTTGTGATGGATCAAGCTCGATTCCACATTAGGAATATTTAGATTCGCATCAGGTGAGACCTCCAATAAAGGAGTATCGTCCCTACTTTCACCATAATTAGGATTTTGATTGACCTCTTCAATGATAGGCATCAAAAGGTCTATCTGGGGTTTCAAAGGTGGCTTTTGCACATAAGAAAATTTAGGGTTTGAATCGAATGACTTGTGGTTTGTTTCAAGAACTTGCAATTTCGCACATTATGCCAAGTTCTCTTGTGGGAGAAGAATGTTGTTAGAACATAGTTTGGTTCTACAACCCTCAGTTAGAGTTTTGATGATAACAAAATACAAGATTAAATAAATTGTAAGATTTACATAAGACATATATGCTACTTAAAATTATGTTTTGTATTTACAGAAACTCTGATGGAATCAGCATCAGAAGATATGTCAGCATCAGAAGATGAAATAACATGTGCTATTCGTTGAAGCCTGATGAACAGAATCTGCGCAAATAAATACTCTGACTCTGATCAAGATCCTAACTAAGTCATCAACACTCAGAAGCGTCAGCAGAAAGCAAAGAACATTTTGATTACAATAAGCAGAGAAGACTCTGAAGTGTCAACGTTACTAAGCATTCAAGACTGATTTATTACCAACGACTTTATTCCAAGACAAAGATCTCCTCAAAAAGGAAAGAACGTTATTATCATTGAAATGGATTTATGGACAACCAATGTATCTCTTCTGTGGCTATTTAAACAAGACTGTGTGAGAAAAGAAAAGGTTAATACTCTTTACGCACGCACGCATACGAAAACTCTCTCACTCAAATTGCTAAAGCTTTCAACCACGCCTACTCAATAGCATTAGCAGTCTAGTTCATTATAAGCTTAATATTGTATATTATCACAGTGGTGATATATAGTTTTATTAGAAAACATCAAACACACTTTTGTTCATTTATCTGTAAGAGAATTTCCTTGAGATAAACCGGTCTGTGGTTATACTCAAGAAGGCTTTAACAGTTGTTAAAGCAGTTGTGTATTCAGTTGAATATAGTGGATTAAGACCTCGTTGGAGAGAGGCGAAATCACCTTGACGGGTGGACTGGAGTAGTTTGAGATCAAACAAACCAGGATAAAAATACAGTGTTGTCTGCATTTGATTTTAAGTTTTACAATTCAACCCCTCTTCTTGTGTTTTTCACATCTTTAATTGGCATCAGAGCGCCTGGTTCTGAGCTTATAACACTTAACTGTGTCAGTACAAGATCCAGCGTCAGAAAAACACAATGGCAGGACCACATCAAAACATCAGCAATGACAACAATGAAGAAAGAGACAGATTCAGTGGCAAACCTCCAGTCTTTGATGGAGAGAACTTTGACTACTAGAAAGACAGAATTGAAAGCTTCTTTCTAGTCCATGATGCTAATCTGTGGGACATGGTGACTGATGGATACACGCACCCAGTGGATGGAAGTGGTCAGAAGATTGACAGGAAAGCAATGTTTGATCAACAAAAGCGTGATTTCAGAAATCATCACAAGGCCAGAACAATTCTTCTCAGTGCCATCTCCTATTCAGAATATGAAAAGATATCAAACAGAGACACTGCAAAGAATATGTTTGACTCTCTGAGAATGACGCATGAAGGCAACATTCAAGTTAAAGAAACCAAAGCTCTTGCGCTCATTCAGAAGTACGAGGCTTTCAAGATGGAAGAAAGTGAATCAATAGAAACGATGTTCTCAAGATTTCAAATTCTGGTTGCTGGTCTCAAAGTTCTTGACAAAGGGTATTCCACTACTGATCATGTTAAGAAGATCATTAGAAGCTTGCCAAAGTAGTGGAGGCCAATGGTCACAGCACTGAAGCTAGCTAAGGATCTCAACAAAATCTCTCTGGAGGAACTTGTCAGCTCCCTCAGAAGTCACGAGATAGAGCTAGAAGCAGATGAACCACAAAATCAAGGTAAGCCATTAGCTTTAAAATCTAACAGAAAATCCGACTCCAATGTTTTGCAGGCTGTTGAAGAAACCTATGATGGGTCCTCATCAGAAGAAAATGAACTATATCTCCTCTCCAGAAGGGTGAACCAACTATGGAAGCAGAGGCAAAGAAAGTTCAGTAATCCCAGAAGATCAGAATGAATCTTCCACCAGATATATTATGTTAGGACTCTAAAGCACAAAAGTGTATTATGTTAGGATACTCTGAATGCTCAAGAGGGTATAGAGTATACAATACAGAAACACAGATTGTGGAAGAATCAATCAGTGTTCGTTTTGATGATAAGCTTGACTCTCAAAAGTCAAAGCAGAATGAAGTATTTGCAGGTATGGAAGTTGAATTCACATGTACTGAAGACAAGTCATCAGAAGCTCTTAACAGAGACACTCCCTCAACATCAGAAAGAGGCACTGCAAGCAATCCAGCACCTTCTGTTGATCAACTTCAGAAAAGACTATCCAGAAGCAGCTTGGATCACCCAGAAGAAACAATCTTAGGAAGAAAGGAAGATCCAATCAGAACAAGATCTAGCTTCAGAAACTCTGAAGAATCCCTCATGGGACTTGTTTCTCTAATTGAACCATCATCAATTGATGAAGCACTTCTGGACAATGACTGGATTCTAGCAATGCAAGAAGAGCTGAATCAATTCACAAGAAATGACGTATGGGATCTAGTTCCCAAACCAAAAGGATCCAACGTCATTGGAACAAAATGGGTGTTCAAAAACAAACTGAATAAACAAGGTGAAGTCATCAGAAACAAAGCACGATTGGTAGCGCAAGGTTATAGTCAGCAAGAGGGGATAGACTATACAGAAACCTTTGCTCCAGTCGCCAGGTTAGAATCTATCATACTTTTAATTTCATTTGTTGTAAATAAAGGCATCACTCTGTATCAGATGGATGTTAAGAGTGCATTCTTAAATGGCTATATAGAAGAAGAGGTATATGTGCACCAACCCCCTGGTTTTGAAAGTTCAAAAAATCCAGAATATGTTTTCAAACTAAAGAAGTCACTGTATGGTCTGAAACAAGCTCCCAGAGCTTGGTATGAAAGACTGAGTAACTTCCTGTTAGAAAAGTAATTCACCAGAGGGAAAGTGGACACAACCTTATTCTGTAAGACAGTTAAGAATGACATTTTAGTATGTCAGATTTATGTTGATGATATCATATTTGGATCTACTAAACCTTCTCTGGGAAGAAAGTTTGCTAAGTGTATGCAGGCAGAATTTGAGATGAGCCTAATGGGGGAACTGAAATTCTTTCTGGGCATTCAGATCAATCAAACCCCAGAAGGAACTTACATTCATCAGAGCAAATATGTCAGAGAACTTCTGAAGAAATTTGATCTCTCAGAATGTAATCCATCAAAGATTCCAATGCATCCCACGTGCATTCTGGAAAGAGAAGAGGTAAGCAAAAAGGTAGAACAGAAGGTCTACAGAGGTATGATTGGTTCTCTTCTTTATCTGACAGCCTCAAGGCCTGATATTTTATTCAGTGTATGCATTTGTGCTAGATTCCAATCAGATCCTAGAGAATCTCACTTAACAGCAGTTAAGCGAATTTTCAAGTATCTGAAAGGTACTACTAATCTGGGTTTGTTTTATAGAAAATCAAGTGATTACAGCTTAGTAGGATACTATGATGCTGATTTTGCTGGAGACAGAGTAGAGCGTAAAAGCACTTCTGGAAGCTGCCAGTTTCTGGGAGAAAATCTGATCTCATGGTCCAGCAAAAGACAATCCACAATTTCTCTATCAACAGCAGAAGCTGAATACATAGCAGCAGCTGGATGCAGTACACAAATGCTCTGGATGAAAAGTTAACTTGAGGACTTCCAGATATTTGAGAGTAACATTCCTATCTTCTGTGACAATACTTCTGCTATTTGCTGAAGTAAAAATCCAATTTTGCATTCTAGGGCTAAGCATATAGAAATAAAACATCATTTTATTAGGGACTATATTCAGAAAGGGATTTTAAATTTAAAATTTATTAACACAGACCATCAATGGGATGATATTTTTACAAAACCACTTTCTGAAGATAGGTTCAACTTCATTCTGAAACATCTCAGCATGAAGCTCTGCCCAGAATAAATTTGTTTTAACTTTATATATTAACCTTTAGAATTTTGTTTATTTTCTGTGAACTACTGATCAATCTTCCTTCAGAACTTTAGAAGTGCAGATTGTATCAGAATCTATCCATGAAAATCTGAGCGCTTCAGTTCAAGGATAGAAGTGTTGTTCACTCAAGCAAACAAGTGTCATTCAGTCATCAGCCATTTTCTGAGGCTGAACACGCGTTCACGTTTCTGAAAAGGCAAAGCGCTGATTGGATGCATTGAGACACATGTCATGGGTAACCGTTCCAAATATCTTTCTGAATCCCCTAAAATCAGCTATCATTAATTGCTAATAATCATTATTAATTTCTCTCTCTTAAACGTTTATGTTTTCAAAAACTTTTTAGAAATCTATTTAAACACTTCACACCATTCACACACTTTTACCGTCACTTTCGTTTTCTATCAATATTTCGGTTTTTAATATATACGCTTTTTTAGCTCTGATCATTTTAACTCTGATTATTTGTGCTTTTTGATAACTGACAAAAAAGGGGAGAAAGAATGATATTTTTCAATAACGGATTACTGAGACATAAGTCTCAAACATTCTAACATTCTGATCTATTTGAATCTTTTTCTGAAAAGCTTACAGGTACAAGATCTGATGAACTCTGATAAAGTAAAGTTCTGATGCTCAAGGTCTCATGGAATTAAAGGGAAGTAACCAACTCAGGGGGAGTTTTTCTCTTCGTTACTCTGATACCTTTTATTCCTTATCTTCTTATCTCTGATAACTTTTATTCGTTATTTATTTATCTCTGATACCTTTTATTCTTTAATTTTAATTGGAAAAAAATTCCGGTTTTTGTCATCATCAAAAAGGGGGAGATTGTTAGAACATAGTTTGATTCTATAACCCTCAGTTAGAGTTTTGATGATAACAAAATACAAGATTAAATAAATTGTAAGATTTACATAAGACATATATGCTACTTAAAATTATGTTTTGTATTTACAGAAACTCTGATGGAATCAGCATCAGAATATCAGTATCAACATCAGCATCAGAAGATATGTCAGCATCAGAAGATGAAATAACATGTTCTATTTGCTGAAGCCTGATGAACAGAATCTGCGCATATAAATACTTTGACTCTGATCAAGATCCTAACTAAGTCATCAGCACTCAGAAGCGTCAGCAGAAAGCAAAGAACATTCTGATTACAATAAGCAGAGAAGACTCTGAAGTGTCAACGTTACTAAGCATTCAAGACTGATTTATTACCAACGGCTTTATTCCAAGACAAAGACCTTCTCAAAAAGGAAAGAACGTTATTAGCATTGAAATGGATTTATGGACAACCAACGTATCTCTTCCATGGCTATTTAAACAAGACTGTGTGAGAAAAGAAAAGGTTAATACTTTTTACGCACGCACGCATACGAAAACTCTCTCACTCAAATTGCTAAAGCTTTCAACCACGCCTACTCAATAGCATTAGCAGTCTAGTTCATTATAAGCTTAATATTGTGTATTATCACAGTGGTGATATATAGTTTTATTAGAAAACATCAAACACACTTTTGTTCATTTATCTGTAAGAGAATTTCCTTGAGATAAACCGGTCTGTGGTTAGACTCAAGAAGGCTTTAATAGTTGTTAAAGCAGTTGTGTATTCAGTTGAATATAGTGGATTAAGACCTTGTTGGAGAGAGGCGAAATCACCTTGACGGGTGGACTGGAGTAGTTTGAGATCAAACGAACCAGGATAAAAATACAGTGTTGTCTGCATTTGATTTTAAGTTTTACAATTCAACTCCCCTTCTTGTGTTTTTCACATCTTCAATTGGCATCAGAGCGCCTGGTTCTGAGCTTATAACACTTAACTATGTCAGTACAAGATCCAGCGTCAGAAAAACACAATGGCAGGACCACATCAAAACATCAGCAATGACAACAATGAAGAAAGAGACAGATTCAGTGGCAAACCTCCAGTCTTTGATGGAGAGAACTTTGACTACTAGAAAGACAGAATTGAAAGCTTCTTTCTAGCCCATGATGCTGATCTGTGGGACATGGTGACTGATGGATACACGCACCCAGTGGATGGAAGTGGTCAGAAGATTGACAGGAAAGCAATGTCTGATCAGCAAAAGCGTGATTTCAGAAATCATCACAAGGCCAGAACAATTCTTCTTAGTGCCATCTCCTATTCAGAATATGAAAAGATATCAAACAGAGACACTGCAAAGAATATGTTTGACTCTCTGAGAATGACGCATGAAGGCAACACTCAAGTCAAAGAAACCAAAGCTCTTCCGCTCATTTAGAATTACGAGGCATTCAAGATGGAAGAAAGTGAATCAATAGAAACGATGTTCTCAAGATTTCAAATTCTGGTTGCTGGTCTCAAAGTTCTTGACAAAGGGTATTCCACTGCTGATCATGTTAAGAAGATCATCAGAAGCTTGCCAAAACAGTGGAGGCCAATGGTCACAGCGCTGAAGCTAGCTAAGGATCTCAACAAAATCTCTCTGGAGGAACTTGTCAGCTCCCTCAGAAGTCACGAGATAGAGCTAGAAGTAGATGAACCTCAAAAGCAAGGTAAGCCATTAGCTTTAAAATCTAACAGAAAATCTGACTCCAAAGTTTTGCAGGCTGTTGAAGAAACCTCTGATGGGTCCTCATCAGAAGAAGATGAACTATCTCTCCTCTCTAGAAGGGTGAACCAACTATGGAAGCAGAGGCAAAGAAAGTTCAGGAATCCCAGAAGATCAGAAAATCAGAATGAATCTTCCTCCATATACAGAAGGTCAGAATCCTCCTCTGGACACAGAAGATCTGAAGGCTCTTCAGGAAGCAGAAAGCCAAACAACAAAGACATCATCTACTATGAATGTAACGAGCAAGGACACTACAAGAGTGATTGCCCAAAGCTTCGGAGGGAAAAGCCCAAAAAGAAGTTTGGAAAGGAAAAGAAGAAAAGTCTCATGGCTACATGGGATGACTCTGACACATCTGAAGCTGACTTAGAATCAGATGATGAGAGAGCAAACATAGCTCTCATGGCAAACATAACAGAAGACAGTGAAGCTTCTAAATCAGACTCTGAATCAGACACAGAAGAGGTATTCCCTGACTTTGCTATTAACTTTACTAAGGATGAACTAGCTGAAAGCCTTAATGAAATTCTAGAAAGATATCAGCAGATCAGAGTCAAATTCAGAACCCTGAAAAGGAATCTTGCTTCTGACTCTGATAAAACTGAGAGTCTCAAATTTGAGAATTCTGAGTTGAAAGATAAAGTTTCAAAATTAGAAAATCTATTGCAAAACTCTCAGAAGGAAACAATTCCTGAAACTCCCAGCAGTGCTGATGAGATCATCAAGAAGTATGATCACAGCTTTCAGAAGTTTCTAGCTAAAAACATAGATAGAAGCAAAATGGCTTCAATGATCTATGGAGTTAGCAGAAATGGCAGAAAAGGAATAGGATACCAAGGTAAGGTACCTACACCAAAGAATGCCATGGATTTAGTTATAAAACGAACTCCACTTAATTCACACTTTGTATATGGGCACACACACAACATCAAATATACTAGTAGTAATTATTCTGTCAAACCAAAATTCAACCAGAGTTTTGGTAAAACTAACAAATCAGGACCCAAGAAAATATAGGTACCTAAGGATAAAATAATACATATGGCAGATGTCTTTAGGAGCAAAGCAAAAACACCAGTCATGGTACCTAGACTCTGGCTGCTCACGACACATGACGGGAAGAAGGCATATGTTCCAAAGCCTGGAACTTAAGCCTGGAGGCCACATAGGCTTTGGAGGCAATCAAAGGGGAAAGATCATTGGCTCTGGAACAGTAGGTAATGGAAATCTTCCCTCTATAAGTAATGTTTTATTAGTAGATGGATTAATGCATAATCTGTTATCCATAAGTCAATTAAGTGATAACGGTTATGATATAATCTTTAATCAAAATTCATGCAAAGTTGTTAGTCAGAAAGATGGGACTATCCTATTTAATGGAAAGAGGAGAAACAACATTTATAAAATAAAACTTTCTGAACTGAAAAGTCAGAATGTAAAGTGTCTTCTGTCTGTTAACAACGAGCAATAGATCTGGCACAGAAGATTGGGGCATGTTAGTATGAGAAGAATATCTCAGATTAACAAACTCAATCTGGTCAGAGGACTTCCTAACCTGAAGTTCAATTCAGATGCTCTGTTTGAAGCATGTCAAAAAGGCAAGTTTGCAAAACCAGCTTTCAAATCTAAAAACGTTGTTTCCACCTCTAAGACATTAGAACTTCTGCACATTGACTTATTTGGACCAGTTAAAACTGCTTCAGTCAGAGGCAAGAAGTATGGGTTAGTAATCGTAGATGACTATAGCATATGGACATGGGTAAAGTTCTTAAGACATAAGGACGAGTCACACTCTGTGTTTGTCACCTTCTGCAACCAAGTTCAGAATGAAAAGGATCTTAGAATCGTCAAAGTCAGAAGTGATCATGGTGGAGAGTTTGAAAACAAAGATTTTGAATCATTTTTTAATGACAAAGGCATTCTGCATGATTTCTCTTGTCCTAGAACTCCCCAGCAAAATGGAGTTGTAGAACGAAAGAACAGAACATTGCAAGAAATGGCCAGAACCATGATCAACGAGACTAACGTTGCTAAGATCTTCTGGGCAGAGGCAATAAACACAGCGTGTTACATTCAGAATAGAATCTCCATAAGACCTATTCTGGAAAAGACTCCATATGAATTGTGGAAGAACAGAAAGCCCAACATTTCATATTTTCATCCATTTGAATGTACTTGTTTTATTTTAAATACAAAAAATTATTTGAACAAGTTTGACTCTAAATCACAAAAGTGTATTATTTTAGGATACTCTGAACGCTCAAGAGGGTATAGAGTATACAATACAGAAACACAGATTGTGGAAGAATCAATCAGTGTTCATTTTGATGATAAGCTTGACTCTCAAAAGTCAAAGCAGAATGAAGTATTTGCAGGTATGGAAGTTGAATTCACAGGTACTGAAGACAAGTCATCAGAAGCTCTTAACAGAGACACTCCCTCAACATCAGAAAGAGGCACTGCAAGCAATCCAGCACCTTCTGTTGATCAACTTCAGAAAAGACTATCCAGAAGCAGCTTGGATCACCCAGAAGAAACAATCTTAGGAAGAAGGGAAGATCCAATCAGAACAAGATCTAGCTTCAGAAACTCTGAAGAATCCCTCATGGGACTTGTTTCTCTAATTGAACCATCATCAATTGATGAAGCACTTCTGGACAATGACTGGATTCTAGCAATGCAAGAAGAGCTGAATCAATTCACAAGAAATGACGTATGGGATCTAGTTCCCAAACCAAAAGGATCCAACGTCATTGGAACAAAATGGGTGTTCAGAAACAAACTGAATGAACAAGGTGAAGTCATCAGAAACAAAGCACGATTGGTAGTGCAAGGTTATAGTCAGCAAGAGGGGATAGACTATACATAAACCTTTGCTCCAGTCGCCAGGTTAGAATCTATCATACTTTTAATTTCATTTGCTGTAAATAAAGGCATCACTCTGTATCAGATGGATGTTAAGAGTGCATTCTTAAATGGATATATAGAAGAAGAGGTATATGTGCACCAACCCCCTGGTTTTGAAAGTTCAAAAAATCCAGAATATGTTTTCAAACTAAAGAAGTCACTGTATGGTCTGAAACAAGCTCCCAGAGCTTGGTATGAATGACTGAGTAACTTCCTGTTAGAAAAGGAATTCATCAGAGGGGAAGTGGACACAACCTTATTTTGTAAGACAGTTAAGAATGACATTTTAGTATGTCAGATTTATGTTGATGATATCATATTTGGATCTAATAAACCTTCTCTGGGAAGAAAGTTTGCTAAGTGTATGCAGACAGAATTTGAGATGAGCCTAATGGGGGAACTGAAATTCTTTCTAGGCATTCAGATCAATCAAACCCCAGAAGGAACTTACATTCATCAGAGCAAATATGTCAGAGAACTTCTGAAGAAATTTGATCTCTCAGAATGTAAGCCATCAAAGATTCCAATGCATCCCACGTGCATTCTGGAAAGAGAAGAGGTAAGCAAAAAGATAGAACAGAAGGTCTATAGAGGTATGATTGGTTCTCTTCTTTATCTGACAGCCTCAAGGCCTGATATTTTATTTAGTGTATGCATTTGTGCTAGATTCCAATCAGATCCTAGAGAATCTCACTTAACAGCAGTTAAGCGAATTTTCAAGTATCTTAAAGGTACTACTAATCTGGGTTTGTTTTATAGAAAATCAAGTGATTACAGCTTAGTAGGATACTATGATACTAATTTTGCTGGAGACAGAGTAGAGCGTAAAAGCACTTCTGGAAGCTGCCAGTTTTTGGGAGAAAATCTGATCTCATGGTCCAGCAAAAGACAATCCATAATTTCTCTATCAACAGCAGAAGCTGAATACATAGCAGCAGCTGGATGCAGCACACAAATGCTCTGGATGAAAAGTCAACTTGAGGACTTCCATATATTTGAGAGTAATATTCCTATTTTCTGTGACAATACTTCTGCTATTTGCTTAAGTAAAAATCCAATTTTGCATTCTAGGGCTAAGCATATAGAAATAAAACATCATTTTATTAGGGACTATATTCAGAAAGGGATTTTAAATTTAAAATTTATTAACACAGACCATCAATGGGCTGATATTTTTACAAAACCACTTTCTGAAGATAGGTTTAACTTCATTCTGAAACATCTCAGCATGAAGCTCTGCCCAGAATAAGATTGTTTTAATTTTATATATTAACCTTCAGAATTTTGTTTATTTTCTGTGAACTACTGATCAATCTTCCTTCAGAACTTTAGAAGTGCAGATTGTATCAGAATCTATCCATGAAAATCTGAGCGCTTCAGTTCAAGGATAGAAGTGCTGTTCACTCAAGCAAACAAGTGTCATTCAGTCATCAGCCATTTTTTCAGGATGAACACGCGTTCACGTTTCTGAAAAGGCAAAGCGCTGATTAGATGCATTGAAACACATGTCATGGGTAACCGTTCCAAATATCTTTCTGAATCTCCTAAAATCAGTTATCATTAATTGCTAATAATCATTATTAATTTCTTTCTCTTAAACGTTTATGTTTTCAAAAACTTTTTAGAAATCTATTTAAACACTTCACACCATTCACACACTTTTACCGTCACTTTCGTTTTCTCTCAATATTTCTGTTTTTAATATAAACGTTTTTTTAGCTCTGATCATTTTAACTCTGATTATTTGTGCTTTTTGATAACTGACAAAAAGGGGGAGAAAGAATGATATTTTTCAATAACGGATTACTGAGACATAAGTCTCAAACATTCTAACATTCTGATCTATTTGAATCTTTTTTCTGAAAAGCTTACAGGTACAAGAATCTGATGAATCTGATGAACTCTGATAAAGTATAGTTCTGATGCTCAAGGTCTCATGGAATTAAAGGGAAGTAACCAACTCAGGGGGAGTTTTTCTTTTCGTTACTCTGATACCTTTTATTCCTTATCTTCTTATCTCTGATAACTTTTATTCGTTATTTATTTATCTCTGATACCTTTTATTCTTTAATTTTAATTGGAAAAAACATCCGGTTTTTGTCATCATCAAAAAGGGGGAGATTGTTAGAACATAGTTTGATTCTACAACCCTCAGTTAGAGTTTTGATGATAACAAAATACAAGATTAAATAAATTGTAAGATTTACATAAGACATATATGCTACTTAAAATTATGTTTTGTATTTACAGAAACTCTGATGGAATCAGCATCAGAATATCAGTATCAACATCAGCATCAGAAGATATGTCAGCATCAGAAGATGAAATAACATGTGCTATTCGTTGAAGCCTGATGAACAGAATCTGGGCATATAAATACTCTGACTCTTATCAAGATCCTAACTAAGTCATCAGCACTAAGAAGCGTCAGCAGAAAGCAAAGAACATTCTGATTACAATAAGCAGAGAAGACTCTGAAGTGTCAATGTTACTAAGCATTCAAGACTGATTTATTACCAACGGCTTTATTCCAAGACAAAGGTCTTCTCAAAAAGGAAAGAACGTTATTAGCATTGAAATGGATTTATGGACAACCAACGTATCTCTTCCGTGGCTATTTAAACAAGACTGTGTGAGAAAAGTAAAGGTTAATACTCTTTACGCACGCACGCATACGAAAACTCTCTCACTCAAATTGCTAAAGCTTTCAACCACGCCTACTCAATAGCATTAGAAGTCTAGTTCATTATAAGCTTAATATTGTGTATTATCACAGTGGTGATATATAGTTTTATTAGAAAACATCAAACACACTTTTGTTCATTTATCTGTAAGAGAATTTCCTTGAGATAAACCGGTTTGTGGTTAGACTCAAGAAGGCTTTAACAGTTGTTAAAGAAGTTGTGTATTCAGTTGAATATAGTGGATTAATACCTCGTTGGAGAGAGGAGAAATCACCTTGACGGGTGGACTGGAGTAGTTTGAGATCAAACGAACCAGGATAAAAATACAGTGTTGTCTACATTTGATTTTAAGTTTTACAATTCAACCCCCCTTCTTGTGTTTTTCACATCTTCAAATGTTGGATTAAAATATCCAGCGTCAACCTTAGGGATTCAAAGGGCTTAACATCCCACCCATGGGCGCTTAGTAAACTAGGTGCAGCCTCTGAAAATGCTCGTACTATATGGAAATAAAGTTGCACCTTGGCTACAAGCAATTGCTTTTAGCTCAGTGGTAAGCGCTTGATCCTACAATTGGCATCAGAGCGCCTGGTTCTGAGCTTATAACACTTAACCGTGTCAGTACAAGATCCAGCGTCAGAAAAACACAATGGCAGGACCAAATCAAAACATCAACAATGACAACAATGAAGAAAGAGACAGATTCAGTGGCAAACCTCTAGTCTTTGATGGAGAGAACTTTGACTACTGGAAAGACAGAATTGAGAGTTTCTTTCTGGCCCATGATGTTGATCTGTGGGACATGGTGACTGATGGATACACGCACCCAGTGGATGGAAGTGGTCAGAAGGTTGACATAAAAATAATGTCTGATCAGCAAAAGCGTGAGTTCAGAAATCATCACAAGGCCAGAACAATTCTTCTCAGCGCCATCTCTTATTCAGAATATGAAAAGATATCAAACAGAGACACTGCAAAGAATATGTTTGACTCTCTGAGAATGACGCATGAAGGCAACATTCAAGTCAAAGAAACCAAAGCCCTTGCACTCATTCAGAAGTATGAGGCATTCAAGATGGAAGATAGTGAATCAATATAAACTATGTTTTTAAGATTTAAAATTCTTGTTGCTGGTCTAAAAGTTCTTGACAAAGGGTATTCTACTGCTGATCACGTTAAGAAGATCATCAGAAGCTTGCCAAAACAATGGAGGCCAATGGTCACAGCGCTTAAGCTAGCCAAGGATCTCAACAAAATCTCTCTGGAGGAACTTGTCAGCTCCCTCAGAAGTCACGAGATAGAGCTAGAAGCAGATGAACCTCAAAAGCAAGGTAAGCCATTAGCTTTAAAATCTAACAGAAAATCTGACTCCAAAGTTTTGCAGGCTGTGGAAGAAACCTCTGATGGGTCCTCATCAGAAGAAGATGAACTATCTCTCCTCTCCAGAAGGGTGAACCAATTGTGGAAGCAGAGGCAAAGGAAGTTCAGGAATCCCAGAAGATCAGAAAATCAGAATAAATCCTTCTCCAGATACAGAAGGTCAGAATCCTCCTTTGGACACAGAAGATCTGAAGTCTCTTCAGGAAACAGAAAGCCAAACAACAAAGATATCATCTGCTATGAATGTAACGAGCAAGGGCACTACAAAAGTGATTGCCCAAAGCTTCATAAGGAAAAGCCCAAAAAGAAGCTTGGCAAGGGAAAGAAGAAAAGTCTCATGGCTACATGGGATGATTCTAACACATCTGAAGCTGACTCAGAATCAGATGATGAAAGAGCAAACATGGCTCTCATGGCAAACATAACAGAAGACAGTGAAGCTTCTGAGTCAGAATCTGAATCAGATACAGAAGTGGTATTCCCTGACTTTACTATAAACTTTACTAAGGCTGAACTAGATGAAAACCTTAATGAAATCCTGGAAAGATATCAGCAGATTAGAGTCAAATTCAGAAACCTGAAAAGGAATCTTGCTTCTGACTCTGATAAGACTGAGAGTCTCAAATTGGAGAATTCTGAGTTAAAAGATAAAATTTCAAAATTATAAAACCAATTGCAAAACTCTCAGAAGGAAACAATCCCTGAAACTCCCAGCAATGCTGATGAGATCATCAAGGAGTATGATCACAGCTTTCAGAAGTTTCTAGCTAAAAACATAGACAGAAGCAAAATGGCTTCAATGATCTATGGAGTTAGCAGAAATGGCAGAAAAGGGATAGGATATCAAGGTAAGGTACCTACACCAAAAAATGCCATGGATTTAGTTATAAAACGTACTCCACTTGATTCACACTTTATATATGGGCACACACATGACATAAAATATACAAGTAGTGATTACTCTGTCAAACCAAAATTCAACCAGAGTTTTGGTAAAACTAACAACTCAGGACCCAAGAAAATGTGGGTACCTAAGGATAAAATAATACATGTGGCAGATATCTTTAGCAGCAAAGCAAAAACACCAATCATGGTACCTGGACTCTGGCTGCTCACGACACGTGACGGGAAGAAGGCATATGTTCCAAAGCCTGGAACTTAAGCTTGGAGGCCACGTAGGTTTTGGAGGCAATCAGAGAGGAAAGATCATTGGCTCTGGAACAGTAGGTAATGGAAATCTTCCCTCTATAAGTAATGTTTTACTAGTTGATGGATTAATTCATAATCTGTTATTCATAAGTCAATTAAGTGATAACGGTTATGATATAATCTTCAATCAAAATTCATGAAAAGTTCTTAGTCAAAAAGATGGGACTATCCTATTTAATGGAAAGAGGAAAAACAACATTTATAAAATAAAACTTTCTGAACTAAAAAGTCAGAATGTAAAATGTCTATTTTCTGTTAACAACGAGCAATGGATCTGGCACAGAAGATTGGGACATGTTAGTATGAGAAGAATATCTCAGATTTACAAAATCAATCTGGTAAGAGGACTTCCTAACCTGAAGTTCAATTCAGATGCTCTGTGTGAAGCATGTCAGAAAGGCAAATTTGCAAAACCAGCTTTCAAATCCAAAAACGTTGTTTCCACCTCCAAGCCATTAGAACTTCTGCACATTGACTTATTTGGACCAGTGAAAACTGCTTCAGTCAGTGGCAAGAAGTATGGGTTAGTAATCGTAGATGACTATAGCAGATGGACATGGGTAAAGTTCTTAAGGCACAAGGACGAGTCACACTCTGTGTTTGTTACCTTCTGCAACCAAGTTCAGAATGAAAAGGATCTTAGAATCGTCAAAGTCAGAAGTGATCATGGTGGAGAATTTGAAAACAAAGATTTTGAGTCATTCTTTAATGACAAAGGCATTCTGTATGATTTCTCTTGTCCTAGAACTCCTCAGCAAAATGGAGTTGTAGAACGAAAGAACAGAACATTGCAAGAAATGGCCAGAACCATGATCAACGAGACTAACGTTGCTAAGATCTTCTGGGCAGAGGCAATAAACACAGCGTGTTACATTCAGAATAGAATCTCCATAAGACCTATTCTGGAAAAGACTCCATATGAATTGTGGAAAAACAGAAAGCCCAACATTTCCTATTTTCACCCATTTGGTTATACATGTTTTATTCTGAATACAAAAAATTATTTGAACAAGTTTGACTCTAAAGCACAAAAGTGTATTATGTTAGGATATTCTGAACGCTCAAAAGGGTACAGAGTATACAATACAGAAACACAGATTATGGAAGAGTCAATCAGTGTTTATTTTGATGATAAGCTTGACTCTCAAAAGTCAAAGCAGAATGAATTCCTTGCATGTATGGAAGTTGAACTCACACGTACTGAAGACAAGTCATCAGAAGCTCTCAACAGAGACACTCCCTCAACATCAGAAAGAGGCACTGCAAGCAATCCAGCACCTTCTATTGATCAACTTCAGAAAAGACTATCCAGAAGCAGCATGGATCACCCAGAAGAAACAATCTTAGGAAGAAAGGAAGATCCAATCAGAATAAGATCTAGCTTCAGAAACTCTGAAGACCCTCATGGGACTGGTTTCTCTAATTGAACCAACAACAATTGATGAAGCACTTCTGGACAATGACTGGTGTTGTACCCCAAAATTTGCCCTCCCATATTCTTCAAGAAATTGCCAAGTCATGCTTCAAGGTTCCCCAAGGGTTGCACAGTGCAAGGGTCTCCTAAACAGTCAAAATTAGGGTTTTGATTCTGATCAAGAAAATGAAGTTTCCAAGGGTCCAATCAAGTCTCACATGCCTATAAATATGGTCAGGCATCCTCATACAAAGTTTCATGACTTTCAGCACAAAATTGCACAGTCAAAACCCTAATTGCACTACAGTCAACTGTAGGGGCAAAATGGTCATTTGACAGTCAAAAGTTCAAATTTTTGGTCAACATCTCATTTTGAAGCCACAAACATCATTTGATCAATGCTTGATCATGATTCTCAAAGCTTGGCTCAAAAATCATCAAGATGCAAAAGTTTCCTTATTTGGACAGCTGAAAAAGTCAACTGTAAATTGACCAGGGCATAACTTTCACATGGATTATCAGAAAAATTCCATCCAAAGCTCATTTTGAAGAGAAAGACATTTCCAACAACTCCTCTTCACACTTCAAGTCCAAGAAATGCTCTCACAAAAAGTTATCAATTTCAACATTACAGGTCATTTTCAAAAGTCAACAAAAAGGGACTTTAAGTCAAAGGCCATAACTTGAGATTGGTAAATCAAAATGACATGGGACCAAAGGAATTGGTTAGAGGACTCAAATACCTTTCCAAAATGTCCAAGAACATGAGAAAAGCTTAAAAATTGAGCAAGTTATGCCTTGTGGAAGTTGGGAATGTTTGGATATTTTGAAAAGTCAACATTGATTCAAATGACCTAAAATTGCTAATGGGCCTCTTTTTCTTCCACAATTCATCATCCAAGGCATGCACACGACCATTTGGCCCAAAGGGAAGTTTTTTATTATTTTTATTTATTTATTTGAATTTTTTATTACCATTAATTCATTTAAACTAAATAAAATATGAAAAAATGCTAAACTAATGAAATAAAATCTTTTTGTGCAGAAAATATTCTCATTGGACACTCAAATTCGTGTATGATCAATTAGGGAAGGATTGGATATGATTGAGAGCAAAAGTGCATGAAAAAGATTGAAAAAACTAATGCTTGAAAATCAAATATTGCATAATCAATTCTTGGATTCTTTTGATCAGATTTTTGACCTAATTCACTCCATACATAAGCCTGATCAAGACCTAATGCTTACTAACCAAAAAGCTGCGCAGAAACTCCATTAGAAAACTTGACTTTTTGGTGAAAAATCTCAAAACTGAAAACAGGGTTAGAGTTTGATTCAAGCCAAAACAACGATCCTATCACATTCCTGGGACATCAAGGAACCTTCCTGGATCAAGAACACAGTCCCTAACCCTTTGAATCATTGTACAGAAGTCAAGCTTTTCTCATTTTTTTTTATAATCGTATTTCAAGATTTAGACATTTTCATTGCATATTTTTAATGGATTCATACTATATGATGTGTTCTGAAGCTAACCATCTACTTTAATTGCGTTTTTGTATACTATATGCGATTCTACCATTAACAATATTTAGGGTTTGTGAAGCTTGGAATTGGGGGTTTTCGTTTAAGGAAAAATTAGCCTTCAGGACTTAGACCACTGAATCAAGCATGGTTGGACGATCACAAGGCCACCATCGCGCTCAATTTATGGAGCCCCAGGGGCTATTCGCTATTTTCTCTAATGATGCCTTTTAGAACGGTGTAAAAACCGTTGCCTATGTTTGTTATATTTTCAGGAAAAATAAACCAAGGAAGAAGAAGGATGCGTGGCCATCAGTAATTGGCTAGTTCAAAATTTCGCGCTAAAACATCATTAATGTTTGGCTTTATTTTATATTGATTGTTTGATATCAAATATACAAACGCGTTGAGTGGAGCAGTTGGTAGAGTGCATCGCTGGTAACGTTCATGACCTGGGTTCGAGACCCAGGTCTTCACTCTTTCCATATTGTTTTTCATCTAATATTCCTATGCAGCGTCAATATTAAAACATACCATGCATCCACCACATCAAGTCACCACGTGCCTACTGAGATGGATCAGAAGGCCCAGATTGGGGGAATACCGTGTACGTCAGTCAATGGAGATCCACGCTGGCGCAAAAGTCAACCAGGCCTGAAGGTCATTGGGCCCAGATTGCTAAAAGGAAACCTCACAATTTGGGGCAGACCCCCTAGGTTTTGCCATTTTTTTTACATTCTTTCTTTTTTATTATTTCTATTTTCTTTTAATTATTGTTTTGTTTAATTAATTTATTATTTTCATAAAAAACATAAAACACCAAAAAAATCAGAAAAGATAAAAAAAATAATAAATATTTTTATTTTAGTATTTTTTGTAAAAAATTGCATTAATTCACTTAGTTTTAATTTAGGGTTTAATGGTAATATTTTTTAATAAAAATCTAAAAATTGGTAGAATTAGGGTTTAATTAATTTTTTATCCTTTTTTTCTTTTCTTCCATAATAATTAAATATTAAATATTTATTTTTGTAATTAAATTGCATGTAAATTAATTAGGGTTAATTTTAGGTTAAAGTTTAATGCTTTCTTAACAAATAAAAATTGTAGAATTAGGTTTACTTGCATTTAATTCTTTTTCCCATTAAAATCATAAAATACCAAAAAATACAAAAAAAAAACAATTTCTTTTCTTTTTTTTAATTCATTAATTTCATCATTTAATTTAATTTTGCAAAAAGGATCCAACGCCCTCGTTTTAATTCTTATTTAATTCGCATATTTATTTTTATTCTTTATAATATTTATGTATCTCTCCCAAAGCCGTGTAATTAATTTCTCGCACTTTTATTTTCTTTAAATTCTTTATTTTTCTGTCAAATCGGGTTCAAGAAATTTTGGCGATGTGGACCCGCGCCTTTTGTAATAGCTTAGAATCTTTTACTTCTCGCACTTTTAACTGTTAATCAAGGCTTGAAAGAATGAATGGACAAAAATAAAAACAAACGCTAGATCACCAATAACATGACAAAAGACAAAATATCTGAAAACGACACACAAATCACACACCACCCCTAGGGTACGCCTCATTGTTGCCTTGCCTCGAAAGGTGATCGTCGAGTAGAGGATGACTTAGTAAGTCCTCATGATCCGGGAACCTTGCATGAGGGTAGCTTCTAAGGTGTCTTCCCATTGCTCTGGTGATCACCATGTCCCGAACCTCGAATTGACCCGAACACCTCCAACGGCGGTGCTACCTACCTCTCAATGGTGGGATGGCACTACTTTAAAGGACACTTACACAGACGAATTCCTTAGGGTAGGTAGGTTCTCGTAGATACTTGCTCTAATTTCAAAACAAATCAAAATACTTTTCACACCGACACCTTTTCAAAAAGCTTTCGAAAGCAATTTTTCAAACACTCTTGAGGACCGATACAAGAGTCGAACTGGAATTTTCAAAGAAACTTTTTAAAACCCACAATTGAAAAGCAAACAAACCATTTTTGAAAACACAAGTGAGCAAGTATCTAAGAGCCCATGGATAACCATGGATAGAAAGGGTGCTAACACCTTCCCTTTCTATAAATCTACCTCCCGAACCGAGAAACTATCTCATAAGGAATTTTGCTGTGCTTTTGTCCTGTCCATGTTGGAGAAAATAAAAGACGGTGGCGACTCTTGCTTCCGCGACATTTCGCGAACCAGCGTTAAACAGTCAGTTCCAGATCCACCGATCACAGAACTGGCGACTCTGTTGGGGATTAAACTTAAAGTGAGGTGTACCTTAGGACTAAGATCACTGTGTTTTCAATTGCTTTCATTGTGTGCTTTAAATTGTGGGTTGCTTGGGAGTTCTATAGATCCTAACCCGGATCTGGGGGATACCTTCTTAGAAAGTAGCAACAAGGCTGTGAGGGAACTGTGCGGGGTATACCGACATGGTTGAAACAGTCTGCTACGTTGATGTGGCACTTTGGTGTGTACTGGTAACCCTTGAGTTCAGTCAAGGAGAGTACGGGGCCTCCGCGTGGTGTCATGAAGCATCAACAGACCTTAGGAACCTTAATTGAACTATCTTGGCCTCTTTAGGGTAGTGAGATAATTGACTTTGGTGCAGTCCGAGGTTGGTTGATACTCGATACTACACCCAATTGAGGGTTGCTTTCCTGGAATATTTTGGTCGCCGGTTCAGTGGCTAAATCGAAACGATGAACAATGAAAGCAATCCCGTGATATTGGGACCCTTAGAACCCGGTTACTTTTAATAGGACAGGTTGAGCCCACCAACTTCAAGAGGGTACTACCCAGACCCCATGCTGGCCTTAAACCCTAAGGGCTTGTCTTGTGTGCCTTGTGTGCCTTACATGTTTGTCTTTGTAAATATCTGTGGTGTGTTTAATCATAGCATCATGACATCATCCAGCATCATATGCATTGACTAATCATTTCAGGGGTTCGAATCTTCATCTTTGTTCTTGTTTTGTAGGACATGGAAACTGTTCGTAGAAATACAATTCAAGTCAGTCTTGTAAGGATCCCTCCTCAGCTTAAGGAACTTATATCCAGGATTCCCGAGAGCTCTTCATTCAGTGAAAGACATGGAAGACTCATCAGCTTGGTCAACACCAACATTGAGGAAGATATGATAAAGGTCCTGTTCCAATTCTTTGACCCTCTGCATCACTGTTTCACCTTCTTGGATTATCAGCTGGTACCTACATTGGAGGAGTTCTCCCGGCTCCTGAAGATCCCTATCCTTGATCAACTGCCCTACAACGGTACGGAAAAGGAACCCAAGCTTGAAGAGATTGCTAAAGCCTTGCACCTACAGTCATCTGACCTCAAGGGACATTGGGAAGTTAGAAGTGGTATCAAAGGGTTCTTAGCCAGGTTTCTGTTTGAAAAGGCCCATGAATGTTGGAACTCCCTTGATTTGCAAGCTTTCGAAGAAGTGGTGGCCCTCCTTGTTTATGGTTTGGTGTTGTTCCCTAACCCAGATCAGCTTATAGACATCAGTGCTGTCCAGATCTTTATGTCCAGGAATCCTATACCTACGTTGCTGGGGGACATCCTTCACTCATGTTACACTCGAACCATGAGAAAAAGAGGTGTCCTTATGTGTTGCACTCCTCTCCTGGGAAGGTGGTTTATTTCGCACCTTCCACAATCAGTCTTGAAGAATGAGCGGGGTTTGAGATGGTCACAACGGTTGATGACTCTTACACATGCGGATATACATTGGTGCCCTAGGTCCAGAGAAGATGTCACTATCATTGATCGTTGCGGGGAATACCCTAATGTTCCTTTACTTGGAATCAGAGGAGGTATTACTTACAACCCATGCCTGGCTTGGAGACAGTTTGGTTATGCTCGGAGGGATGGTCCTCACGACATGTTAATTCCTGACATAGTTTTTGACTTCGACAACGATACTCAAGGACTTCGCCAGAGATTTATCAGAGCCTGGAGGATGCCAAGTAGGATAGACAGCAAGACACTGGGGCACAGGAATTCCATCCCGTTGGAACCTTATCTCAAGTGGGTACGCGCCTGCTCCCAGAAGTTAGTGATGCCTTATCCCCATATGCTCCCTGTGATCAAAGAGCCGGTCTTGGAAGGAGAAGTGTCCTACACTATTCAGCACCCTGATATGCCCACATCCTGGGAAGAGATGCAGAAGAGCTGGATCCAGCTTAAGGAAGAACAGAATTCTCTTGAGACCAGTCTACATGCTAGTGAAAAGAAGGTCTTGGAGCTCACCCGCCTGTTGCATGAGGAGAGGAATCTCAACACTTACATAGCTCCAAAGAGGATGCGTAGTATATTTTGGGATTGATTTGCTTTTGTATTATTTTGCCCATGAGGCTTTGATGTACTGAACAATTATTTCCTTAATGATAACGTGTGTTCCTTTTTGTCTACAACAAATTTGAACTTTCGAACCCTTGAATGCATTGCATAAACACATATCATTCATCATGTGCATAGCAGGTTTTCCTCTTTTCAGGTTGCTTACAGTTCTTCGCTATTTATTTCAGCATCATGAATCCTGACTCATCCTCAACTGAGATGTCCATCAAAGCTCTTCAGGCGCAGAACACGCAATTTCAGGAACTAATCATGGGTTTGGCTCAGGGCCAAGAAGAGATGAAGGCTCTACTCCTGAAGAAGGAAAAGAAGAAGAAGAGAAGAACTGTTCTGTTCAACTCGGGCCGAAGGTTTGGCAATACTCTGCAGAATGAAGAGGCTGGTTCTTCTATTGGCAAGAGTACTCCTCAAGCAGAAAAAGGTCCTAGTCCGGTAGTCTCCGACAACGAGACTGATTTTGATGAAGAGCAGTATCCTCCTGCAGAAGACAGATACAAGCAGCTGGAGGACATATTGAATGCTATGGAGATACAACAGGTACCTGGGCTGGATTTCGGAGACTTGGGTTTGTCTACTGGTGTGATCATCCCTCGTAAATTCAAAGCACCATCCTTCACCAAATATGACGGGGCGTCTTGTCCCAAGCTACATCTCAGGTCCTATGTTCGGAAGATTCAACCGTACTCAGTGGATAAGAATTTGTGGATCCACTTCTTCCAGGAGAGTCTTTCAGGGACTCATCTCGAATGGTTCTATCAGCTGGATGGGACCAAGGTTCGTAACTGGGAGGAGTTGGCTACTGCTTTCTATAAGCAGTATCAATACAATGCCGACCTTGCCCCTACACGTACCCAACTCCAGGTTATGTCGTTAGGTTCAAGTGAAGGTTTTAAGGAGTACGCTCAGAAGTGGAGGGATCTGGCTGGCAGAGTGCAGCCTCCGTTGACTGATCGGGAGTTAGTATACATGTTCTTGGGGACCCTATCTGGGCCATTTTTCAACCATCTTATCGGGAATTCGTCTGCAGGGTTCACTGATCTGATTCTGACTGGAGAGAGAATTGAGGCTGGGTTGAAGTCTGGAAAGATTCCGAAGGGTGCATCGTCTGGTTCAGAGAAGAAACCCTTCAAGAAGGAGGCTAGTGATGTGTATGGCTCTAGAAGACAAGAGAAATCTGAGTGCCGCCAATCTGTAAGTGCGGTAATGATTGCTAAGCCTGCTGCCGCTCCTCGGCCGACCAATCCTCAAAGGGCTGAAAGACCCCGGAGAGAGTTTACCCGTTTGAGCATGACCTTATCGCAGATCTTGCCGCAGTTACTATCCACCAACCTAGTGACTATCAGAGAGGCCCCCAAAGGTGTAAACACTGCCTCCCCCAAATACAATCCAAATGCCCGCTGTGCGTACCATTCTGATAGCCCGGGGCATTCCACTGATGACTGTTGGGCATTAAGGAATAAGGTGCAAGACCTTATCAACGCGAAGGAGATACAGTTCGAAGCGCCTGAGAGGCCAAATGTGGTGACTGCTCCTATGCCTCAGCATGGGGTAAATGCTGTTGATGAAGAAGTGTACGATGTTTCTGTGGATGATCTAGCTACTCCTCTGAAGACTGTCAAGAGGAACCTGCTGCTGGCCAGTTTATTTCCGGGTTGCAGTGAAGGTTGCCTGTTCTGTGCTGTTTCCCTATCTGGTTGTCCCTTGCTGAAGTTAGGCATCCAAAGCCTAATGGATAGCAAGGAGATTCTGTTTAAGAAGTCTGCGGTTCAGTTGGTTCCGGTAGAAGAAGTTTCTGTGGTTACCATCTTCAATAATCCAATCAAGGCTCTCCCGAAGAAGCCTGTCCAAATCATGACTGTCGCACCTGTTGTTATCACTGTTCCGGGGCCTCTTCCCTATGTATCTGATAAAGCTGTCCCCTGGCATTATGGGGAAGACGTATATGTGAATGGAATTAAACAAGAGTTCAACACTGGCGCCAGTATCTGTGATATCACTGGTCCAGCCAAGGTTACCCACAGTGGCAGGCTCTTCTCGCCTGACATTGCGCCACCCGCTGCTCGAAGACCCCTCCTCATAACACCTACAAGTGTACCTGTTCCCGTTACGGACCAAGTTGTTTCCCCTGCTGCCGAGTCATCCAATGCTCGGGGCAAAGGAATTGAAGAGGAGCCTGCCCGGATGGAGGCCCCAATACCTATAAATGCTGAGGCCTCCCAACAAGAGATGGAGGAAATTTTAAAAATAATAAAGAAAAGTGACTTTAATGTTGTGGAACAGCTGGGGCACACGCCCTCCAAGATCTCCATGCTCTCCTTATTGCTATGCTCCGAGGCCCATGCTAAGGCCCTAATCTCATTTCTCAAGATGGCCCATGTACCACAGGAGACATCTGCAGTCCAGTTCACTGACTGCGTAGCAAATCTGACAGCGGATAATGGCTTGGGTTTCTCAGATGCTGACCTGACTGCGAAGGGAAGAGACCACAATGATGCCCTGCATGTCTCTATCGAGTGCAGGGGCACTACTCTGGCGCATGTGTTGGTGGACACTGGTTCCTCCTTGAATGTTCTACCAAAGATGGCTTTAGACCGTTTAGATTGTGAAGGCCTGGAACTGAAACCCAGCAATATCATCGTCAGGGCCTTTGACGGTTCAAAAAGGATGGTTCATGGAGAGGTTGACATTCCTATTCGTGTGGGCTCTCAGGTGTTTGACTCTACTTTTTATGTGATGGATATCCGTCCATCGTACTCTTGTCTACTGGGTCGACCTTGGATCCATAAAGCTGGGGCAGTAACCTCTACCTTGCACCAGAAGCTGAAGTACCCTGTCAGAGGGAAGATCGTCACTGTGCAAGGAGAGGAGGAGTATATGGTGAGCCACTTGAATTCCTTCAGATACATTGAGATGGACGGGGAGTTTATTGAGACCCCTTTTCAGCATTTCGATGAGGTGCTTCCAATTTCAGCAGCCGCAGAAACAGCAGTCGAAGAGGATGTTCCCTTGAAGATGGCTTCCCTGAAGGATGTCCGGGCTGTGGTTCAGAAAGGTGAATGTGCCAACTGGGGCAGACTTCCCGACTTTACACAGAAAACTGACAAATTTGGGCTGGGTTTTACTGCAGAGGGTCAGAAAGCTATGCGGAAGGCGAAGACCAGAAGACCTCCTGTGTTCATTACAAATCCAGGAGTGAATGCTGTTGGGGAAGACAATGAAGTGGATGAAGCAGAATTCAATAGCTGGATCTACCCGACAACCGAAGGCGGATTGACCAATTGGATTGCCAAAGACCATACTCCTGTTACTTTTGTTACGCAGTAATAAACTTCTTTGTTTCGTTGTTTGTAATAAACAATAAATAAACTCTATGGCCCGATGTCTTACCCGAGGCACCGTGGTTTCATTTGTGAGGGCATATAAATTGTCATTTCATATATCATAAATGAAAATCTTGGACGTTTTCCCGCATTTTAAATCTTATGCTCCTTTTCTGTCTTTCCTTCCTTTACATATTTTTCAAAACAGCTGTATTTACACACACTCACTCATACAGGTTTCAATCCACTCTGGATCTCACTGGTAATGACTCTGCTACTGCCAATTATGACTTCTAAAATCCGATCAACTTAGCCGAAGACGAAGGTGAAGATGATTGCGAAGTGCCTGGCGAGCTTGCAAGACTGTTGATTCAGGAAGAGAGGGCAATTCAACCACATGAAGAGCCAGTGGAGATAATAAACTTGGGTACTGAGGCAGACAGGAAAGAGGTAAAGATTGGTTCCAACCTAGAGCTCAGCGTGAAGCAACGGTTGACTAAGATGCTACATGATTATGTGGAGATATTTGCCTGGTCCTACGAAGAAATGCCCGGGTTGGATACTGATATTGTGGTCCACCACTTGCCTACTAAGGAAGGCTGCCCTCCGGTTAAGCAAAAGGTCCGTCGTATGCGTCCAGAGATGTCTGAGAAGATCAAAGCCGAGGTTATGAAACAGTTTGATGCTGGGTTCCTTGCAGTGACTTCTTACACTCAGTGGGTTGCTAATGTGGTGCCGGTACCAAAGAAAGACGGTAAGGTCAGAATGTGTGTCGACTACAGGGATCTAAACAGGGCCAGCCCCAAAGATGACTTCCCTCTACCTCACATTGATGTCCTCGTTGACAATACAGCTCAACATAAGGTGTTTTCTTTCATGGATGGTTTTTCAGGTTATAATCAGATCAAGATGGCTCCTGAAGACATGGAAAAGACTACATTTGTTACTCAGTGGGGCACCTTCTGTTACAAGGTCATGCCTTTTGGACTAAAGAACGCTGGGGCAACCTACCAACGTGCCATGGTTGCTTTATTTCATGACATGATCCATCATGAGATAGAAGTATATGTGGAAGACATGATCGCAAGGTCCCAGACTGAGGAAGAGCACCTAGATCATCTGCATAAATTGTTTGACCGGTTGAAACTGTACAAGCTGAGGCTGAATCCGAACAAGTGCACCTTCGGGGTTAGATCTGGAAAGTTGCTAGGCTTCGTTGTAAGTGATAAAGGTATTCAAGTGGACCCTGCTAAGGTCAAAGCTATTCAAGAGATGCCAGTTCCTAAGACAGAGAAGGAAGTCAGAGGCTTTTTAGGACGCCTAAATTACATTGCTCGCTTCATCTCACACCTGACTGCTACCTGTGAACCAATCTTCAAGCTGCTGAAGAAAGATCAGGTAGTACGTTGGAACGATGAATGTCAGGCTGCTTTTGACAGAATCAAAGAGTATCTCCAAGAACCACCCATCCTTATGCCACCGGTTGAAGGGAGACCTCTGATACTATATCTAACAGTGCTTGACAACTCAATGGGGTGTGTGCTGGGGCAGCATGACGAGTCTGGCCGAAAAGAGCATGCCATTTATTACCTTAGTAAAAAGTTTACCGACTGTGAGACCCGATACTCACTGCTTGAGAAAACTTGTTGCGCTTTGGTATGGGCTGCTCGTCGGCTGAGATAGTATATGCTGACTCACACTACCTTGTTGATCTCAAAGATGGATCCGATAAAATATATATTCGAAAAGCCTGCTCTGTCCGGGAGAATAGCAAGATGGCAAATGATCTTGACGGAATACGACATTCAGTACACAACCCAGAAAGCCATCAAGGGAAGTGTATTGGCAGACCACTTGGCACATCAGGCCGTAGATGACTATCAATCAATGAACTTCGAGTTTCCAGACGAAAGCATCATGATAGTAACTGATTGTGAAGTACCTGGACCGGATGAAGGACCTGAGGAAGGATCCCGATGGTCTATGCACTTTGACGGAGCCTCCAATGCTTTGGGTAACAGTATCGGCGCCATAATCATATCACCTCAAGGTACTCATACTCCACTCACTGCCCGACTATGTTTCAACTGTACCAACAACATGGCGGAGTATGAGGCGTGCATCATGGGTCTTCAAGCTGCGATCGACCTAAGGATCAAGTTTCTGAGTGTCTTCGGAGATTCCGCTCTCGTGATCAATCAGATCAAAGGAGAGTGGGATACGAAACATCTGAATCTTATTCCTTACAGAGAATGTGTGTTGACCCTGATCCCCCACTTCACAAAGATAACCTTTGAGCACTTTCCAAGAGAAGAGAATCAGCTGGCGGACGCGTTAGCTATAATGTCTTCTATGTTCAAAGTTAAATGGGATAATGAGGCTCCCCGGATCATCATCTGGAAACTGGACGAACCGGCATACTGTTGCGATCTCGAGACTGAATTGGTAACTGAGAAGCCTTGGTACCATGAAGTGAAGAGATATTTGGAAGCTCAGGAATACCCTGAGGGTGCCTCTGTCAATGATAAGAAGTTTCTGAGAAGGTTCGCAGCGAAGTTCTTCCTTAGCAACAACATCTTGTACAAACGAAACCATGATTCAACCTTACTGCGTTGTGTGGATAAGACTGAAGCAGAAAGGATCATGGAAGACCTACATGAAGGGACCTTTGGTACACATTCCAGTGGACATACGATGGCAAAGAAGATCCTTCGGGCAGGGTATTATTGGTCCACAATGGAAGCTGACTGCTACCAGCATTCCAGGACATGCCATAAGTGCCAGATTTATGCAGACAAGGTGCATGTTCCTCCAGTTCCTTTGAATGTTCTGACTGCGCCTTGGCCGTTTGCAATGTGGGGCATAGACATGATCGGTGAGATTAAACCTACGGCATCTAATGGGCATCACTTCATCCTAGTGGCGATTGATTATTTTACAAAGTGGGTTGAAGCAGCTTCCTACGCTACGGTAACCAAGACTGTTGTGGCACGGTTCATTCGGCATAACCTGATCTGTCGGTACGGCGTCCCAGAAAGAATTATTACAGACAATGGTACCAATCTGAACAATAAGATGATCACTGAGCTCTGCGAGCAGTTTAAGATACAGCACCATAATTCTTCTCCTTACAGACCGAAGATGAATGGGGCTGTAGAAGCAACAAATAAGAACATCAAGAAAATCGTGCAGAAAATGACAGTGACTTATAAAGATTGGCACGAGATGTTACCGTTCGCTCTACATGGGTACCGTACCTCAGCCAGGACGTCAACCGGGGCAACTCCTTTCTCTTTGGTTTATGGTATGGAGGCAGTCTTACCGATTGAAGTGCAGATACCCTCTCTCCGGATAATGAAGGATGCAAATCTGAACGAGGATGATTGGATCCAGACACGACTTGATCAGCTCAACCTTATTGACGAAAAGAGACTTGCTGCTATCTGTCATGGTCAGACGTATCAAAAACGGATGATCAGGGCATTTAACAAAAAGGTCAGACCACAGGAATATCAAGTTGGGGATCTGGTAATCAAGCGAATCATCCTTCCTCAGAGTGATCCAAGGGGCAAATGGACTCCTACATACGAAGGGCCATTTGTGGTTAAACATGTGTTCTCAGGAGGAGCCATGATTCTAACCAACATGGATGGTGACGACCTTCCTCACCCCGCCAATGCAGACATAGTAAAAAGATACTACGCATGAAAAAGACCCACTAGGCTGACATGCCTAGGCAAAAATTAGGGCTTCCCGGCGAACCAAAAGGGTTCGGGCAAAATGAAGGGATGAAATGAAAAAATCTGTACACCCGGCAAGTCGAAAACCTGAAAAGGCGGCTTGGGCAAAAATGGGTATCCCGGTGGACTGAAAACCCGAAAGGGCGGTCCAGGCAAAAATTAGGGATAAAAGCGTAATACTATGTCTCATTGGATCACCTTGCATCCAGAATCCGGTATCTACACCAAGTTCAGACGGCATCGATCAGTCAGCTTCACCTTCGTTTAGGTCATCAAGTGATGAGACGCTCGGAGTTATAAAAGCAACAGCAGAGTTGAAACCCAGTGGGATCATTCATTTCACACAGCTATTTTATTTTCTCTTGTACAAAACTTGTATAAACTCTTTTGTTCGGCGGCGTCCTCTTACTAGGACGTCAGCCTCTTGTACACAAAACGCCTATTTTCAGGCCATTCAAAAAATCAATACAAATATATTTTTCAGTTAAACGTGCCAATTGTTTTCCTTTTCTGTTTTGTTTTGCGAAGAACGTCCAAGGTTCAATTTGTGATATATGCATTGACAATAATTTGCTAACTCATGAATATTTGCATACGAAACAAAGGATTAATTACAGGTAACATTAAGAACAGGGGCAATAAAGAGTTGTCTAAGCAATCTAATGGTTCCATCCTCCAAGGTACCAAGGTAGGTTCAGCTGAAGAACATAACCAGTACATCTTAATTCCCCAGAGAGTGAGCCAGCAAGTCAGTGCACTCTTCTCCAAGCTACTATCAAACTTAAGGAAGTTGGGTATCCTCAAGCAGAGCTCAACATTCCCCAGCAGTGTATATGCATTCTTACAAGCATCCCCAGCAGTCTTGGTCTAAAGATTGTTCCCCGGCGGTATATCAAACATTCAAAGGAATCACTTTCCCCGCAGTTCAAAACTTCCCCATGAGAGTCCAATCTAGTTCCCCAGGAAAATTGGAATTCATCTCCCCAAGCAGTAAGCTTATCCCAGTAGATTCTGGAAGCTTATCCCCGCAGAGCACGAACGCGTCTCCCGGCTTTATTTAAAGAGTTATTTCCTTAACAGGATATAACTGGGTTAGCCTCAGCCAAAAGCCACGGAAAGAGCGTCCTCGACGAAGTCTTCTTATCCCCAGCGAAGTCTATTAACACTTCCGATACAACAAGGGTATCCCCAACAAGTTATCAACAACTCAGCAAAGTATCTCTCTCCCCACAGAGTATTGCTTCTCAGCAAGATCGTTAGAGTACCTTTCTCCTGCAGAGTAACCCATTCGCCAAGTTTATTCCCCGACGGAGTCATCTTCTCCTACTGGTATTCTTGCAACTATCATCCCTAGCGGAAGCAAAGATCTATTCTCCAACATCAGCCCAGGAGTGACTTCCCGGCACCCGTCAAGGATTTACTTTCCTAGACGAAAAATACATTCATAAACATCGCACTTCCATACATCATTATAGCATGCATAGACGCATCATATCATACAAATCTCATTTATGTTGAGAACATCATCGCTTGATCCATATCATGCATTACATATGACTGACCTCTATCTTTCAGGAAAGCTTCAGTTAAATTCTCAATCATATTTCAAGACCTAGACCAGTTCAGTTAATCGACTCCAAAGATTTCTTATCCAGTCCAAGGCCTTCTCTAGTCCAGCTAAATCGACCCCAAACAGATTTTTCTGATGAAGACTCAGTAGAAGTTACCCAAGGTTTTTCTCAATGTTTGCTTTTGAGATTATAATTTCCTATGGTTCTCTCCCCAATGCTGCGGAGACGATAATTCCATTCCAGGTTTTTCTCAAGGTTTGCTTTTGAGATTATAATTTCCTATGGTTCTCTCCCCAATGCTGCGGAGACGATAATTCCATTCCAGGTTTTTCTCAATGAATGTTATTGAGATTATAATTTCCTATGGTTCTCTCCCCAATGCTGCGGAGATGATAATTCCATTCCAGGTTTTTCTCAATGAATGTTATTGAGATTATAATTGCCTATTGGTTCTCTCCCCAATGCTGCGGAGACGATAATTCCATCCCCAGGTTTTTCTCAATGATTGCTTTTGAGATTATAATTTCCTATGGTTCTCTCCCCAATGCTGCGGAGACGATAATTCCATTCCAGGTTTTTCTCAACGAATGTTATTGAGATTATAATTTCCTATGGTTCTCTCCCAATGCTGCGGAGACGATAATTCCATTCCAGGTTTTTCTCGATGAATGTTATTGAGATTATAATTTCCTATGGTTCTCTCCCCAATGCTGCGGAGACGATAATTCCATTCCAGGTTTTCTCGATGAATGTTATTGAGATTATAATTTCCTATGGTTCTCTCCCCAATGCTGCGGAGACGATAATTCCATTCTAGGTTTTTCTCAATGTTTGCTTTTGAGATTATAATTTCCTATGGTTCTCTCCCCGATCCTGCGGAGACGATAATTCCATCCCAGGTGTTTCTCAATGAATGTTATTGAGATTATAATTTCCTATGGTTCTCTCCCCAATGCTGCGGAGGCGATAATTCCATTCCAGGTTTTTCTCAATGATTGCTTTTGAGATTATAATTTCCTATGGTTCTCTCCCCAATGCTGCGGAGACGATAATTCCATTCCAGGTTTTTCTCAATGAATGTTATTGAGATTATAATTTCCTATGGTTCTCTCCCCGATCCTGCGGAGACGATAATTACATTCCAGGTTTTTCTCAATGAATGTTATTGAGATTATAATTGCCTATTGGTTCTCTCCCCGATCCTGCGGAGACGATAATTCCATCCCAGGTGTTTCTCAATGAATGTTATTGAGATTATAATTTCCTATGGTTCTCTCCCCAATGCTGCGGAGACGATAATTCCATTCCAGGTTTTTCTCAATGAATGTTATTGAGATTATAATTTCCTATGGTTCTCTCCCCAATGCTGCGGAGATGATAATTCCATTCCAGGTTTTTCTCAATGAATGTTATTGAGATTATAATTGCCTATTGGTTCTCTCCCCAATGCTGCGGAGACGATAATTCCATCCCAGGTTTTTCTCAATGTTTGCTTTTGTGATTATAATTGCCTATGGTTCTCTCACCGTTCCTGTTGAGGTAGTAACCATCCCTGGTTTGTTCATCACCGCTTGAAGATCCAGACTCAGCTCCTGTAACCAGTCAGGACACATCTATACAAAGCATCTGAAGACCAGCTCCTGCAACATGTCAGGTACTCATTTTTCTTTTGCAGGTACGCAAGTTCTCGCTAAGGAATCTCTTATGCGATCAACATCCAGATGGCATCTATAAGCCCATCATCCTATTCATCAATCTCTAAATGGCATCTATAATCCCATTTCCATCACACTGCTACTATGTGAGCGCAAATTTCTGGGCACTTTAGTGTTCAATCATCTTCTACCCTCGGATCACGAAAGGCACGTCAGCCAATCTGCATCCTCAGGTCTAAGAAGATTGAACAGGGGCAACTGTTGTACCCCAAAATTTGCCCTCCCATATTCTTCAAGAAATTGACAAGTCATGCTTCAAGGTTCCCCAAGGGTTGCACAGTGCAAGGGTCTCCTAAACAGTCAAAATTAGGGTTTTGATTCTGATCAAGAAAATGAAGTTTCCAAGGGTCCAATCAAGTCTCACATGCCTATAAATATGGTCAGGCATCCTCATACAAAGTTTCAAGACTTTTAGCACAAAATTGCACAGTCAAAACCCTAATTGCACTACAGTCAACTGTAGGGGCAAAATGGTCATTTGACAGTCAAAAGTTCAAATTTTTGGTCAACATCTCATTTTGAAGCCACAAACATCATTTGATCAATGCTTGATCATGATTCTCAAAGCTTGGCTCAAAAATCATCAAGATGCAAAAGTTTCCTTATTTGGACAGCTGAAAAAGTCAACTGTAAATTGACCAGCGCATAACTTTCACATGGATTATCAGAAAAATTCCATCCAAAGCTCATTTTGAAGAGAAAGACATTTCCAACAACTCCTCTTCACACTTCAAGTCCAAGAAATTCTCTCACAAAAAGTTATCAATTTCAACATTACAGGTCATTTTCAAAAGTCAACAAAAAGGGACTTTAAGTCAAAGGCCATAACTTGAGATTGGTAAATCAAAATGACATGGGACCAAAGGCATTGGTTAGAGGACTCAAATACCTTTCCAAAATGTCCAAGAACATGAGCAAAGCTTAAAAATTGAGCAAGTTATGCCTTGTGGAAGTTGGGAAATGTTTGGATATTTTGAAAAGTCAACATTGATTCAAATGACCTAAAATTGCTAATGGGCCTCTTTTTCTTCCACAATTAATCATCCAAGGCATGCACACGACCATTTGGCCCAAAGTGAAGTTTTTTATTATTTTTATTTATTTATTTGAATTTTTTATTACCATTAATTCATTTAAACTAAATAAAATATGAAAAAAATGCTAAACTAATGAAATAAAATCTTTTTGTGCAGAAAATATTCTCATTGGACACTCAAATTCGTGTATGATCAATTAGGGAAGGATTGGATATGATTGAGAGCAAAAGTGCATGAAAAAGATTGAAAAAACTAATGCTTGAAAATCAAATATTGCATAATCAATTCTTGGATTCTTTTGATCAGATTTTTGACCTAATTCACTCCATACATAAGCCTGATCAAGACCTAATGCTTACTAACCAAAAAGCTGCGCAGAAACTCCATTAGAAAACTTGACTTTTTGGTGAAAAATCTCAAAATTGAAAACAGGGTTAGAGTTTGATTCAAGCCAAAACAACGATCCTATCACATTCCTGGGACATCAAGGAACCTTCCTGGATCAAGAACACAGTCCCTAACCCTTTGAATCATTGTACAGAAGTCAAGCTTTTCTCATTTTTTTTTATAATCGTATTTCAAGATTTAGACATTTTCATTGCATATTTTTAATGGATTCATACTATATGATGTGTTCTGAAGCTAACCATCTACTTTAATTGCGTTTTTGTATACTATATGCGATTCTACCATTAACAATATTTAGGGTTTGTGAAGCTTGGAATTGGGGGTTTTCGTTTAAGGAAAAATTAGCCTTCAGGACTTAGACCACTGAATCAAGCATGGTTGGACGATCACAAGGCCACCATCGCGCTCAATTTATGGAGCCCCAGGGGCTATTCGCTATTTTCTCTAATGATGCCTTTTAGAACGGTGTAAAAACCGTTGCCTATGTTTGTTATATTTTCAGGAAAAATAAACCAAGGAAGAAGAAGGATGCGTGGCCATCAGTAATTGGCTAGTTCAAAATTTCGCGCTAAAACATCATTAATGTTTGGCTTTATTTTATATTGATTGTTTGATATCAAATATACAAACGCGTTGAGTGGAGCAGTTGGTAGAGTGCATCGCTGGTAACGTTCATGACCTGGGTTCGAGACCCAGGTCTTCACTCTTTCCATATTGTTTTTCATCTAATATTCCTATGCAGCGTCAATATTAAAACATACCATGCATCCACCACATCAAGTCACCACGTGCCTACTGAGATGGATCAGAAGGTCCAGATTGGGGGAATACCGTGTACGTCAGTCAATGGAGATCCACGCTGGTGCAAAAGTCAACCAGGCCTGAAGGTCATTGGGCCCAGATTGCTAAAAGGAAACCTCACAATTTGGGGCAGACCCCCTAGGTTTTGCCATTTTTTTTATATTCTTTCTTTTTTATTATTTCTATTTTCTTTTAATTATTGTTTTGTTTAATTAATTTATTATTTTCATAAAAAACATAAAACACCAAAAAAATCAGAAAAGATAAAAAAAATAATAAATATTTTTATTTTAGTATTTTTTGTAAAAAATTGCATTAATTCACTTAGTTTTAATTTAGGGTTTAATGGTAATATTTTTTAATAAAAATCTAAAAATTGGTAGAATTAGGGTTTAATTAATTTTTTATCCTTTTTTTCTTTTCTTCCATAATAATTAAATATTAAATATTTATTTTTGTAATTAAATTGCATGTAAATTAATTAAGGTTAATTTTAGGTTAAAGTTTAATGCTTTCTTAACAAATAAAAATTGTAGAATTAGGTTTACTTGCATTTAATTCTTTTTCCCATTAAAATCATAAAATACCAAAAAATACAAAAAAAAAACAATTTCTTTTCTTTTTTTTAATTCATTAATTTCATCATTTAATTTAATTTTGCAAAAAGGATCCAACGCCCTCGTTTTAATTCTTATTTAATTCGCATATTTATTTTTATTCTTTATAATATTTATGTATCTCTCCCAAAGCCGTGTAATTAATTTCTCGCACTTTTATTTTCTTTAAATTCTTTATTTTTCTGTCAAATCGGGTTCAAGAAATTTTGGCGATGTGGACCCGCGCCTTTTGTAATAGCTTAGAATCTTTTACTTCTCGCACTTTTAACTGTTAATCAAGGCTTGAAAGAATGAATGGACAAAAATAAAAACAAACGCTAGATCACCAATAACATGACAAAAGACAAAATATCTGAAAACGACACACAAATCACACACCACCCCTAGGGTACGCCTCACTGTTGCCTTGCCTCGAAAGGTGATCGTCGAGTAGAGGATGTCTTAGTAAGTCCTCATGATCCGGGAACCTTGCATGAGGGTAGCTTCTAAGGTGTCTTCCCATTGCTCTGGTGATCACCATGTCCCGAACCTCGAATTGACTCGAACACCTCCAACGGCGGTGCTACCTACCTCTCAATGGTGGGATGGCACTACTTTAAAGGACACTTACACAGACGAATTCCTTAGGGTAGGTAGGTTCTCGTAGATACTTGCTCTAATTTCAAAACAAATCAAAATACTTTTCACACCGACACCTTTTCAAAAAGCTTTCGAAAGCAATTTTTCAAACACTCTTGAGGACCGATACAAGAGTCGAACTGGAATTTTCAAAGAAACTTTTTAAAACCCACAATTGAAAAGCAAACAAACCATTTTTGAAAACACAAGTGAGCAAGTATCTAAGAGCCCATGGATAACCATGGATAGAAAGGGTGCTAACACCTTCCCTTTCTATAAATCTACCTCCCGAACCGAGAAACTATCTCATAAGGAATTTTGCTGTGCTTTTGTCCTGTCCATGTTGGAGAAAATAAAAGACGGTGGCGACTCTTGCTTCCGCGACATTTCGCGAACCAGCGTTAAACAGTCAGTTCCAGATCCACCGATCACAACTGGATTCTAGCAATGCAAGAGGAGCTAAATCAATTCACAAGAAATGACGTATGGGATCTAGTTCCTAAACCAAAAGGATTCAACGTCATTGGAACAAAATGGGTGTTCAGAAACAAACTGAACGAACAAGGTGAAGTCATCAGAAACAAAGCACGACTGGTAGCACAAGGTTATAGTCAGCAAGAGGGGATAGACTATACAGAAACCTTTGCTCCAGTCGCCAGGTTAGAATCTATCAGACTCTTAATTTCATTTGCTATTAATAAAGGCATCACTTTGTATCAGATGGATGTTAAGAGTGCATTCTTAAATGGCTATATAGAAGAAGAGGTATATGTGCACGAACCCCCTGGTTTTGAAAGTTCCAAAAATCCAGAATATGTTTTCAAACTAAAGAAGTCACTCTATGGTCTGAAACAAGCTCCCAGAGCTTGGTATGAAAGACTAAGTAACTTCCTGTTAGAAAAGGAATTCACCAGAGGGAAAGTGGACACAACCTTGTTCTGTAAGACAGTTAAGAATGACATTTTAGTATGTCAGATTTATGTTGATGACATCATATTTGGATCTACTAAACCTTCTCTGGGAAGAAAGTTTGCTAAATGTATGCAGGCAGAATTTGAGATGAGCCTAATGGGGGAACTAAAATTCTTTCTGGGCATTCAAATTAGTCAAACCCTAGAAGGAACTTACATTCATCAGATCAAATATGTCAGAGAACTTCTGAAGAAATTTGATCTCTCAGAATGTAAGCCATCAAAGATTCCAATGCATCCCACGTGCATTCTAGAAAGAGAAGAGGTAAGTAAAAAGGTAGAACATAAGGTCTACAGAGGTATGATTGGTTCTCTTCTCTATCTGACGGATTCAAGGCCTGACATTCTATTCAGTGTTTGCATTTGTGCTAGATTCCAATCAGATCCTAGAGAATCTCACTTAACAGCAGTTAAGCGAATTTTCAAGTATCTGAAAGGTACTACTAATCTGGGTTTGTTTTATAGAAAATCAAGTAATTATAGCTTAATAGGATATTGTGATGCTGATTTCGCTGAAGACAGAGTAGAGCGTAAAAGCACTTCTGGAAGCTGCCAGTTTCTGGGAGAAAATTTGATCTCATGGTCCAGCAAAAGACAATCCACAATTGCTCTATCAACAGCAGAAGCTGAATACATAGCAGCAGCTGGACGCAGTACACAAATGCTCCGGATGAAAAGTTAACTTGAGGACTTCCAGATATTTTAGAGTAACATTCCTATCCTCTGTGACAATACTTCTGCTATTTGTCTTAGTAAAAATCCTATTTTGCATTCTAGGGCTAAGCATATAGAAATAAAACATCATTTTATTAGGGACTATATTCAGAAAGGGATTTTAAATTTAAAATTTATTAACACAGACCATCAATGGGCTAATATCTTTACAAAACCTCTTTCTGAAGATAGGTTCAACTTCATTCTGAAACATCTCAGCATGAAGCTCTGCCCAGAATAAAATTGTTTTGATTCCATATCTTAACCTTCAGAACTTTGTTTATTTTTCGTGAACTACTGATCAATCCTTCTTCAGATCTTTAGAAGTACAGATTGTATCAGAATCTATCCATGAAGATCTGAGCGCTTCATTTCAAGGATAGAAATGTGCAGTTCACTCAAGCAAACAAGTGTCATCCAGTCATCAGCTACTTTCTGAGGCTAAACACGCGTTCACGTTTCTGAAAAGGCAAAAGCGCTGATTGGATGCATTGAGACACATGTCATGGGTAACCGTTCCAATATCTTTCTGAATCCCCTAAAATCAGCTATCATTAAATGCTTATAATCATTATAATTAATTTCTCTCTCTTGCCGTTTATGTTTTCAAAATTGTTTAGAAATCTATTTAAACACACTTCTCACCATTTACACTCTTTTACCTTCACTTTCATTTTCTCTCAAACTTACTGATTTCTGTTTTTATACTTTATCAAAACCCTTTCAATTTCTTCAAAACCTTCGTGTGAACATGGCTTCATCCAGCATTCCTACTTCAAGTTCTCAGAAAACAGTTTCCTCTGAACAGTATGAAGAACCCTACATAACGCTTCTCACACCAATAAAAAATGTAGAAGTTCTGTCAGAATTGATCATGGATTTCAACAGTCTTCAAGAGAATGGGTTTAATCTCTCTGGAGAGGTTAAGGCTCAAGGCTGGGAAAAATACTTTGACAGACTGGTGGGTCCAACATTCCCAATTTCGGTAAAGGAATTTTAGATTCATGCTTCATCTTCCAACCATCAAGTTACTTCATAAATTATGGGGAAGAAGATTGTTATTACTGAGGACCTCATTGCAAGACTAATAGGCTACAGTGGTGGTGGTGTTCGTTGCATTGACATGGATGAAAAATGCGCTGATGTTGCCCTAATTGCTAGAGAAATCTTCACTCTGGGGCTTCCCTCCAACAAGATAAGGGATTTAAAAGACCATCACAGAATATGGGCCAAGATCATTCTGGGTTGCATAAACCATAGGAAGCCTACCAGCTCTCCTGACTACATCAATATTGATCAGCAATTTCTAGTCTATTTCATCTCTCAAAAGATCAAGGTAAATCTGGCTCATATGCTGTTTAACCATCTAAGGACAAGTGTTAAAGAAACCAGAGAAGAGGAGCGCACAAAAAGGGACTGGATACCCCTAGGAAGACTTATATCAGACATTCTAACAGAGAATAAGCTGATTGATCATCTTACAGAGGCTCAGGAAATCAGCTCTTTGGAAGCTACTGTTGGCAAACAGTTGAATGCAAAGAATCTGAAGAAAATGAAGTTGATTGAGAACATCAAGAAGGAACCCGATGTCACTCCTTTTGCAGCAATCCCCATCAGAAGAGTCCCTCTGGATAACTTCCCCCTGTTCTCAGAGATTGATTCTAAACCAGACATAATACTCAGATATCTGGATGCTTGCAAGGCTGATGGTACATCACCAAATCTGAATATTCAAGATCTGCAGCAGAAGGCTCCAGAAGTTGTGCTGAAGAAAACCAAGAAAAGGAAAGTTGTAGCAGAAGGATCATCCCAGCAGACTCCTAAAAAGAGAGGTAATCCTTCTTTTGTAACTGTTTTAGATTCAATTTCTGTATCAACATCTATACCAATTCCCACTCAATCTGAAAACCCCACACCACAAACTTTTGATGACTTTGACATTGACTTTGACCCCTCTGAATCATTAACTCTTAGAAGATCTCGCTCCCAACCTCAAAATCCAAATATTGAAGCAACCCAACACGAACTTGCAAAAGTTCTTTCTAATATAGACCAACACACTTCTGCTCCCATGCCAGAAAATCCAAATCCTGAAACCACCACAGAACCACAACCAGAAATTCCCATCTCACCACAACCAGAAATTCCCCTCTCTCCAGAACCAGAAATCCCACTACCTTCATCTCCTCAACCAGAAATTAATCCACCTTCTCCTCAACCTGAACTATCTCACCCAGAAGTTCAAACTTCTGAGGCTCAACCTTATGAATCCCCTGAACCAGAACATCATAACGACCAATCAAACCAAACTGTTGATTCTGATACCATTCCCATTCCTGGAATCACAGAACCTCTGGCCATTCGTATGCCCCTTGGTACCATTGTGAATTTCCCCAACTTCCCTCTTCACCAGAATTAACTCCACCAAACTCCCCATCAAGTCCAATCATAATTCCTGACTCTCCAACTCCCTCACCAAAGAACAATCCAGAAGACAACATCAAGACTGTCATTGACTTAACAGTTTTTGAACGTCTTGCTGCAATAACCCACAAAACAGCTATCCTAAAACTGAAACATCCAGATGTTGGTACCAGCTTATTGATATTTGAAATAGAAGTACAGAAATGGATCACTTCTCTGAAACAAGCTAGTCTTGAGCTGGTTGATCATGCTGCATCAGACTACCTTTGGACAAAGTTCAGAAGATGGGTATGCTCTGAAACTTATAAGCTGCAAGAACAGAGCTACGGACAAGCTCAACAGAACTTTAGCAATCTGCTGAAAGAAATTGAAGGTCCATTTCTGAAAGCTGCTTAAGGAAGAAGTTGAAGAAGTGAAAAACACAAGAAGGGGGGTTGAATTGTAAAACTGAAAATCAATGCAATGAACACGATATTTTTATCCTGGTTCGTTTGATCTCAAACTACTCCAGTCCACCCGTCAAGGTGATTTCGCCTCTCTCCAACGAGGTCTTAATCCACTATATTCAACTGAATATTACAATTTGCTTTAACAACTGCTAAAGCCTTCTTGATGCAAACCACAGCCCGGTTTGTCAAGGAATCACTTTCTTACACAGAATGGAAATCTAGGTGTGTGAGTGTTTTCTACAAAAACAGTTTATCACAACTGTGATATTACACAACTTAAGCTTATGAGACTAGATTGCTAAAATATAATTGAGTAAGGACTTATAGAGCTTTTTAGCAAACTGAGAATGAGAATATGATGAATAGCTTTTAGGCGTGTAATATGATGTAGAGCATTAGCCAATTCAATCTTCATTGTCTTGTTTATATAGCACTGAATTTGTTGAACGTTGGAGCAATATTCTTGATTCAATGCCAATAACAAACTTTCCTTATTGAGCAGATCTTGTCTGGAATGATGTCGTTGGTAATAATTCGCTTTGAATGCACAGTATCGTTGCTACTTAAAGCGTGTTCTGGCTTTGGCTCATTCTGACTCTGCTTAAGTGCTGATGAACTGTTGTTGTCTTTATCAGAGTGTTGAGCGTAGTTCTGTTCATCAAGCTTCAGCAATCGCGTGAGTTGTTCTTCTGATTCTGGTATTCTGATATAGCAACTTCTGACGCTGATGTTAATAACCAATATTCTGATGCTGATTAAGTGTACTCCTGCTGATACCTATCAGAGTTTCTGCAAAACAGAAGGAAATATTTTAGGTAGCAAATAGTTCTTATATGAATCACATAATTAATATATCCTTTCATTTTGTTATCATCAAAACTTAAACTTAGGGTAGTAGATTCAAACTTTGTTCTAACAATCTCCCCCTTTTTGATGATGACAAAAACTAGATATTTTTAATTGAAAATAACGTGAAAAGTATCAGAGATAACTATATGATAAGATGTTATCAGAGTTAGAAGTTATCAAAGATAAGGGATAAAGAGATATGAGAGTTGGGATCAGAGATACTCCCCCTGAATTTATAACTTCCCTTTTTAATTCCAAGAGTTCTTCAGGATCAGATCTTTATTGCCTTTCTTTGAACATCAGAATATCAGAGCTTTGACTATCAGAGGCTTTAGATCAGAATATCAGAGCAGAGCTTCAGATCAGAGTATCAGAGTTTTATCAGAGCTTTGCTTTGGATCAGAGTATTAGAGCTTTAGTCTTCAGAATATCAGAGAGCATTCTTGTACCTGTAGACTTAAGCAAAAACAGAAAACATATTCAAGTATATCAGAGAATGTTTGAGATTTTCTGTCTTAGTAATCCGTTATTGAAAAATATCATTCTTGTTCTCCCCCTTTTTGTCAGCAATCAAAAAGTGTAAGTGATGTGCTAAAACATTTAGATCAGAAAAACTTGTCATATTAAAATAGTCAGAGCCAGACAAAACAGTACAGAAGATATGCAAAGAAAACATGAAAATGGCATGAATGAAAATCTAAGGTTGGGGAGGAAGGCGTGTGAACAGAGTCTCCAGCATTGCTTTAATTTGATCAGCAGTCTCATTCTGCTTGTGCACCATGCTGACTACTGTGTCTATCTTGCTATCCTGCACATCCATCCTTTCTTTCATCTTCTGGTCATTTTCATCCATCCCTTGCTGCAGACGGATATCATTCAGCTTCAGCTCTTCCAGAGTCTGCCTGTCCAAGGCAGCTTGAGAAACATCAGAAGCAGGGAGCTTCTGAGAGCTTTCTGCAACATCTTCAGCTTGACTGGCTTCAGCTTGAATAGTCTGATCTTCTTCTGGCTGCACTATTGGCGCTGGACGCTTCTCAGACCATGGCTCACTATCCAGAAGGAGCACGTCTTCTTTCAGCAGCTGACTTCCTACTTTGTTCAGAAGCTTGCTGAAATTCTGCTGTGCTTGCTCATAATTGATGTCTTGCAATTTGAGAGCTTCAGCACGTACCCAAATTCTGAATTGTGACCAGAGCTGGTCAGAGGCAGCTGGATCAATCATTCCAGGACAGACTTTCTTCAGAGAAGCAATCCACTGCTGCAAACCTGTTTCAAAATTCATAATGCCAGAGCCAACATCTGGCTATTTTGGTTTTGGAATGGCTATTTTATTTTTCAGATCAGCAAGACGGTCAAGGATAGTTAAATCTATGAAGGTCCTGCTGGGGTCTTCTGTGGTTTTCTTGGGAGCTGTTTGTTTGGGAGATGGAGTGGGAGAATCAGAAATAATGATTGGACTATTTGGGGTTTTGGGAGTGTTTGGTGGTGTGGTTTCAGGCGAGGATGGCAGCTGGGCCATTGTTACAGTTGTTCCACATGGCAGCTGTATTGCCAGAGTTTGTGGCTCAGAGGATTGAGGAGAATGAGGTTCAGAATATGGAGGAGATGGAGTTTCAGAATGATGAAACTCAGGTTGAGGTGATGGTTGAGGTGATGGTGGATGAATTTCTGGTTGAGGAGAGGGAGAAGGAATTGCCGATTGTGGAGAAGGAGGAGGAATTTTTGGTTGTTCAGGAATATGTGGTTCTTCTGGAATGGGTGAGAGAGGTTGTTCTGGTTGAGGAGATTTGGCAATATCTGGTTCAGTGTTTGGATTGTTGGGAAGGTTATCAGAAGCACGTTGATCAATGTCAGACAGAACTTTGTCAAGTGCTGATGTTGTTGAAATTGTTGGTTTAGGATGTTTGGTGCGGGGTCTTCTGAGTTGTAGTGCCTCAGAAGGGTCATCTTCTGGTTCGGTTTCATCTATTATTGGGATGGGGATTGGGATTTCTTGAGAAGCTGGAGTGGGAATTGATGTTGTAATAGCAGAAGAATTTAAAACAGAAGTAGCAGATAAATTACCTCTTTTCTTGGGTGTCTGCTGGGATGTTCCTTCTGAAGGGGCCTTCCTTTTCTTCGTCTTCTTCAGTGTAACTTCTGGTTGAGGTTGGTGCAGATCTTTGATATTCAGCTTGGGATCTGTACCATCTGCCTTGCACGCGTCTAGGTATCTGAGAACCACCACTGGTTTAGATTCTATCTTAGAAAATAAAGGAAAGTTACTCAGTGGGACTCTTCTGCTGGTGATGTCAGCAATAGGCGTAACGCTGGGTTCCTTTCTGATATTCTCTATTAACTTCATTTTCTTCAGATCCTTCGTGTTCAGAGGCTTCCCAACTGTTGGTTCAATGGTGCTTAACTCTTGAGCTTCTATCAGGTGCTCTATCAGCCTATTCTCAGTCAGAATATCTGATATTAACCTTCCAAAGGGTATCCAATCCCTCTTTGTTCTTTCTTCTTCCCTGGTTTCCTTCACGCTTGTTCTGAGATGATTAAACAGAAGATGAGCCAAGTTGATTTTTACCTTCTGATTGATAAAATAGATCAGAAACTGCTGATCTATATTTATGTAATCAGGGGAACTAGTTGGCTTCCTATGATTAAAACACCCCAGAATTATCTTCGCCCAAACTCTGTGGTGATCCTTTAGATCTCTGATCTTGCTGCTGGGCACCCCATGGGTGAAAATCCTTTCTGCTATGACACCCACGTCAGAGCATCTTTCATCCATATCAATACAGCGGACGCCACCGCCACTGTAACCAATCAATTTTGCTATGTGATCCTCAGTGATCACAATCTTCTTCCCCATTATGTAGGAGGTGACTTGATGTGTTGAAGCAGTTGCATGAATCCAGAACTCCTTGACTAACATTGGGAATGTTGGTCCAACCAACCTGTCGAAATATCTCTCCCATTTCTGTGCCCTAATTTCTTCTGTCAAGTCAAAACCATTCTCTTTCAGACTGCCAAAATCAATAATCAGTTCAGACAACACTTCAAGATTCTTCACTGGAGTAAGGAGTGTTCTGAATGGAACTTGGTACTGTTCAGAGGAAGCTTTCTTCTGAGAACCTGCAAAAGCACTGCTGGAGGTTGCCATGTTCACACTTAGGGCTTTTCTGAGAAACTGAGAAAAAGGGTTTAAACTAGAAAGAGATGAACACAGAGAAAATGCAGAAAATATTTGAGAGATAATGAGAAACTGTAAAAGATTAATGTGAGAAATTAACGTTCTTAAATAGATTTCAGAATATTTTGAAAGAGTAAACATTTTCAAGAAAGAGAAATAAAATCATGATTACGTTTTAAAAACATGATTACTTTCATTTAATGCTTGCTGATTTTGGGGGATTTGAGAAAGATACTTGAAACGGTTACCAGACATGTGTCTCAATGCACCCAATCAGCGTTTTGCCTTCTCAGAAGCATGCACGCGTTCTGCTTCAGAGATTTGCTGATGATTGGATGACACTTGTTTGATTTAGTGATCAGCACGTCTATCTTTGAGCTGAAATGCTTAGATCTTTAAGACTAGCATCTGATACAATCTGCATGTTCTATCTTTCTGAAAAGAGATTGATTAGAAGTTCACAGTAAAACAAATACATTCTGAAGATAAATATATGGAATTAAAACATTTTCACTCTGGGCAGATTTTCATGCTGAGATGTTTCCGAATGAAATTGAACCTATCTTCAGAAAGGGGTTTAGTGAAGATATCAGCCCATTGGTGGTCTGTATCTATAAATTTTAAGTTCAAAATTCCTTTCTGAATATAGTCCCTAATGAAATGATGTTTTATTTCTATATGCTTAGCTCTAGAATGTAAAATAGGATTCTTACTTAAGCAAATAACAGAAGTATTGTCACAGAGTATAGGGATGTTACTCTCAAAAATCTGGAAGTCTTCAAGTTGACTTTTCATCCAGAGCATTTGTGTGCTACATCCTGCTGCTGCTATGTACTCAGCTTCTGCTGTTGATAGCGCAATTGTGGATTGCCTTTTGCTGGACCAAGAGATCAGATTTTCTCCCAGAAACTGGCAGCTTCCAGAAGTACTTTTACGCTCTACTCTGTCTCCAGCAAAGTCAGCATCGCAGTAGCCTACTAAGCTGTAATCACTAGATTTTCTATAAAATAAACCCAGATTAGTAGTACCTTTCAGATACTTGAAAATTCGCTTAACAGCTGTTAAGTGAGATTCTCTAGGATCTAATTGGAATCTAGCACAAATACATATGCTGAATAATATATCAGGTCTTGAAGCTGTCAGATAAAGGAGAGAACCAATCATACCTCTGTAGACTTTCTGTTCTACCTTTTTGCTTACCTCTTCTCTTTCCAGAATGCACGTGGGATGCATTGGAATCTTTGATGGCTTACATTCTGAGAGGTCAAATTTCTTCAGAAGATCTCTGATGTATTTGCTCTGATGAATGTAAGTTCCCTCTGGGGTTTGATTGATCTGAATTCCTAGAAAGAATTTCAGTTCCCCCATGAGGCTCATCTCAAATTCTGCCTGCATACACTTAGCAAATTTTCTTCCAAGAGAAGGATTAGTAGAACCAAAAATAATATCATCAACATAAATTTGACAGACTAAGATGTCATTCTTAACTGACTTACAGAATAAGGTGGTGTCCACCTTCCCTCTGGTGAATTAATTTTCTAACAGAAAGTTACTTAGTCTTTCATACCAAGCTCTGGGAGCTTGTTTCAGACCATATAGTGACTTCTTTAGTTTGAAAACATGTTCTGGATGTTTTGTATTTTCAAAACCAGGAGGTTGGTGCACATAAACCTCTTCTTCTATATAACCATTTAAGAATGCACTCTTGACATCCATCTGATACAGAGTGATGCCTCTATTAACAGCAAATGAAATTAAAAGTCTGATAGATTCTAACCTGGAGACTGGGGCAAAGGTTTCTATATAGTCTATCCCCTCTTGTTGACTATAACCTTGTGCAACCAGTCGTGCTTTGTTTCTAATGACTTCACCTTGTTCATTTAGCTTGTTTCTGAACACCCATCTTGTTCCAATAACGTTGAATCCTTTTGGTCTGGGAACAAAATCCCATACATCATTTCTGGTGAATTGATTCAGCTCTTCTTACATTGCCATAATCCAGTCATTATCCAGAAGTGCTTCATCAATAGAAGAAGGTTCAATCAGAGACTCAAGTCCCATGAGGGTTTCTTCAGAGTTTCTAAAGCTTGCTCTTGTTCTGATTGGATATTCCTTTCTTCCTAAGATTGTTTCTTCTAGATGATCCAAGCTGCTTCTGGGTAATCTTTTCTGAGGTTGATCAGCAGCTGTTGTAGGATTGCTAGCAGTGCTCCTTTCAGACGTTGAAGGAGTGTCTGTGTTGAGAGCTTCTGATGACTTTTCTTCAGAACCTGTAAATTCAATTTCCATACCTGCAAAAATTTCATTCTGCTTTGACTTTTCAGAGTCAAGCTTATCATCAAAATGAACACTGATTGATTCTTCCACAATCTGTGTTTCTGTATTGTATACTCTGTACCCTCTTGAGCGTTCAGAGTATACTAACATAATACACTTCTGTGCTTTAGAGTCAAACTTGTTCAAATAATTCTTTGTATTTAACATAAAACAGGTACATCCAAATGGATGAAAATATGAAATGTTGGGCTTTCTGTTCTTCCACAATTCATATGGAGTCTTTTCCAGAATAGGTCTTATTGAGATTCTATTCTGAATGTAGCACGCTGTGTTTATTGCCTCTGCCTAGAAGATCTTAGCAACGTTTGTCTCATTGATCATGGTTCTGGCCATTTCTTGCTGTGATACGGTGGGAGAACTGACTTGAGATTTTGCGTTTGTTTTCGCAAATGTTTCGGTTGAGCAAGAGTCGCCACCGACATTTTATTTTATCCTAAGGAAAGGTTGAAAAGCACAGCAAAAACCTTTTGAGATGTTTTCTTGGGTTCGGGGAGTAGATTATAGAAAGGGAAGGTATTAGCACCCTTTCTATCCATGGTTATCCATGGGCTCTTAGTTACTTGCTTAGATCACTTGCCTTGTGTTTTCAATTGTTTTAAATGGTGCTTGAGTGTGTGTGAGTTTGAAAATGTTTTGAAAAGAGACCAATGTGGTGGCAACCTTTGTAATGATCCATGTGGGGATGTATACAAAGATGTATGTCTTTTGAAAAGGTTTTCATTTGTTTTTGAAAGTTGTTTTGAAAGTGTAGTGATGTGTGGTTTTTGAAATAGGCAAGTGTTTTAGTTTGCAAGATTGATTCAAGTAACTAAGAGGTTATCTACTCCTAAATATCTCAAAAGATTATTGCTATGTTTTAACCCTTTTAACAAGTTTGTTCCACCATTGTATTTGGTGGACAACCTTATGTTAGGATGTGAAAGGGACAGACGTGGGTCATCGTTTAGACCATAATTGTAACGGCGTTAAATGTCTTTGGGCAATTTTCTTTAAGGGACTTGATCATTTATTTTTGTTTGTTTTGAAAAGTTTTATCGAGGGACTATGATCATTCAAGTTGTTTGCCTTGCCCAAAGAAGTTCAACATACAATATGGCCCAATTTTGAAAGGCAACAAGTGGAGTACCCTAGGGGTGCAAGTGTGAGATGTGTTGTTTATTTTCATGCTCATTCATCTTGTATTAGGTCCAACTATTTTTTATTGTTTTTCGCATGCAAAACCCTAATTCTAACATGTTATTATTAGAAAGCAATAAAGCGTGAAATTTAAATTTACTAAGCTATTACAAAACCAAATATGGGAAGGGGGTGAGAAAATGAAAATAGGGTGCAAAAAGAAGAAACCACACAGGCCCAGCCCATGTGGCTTCATCTTCAACCTTCGTTCAATAACATTCAAAAACGCGCGCCCTATACTTCTGATGCTAGCTCCTGATTCCTGGCTTTTTAACAAAAACTCATAACATGAAAAATACTCAGCATGAAGAGACGATTCCAACCATGTATGGAACTTGACCTAACTCTCTAAGATGAGGGAGAATTTCTCCTCCCCCAATTTCTGACCTAACTTTTCATCAATGTTCAGACATAAAATTCTCTAAGCACACGAAATATAAATGAAATCTAATCATATGAGCATGTTCAGGGCTATGATTGTGACATGTTTTCTTCACAAACCTAAAGCTAACAATGTCTAATAAGAGAGATACGACCCCATGAACTTACCTGTTCAGTTGGAATCGAGCTTTGCAATGGAGGATGTTTCAGAGTGAAATGATGACTTGTATAGCTTCCTTGAAGTGTAAGGATGGTTTTCCAAGTCCTACTTTGTCTTGAAACTCCCTGAATCGAGCTAGTGAACTCCAACTGCAAAACAGAAAATTAAAAATGGTGAAGTGGCTTGGAGGTGTTACAGGTCAGGTTTCAGGTCATGGTTAGCTTGCATAAGTACTAGGGAATGTGTATGAATTGGTTTTGGTGAGAATGCTCGAGGGAAATGGGAGTTGGTACTCAAACTGCAGGCCTTGCCCTGTTTGAGCAGTTTGATGGTGTTTCTGTGATGGAGAGTGTTTTAGAGGTCAAGGATTCGTGCAAAAGCTTGGTTGGGATGTTTGGAATGTGTTTGATCAGTTTTCTCTTGTGTGCTTATGCTGAGATTGAAGTTGTCACAAGTTATGCACTTTTCTTCTTTCTTAAGCAACAAAAGCAAGTTGATGGTTTAGGTCAGTAGGGGGCCTCCTAATGTGCTGCATAATCTTCTCTTGATCAGAGCAACTTGTCCATAATCTTGTGTCAAAAGGATTTAGCTTGTACTTGTTGGATTTCTAAATTGACATAAAGTGAACTTTTACCAAAATGGCTAACTTACTTTATCTAAAAATGGATCAATCTTGTGTACAATGCTTGAACTCATGGAAAAAAACTTTAACACATTGAATATGCATTAAATTATTGAGTATGGAATGGTTCAAGGACCTGTAATCAAGGGCATGCTGATTTAGAGAAGTTTACACAAACTATGAACATGGAAAATGGCCAATTCAAAGGTGAGTTTTTGCTATATTGTGAAATTCGAATCTCTCAAGTTATGAGGTTGTTTGAGAAGTTTTTGGACATTTTGGAAAGCTTGGAATGTGTACTACAATCCATCTTTGAAATGCAAGTTGAAATTCCAAGTGGAAGGGTATGGAAAATGGCCTTGAAGTGGGGTAGAAAACCTTGTCAAAATAGGTTAAAATTTCACTAAGTTAAAAATGGTTTAGTGCCCTTATTCAAAAACTTGTAACTTGAGATACAAGCTTCAAATGAGAAAACTTTGTGAATCAAAGTTGTAGATTATGTAACAAGCTACAACTCTCATGTTTTGACTTTTGTTTGAATCCAAATGGATATTGGTGAAAAGATGGGGCAAAGTTGGGAAAAAATTAGGGTTTTTCATAACTTAGAAAAATTCTAAGTTATGAAAAATTCCATTTTCAAACCCTAATTTGCATTTTGTGATTTCTTGGTGAACAAGTTTCATGATTTGGCATGTTTTGATGAAAAATTAATCTTGACTCTTGATTTTGACCAAAAAGTCAAAGTTTGACTTTTCAGTGTACAGTTAAAATTGATCAATTGACTGGGAAATTCAACTATCAATCTTGTGTACTTGGGATCTTTTGAGCTTGATGAATGTGTCAAGACCATTTCATTGAGTCCTTGAGTCCATATGTGAGCTTGATTTGCCATTAGCTAGGTCAAACAGTCAAAAATTGCCTTTGTGCAGTCAAAACCCTAAAAATGACCATTTTGCCCTTTTGGTGATCTGATCAAATTTCTTGTGGAATTGAGATCCAAACTTGATCAAATGGTCCATATGAGTTCATAATGTTGATGTGGGTCAAATTTCATGAGGTTTGACTGTCAATTTGGCCACAGTTGACTTTTTCCCCAATACAGCTGATTTCTAGGTCAACTGTCCAATTGACTGGGCAAAACTTGGAATCAAGATTTGAAACCTGGTATGGGTAATCTTGTGAGTCAAACATGAAACATGAAAGTCATCTTAGGCATTTTAGGTCAAAACATCCTTGGGCAAACACAAACCCTAATTTGAGTCCACAGTGCAAGGAGAAGTCTTGAGCAGAGGAAACCCTAACTGGATCTTGATCTTCAAGGGTCGTGTGATGAGAAAATGTTGAGGAAATGGGAGGGCAAATTTTGGGGTACAACACTTGCAATGTTCTGTTCTTTCATTCTACAACTCCATTTTGTTGGGGAGTTCTAGGACAAGAGAAATCATGCAGAATGCCTCTGTCATTAAAGAATGACTCAAAATCTTTGTTTTCAAACTCTCCACCATGATCACTTCTGACTTTAACGATTCTAAGATCCTTTTCATTCTGAACTTGGTTACAGAAGGTAACAAACACAGAGTGTGACTCGTCCTTGTGTCTTAAGAACTTTACCCATGTCCATCTGCTATAGTCATCTACGATTACTAACCCATACTTCTTGCCACTGACTGAAGCAGTTTTAACTGGTCCAAATAAGTCAATGTGCAGAAGTTCTAATGGCTTAGAGGTAGAAACAACATTTTTAGATTTAAAAGAAGGTTTTGCAAACTTGCCTTTCTGACATGCTTCACACAGAGCATCTGAATTGAACTTCAAATTAGGAAGTCCTCTGACCAGATTGAGTTTGTTAATCTGAGATATTCTTCTCATACTAACATGCCCCAATCTTCTGTGCCAGATCCACTGCTCGTTGTTAACAGACATAAGGCACTTTACATTCTGACTTTTCAGTTCAGAAAGTTTGATTTTGTAAATGTTGTTTTTCCTCTTTCCATTAAACAGGATAGTCCCATCTTTCTGACTAACAGCTTTACATGATTTTTGATTAAAGATTATATTATAACCGTTATCACTTAATTGACTTATGGATAACAGATTATGCATTAATCCATCTACTAGCAGAACATTATTAATAGAGGGAAGATTTCCATTACCTACAGTTCCAGAGCCAATGATCTTTCCCCTCTGATTGCCTCCAAAGCCAACGTGGCCTCCAGGCTTAAGTTCCAGGCTTTGGAACATATGCCTTCTTCCCGTCATGTGTCGCGAGCAGCCAGAGTCCAGGTACCATGACTGGTGTTTCTGATTTGCTGCTAAAGATATCTGCAACATGTATTATTTTATCCTTAGGTACCCAGATTTTCTTGGGTCCTGATTTGTTAGATTTACCAAAACTCTGGTTGAATTTTGGTTTCACAGAGTACTTACTGCTAGTGTATTTAATATCATGTGTGTGACCATACACAAAATGTGAATTCAGAGGAGTGTGTTTAATGGTTAAATCCATGACATTCTTTGGTGTAGGAACCTTACCTTGGTATCCTATTCCCTTCCTGCCGTTTCTGCTAACTCCATAGATCATTGAAGCCATTTTGCTTCTATCTATGCTTTTAGCAAGGAACTTCTGGAAACTGTGATCATACTCCTTGATGATCTCATCAGCGTTGCTGGGAGTTTCAGAAATTGGTTCCTTCTAAGAGTTTTGTAAAGTATTTTCTAATTTTTAAATTTTAATTCTCAGCTCAGAATTCTCCAATTTAAGACTCTCAGTCTTATTAGAGTCAGATTCAAGATTCCTTTTCAGGTCTCTGAATTTAACTCTAATCTGCTGATACCTTTCCAGAATTTCATTAAGGCTTTCAGCAAGTTCAGCCTTGGTAAAATTAACAACAAAGTTAGGAAATACCTCTTCAGTATCTGATTCTGAGTCTGATTCAGAAGCTTCACTATCTTCTGAAATGTTAGCCATGAGAGCTATGTTTGCTCTCTCATCATCTGATTCTGAGTCAGCTTCAGACGAGTCAGATTCATCCCATGTAGCCATGAGACTTTTCTTCTTTTCTCTTCCAAACTTCTTTTTGGGCTTTTCCCTCTGAAGCTTTGGGCAGTCACTCTTGTAGTGTCCTTGCTCATTGCACTCATAGCAGACGATATCCTTGGTGTTTGGCTTTCTGCTTCCTGAGGAGCCTTCAGATCTTCTGTATCCAGAGGAAGAATCTGTCCTTCTGTATCTGGAAGAAGACTCGTTCTGATCAGATCTTCTGGGATTCCTGAACTTCCTTTGCCCCTGCTTCCACAGTTGATTCACTCTTCTGGAGAGGAGGGAGAGTTCGTCTTCTTCTGATGAGGATCCATCAGATGTTTCTTCAACTGCCTGCAAAACTTTAGACTCAGATTTTTTGTTAGATTTTAATGCTAAAGGCTTACCTTGCTTCTGGGGTTCATCAGCTTCTAGCTCTATCTCATGACTTCTGAGGGAGCTGATAAGTTCCTCCAGAGAAATTTTGTTGAGATCTTTTGCTAGCTTCAGAGCTGTAACCATTGGCCTCCACTGCTTGGGTAAGCTTCTGATGATTTTCTTGACGTGATCAGCAGTAGAGTAACCTTTGTCCAAAACCTTGAGACCAGCTACCAGAATCTGGAATCTTGAGAACATTGTTTCAATGGATTCACTTTCTTCCATTTTGAACGCCTCATACTTCTGAATGAGCACCAGAGCTTTAGTTTCTTTGACCTGAACGTTGCCCTCATGCGTCATTCTGAGTGAGTCAAACATGTTCTTTGTTGTGTCTCTGTTGGAGATCTTTTCATATTCAGCATACGAGATGGCGCTGAGAAGGATGGTTCTGGCCTTGTGGTGATTCTTGAAGTCACGCTTTTGTTGGTCAGACATTGTTTTCCTATCAATCTTCTGACCGCTTGCATTCACAGGGTGCGTGTATCCATCTGTCACCATGTCCCACAGATCAGCATCATGTGCCAGAAAGAAGCTTTTAATTCTGTCTTTCCAGTAATCAAAATTTTCTCCATCAAAGATTGGAGGTTTGCCGCTGAATCTGTCTCTGTCCTCATGGTTGTCATTGCTGGTGTGAGAATAATTTCCTGCCATTGTGTTTTTCTGACGCTGGATCTTGTACTGACACGGTTAAGTGTTTTAGCTCAGAACGAGGCGCTCTGATGCCAATTGAAGAAGTGAAAAACACAAGAAGGGGGGGTTGAATTGTAAAACTGAAAATCAATGCAATGAACACGATATTTTTATCCTGGTTCGTTTGATCTCAAACTACTCCAGTCCACCCGTCAAGGTGATTTCGCCTCTCTCCAACGAGGTCTTAATCCACTATATTCAACTGAATATTACAATCTGCTTTAACAACTGCTAAAGCCTTCTTGATGCAAACCACAGCCCGGTTTGTCAAGGAATCACTTTCTTACACAGAATGGAAATCTAGGTGTGTGAGTGTTTTCTACAAAAACAGTTTATCACAACTGTGATATTACACAACTTAAGCTTATGAGACTAGATTGCTAAAATATAATTGAGTAAGGACTTATGGAGCTTTTTAGAAAACTGAGAATGAGAATATGATGAATAGCTTTTAGGCGTGTAATATGATGTAGAGCATTAGCCAATTCAATCTTCATTGTCTTGTTTATATAGCACTGAATTTGTTGAACGTTGGAGCAATATTCTTGATTCAATGCCAATAACAAACTTTCCTTATTGAGCAGATCTTGTCTGGAATGATGCCGTTGGTAATAATTCGCTTTGAATGCACAGTATCGTTGCTACTTAAAGCGTGTTCTGGCTTTGGCTCATTCTGACTCTGCTTAAGTGCTGATAAACTGTTGTTGTCTTTATCAGAGTGTTGAGCGTAGTTCTGTTCATCAAGCTTCAGCAATCGCGTGAGTTGTTCTTCTGATTCTGGTATTCTGATATAGCAACTTCTGACGCTGATGTTAATAACCAATATTCTGATGCTGATTAAGTGTACTCCTGCTGATACCTATCAGAGTTTCTGCAAAACAGAAGGAAATATTTTAGGTAGCAAATAGTTCTTATATGAATCACATAATTAATATATCCTTTCATTTTGTTATCATCAAAACTTAAACTTAGGGTAGTAGATTCAAACTTTGTTCTAACAGAAGTTCTCCCTCTGGACAATGCTCCTTGGTCTGAACATCGTCCAGCATCCAAAGTTCAACCTGATACTCAAGAGCAGATGGTTCCTGCTGAAGCATTGGGTCAAAAAGAATATATTGCAGAAAGCTCTGAGAAGCATCCTGTTTCTGAAGATCCTCAAGCTTCCTCCCTTGACAAGCAGACTCTAGAAGACTTGAAAAGATCTGATATGTTGATGAAGGAAAGAATGGATAAGCAGGACAACAAAATTGATGCAATAGCAAGCATGTTAACCCAGCAACAGGAAACCAACACCCAGATCAAAAGCATGTTGGAGGCTCTGTTCACACATCTTCCTCCTCCTTCTTAGAAATTCCTAGTTTTTAAAACATGTCTATCTGTAATATTTTTACATTGTTTTGAACTTATCATTGCTTCTGGTTTTTAATATAAATGCATTTTGACTCTGATTATTTGTTCTTTTTGATAACTGACAAAAAGGGGGAGAAAGAATGATATTTTTCAATAACGAATTACTGAGACATAAGTCTCAAACATTCTGATCTATTTAAATTTCTTTCTTCTGAAAAGCTTACAGGTACAAAATTCTGATGAAAGATGCAGCAAAGTTCTGATGCTCAAAGACTCATGGAATTAAAGGGAAGTAATCAACTCAGGGGGAGTTTTCTCTTCTTAATTCTATACCTTTTATTCTTTGTTTTTAATTGAAAAAATCTGGTTTTTGTCATCATCAAAAAGGGGGAGATTGTTAGAATATAGTTTGATTCTACAACCCTTAATTAGAGTTTTTATGATAACAAAATACAAAGAATAAATAAATTGTAAGATTTATATATAAGACAAATATGCTTCTTAAAATTATGTTTTATATATACAGAAGTTCTGATGGAATCAGCATCAGCATCAGAAGATCAGTAATATGTCAGCATCAGAAGATCAGTAATATGTCAGCATCAGAAGATCAGTAACATGTGCTACACACTGAAGCTACCAGATTGTACGCTGAAGCTTGATGACCAGAATCTACGCATAAACATACACTCTGACTCTGATCAAAGATCTCTACCAAGTCATCAGCACTCTGAAGCGTTATCACAAGTTAAAGCAAAGAACACTCTGAAGCGTTACTAAGTATTCAAGACAGATTAAATGCTAACGGCTCTCTTCAAGACAAGATCTTCTCAAAAAGGAAAGAGCGTTATCAGCATTAAAATGGCTTTATGGACAACGTATCTCTTCCTTGGCTATTTAAACAAGTCTGTGTGAGAAAAGACCACTCTTATCATACGCATGCACTCATACATTTTTGCTAAGCTTTCAACCAACGCTTACTCAAACACATTAGCAATTCAGTTTTTATTCCAAGCTTAAATTGTGTATTATCACAGGTATGATATATTGTTTTATTAGAAAACGTTAAACACACTCTTGTTCAATTATTTGTAAAAGATTTCCTTGAGATAAACCGGTTTGTGGTTATACTCAAGAAGGCTTTAACAGTTGTTAAAGTGGCTGTGTAATCCTTTGAATATAGTGGATTAAGACCTCGTTGGAGAGAGGCGAAATCACCTTGACGGGTGGACTGGAGTAGTTTGAGATCAAACGAACCAGGATAAAAATACAGTGTTGTCTAAGCTTTTGATTTAAGTTTTACAATTCAACCCCCCTTATTGTGTTTTTCACATCTACAAGTGGTATCAGAGCATGGTCATGGGTTCGAACCCCCCCGGATGACACTGAAGGGGAGATTGTTGGATTAAAATATCCAGCGTCAACCTTAGGGATTCGAAGGGCTTAACATCCCACCCATGGGTGCTTAGTAAACTAGGTGAAGCCCCTGAAAATGCTCGTACTATATGGAAATAAAGTTGCACCTTGGCTATAAGCAATTGCTTTTAGCTCAGTGGTAAGCGCTTGATCCTACACAGAAGTCAGGTAAATTTTTGTATTCTATGTCTGAGAAGAACATAAACCCCTTCACGTTCAACAAGAACATTGTAGTTGATTGGATGAGTTAAATCCATATCAATCAAAACACAAACAAATTGACTAAAATTTCTATCAAATATGGATTTTGAATAGGCGACGTCGATATCAATTGGCGTTCCCACACAGGTGGCTATGGAAAAAAGGATTCGGGGCCTCCAGTATTCCTTAGATAACACAAAAACTGGACCCAAGCCTGAGCAGAGGTATTGTGCTATGAATAGGGGTTGAAGTCCTTCGATAAATCAAATGGTTTTAGCAATCCAAGGCTTAAGCTTATAGAACCAGTAGCTCTGTCTCTTCTCATATCTTCAACCTTAGAAAAATTGAACTCATAATATTCTTTCCCAAGCGACAATATTCCCTAATTTTTAACATCAGACCAAATTTGAGAGAGCTTCGTGCAAAGCGTTGTAACTGTGAGATGCGTAGAACCTTTTTGGCCAGAGGATCCGACCAAGGAGGTTATTATTACATTCATTGAGAACTTCTATGTATTCATCTTCCGACATGGTGATGAAGGAGAGATCTCCTTTGATAATCAGTTGAGGAAGCTGCGAAATAGGGTGTCTCAAACACTCTTGAGTGCCTGTGCAAAAGACTTCAAAAATGTCAGAGCTTTGGTCGAAACATGAACATTATAGAGAGGGGGGTTAGCAAGAGAATTGGGAAAAGAAGTTGTTTCAGGAAACAAATCAGCAAAATCCATAGAGATACCTCAAAGATTCACGTTGATAGAGGGAGAAAGAATCAGCAGTAACGGACGGCGACAAACTAAAATTATCTCAAAGATCTAACACTAACACAATTAAAATCAAGACTCCTTAAAAATAAAGTCTAAGTCTAGGGGTATGTAAACAAAGTTGAGTGATGATAACTTTTATAACTTTTTAAATTAAATTAACAAGATTAAGATTTTTTTTATCAGAAAAATAAAAAAAATAGAGTATGTGACATAAAGTTAATTATAATATATTATAAATTTATATATTATAGGAAAAGAGAAGAATTAATAATTTTCAACATGAATATTTTATTTTTGAATAAATACATTTCTATTCTAAAAAAGAGACAAATGTATCAAAATTAGAGACAATATAAATGAATTCTTTTGTATTTTTGGTGGTATTTAATTGAATGAATAATATGTACCGACGATTTTTTTAATTAGTTGTTTATAAAAAATAATTTAGAATTAATATAGTGACGCAAAAAGAAGTTGAGTGATGACAACTTATAACCTTTTAAATTAATTTAATATGATTATTTATCAGAAAAAAAAGAAAAATAGAATTTGTGACAAAAATTAAATAAAGTTAATTATAATATGCTATAAATTTATATTTATTATATGTTATAGGAAAAGAGAAAAATTAATATTTTAATAGATGAACATTCTATTATTGAACAATATACATATCTATCCTAAAAAAGAGAGACATGTATTAGAATTAGAGATGTATTAGAGATGTATAAAAGGACTGTCTTGTATTTTGGTAGTATATAGTTTTCTAAATTTTATATATAGTGATGATGTTGGCATAGCTAGCAATGGAAAACTCTAACTAGGAAAAGGCTCGTCATCCAGCCTGATGAAGCCAAAGTTTCCAATCACCTACTCTTACTTTTACCACAATTTTTCAATGTTTCATCATGCATGCATTGGTGCAACGTGACGTGCTATGTTAATTTGAAAGGCATGGATTCATTGAAAGATCATAAGATCCAAACCATCCTTCCTTAAAGCAAGGTCATGTAAATCCAAACAAATTTTCAATGAGACACTTAAAAGCAATTGGTAAATGAGTTACAAGGATGGGTAAGTCATGAAGGTCACTCACATAAATATCCTCAAGTACACATAAATACTCTTTGTTGTTTGCATTTTTGTGTCTTTTGTCGTGATATTCATTTTAGAGTTTATGACTAAAGTGAAAAAAGGGTATGCAAGTGCAACGAAGTTTCTTAATACAGTTTACGCTTTCGTCATTTCGTTGTTTATGATCTTTTATATGTAAAGTTTTTCACTGACCTTCTCTTTAAATAATTTAATTAAACACTAAAGTTTTGTTTGGGTGTTTGAAGTGAAAAATGAGGAGTTGACTTTGAAAAGAAAAGAAAAATTGAGTGAAAAGAATTGAAGAATTTAGAAAGAGAGAATTTTGGAGAATTTATTTTTTATTCATAAATTAAAATTCTCTTTAATTTAGGGAATTGAAAAATAGTATTGAATTAGAGGTTTGGAGATTTTTGGAGGACTAAGACAAATTATCTAAATATAATTTTTATTGTAATAGTATTTTAAAAATTAAACAATATATAAATGATAAGTACTCTTTTATCATTTTAAATTTATTTTAAAAAATGTTCAAAATTTCTCTATATATGTTTTTTTTAAATTCGGTTTTTGAAGTCCTCGATTCTCCTCTCCTCCAAACTTTCGAATAATTTATTTATATTTTTATATTAACATATATTTTGTGATAATGTCATTTTTTTGAAATATTTAATATATATATATATATATATATATATATATATATATATATATATATATATATATATATATATATATATATATATATATATATATATATATATATATATATATATATTAGAGTTGTTGGTTGATGATGAAGTAATGCATCATTACAAAAGATTTGAGCTTTTAGTGCGTTGGAAAGTGGTTGCTTTGCAAGGTTAGAACTTCATGGGGTCTCTTGTTCGTTTTCAAAAATGCAAGGCGTTGTGATGCTTTTGGCTATCCCGACACTTTGGTAGATAAAATGAAGTCACTTGTGCAGGAAGTAACAAAGATGGATAAATTATTGTCCTCTATTTAGTAGTCGTTGTTAGTGGTTGAGACCGCTCTTGCCTATGCAAACTAGGTGTTAGGTCCTTTTTGTAGGAGGGTAGAAAATCTGAGGCATCCCTAAAGGAGGCTCAGTATAGACTTTAAGAGATGTGCTTGGAGAATCTTTACTTAAGCAAGGGGTGTGCAAAATCGTTAGAGGATAATTTCTTGGTTGCACAAGATTCTTTTATCCCACATTGCGTATCTCGCGAGAGATAATTGGCATTGATCAAACAATGAAGGATGGGACACTGGTCTCTCTTTGGGATTAGCCTTGTGTACTCTTCTTTTTTAACCTAGATAGGTCATACCCAACATGCTTTTGATGTATGTATAAACTTTGTGATACCTATTTTGATAACATGTTTTCAATTGTTGTTATTTTACCTTTTATGTTGTTTGTGTTATATCTTGAGTTTGTTGCTCTTGGTGGTAGCTTTTCTCGAGGTTTTGCTCAAAATTTATTGGGCATAGCTTGGGATCGTGTCCATCCAAGGGCTAATACCCCTTCCTTGCTCCTAGGCGAAGACCTAGTTTGAGGTTAACATCGTAGAGGTTCATCTCGCCCCTTGGAATGGATAAATACCAAGAGGAGAATGAACCATTTATTTACTATTTTATGGTGTGTTGCTTTACTCTTGTGTTTGAATTGTTAGTTTTATTGCTTTAGATATACACTTGGGGGTGTTTGCGACAACATCTCGTGTCATTGAGTGCCCTTGGTGATCACAAGGAAAAAGTGTTTACTAGAAATAGTCACATTTTATTGTAAAAGGTGTCATTACATAATTTTAACGACTTGCAATTAAAAAACATAACTAAGTGGATTATCCACTACTTTTCATTTTCTAACTCATCAAAGGGAGTAGTTGTGGTCGACTGCAATCTTCATCTATTATAGTCCCTCTCAATAGCCTTATAAATGTTACTCTTGGCATACACACTGGGATCCTCAGTCCTTTTCTTGGGAGGTTTGATAACCATCTCCCCTAGTTATCCGATGAGGGATGCCACACTGATCTCTATGGCCTTTTCCTTTCCTTTGTCTCACTGGTCGTGTTGTAAGGCCTTATGTATCCTTCGTGCCCCATCTAGGCTGGCACAAATGGTAACCGACTCATCATGCCATTGTGATACGTCAACTTGGGGTGTACTGAAGAGTTGACTGCATCCAATGTCATAGCAGAAGGTTTTCCCAAAATGCAATTGCACACGCTTAATCAGGAGACTACTAGAAATTTAAGGTTATTGGTCCCTGTGTTTATCCCTTCACTAAGATTGTCGGATCAGATGTATCAATATGTCATAGGACACCTGAGTTCTGGCATACAAGAATTTCAATTGGTATCAGAGCAGGTATCCTGTTTTTTTTATGAGATCCATGAGGGATAATTTCTGGTTTTTGTGCAAGGTAGAAGGTTCTACTGAAAAGTTGTTTGAATTTGGAGATTTCATATTGTTGTTTGAACGGTCTCTAGAAGTGGAGGATGGATTATTCATGACAGGGTCTGTATTGGACCTGTCTGTGTTATTTTCAGGTGTATAACTTTGGTGGCAAGAGATTGTGTTAAAGGTTTGATTTATTTTTAAATCTAGATTAACCTGTTGCATCGGGAGTTTGATGCGTTTGTGCAAGGGTTTGCATTGTGCCTGAAGATTATTTAGGATTTTTCTGGTTTGTGTTCTGTTGTATGTATATTTGATGGAAAACTTCTAGTGGTTTTGTGTGTTGAGTCTGCAACATTCTATTCTCCTCTAAAGGTGTATCACATGGTTTGGTGATACTTGAGGAGAGGTCCAACTAGCTTACTAATGTTGTCAAAGATATTTGAGGTCTATCTCAAGTCCACTCATAAAGGCACATTTAGATGAGTTTGTTGAAGAGAGATCTGAAGAAAAGTTAGAAGCAATTTATTTTTGCCTCCAACCCTAAAAGGCCAATCTCCAGGCTTTGATAGATGATCTCTTGGTGTGTTCCCTGTGAATGGAACTGATGTCCTACCAGATGTTGGAACATCAAGCCACCAGATTGTGTAGAATCTTGTTGGATAAAGGTAGGGCATAGCAGATGCTTGGGGGCTAAACAAATATGTGTTGATCACATATGTTTGGAACCTACTCCTGATCTGGAAGAAGACACATCTGTGTCTAAGAAGTTTCTTTGCTAGAAACATATCTTAGATTATGTATGTTAGTTAAGACACGATCAACATATTGGACACTCATTAGGTTAGTTTATTTCTGATCTAAGTGAGTTGGTGTGCAAATATTGTATGACTCTCAAGGAATTCTTAGCAGTTAATAAGGGGGTCCTTAATCTGAAGCTGGAAGATCTTGAATAAAATGTCAGACATAATGTCTTGACATCTGTGTATTGAGAATTTTTCTCAATATGTCTGGCGGTACTTTTCATAAATAAGATGGAGGTTGTTTACTCTAAATTGGTATTCTTATCAAGTATATGAGAGCATGAAACTCTTGTTCTGTTGTTATGGAAAGGTCTTTCAAGGATTGTCTGAATTGGAGGTGTGTCAACCATAATTATGTGGTTGATTGGTGTTTGCACTATTGAAATGTCATCTAATTCACGTAGTATGAGCATTTTAGTTGTTTAAAGCAAGGAGGAGTTATTAGTTCAGGACTAAAGGATTATGGTTCCCTGGTATCTATGGGAAGTTCCTCTCTCTGCTAGGGTTCAATTATGTGGTGTCCTCACATGATGGAACATATGTTTTTGCAAGGACTGAAGGGAATCCTTAGATGATGGAGAAACAATCTTATTCTAAACAGTTTGTTTGTGATGACCAGTAAATGCCATTATTGTTGAAGTCTGCTCCAGATACCTGTTATAGGGAATCTCCTCTTTAGGTGCAGAAGGATGGCATTCAACACCTCAAAATCAAACAAGAGGGCTGAACATTGTGCTTACCTTTGGTCTTAGAAAGAGGCGCCCAACCACTAAGCTATGGATGTTTCTATGTTAAACATTTGAAACAAATATATGTAATACATGAACAAATATATGCCCTGTGTGATCGGTGGAAATAGAACTGACTGTTTTGGAATGTTGGTTCGCGAAATGTCGCGGTAAGTAAGAGTCTCCACCGTCTTTTATTTTCTCCAACAAGGAAAGGACAAAAGCACAGCAAAATTCCTTTTCGAGATGTTTCTCGGTTCGGGAGGTAGATTATAGAAAGGGAAGGTGTTAGCACCCTTTCTATCCGTGGTTATCCACGGGCTCTTAGGTACTTGCTCACTATGTTTTCAAAAAGTTATGCTTTTCTTGTGTTCGTGGGTTTTGAAAAGAGTTTTGTTTGAAAACTTCGATTTAACTCTTGTTTCTGTCCTCAAGAGTGTATGAAGTGTTTTTGAAAGCTTTGTTTGAAAAGTGTAAGTGTGAAAAATTTGTTTTGTTTTGAAAGAGCAAGTACCTAAGAACCTCTACCTACTCAAAAGGAATTAAATTGTGTAAATGTCCCTTTAGACAGTGTTATCCCACTATTGAGAAGTAGGTAGCACCGTCGTTGGAGTTTTCGGGTCAATTCGATTTTAGGGACGTGTGGTCACTAAAGCAACGTTAGGACGCCTTAGCGGTAATCCTAATGTCTTAGATCATTTTTCCGAAGGCAACCGTTTCGAGGCAACTTATGATCTTTAGACAAAAGGACGACCTCTAAAACATCCTATACTCAATGACCACGTTCGAGGCAACCAAGTTAGGCGTACCCTAAGAGTGGCATGTGCGAGTGTATTGTTTTTCAGTTAATTTTATCTTTGTACATGTCATGGGTGAGCTATGTTAATTTTAAGAACAAGTCTTGTCATGCATAGCAGTTAATAATTGTGCGGAAAGTAAATTGCGGAAAGTAAATCTACGCTATTACAAGGCGTCGGGTATTTACATCGCCAAAAGCAACTCTTGAAAAGTAAATGCGAGAAATTAAAGGAAAGCGATAAAAAGTCCTAATTACGCTATTACATCCTCGGAGCAATTACATAAATATGATCAAAATAAATACGCGCGAATGAGAATTAAATCAGAAAAGTCCTTAGGGTTTTGACCCTTTTTGAGAAAGAATGAAATTTGTCATTATTTTGCATTTAATTAAACCTAAAACTAATTAATCAATTAATTAAAAGGAAAAAAAAGTATTTTTTTTATGTTTTTTATGTTTTAATGAAACAAATCAAAAGAAATCAAAAGTGTCAAGAAAACCCTAATTATATGTTGATTTTATTTATTGTGAAAAAAAAAGTCAAAGTTAACCTAATTAACTAAATTAATTACATTAGAATTTATTTACAAAAAAATAATAAAGTGAAATTAGTAAATAATAATAATCTTTAGTTTTCTGATTTTATTATGAAAATAAATTAATTTGTTAGTTAATTAAATAATAATAATAATTATAGTAAAATAATTAAATAGAAATAGAAAATATAAAGAGAAAAAGGAAAAGAACCCAGGGGGATGTTGGCCACCTTTGGAGGTTTGTTAGCAATTCTGACCCATTAATCTCTCAGGCCTGTTTGACTTCTGGGATCGTCCAGGGCACATGTTGACTGGGAGTACCATGGTCAGCATCTCATGGCCATTAGATTCAAGCTTGTGGCCACTTGGCGCCTGGGATGTGAGAGCGTATAGTACACTCTTTTGGGCAACCTGCATGTGAACACATAGGAAAAAATAGAAACAAGGGTTTTGGGGGGACCTGGGATTCGAACTCAGGTCCCAATGATCATTGGTCAACGCACCATCCACTACGCCATCTGCACGCATTTGTTATTATGATAACAATCAATCATTATATTAATAAACAATTAATATGCTGGAAATTACAAAAACGCGCGCTGCTTTTTGAACTGGCTAATCATGTGCTAACAC